>CP136894.1:38642500-39892500 GCA_034359265.1 Canna indica | reverse complement strand
ATTACAAGATTTTTCGAAGAGAATCTTGTACGAAGCCGAATGATTGAACTTCGGGTTATCGGCTCTAAATGCCCTGCAATCTGAGTCCCGAGCGACTCCAGAACATTCACTGTGATGGGAGAAGTTGTTAATCGAGTTATTTTTGACAGACTAATGCAAAGAATTGCAAGATATTTCGAATAGAATCTTGAACGAAGCCGACTGATTGAACTTCGGAGTATCGGCTCGAAATGCCCTGCAATCTGAGTCCCGAGCGACTCCAGAACATTCACTGTGATGGGAGAAGTTGTTAATCGAGTTATTTTTGACAGACTAATGCAAAGAATTGCAAGATATTTCGAATAGAATCTTGAACGAAGCCGACTGATTGAACTTCGGGGTATCGTTTCGAAATGCCCTGCAATCTGAGTCCCGAGCAACTACAGAACATTCACTGTGATGGGAGAAGTTATTAATCAAGTTATTTTTGACTGACTAACGCAAAGAATTACACACTTTTTCGAATAGAATCTTGAATGAAGCCGACTGATTGAACTTCGGGGTATCGGCTCGAAATGCCCTGCAATCTGAGTCCCGAGCGACTCCAGAACATTCACTGTGATGGGAGAAGTTGTTAATCGAGTTATTTTTGACAAACTAATGCAAAGAATTGCAAGATATTCCGAATAGAATCTTGAACGAAGCCGACTGATTGAACTTCGGTGTATCGGCTAGAAACGCCAGTAATCTGAGTCCCGAGCGACTCCAGAACATTCACTGTGATGGGAGAAGTTGTTAATCGAGATATTTTTGACAGACTAATGCAAAGAATTACACACTTTTTCGAATAGAATCTTGAATGAAGCCGACTGATTGATCTTCGGGGTATCGGCTCGAAATGTCCTGCTATCTGAGTCCCGAGCGACTCCAGAACATTCACTGTGATGGTAGAAGTTGTTAATCGAGTTATTTTTGACAGACTAATTCAAAGAATTGCAAGATATTCCGAATAGAATCTTGAACGAAGCCGACTGATTGAACTTCGGTGTATCGGCTAGAAACGCCAGTAATCTGAGTCCCGAGCGACTCCAGAACATTCACTGTGATGGGAGAAGTTGTTAATCGAGTTATTTTTGACAAACTAATGCAAAGAATTGCAAGATATTCCGAATAGAATCTTGAACGAAGCCGACTGATTGAACTTCGCGGTATCGGCTCAAAACGCCCAGTAATTTGAGTCCCGAGCAACTACAGAACATTCACTGTGATGGGAGAAGTTATTAATCAAGATATTTTTGACAGACTAATGCAAAGAATTACACACTTTTTCGAATAGAATCTTGAATGAAGCCGACTGATTGATCTTCGGGGTATCGGCTCGAAATGTCCTGCAATCTGAGTCCCGAGCGACTCCAGAACAATCACTGTGATGGGAGAAGTTGTTAATCGAGTTATTTTTGACAGACTAATTCAAAGAATTGCAAGATATTCCGAATAGAATCTTGAACGAAGCCGACTGATTGAACTTCGGTGTATCGGCTAGAAACGCCAGTAATCTGAGTCCCGAGCGACTCCAGAACATTCACTGTGATGGGAGAAGTTGTTAATCGAGTTATTTTTGACAGACTAATGCAAAGAATTGCAAGATATTCCGAATAGAATCTTGAACGAAGCCGACTGATTGAACTTCGGCGTATCGGCTCGAAACGCCAGTAATCTGAGTCCCAAGCGACTCCAGAACATTCACTGTGATGGGAGAAGTTGTTAATCGAGTTATTTTTGACAGACTAATGCAAAGAATTGCAAGATATTTCGAATAGAATCTTGAACGAAGCCGACTGATTGAACTTCGGAGTATCGGCTCGAAATGCCCTGCAATCTGAGTCCCGAGCGACTCCAGAACATTCACTGTGATGGGAGAAGTTGTTAATCGAGTTATTTTTGACAGACTAATGCAAAGAATTGCAAGATATTTCGAATAGAATCTTGAACGAAGCCGACTGATTGAACTTCGGGGTATCGGCTCGAAATGCCCTGCAATCTGAGTCCCGAGCGACTCCAGAACATTCACTGTGATGGGAGAAATTGTTAATCGAGTTATTTTTGACAGACTAATGCAAAGAATTACAAGATTTTTCGAAGAGAATCTTGTACGAAGCCGAATGATTGAACTTCGGGTTATCGGCTCGAAATGCCCTGCAATCTGAGTCCCGAGCGACTCCAGAACATTCACTGTGATGGGAGAAGTTGTTAATCGAGTTATTTTTGACAGACTAATGCAAAGAATTGCAAGATATTTCAAATAGAATCTTGAACGAAGCCGACTGATTGAACTTCGGCGTATCGGCTCGAAACGCCCAGTAAGCTGAGTCCCGAGCGACTACAGAACATTCACTGTGATGGGAGAAATTGTTAATCGAGTTATTTTTGACAGACTAATGCAAAGAATTACAAGATTTTTCGAAGAGAATCTTGTACGAAGCCGAATGATTGAACTTCGGGTTATCGGCTCTAAATGCCCTGCAATCTGAGTCCCGAGCGACTCCAGAACATTCACTGTGATGGGAGAAGTTGTTAATCGAGTTATTTTTGACAGACTAATGCAAAGAATTGCAAGATATTTCGAATAGAATCTTGAACGAAGCCGACTGATTGAACTTCGGAGTATCGGCTCGAAATGCCCTGCAATCTGAGTCCCGAGCGACTCCAGAACATTCACTGTGATGGGAGAAGTTGTTAATCGAGTTATTTTTGACAGACTAATGCAAAGAATTGCAAGATATTTCGAATAGAATCTTGAACGAAGCCGACTGATTGAACTTCGGGGTATCGTTTCGAAATGCCCTGCAATCTGAGTCCCGAGCAACTACAGAACATTCACTGTGATGGGAGAAGTTATTAATCAAGTTATTTTTGACTGACTAACGCAAAGAATTACACACTTTTTCGAATAGAATCTTGAATGAAGCCGACTGATTGAACTTCGGGGTATCGGCTCGAAATGCCCTGCAATCTGAGTCCCGAGCGACTCCAGAACATTCACTGTGATGGGAGAAGTTGTTAATCGAGTTATTTTTGACAAACTAATGCAAAGAATTGCAAGATATTCCGAATAGAATCTTGAACGAAGCCGACTGATTGAACTTCGGTGTATCGGCTAGAAACGCCAGTAATCTGAGTCCCGAGCGACTCCAGAACATTCACTGTGATGGGAGAAGTTGTTAATCGAGATATTTTTGACAGACTAATGCAAAGAATTACACACTTTTTCGAATAGAATCTTGAATGAAGCCGACTGATTGATCTTCGGGGTATCGGCTCGAAATGTCCTGCTATCTGAGTCCCGAGCGACTCCAGAACATTCACTGTGATGGTAGAAGTTGTTAATCGAGTTATTTTTGACAGACTAATTCAAAGAATTGCAAGATATTCCGAATAGAATCTTGAACGAAGCCGACTGATTGAACTTCGGTGTATCGGCTAGAAACGCCAGTAATCTGAGTCCCGAGCGACTCCAGAACATTCACTGTGATGGGAGAAGTTGTTAATCGAGTTATTTTTGACAAACTAATGCAAAGAATTGCAAGATATTCCGAATAGAATCTTGAACGAAGCCGACTGATTGAACTTCGCGGTATCGGCTCAAAACGCCCAGTAATTTGAGTCCCGAGCAACTACAGAACATTCACTGTGATGGGAGAAGTTATTAATCAAGATATTTTTGACAGACTAATGCAAAGAATTACACACTTTTTCGAATAGAATCTTGAATGAAGCCGACTGATTGATCTTCGGGGTATCGGCTCGAAATGTCCTGCAATCTGAGTCCCGAGCGACTCCAGAACAATCACTGTGATGGGAGAAGTTGTTAATCGAGTTATTTTTGACAGACTAATTCAAAGAATTGCAAGATATTCCGAATAGAATCTTGAACGAAGCCGACTGATTGAACTTCGGTGTATCGGCTAGAAACGCCAGTAATCTGAGTCCCGAGCGACTCCAGAACATTCACTGTGATGGGAGAAGTTGTTAATCGAGTTATTTTTGACAGACTAATGCAAAGAATTGCAAGATATTCCGAATAGAATCTTGAACGAAGCCGACTGATTGAACTTCGGCGTATCGGCTCGAAACGCCAGTAATCTGAGTCCCAAGCGACTCCAGAACATTCACTGTGATGGGAGAAGTTGTTAATCGAGTTATTTTTGACAGACTAATGCAAAGAATTGCAAGATATTTCGAATAGAATCTTGAACGAAGCCGACTGATTGAACTTCGGAGTATCGGCTCGAAATGCCCTGCAATCTGAGTCCCGAGCGACTCCAGAACATTCACTGTGATGGGAGAAGTTGTTAATCGAGTTATTTTTGACAGACTAATGCAAAGAATTGCAAGATATTTCGAATAGAATCTTGAACGAAGCCGACTGATTGAACTTCGGGGTATCGGCTCGAAACGCCCAGTAATCTGAGTCCCGAGCAACTACAGAACATTCACTGTGATGGGAGAAGTTATTAATCAATTTATTTTTGACTGACTAATGCAAAGAATTACACACTTTTTCGAATAGAATCTTGAATGAAGCCGACTGATTGAACTTCGGGGTATCGACTCGAAATGCCCTGCAATCTGAGTCCCGAGCGACTCCAGAACATTCACTGTGATGGGAGAAGTTGTTAATCGAGTTATTTTTGACAGACTAATGAAAAGAATTACACACTTTTTCGAATAGAATCTTGAATGAAGCCGACTGATTGAACTTCGGGGTATCGGCTCGAAATGCCCTGCAATCTGAGTCCCGAGCGACTCCAGAACATTCACTGTGATGGGAGAAGTTGTTAATCGAGTTATTTTTGACAAACTAATGCAAAGAATTGCAAGATATTCCGAATAGAATCTTGAACGAAGCCGACTGATTGAACTTCGGTGTATCGGCTAGAAACGCCAGTAATCTGAGTCCCGAGCGACTCCAGAACATTCACTGTGATGGGAGAAGTTGTTAATCGAGATATTTTTGACAGACTAATGCAAAGAATTACACACTTTTTCGAATAGAATCTTGAATGAAGCCGACTGATTGATCTTCGGGGTATCGGCTCGAAATGTCCTGCTATCTGAGTCCCGAGCGACTCCAGAACATTCACTGTGATGGTAGAAGTTGTTAATCGAGTTATTTTTGACAGACTAATTCAAAGAATTGCAAGATATTCCGAATAGAATCTTGAACGAAGCCGACTGATTGAACTTCGGTGTATCGGCTAGAAACGCCAGTAATCTGAGTCCCGAGCGACTCCAGAACATTCACTGTGATGGGAGAAGTTGTTAATCGAGTTATTTTTGACAAACTAATGCAAAGAATTGCAAGATATTCCGAATAGAATCTTGAACGAAGCCGACTGATTGAACTTCGCGGTATCGGCTCAAAACGCCCAGTAATTTGAGTCCCGAGCAACTACAGAACATTCACTGTGATGGGAGAAGTTATTAATCAAGATATTTTTGACAGACTAATGCAAAGAATTACACACTTTTTCGAATAGAATCTTGAATGAAGCCGACTGATTGATCTTCGGGGTATCGGCTCGAAATGTCCTGCAATCTGAGTCCCGAGCGACTCCAGAACAATCACTGTGATGGTAGAAGTTGTTAATCGAGTTATTTTTGACAGACTAATTCAAAGAATTGCAAGATATTCCGAATAGAATCTTGAACGAAGCCGACTGATTGAACTTCGGTGTATCGGCTAGAAACGCCAGTAATCTGAGTCCCGAGCGACTCCAGAACATTCACTGTGATGGGAGAAGTTGTTAATCGAGTTATTTTTGACAGACTAATGCAAAGAATTGCAAGATATTCCGAATAGAATCTTGAACGAAGCCGACTGATTGAACTTCGGCGTATCGGCTCGAAACGCCAGTAATCTGAGTCCCAAGCGACTCCAGAACATTCACTGTGATGGGAGAAGTTGTTAATCGAGTTATTTTTGACAGACTAATGCAAAGAATTGCAAGATATTTCGAATAGAATCTTGAACGAAGCCGACTGATTGAACTTCGGAGTATCGGCTCGAAATGCCCTGCAATCTGAGTCCCGAGCGACTCCAGAACATTCACTGTGATGGGAGAAGTTGTTAATCGAGTTATTTTTGACAGACTAATGCAAAGAATTGCAAGATATTTCGAATAGAATCTTGAACGAAGCCGACTGATTGAACTTCGGGGTATCGGCTCGAAACGCCCAGTAATCTGAGTCCCGAGCAACTACAGAACATTCACTGTGATGGGAGAAGTTATTAATCAATTTATTTTTGACTGACTAATGCAAAGAATTACACACTTTTTCGAATAGAATCTTGAATGAAGCCGACTGATTGAACTTCGGGGTATCGACTCGAAATGCCCTGCAATCTGAGTCCCGAGCGACTCCAGAACATTCACTGTGATGGGAGAAGTTGTTAATCGAGTTATTTTTGACAGACTAATGAAAAGAATTACACACTTTTTCGAATAGAATCTTGAATGAAGCCGACTGATTGAACTTCGGGGTATCGGCTCGAAATGCCCTGCAATCTGAGTCCCGAGCGACTCCAGAACATTCACTGTGATGGGAGAAGTTGTTAATCGAGTTATTTTTGACAAACTAATGCAAAGAATTGCAAGATATTCCGAATAGAATCTTGAACGAAGCCAACTGATTGAACTTCGGTGTATCGGCTAGAAACGCCAGTAATCTGAGTCCCGAGCGACTCCAGAACATTCACTGTGATGGGAGAAGTTGTTAATCGAGATATTTTTGACAGACTAATGCAAAGAATTACACACTTTTTCGAATAGAATCTTGAATGAAGCCGACTGATTGATCTTCGGGGTATCGGCTCGAAATGTCCTGCTATCTGAGTCCCGAGCGACTCCAGAACATTCACTGTGATGGTAGAAGTTGTTAATCGAGTTATTTTTGACAGACTAATTCAAAGAATTGCAAGATATTCCGAATAGAATCTTGAACGAAGCCGACTGATTGAACTTCGGTGTATCGGCTAGAAACGCCAGTAATCTGAGTCCCGAGCGACTCCAGAACATTCACTGTGATGGGAGAAGTTGTTAATCGAGTTATTTTTGACAAACTAATGCAAAGAATTGCAAGATATTCCGAATAGAATCTTGAACGAAGCCGACTGATTGAACTTCGCGGTATCGGCTCAAAACGCCCAGTAATTTGAGTCCCGAGCAACTACAGAACATTCACTGTGATGGGAGAAGTTATTAATCAAGATATTTTTGACAGACTAATGCAAAGAATTACACACTTTTTCGAATAGAATCTTGAATGAAGCCGACTGATTGATCTTCGGGGTATCGGCTCGAAATGTCCTGCAATCTGAGTCCCGAGCGACTCCAGAACAATCACTGTGATGGTAGAAGTTGTTAATCGAGTTATTTTTGACAGACTAATTCAAAGAATTGCAAGATATTCCGAATAGAATCTTGAACGAAGCCGACTGATTGAACTTCGGTGTATCGGCTAGAAACGCCAGTAATCTGAGTCCCGAGCGACTCCAGAACATTCACTGTGATGGTAGAAGTTGTTAAACGAGTTATTTTTGACAGACTAATTCAAAGAATTGCAAGATATTCCGAATAGAATCTTGAACGAAGCCGACTGATTGAACTTCGGTGTATCGGCTAGAAACGCCAGTAATCTGAGTCCCGAGCGACTCCAGAACATTCACTGTGATGGGAGAAGTTGTTAATCGAGTTATTTTTGACAGACTAATGCAAAGAATTGCAAGATATTCCGAATAGAATCTTGAACGAAGCCGAATGATTGAACTTCGGGGTATCGGCTCCAAATGCCCTGCAATCTGAGTCCCGAGCGACTCCAGAACATTCAATGTGATGGGAGAAGTTGTTAATCGAGTTATTTTTGACAGACTAATGCAAAGAATTGCAAGATATTTCGAATAGAATCTAGAACGAAGCCGACTGATTGAACTTCGGGGTATCGGCTCGAAATGCCCTACAATCTGAGTCCCGAGCGACTCCAGAACATTCACTGTGATGGGAGAAGTTGTTAATCGAGTTATTTTTGACAAACTAATGCAAAGAATTGCAAGATATTCCGAATAGAATCTTGAACGAAGCCGACTGATTGAACTTCGGGGTATCGGCTCGAAACGCCCAGTAATCTGAGTCCCGAGCGACTCCAGAACATTCACTGTGATGGGAGAAGTTGTTAATCGAGTTATTTTTGACAGACTAATGCAAAGAATTGCAAGATATTTCGAACAGAATCTTGAACGAAGCCGAATGATTGAACTTCGGCGTATCGGCTCCAAATGCCCTGCAATCTGAGTCCCGAGCGACTCCAGAACATTCACTGTGATCGGAGAAGTTGTTAATCGAGTTATTTTTGACAGACTAATGCAAAGAATTGCAAGATATTTCGAATAGAATCTTGAACGAAGCCGACTGATTGAACTTCGGGGTATCGGCTCGAAATGCCCTGCAATCTGAGTCCCGAGCGACTCCAGAACATTCACTGTGATCGGAGAAGTTGTTAATCGAGTTATTTTTGACAGACTAATGCAAAGAATTGCAAGATATTCCGAATAGAATCTTGAACGAAGCCGACTGATTGAACTTCGGCGTATCGGCTCGAAACGCCCAGTAAGCTGAGTCCCGAGCGACTACAGAACATTCACTGTGATGGGAGAAATTGTTAATCGAGTTATTTTTGACAGACTAATGCAAAGAATTACAAGATTTTTCGAAGAGAATCTTGTACGAAGCCGACTGATTGAACTTCGGGTTATCGGCTCGAAATGCCCTGCAATCTGAGTCCCGAGCGACTCCAGAACATTCACTGTGATGGGAGAAGTTGTTAATCGAGTTATTTTTGACAGACTAATGCAAAGAATTGCAAGATATTCCGAATAGAATCTTGAACGAAGCCGATTGATTAAACTTCGGCGTATCGGCTCGAAACGCCAGTAATCTGAGTCCCGAGCGACTCCAGAACATTCACTGTGATGGGAGAAATTGTTAATCGAGTTATTTTTGACAGACTAATGCAAAGAATTACAAGATTTTTCGAAGAGAATCTTGTACGAAGCCGAATGATTGAACTTCGGGTTATCGGCTCGAAATGCCCTGCAATCTGAGTCCCGAGCGACTCCAGAACATTCACTGTGATGGGAGAAGTTGTTAATCGAGTTATTTTTGACAGACTAATGCAAAGAATTGCAAGATATTTCGAATAGAATCTTGAACGAAGCCGACTGATTGAACTTCGGGGTATCGGCTCGAAATGCCCTGCAATCTGAGTCCCGAGCGACTCTAGAACATTCACTGTGATGGGAGAAATTGTTAATCAAGTTATTTTTGACTGACTAATGCAAAGAATTGCAAGATATTCCGAATAGAATCTTGAACGAAGCCGACTGATTGAACTTCGGTGTATCGGCTAGAAACGCCAGTAATCTGAGTCCCGAGCGACTCCAGAACATTCACTGTGATGGGAGAAGTTGTTAATCGAGTTATTTTTGACAAACTAATGCAAAGAATTGCAAGATATTACGAATAGAATCTTGAACGAAGCCGACTGATTGAACTTCGGGGTATCGGCTCGAAACGCCCAGTAATCTGAGTCCCGAGCAACTACAGAACATTCACTGTGATGGGAGAAGTTGTTAATCAAGTTATTTTTGACTGACTAATGCAAAGAATTGCAAGATATTCCGAATAGAATCTTGAACGAAGCCGACTGATTGAACTTCGGGGTATCGGCTCGAAACGCCCAGTAATCTGAGTCCCGAGCAACTACAGAACATTCACTATGATGGGAGAAGTTATTAATCAAGTTATTTTTGACTGACTAATGCAAAGAATTGCAAGATATTTCGAATAGAATCTTGAATGAAGCCGACTGATTGAACTTCGGCGTATCGGCTCGAAATGTCCTGTAATCTGAGTCCCGAGCGACTCCAGAACATTCACTGTGATGGGAGAAGTTGTTAATCGAGTTATTTTTGACAGACTAATGCAAAGAATTGCAAGATATTCCGAATAGAATCTTGAACGAAGCCGACTGATTGAACTTCGGCGTATCGGCTCGAAACGCCAGTAATCTGAGTCCCGAGCGACTCCAGAACATTCACTGTGATGGGAGAAGTTGTTAATCGAGTTATTTTTGACAGACTAATGCAAAGAATTGCAAGATATTTCGAATAGAATCTTGAACGAAGCCGACTGATTGAACTTCGGGGTATCGGCTCGAAATGCCCTGCAATCTGAGTCCCGAGCGACTCCAGAAAATTCACTGTGATCGGAGAAGTTGTTAATCGAGTTATTTTTGACAGACTAATGCAAAGAATTGCAAGATATTCCGAATAGAATCTTGAACGAAGCCGACTGATTGAACTTCGGCGTATCGGCTCGAAACGCCCAGTAAGCTGAGTCCCGAGCGACTACAGAACATTCACTGTGATGGGAGAAATTGTTAATCGAGTTATTTTTGACAGACTAATGCAAAGAATTACAAGATTTTTCGAAGAGAATCTTGTACGAAGCCGAATGATTGAACTTCGGGTTATCGGCTCGAAATGCCCTGCAATCTGAGTCCCGAGCGACTCCAGAACATTCACTGTGATGGGAGAAGTTGTTAATCGAGTTATTTTTGACAGACTAATGCAAAGAATTGCAAGATATTTCGAATAGAATCTTGAACGAAGCCGACTGATTGAACTTCGGGGTATCGGCTCGAAATGCCCTGCAATCTGAGTCCCGAGCGACTCTAGAACATTCACTGTGATGGGAGAAATTGTTAATCAAGTTATTTTTGACTGACTAATGCAAAGAATTGCAAGATATTCCGAATAGAATCTTGAACGAAGCCGACTGATTGAACTTCGGCGTATCGGCTCGAAACGCCCAGTAAGCTGAGTCCCGAGCGACTACAGAACATTCACTGTGATGGGAGAAATTGTTAATCGAGTTATTTTTGACAGACTAATGCAAAGAATTACAAGATTTTTCGAAGAGAATCTTGTACGAAGCCGAATGATTGAACTTCGGGTTATCGGCTCGAAATGCCCTGCAATCTGAGTCCCGAGCGACTCCAGAACATTCACTGTGATGGGAGAAGTTGTTAATCGAGTTATTTTTGACAAACTAATGCAAAGAATTGGAAGATATTCCGAATAGAATCTTGAACGAAGCCGACTGATTGAACTTCGGGGTATCGGCTCGAAATGCCCTGCAATATGAGTCCCGAGCGACTCCAGAACATTCAATGTGATGGGAGAAGTTGTTAATCGAGTTATTTTTGACAGACTAATGCAAAGAATTGCAAGATATTTCGAATAGAATCTTGAACGAAGCCGACTGATTGAACTTCGGGGTATCGGCTCGAAATGCCCTGCAATCTGAGTCCCGAGCGACTCCAGAACATTCACTGTGATGGGAGAAGTTGTTAATCGAGTTATTTTTGACAAACTAATGCAAAGAATTGGAAGATATTCTGAATAGAATCTTGAACGAAGCCGACTGATTGAACTTCGGGGTATCGGCTCGAAATGCCCTGCAATATGAGTCCCGAGTGACTCCAGAACATTCACTGTGATGGGAGAAGTTGTTAATCGAGTTATTTTTGACAGAATAATGCAAAGAATTGCAAGATATTTCGAACAAAATCTTGAACGATGCCGACTGATTGAACTTCGGGGTATCGGCTCGAAATGCCCTGCAATCTGAGTCCCGAGCGAGTCCAGAACATTCAATGTGATGGGAGAAGTTGTTAATCGAGTTATTTTTGACAGACTAATGCAAAGAATTGCAAGATATTTCGAATAGAATCTTGAACGAAGCCGACTGATTGAACTTCGGGATATCGGCTCGAAATGCCCTGCAATCTGAGTCCCGAGCGACTCCAGAACATTCAATGTGATGGGAGAAGTTGTTAATCGAGTTATTTTTGACAGACTAATGCAAAGAATTGCAAGATATTTCGAATAGAATCTTGAACGAAGCCGACTGATTGAACTTCGGGATATCGGCTCGAAATGCCCTGCAATCTGAGTCCCGAGCGACTCCAGAACATTCACTGTGATGGGAGAAGTTGTTAATCGAGTTATTTTTGACAAACTAATGCAAAGAATTGGAAGATATTCCGAATAGAATCTTGAACGAAGCCGACTGATTGAACTTCGGCGTATCGGCTCGAAATGTCCTGTAATCTGAGTCCCGAGCGACTCCAGAACATTCACTGTGATGGGAGAAGTTGTTAATCGAGTTATTTTTGACAGACTAATGAAAAGAATTACACACTTTTTCGAATAGAATCTTGAATGAAGCCGACTGATTGATCTTCGGGGTATCTGCTCGAAATGTCCTGCAATCTGAGTCCCGAGCGACTCCAGAACATTCACTGTGATGGGAGAAGTTGTTAATCGAGTTATTTTTAACAGACTAATGCAAAGAATTGCAAGATATTCCGAATAGAATCTTGAACGAAGCCGACTGATTGAACTTCGGGGTATCGGCTCCAAATGCCCTGCAATCTGAGTCCCGAGCGACTCCAGAACATTCAATGTGATGGGAGAATTGTTAATCGAGTTATTTTTGAAAGACTAATGAAAAGAATTACACACTTTTTCGAATAGAATCTTGAATGAAGCCGAATGATTGAACTTCGGGTTATCGGCTCGAAATGCCCTGCAATCTGAGTCCCGAGCGACTCCAGAACATTCACTGTGATGGGAGAAGTTGTTAATCGAGTTATTTTTGACAGACTAATGCAAAGAATTGCAAGATATTTCGAATAGAATCTTGAACGAAGCCGACTGATTGAACTTCGGGGTATCGGCTCGAAATGCCCTGCAATCTGAGTCCCGAGCGACTCTAGAACATTCACTGTGATGGGAGAAATTGTTAATCAAGTTATTTTTGACTGACTAATGCAAAGAATTGCAAGATATTCCGAATAGAATCTTGAACGAAGCCGACTGATTGAACTTCGGCGTATCGGCTCGAAATGTCCTGTAATCTGAGTCCCGAGCGACTCCAGAACATTCACTGTGATGGGAGAAGTTGTTAATCGAGTTATTTTTGACAGACTAATGCAAAGAATTGCAAGATATTTCGAATAGAATCTTGAACGAAGCCGACTGATTGAACTTCGGGGTATCGGCTCGAAACGCCCAGTAATCTGAGTCCCGAGCGACTCCAGAACATTCACTGTGATGGGAGAAGTTGTTAATCGAGTTATTTTTGACAGACTAATGAAAAGAATTACACACTTTTTCGAATAGAATCTTGAATGAAGCCGACTGATTGATCTTCGGGGTATCTGCTCGAAATGTCCTGCAATCTGAGTCCCGAGCGACTCCAGAACATTCACTGTGATGGGAGAAGTTGTTAATCGAGTTATTTTTAACAGACTAATGCAAAGAATTGCAAGATATTCCGAATAGAATCTTGAACGAAGCCGACTGATTGAACTTCGGGGTATCGGCTCCAAATGCCCTGCAATCTGAGTCCCGAGCGACTCCAGAACATTCAATGTGATGGGAGAATTGTTAATCGAGTTATTTTTGAAAGACTAATGCAAAGAATTGCAAAATATTTCGAATAGAATCTTGAACGAAGCCGACTGATTGAACTTCGGGGTATCGGCTCCAAATGCCCAGCAATCTGAGTCCCGAGCGACTCCAGAACATTCAATGTGATGGGAGAAGTTGTTAATCGAGTTATTTTTGACAAACTAATGCAAAGAATTGCAAGATATTCCGAATAGAATCTTGAACGAAGCCGACTGATTGAACTTCGGGGTATCGGCTCCAAATGCCCTGCAATCTGAGTCCCGAGCGACTCCAGAACATTCAATGTGATGGGAGAATTGTTAATCGAGTTATTTTTGAAAGACTAATGCAAAGAATTGCAAAATATTTCGAATAGAATCTTGAACGAAGCCGACTGATTGAACTTCGGGGTATCGGCTCCAAATGCCCAGCAATCTGAGTCCCGAGCGACTCCAGAACATTCAATGTGATGGGAGAAGTTGTTAATCGAGTTATTTTTGACAAACTAATGCAAAGAATTGCAAGATATTCCGAATAGAATCTTGAACGAAGCCGACTGATTGAACTTCGCGGTATCGGCTCAAAACGCCCAGTAATTTGAGTCCCGAGCAACTATAGAACATTCACTGTGATGGGAGAAGTTATTAATCAAGATATTTTTGACAGACTAATGCAAAGAATTACACACTTTTTCGAATAGAATCTTGAATGAAGACGACTGATTGATCTTCGGGGTATCGGCTCGAAATGTCCTGCAATCTGAGTCCCGAGCGACTCCAGAACATTCACTGTGATGGTAGAAGTTGTTAATCGAGTTATTTTTGACAGACTAATTCAAAGAATTGCAAGATATTCCGAATAGAATCTTGAACGAAGCCGACTGATTGAACTTCGGTGTATCGGCTAGAAACGCCAGTAATCTGAGTCCCGAGCGACTCCAGAACATTCACTGTGATGGGAGAAGTTGTTAATCGAGTTATTTTTGACAGACTAATGCAAAGAATTGCAAGATATTCCGAATAGAATCTTGAACGAAGCCGACTGATTGAACTTCGGCGTATCGGCTCGAAACGCCAGTAATCTGAGTCCCGAGCGACTCCAGAACATTCACTGTGATGGGAGAAGTTGTTAATCGAGTTATTTTTGACAGACTAATGCAAAGAATTGCAAGATATTTCGAATAGAATCTTGAACGAAGCCGACTGATTGAACTTCGGAGTATCGGCTCGAAATGCCCTGCAATCTGAGTCCCGAGCGACTCCAGAACATTCACTGTGATGGGAGAAGTTGTTAATCGAGTTATTTTTGACAGACTAATGCAAAGAATTGCAAGATACTTCGAATAGAATCTTGAACGAAGCCGACTGATTGAACTTCGGGGTATCGGCTCGAAACGCCCAGTAATCTGAGTCCCGAGCAACTACAGAACATTCACTGTGATGGGAGAAGTTATTAATCAAGTTATTTTTGACTGACTAATGCAAAGAATTACACACTTTTTCGAATAGAATCTTGAATGAAGCCGACTGATTGAACTTCGGGGTATCGGCTCGAAATGCCCTGCAATCTGAGTCCCGAGCGACTCCAGAACATTCACTGTGATGGGAGAAGTTGTTAATCGAGTTATTTTTGACAGACTAATGAAAAGAATTACACACTTTTTCGAATAGAATCTTGAATGAAGCCGACTGATTGAACTTCGGGGTATCGGCTCGAAATGCCCTGCAATCTGAGTCCCGAGCGACTCCAGAACATTCACTGTGATGGGAGAAGTTGTTAATCGAGTTATTTTTGACAAACTAATGCAAAGAATTGCAAGATATTCCGAATAGAATCTTGAACGAAGCCGACTGATTGAACTTCGGTGTATCGGCTAGAAACGCCAGTAATCTGAGTCCCGAGCGACTCCAGAACATTCACTGTGATGGGAGAAGTTGTTAATCGAGATATTTTTGACAGACTAATGCAAAGAATTACACACTTTTTCGAATAGAATCTTGAATGAAGCCGACTGATTGATCTTCGGGGTATCGGCTCGAAATGTCCTGCAATCTGAGTCCCGAGCGACTCCAGAACATTCACTGTGATGGAAGTTGTTAATCGAGTTATTTTTGACAGACTAATTCAAAGAATTGCAAGATATTCCGAATAGAATCTTGAACGAAGCCGACTGATTGAACTTCGGTGTATCGGCTAGAAACGCCAGTAATCTGAGTCCCGAGCGACTCCAGAACATTCACTGTGATGGGAGAAGTTGTTAATCGAGTTATTTTTGACAAACTAATGCAAAGAATTGCAAGATATTCCCAATAGAATCTTGAACGAAGCCGACTGATTGAACTTCGCGGTATCGGCTCAAAACGCCCAGTAATTTGAGTCCCGAGCAACTACAGAACATTCACTGTGATGGGAGAAGTTGTTAATCGAGTTATTTTTGACAAACTAATGCAAAGAATTGCAAGATATTCCGAATAGAATCTTGAACGAAGCCGATTGATTGAACTTCGCGGTATCGGCTCAAAACGCCCAGTAATTTGAGTCCCGAGCAACTACAGAACATTCACTGTGATGGGAGAAGTTATTAATCAAGATATTTTTGACAGACTAATGCAAAGAATTACACACTTTTTCGAATAGAATCTTGAATGAAGCCGACTGATTGATCTTCGGGGTATCGGCTCGAAATGTCCTGCAATCTGAGTCCCGAGCGACTCCAGAACATTCACTGTGATGGGAGAAGTTGTTAATCGAGTTATTTTTGACAGACTAATGCAAAGAATTGCAAGATATTTCGAATAGAATCTTGAACGAAGCCGACTGATTGAACTTCGGGGTATCGGCTCGAAATGCCCTGCAATCTGAGTCCCGAGCGACTCCAGAACATTCACTGTGATGGGAGAAGTTGTTAATCGAGTTATTTTTGACAAACTAATGCAAAGAATTGGAAGATATTCTGAATAGAATCTTGAACGAAGCCGACTGATTGAACTTCGGGGTATCGGCTCGAAATGCCCTGCAATATGAGTCCCGAGTGACTCCAGAACATTCACTGTGATGGGAGAAGTTGTTAATCGAGTTATTTTTGACAGAATAATGCAAAGAATTGCAAGATATTTCGAACAAAATCTTGAACGATGCCGACTGATTGAACTTCGGGGTATCGGCTCGAAATGCCCTGCAATCTGAGTCCCGAGCGACTCCAGAACATTCACTGTGATGGGAGAAGTTGTTAATCGAGTTATTTTTGACAGACTAATGCAAAGAATTGCAAGATATTTCGAATAGAATCTTGAACGAAGCCGACTGATTGAACTTCGGGGTATCGGCTCGAAATGCCCTGCAATCTGAGTCCCGAGCGACTCCAGAACATTCACTGTGATGGGAGAAATTGTTAATCAAGTTATTTTTGACTGACTAATGCAAAGAATTGCAAGATATTCCGAATAGAATCTTGAACGAAGCCGACTGATTGAACTTCGGCGTATCGGCTCGAAACGCCCAGTAAGCTGAGTCCCGAGCGACTACAGAACATTCACTGTGATGGGAGAAATTGTTAATCGAGTTATTTTTGACAGACTAATGCAAAGAATTACAAGATTTTTCGAAGAGAATCTTGTACGAAGCCGAATGATTGAACTTCGGGTTATCGGCTCGAAATGCCCTGCAATCTGAGTCCCGAGCGACTCCAGAACATTCACTGTGATGGGAGAAGTTGTTAATCGAGTTATTTTTGACAGACTAATGCAAAGAATTGCAAGATATTTCGAACAGAATCTTGAACGAAGCCGAATGATTGAACTTCGGTGTATCGGCTCCAAATGCCCTGCAATCTGAGTCCCGAGCGACTCCAGAACATTCACTGTGATCGGAGAAGTTGTTAATCGAGTTATTTTTGACAGACTAATGCAAAGAATTGCAAGATATTTCGAATAGAATCTTGAACGAAGCCGACTGATTGAACTTCGGGGTATCGGCTCGAAATGACCTGCAATCTGAGTCCCGAGCGACTCCAGAACATTCACTGTGATCGGAGAAGTTGTTAATCGAGTTATTTTTGACAGACTAATGCAAAGAATTGCAAGATATTCCGAATAGAATCTTGAACGAAGCCGACTGATTGAACTTCGGCGTATCGGCTCGAAACGCCCAGTAAGCTGAGTCCCGAGCGACTACAGAACATTCACTGTGATGGGAGAAATTGTTAATCGAGTTATTTTTGACAGACTAATGCAAAGAATTACAAGATTTTTCGAAGAGAATCTTGTACGAAGCCGACTGATTGAACTTCGGGGTATCGGCTCGAAATTCCCTGCAATCTGAGTCCCGAGCGACTCCAGAACATTCACTGTGATGGGAGAAGTTGTTAATCGAGTTATTTTTGACAAACTAATGCAAAGAATTGCAAGATATTACGAATAGAATCTTGAACGAAGCCGACTGATTGAACTTCGGGGTATCGGCTCGAAACGCCCAGTAATCTGAGTCCCGAGCAACTACAGAACATTCACTGTGATGGGAGAAGTTGTTAATCAAGTTATTTTTGACTGACTAATGCAAAGAATTGCAAGATATTCCGAATAGAATCTTGAACGAAGCCGACTGATTGAACTTCGGGGTATCGGCTCGAAACGCCCAGTAATCTGAGTCCCGAGCAACTACAGAACATTCACTATGATGGGAGAAGTTATTAATCAAGTTATTTTTGACTGACTAATGCAAAGAATTGCAAGATATTTCGAATAGAATCTTGAATGAAGCCGACTGATTGAACTTCGGCGTATCGGCTCGAAATGTCCTGTAATCTGAGTCCCGAGCGACTCCAGAACATTCACTGTGATGGGAGAAGTTGTTAATCGAGTTATTTTTGACAGACTAATGCAAAGAATTGCAAGATATTCCGAATAGAATCTTGAACGAAGCCGACTGATTGAACTTCGGCGTATCGGCTCGAAACGCCAGTAATCTGAGTCCCGAGCGACTCCAGAACATTCACTGTGATGGGAGAAGTTGTTAATCGAGTTATTTTTGACAGACTAATGCAAAGAATTGCAAGATATTTCGAATAGAATCTTGAACGAAGCCGACTGATTGAACTTCGGGGTATCGGCTCGAAATGCCCTGCAATCTGAGTCCCGAGCGACTCCAGAAAATTCACTGTGATCGGAGAAGTTGTTAATCGAGTTATTTTTGACAGACTAATGCAAAGAATTGCAAGATATTCCGAATAGAATCTTGAACGAAGCCGACTGATTGAACTTCGGCGTATCGGCTCGAAACGCCCAGTAAGCTGAGTCCCGAGCGACTACAGAACATTCACTGTGATGGGAGAAATTGTTAATCGAGTTATTTTTGACAGACTAATGCAAAGAATTACAAGATTTTTCGAAGAGAATCTTGTACGAAGCCGAATGATTGAACTTCGGGTTATCGGCTCGAAATGCCCTGCAATCTGAGTCCCGAGCGACTCCAGAACATTCACTGTGATGGGAGAAGTTGTTAATCGAGTTATTTTTGACAGACTAATGCAAAGAATTGCAAGATATTTCGAATAGAATCTTGAACGAAGCCGACTGATTGAACTTCGGGGTATCGGCTCGAAATGCCCTGCAATCTGAGTCCCGAGCGACTCCAGAACATTCACTGTGATGGGAGAAGTTGTTAATCGAGTTATTTTTGACAAACTAATGCAAAGAATTGGAAGATATTCTGAATAGAATCTTGAACGAAGCCGACTGATTGAACTTCGGGGTATCGGCTCGAAATGCCCTGCAATATGAGTCCCGAGTGACTCCAGAACATTCACTGTGATGGGAGAAGTTGTTAATCGAGTTATTTTTGACAGAATAATGCAAAGAATTGCAAGATATTTCGAACAAAATCTTGAACGATGCCGACTGATTGAACTTCGGGGTATCGGCTCGAAATGCCCTGCAATCTGAGTCCCGAGCGACTCCAGAACATTCACTGTGATGGGAGAAGTTGTTAATCGAGTTATTTTTGACAGACTAATGCAAAGAATTGCAAGATATTTCGAATAGAATCTTGAACGAAGCCGACTGATTGAACTTCGGGGTATCGGCTCGAAATGCCCTGCAATCTGAGTCCCGAGCGACTCCAGAACATTCACTGTGATGGGAGAAATTGTTAATCAAGTTATTTTTGACTGACTAATGCAAAGAATTGCAAGATATTCCGAATAGAATCTTGAACGAAGCCGACTGATTGAACTTCGGCGTATCGGCTCGAAACGCCCAGTAAGCTGAGTCCCGAGCGACTACAGAACATTCACTGTGATGGGAGAAATTGTTAATCGAGTTATTTTTGACAGACTAATGCAAAGAATTACAAGATTTTTCGAAGAGAATCTTGTACGAAGCCGAATGATTGAACTTCGGGTTATCGGCTCGAAATGCCCTGCAATCTGAGTCCCGAGCGACTCCAGAACATTCACTGTGATGGGAGAAGTTGTTAATCGAGTTATTTTTGACAGACTAATGCAAAGAATTGCAAGATATTTCGAACAGAATCTTGAACGAAGCCGAATGATTGAACTTCGGTGTATCGGCTCCAAATGCCCTGCAATCTGAGTCCCGAGCGACTCCAGAACATTCACTGTGATCGGAGAAGTTGTTAATCGAGTTATTTTTGACAGACTAATGCAAAGAATTGCAAGATATTTCGAATAGAATCTTGAACGAAGCCGACTGATTGAACTTCGGGGTATCGGCTCGAAATGACCTGCAATCTGAGTCCCGAGCGACTCCAGAACATTCACTGTGATCGGAGAAGTTGTTAATCGAGTTATTTTTGACAGACTAATGCAAAGAATTGCAAGATATTCCGAATAGAATCTTGAACGAAGCCGACTGATTGAACTTCGGCGTATCGGCTCGAAACGCCCAGTAAGCTGAGTCCCGAGCGACTACAGAACATTCACTGTGATGGGAGAAATTGTTAATCGAGTTATTTTTGACAGACTAATGCAAAGAATTACAAGATTTTTCGAAGAGAATCTTGTACGAAGCCGACTGATTGAACTTCGGGGTATCGGCTCGAAATTCCCTGCAATCTGAGTCCCGAGCGACTCCAGAACATTCACTGTGATGGGAGAAGTTGTTAATCGAGTTATTTTTGACAAACTAATGCAAAGAATTGCAAGATATTACGAATAGAATCTTGAACGAAGCCGACTGATTGAACTTCGGGGTATCGGCTCGAAACGCCCAGTAATCTGAGTCCCGAGCAACTACAGAACATTCACTGTGATGGGAGAAGTTGTTAATCAAGTTATTTTTGACTGACTAATGCAAAGAATTGCAAGATATTCCGAATAGAATCTTGAACGAAGCCGACTGATTGAACTTCGGGGTATCGGCTCGAAACGCCCAGTAATCTGAGTCCCGAGCAACTACAGAACATTCACTATGATGGGAGAAGTTATTAATCAAGTTATTTTTGACTGACTAATGCAAAGAATTGCAAGATATTTCGAATAGAATCTTGAATGAAGCCGACTGATTGAACTTCGGCGTATCGGCTCGAAATGTCCTGTAATCTGAGTCCCGAGCGACTCCAGAACATTCACTGTGATGGGAGAAGTTGTTAATCGAGTTATTTTTGACAGACTAATGCAAAGAATTGCAAGATATTCCGAATAGAATCTTGAACGAAGCCGACTGATTGAACTTCGGCGTATCGGCTCGAAACGCCAGTAATCTGAGTCCCGAGCGACTCCAGAACATTCACTGTGATGGGAGAAGTTGTTAATCGAGTTATTTTTGACAGACTAATGCAAAGAATTGCAAGATATTTCGAATAGAATCTTGAACGAAGCCGACTGATTGAACTTCGGGGTATCGGCTCGAAATGCCCTGCAATCTGAGTCCCGAGCGACTCCAGAAAATTCACTGTGATCGGAGAAGTTGTTAATCGAGTTATTTTTGACAGACTAATGCAAAGAATTGCAAGATATTCCGAATAGAATCTTGAACGAAGCCGACTGATTGAACTTCGGCGTATCGGCTCGAAACGCCCAGTAAGCTGAGTCCCGAGCGACTACAGAACATTCACTGTGATGGGAGAAATTGTTAATCGAGTTATTTTTGACAGACTAATGCAAAGAATTACAAGATTTTTCGAAGAGAATCTTGTACGAAGCCGAATGATTGAACTTCGGGTTATCGGCTCGAAATGCCCTGCAATCTGAGTCCCGAGCGACTCCAGAACATTCACTGTGATGGGAGAAGTTGTTAATCGAGTTATTTTTGACAGACTAATGCAAAGAATTGCAAGATATTTCGAATAGAATCTTGAACGAAGCCGACTGATTGAACTTCGGGGTATCGGCTCGAAATGCCCTGCAATCTGAGTCCCGAGCGACTCTAGAACATTCACTGTGATGGGAGAAATTGTTAATCAAGTTATTTTTGACTGACTAATGCAAAGAATTGCAAGATATTCCGAATAGAATCTTGAACGAAGCCGACTGATTGAACTTCTGCGTATCGGCTCGAAACGCCCAGTAAGCTGAGTCCCGAGCGACTACAGAACATTCACTGTGATGGGAGAAATTGTTAATCGAGTTATTTTTGACAGACTAATGCAAAGAATTACAAGATTTTTCGAAGAGAATCTTGTACGAAGCCGAATGATTGAACTTCGGGTTATCGGCTCGAAATGCCCTGCAATCTGAGTCCCGAGCGACTCCAGAACATTCACTGTGATGGGAGAAGTTGTTAATCGAGTTATTTTTGACAAACTAATGCAAAGAATTGGAAGATATTCCGAATAGAATCTTGAACGAAGCCGACTGATTGAACTTCGGGGTATCGGCTCGAAATGCCCTGCAATATGAGTCCCGAGCGACTCCAGAACATTCAATGTGATGGGAGAAGTTGTTAATCGAGTTATTTTTGACAGACTAATGCAAAGAATTGCAAGATATTTCGAATAGAATCTTGAACGAAGCCGACTGATTGAACTTCGGGGTATCGGCTCGAAATGCCCTGCAATCTGAGTCCCGAGCGACTCCAGAACATTCACTGTGATGGGAGAAGTTGTTAATCGAGTTATTTTTGACAAACTAATGCAAAGAATTGGAAGATATTCTGAATAGAATCTTGAACGAAGCCGACTGATTGAACTTCGGGGTATCGGCTCGAAATGCCCTGCAATATGAGTCCCGAGTGACTCCAGAACATTCACTGTGATGGGAGAAGTTGTTAATCGAGTTATTTTTGACAGAATAATGCAAAGAATTGCAAGATATTTCGAACAAAATCTTGAACGATGCCGACTGATTGAACTTCGGGGTATCGGCTCGAAATGCCCTGCAATCTGAGTCCCGAGCGAGTCCAGAACATTCAATGTGATGGGAGAAGTTGTTAATCGAGTTATTTTTGACAGACTAATGCAAAGAATTGCAAGATATTTCGAATAGAATCTTGAACGAAGCCGACTGATTGAACTTCGGGATATCGGCTCGAAATGCCCTGCAATCTGAGTCCCGAGCGACTCCAGAACATTCACTGTGATGGGAGAAGTTGTTAATCGAGTTATTTTTGACAAACTAATGCAAAGAATTGGAAGATATTCCGAATAGAATCTTGAACGAAGCCGACTGATTGAACTTCGGCGTATCGGCTCGAAATGTCCTGTAATCTGAGTCCCGAGCGACTCCAGAACATTCACTGTGATGGGAGAAGTTGTTAATCGAGTTATTTTTGACAGACTAATGCAAAGAATTGCAAGATATTTCGAATAGAATCTTGAACGAAGCCGACTGATTGAACTTCGGGGTATCGGCTCGAAACGCCCAGTAATCTGAGTCCCGAGCGACTCCAGAACATTCACTGTGATGGGAGAAGTTGTTAATCGAGTTATTTTTGACAGACTAATGAAAAGAATTACACACTTTTTCGAATAGAATCTTGAATGAAGCCGACTGATTGATCTTCGGGGTATCTGCTCGAAATGTCCTGCAATCTGAGTCCCGAGCGACTCCAGAACATTCACTGTGATGGGAGAAGTTGTTAATCGAGTTATTTTTAACAGACTAATGCAAAGAATTGCAAGATATTCCGAATAGAATCTTGAACGAAGCCGACTGATTGAACTTCGGGGTATCGGCTCCAAATGCCCTGCAATCTGAGTCCCGAGCGACTCCAGAACATTCAATGTGATGGGAGAATTGTTAATCGAGTTATTTTTGAAAGACTAATGCAAAGAATTGCAAAATATTTCGAATAGAATCTTGAACGAAGCCGACTGATTGAACTTCGGGGTATCGGCTCCAAATGCCCAGCAATCTGAGTCCCGAGCGACTCCAGAACATTCAATGTGATGGGAGAAGTTGTTAATCGAGTTATTTTTGACAAACTAATGCAAAGAATTGCAAGATATTCCGAATAGAATCTTGAACGAAGCCGACTGATTGAACTTCGGGGTATCGGCTCCAAATGCCCTGCAATCTGAGTCCCGAGCGACTCCAGAACATTCAATGTGATGGGAGAATTGTTAATCGAGTTATTTTTGAAAGACTAATGCAAAGAATTGCAAAATATTTCGAATAGAATCTTGAACGAAGCCGACTGATTGAACTTCGGGGTATCGGCTCCAAATGCCCAGCAATCTGAGTCCCGAGCGACTCCAGAACATTCAATGTGATGGGAGAAGTTGTTAATCGAGTTATTTTTGACAAACTAATGCAAAGAATTGCAAGATATTCCGAATAGAATCTTGAACGAAGCCGACTGATTGAACTTCGCGGTATCGGCTCAAAACGCCCAGTAATTTGAGTCCCGAGCAACTATAGAACATTCACTGTGATGGGAGAAGTTATTAATCAAGATATTTTTGACAGACTAATGCAAAGAATTACACACTTTTTCGAATAGAATCTTGAATGAAGACGACTGATTGATCTTCGGGGTATCGGCTCGAAATGTCCTGCAATCTGAGTCCCGAGCGACTCCAGAACATTCACTGTGATGGTAGAAGTTGTTAATCGAGTTATTTTTGACAGACTAATTCAAAGAATTGCAAGATATTCCGAATAGAATCTTGAACGAAGCCGACTGATTGAACTTCGGTGTATCGGCTAGAAACGCCAGTAATCTGAGTCCCGAGCGACTCCAGAACATTCACTGTGATGGGAGAAGTTGTTAATCGAGTTATTTTTGACAGACTAATGCAAAGAATTGCAAGATATTCCGAATAGAATCTTGAACGAAGCCGACTGATTGAACTTCGGCGTATCGGCTCGAAACGCCAGTAATCTGAGTCCCGAGCGACTCCAGAACATTCACTGTGATGGGAGAAGTTGTTAATCGAGTTATTTTTGACAGACTAATGCAAAGAATTGCAAGATATTTCGAATAGAATCTTGAACGAAGCCGACTGATTGAACTTCGGAGTATCGGCTCGAAATGCCCTGCAATCTGAGTCCCGAGCGACTCCAGAACATTCACTGTGATGGGAGAAGTTGTTAATCGAGTTATTTTTGACAGACTAATGCAAAGAATTGCAAGATATTTCGAATAGAATCTTGAACGAAGCCGACTGATTGAACTTCGGGGTATCGGCTCGAAACGCCCAGTAATCTGAGTCCCGAGCAACTACAGAACATTCACTGTGATGGGAGAAGTTATTAATCAAGTTATTTTTGACTGACTAATGCAAAGAATTACACACTTTTTCGAATAGAATCTTGAATGAAGCCGACTGATTGAACTTCGGGGTATCGGCTCGAAATGCCCTGCAATCTGAGTCCCGAGCGACTCCAGAACATTCACTGTGATGGGAGAAGTTGTTAATCGAGTTATTTTTGACAGACTAATGAAAAGAATTACACACTTTTTCGAATAGAATCTTGAATGAAGCCGACTGATTGAACTTCGGGGTATCGGCTCGAAATGCCCTGCAATCTGAGTCCCGAGCGACTCCAGAACATTCACTGTGATGGGAGAAGTTGTTAATCGAGTTATTTTTGACAAACTAATGCAAAGAATTGCAAGATATTCCGAATAGAATCTTGAACGAAGCCGACTGATTGAACTTCGGTGTATCGGCTAGAAACGCCAGTAATCTGAGTCCCGAGCGACTCCAGAACATTCACTGTGATGGGAGAAGTTGTTAATCGAGATATTTTTGACAGACTAATGCAAAGAATTACACACTTTTTCGAATAGAATCTTGAATGAAGCCGACTGATTGATCTTCGGGGTATCGGCTCGAAATGTCCTGCAATCTGAGTCCCGAGCGACTCCAGAACATTCACTGTGATGGTAGAAGTTGTTAATCGAGTTATTTTTGACAGACTAATTCAAAGAATTGCAAGATATTCCGAATAGAATCTTGAACGAAGCCGACTGATTGAACTTCGGTGTATCGGCTAGAAACGCCAGTAATCTGAGTCCCGAGCGACTCCAGAACATTCACTGTGATGGGAGAAGTTGTTAATCGAGTTATTTTTGACAAACTAATGCAAAGAATTGCAAGATATTCCCAATAGAATCTTGAACGAAGCCGACTGATTGAACTTCGCGGTATCGGCTCAAAACGCCCAGTAATTTGAGTCCCGAGCAACTACAGAACATTCACTGTGATGGGAGAAGTTGTTAATCGAGTTATTTTTGACAAACTAATGCAAAGAATTGCAAGATATTCCGAATAGAATCTTGAACGAAGCCGATTGATTGAACTTCGCGGTATCGGCTCAAAACGCCCAGTAATTTGAGTCCCGAGCAACTACAGAACATTCACTGTGATGGGAGAAGTTATTAATCAAGATATTTTTGACAGACTAATGCAAAGAATTACACACTTTTTCGAATAGAATCTTGAATGAAGCCGACTGATTGATCTTCGGGGTATCGGCTCGAAATGTCCTGCAATCTGAGTCCCGAGCGACTCCAGAACATTCACTGTGATGGTAGAAGTTGTTAATCGAGTTATTTTTGACAGACTAATTCAAAGAATTGCAAGATATTCCGAATAGAATCTTGAACGAAGCCGACTGATTGAACTTCGGTGTATCGGCTAGAAACGCCAGTAATCTGAGTCCCGAGCGACTCCAGAACATTCACTGTGATGGTAGAAGTTGTTAAACGAGTTATTTTTGACAGACTAATTCAAAGAATTGCAAGATATTCCGAATAGAATCTTGAACGAAGCCGACTGATTGAACTTCGGTGTATCGGCTAGAAACGCCAGTAATCAGAGTCCCGAGCGACTCCAGAACATTCACTGTGATGGGAGAAGTTGTTAATCGAGTTATTTTTGACAGACTAATGCAAAGAATTGCAAGATATTCCGAATAGAATCTTGAACGAAGCCGAATGATTGAACTTCGGGGTATCGGCTCCAAATGCCCTGCAATCTGAGTCCCGAGCGACTCCAGAACATTCAATGTGATGGGAGAAGTTGTTAATCGAGTTATTTTTGACAGACTAATGCAAAGAATTGCAAGATATTTCGAATAGAATCTAGAACGAAGCCGACTGATTGAACTTCGGGGTATCGGCTCGAAATGCCCTACAATCTGAGTCCCGAGCGACTCCAGAACATTCACTGTGATGGGAGAAGTTGTTAATCGAGTTATTTTTGACAAACTAATGCAAAGAATTGCAAGATATTCCGAATAGAATCTTGAACGAAGCCGACTGATTGAACTTCGGGGTATCGGCTCGAAACGCCCAGTAATTTGAGTCCCGAGCAACTAAAGAACATTCACTGTGATGGGAGAAGTTATTAATCAAGATATTATTGACTGACTAATGCAAAGAATTACACACTTTTTCTAATAGAATCTTGAATGAAGCCGACTGATTGATCTTCGGGGTATCGGCTCGAAATGTCCTGCAATCTGAGTCCCGAGCGACTCCAGAACATTCACTGTGATGGTAGAAGTTGTTAATCGAGTTATTTTTGACAGACTAATTCAAAGAATTGCAAGATATTCCGAATAGAATCTTGAACGAAGCCGACTGATTGAACTTCGGTGTATCGGCTATAAACACCAGTAATCTGAGTCCCGAGCGATTCCAGAACATTCACTGTGATGGGAGAAGTTGTTAATCGTGTTATTTTTGATAGACTAATGCAAAGAAATGCAAGATATTCCGAATAGAATCTTGAACGAAGCCGACTGATTGAACTTCGGGGTATCGGCTCGAAACGCCCAGTAATCTGAGTCCCGAGCGACTTCAGAACATTCACTGTGATGGGAGAAGTTGTTAATCGAGTTATTTTTGACAGACTAATGCAAAGAATTGCAAGATATTTCGAACAGAATCTTGAACGAAGCCGAATGATTGAACTTCGGGGTATCGGCTCCAAATGCCCTGCAATCTGAGTCCCGAGCGACCCCAGAACATTCAATGTGATGGGAGAAGTTGTTAATCGAGTTATTTTTGACAGACTAATGCAAAGAATTGCAAGATATTTCGAATAGAATCTTGAACGAAGCCGACTGATTGAACTTCGGGGTATCGGCTCGAAACGCCCAGTAATTTGAGTCCCGAGCAACTACAGAACATTCACTGTGATGGGAGAAGTTATTAATCAAGATATTTTTGACTGACTAATGCAAAGAATTACACACTTTTTCTAATAGAATCTTGAATGAAGCCGACTGATTGATCTTCGGGGTATCGGCTCGAAATGTCCTTAAATCTGAGTCCCGAACGACTCCAGAACATTCACTGTGATGGTAGAAGTTGTTAATCGGGTTATTTTTGACAGACTAATTCAAAGAATTGCAAGATATTCCGAATAGAATTTTGAACGAAGCCGACTGATTGAACTTCGGTGTATCGGATCGAAACGCCAGTAATCTGAGTCCCGAGCGACTCCAGAACATTCACTGTGATGGGTAAAGTTGTTAATCGAGTTATTTTTGACAGACTAATGCAAAGAATTGCAAGATATTCCGAATAGAATCTTGAACGAAGCCGACTGATTGAACTTCGGGGTATCGGCTCGAAACGCCCAGTAATCTGAGTCCCGAGCGACTCCAGAACATTCACTGTGATGGGAGAAGTTGTTAATCGAGTTATTTTTGAACGACTAATGCAAAGAATTACAAGATTTTTCGAAGAGAATCTTGTACGAAGCCGGCTGATTGAACTTCGGGGTATCGGCTTGAAATGCCATGCAATCTGAGTCCCGAGCGATTCCAGAACATTCACTGTGATGGGAGAAGTTGTTAATCGAGTTATTTTTTTTTTTGCAACAAGGCAAAGGAAATATATTAATTCGTAAAAAGATACAATAGAGTTCAGACACGACTACCATTATGAGGAATGGTAGAACTTCTCATCCCCCAAAGGAAAAGACCACGCCCCTCACTTTCGGCATAGCCATCAGCAAGGTAGTAGCCAAAACCTTAGGAAGAGGAACAAAAGGAAAGGAAAAACCCACAGCCCGGGTCAAGCACAATATAGAGATGCAAAACAATGCATCACACGGATTACCCACAACTCGGGCCAAGTAGTAACTTTCACATGGACTACCTACGACTCGGCCAAGCAATAAAGGCCCACATAGTGAATCACTAATCTTGACGGATAGGAGTGAAATGGACTTGAACGCTCCACCGTTCCGCAATCGCTCTGTTCCGTGGTGTATCGGTGATAGGCTTGGTACCATATATCTGAAGAATTTTGCTTTTAACTCTTGTGATAACACTGCTAAGCACGCTAGCAGGTGAAGATGATACATGAGAGAAAATACGATCATTCCGCTCACGCCAAATGAAGTAAACTGAAGCAGTGAGAGCAATACGCCTAATATAGCCAATGAATGAGTCTGCACTCATAACGTCTTCCCACCATCTAATCTGATCGCCCCAATGATGCAAAGGGTTCGCCAAGAGACAATGATCTAGAACCTTGCGCCAAATTATAGCCGAGAAAGGGCAGTGAAAGAATAGGTGTTCAGTGGATTCATCGACACCGCAAAAACAACAGCCAGTAGAATGTGTAATTCCCCAATGAGAAAGTCGATCAAGAGTTGGTAATCTCCGTGAGAAAGCAAGCCATAATACAAAGGAGTACCTTGGGATCCGCCCCTTGAACCAAACAAGATGATGCCAAGTAACCATGGGAATAGTGGGGGAAATGCCTTTGCAAGCTGATGCAATACTAAAACAACCATCTACAGACGGTCTCCAAAGCACCCGATCTCCATTCGAACTAGTGTGCACAGAGCCAATAGAATCCCAAGCACTATGCAAGACAAGTTCATGGCCAAGGTTGCCCAACTGCCAAGTATTGTGATGCCAAATAGATGAAACCCTAGCGGTCCTACTGGAATAGAGGCGGGCCGGAATGTGATCATTCATCCTGTTAATAAGAAGATAACCAGGAACCCAAGGATCAAGCCAGAGAAATGTATTCATACCATCACCAATGCGATACTCTACAAGGTCCTTTGCTTGATCACGAGCAAAAAGGATACTGCGGAAACACCAAGAGCAGGCTTGTGGCTGTCGTACCGTCCAAATGGAGTCATTGTTGAGGAATTTAGAGCTGATCCAACGGATCCATAGAGAGTCTTTCTTTGAAGCAATAACCCAAATATACCTCATAAGGTACGCAATGTTAAGGTGAGAGATTCGATGAAGCCCAAGCCCCCCATTTTGATACGATTGACAAATGTCATTCCAGGAGACCTTATGGAAGCTTCTTTTATCACCCCCACTCCACAGGAATCTAGCAAGAAGTTGTTCAATACGAGATATGACTCTCTGGGGTAGCTTGTAAGTGGCACACCAATAGGTGATCTTACCCTGTAAGACAGATTTAATAAGAGCCAACCTGCCCATGTAAGATAAATGCTTTGCCTTCCAAGAGTGAATGCGGCTCTGGATGCTCTCAATAAGAGGGAGGCAATCATTATAAGTAAGCTGCTTGGTAATAAGAGGAACACCTAGGAATCGAGTGGGGAGAGCACCAATAGGAATACCAAGAATGTCCTGAACTCTGTTCATCAGGTCGCTAGAGCACCCCGCTATATACAGATTAGACTTGGTAGTACTAACGGATAGCCCTGAGATGTCTGCAAAAGACCCCAATACATCCTTGATCGCGAGAGCATTGGACTCCGAGGCTTCGGCAAATATAATGAGATCATCTGCAAATGCGAGGTGAGTAATAAGTGGATTTGCACAACTCGGGTGTGGAGTGATCATACCTTGCCTGACTAAGTCATCAAGACAAGAAGATAAGTGCTGCATAACAATAAGGAACAAGTAAGGAGCCATGGGGCAGCCTTGTCTAAGGCCTCGAGAACTCCGAAAGAAACCCACAGAAGAGCCATTAATATTGATAGTAAAGGAGGGATTAGAAACACAGGCTCTAATCCAACCGATCATCATAGTAGGGAACCCATGCAAGTGAAGTAACTGAAGCAGGAAATCCCATCGAACTGAATCATAGGCCTTATGGAGGTCAACTTTGATGGCCATACGTTTCTGCCCATAATTAAGATGATAGTTGTGCATAAGACTATGGCACAGAGCAATATTTTCATGAATGAGCCTACCACTCATAAAGGCATGTTGGGTTGGGCTAATCAGATCAGGTAATACAACCTTGAGCCTATTCGCAATAAGCTTTGAGATAAATCTGTAGATCATCTTGCAAATAGAGAGAGGACGGTAATCAGAAAAAGAGTTGGTGTTCGCCTTCTTAGGAATGAGAGTGATGGAGGTAATATTAACTTCACTAAGAAGTTTACCAGTCCTAAAGAACTCAAGAATGGCAGCAATAACATCATCCTTAATGATAGACCAACAAGATTTATAAAATTCAGCATTGAATCCATCAACGCCAGGGGCCTTATCAGAATTTGAAGATAGGATTACTTGTTCAATCTCTTGAGGGGTAACCGGCTGAGACAACAGAGATATGCTTTGTTGGGAGAGGCTACTTTGGACATGAACATTAGAAAGATTCATAGGAGGAATCTCAGGAGCAAATGTCCGAGTAAAGTAGGTGATGGCTTCTTGGTCAAGAGCTTGGCCTTCGAGAATATTCCCATCTGCATCTTTAATAGAGAGTAAGGCATTCCTATTACATTTGGACTTTAAAGAATTATGAAAAAACTTTGAGTTTGAGTCGCCAAGGCGTAACCAAGTATCCCTTGATTTTTGTCTAAATGAAGCCTCCTCATTAGCGTAAAGCCTTAGGAGTTCAGCCCTGCACTCTGCCTCTTCAATGATAGCCCTGTCATCTATAGTTGTAGAGAGAGTGATAGTCTGTAAACCATGAAGCTTTAATTGCAGTGAATGTATCTGACTTTTTTGAGCCTTCATCAAGTCCCTAGACCACATTTGTAGAGCCTTCCTGGTCCTTTTTAATTTGTGGATAAGAATAAACATTCTCGTAGTTCTGTGACCGAATCTGCTAGTGATAGGCGGGTTCCAAGCTGCCTCAACACAATCTAGGAATCCAGTTTCCCGAGGCCAATAATTAAAGAAGTGGAAATTCCGAGGACGCCAAGGTAAAGTGCACACCCTAAATGTGACAAAAGTATGATCAGAGACATCAGGAGTATGGAATGTAGCTTCCGAATCCGGAAATGTGGAAACCCAATTCTGATTGCATAGAACCCTGTCAAGTTTTTCACATACCCTGTTATTGCCTGTAGAAGAATTAGTCCACGTAAAGAAGTTACCTTTACGCTTCATATCAAATAGGCCCAAGTTATCAACGGCATCAGTAATACTCTCAATGTATGAACCATTAACATCGCTGCCCCCACGTTTTTCAGAAGGTGAGAAGACCATATTAAAATCCCCAAATACGGTCCAAGGCCCCTCAACATGATTTGCAAATGTATTTAAAGCAGTCCAAATATGGGTCCTATCATCATTAGAATAAAGACCATAAACCACAGAGAATGAAAAGGTTGTACCAAGCTGAATAAACTTAATGCTGCCCGAAACAACCTGATCTGTAGAAGCTATGATAGAAATATCCACTACAGCAGGATTCCAAATACACCATATTCGACCATGATGATTAGGACAAACATTGACATGAGAATTCCACCCATCCATAATATTCAAGACACGAGCTGAATGCTCCAATTTAACTCTAGTCTCCAATAGGAAAAAGCAGTGAAGTTTGTGTTGGGATATCTTACTTCTGATGGCCTGTTGCTTAGCATAACTGTTCAGGCCCCGAATGTTCCAAAAAGCTACTTGCATCGATGGGATTGGGTACTCTTCTTCTTGCCCAGTTTCTTAGAACTTTCTGCACCTCCTTTGGCCTTTTTAATTTGAGCATGGAGATTAGCCTCCTCAATAGGATCATAATCATCATCATTGTGTATATCATTATCTGAAGAATCTGCCAGGACATCGAACCTATTGGGAGAGGTTATTTTATTCCTTGACTGTGGCATGTCTGGTTCAACAACAAGTGCTTTTCCTTTCTGTCGCATATTAGCATCCTGAAGGATAGTCTGTCGCATATTAGCATCCTGAAGGATAGACAATTTATTCATGTCCTCCACCTGTTTATTAAGAGTTTTGTCCTCTACATCGTGAGTAGCTGTAACAATCTCGTGTTGTGGCTCAGGAGGTGGTTGGTGTTGTGCCTTCTTAGGAACCCACCTTTGCTTGGTATAATTGCTGCAATTTCTAGTAGCATGACCAAACTGTTTGCAATTTGTGCAATGAACTGGTATCCAATCATATTCAACACGAATATTGTATGCTTCATTATTCATGCGCACGGGCAAATCTTTAGGATAAGTGCAAGCTAAAGGCACCTCAATGCATGCACGAAGATATCCCAACCGTTGTTTGGTAGATGACATGTGATCCATATGTAAAGGCTTGCCAATAACACTGCAAAACTTATTAATAAAGAAAGGAGTCCACATAAACAAAGGAATATCAAAAAACTTTACCCATATAGGAACTGTAGCCAACTCAGCCTTTTCCAGCTTCATGGCTCTATCCCATTTCCGAAGAGCAAGAAACCTGTTCTGAATAAACCATGGGCCGCCCTCAAGAATAGCATCTGCATCGTCCCTTTGTGAGAAGCGAAAAATAAAGAACCCGGAGTCCATAGTAAGCACCTCAACATTGCCATTAATCTTCCACATCTTTGTCACCCAATTTTTCACTACTCTGTACGGAAGACGTGACCCAATAAAATAGCCTACTAAGGAAGATTGCCAATGATTTTCCCCTGCTAAAATCTCTTCTGGAGAAGCCTCGATAATAAGATTGCCATCCACAAAAGTCGGCTCCTCAAAGCTAAGCTTAGTTTCATGAATATGCTGATTAGCGGAGAAGAGCGAGCTCCACGATGTTATATTCTCATGTCCAACCATAGAAGCCAAGGGAGCGCGAGGAGGTTGTTGCAAGGAAGGCATATCATGGTTCTGAATTGACTGGAGCAAACCTTTGATGGATGAACGAGTGGCCTCATCAATATCCAAATCATGAATCGTCTTCTGTAGAATATCCAAAGCTTCACCATTCGGTACTTTAACACTATCAATATTATCCAGAAAAGGAGGAGGTGCAACGATCATCTCATCAAAACACTGAGGAGAGCTTGCAGCCATAATACGTTTAGGCAGAGGATGAACACTTCTAGCAACACGAGAAGGCACAGCTTTCTTCAAGGTAGCCAACTCAGAATTTCTCTTAATGATGGAATGGAGAAAAGACGAAGATGAGGAAGAAGTCACCGACGCACCAAAAGGAGGAAGATGATCCCCCCGAACCTCATGGCCGACCATAGCATGGAGCCTGCTACACAGCTTTGACAGCAGCCGAAAACCACCACACAACACCTAAGAGAGGTGCACTATGATCACAGCAAGGCACACCTGAAGCAATGAGAGCAACAGAGGTAGAAGTCTTCAACACTGCCGGAAAGGCAATCCAGAAAACCCAGGCAGATCAACGAAAATTGCACCACGCCGGCGGCACAAAAGAGCAGCAGAAACACCTAGAGATCAGCACAACTCGAGGCAGACCCGAAGAAAACCAGCAACTGACGGAGGAGGAACCAATCCCACGGCAGAAGAAGCACCAAAGAACAACAAACCCCAGAAATCAGAAACCTGCAGCCGAAGAGGCCAACGCTGGAGGAACCAAACCACGGTAGAAAGAAAACCAGGAAACCCTAATCCGCCGCCGACACAAAGGGAAGCCCGCCGCCGCCGCTGGATGACCTCCGAGTACACCGGAGAAGGAAAGAGCACCGGGAAGAGGGAAATATCCAGAAAGGATCGGAAAATGACGCCACCGAGCCCAAGAATCCGGGAAAGAAGTGCCGCCGCCACCAAGAGACGACCGACGAAAAACTAGGAACCCAGCCGCCAATGGTGCACCTCCGGGATAGCCAGAGAATAGAGGCTCAAAGGAAGATGGCAAGCTCAAGATGACCGGAGGACGCCGCCAACTAAGCAGGAGAAGACCCGGAACAAGCGCCGCTCGCCGCCAGCAGATCGCGGATGCAAGAGAGAGGAGGTATTCCCAAACGGGAAACCTCTTCCCAGTCGGGTAAAGTCGTTCCCGATATGGACAAGAGATATGCCCAGTCGGAAAACCCTTACCCAACCTAGGAAAAACCCTCCTTAAACGGGTTTAATGATGGAAATAAATTCCCAAAAAACACACCCGCCGCACCCTAACCTTAAAAGCCATTCCCAATCGCCAAATGAGCTCCAAGACGTCAAAACTGGTTCTCGTCCACCCAAAAAATCACACTCAAAAAGCTTCAAAAAATGTGCAACACTATTAATAAAAGTCATAATAGGTGACCATACTAAGGTTCGAACCCTAAATTTCTAGGCAACATACAATATGTTGCCACCAACCGTGCTACCCACAATTGGTTGAAAATAATAAAAAAATAATTTAAAGAAAATTTTAATGGAAATAAATAATAATATTTTACAAATCGCGCAAGCTAGGGGTCGAACCAACGACTTTCTGCTTAGGAAACAGACGCTCTATCAAAAATCGAGTTATTTTTGACAGACTAATGCAAAGAATTGCATGATATTTCGAACAGAATCTTGAACGAAGTCGACTGATTGAACTTCGGGGTATCGGCTCCAAATGCCCTGCAATCTGAGTCCCGAGCGCCTCCAGAACATTCAATGTGATGGGAGAAGTTGTTAATCGAGTTATTTTTGACAGACTAATGCAAAGAATTGCAAGATATTTCGAATAGAATCTTGAACGAAGCCGACTGATTGAACTTCGGGGTATCGGCTCGAAACGCCTAGTAATTTGAGTCCCGAGCAACTACAGAACATTCACTGTGATGGGAGAAGTTATTAATCAAGATATTTTTAACTGACTAATGCAAAGAATTACACACTTTTTCTAATAGAATCTTGAATGAAGCCGACTGATTGATCTTCGGGGTATCGGCTCGAAATGTCCTGCAATTTGAGTCCCGAGCGACTCCAGAACATTCACTGTGATGGGAGAAGTTGTTAATCGAGTTATTTTTGATAGACTAATGCAAAGAATTGCAAGATATTTCGAATAGAATCTTGAACGAAGCCGACTGATTGAACTTCGGGGTATCGGCTCGAAATGCCCTGCAATCTGAGTCCCGAGCGACTCCAAAACATTCAATGTGATGGGAGAAGTTGTTAATCGAGTTATTTTTGACAGACTAATGCAAAGAATTGCAAGATATTTCGAATAGAATCTTGAACGAAGCCGACTGATTGAACTTCGGGGTATCGGCTCGAAACGCCCAGTAATCTGAGTCCCGAGCAACTCCAGAACATTCACTGAGATGGGAGAAGTTATTAATCGAGCTATTTTTGACTTACTAATGCAAAGAATTACACACTTTTTCGAATAGAATCTTGAATGAAGCCGACTGATTGATCTTCGGGGTATCGGCTCGAAATGTCCTGCAATCTGAGTCCCGAGCGACTCCAGAACATTCATTGTGATGGGAGAAGTTGTTAATCGAGTTATTTATGACAAACTAATGCAAAGAATTGCAAGATATTCCGAATAGAATCTTGAACGAAGCCGACAGATTGAACTTCGGGGTATCGGCTCGAAACGCCCAGTAATCTAAGTCCCGAGCAACTACAGAACATTCACTGTGATGGGAGAAGTTATTAATCAAGATATTTTTGACTGACTAATGCAAAGAATTGCAAGATATTTCGAATAGAATCTTGAACGAAGCCGACTGATTGAACTTCGGGGTATCGGCTCAAAACGCCCAGTAATTTGAGTCCCGAGCAACTACAGAACATTCACTGTGATGGGAGAAGTTATTAATCAAGATATTTTTGACAGACTAATGCAAAGAATTACACACTTTTTCGAATAGAATCTTGAATGAAGCCGACTGATTGATCTTCGGGGTATCGGCTCGAAATGTCCTGCAATCTGAGTCCCGAGCGACTCCAGAACATTCACTGTGATGGTAGAAGTTGTTAATCGAGTTATTTTTGACAGACTAATTCAAAGAATTGCAAGATATTCCGAATAGAATCTTGAACGAAGCCGACTGATTGAACTTCAGCGTATCGGCTCGAAACGCCAGTAATCTGAGTCCCGAGCGACTCCAGAACATTCACTGTGATGGGAGAAGTTGTTAATCGAGTTATTTTTGACAGACTAATGCAAAGAATTGCAAGATATTTCGAACAGAATCTTGAACGAAGCCGACTGATTGAACTTCGGGGTATCGGCTCGAAATGCCCTGCAATCTGAGTCCCGAGCGACTCCAAAACATTCAATGTGATGGGAGAAGTTGTTAATCGAGTTATTTTTGACAGACTAATGCAAAGAATTGCAAGATATTTCGAATAGAATCTTGAACGAAGCCGACTGATTGAACTTCGGGGTATCGGCTCGAAATGCCCTGCAATCTGAGTCCCGAGCGACTCCAGAACATTCACTGTGATGGGAGAAGTTATTAATCAAGATATTTTTGACTGACTAATGCAAAGAATTGCAAGATATTTCGAATAGAATCTTGAACGAAGCCGACTGATTGAACTTCGGGGTATCGGCTCAAAACGCCCAGTAATTTGAGTCCCGAGCAACTACAGAACATTCACTGTGATGGGAGAAGTTATTAATCAAGATATTTTTGACAGACTAATGCAAAGAATTACACACTTTTTCGAATAGAATCTTGAATGAAGCCGACTGATTGATCTTCGGGGTATCTGCTCGAAATGTCCTGCAATCTGAGTCCCGAGCGACTCCAGAAAATTCACTGTGATGGGAGAAGTTGTTAATCGAGTTATTTTTGACAGACTAATGCAAAGAGTTGCAAGATATTCCGAATAGAATCTTGAACGAAGCCGATTGATTGAACTTCGGGGTATCGGCTCGAAACGCCCAGTAATCTGAGTCTCGAGAGACTCCAGAACATTCACTGTGATGGGAGAAGTTATTAATCGAGTTATTTTTGACAGACTAATGCAAAGAATTGCAAGATATTCCAAATAGAATCTTGAACGAAGCCGACTGATTGAACTTCGGGGTATCGGCCCGAAACGCCCAGTAATCTGAGTCCCGAGAGACTCCAGAACATTCACTGTGATGGGAGAAGTTATTAATCGAGTTATTTTTGACAGACTAATGCAAAGAATTGCAAGATATTCCAAATAGAATCTTGAACGAAGCCGACTGATTGAACTTCGGGGTATCGGCTCGAAACGCCCAGTAATCTGAGTCCCGAGCGACTACAGAACATTCACTGTGATGGGAGAAATTGTTAATCGAGTTATTTTTGAACGACTAATGCAAAGAATTACAAGATTTTTCGAAGAGAATCTTGTACGAAGCCGACTGATTGAACTTCGGGGTATCGGCTCGAAATGCCCTGCAATCTGAGTCCCGAGCGACTCCAGAACATTCACTGTGATGGGAGAAGTTCTTAATCGAGTCATTTTTGACAGACTAATGCAAAGAATTGCAAGATATTCCGAATAGAATCTTGTACGAAGCCGACTGATTGAACTTCGGGGTATCGGCTCGAAACGCCTAGAAATTTGAGTCCCGAGCAACTACAGAACATTCACTGTGATGGGAGAAGTTATTAATCAAGATATTTTTGACTGACTAATGCAAAGAATTACACACTTTTTCTAATAGAATCTTGAATGAAGCCGACTGATTGATCTTCGTGGTATCGGCTCGAAATGTCCTGCAATCTGAGTCCCGAGCGACTCCAGAACATTCACTGTGATGGTAGAAGTTGTTAATCGAGTTATTTTTGACAGACAAATTCAAAGAATTGCAAGATATTCCGAATAGAATCTTGAACGAAGCCGACTGATTGAACTTCGGGGTATCGGCTCGAAACGCCAGTAATCTGAGTCCCGAGCGACTTCAGAACATTCACTGTGATGGGAGAAGTTGCTAATCGAGTTATTTTTGACAGACTAATGCAAAGAATTGCAAGATATTCCAAATAGAATCTTGAACGAAGCCGACTGATTGAACTTCGGGGTATCGGCTCGAAACGCCCAGTAATCTGAGTCCCGAGCAACTCCAGAACATTCACTGAGATGGGAGAAGTTATTAATCGAGCTATTTTTGACTTACTAATGCAAAGAATTACACACTTTTTCGAATAGAATCTTGAATGAAGCCGACTGATTGATCTTCGGGGTATCTGCTCGAAATGTCCTGCAATCTGAGTCCCGAGCGACTCCAGAACATTCACTGTGATGGTAGAAGTTGTTAATCGAGTTATTTTTGACTTACTAATGCAAAGAATTACACACTTTTTCGAATAGAATCTTGAATGAAGCCGACTGATTGATCTTCGGGGTATCGGCTCGAAATGTCCTGCAATCTGAGTCCCGAGCGACTCCAGAACATTCATTGTGATGGGAGAAGTTGTTAATCGAGTTATTTATGACAAACTAATGCAAAGAATTGCAAGATATTCCGAATAGAATCTTGAACGAAGCCGACAGATTGAACTTCGGGGTATCGGCTCGAAACGCCCAGTAATCTGAGTCCCGAGCAACTACAGAACATTCACTGTGATGGGAGAAGTTATTAATCAAGATATTTTTGACTGACTAATGCAAAGAATTGCAAGATATTTCGAATAGAATCTTGAACGAAGCCGACTGATTGAACTTCGGGGTATCGGCTCAAAACGCCCAGTAATTTGAGTCCCGAGCAACTACAGAACATTCACTGTGATGGGAGAAGTTATTAATCAAGATATTTTTGACAGACTAATGCAAAGAATTACACACTTTTTCGAATAGAATCTTGAATGAAGCTGACTGATTGATCTTCGGGGTATCGGCTCGAAATGTCCTGCAATCTGAGTCCCGAGCGACTCCAGAACATTCACTGTGATGGTAGAAGTTGTTAATCGAGTTATTTTTGACAGACTAATTCAAAGAATTGCAAGATATTCCGAATAGAATCTTGAACGAAGCCGACTGATTGAACTTCAGCGTATCGGCTCGAAACGCCAGTAATCTGAGTCCCGAGCGACTCCAGAACATTCACTGTGATGGGAGAAGTTGTTAATCGAGTTATTTTTGACAGACTAATGCAAAGAATTGTAAGATATTTCGAACAGAATCTTGAACGAAGCCGACTGATTGAACTTCGGGGTATCGGCTCGAAATGCCCTGCAATCTGAGTCCCGAGCGACTCCAAAACATTCAATGTGATGGGAGAAGTTGTTAATCGAGTTATTTTTGACAGACTAATGCAAAGAATTGCAAGATATTTCGAATAGAATCTTGAACGAAGCCGACTGATTGAACTTCGGGGTATCGGCTCGAAATGCCCTGCAATCTGAGTCCCGAGCGACTCCAGAACATTCACTGTGATGGGAGAAGTTATTAATCAAGATATTTTTGACTGACTAATGCAAAGAATTGCAAGATATTTCGAATAGAATCTTGAACGAAGCCGACTGATTGAACTTCGAGGTATCGGCTCAAAACGCCCAGTAATTTGAGTCCCGAGCAATTACAGAACATTCACTGTGATGGGAGAAGTTATTAATCAAGATATTTTTGACAGACTAATGCAAAGAATTACACACTTTTTCGAATAGAATCTTGAATGAAGCCGACTGATTGATCTTCGGGGTATCTGCTCGAAATGTCCTGCAATCTGAGTCCCGAGCGACTCCAGAACATTCACTGTGATGGTAGAAGTTGTTAATCGAGTTATTTTTGACAGACTAATTCAAAGAATTGCAAGATATTCCGAATAGAATCTTGAACGAAGCCGACTGATTGAACTTCGGCGTATCGGCTCGAAACGCCAGTAATCTGAGTCCCGAGCGACTCCAGAACATTCACTGTGATGGGAGAATTTGTTAATCGAGTTATTTTTGACAGACTAATGCAAAGAATTGCAAGATATTTCGAACAGAATCTTGAACGAAGCCGACTGATTGAACTTCAGTGTATCGGCTCGAAACGCCAGTAATCTGAGTCCCGAGCGACTCCAGAACATTCACTGTGATGGGAGAAGTTGTTAATCGAGTTATTTTTGACAGACTAATGCAAAGAATTGCAAGATATTCCGAATAGAATCTTGAACGAAGCCGATTGATTGAACTTCGGGGTATTGGCTCGAAATGCCCAGTAATCTGAGTCCCGAGAGACTCCAGAACATTCACTGTGATGGGAGAAGTTATTAATCGAGTTATTTTTGACAGACTAATGCAAAGAATTGCAAGATATTCCAAATAGAATCTTGAACGAAGCCGACTGATTGAACTTCGGGGTATCGGCTCGAAACGCCCAGTAATCTGAGTCCCGAGAGACTCCAGAACATTCACTGTGATGGGAGAAGTTATTAATCGAGTTATTTTTGACAGACTAATGCAAAGAATTGCAAGATATTCCAAATAGAATCTTGAACGAAGCCGACTGATTGAACTTCGGGGTATCGGCTCGAAATGGCCTGCAATCTGAGTCCCGAGCGACTCCAGAACATTCAATGTGATGGGAGAAGTTGTTAATCGAGTTATTTTTGACAGACTAATGCAAAGTATTGCAAGATATTTCGAATAGAATCTTGAACGAAGCCGACTGATTGAACTTCGGGGTATCGGCTCGAAATGGCCTGCAATCTGAGTCCCGAGCGACTCCAGAACATTCACTGTGATGGGAGAAGTTGTTAATCAAGTTATTTTTGACAGACTAATGCAAAGAATTGCAAGATATTTCGAACAGAATCTTGAACGAAGCCGACTGATTGAACTTCGGGGTATCGGCTCCAAATGCCCTGCAATCTGAGTCCCGAGCGACTCCAGAACATTCAATGTGATGGGAGAAATTGTTAATTGAGTTATTTTTGATAGACTAATGCAAAGAATTGTAAGATATTTCGAAGAGAATCTTGTACAAAGTCGACTGATTGAACTTCGGGGTATCGGCACGAAATGCCCTGCAATCTGAGTCCCGAGCGACTCCAGAACATTCACTGTGATGGGAGAAGTTGTTAATCGAGTTATTTTTGACAGACTAATGCAAAGAATTGCAAGATATTCCGAATAGAATCTTGAACGAAGCCGATTGATTGAACTTCGGGGTATCGGCTCGAAACGCCCAGTAATCTGAGTCCCGAGAGACTCCAGAACATTCACTGTGATGGGAGAAGTTATTAATCGAGTTATTTTTGACAGACTAATGCAAAGAATTGCAAGATATTCCAAATAGAATCTTGAACGAAGCCGACTGATTGAACTTCGGGGTATCGGCTCGAAACGCCCAGTAATCTGAGTCCCGAGCGACTACAGAACATTCACTGTGATGGGAGAAGTTATTAATCAAGATATTTATGACAGATTAATGCAAAGAATTACACACTTTTTCGAATAGAATCTTGAATGAAGCTGACTGATTGATCCTCGGGGTATCGGCTCGAAATGTCCTGCAATCTGAGTCCCGAGCGATTCCAGAACATTCACTGTGATGGTAGAAGTTGTTAATCGAGTTATTTTTGACAGACTAATTCAAAGAATTGCAAGATATTCCGAATAGAATCTTGAACGAAGCCGACTGAATGAACTTCAGTGTATCGGCTCGAAACGCCAGTAATCTGAGTCCCGAGCGACTCCAGAACATTCACTGTGATGGGAGAAGTTGTTAATCGAGTTATTTTTGACAGACTAATGCAAAGAATTGTAAGATATTTCGAACAGAATCTTGAACGAAGCCGACTGATTGAACTTCGGGGTATCGGCTCGAAATGCCCTGCAATCTGAGTCCCGAGCGACTCCAAAACATTCAATGTGATGGGAGAAGTTGTTAATCGAGTTATTTTTGACAGACTAATGCAAAGAATTGCAAGATATTTCGAATAGAATCTTGAACGAAGCCGACTGATTGAACTTCGGGGTATCGGCTCGAAATGCCCTGCAATCTGAGTCCCGAGCGACTCCAGAACATTCACTGTGATGGGAGAAGTTATTAATCAAGATATTTTTGACTGACTAATGCAAAGAATTGCAAGATATTTCGAATAGAATCTTGAACGAAGCCGACTGATTGAACTTCGAGGTATCGGCTCAAAACGCCCAGTAATTTGAGTCCCGAGCAATTACAGAACATTCACTGTGATGGGAGAAGTTATTAATCAAGATATTTTTGACAGACTAATGCAAAGAATTACACACTTTTTCGAATAGAATCTTGAATGAAGCCGACTGATTGATCTTCGGGGTATCTGCTCGAAATGTCCTGCAATCTGAGTCCCGAGCGACTCCAGAACATTCACTGTGATGGTAGAAGTTGTTAATCGAGTTATTTTTGACAGACTAATTCAAAGAATTGCAAGATATTCCGAATAGAATCTTGAACGAAGCCGACTGATTGAACTTCGGCGTATCGGCTCGAAACGCCAGTAATCTGAGTCCCGAGCGACTCCAGAACATTCACTGTGATGGGAGAATTTGTTAATCGAGTTATTTTTGACAGACTAATGCAAAGAATTGCAAGATATTTCGAACAGAATCTTGAACGAAGCCGACTGATTGAACTTCAGTGTATCGGCTCGAAACGCCAGTAATCTGAGTCCCGAGCGACTCCAGAACATTCACTGTGATGGGAGAAGTTGTTAATCGAGTTATTTTTGACAGACTAATGCAAAGAATTGCAAGATATTCCGAATAGAATCTTGAACGAAGCCGATTGATTGAACTTCGGGGTATTGGCTCGAAATGCCCAGTAATCTGAGTCCCGAGAGACTCCAGAACATTCACTGTGATGGGAGAAGTTATTAATCGAGTTATTTTTGACAGACTAATGCAAAGAATTGCAAGATATTCCAAATAGAATCTTGAACGAAGCCGACTGATTGAACTTCGGGGTATCGGCTCGAAACGCCCAGTAATCTGAGTCCCGAGAGACTCCAGAACATTCACTGTGATGGGAGAAGTTATTAATCGAGTTATTTTTGACAGACTAATGCAAAGAATTGCAAGATATTCCAAATAGAATCTTGAACGAAGCCGACTGATTGAACTTCGGGGTATCGGCTCGAAATGGCCTGCAATCTGAGTCCCGAGCGACTCCAGAACATTCAATGTGATGGGAGAAGTTGTTAATCGAGTTATTTTTGACAGACTAATGCAAAGTATTGCAAGATATTTCGAATAGAATCTTGAACGAAGCCGACTGATTGAACTTCGGGGTATCGGCTCGAAATGGCCTGCAATCTGAGTCCCGAGCGACTCCAGAACATTCACTGTGATGGGAGAAGTTGTTAATCAAGTTATTTTTGACAGACTAATGCAAAGAATTGCAAGATATTTCGAACAGAATCTTGAACGAAGCCGACTGATTGAACTTCGGGGTATCGGCTCCAAATGCCCTGCAATCTGAGTCCCGAGCGACTCCAGAACATTCAATGTGATGGGAGAAATTGTTAATTGAGTTATTTTTGATAGACTAATGCAAAGAATTGTAAGATATTTCGAAGAGAATCTTGTACAAAGTCGACTGATTGAACTTCGGGGTATCGGCACGAAATGCCCTGCAATCTGAGTCCCGAGCGACTCCAGAACATTCACTGTGATGGGAGAAGTTGTTAATCGAGTTATTTTTGACAGACTAATGCAAAGAATTGCAAGATATTCCGAATAGAATCTTGAACGAAGCCGATTGATTGAACTTCGGGGTATCGGCTCGAAACGCCCAGTAATCTGAGTCCCGAGAGACTCCAGAACATTCACTGTGATGGGAGAAGTTATTAATCGAGTTATTTTTGACAGACTAATGCAAAGAATTGCAAGATATTCCAAATAGAATCTTGAACGAAGCCGACTGATTGAACTTCGGGGTATCGGCTCGAAACGCCCAGTAATCTGAGTCCCGAGCGACTACAGAACATTCACTGTGATGGGAGAAGTTATTAATCAAGATATTTATGACAGATTAATGCAAAGAATTACACACTTTTTCGAATAGAATCTTGAATGAAGCTGACTGATTGATCCTCGGGGTATCGGCTCGAAATGTCCTGCAATCTGAGTCCCGAGCGATTCCAGAACATTCACTGTGATGGTAGAAGTTGTTAATCGAGTTATTTTTGACAGACTAATTCAAAGAATTGCAAGATATTCCGAATAGAATCTTGAACGAAGCCGACTGAATGAACTTCAGTGTATCGGCTCGAAACGCCAGTAATCTGAGTCCCGAGCGACTCCAGAACATTCACTGTGATGGGAGAAGTTGTTAATCGAGTTATTTTTGACAGACTAATGCAAAGAATTGCAAGATATTCCGAATAGAATCTTGAACGAAGCCGATTGATTGAACTTCGGGGTATCGGCTCGAAACGCCCAGTAATCTGAGTCCCGAGAGACTCCAGAACATTCACTGTGATGGGAGAAGTTATTAATCGAGTTATTTTTGACAGACTAATGCAAAGAATTGCAAGATATTCCAAATAGAATCTTGAACGAAGCCGACTGATTGAACTTCGGGGTATCGGCTCGAAACGCCCAGTAATCTGAGTCCCGAGCGACTACAGAACATTCACTGTGATGGGAGAAATTGTTAATCGAGTTATTTTTGAACGACTAATGCAAAGAATTACAAGATTTTTCGAAAAGAATCTTGTACGAAGCCGAATGATTGAACTTCGGGGTATCGGCTCGAAACGCCCAGTAATCTGAGTCCCGAGCGACTTCAGAACATTCACTGTGATGGGAGAAGTTGTTAATCGAGTTATTTTTGACAGACTAATGCAAAGAATTGCAAGATATTTCGAACAGAATCTTGAACGAAGCCGAATGATTGAACTTCGGGGTATCGGCTCCAAATGCCCTGCAATCTGAGTCCCGAGCGACCCCAGAACATTCAATGTGATGGGAGAAGTTGTTAATCGAGTTATTTTTGACAGACTAATGCAAAGAATTGCAAGATATTTCGAATAGAATCTTGAACGAAGCCGACTGATTGAACTTGGGGGTATCGGCTCGAAACGCCCAGTAATTTGAGTCCCGAGCAACTACAGAACATTCACTGTGATGGGAGAAGTTATTAATCAAGATATTTTTGACTGACTAATGCAAAGAATTACACACTTTTTCTAATAGAATCTTGAATGAAGCCGACTGATTGATCTTCGGGGTATCGGCTCGAAATGTCCTTAAATCTGAGTCCCGAGCGACTCCAGAACATTCACTGTGATGGTAGAAGTTGTTAATCGGGTTATTTTTGACAGACTAATTCAAAGAATTGCAAGATATTCCGAATATAATTTTGAACGAAGCCGACTGATTGAACTTCGGTGTATCGGATCGAAACGCCAGTAATCTGAGTCCCGAGCGACTCCAGAACATTCACTGTGATGGGAGAAGTTGTTAATCGAGTTATTTTTGATAGACTAATGCAAAGAATTGCAAGATATTCCGAATAGAATCTTGAACGAAGCCGACTGATTGAACTTCGGGGTATCGGCTCGAAACGCCCAGTAATCTGAGTCCCGAGCGACTCCAGAACATTCACTGTGATGGGAGAAGTTGTTAATCGAGTTATTTTTGAACGACTAATGCAAAGAATTACAAGATTTTTCGAAGAGAATCTTGTACGAAGCCGGCTGATTGAACTTCGGGGTATCGGCTTGAAATGCCATGCAATCTGAGTCCCGAGCGATTCCAGAACATTCACTGTGATGGGAGAAGTTGTTAATCGAGTTATTTTTTTTTTTGCAACAAGGCAAAGGAAATATATTAATTCGTAAAAAGATACAATAGAGTTCAGACACGACTACCATTATGAGGAATGGTAGAACTTCTCATCCCCCAAAGGAAAAGACCACGCCCCTCACTTTCGGCATAGCCATCAGCAAGGTAGTAGCCAAAACCTTAGGAAGAGGAACAAAAGGAAAGGAAAAACCCACAGCCCGGGTCAAGCACAATATAGAGATGCAAAACAATGCATCACACGGATTACCCACAACTCGGGCCAAGTAGTAACTTTCACATGGACTACCTACGACTCGGCCAAGCAATAAAGGCCCACATAGTGAATCACTAATCTTGACGGATAGGAGTGAAATGGACTTGAACGCTCCACCGTTCCGCAATCGCTCTGTTCCGTGGTGTATCGGTGATAGGCTTGGTACCATATATCTGAAGAATTTTGCTTTTAACTCTTGTGATAACACTGCTAAGCACGCTAGCAGGTGAAGATGATACAGAACATTCACTGTGATGGGAGAAATTGTTAATCGAGTTATTTTTAAACGACTAATGCAAAGAATTACAAGATTTTTCGAAAAGAATCTTGTACGAAGCCGACTGATTGAACTTCGGGGTATCGGCTCGAAATGCCCTGCAATCTGAGTCCCGAGCGACTCCAGAACATTCACTGTGATGGGAGAAGTTCTTAATCGAGTTATTTTTGACAGACTAATGCAAAGAATTGCAAGAAATTTCGAACAGAATCTTGAACGAAGCCGAATGATTGAACTTCGGGGTATCGGCTCGAAATGCCCTGCAATCTGAGTCCCGAGCGACTCCAGAACATTCACAGTGATGGTAGAAGTTGTTAATCGAGTTATTTTTGACAGACTAATTCAAAGAATTGCAAGATATTCCGAATAGAATCTTGAACGAAGCCGACTGATTGAACTTCAGTGTATCGGCTCGAAACGCCAGTAATCTGAGTCCCGAGCGACTCCAGAACATTCACTGTGATGGGAGAAGTTGTTAATCGAGTTATTTTTGACAGACTAATGCAAAGAATTGCAAGATATTCCGAATAGAATCTTGAACGAAGCCGATTGATTGAACTTCGGGGTATCGGCTCGAAACGCCCAATAATCTGAGTCCCGAGAGACTCCAGAACATTCACTGTGATGGGAGAAGTTATTAATCGAGTTATTTTTGACAGACTAATGCAAAGAATTGCAAGATATTCCAAATAGAATCTTGAACGAAGCCGACTGATTGAACTTCGGGGTATCGGCTCGAAACGCCCAGTAATCTGAGTCCCGAGCGACTACAGAACATTCACTGTGATGGGAGAAATTGTTAATCGAGTTATTTTTGAACGACTAATGCAAAGAATTACAAGATTTTTCGAAGAGAATCTTGTACGAAGCCGACTGATTGAACTTCGGGGTATCGGCTCGAAATGCCCTGCAATCTGAGTCCCGAGCGACTCCAGAACATTCACTGTGATGGGAGAAGTTCTTAATCGAGTTATTTTTGACAGACTAATGCAAAGAATTGCAAGATATTTCGAACAGAATCTTGAACGAAGCCGAATGATTGAACTTCGGGGTATCGGCTCGAAATGCCCTGCAATCTGAGTCCCGAGCGACTCCAGAACATTCACAGTGATGGTAGAAGTTGTTAATCGAGTTATTTTTGACAGACTAATTCAAAGAATTGCAAGATATTCCGAATAGAATCTTGAACGAAGCCGACTGATTGAACTTCAGTGTATCGGCTCGAAACGCCAGTAATCTGAGTCCCGAGCGACTCCAGAACATTCACTGTGATGGGAGAAGTTGTTAATCGAGTTATTTTTGACAGACTAATGCAAAGAATTGCAAGATATTCCGAATAGAATCTTGAACGAAGCCGATTGATTGAACTTCGGGGTATCGGCTCGAAACGCCCAGTAATCTGAGTCCCGAGAGACTCCAGAACATTCACTGTGATGGGAGAAGTTATTAATCGAGTTATTTTTGACAGACTACTGCAAAGAATTGCAAGATATTCCAAATAGAATCTTGAACGAAGCCGACTGATTGAACTTCGGGGTATCGGCTCGAAACGCCCAGTAATCTGAGTCCCGAGCGACTACAGAACATTCACTGTGATGGGAGAAATTGTTAATCGAGTTATTTTTGAACGACTAATGCAAAGAATTACAAGATTTTTCGAAGAGAATCTTGTACGAAGCCGACTGATTGAACTTCGGGGTATCGGCTCGAAATGACCTGCAATCTGAGTCCCGAGCGACTCCAGAACATTCACTGTGATGGGAGAAGTTCTTAATCGAGTTATTTTTGACAGACTAATACAAAGAATTGCAAGATATTTCGAACAGAATCTTGAACGAAGCCGAATGATTGAACTTCGGGGTATCGGCTCGAAATGCCCTGCAATCTGAGTCCCGAGCGACTCCAGAACATTCACAGTGATGGTAGAAGTTGTTAATCGAGTTATTTTTGACAGACTAATTCAAAGAATTGCAAGATATTCCGAATAGAATCTTGAACGAGGCCGACTGATTGAACTTCGGGGTATCGGCTCGAAATGCCCTGCAATCTGAGTCCCGAGCGACTCCAGAACATTCACTGTGATGGGAGAAGTTCTTAATCGAGTTATTTTTGACAGACTAATACAAAGAATTGCAAGATATTTCGAACAGAATCTTGAACGAAGCCGAATGATTGAACTTCGGGGTATCGGCTCGAAATGCCATGCAATCTGAGTCCCGAGCGACTCCAGAACATTCACAGTGATGGTAGAAGTTGTTAATCGAGTTATTTTTGACAGACTAATTCAAAGAATTGCAAGATATTCCGAATAGAATCTTGAACGAAGCCGACTGATTGAACTTCAGTGTATCGGCTCGAAACGCCCAGTAATCTGAGTCCCGAGAGACTCCAGAACATTCACTGTGATGGGAGAAGTTATTAATCGAGTTATTTTTGACAGACTACTGCAAAGAATTGCAAGATATTCCAAATAGAATCTTGAACGAAGCCGACTGATTGAACTTCGGGGTATCGGCTCGAAACGCCCAGTAATCTGAGTCCCGAGCGACTACAGAACATTCACTGTGATGGGAGAAATTGTTAATCGAGTTATTTTTGAACGACTAATGCAAAGAATTACAAGATTTTTCGAAGAGAATCTTGTACGAAGCCGACTGATTGAACTTCGGGGTATCGGCTCGAAATGCCCTGCAATCTGAGTCCCGAGCGACTCCAGAACATTCACTGTGATGGGAGAAGTTCTTAATCGAGTTATTTTTGACAGACTAATACAAAGAATTGCAAGATATTTCGAACAGAATCTTGAACGAAGCCGAATGATTGAACTTCGGGGTATCGGCTCGAAATGCCATGCAATCTGAGTCCCGAGCGACTCCAGAACATTCACAGTGATGGTAGAAGTTGTTAATCGAGTTATTTTTGACAGACTAATTCAAAGAATTGCAAGATATTCCGAATAGAATCTTGAACGAAGCCGACTGATTGAACTTCAGTGTATCGGCTCGAAACGCCAGTAATCTGAGTCCCGAGCGACTCCAGAACATTCACTGTGATGGGAGAAGTTGTTAATCGAGTTATTTTTGACAGACTAATGCAAAGAATTGCAAGATATTCCGAATAGAATCTTGAACGAAGCCGACTGATTGAACTTCGGGGTATCGGCTCGAAATGCCCTGCAATCTGAGTCCCGAGCGACTCCAGAACATTCACTGTGATGGGAGAAGTTGTTAATCGAGTTATTTTTGACAGACTAATGCAAAGAATTGCAAGATATTTCGAATAGAATCTTGAACGAAGCCGACTGATTGAATTTCGTGGTATCGGCTCGAAATGCCCTGCAATCTGAGTCCCGAGCGACTCCAGAACATTCACTGTGATGGGAGAAGTTGTTAATCGAGTTATTTTTGACAGACTAATGCAAAGAATTGCAAGATATTCCGAATAGATTCTTGAACGAAGCCGACTGATTGAACTTCGGGGTATCGGCTCGAAACGCCCAGTAATCTGAGTCCCGAGCGACTCCAGAACATTCATTGTGATGGGAGAAGTTGTTAATCGAGTTATTTTTGACAGACTAATGCAAAGAATTGCAAGATATTCCGAATAGAATCTTGTACGAAGCCGACTGATTGAACTTCGGGGTATCAGCTCGAAACGCCCAGTAATCTGAGTCCCGAGCGACTCCAGAACATTCACTGTGATGGGAGAAGTTGTTAATCGAGTTATTTTTGACAGACTAATGCAAGGAATTATAAGATTTTTCGAAGAGAATCTTGTACGAAGCCGACTGATTGAACTTCGGGGTATCGGCTCGAAATGCCATGCAATCTGAGTCCCGAGCGACTCCAGAACATTCACAGTGATGGTAGAAGTTGTTAATCGAGTTATTTTTGACAGACTAATTCAAAGAATTGCAAGATATTCCGAATAGAATCTTGAACGAAGCCGACTGATTGAACTTCAGTGTATCGGCTCGAAACGCCAGTAATCTGAGTCCCGAGCGACTCCAGAACATTCACTGTGATGGGAGAAGTTGTTAATCGAGTTATTTTTGACAGACTAATGCAAAGAATTGCAAGATATTCCGAATAGAATCTTGAACGAAGCCGACTGATTGAACTTCGGGGTATCGGCTCGAAACGCCCAGTAATCTGAGTCCCGAGCGACTACAGAACATTCACTGTGATGGGAGAAATTGTTAATCGAGTTATTTTTGACAGACTAATGCAAAGAATTGCAAGATATTCCGAATAGAATCTTGAACGAAGCCGACTGATTGAACTTCGGGGTATCGGCTAGAAACGCCCAGTAATCTGAGTCCCGAGCGACTCCAGAACATTCACTGTGATGGGAGAAGTTGTTAATCGAGTTATTTTTGACAGACTAATGCAAAGAATTGCAAGATATTCCGAATAGATTCTTGAACGAAGCCGACTGATTGAACTTCGGGGTATCGGCTCGAAACGCCCAGTAATCTGAGTCCCGAGCGACTCCAGAACATTCATTGTGATGGGAGAAGTTGTTAATCGAGTTATTTTTGACAGACTAATGCAAAGAATTGCAAGATATTCCGAATAGAATCTTGTACGAAGCCGACTGATTGAACTTCGGGGTATCAGCTCGAAACGCCCAGTAATCTGAGTCCCGAGCGACTCCAGAACATTCACTGTGATGGGAGAAGTTGTTAATCGAGTTATTTTTGACAGACTAATGCAAGGAATTATAAGATTTTTCGAAGAGAATCTTGTACGAAGCCGACTGATTGAACTTCGGGGTATCGGCTCGAAATGCCCTGCAATCTGAGTCCCGAGCGACTCCAGAACATTCACTGTGATGGGAGAAGTTGTTAATCGAGTTATTTTTGACAGACAAATGCAAAGAATTGCAAGATATTTCGAACAGAATCTTGAACGAAGCTGACTGATTGAACTTCGGGGTATCGGCTCGAAATGCCCTGCAATCTGAGTCCCGAGCGACTCCAGAACATTCACTGTGATGGGAGAAGTTATTAATCGAGTTATTTTTGACAGACTAATGCAAAGAATTGCAAGATATTCCAAATAGAATCTTGAACGAAGCCGACTGATTGAACTTCGGGGTATCGGCTCGAAACGCCCAGTAATTTGAGTCCCGAGCGACTACAGAACATTCACTGTGATGGGAGAAATTGTTAATCGAGTTATTTTTGAACGACTAATGCAAAGAATTACAAGATTTTTCGAAGAGAATCTTGTACGAAGCCGACTGATTGAACTTCGGGGTATCGGCTCGAAATGCCCTGCAATCTGAGTCCCGAGCGACTCCAGAACATTCACTGTGATGGGAGAAGTTGTTAATCGAGTTATTTTTGACAGACAAATGAAAAGAATTGCAAGATATTTCGAACAGAATCTTGAACGAAGCCGAATGATTGAACTTCGGGGTATCGGCTCGAAATGCCCTGCAATCTGAGTCCCGAGCGACTCCAGAACATTCACTGTGATGGGAGAAGTTGTTAATCGAGTTATTTCTGACAAACTAATGCAAAGAATTGCAAGATATTCCGAATAGAATCTTGAACTAAGCCGACTGATTGAACTTCAGGGTATCGGCTCGAAACGCCCAGTAATCTGAGTCCCGAGCGACTCCAGAACATTCACTGTGATGGGAGAAGTTGTTAATCGAGTTATTTTTGACAGACTAATTCAAAGAATTGCAAGATATTCCGAATAGAATCTTGAACGAAGCCGACTGATTGAACTTCGGTGTATCGGCTCGAAACGCCAGTAATCTGAGTCCCGAGCGACTCCAGAACATTCACTGTGATGGGAGAAGTTGCTAATCGAGTTATTTTTGACAGACTAATGCAAAGAATTGCAAGATATTCCAAATAGAATCTTGTACGAAGCCGACTGATTGAACTTCGGGGTATCGGCTCGAAATGCCCTGCAATCTGAGTCCCGAGCAACTACAGAACATTCACTGTGATGGGAGAAGTTCTTAATCGAGTTATTTTTGACAGACTAATGCAAAGAATTGCAAGATATTTCGAACAGAATCTTGAACGAAGCCGAATGATTGAACTTCGGGGTATCGGCTCGAAATGCCCTGCAATCTGAGTCCCGAGCGACTCCAGAACATTCACTGTGATGGGAGAAGTTGTTAATCGAGTTATTTTTGACAAACTAATGCAAAGAATTGCAAGATATTTCGAATAGAACTTGAACGAAGCCGACTGATTGAACTTCGGGGTATCGGCTCGAAATGCCCTGCAATGTGAGTCCCGAGCGACTCCAGAACATTCACTGTGATGGGAGAAGTTGTTAATTGAGTTATTTTTGATAGACTAATGCAAAGAATTGTAAGATATTTCGAAGAGAATCTTGTACAAAGTCGACTGATTGAACTTCGGGGTATCGGCTCGAAATGCCCTGCAATCTGAGTCCCGAGCGACTCCAGAACATTCACTGTGATGGGAGAAGTTGTTAATCGAGTTATTTTTGACAGACTAATGCAAAGAATTGCAAGATATTCCGAACAGAATCTTGAACGAAGTCGACTGATTGAACTTCGGGGTATCGGCTCGAAACGCCCAGTAATCTGAGTCCCGAGCGACTCCAGAACATTCACTGTGATGGGAGAAGTTGTTAATCGAGTTATTTTTGACAGACAAATGAAAAGAATTGCAAGATATTTCGAACAGAATCTTGAACGAAGCCGAATGATTGAACTTCGGGGTATCGGCTCGAAATGCCCTGCAATCTGAGTCCCGAGCGACTCCAGAACATTCACTGTGATGGGAGAAGTTGTTAATCGAGTTATTTCTGACAAACTAATGCAAAGAATTGCAAGATATTCCGAATAGAATCTTGAACTAAGCCGACTGATTGAACTTCAGGGTATCGGCTCGAAACGCCCAGTAATCTGAGTCCCGAGCGACTCCAGAACATTCACTGTGATGGGAGAAGTTGTTAATCGAGTTATTTTTGACAGACTAATTCAAAGAATTGCAAGATATTCCGAATAGAATCTTGAACGAAGCCGACTGATTGAACTTCGGTGTATCGGCTCGAAACGCCAGTAATCTGAGTCCCGAGCGACTCCAGAACATTCACTGTGATGGGAGAAGTTGCTAATCGAGTTATTTTTGACAGACTAATGCAAAGAATTGCAAGATATTCCAAATAGAATCTTGTACGAAGCCGACTGATTGAACTTCGGGGTATCGGCTCGAAATGCCCTGCAATCTGAGTCCCGAGCAACTACAGAACATTCACTGTGATGGGAGAAGTTCTTAATCGAGTTATTTTTGACAGACTAATGCAAAGAATTGCAAGATATTTCGAACAGAATCTTGAACGAAGCCGAATGATTGAACTTCGGGGTATCGGCTCGAAATGCCCTGCAATCTGAGTCCCGAGCGACTCCAGAACATTCACTGTGATGGGAGAAGTTGTTAATCGAGTTATTTTTGACAAACTAATGCAAAGAATTGCAAGATATTTCGAATAGAACTTGAACGAAGCCGACTGATTGAACTTCGGGGTATCGGCTCGAAATGCCCTGCAATGTGAGTCCCGAGCGACTCCAGAACATTCACTGTGATGGGAGAAGTTGTTAATTGAGTTATTTTTGATAGACTAATGCAAAGAATTGTAAGATATTTCGAAGAGAATCTTGTACAAAGTCGACTGATTGAACTTCGGGGTATCGGCTCGAAATGCCCTGCAATCTGAGTCCCGAGCGACTCCAGAACATTCACTGTGATGGGAGAAGTTGTTAATCGAGTTATTTTTGACAGACTAATGCAAAGAATTGCAAGATATTCCGAACAGAATCTTGAACGAAGTCGACTGATTGAACTTCGGGGTATCGGCTCGAAACGCCCAGTAATCTGAGTCCCGAGCGACTCCAGAACATTCACTGTGATGGGAGAAGTTGTTAATCGAGTTATTTTTGACAGACTAATGCAAAGAATTGCAAGATATTCCGAATAGAATCTTGAACGAAGCCGACTGATTGAACATCGGGGTATCGGCTCGAAACGCCCAGTAATCTGAGTCCCGAGCGACTCCAGAACATTCACTGTGATGGGAGAAGTTGTTAATCGAGTTATTTTTGACAGACTAATTCAAAGAATTCCAAGATATTCCGAATAGAATCTTGAACGAAGCCGACTGATTGAACTTCGGTGTATCGGCTCGAAACGCCAGTAATCTGAGTCCCGAGTGACTCCAGAACATTCACTGTGATGGGAGAAGTTGCTAATCGAGTTATTTTTGACAGACTAATGCAAAGAATTGCAAGATATTCCAAATAGAATCTTGAACGAAGCCGACTGATTGAACTTCGGGGTATCGGCTCGAAACGCCCAGTAATCTGAGTCCCGAGCGACTACAGAACATTCACTGTGATGGGAGAAATTGTTAATCGAGTTATTTTTGAACGACTAATGCAAAGAATTACAAGATTTTTCGAAGAGAATCTTGTACGAAGCCGACTGATTGAACTTCGGGGTATCGGCTCGAAATGTCCTGCAATCTGAGTCCCGAGCGACTCCAGAACATTCACTGTGATGGGAGAAGTTCTTAATCGAGTTATTTTTGACAGACTAATGCAAAGAATTGCAAGATATTTCGAACAGAATCTTGAACGAAGCCGAATGATTGAACTTCGGGGTATCGGCTCGAAATGCCCTGCAATCTGAGTCCCGAGCGACTCCAGAACATTCACTGTGATGGGAGAAGTTGTTAATCGAGTTATTTTTGACAAACTAATGCAAAGAATTGCAAGATATTTCGAATAGAACTTGAACGAAGCCGACTGATTGAACTTCGGGGTATCGGCTCGAAATGCCCTGCAATGTGAGTCCCGAGCGACTCCAGAACATTCACTGTGATGGGAGAAGTTGTTAATTGAGTTATTTTTGATAGACTAATGCAAAGAATTGTAAGATATTTCGAAGAGAATCTTGTACAAAGTCGACTGATTGAACTTCGGGGTATCGGCTCGAAATGCCCTGCAATCTAAGTCCCGAGCGACTCCAGAACATTCACTGTGATGGGAGAAGTTGTTAATCGAGTTATTTTTGACAGACTAATGCAAAGAATTGCAAGATATTCCGAACAGAATCTTGAACGAAGTCGACTGATTGAACTTCGGGGTATCGGCTCGAAACGCCCAGTAATCTGAGTCCCGAGCGACTCCAGAATATTCACTGTGATGGGAGAAGTTGTTAATCGAGTTATTTTTGACAGACTAATGCAAAGAATTGCAAGATATTCCGAATAGAATCTTGAACGAAGCCGACTGATTGAACTTCGGGGTATCGGGTTGAAACGCCCAGTAATCTGAGTCCCGAGCGACTCCAGAACATTCACTGTGATGGGAGAAGTTGTTAATCGAGTTTTTTTTGACAGACTAATGCAAAGAATTGCAAGATATTCCGAATAGAATCTTGAACGAAGCCGACTGATTGAACTTCGGGGTATCGGCTCGAAATGCCCTGCAATATGAGTCCCGAGCAACTCCAGAACAGTCACTGTGATAGGAGAAGTTGTTAATCGAGTTATTTTTGACAAACTAATGCAAAGAATTGCAAGATATTTCGAATAGAACTTGAACGAAGCCGACTGATTGAACTTCGGGGTATCGGCTCGAAATGCCCTGCAATGTGATTCCCGAGCGACTCCAGAACATTCACTGTGATGGGAGAAGTTGTTAATTGAGTTATTTTTGATAGACTAATGCAAAGAATTGTAAGATATTTCGAAGAGAATCTTGTACAAAGTCGACTGATTGAACTTCGGGGTATCGGCTCGAAATGCCCTGCAATCTGAGTCCCGAGCGACTCCAGAACATTCACTGTGATGGGAGAAGTTGTTAATCGAGTTATTTTTGACAGACTAATGCAAAGAATTGCAAGATATTCCGAACAGAATCTTGAACGAAGCCGACTGATTGAACTTCGGGGTATCGGGTTGAAACGCCCAGTAATCTGAGTCCCGAGCGACTCCAGAACATTCACTGTGATGGGAGAAGTTGTTAATCGAGTTATTTTTGACAGACTAATGCAAAGAATTGCAAGATATTCCGAATAGATTCTTGAACGAAGCCGACTGATTGAACTTCGGGGTATCGGCTCGAAACTCCCAGTAATCTGAGTCCCGAGCGACTCCAGAACATTCACTGTGATGGGAGAAGTTGTTAATCAAGTTATTTTTGACAGACTAATGCAAGGAATTACAAGATTTTTCGAAGAGAATCTTGTACGAAGCCGACTGATTGAACTTCGGGGTATCGGCTCGAAATGCCCTGCAATCTGAGTCCCGAGCGACTCCAGAACATTCACTGTGATGGGAGAAGTTGTTAATCGAGTTATTTTTGACAGACTAATGCAAAGAATTGCAAGATATTCCGAACAGAATCTTGAACGAAGTCGACTGATTGAACTTCGGGGTATCGGCTCGAAACGCCCAGTAATCTGAGTCCCGAGCGACTCCAGAACATTCACTGTGATGGGAGAAGTTCTTAATCGAGTTATTTTTGACAGACTAATGCAAAGAATTGCAAGATATTTCGAACAGAATCTTGAACGAAGCCGAATGATTGAACTTCGGGGTATCGGCTCGAAATGCCCTGCAATATGAGTCCCGAGCGACTCCAGAACATTCACTGTGATGGGAGAAGTTGTTAATCGAGTTATTTTTGACAAACTAATGCAAAGAATTGCAAGATATTTCGAATAGAACTTGAACGAAGCCGACTGATTGAACTTCGGGGTATCGGCTCGAAATGCCCTGCAATGTGAGTCCCGAGCGACTCCAGAACATTCACTGTGATGGGAGAAGTTGTTAATTGAGTTATTTTTGATAGACTAATGCAAAGAATTGTAAGATATTTCGAAGAGAATCTTGTACAAAGTCGACTGATTGAACTTCGGGGTATCGGCTCGAAATGCCCTGCAATCTGAGTCCCGAGCGACTCCAGAACATTCACTGTGATGGGAGAAGTTGTTAATCGAGTTATTTTTGACAGACTAATGCAAAGAATTGCAAGATATTCCGAACAGAATCTTGAACGAAGTCGACTGATTGAACTTCGGGGTATCGGCTCGAAACGCCCAGTAATCTGAGTCCCGAGCGACTCCAGAACATTCACTGTGATGGGAGAAGTTGTTAATCGAGTTATTTTTGACAGACAAATGAAAAGAATTGCAAGATATTTCGAACAGAATCTTGAACGAAGCCGAATGATTGAACTTCGGGGTATCGGCTCGAAATGCCCTGCAATCTGAGTCCCGAGCGACTCCAGAACATTCACTGTGATGGGAGAAGTTGTTAATCGAGTTATTTCTGACAAACTAATGCAAAGAATTGCAAGATATTCCGAATAGAATCTTGAACTAAGCCGACTGATTGAACTTCAGGGTATCGGCTCGAAACGCCCAGTAATCTGAGTCCCGAGCGACTCCAGAACATTCACTGTGATGGGAGAAGTTGTTAATCGAGTTATTTTTGACAGACTAATTCAAAGAATTGCAAGATATTCCGAATAGAATCTTGAACGAAGCCGACTGATTGAACTTCGGTGTATCGGCTCGAAACGCCAGTAATCTGAGTCCCGAGCGACTCCAGAACATTCACTGTGATGGGAGAAGTTGCTAATCGAGTTATTTTTGACAGACTAATGCAAAGAATTGCAAGATATTCCAAATAGAATCTTGTACGAAGCCGACTGATTGAACTTCGGGGTATCGGCTCGAAATGCCCTGCAATCTGAGTCCCGAGCAACTACAGAACATTCACTGTGATGGGAGAAGTTCTTAATCGAGTTATTTTTGACAGACTAATGCAAAGAATTGCAAGATATTTCGAACAGAATCTTGAACGAAGCCGAATGATTGAACTTCGGGGTATCGGCTCGAAATGCCCTGCAATCTGAGTCCCGAGCGACTCCAGAACATTCACTGTGATGGGAGAAGTTGTTAATCGAGTTATTTTTGACAAACTAATGCAAAGAATTGCAAGATATTTCGAATAGAACTTGAACGAAGCCGACTGATTGAACTTCGGGGTATCGGCTCGAAATGCCCTGCAATGTGAGTCCCGAGCGACTCCAGAACATTCACTGTGATGGGAGAAGTTGTTAATTGAGTTATTTTTGATAGACTAATGCAAAGAATTGTAAGATATTTCGAAGAGAATCTTGTACAAAGTCGACTGATTGAACTTCGGGGTATCGGCTCGAAATGCCCTGCAATCTGAGTCCCGAGCGACTCCAGAACATTCACTGTGATGGGAGAAGTTGTTAATCGAGTTATTTTTGACAGACTAATGCAAAGAATTGCAAGATATTCCGAACAGAATCTTGAACGAAGTCGACTGATTGAACTTCGGGGTATCGGCTCGAAACGCCCAGTAATCTGAGTCCCGAGCGACTCCAGAACATTCACTGTGATGGGAGAAGTTGTTAATCGAGTTATTTTTGACAGACTAATGCAAAGAATTGCAAGATATTCCGAATAGAATCTTGAACGAAGCCGACTGATTGAACATCGGGGTATCGGCTCGAAACGCCCAGTAATCTGAGTCCCGAGCGACTCCAGAACATTCACTGTGATGGGAGAAGTTGTTAATCGAGTTATTTTTGACAGACTAATTCAAAGAATTCCAAGATATTCCGAATAGAATCTTGAACGAAGCCGACTGATTGAACTTCGGTGTATCGGCTCGAAACGCCAGTAATCTGAGTCCCGAGTGACTCCAGAACATTCACTGTGATGGGAGAAGTTGCTAATCGAGTTATTTTTGACAGACTAATGCAAAGAATTGCAAGATATTCCAAATAGAATCTTGAACGAAGCCGACTGATTGAACTTCGGGGTATCGGCTCGAAACGCCCAGTAATCTGAGTCCCGAGCGACTACAGAACATTCACTGTGATGGGAGAAATTGTTAATCGAGTTATTTTTGAACGACTAATGCAAAGAATTACAAGATTTTTCGAAGAGAATCTTGTACGAAGCCGACTGATTGAACTTCGGGGTATCGGCTCGAAATGTCCTGCAATCTGAGTCCCGAGCGACTCCAGAACATTCACTGTGATGGGAGAAGTTCTTAATCGAGTTATTTTTGACAGACTAATGCAAAGAATTGCAAGATATTTCGAACAGAATCTTGAACGAAGCCGAATGATTGAACTTCGGGGTATCGGCTCGAAATGCCCTGCAATCTGAGTCCCGAGCGACTCCAGAACATTCACTGTGATGGGAGAAGTTGTTAATCGAGTTATTTTTGACAAACTAATGCAAAGAATTGCAAGATATTTCGAATAGAACTTGAACGAAGCCGACTGATTGAACTTCGGGGTATCGGCTCGAAATGCCCTGCAATGTGAGTCCCGAGCGACTCCAGAACATTCACTGTGATGGGAGAAGTTGTTAATTGAGTTATTTTTGATAGACTAATGCAAAGAATTGTAAGATATTTCGAAGAGAATCTTGTACAAAGTCGACTGATTGAACTTCGGGGTATCGGCTCGAAATGCCCTGCAATCTGAGTCCCGAGCGACTCCAGAACATTCACTGTGATGGGAGAAGTTGTTAATCGAGTTATTTTTGACAGACTAATGCAAAGAATTGCAAGATATTCCGAACAGAATCTTGAACGAAGTCGACTGATTGAACTTCGGGGTATCGGCTCGAAACGCCCAGTAATCTGAGTCCCGAGCGACTCCAGAACATTCACTGTGATGGGAGAAGTTGTTAATCGAGTTATTTTTGACAGACTAATGCAAAGAATTGCAAGATATTCCGAATAGAATCTTGAACGAAGCCGACTGATTGAACATCGGGGTATCGGCTCGAAACGCCCAGTAATCTGAGTCCCGAGCGACTCCAGAACATTCACTGTGATGGGAGAAGTTGTTAATCGAGTTATTTTTGACAGACTAATTCAAAGAATTCCAAGATATTCCGAATAGAATCTTGAACGAAGCCGACTGATTGAACTTCGGTGTATCGGCTCGAAACGCCAGTAATCTGAGTCCCGAGTGACTCCAGAACATTCACTGTGATGGGAGAAGTTGCTAATCGAGTTATTTTTGACAGACTAATGCAAAGAATTGCAAGATATTCCAAATAGAATCTTGAACGAAGCCGACTGATTGAACTTCGGGGTATCGGCTCGAAACGCCCAGTAATCTGAGTCCCGAGCGACTACAGAACATTCACTGTGATGGGAGAAATTGTTAATCGAGTTATTTTTGAACGACTAATGCAAAGAATTACAAGATTTTTCGAAGAGAATCTTGTACGAAGCCGACTGATTGAACTTCGGGGTATCGGCTCGAAATGTCCTGCAATCTGAGTCCCGAGCGACTCCAGAACATTCACTGTGATGGGAGAAGTTCTTAATCGAGTTATTTTTGACAGACTAATGCAAAGAATTGCAAGATATTTCGAACAGAATCTTGAACGAAGCCGAATGATTGAACTTCGGGGTATCGGCTCGAAATGCCCTGCAATCTGAGTCCCGAGCGACTCCAGAACATTCACTGTGATGGGAGAAGTTGTTAATCGAGTTATTTTTGACAAACTAATGCAAAGAATTGCAAGATATTTCGAATAGAACTTGAACGAAGCCGACTGATTGAACTTCGGGGTATCGGCTCGAAATGCCCTGCAATGTGAGTCCCGAGCGACTCCAGAACATTCACTGTGATGGGAGAAGTTGTTAATTGAGTTATTTTTGATAGACTAATGCAAAGAATTGTAAGATATTTCGAAGAGAATCTTGTACAAAGTCGACTGATTGAACTTCGGGGTATCGGCTCGAAATGCCCTGCAATCTAAGTCCCGAGCGACTCCAGAACATTCACTGTGATGGGAGAAGTTGTTAATCGAGTTATTTTTGACAGACTAATGCAAAGAATTGCAAGATATTCCGAACAGAATCTTGAACGAAGTCGACTGATTGAACTTCGGGGTATCGGCTCGAAACGCCCAGTAATCTGAGTCCCGAGCGACTCCAGAATATTCACTGTGATGGGAGAAGTTGTTAATCGAGTTATTTTTGACAGACTAATGCAAAGAATTGCAAGATATTCCGAATAGAATCTTGAACGAAGCCGACTGATTGAACTTCGGGGTATCGGGTTGAAACGCCCAGTAATCTGAGTCCCGAGCGACTCCAGAACATTCACTGTGATGGGAGAAGTTGTTAATCGAGTTTTTTTTGACAGACTAATGCAAAGAATTGCAAGATATTCCGAATAGAATCTTGAACGAAGCCGACTGATTGAACTTCGGGGTATCGGCTCGAAATGCCCTGCAATATGAGTCCCGAGCAACTCCAGAACAGTCACTGTGATGGGAGAAGTTGTTAATCGAGTTATTTTTGACAAACTAATGCAAAGAATTGCAAGATATTTCGAATAGAACTTGAACGAAGCCGACTGATTGAACTTCGGGGTATCGGCTCGAAATGCCCTGCAATGTGATTCCCGAGCGACTCCAGAACATTCACTGTGATGGGAGAAGTTGTTAATTGAGTTATTTTTGATAGACTAATGCAAAGAATTGTAAGATATTTCGAAGAGAATCTTGTACAAAGTCGACTGATTGAACTTCGGGGTATCGGCTCGAAATGCCCTGCAATCTGAGTCCCGAGCGACTCCAGAACATTCACTGTGATGGGAGAAGTTGTTAATCGAGTTATTTTTGACAGACTAATGCAAAGAATTGCAAGATATTCCGAACAGAATCTTGAACGAAGCCGACTGATTGAACTTCGGGGTATCGGGTTGAAACGCCCAGTAATCTGAGTCCCGAGCGACTCCAGAACATTCACTGTGATGGGAGAAGTTGTTAATCGAGTTATTTTTGACAGACTAATGCAAAGAATTGCAAGATATTCCGAATAGATTCTTGAACGAAGCCGACTGATTGAACTTCGGGGTATCGGCTCGAAACTCCCAGTAATCTGAGTCCCGAGCGACTCCAGAACATTCACTGTGATGGGAGAAGTTGTTAATCAAGTTATTTTTGACAGACTAATGCAAGGAATTACAAGATTTTTCGAAGAGAATCTTGTACGAAGCCGACTGATTGAACTTCGGGGTATCGGCTCGAAATGCCCTGCAATCTGAGTCCCGAGCGACTCCAGAACATTCACTGTGATGGGAGAAGTTGTTAATCGAGTTATTTTTGACAGACTAATGCAAAGAATTGCAAGATATTCCGAACAGAATCTTGAACGAAGTCGACTGATTGAACTTCGGGGTATCGGCTCGAAACGCCCAGTAATCTGAGTCCCGAGCGACTCCAGAACATTCACTGTGATGGGAGAAGTTCTTAATCGAGTTATTTTTGACAGACTAATGCAAAGAATTGCAAGATATTTCGAACAGAATCTTGAACGAAGCCGAATGATTGAACTTCGGGGTATCGGCTCGAAATGCCCTGCAATATGAGTCCCGAGCGACTCCAGAACATTCACTGTGATGGGAGAAGTTGTTAATCGAGTTATTTTTGACAAACTAATGCAAAGAATTGCAAGATATTTCGAATAGAACTTGAACGAAGCCGACTGATTGAACTTCGGGGTATCGGCTCGAAATGCCCTGCAATGTGAGTCCCGAGCGACTCCAGAACATTCACTGTGATGGGAGAAGTTGTTAATTGAGTTATTTTTGATAGACTAATGCAAAGAATTGTAAGATATTTCGAAGAGAATCTTGTACAAAGTCGACTGATTGAACTTCGGGGTATCGGCTCGAAATGCCCTGCAATCTGAGTCCCGAGCGACTCCAGAACATTCACTGTGATGGGAGAAGTTGTTAATCGAGTTATTTTTGACAGACTAATGCAAAGAATTGCAAGATATTCCGAACAGAATCTTGAACGAAGTCGACTGATTGAACTTCGGGGTATCGGCTCGAAACGCCCAGTAATCTGAGTCCCTAGCGACTCCAGAACATTCACTGTGATGGGAGAAGTTGTTAATCGAGTTATTTTTGACAGACTAATGCAAAGAATTGCAAGATATTCCGAATAGAATCTTGAACGAAGCCGACTGATTGAACTTCGGGGTATCGGGTTGAAACGCCCAGTAATCTGAGTCCCGAGCGACTCCAGAACATTCACTGTGATGGGAGAAGTTGTTAATCGAGTTATTTTTGACAGACTAATGCAAAGAATTGCAAGATATTCCGAATAGATTCTTGAACGAAGCCGACTGATTGAACTTCGGGGTATCGGCTCGAAACTCCCAGTAATCTGAGTCCCGAGCGACTCCAGAACATTCACTGTGATGGGAGAAGTTGTTAATCGAGTTATTTTTGACAGACTAATGCAAGGAATTACAAGATTTTTCGAAGAGAATCTTGTACGAAGCCGACTGATTGAACTTCGGGGTATCGGCTCGAAATGCCCTGCAATCTGAGTCCCGAGCGACTCCAGAACATTCACTGTGATGGGAGAAGTTGTTAATCGAGTTATTTTTGACAGACAAATGCAAAGAATTGCAAGATATTCCGAATAGAATCTTGAACGAAGCCGACTGATTGAACTTCGGGGTATCGGCTCGAAACGCCCAGTAATCTGAGTCCCGAGCAACTCCAGAACATTCACTGTGATGAGAGAAGTTGTTAATCGAGTTATTTTTGACAGACTAATGCAAGGAATTACAAGGTTTTTCGAAGAGAATCTTGTACGAAGCCGACTGATTGAACTTCGGGGTATCGGCTCGAAATGCCCTACCATCTGAGTCCCGAGCGACTCCAAAACATTCACTGTGATGGGAGAAGTTGTTAATCGAGTTATTTTTGACAAACTAATGCAAAGAATTGCAAGATATTCCGAATAGAATCTTGAACGAAGCCGACTGATTGAACTTCGGGGTATCGGCTCGTAACGCCCAGTAATCTGAGTCCCGAGCAACTCCAGAACATTCACTGTGATGGGAGAAGTTGTTAATCGAGTTATTTTTGACAGACTAATGCAAAGAATTGCAAGATATTCCGAACAGAATCTTGAACGAAGTCGACTGATTGAACTTCGGGGTATCGGCTCGAAACGCCCAGTAATCTGAGTCCCGAGCGACTCCAGAACATTCACTGTGATGGGAGAAGTTGTTAATCGAGTTATTTTTGACAGACTAATGCAAAGAATTGCAAGATATTCCGAATAGAATCTTGAACGAAGCCGACTGATTGAACTTCGGGGTATCGGCTCGAAACGCCCAGTAATCTGAGTCCCGAGCGACTCCAGAACATTCACTGTGATGGGAGAAGTTGTTAATCGAGTTATTTTTGACAGACTAATTCAAAGAATTCCAAGATATTCCGAATAGAATCTTGAACGAAGCCGACTGATTGAACTTCGGTGTATCGGCTCGAAACGCCAGTAATCTGAGTCCCGAGTGACTCCAGAACATTCACTGTGATGGGAGAAGTTGCTAATCGAGTTATTTTTGACAGACTAATGCAAAGAATTGCAAGATATTCCAAATAGAATCTTGAACGAAGCCGACTGATTGAACTTCGGGGTATCGGCTCGAAACGCCCAGTAATCTGAGTCCCGAGCGACTACAGAACATTCACTGTGATGGGAGAAATTGTTAATCGAGTTATTTTTGAACGACTAAGGCAAAGAATTACAAGATTTTTCGAAGAGAATCTTGTACGAAGCCGACTGATTGAACTTCGGGGTATCGGCTCGAAATGTCCTGCAATCTGAGTCCCGAGCGACTCCAGAACATTCACTGTGATGGGAGAAGTTCTTAATCGAGTTATTTTTGACAGACTAATGCAAAGAATTGCAAGATATTTCGAACAGAATCTTGAACGAAGCCGAATGATTGAACTTCGGGGTATCGGCTCGAAATGCCCTGCAATCTGAGTCCCGAGCGACTCCAGAACATTCACTGTGATGGGAGAAGTTGTTAATCGAGTTATTTTTGACAAACTAATGCAAAGAATTGCAAGATATTTCGAATAGAACTTGAACGAAGCCGACTGATTGAACTTCGGGGTATCGGCTCGAAATGCCCTGCAATGTGAGTCCCGAGCGACTCCAGAGCATTCACTGTGATGGGAGAAGTTGTTAATTGAGTTATTTTTGATAGACTAATGCAAAGAATTGTAAGATATTTCGAAGAGAATCTTGTACAAAGTCGACTGATTGAACTTCGGGGTATCGGCTCGAAATGCCCTGCAATCTAAGTCCCGAGCGACTCCAGAACATTCACTGTGATGGGAGAAGTTGTTAATCGAGTTATTTTTGACAGACTAATGCAAAGAATTGCAAGATATTCCGAACAGAATCTTGAACGAAGTCGACTGATTGAACTTCGGGGTATCGGCTCGAAACGCCCAGTAATCTGAGTCCCGAGCGACTCCAGAACATTCACTGTGATGGGAGAAGTTCTTAATCGAGTTATTTTTGACAGACTAATGCAAAGAATTGCAAGATATTTCGAACAGAATCTTGAACGAAGCCGAATGATTGAACTTCGGGGTATCGGCTCGAAATGCCCTGCAATATGAGTCCCGAGCGACTCCAGAACATTCACTGTGATGGGAGAAGTTGTTAATCGAGTTATTTTTGACAAACTAATGCAAAGAATTGCAAGATATTTCGAATAGAACTTGAACGAAGCCGACTGATTGAACTTCGGGGTATCGGCTCGAAATGCCCTGCAATGTGAGTCCCGAGCGACTCCAGAACATTCACTGTGATGGGAGAAGTTGTTAATTGAGTTATTTTTGATAGACTAATGCAAAGAATTGTAAGATATTTCGAAGAGAATCTTGTACAAAGTCGACTGATTGAACTTCGGGGTATCGGCTCGAAATGCCCTGCAATCTGAGTCCCGAGCGACTCCAGAACATTCACTGTGATGGGAGAAGTTGTTAATCGAGTTATTTTTGACAGACTAATGCAAAGAATTGCAAGATATTCCGAACAGAATCTTGAACGAAGTCGACTGATTGAACTTCGGGGTATCGGCTCGAAACGCCCAGTAATCTGAGTCCCGAGCGACTCCAGAACATTCACTGTGATGGGAGAAGTTGTTAATCGAGTTATTTTTGACAGACTAATGCAAAGAATTGCAAGATATTCCGAATAGAATCTTGAACGAAGCCGACTGATTGAACTTCGGGGTATCGGGTTGAAACGCCCAGTAATCTGAGTCCCGAGCGACTCCAGAACATTCACTGTGATGGGAGAAGTTGTTAATCGAGTTATTTTTGACAGACTAATGCAAAGAATTGCAAGATATTCCGAATAGATTCTTGAACGAAGCCGACTGATTGAACTTCGGGGTATCGGCTCGAAACTCCCAGTAATCTGAGTCCCGAGCGACTCCAGAACATTCACTGTGATGGGAGAAGTTGTTAATCGAGTTATTTTTGACAGACTAATGCAAGGAATTACAAGATTTTTCGAAGAGAATCTTGTACGAAGCCGACTGATTGAACTTCGGGGTATCGGCTCGAAATGCCCTGCAATCTGAGTCCCGAGCGACTCCAGAACATTCACTGTGATGGGAGAAGTTGTTAATCGAGTTATTTTTGACAGACAAATGCAAAGAATTGCAAGATATTCCGAATAGAATCTTGAACGAAGCCGACTGATTGAACTTCGGGGTATCGGCTCGAAACGCCCAGTAATCTGAGTCCCGAGCAACTCCAGAACATTCACTGTGATGAGAGAAGTTGTTAATCGAGTTATTTTTGACAGACTAATGCAAGGAATTACAAGGTTTTTCGAAGAGAATCTTGTACGAAGCCGACTGATTGAACTTCGGGGTATCGGCTCGAAATGCCCTACCATCTGAGTCCCGAGCGACTCCAAAACATTCACTGTGATGGGAGAAGTTGTTAATCGAGTTATTTTTGACAAACTAATGCAAAGAATTGCAAGATATTCCGAATAGAATCTTGAACGAAGCCGACTGATTGAACTTCGGGGTATCGGCTCGTAACGCCCAGTAATCTGAGTCCCGAGCAACTCCAGAACATTCACTGTGATGGGAGAAGTTGTTAATCGAGTTATTTTTGACAGACTAATGCAAAGAATTGCAAGATATTCCGAACAGAATCTTGAACGAAGTCGACTGATTGAACTTCGGGGTATCGGCTCGAAACGCCCAGTAATCTGAGTCCCGAGCGACTCCAGAACATTCACTGTGATGGGAGAAGTTGTTAATCGAGTTATTTTTGACAGACTAATGCAAAGAATTGCAAGATATTCCGAATAGAATCTTGAACGAAGCCGACTGATTGAACTTCGGGGTATCGGCTCGAAACGCCCAGTAATCTGAGTCCCGAGCGACTCCAGAACATTCACTGTGATGGGAGAAGTTGTTAATCGAGTTATTTTTGACAGACTAATTCAAAGAATTCCAAGATATTCCGAATAGAATCTTGAACGAAGCCGACTGATTGAACTTCGGTGTATCGGCTCGAAACGCCAGTAATCTGAGTCCCGAGTGACTCCAGAACATTCACTGTGATGGGAGAAGTTGCTAATCGAGTTATTTTTGACAGACTAATGCAAAGAATTGCAAGATATTCCAAATAGAATCTTGAACGAAGCCGACTGATTGAACTTCGGGGTATCGGCTCGAAACGCCCAGTAATCTGAGTCCCGAGCGACTACAGAACATTCACTGTGATGGGAGAAATTGTTAATCGAGTTATTTTTGAACGACTAATGCAAAGAATTACAAGATTTTTCGAAGAGAATCTTGTACGAAGCCGACTGATTGAACTTCGGGGTATCGGCTCGAAATGTCCTGCAATCTGAGTCCCGAGCGACTCCAGAACATTCACTGTGATGGGAGAAGTTCTTAATCGAGTTATTTTTGACAGACTAATGCAAAGAATTGCAAGATATTTCGAACAGAATCTTGAACGAAGCCGAATGATTGAACTTCGGGGTATCGGCTCGAAATGCCCTGCAATCTGAGTCCCGAGCGACTCCAGAACATTCACTGTGATGGGAGAAGTTGTTAATTGAGTTATTTTTGATAGACTAATGCAAAGAATTGTAAGATATTTCGAAGAGAATCTTGTACAAAGTCGACTGATTGAACTTCGGGGTATCGGCTCGAAATGCCCTGCAATCTGAGTCCCGAGTGACTCCAGAACATTCACTGTGATGGGAGAAGTTGTTAATCGAGTTATTTTTGACAGACTAATGCAAAGAATTGCAAGATATTCCGAACAGAATCTTGAACGAAGCCGACTGATTGAACTTCGGGGTATCGGGTTGAAACGCCCAGTAATCTGAGTCCCGAGCGACTCCAGAACATTCACTGTGATGGGAGAAGTTGTTAATCGAGTTATTTTTGACAGACTAATGCAAAGAATTGCAAGATATTCCGAATAGATTCTTGAACGAAGCCGACTGATTGAACTTCGGGGTATCGGCTCGAAATGCCCTGCAATGTGAGTCCCGAGCGACTCCAGAACATTCACTGTGATGGGAGAAGTTGTTAATTGAGTTATTTTTGATAGACTAATGCAAAGAATTGTAAGATATTTCGAAGAGAATCTTGTACAAAGTCGACTGATTGAACTTCGGGGTATCGGCTCGAAATGCCCTGCAATCTAAGTCCCGAGCGACTCCAGAACATTCACTGTGATGGGAGAAGTTGTTAATCGAGTTATTTTTGACAGACTAATGCAAAGAATTGCAAGATATTCCGAACAGAATCTTGAACGAAGTCGACTGATTGAACTTCGGGGTATCGGCTCGAAACGCCCAATAATCTGAGTCCCGAGCGACTACAGAACATTCACTGTGATGGGAGAAGTTGATAATGGAGTTATTTTTGACAGACTAATGCAATGAATTACACACTTTTTCGAATAGAATCTTGAATGAAGCCGACTGATTGAACTTCGGGGTATCGGCTCGAAATGCCCTGCAATCTGAGTCCCGAGCGACTCCAGAACATTCACTGTGATGGGAGAAGTTGTTAATCGAGTTATTTTTGACAAACTAATGCAAAGAATTGCAAGATATTCCGAATAGAATCTTGAACGAAGCCGACTGATTGAACTTCGGGGTATCGGCTCGAAACGCCCAGTAATCTGAGTCCCGAGCAACTCCAGAACATTCACTGTGATGGGAGAAGTTGTTAATCGAGTTATTTTTGACAGACTAATGCAAGGAATTACAAGATTTTTCGAAGAGAATCTTGTACGAAGCCGACTGATTGAACTTCGGGGTATCGGCTCGAAATGCCCTGCAATCTGAGTCCCGAGCGACTCCAGAACATTCACTGTGATGGGAGAAGTTGTTAATCGAGTTATTTTTGACAGACTAATGCAAAGAATTGCAAGATATTCCGAATAGAATCTTGAACGAAGCCGACTGATTGAACTTCGGGGTATCGGGTTGAAACGCCCAGTAATCTGAGTCCCGAGCGACTCCAGAACATTCACTGTGATGGGAGAAGTTGTTAATCGAGTTATTTTTGACAGACTAATGCAAAGAATTGCAAGATATTCCGAATAGATTATTGAACGAAGCCGACTGATTGAACTTCGGGGTATCGGCTCGAAACGCCCAGTAATATGAGTCCCGAGCGACTGCAGAACATTCACTGTGATGGGAGAAGTTGTTAATCGAGTTATTTTTGACAGACTAATGCAAAGAATTGCAAGATATTCCGAATAGAATCTTGAACGAAGCCGACTGATTGAACTTCGGGGTATCGGCTCGAAATGCCCTGCAATCTGAGTCCCGAGCGACTCCAGAACATTCACTGTGATGGGAGAAGTTGTTAATCGAGTTATTTTTGACAAACTAATGCAAAGAATTGCAAGATATTCCGAATAGAATCTTGAACGAAGCCGACTGATTGAACTTCGGGGTATCGGCTCGAAACGCCCAGTAATCTGAGTCCCGAGCAACTCCAGAACATTCACTGTGATGGGAGAAGTTGTTAATCGAGTTATTTTTGACAGACTAATGCAAGGAATTACAAGATTTTTCGAAGAGAATCTTGTACGAAGCCGACTGATTGAACTTCGGGGTATCGGCTCGAAATGCCCTGCAATCTGAGTCCCGAGCGACTCCAGAACATTCACTGTGATGGGAGAAGTTGTTAATCGAGTTATTTTTGACAGACTAATGCAAAGAATTGCAAGATATTCCGAATAGAATCTTGAACGAAGCCGACTGATTGAACTTCGGGGTATCGGGTTGAAACGCCCAGTAATCTGAGTCCCGAGCGACTCCAGAACATTCACTGTGATGGGAGAAGTTGTTAATCGAGTTATTTTTGACAGACTAATGCAAAGAATTGCAAGATATTCCGAATAGATTATTGAACGAAGCCGACTGATTGAACTTCGGGGTATCGGCTCGAAACGCCCAGTAATCTGAGTCCCGAGCAACTCCAGAACATTCACTGTGATGGGAGAAGTTGTTAATTGAGTTATTTTTGATAGACTAATGCAAAGAATTGTAAGATATTTCGAAGAGAATCTTGTACAAAGTCGACTGATTGAACTTCGGGGTATCGGCTCGAAATGCCCTGCAATGTGAGTCCCGAGCGACTCCAGAACATTCACTGTGATGGGAGAAGTTGTTAATTGAGTTATTTTTGATAGACTAATGCAAAGAATTGTAAGATATTTCGAAGAGAATCTTGTACAAAGTCGACTGATTGAACTTCGGGGTATCGGCTCGAAATGCCCTGCAATCTAAGTCCCGAGCGACTCCAGAACATTCACTGTGATGGGAGAAGTTGTTAATCGAGTTATTTTTGACAGACTAATGCAAAGAATTGCAAGATATTCCGAACAGAATCTTGAACGAAGTCGACTGATTGAACTTCGGGGTATCGGCTCGAAACGCCCAGTAATCTGAGTCCCGAGCGACTCCAGAACATTCACTGTGATGGGAGAAGTTGTTAATCGAGTTATTTTTGACAGACAAATGCAAAGAATTGCAAGATATTCCGAATAGAATCTTGAATGAAGCCGACTGATTGAACTTCGGGGTATCGGCTCGAAATGCCCTACCATCTGAGTCCCGAGCGACTCCAAAACATTCACTGTGATGGGAGAAGTTGTTAATCGAGTTATTTTTGACAAACTAATGCAAAGAATTGCAAGATATTCCGAATAGAATCTTGAATGAAGCCGACTGATTGAACTTCGGGGTATCGGCTCGAAATGCCCTACCATCTGAGTCCCGAGCGACTCCAAAACATTCACTGTGATGGGAGAAGTTGTTAATCGAGTTATTTTTGACAAACTAATGCAAAGAATTGCAAGATATTCCGAATAGAATCTTGAACGAAGCTGACTGATTGAACTTCGGGGTATCGGCTCGAAACACCCAGTAATCTGAGTCCCGAGCGACTCCAGAACATTCACTGTGATGGGTGAAGTTGTTAATCGAGTTATTTTTGATAGACTAATGCAAAGAATTGTAAGATATTTCGAAGAGAATCTTGTACGAAGTCGACTGATTGAACTTCGGGGTATCGGCTCGAAATGCCCTGCAATCTGAGTCCCGAGCGACTCCAGAACATTCACTGTGATGGGAGAAGTTGTTAATCGAGTTATTTTTGACAGACTAATGCAAAGAATTGCAAGATATTCCGAATAGAATCTTGAACGAAGCCGACTGATTGAACTTCGGGGTATCGGCTCGAAACGCCAGTAATCTGAGTCCCGAGCGACTACAGAACATTCACTGTGATGGGAGAAGTTGCTAATCGAGTTATTTTTGACAGACTAATGCAAAGAATTGCAAGATATTCCAAATAGAATCTTGAACGAAGCCGACTGATTGAACTTCGGGGTATCGGCTCGAAACGCCCAGTAATCTGAGTCCCGAGCGACTACAGAACATTCACTGTGATGGGAGAAATTGTTAATCGAGTTATTTTTGAACGACTAATGCAAAGAATTACAAGATTTTTCGAAGAGAATCTTGTACGAAGCCGACTGATTGAACTTCGGGGTATCGGCTCGAAATGTCCTGCAATCTGAGTCCCGAGCGACTCCAGAACATTCACTGTGATGGGAGAAGTTCTTAATCGAGTTATTTTTGACAGACTAATGCAAAGAATTGCAAGATATTTCGAACAGAATCTTGAACGAAGCCGAATGATTGAACTTCGGGGTATCGGCTCGAAATGCCCTGCAATCTGAGTCCCGAGCGACTCCAGAACATTCACTGTGATGGGAGAAGTTGTTAATCGAGTTATTTTTGACAAACTAATGCAAAGAATTGCAAGATATTTCGAATAGAACTTGAACGAAGCCGACTGATTGAACTTCGGGGTATCGGCTCGAAATGCCCTGCAATGTGAGTCCCGAGCGACTCCAGAACATTCACTGTGATGGGAGAAGTTGTTAATTGAGTTATTTTTGATAGACTAATGCAAAGAATTGTAAGATATTTCGAAGAGAATCTTGTACAAAGTCGACTGATTGAACTTCGGGGTATCGGCTCGAAATGCCCTGCAATCTAAGTCCCGAGCGACTCCAGAACATTCACTGTGATGGGAGAAGTTGTTAATCGAGTTATTTTTGACAGACTAATGCAAAGAATTGCAAGATATTCCGAACAGAATCTTGAACGAAGTCGACTGATTGAACTTCGGGGTATCGGCTCGAAACGCCCAGTAATCTGAGTCCCGAGCGACTCCAGAATATTCACTGTGATGGGAGAAGTTGTTAATCGAGTTATTTTTGACAGACTAATGCAAAGAATTGCAAGATATTCCGAATAGAATCTTGAACGAAGCCGACTGATTGAACTTCGGGGTATCGGGTTGAAACGCCCAGTAATCTGAGTCCCGAGCGACTCCAGAACATTCACTGTGATGGGAGAAGTTGTTAATCGAGTTTTTTTTGACAGACTAATGCAAAGAATTGCAAGATATTCCGAATAGAATCTTGAACGAAGCCGACTGATTGAACTTCGGGGTATCGGCTCGAAATGCCCTGCAATATGAGTCCCGAGCAACTCCAGAACAGTCACTGTGATGGGAGAAGTTGTTAATCGAGTTATTTTTGACAAACTAATGCAAAGAATTGCAAGATATTTCGAATAGAACTTGAACGAAGCCGACTGATTGAACTTCGGGGTATCGGCTCGAAATGCCCTGCAATGTGATTCCCGAGCGACTCCAGAACATTCACTGTGATGGGAGAAGTTGTTAATTGAGTTATTTTTGATAGACTAATGCAAAGAATTGTAAGATATTTCGAAGAGAATCTTGTACAAAGTCGACTGATTGAACTTCGGGGTATCGGCTCGAAATGCCCTGCAATCTGAGTCCCGAGCGACTCCAGAACATTCACTGTGATGGGAGAAGTTGTTAATCGAGTTATTTTTGACAGACTAATGCAAAGAATTGCAAGATATTCCGAACAGAATCTTGAACGAAGCCGACTGATTGAACTTCGGGGTATCGGGTTGAAACGCCCAGTAATCTGAGTCCCGAGCGACTCCAGAACATTCACTGTGATGGGAGAAGTTGTTAATCGAGTTATTTTTGACAGACTAATGCAAAGAATTGCAAGATATTCCGAATAGATTCTTGAACGAAGCCGACTGATTGAACTTCGGGGTATCGGCTCGAAACTCCCAGTAATCTGAGTCCCGAGCGACTCCAGAACATTCACTGTGATGGGAGAAGTTGTTAATCAAGTTATTTTTGACAGACTAATGCAAGGAATTACAAGATTTTTCGAAGAGAATCTTGTACGAAGCCGACTGATTGAACTTCGGGGTATCGGCTCGAAATGCCCTGCAATCTGAGTCCCGAGCGACTCCAGAACATTCACTGTGATGGGAGAAGTTGTTAATCGAGTTATTTTTGACAGACTAATGCAAAGAATTGCAAGATATTCCGAACAGAATCTTGAACGAAGTCGACTGATTGAACTTCGGGGTATCGGCTCGAAACGCCCAGTAATCTGAGTCCCGAGCGACTCCAGAACATTCACTGTGATGGGAGAAGTTCTTAATCGAGTTATTTTTGACAGACTAATGCAAAGAATTGCAAGATATTTCGAACAGAATCTTGAACGAAGCCGAATGATTGAACTTCGGGGTATCGGCTCGAAATGCCCTGCAATATGAGTCCCGAGCGACTCCAGAACATTCACTGTGATGGGAGAAGTTGTTAATCGAGTTATTTTTGACAAACTAATGCAAAGAATTGCAAGATATTTCGAATAGAACTTGAACGAAGCCGACTGATTGAACTTCGGGGTATCGGCTCGAAATGCCCTGCAATGTGAGTCCCGAGCGACTCCAGAACATTCACTGTGATGGGAGAAGTTGTTAATTGAGTTATTTTTGATAGACTAATGCAAAGAATTGTAAGATATTTCGAAGAGAATCTTGTACAAAGTCGACTGATTGAACTTCGGGGTATCGGCTCGAAATGCCCTGCAATCTGAGTCCCGAGCGACTCCAGAACATTCACTGTGATGGGAGAAGTTGTTAATCGAGTTATTTTTGACAGACTAATGCAAAGAATTGCAAGATATTCCGAACAGAATCTTGAACGAAGTCGACTGATTGAACTTCGGGGTATCGGCTCGAAACGCCCAGTAATCTGAGTCCCTAGCGACTCCAGAACATTCACTGTGATGGGAGAAGTTGTTAATCGAGTTATTTTTGACAGACTAATGCAAAGAATTGCAAGATATTCCGAATAGAATCTTGAACGAAGCCGACTGATTGAACTTCGGGGTATCGGGTTGAAACGCCCAGTAATCTGAGTCCCGAGCGACTCCAGAACATTCACTGTGATGGGAGAAGTTGTTAATCGAGTTATTTTTGACAGACTAATGCAAAGAATTGCAAGATATTCCGAATAGATTCTTGAACGAAGCCGACTGATTGAACTTCGGGGTATCGGCTCGAAACTCCCAGTAATCTGAGTCCCGAGCGACTCCAGAACATTCACTGTGATGGGAGAAGTTGTTAATCGAGTTATTTTTGACAGACTAATGCAAGGAATTACAAGATTTTTCGAAGAGAATCTTGTACGAAGCCGACTGATTGAACTTCGGGGTATCGGCTCGAAATGCCCTGCAATCTGAGTCCCGAGCGACTCCAGAACATTCACTGTGATGGGAGAAGTTGTTAATCGAGTTATTTTTGACAGACAAATGCAAAGAATTGCAAGATATTCCGAATAGAATCTTGAACGAAGCCGACTGATTGAACTTCGGGGTATCGGCTCGAAACGCCCAGTAATCTGAGTCCCGAGCAACTCCAGAACATTCACTGTGATGAGAGAAGTTGTTAATCGAGTTATTTTTGACAGACTAATGCAAGGAATTACAAGGTTTTTCGAAGAGAATCTTGTACGAAGCCGACTGATTGAACTTCGGGGTATCGGCTCGAAATGCCCTACCATCTGAGTCCCGAGCGACTCCAAAACATTCACTGTGATGGGAGAAGTTGTTAATCGAGTTATTTTTGACAAACTAATGCAAAGAATTGCAAGATATTCCGAATAGAATCTTGAACGAAGCCGACTGATTGAACTTCGGGGTATCGGCTCGTAACGCCCAGTAATCTGAGTCCCGAGCAACTCCAGAACATTCACTGTGATGGGAGAAGTTGTTAATCGAGTTATTTTTGACAGACTAATGCAAAGAATTGCAAGATATTCCGAACAGAATCTTGAATGAAGTCGACTGATTGAACTTCGGGGTATCGGCTCGAAACGCCCAGTAATCTGAGTCCCGAGCGACTCCAGAACATTCACTGTGATGGGAGAAGTTGTTAATCGAGTTATTTTTGACAGACTAATGCAAAGAATTGCAAGATATTCCGAATAGAATCTTGAACGAAGCCGACTGATTGAACTTCGGGGTATCGGCTCGAAACGCCCAGTAATCTGAGTCCCGAGCGACTCCAGAACATTCACTGTGATGGGAGAAGTTGTTAATCGAGTTATTTTTGACAGACTAATTCAAAGAATTCCAAGATATTCCGAATAGAATCTTGAACGAAGCCGACTGATTGAACTTCGGTGTATCGGCTCGAAACGCCAGTAATCTGAGTCCCGAGTGACTCCAGAACATTCACTGTGATGGGAGAAGTTGCTAATCGAGTTATTTTTGACAGACTAATGCAAAGAATTGCAAGATATTCCAAATAGAATCTTGAACGAAGCCGACTGATTGAACTTCGGGGTATCGGCTCGAAACGCCCAGTAATCTGAGTCCCGAGCGACTACAGAACATTCACTGTGATGGGAGAAATTGTTAATCGAGTTATTTTTGAACGACTAAGGCAAAGAATTACAAGATTTTTCGAAGAGAATCTTGTACGAAGCCGACTGATTGAACTTCGGGGTATCGGCTCGAAATGTCCTGCAATCTGAGTCCCGAGCGACTCCAGAACATTCACTGTGATGGGAGAAGTTCTTAATCGAGTTATTTTTGACAGACTAATGCAAAGAATTGCAAGATATTTCGAACAGAATCTTGAACGAAGCCGAATGATTGAACTTCGGGGTATCGGCTCGAAATGCCCTGCAATCTGAGTCCCGAGCGACTCCAGAACATTCACTGTGATGGGAGAAGTTGTTAATCGAGTTATTTTTGACAAACTAATGCAAAGAATTGCAAGATATTTCGAATAGAACTTGAACGAAGCCGACTGATTGAACTTCGGGGTATCGGCTCGAAATGCCCTGCAATGTGAGTCCCGAGCGACTCCAGAGCATTCACTGTGATGGGAGAAGTTGTTAATTGAGTTATTTTTGATAGACTAATGCAAAGAATTGTAAGATATTTCGAAGAGAATCTTGTACAAAGTCGACTGATTGAACTTCGGGGTATCGGCTCGAAATGCCCTGCAATCTAAGTCCCGAGCGACTCCAGAACATTCACTGTGATGGGAGAAGTTGTTAATCGAGTTATTTTTGACAGACTAATGCAAAGAATTGCAAGATATTCCGAACAGAATCTTGAACGAAGTCGACTGATTGAACTTCGGGGTATCGGCTCGAAACGCCCAGTAATCTGAGTCCCGAGCGACTCCAGAACATTCACTGTGATGGGAGAAGTTCTTAATCGAGTTATTTTTGACAGACTAATGCAAAGAATTGCAAGATATTTCGAACAGAATCTTGAACGAAGCCGAATGATTGAACTTCGGGGTATCGGCTCGAAATGCCCTGCAATATGAGTCCCGAGCGACTCCAGAACATTCACTGTGATGGGAGAAGTTGTTAATCGAGTTATTTTTGACAAACTAATGCAAAGAATTGCAAGATATTTCGAATAGAACTTGAACGAAGCCGACTGATTGAACTTCGGGGTATCGGCTCGAAATGCCCTGCAATGTGAGTCCCGAGCGACTCCAGAACATTCACTGTGATGGGAGAAGTTGTTAATTGAGTTATTTTTGATAGACTAATGCAAAGAATTGTAAGATATTTCGAAGAGAATCTTGTACAAAGTCGACTGATTGAACTTCGGGGTATCGGCTCGAAATGCCCTGCAATCTGAGTCCCGAGCGACTCCAGAACATTCACTGTGATGGGAGAAGTTGTTAATCGAGTTATTTTTGACAGACTAATGCAAAGAATTGCAAGATATTCCGAACAGAATCTTGAACGAAGTCGACTGATTGAACTTCGGGGTATCGGCTCGAAACGCCCAGTAATCTGAGTCCCGAGCGACTCCAGAACATTCACTGTGATGGGAGAAGTTGTTAATCGAGTTATTTTTGACAGACTAATGCAAAGAATTGCAAGATATTCCGAATAGAATCTTGAACGAAGCCGACTGATTGAACTTCGGGGTATCGGGTTGAAACGCCCAGTAATCTGAGTCCCGAGCGACTCCAGAACATTCACTGTGATGGGAGAAGTTGTTAATCGAGTTATTTTTGACAGACTAATGCAAAGAATTGCAAGATATTCCGAATAGATTCTTGAACGAAGCCGACTGATTGAACTTCGGGGTATCGGCTCGAAACTCCCAGTAATCTGAGTCCCGAGCGACTCCAGAACATTCACTGTGATGGGAGAAGTTGTTAATCGAGTTATTTTTGACAGACTAATGCAAGGAATTACAAGATTTTTCGAAGAGAATCTTGTACGAAGCCGACTGATTGAACTTCGGGGTATCGGCTCGAAATGCCCTGCAATCTGAGTCCCGAGCGACTCCAGAACATTCACTGTGATGGGAGAAGTTGTTAATCGAGTTATTTTTGACAGACAAATGCAAAGAATTGCAAGATATTCCGAATAGAATCTTGAACGAAGCCGACTGATTGAACTTCGGGGTATCGGCTCGAAACGCCCAGTAATCTGAGTCCCGAGCAACTCCAGAACATTCACTGTGATGAGAGAAGTTGTTAATCGAGTTATTTTTGACAGACTAATGCAAGGAATTACAAGGTTTTTCGAAGAGAATCTTGTACGAAGCCGACTGATTGAACTTCGGGGTATCGGCTCGAAATGCCCTACCATCTGAGTCCCGAGCGACTCCAAAACATTCACTGTGATGGGAGAAGTTGTTAATCGAGTTATTTTTGACAAACTAATGCAAAGAATTGCAAGATATTCCGAATAGAATCTTGAACGAAGCCGACTGATTGAACTTCGGGGTATCGGCTCGTAACGCCCAGTAATCTGAGTCCCGAGCAACTCCAGAACATTCACTGTGATGGGAGAAGTTGTTAATCGAGTTATTTTTGACAGACTAATGCAAAGAATTGCAAGATATTCCGAACAGAATCTTGAACGAAGTCGACTGATTGAACTTCGGGGTATCGGCTCGAAACGCCCAGTAATCTGAGTCCCGAGCGACTCCAGAACATTCACTGTGATGGGAGAAGTTGTTAATCGAGTTATTTTTGACAGACTAATGCAAAGAATTGCAAGATATTCCGAATAGAATCTTGAACGAAGCCGACTGATTGAACTTCGGGGTATCGGCTCGAAACGCCCAGTAATCTGAGTCCCGAGCGACTCCAGAACATTCACTGTGATGGGAGAAGTTGTTAATCGAGTTATTTTTGACAGACTAATTCAAAGAATTCCAAGATATTCCGAATAGAATCTTGAACGAAGCCGACTGATTGAACTTCGGTGTATCGGCTCGAAACGCCAGTAATCTGAGTCCCGAGTGACTCCAGAACATTCACTGTGATGGGAGAAGTTGCTAATCGAGTTATTTTTGACAGACTAATGCAAAGAATTGCAAGATATTCCAAATAGAATCTTGAACGAAGCCGACTGATTGAACTTCGGGGTATCGGCTCGAAACGCCCAGTAATCTGAGTCCCGAGCGACTACAGAACATTCACTGTGATGGGAGAAATTGTTAATCGAGTTATTTTTGAACGACTAATGCAAAGAATTACAAGATTTTTCGAAGAGAATCTTGTACGAAGCCGACTGATTGAACTTCGGGGTATCGGCTCGAAATGTCCTGCAATCTGAGTCCCGAGCGACTCCAGAACATTCACTGTGATGGGAGAAGTTCTTAATCGAGTTATTTTTGACAGACTAATGCAAAGAATTGCAAGATATTTCGAACAGAATCTTGAACGAAGCCGAATGATTGAACTTCGGGGTATCGGCTCGAAATGCCCTGCAATCTGAGTCCCGAGCGACTCCAGAACATTCACTGTGATGGGAGAAGTTGTTAATTGAGTTATTTTTGATAGACTAATGCAAAGAATTGTAAGATATTTCGAAGAGAATCTTGTACAAAGTCGACTGATTGAACTTCGGGGTATCGGCTCGAAATGCCCTGCAATCTGAGTCCCGAGTGACTCCAGAACATTCACTGTGATGGGAGAAGTTGTTAATCGAGTTATTTTTGACAGACTAATGCAAAGAATTGCAAGATATTCCGAACAGAATCTTGAACGAAGCCGACTGATTGAACTTCGGGGTATCGGGTTGAAACGCCCAGTAATCTGAGTCCCGAGCGACTCCAGAACATTCACTGTGATGGGAGAAGTTGTTAATCGAGTTATTTTTGACAGACTAATGCAAAGAATTGCAAGATATTCCGAATAGATTCTTGAACGAAGCCGACTGATTGAACTTCGGGGTATCGGCTCGAAATGCCCTGCAATGTGAGTCCCGAGCGACTCCAGAACATTCACTGTGATGGGAGAAGTTGTTAATTGAGTTATTTTTGATAGACTAATGCAAAGAATTGTAAGATATTTCGAAGAGAATCTTGTACAAAGTCGACTGATTGAACTTCGGGGTATCGGCTCGAAATGCCCTGCAATCTAAGTCCCGAGCGACTCCAGAACATTCACTGTGATGGGAGAAGTTGTTAATCGAGTTATTTTTGACAGACTAATGCAAAGAATTGCAAGATATTCCGAACAGAATCTTGAACGAAGTCGACTGATTGAACTTCGGGGTATCGGCTCGAAACGCCCAATAATCTGAGTCCCGAGCGACTACAGAACATTCACTGTGATGGGAGAAGTTGATAATGGAGTTATTTTTGACAGACTAATGCAATGAATTACACACTTTTTCGAATAGAATCTTGAATGAAGCCGACTGATTGAACTTCGGGGTATCGGCTCGAAATGCCCTGCAATCTGAGTCCCGAGCGACTCCAGAACATTCACTGTGATGGGAGAAGTTGTTAATCGAGTTATTTTTGACAAACTAATGCAAAGAATTGCAAGATATTCCGAATAGAATCTTGAACGAAGCCGACTGATTGAACTTCGGGGTATCGGCTCGAAACGCCCAGTAATCTGAGTCCCGAGCAACTCCAGAACATTCACTGTGATGGGAGAAGTTGTTAATCGAGTTATTTTTGACAGACTAATGCAAGGAATTACAAGATTTTTCGAAGAGAATCTTGTACGAAGCCGACTGATTGAACTTCGGGGTATCGGCTCGAAATGCCCTGCAATCTGAGTCCCGAGCGACTCCAGAACATTCACTGTGATGGGAGAAGTTGTTAATCGAGTTATTTTTGACAGACTAATGCAAAGAATTGCAAGATATTCCGAATAGAATCTTGAACGAAGCCGACTGATTGAACTTCGGGGTATCGGGTTGAAACGCCCAGTAATCTGAGTCCCGAGCGACTCCAGAACATTCACTGTGATGGGAGAAGTTGTTAATCGAGTTATTTTTGACAGACTAATGCAAAGAATTGCAAGATATTCCGAATAGATTATTGAACGAAGCCGACTGATTGAACTTCGGGGTATCGGCTCGAAACGCCCAGTAATATGAGTCCCGAGCGACTGCAGAACATTCACTGTGATGGGAGAAGTTGTTAATCGAGTTATTTTTGACAGACTAATGCAAAGAATTGCAAGATATTCCGAATAGAATCTTGAACGAAGCCGACTGATTGAACTTCGGGGTATCGGCTCGAAATGCCCTGCAATCTGAGTCCCGAGCGACTCCAGAACATTCACTGTGATGGGAGAAGTTGTTAATCGAGTTATTTTTGACAAACTAATGCAAAGAATTGCAAGATATTCCGAATAGAATCTTGAACGAAGCCGACTGATTGAACTTCGGGGTATCGGCTCGAAACGCCCAGTAATCTGAGTCCCGAGCAACTCCAGAACATTCACTGTGATGGGAGAAGTTGTTAATCGAGTTATTTTTGACAGACTAATGCAAGGAATTACAAGATTTTTCGAAGAGAATCTTGTACGAAGCCGACTGATTGAACTTCGGGGTATCGGCTCGAAATGCCCTGCAATCTGAGTCCCGAGCGACTCCAGAACATTCACTGTGATGGGAGAAGTTGTTAATCGAGTTATTTTTGACAGACTAATGCAAAGAATTGCAAGATATTCCGAATAGAATCTTGAACGAAGCCGACTGATTGAACTTCGGGGTATCGGGTTGAAACGCCCAGTAATCTGAGTCCCGAGCGACTCCAGAACATTCACTGTGATGGGAGAAGTTGTTAATCGAGTTATTTTTGACAGACTAATGCAAAGAATTGCAAGATATTCCGAATAGATTATTGAACGAAGCCGACTGATTGAACTTCGGGGTATCGGCTCGAAACGCCCAGTAATCTGAGTCCCGAGCAACTCCAGAACATTCACTGTGATGGGAGAAGTTGTTAATTGAGTTATTTTTGATAGACTAATGCAAAGAATTGTAAGATATTTCGAAGAGAATCTTGTACAAAGTCGACTGATTGAACTTCGGGGTATCGGCTCGAAATGCCCTGCAATGTGAGTCCCGAGCGACTCCAGAACATTCACTGTGATGGGAGAAGTTGTTAATTGAGTTATTTTTGATAGACTAATGCAAAGAATTGTAAGATATTTCGAAGAGAATCTTGTACAAAGTCGACTGATTGAACTTCGGGGTATCGGCTCGAAATGCCCTGCAATCTAAGTCCCGAGCGACTCCAGAACATTCACTGTGATGGGAGAAGTTGTTAATCGAGTTATTTTTGACAGACTAATGCAAAGAATTGCAAGATATTCCGAACAGAATCTTGAACGAAGTCGACTGATTGAACTTCGGGGTATCGGCTCGAAACGCCCAGTAATCTGAGTCCCGAGCGACTCCAGAACATTCACTGTGATGGGAGAAGTTGTTAATCGAGTTATTTTTGACAGACAAATGCAAAGAATTGCAAGATATTCCGAATAGAATCTTGAATGAAGCCGACTGATTGAACTTCGGGGTATCGGCTCGAAATGCCCTACCATCTGAGTCCCGAGCGACTCCAAAACATTCACTGTGATGGGAGAAGTTGTTAATCGAGTTATTTTTGACAAACTAATGCAAAGAATTGCAAGATATTCCGAATAGAATCTTGAATGAAGCCGACTGATTGAACTTCGGGGTATCGGCTCGAAATGCCCTACCATCTGAGTCCCGAGCGACTCCAAAACATTCACTGTGATGGGAGAAGTTGTTAATCGAGTTATTTTTGACAAACTAATGCAAAGAATTGCAAGATATTCCGAATAGAATCTTGAACGAAGCTGACTGATTGAACTTCGGGGTATCGGCTCGAAACACCCAGTAATCTGAGTCCCGAGCGACTCCAGAACATTCACTGTGATGGGTGAAGTTGTTAATCGAGTTATTTTTGATAGACTAATGCAAAGAATTGTAAGATATTTCGAAGAGAATCTTGTACGAAGTCGACTGATTGAACTTCGGGGTATCGGCTCGAAATGCCCTGCAATCTGAGTCCCGAGCGACTCCAGAACATTCACTGTGATGGGAGAAGTTGTTAATCGAGTTATTTTTGACAGACTAATGCAAAGAATTGCAAGATATTCCGAATAGAATCTTGAACGAAGCCGACTGATTGAACTTCGGGGTATCAGCTCGAAACGCCCAATAATCTGAGTCCCGAGCGACTACAGAACATTCACTGTGATGGGAGAAGTTGATAATGGAGTTATTTTTGACAGACTAATGCAATGAATTACACACTTTTTCGAATAGAATCTTGAATGAAGCCGACTGATTGAACTTCGGGGTATCGGCTCGAAATGCCCTGCAATCTGAGTCCCGAGCGACTCCAGAACATTCACTGTGATGGGAGAAGTTGTTAATCGAGTTATTTTTGACAAACTAATGCAAAGAATTGCAAGATATTCCGAATAGAATCTTGAACGAAGCCGACTGATTGAACTTCGGGGTATCGGCTCGAAACGCCCAGTAATCTGAGTCCCGAGCAACTCCAGAACATTCACTGTGATGGGAGAAGTTGTTAATCGAGTTATTTTTGACAGACTAATGCAAGGAATTACAAGATTTTTCGAAGAGAATCTTGTACGAAGCCGACTGATTGAACTTCGGGGTATCGGCTCGAAATGCCCTGCAATCTGAGTCCCGAGCGACTCCAGAACATTCACTGTGATGGGAGAAGTTGTTAATCGAGTTATTTTTGACAGACTAATGCAAAGAATTGCAAGATATTCCGAATAGAATCTTGAACGAAGCCGACTGATTGAACTTCGGGGTATCGGCTCGAAACGCCCAATAATCTGAGTCCCGAGCGACTACAGAACATTCACTGTGATGGGAGAAGTTGATAATGGAGTTATTTTTGACAGACTAATGCAACGAATTACACACTTTTTCGAATAGAATCTTGAATGAAGCCGACTGATTGAACTTCGGGGTATCGGCTCGAAATGCCCTGCAATCTGAGTCCCGAGCGACTCCAGAACATTCACTGTGATGGGAGAAGTTGTTAATCGAGTTATTTTTGACAAACTAATGCAAAGAATTGCAAGATATTCCGAATAGAATCTTGAACGAAGCCGACTGATTGAACTTCGGGGTATCGGCTCGAAACGCCCAGTAATCTGAGTCCCGAGCGACTCCAGAACATTCACTGTGATGGGAGAAGTTGTTAATCGAGTTATTTTTGACAGACTAATGCAAAGAATTGCAAGATATTCCGAATAGATTATTGAACGAAGCCGACTGATTGAACTTCGTGGTATCGGCTCGAAACGCCCAGTAATCTGAGTCCCGAGCGACTCCAGAACATTCACTGTGATGGGAGAAGTTGTTAATCGAGTTATTTTTGACAGACTAATGCAAGGAATTACAAGATTTTTCGAAGAGAATCTTGTACGAAGCCGACTGATTGAACTTCGGGGTATCGGCTCGAAATGCCCTGCAATCTGAGTCCCGAGCGACTCCAGAACATTCACTGTGATGGGAGAAGTTGTTAATCGAGTTATTTTTGACAGACTAATTCAAAGAATTGCAAGATATTCCGAATAGGTTCTTGAACGAAGCCGACTGATTGAACTTCGGGGTATCGGCTCGAAATGCCCAGTAATCTGAGTCCCGAGCGACTCCAGAACATTCACTGTGGTGGGAGAAGTTGTTAATCGAGTTATTTTTGACAGACTAATGCAAGGAATTACAAGATTTTTCGAAGAGAATCTTGTACGAAGCCGACTGATTGAACTTCGGGGTATCGGCTCGAAATACCCTGCAATCTGAGTCCCGAGCGACTCCAAAATATTCACTGTGATGGGAGAAGTTGTTAATCGAGTTATTTTTGACAAACTAATGCAAGGAATTGCAAGATATTCCGAATAGAATCTTGAACGAAGCTGACTGATTGAACTTCGGGGTATCGGCTCGAAACACCCAGTAATCTGAGTCCCGAGCGACTCCAGAACATTCACTGTGATGGGTGAAGTTGTTAATCGAGTTATTTTTGATAGACTAATGCAAAGAATTGTAAGATATTTCGAAGAGAATCTTGTACGAAGTCGACTGATTGAACTTCGGGGTATCGGCTCGAAATGCCCTGCAATCTGAGTCCCGAGCGACTCCAGAACATTCACTGTGATGGGAGAAGTTGTTAATCGAGTTATTTTTGACAGACTAATGCAAAGAATTGCAAGATATTCCGAATAGAATCTTGAACGAAGCCGACTGATTGAACTTCGGGGTATCGGCTCGAAACGCCCAATAATCTGAGTCCCGAGCGACTACAGAACATTCACTGTGATGGGAGAAGTTGATAATGGAGTTATTTTTGACAGACTAATGCAATGAATTACACACTTTTTCGAATAGAATCTTGAATGAAGCCGACTGATTGAACTTCGGGGTATCGGCTCGAAATGCCCTGCAATCTGAGTCCCGAGCGACTCCAGAACATTCACTGTGATGGGAGAAGTTGTTAATCGAGTTATTTTTGACAAACTAATGCAAAGAATTGCAAGATATTCCGAATAGAATCTTGAACGAAGCCGACTGATTGAACTTCGGGGTATCGGCTCGAAACGCCCAGTAATCTGAGTCCCGAGCAACTCCAGAACATTCACTGTGATGGGAGAAGTTGTTAATCGAGTTATTTTTGACAGACTAATGCAAGGAATTACAAGATTTTTCGAAGAGAATCTTGTACGAAGCCGACTGATTGAACTTCGGGGTATCGGCTCGAAATGCCCTGCAATGTGAGTCCCGAGCCACTACAGAACATTCACTGTGATGGGAGAAGTTGTTAATCGAGTTATTTTTGACAGACTAATGCAAAGAATTGCAAGATATTCCGAATAGAATCTTGAACGAAGCCGACTGATTGAACTTCGGGGTATCGGCTCGAAACGCCCAATAATCTGAGTCCCGAGCGACTACAGAACATTCACTGTGATGGGAGAAGTTGATAATGGAGTTATTTTTGACAGACTAATGCAATGAATTACACACTTTTTCGAATAGAATCTTGAATGAAGCCGACTGATTGAACTTCGGGGTATCGGCTCGAAATGCCCTGCAATCTGAGTCCCGAGCGACTCCAGAACATTCACTGTGATGGGAGAAGTTGTTAATCGAGTTATTTTTGACAAACTAATGCAAAGAATTGCAAGATATTCCGAATAGAATCTTGAACGAAGCCGACTGATTGAACTTCGGGGTATCGGCTCGAAACGCCCAGTAATCTGAGTCTCGAGCGACTACAGAACATTCACTGTGAAGGGAGAAATTGTTAATCGAGTTATTTTTGAACGACTAATGCAAATAATTACAAGATTTTTCGAAGAGAATCTTGTACGAAGCCGACTGATTGAATTTCGGGGTATCGGCTCGAAATGCCCTGCAATCTGAGTCCCGAGCGACTCCAAAACCTTCAATGTGATGGGAGAAGTTGTTAATCGAGTTATTTTTTACAGACTAATGCAAAGAATTGTAAGATATTTCGAATAGAATCTTGAACGAAGCCGATTGATTGAACTTCGGGGTATCGGCTCGAAATGCCCTGCAATCTGAGTCCCGAGCGACTCCAGAACATTCACTGTGATAGGAGAAGTTGTTAATCGAGTTATTTTTGACAAACTAATGCAAAGAATTTTAAGATATTCCGAATAGAATCTTGAACGAAGCCGACTGATTGAACTTCGGGGTATCGGCTCGAAACGCCCAGTAATCTGAGTCCCGAGCAACTCCAGAACATTCACTGTGATGGGAGAAGTTGTTAATCAAGTTATTTTTGACAGACTAATGCAAAGAATTACACACTTTTTCGAATAGAATCTTGAATGAAGCCGACTGATTGAACTTCGGGGTATCGGCTCGAAATACCCTGCAATCTGAGTCCCGAGCGACTCCAGAACATTCACTGTGATGGGAGAAGTTGTTAATCGAGTTATTTTTGACAAACTAATGCAAAGAATTGCAAGATATTCCGAATAGAATCTTGAACGAAGCCGACTGAATGAACTTCGGGGTATCGGCTCGAAACGCCCAGTAATCTGAGTCCCGAGCAACTCCAGAACATTCACTGTGATGGGAGAAGTTGTTAATCGAGTTATTTTTGACAGACTAATGCAAGGAATTACAAGATTTTTCGAAGAGAATCTTGTACGAAGCCGACTGATTGAACTTCGGGGTATCGGCTCGAAATGCCCTGCAATCTGAGTCCCGAGCGACTCCAGAACATTCACTGTGATGGGAGAAGTTGTTAATCGAGTTATTTTTGACAGGCTAATGCAAAGAATTGTAAGATATTCCGAATAGAATCTTGAACGAAGCCGACTGATTGAACTTCGGGGTATCGGCTCGAAACGCCGAGTAATCTGAGTCCCGAGCAACTACAGAACATTCACTGTGATGGGAGAAGTTGTTAATCAAGTTATTTTTGACAGACTAATGCGAAGAATTACACACTTTTTCGAATAGAATCTTGAATGAAGCCGACTGATTGAACTTCGGGGTATCGGCTCGAAATGTCCTGCAATCTGAGTCCCGAGCGACTCCAGAACATTCACTGTGATAGGAGAAGTTGTTAATCGAGTTATTTTTGACAAACTAATGCAAAGAATTGTAAGATATTCCGAATAGAATCTTGAACGAAGCCGACTGATTGAACTTCGGGGTATCGGCTCGAAACGCCGAGTAATCTGAGTCCCGAGCGACTCCAGAACATTCACTGTGATGGGAGAAGTTGTTAATCGAGTTATTTTTGACAGACTAATGCAAAGAATTGCAAGATATTCCGAATAGATTATTGAACGAAGCCGACTGATTGAACTTCGTGGTATCGGCTCGAAACGCCCAGTAATCTGAGTCCCGAGCGACTCCAGAACATTCACTGTGATGGGAGAAGTTGTTAATCGAGTTATTTTTGACAGACTAATGCAAGGAATTACAAGATTTTTCGAAGAGAATCTTGTACGAAGCCGACTGATTGAACTTCGGGGTATCGGCTCGAAATGCCCTGCAATCTGAGTCCCGAGCGACTCCAGAACATTCACTGTGATGGGAGAAGTTGTTAATCGAGTTATTTTTGACAGACAAATGCAAAGAATTGCAAGGTATTTCGAACAGAATCTTGAACGAAGCTGACTGATTGAACTTCGGGGTATCGGCTCGAAATGCCCTGCAATCTGAGTCCCGAGCGACTCCAGAACATTCACTGTGATGGGAGAAGTTGTTAATCGAGTTATTTTTGACAGACTAATTCAAAGAATTGCAAGATATTCCGAATAGGTTCTTGAACGAAGCCGACTGATTGAACTTCGGGGTATCGGCTCGAAATGCCCAGTAATCTGAGTCCCGAGCGACTCCAGAACATTCACTGTGGTGGGAGAAGTTGTTAATCGAGTTATTTTTGACAGACTAATGCAAGGAATTACAAGATTTTTCGAAGAGAATCTTGTACGAAGCCGACTGATTGAACTTCGGGGTATCGGCTCGAAATACCCTGCAATCTGAGTCCCGAGCGACTCCAAAATATTCACTGTGATGGGAGAAGTTGTTAATCGAGTTATTTTTGACAAACTAATGCAAGGAATTGCAAGATATTCCGAATAGAATCTTGAACGAAGCTGACTGATTGAACTTCGGGGTATCGGCTCGAAACACCCAGTAATCTGAGTCCCGAGCGACTCCAGAACATTCACTGTGATGGGTGAAGTTGTTAATCGAGTTATTTTTGATAGACTAATGCAAAGAATTGTAAGATATTTCGAAGAGAATCTTGTACGAAGTCGACTGATTGAACTTCGGGGTATCGGCTCGAAATGCCCTGCAATCTGAGTCCCGAGCGACTCCAGAACATTCACTGTGATGGGAGAAGTTGTTAATCGAGTTATTTTTGACAGACTAATGCAAAGAATTGCAAGATATTCCGAATAGAATCTTGAACGAAGCCGACTGATTGAACTTCGGGGTATCGGCTCGAAACGCCCAATAATCTCAGTCCCGAGCGACTACAGAACATTCACTGTGATGGGAGAAGTTGATAATGGAGTTATTTTTGACAGACTAATGCAATGAATTACACACTTTTTCGAATAGAATCTTGAATGAAGCCGACTGATTGAACTTCGGGGTATCGGCTCGAAATGCCCTGCAATCTGAGTCCCGAGCGACTCCAGAACATTCACTGTGATGGGAGAAGTTGTTAATCGAGTTATTTTTGACAAACTAATGCAAAGAATTGCAAGATATTCCGAATAGAATCTTGAACGAAGCCGACTGATTGAACTTCGGGGTATCGGCTCGAAACGCCCAGTAATCTGAGTCCCGAGCAACTCCAGAACATTCACTGTGATGGGAGAAGTTGTTAATCGAGTTATTTTTGACAGACTAATGCAAGGAATTACAAGATTTTTCGAAGAGAATCTTGTACGAAGCCGACTGATTGAACTTCGGGGTATCGGCTCGAAATGCCCTGCAATGTGAGTCCCGAGCCACTACAGAACATTCACTGTGATGGGAGAAGTTGTTAATCGAGTTATTTTTGACAGACTAATGCAAAGAATTGCAAGATATTCCGAATAGAATCTTGAACGAAGCCGACTGATTGAACTTCGGGGTATCGGCTCGAAACGCCCAATAATCTGAGTCCCGAGCGACTACAGAACATTCACTGTGATGGGAGAAGTTGATAATGGAGTTATTTTTGACAGACTAATGCAATGAATTACACACTTTTTCGAATAGAATCTTGAATGAAGCCGACTGATTGAACTTCGGGGTATCGGCTCGAAATGCCCTGCAATCTGAGTCCCGAGCGACTCCAGAACATTCACTGTGATGGGAGAAGTTGTTAATCGAGTTATTTTTGACAAACTAATGCAAAGAATTGCAAGATATTCCGAATAGAATCTTGAACGAAGCCGACTGATTGAACTTCGGGGTATCGGCTCGAAACGCCCAGTAATCTGAGTCTCGAGCGACTACAGAACATTCACTGTGAAGGGAGAAATTGTTAATCGAGTTATTTTTGAACGACTAATGCAAATAATTACAAGATTTTTCGAAGAGAATCTTGTACGAAGCCGACTGATTGAATTTCGGGGTATCGGCTCGAAATGCCCTGCAATCTGAGTCCCGAGCGACTCCAAAACCTTCAATGTGATGGGAGAAGTTGTTAATCGAGTTATTTTTTACAGACTAATGCAAAGAATTGTAAGATATTTCGAATAGAATCTTGAACGAAGCCGATTGATTGAACTTCGGGGTATCGGCTCGAAATGCCCTGCAATCTGAGTCCCGAGCGACTCCAGAACATTCACTGTGATAGGAGAAGTTGTTAATCGAGTTATTTTTGACAAACTAATGCAAAGAATTTTAAGATATTCCGAATAGAATCTTGAACGAAGCCGACTGATTGAACTTCGGGGTATCGGCTCGAAACGCCCAGTAATCTGAGTCCCGAGCAACTCCAGAACATTCACTGTGATGGGAGAAGTTGTTAATCAAGTTATTTTTGACAGACTAATGCAAAGAATTACACACTTTTTCGAATAGAATCTTGAATGAAGCCGACTGATTGAACTTCGGGGTATCGGCTCGAAATACCCTGCAATCTGAGTCCCGAGCGACTCCAGAACATTCACTGTGATGGGAGAAGTTGTTAATCGAGTTATTTTTGACAAACTAATGCAAAGAATTGCAAGATATTCCGAATAGAATCTTGAACGAAGCCGACTGAATGAACTTCGGGGTATCGGCTCGAAACGCCCAGTAATCTGAGTCCCGAGCAACTCCAGAACATTCACTGTGATGGGAGAAGTTGTTAATCGAGTTATTTTTGACAGACTAATGCAAGGAATTACAAGATTTTTCGAAGAGAATCTTGTACGAAGCCGACTGATTGAACTTCGGGGTATCGGCTCGAAATGCCCTGCAATCTGAGTCCCGAGCGACTCCAGAACATTCACTGTGATGGGAGAAGTTGTTAATCGAGTTATTTTTGACAGGCTAATGCAAAGAATTGTAAGATATTCCGAATAGAATCTTGAACGAAGCCGACTGATTGAACTTCGGGGTATCGGCTCGAAACGCCGAGTAATCTGAGTCCCGAGCAACTACAGAACATTCACTGTGATGGGAGAAGTTGTTAATCAAGTTATTTTTGACAGACTAATGCGAAGAATTACACACTTTTTCGAATAGAATCTTGAATGAAGCCGACTGATTGAACTTCGGGGTATCGGCTCGAAATGTCCTGCAATCTGAGTCCCGAGCGACTCCAGAACATTCACTGTGATAGGAGAAGTTGTTAATCGAGTTATTTTTGACAAACTAATGCAAAGAATTGTAAGATATTCCGAATAGAATCTTGAACGAAGCCGACTGATTGAACTTCGGGGTATCGGCTCGAAACGCCGAGTAATCTGAGTCCCGAGCGACTACAGAACATTCACTGTGATGGGAGAAATTGTTAATCGAGTTATTTTTGAACGACTAATGCAAATAATTACAAGATTTTTCGAAGAGAATCTTGTACGAAGCCGACTGATTGAACTTCGGGGTATCGGCTCGAAATGCCCTGCAATCTGAGTCCCGAGCGACTCCAGAACATTCACTGTGATGGGAGAAGTTGTTAATCGAGTTATTTTTGACAGACTAATACAAAGAATTGCAAGATATTCCGAATAGATTCTTGAACGAAGCCGACTGATTGAACTTCGGGGTATCGGCTCGAAACGCCCAGTAATATGAGTCCCGAGCGACTCCAGAACATTCACTGTGATGGGAGAAGTTGTTAATCGAGTTATTTTTGACAGACTAATGCAAAGAATTGTAAGATATTTCGAAGAGAATCTTGTACAAAGTCGACTGATTGAACTTCGGGGTATCGGCTCGAAATGCCCTGCAATCTGAGTCCCGAGCGACTCCAGAACATTCACTGTGATGGGAGAAGTTGTTAATCGAGTTATTTTTGACAGACTAATGCAAAGAATTGCAAGATATTCCGAATAGATTCTTGAACGAAGCCGACTGATTGAACTTCGGGGTATCGGCTCGAAACGCCCAGTAATATGAGTCCCGAGCGACTCCAGAACATTCACTGTGATGGGAGAAGTTGTTAATCGAGTTATTTTTGACAGACTAATGCAAATAATTGCAAGATATTCCGAATAGAATCTTGAACGAAGCCGACTGATTGAACTTCGGGGTATCGGCTCGAAACGCCCAATAATCTGAGTCCTGAGCGACTACAGAACATTCACTGTGATGGGAGAAGTTGTTAATGGAGTTATTTTTGATAGACTAATGCAATGAATTACACACTTTTTCGAATAGAATCTTGAATGAAGCCGACTGATTGAACTTTGGGGTATCGGCTCGAAATGCCCTGCAATCTGAGTCCCGAGCGACTCCAAAACCTTCAATGTGATGGGAGAAGTTGTTAATCGAGTTATTTTTTACAGACTAATGCAAAGAATTGCAAGATATTTCGAATAGAATCTTGAACGAAGCCGACTGATTGAACTTCGGGGTATCGGTTCGAAATGCCCTGCAATCTGAGTCCCGAGCGACTCCAAAACCTTCAATGTGATGGGAGAAGTTGTTAATCGAGTTATTTTTTACAGACTAATGCAAAGAATTGCAAGATATTTCGAATAGAATCTTGAACGAAGCCGACTGATTGAACTTCGGGGTATCGGCTCGAAATGCCCTGCAATCTGAGTCCCGAGCGACTCCAGAACATTCACTGTGATGGGAGAAGTTGTTAATCGAGTTATTTTTGACAGACTAATGCAAAGAATTGCAAGATATTCCGAATAGAATCTTGAACGAAGCCGACTGATTGAACTTCGGGGTATCGGGTCGAAACGCCCAGTAATCTGAGTCCCGAGCGACTCCAGAACATTCACTATGATGGGAGAAGTTGTTAATCGAGTTATTTTTGACAGACTAATGCAAAGAATTACAAGATTTTTCGAAGAAAATCTTGTACGAAGCCGACTGATTGAACTTCGGGGTATCGGCTCGAAATGCCCTGTAATCTGAGTCCCGAGCGTCTCCAGAACATTCACAGTGATGGGAGAAGTTGTTAACCGAGTTATTTTTGACAGACTAATGCAAAGAATTGCAAGATATTCCGAATAGAATCTTGAACGAAGCTGACTGATTGAACTTCGGGGTATCGGCTCGAAACGCTCAGTAATCTGAGTCCCGAGCAACTCCAGAACATTCACTGTGATGGGAGAAGTTATTAATCGAGCTATTTTTGACTTACTAATGCAAAGAATTACACACTTTTTCGAATAGAATCTTGAACGAAGCCGACTGATTGAACTTCGGGGTATCGGCTCGAAATGCCCTGCAATATGAGTCCCGAGCAACTCCAGAACAGTCACTGTGATGGGAGAAGTTGTTAATCGAGTTATTTTTGACAGACTAATGCAAAGAATTGCAAGATATTTCGAATAGAATCTTGAACGAAGCCGACTGATTGAACTTCGGGGTATCGGCTCGAAACGCCCAGTAATATGAGTCCCGAGCGACTCCAGAACATTCACTGTGATGGGAGAAGTTGTTAATCGAGTTATTTTTGACAGACTAATGCAAAGAATTGCAAGATATTCCGAATAGAATCTTGAACGAAGCCGACTGATTGAACTTCGGGGTATCGGCTCGAAACGCCCAGTAATCTGAGTCCCGAGCGACTACAGAACATTCACTGTGATGGGAGAAATTGTTAATCGAGTTATTTTTGATAGACTAATGCAATGAATTACACACTTTTTCGAATAGAATCTTGAATGAAGCCGACTGATTGAACTTTGGGGTATCGGCTCGAAATGCCCTGCAATCTGAGTCCCGAGCGACTCCAAAACCTTCAATGTGATGGGAGAAGTTGTTAATCGAGTTATTTTTTACAGACTAATGCAAAGAATTGCAAGATATTTCGAATAGAATCTTGAACGAAGCCGACTGATTGAACTTCGGGGTATCGGTTCGAAATGCCCTGCAATCTGAGTCCCGAGCGACTCCAAAACCTTCAATGTGATGGGAGAAGTTGTTAATCGAGTTATTTTTTACAGACTAATGCAAAGAATTGCAAGATATTTCGAATAGAATCTTGAACGAAGCCGACTGATTGAACTTCGGGGTATCGGCTCGAAATGCCCTGCAATCTGAGTCCCGAGCGACTCCAGAACATTCACTGTGATGGGAGAAGTTGTTAATCGAGTTATTTTTGACAGACTAATGCAAAGAATTGCAAGATATTCCGAATAGAATCTTGAACGAAGCCGACTGATTGAACTTCGGGGTATCGGGTCGAAACGCCCAGTAATCTGAGTCCCGAGCGACTCCAGAACATTCACTATGATGGGAGAAGTTGTTAATCGAGTTATTTTTGACAGACTAATGCAAAGAATTACAAGATTTTTCGAAGAAAATCTTGTACGAAGCCGACTGATTGAACTTCGGGGTATCGGCTCGAAATGCCCTGTAATCTGAGTCCCGAGCGTCTCCAGAACATTCACAGTGATGGGAGAAGTTGTTAACCGAGTTATTTTTGACAGACTAATGCAAAGAATTGCAAGATATTCCGAATAGATTCTTGAACGAAGCCGACTGATCGAACTTCGTGGTATCGGCTCGAAATGCCCTGCAATCTGAGTCCCGAGCGACTCCAAAACCTTCAATGTGATGGGAGAAGTTGTTAATCGAGTTATTTTTGACAGACTAATGCAAAGAATTGCAAGATATTCCGAATAGATTCTTGAACGAAGCCGACTGATTGAACTTCGGGGTATCGGCTCGAAACGCCCAGTAATATGAGTCCCGAGCGACTCCAGAACATTCACTGTGATGGGAGAAGTTGTTAATCGAGTTATTTTTGACAGACTAATGCAAAGAATTGCAAGATATTCCGAATAGAATCTTGAACGAAGCCGACTGATTGAACTTCGGGGTATCGGCTCGAAACGCCCAGTAATCTGAGTCCCGAGCGACTACAGAACATTCACTGTGATGGGAGAAATTGTTAATCGAGTTATTTTTGAACGACTAATGCAAATAATTACAAGATTTTTCGAAGAGAATCTTGTACGAAGCCGACTGATTGAACTTCGGGGTATCGGCTCGAAATGCCCTGCAATCTGAGTCCCGAGCGACTCCAAAACCTTCAATGTGATGGGAGAAGTTGTTAATCGAGTTATTTTTTACAGACTAATGCAAAGAATTGCAAGATATTTCGAATAGAATCTTGAACGAAGCCGACTGATTGAACTTCGGGGTATCGGCTCGAAATGCGCTGCAATCTGAGTCCCGAGCGACTCCAGAACTTTCACTGTGATGGGAGAAGTTGTTAATCGAGTTATTTTTGACAAACTAATGCAAAGAATTGCAAGATATTCTGAATAGAATCTTGAACGAAGCCGACTGATTGAACTTCGAGGTATCGGCTCGAAATGCCCTGCATTGTGAGTCCCGAGCGACTCCAGAACATTCACTGTGATGGGAGAAGTTGTTAATTGAGTTATTTTTGATAGACTAATGCAAAGAATTGTAAGATATTTCGAAGAGAATCTTGTACAAAGTCGACTGATTGAACTTCGGGGTATCGGCTCGAAATGCCCTGCAATCTGAGTCCCGAGCGACTCCAGAACATTCACTGTGATGGGAGAAGTTGTTAATCGAGTTATTTTTGACAGACTAATACAAAGAATTGCAAGATATTCCGAATAGATTCTTGAACGAAGCCGACTGATTGAACTTCGGGGTATCGGCTCGAAACGCCCAGTAATCTAAGTCCCGAGCGACTCCAGAACATTCACTATGATGGGAGAAGTTGTTAATCGAGTTATTTTTGACAGACTAATGCAAAGAATTGTAAGATATTTCGAAGAGAATCTTGTACAAAGTCGACTGATTGAACTTCGGGGTATCGGCTCGAAATGCCCTGCAATCTGAGTCCCGAGCGACTCCAGAACATTCACTGTGATGGGAGAAGTTGTTAATCGAGTTATTTTTGACAGACTAATACAAAGAATTGCAAGATATTCCGAATAGATTCTTGAACGAAGCCGACTGATTGAACTTCGGGGTATCGGCTCGAAACGCCCAGTAATCTAAGTCCCGAGCGACTCCAGAACATTCACTATGATGGGAGAAGTTGTTAATCGAGTTATTTTTGACAGACTAATGCAAAGAATTGTAAGATATTTCGAAGAGAATCTTGTACAAAGTCGACTGATTGAACTTCGGGGTATCGGCTCGAAATGCCCTGCAATCTGAGTCCCGAGCGACTCCAGAACATTCACTGTGATGGGAGAAGTTGTTAATCGAGTTATTTTTGACAGACTAATACAAAGAATTGCAAGATATTCCGAATAGATTCTTGAACGAAGCCGACTGATTGAACTTCGGGGTATCGGCTCGAAACGCCCAGTAATATGAGTCCCGAGCGACTCCAGAACATTCACTGTGATGGGAGAAGTTGTTAATCGAGTTATTTTTGACAAACTAATGCAAAGAATTGCAAGATATTCCGAATAGAATCTTGAACGAAGCCGACTGATTGAACTTCGGGGTATCGGCTCGAAACGCCCAATAATCTGAGTCCTGAGCGACTACAGAACATTCACTGTGATGGGAGAAGTTGTTAATGGAGTTATTTTTGACAGACTAATGCAATGAATTACACACTTTTTCGAATAGAATCTTGAATGAAGCCGACTGATTGAACTTCGGGGTATCGGCTCGAAATGCCCTGCAATCTGAGTCCCGAGCGACTCCAGAACATTCACTGTGATGGGAGAAGTTGTTAATCGAGTTATTTTTGACAGACTAATGCAAAGAATTGCAAGATATTCCGAATAGAATCTTGAACGAAGCCGACTGATTGAACTTCGGGGTATCGGCTCGAAACGCCCAGTAATCTAAGTCCCGAGCGACTCCAGAACATTCACTGTGATGGGAGAAGTTGTTAATCGAGTTATTTTTGACAGACTAATGCAAAGAATTGTAAGATATTCCGAAGAGAATCTTGTACGAAGCCGACTGATTGAACTTCGGGGTATCGGCTCGAAATGCCCTGTAATCTGAGTCCCGAGCGACTCCAGAACATTCACAGTGATGGGAGAAGTTGTTAATCGAGCTATTTTTGACTTACTAATGCAAAGAATTACACACTTTTTCGAATAGAATCTTGAACGAAGCCGACTGATTGAACTTCGGGGTATCGGCTCGAAATGCCCTGCAATCTGAGTCCCGAGCGACTCCAGAACATTCACTGTGATGGGAGAAGTTGTTAATCGAGTTATTTTTGACAGACTAATGCAAAGAATTGCAAGATATTCCGAATAGAATCTTGAACGAAGCCGACTGATTGAACTTCGGGGTATCGGCTCGAAACGCCTAGTAATCTGAGTCCCGAGCGACTCCAGAACATTCACTATGATGGGAGAAGTTGTTAATCGAGTTATTTTTGACAGACTAATGCAAAGAATTACAAGATTTTTCGAAGAGAATCTTGTACGAAGCCAACTGATTGAACTTCGGGGTATCGGCTCGAAATGCCCTGTAATCTGAGTCCCGAGCGTCTCCAGAACATTCACAGTGATGGGAGAAGTTGTTAACCGAGTTATTTTTGACAGACTAATGCAAAGAATTGCAAGATATTCCGAATAGAATCTTGAACGAAGCTGACTGATTGAACTTCGGGGTATCGGCTCGAAACGCCCAGTAATCTGAGTCCCGAGCAACTCCAGAACATTCACTGTGATGGGAGAAGTTATTAATCGAGCTATTTTTGACTTACTAATGCAAAGAATTACACACTTTTTCGAATAGAATCTTGAACGAAGCCGACTGATTGAACTTCGGCGTATCGGCTCGAAACGCCAAGTAATATGAGTCCCGAGCGACTCCAGAACATTCACTGTGATGGGAGAAGTTGTTAATCGAGTTATTTTTGACAGACTAATGCAAAGAATTGCAAGATATTTCGAACAGAATCTTGAACGAAGCCGACTAATTCAACTTCGGGGTATCGGCTCGAAATGCCCTGCAATCTGAGTCCCGAGCGACTCCAAAACCTTCAATGTGATGGGAGAAGTTGTTAATCGAGTTATTTTTGACAGACTAATGCAAAGAATTGCAAGATATTTCGAATAGAATCTTGAACGAAGCCGACTGATTGAACTTCGGGGTATCGGCTCGAAATGCCCTGCAATCTGAGTCCCGAGCGACTCCAGAACATTCACTGTGATGGGAGAAGTTGTTAATCGAGTTATTTTTGACAAACTAATGCAAAGAATTGCAAGATATTCCGAATAGAATCTTGAACGAAGCTGACTGATTGAACTTCGGGGTATCGGCTCGAAACACCCAGTAATCTGAGTCCCGAGCGACTCCAGAACATTCACTGTGATGGGAGAAGTTGTTAATCGAGTTATTTTTGATAGACTAATGCAAAGAATTGTAAGATATTTCGAAGAGAATCTTGTACGAAGTCGACTGATTGAACTTCGGGGTATCGGCTCGAAATGCCCTGCAATCTGAGTCCCGAGCGACTCCAGAACATTCACTGTGATGGGAGAAGTTGTTAATCGAGTTATTTTTGACAGACTAATACAAAGAATTGCAAGATATTCCGAATAGATTCTTGAACGAAGCCGACTGATTGAACTTCGGGGTATCGGCTCGAAACGCCCAGTAATATGAGTCCCGAGCGACTCCAGAACATTCACTGTGATGGGAGAAGTTGTTAATCGAGTTATTTTTGACAGACTAATGCAAAGAATTGCAAGATATTCCGAATAGAATCTTGAACGAAGCCGACTGATTGAACTTCGGGGTATCGGCTCGAAACGCCCAGTAATCTGAGTCCCGAGCGACTACAGAACATTCACTGTGATGGGAGAAATTGTTAATCACATTATTTTTGAACGACTAATGCAAATAATTACAAGATTTTTCGAAGAGAATCTTGTACGAAGCCGACTGATTGAACTTCGGGGTATCGGCTCGAAATGCCCTGCAATCTGAGTCCCGAGCGACTCCAAAACCTTCAATGTGATGGGAGAAGTTGTTAATCGAGTTATTTTTTACAGACTAATGCAAAGAAATGCAAGATATTTCGAATAGAATCTTGAACGAAGCCGACTGATTGAACTTCGGGGTATCGGCTCGAAATGCGCTGCAATCTGAGTCCCGAGCGACTCCAGAACATTCACTGTGATGGGAGAAGTTGTTAATCGAGTTATTTTTGACAAACTAATGCAAAGAATTGCAAGATATTCTGAATAGAATCTTGAACGAAGCCGACTGATTGAACTTCGGGGTATCGGCTCGAAACGCCCAGTAATCTGAGTCTCGAGCGACTACAGAACATTCACTGTGATGGGAGAAATTGTTAATCGAGTTATTTTTGAACGACTAATGCAAAGAATTGCAAGATATTTCGAATAGAATCTTGAACGAAGCCGACTGATTGAACTTCGAGGTATCGGCTCGAAATGCCCTGCAATGTGAGTCCCGAGCGACTCCAGAACATTCACTGTGATGGGAGAAGTTGTTAATTGAGTTATTTTTGATAGACTAATGCAAAGAATTGTAAGATATTTCGAAGACAATCTTGTACAAAGTCGACTGATTGAACTTCGGGGTATCGGCTCGAAATGCCCTGCAATCTGAGTCCCGAGCGACTCCAGAACATTCACTGTGATGGGAGAAGTTGTTAATCGAGTTATTTTTGACAGACTAATACAAAGAATTGCAAGATATTCCGAATAGATTCTTGAACGAAGCCGACTGATTGAACTTCGGGGTATCGGCTCGAAACGCCCAGTAATCTAAGTCCCGAGCGACTCCAGAACATTCACTGTGATGGGAGAAGTTGTTAATCGAGTTATTTTTGACAGACTAATGCAAAGAATTGTAAGATATTTCGAAGAGAATCTTGTACAAAGTCGACTGATTGAACTTCGGGGTATCGGCTCGAAATGCCCTGCAATCTGACTCCCGAGCGACTCCAGAACATTCACTGTGATGGGAGAAGTTGTTAATCGAGTTATTTTTGACAGACTAATACAAAGAATTGCAAGATATTCCGAATAGATTCTTGAACGAAGCCGACTGATTGAACTTTGGGGGATCGGCTCGAAACGCCCAGTAATCTAAGTCCCGAGCGACTCCAGAACATTCACTGTGATGGGAGAAGTTGTTAATCGAGTTATTTTTGACAGACTAATGCAAAGAATTGTAAGATATTTCGAAGAGAATCTTGTACAAAGACGACTGATTGAACTTCGGGGTATCGGCTCGAAATGCCCTGCAATCTGAGTCCCGAGCGACTCCAGAACATTCACTGTGATGGGAGAAGTTGTTAATCGAGTTATTTTTGACAGACTAATACAAAGAATTGCAAGATATTCCGAATAGATTCTTGAACGAAGCCGACTGATTGAACTTCGGGGTATCGGCTCGAAACGCCCAGTAATATGAGTCCCGAGCGACTCCAGAACATTCACTGTGATGGGAGAAGTTGTTAATCGAGTTATTTTTGACAGACTAATGCAAATAATTGCAAGATATTCCGAATAGAATCTTGAACGAAGCCGACTGATTGAACTTCGGGGTATCGGCTCGAAACGCCCAATAATCTGAGTCCTGAGCGACTACAGAACATTCACTGTGATGGGAGAAGTTGTTAATGGAGTTATTTTTGACAGACTAATGCAATGAATTACACACTTTTTCGAATAGAATCTTGAATGAAGCCGACTGATTGAACTTCGGGGTATCGGCTCGAAATGCCCTGCAATCTGAGTCCCGAGCGACTCCAGAACATTCACTGTGATAGGAGAAGTTGTTAATCGAGTTATTTTTGACAAACTAATGCAAAGAATTGCAAGATATTCCGAATAGAATCTTGAACGAAGCCGACTGATTGAACTTCGGGATATCGGCTCGAAACGCCCAGTAATCTAAGTCCCGAGCGACTCCAGAACATTCACTGTGATGGGAGAAGTTGTTAATCGAGTTATTTTTGACAGACTAATGCAAAGAATTGTAAGATATTCCGAAGAGAATCTTGTACGAAGCCGACTGATTGAACTTCGGGGTATCGGCTCGAAATGCCCTGTAATCTGAGTCCCGAGCGACTCCAGAACATTCACAGTGATGGGAGAAGTTGTTAATCGAGTTAGTTTTGAACGACTAATGCAAAGAATTACAAGATTTTTCGAAGAGAATCTTGTACGAAGCCGACTGATTGAACTTCGGGGTATCGGCTCGAAATGCCCTGCAATCTGAGTCCCAAGCGACTCCAGAACATTCACTGTGATGGGAGAAGTTGTTAATCGAGTTATTTTTGACAGACTAATGCAAAGAATTGCAAGATATTCCGAATAGAATCTTGAACGAAGCTGACTGATTGAACTTCGGGGTATTGGCTCGAAACGCCCAGTAATCTGAGTCCCGAGCAACTCCAGAACATTCACTGTGATGGGAGAAGTTATTAATCGAGCTATTTTTGACTTACTAATGCAAAGAATTACACACTTTTTCGAATAGAATCTTGAACGAAGCCGACTGATTGAACTTCGGCGTATCGGCTCGAAACGCCAAGTAATATGAGTCCCGAGCGACTCCAGAACATTCACTGTGATGGGAGAAGTTGTTAATCGAGTTATTTTTGACAGGCTAATGCAAAGAATTGCAAGATATTTCGAACAGAATCTTGAACGAAGCCGACTAATTCAACTTCGGGGTATCGGCTCGAAATGCCCTGCAATCTGAGTCCCGAGCGACTCCAAAACCTTCAATGTGATGGGAGAAGTTGTTAATCGAGTAATTTTTTACAGATTAATGCAAAGAATTGCAAGATATTTCGAATAGAATCTTGAACGAAGCCGACTGATTGAACTTCGGGGTATCGGCTCGAAATGCCCTGCAATCTGAGTCCCGAGCGACTCCAGAACATTCACTGTGATGGGAGAAGTTGTTAATCGAGTTATTTTTGACAGACTAATGCAAAGAATTGCAAGATATTCCGAATAGAATCTTGAACGAAGCCGACTGATTGAACTTCGGGGTATCGGCTCGAAACGCCTAGTAATCTGAGTCCCGAGCGACTCCAGAACATTCACTATGATGGGAGAAGTTGTTAATCGAGTTATTTTTGACAGACTAATGCAAAGAATTACAAGATTTTTCGAAGAGAATCTTGTACGAAGCCAACTGATTGAACTTCGGGGTATCGGCTCGAAATGCCCTGTAATCTGAGTCCCGAGCGTCTCCAGAACATTCACAGTGATGGGAGAAGTTGTTAACCGAGTTATTTTTGACAGACTAATGCAAAGAATTGCAAGATATTCCGAATAGAATCTTGAACGAAGCTGACTGATTGAACTTCGGGGTATCGGCTCGAAACGCCCAGTAATCTGAGTCCCGAGCAACTCCAGAACATTCACTGTGATGGGAGAAGTTATTAATCGAGCTATTTTTGACTTACTAATGCAAAGAATTACACACTTTTTCGAATAGAATCTTGAACGAAGCCGACTGATTGAACTTCGGCGTATCGGCTCGAAACGCCAAGTAATATGAGTCCCGAGCGACTCCAGAACATTCACTGTGATGGGAGAAGTTGTTAATCGAGTTATTTTTGACAGACTAATGCAAAGAATTGCAAGATATTTCGAACAGAATCTTGAACGAAGCCGACTAATTCAACTTCGGGGTATCGGCTCGAAATGCCCTGCAATCTGAGTCCCGAGCGACTCCAAAACCTTCAATGTGATGGGAGAAGTTGTTAATCGAGTAATTTTTTACAGATTAATGCAAAGAATTGCAAGATATTTCGAATAGAATCTTGAACGAAGCCGACTGATTGAACTTCGGGGTATCGGCTCGAAATGCCCTGCAATCTGAGTCCCGAGCGACTCCAGAACATTCACTGTGATGGGAGAAGTTGTTAATCGAGTTATTTTTGACAGACTAATGCAAAGAATTGCAAGATATTCCGAATAGAATCTTGAACGAAGCCGACTGATTGAACTTCGGGGTATCGGCTCGAAACGCCTAGTAATCTGAGTCCCGAGCGACTCCAGAACATTCACTATGATGGGAGAAGTTGTTAATCGAGTTATTTTTGACAGACTAATGCAAAGAATTACAAGATTTTTCGAAGAGAATCTTGTACGAAGCCAACTGATTGAACTTCGGGGTATCGGCTCGAAATGCCCTGTAATCTGAGTCCCGAGCGTCTCCAGAACATTCACAGTGATGGGAGAAGTTGTTAACCGAGTTATTTTTGACAGACTAATGCAAAGAATTGCAAGATATTCCGAATAGAATCTTGAACGAAGCTGACTGATTGAACTTCGGGGTATCGGCTCGAAACGCCCAGTAATCTGAGTCCCGAGCAACTCCAGAACATTCACTGTGATGGGAGAAGTTATTAATCGAGCTATTTTTGACTTACTAATGCAAAGAATTACACACTTTTTCGAATAGAATCTTGAACGAAGCCGACTGATTCAACTTCGGCGTATCGGCTCGAAACGCCAAGTAATATGAGTCCCGAGCGACTCCAGAACATTCACTGTGATGGGAGAAGTTGTTAATCGAGTTATTTTTGACAGACTAATGCAAAGAATTGCAAGATATTTCGAACAGAATCTTGAACGAAGCCGACTAATTCAACTTCGGGGTATCGGCTCGAAATGCCCTGCAATCTGAGTCCCGAGCGACTCCAAAACCTTCAATGTGATGGGAGAAGTTGTTAATCGAGTTATTTTTGACAGACTAATGCAAAGAATTGCAAGATATTTCGAATAGAATCTTGAACGAAGCCGACTGATTGAACTTCGGGGTATCGGCTCGAAATGCCCTGCAATCTGAGTCCCGAGCGACTCCAGAACATTCACTGTGATGGGAGAAGTTGTTAATCGAGTTATTTTTGACAAACTAATGCAAAGAATTGCAAGATATTCCGAATAGAATCTTGAACGAAGCTGACTGATTGAACTTCGGGGTATCGGCTCGAAACACCCAGTAATCTGAGTCCCGAGCGACTCCAGAACATTCACTGTGATGGGAGAAGTTGTTAATCGAGTTATTTTTGATAGACTAATGCAAAGAATTGTAAGATATTTCGAAGAGAATCTTGTACGAAGTCGACTGATTGAACTTCGGGGTATCGGCTCGAAATGCCCTGCAATCTGAGTCCCGAGCGACTCCAGAACATTCACTGTGATGGGAGAAGTTGTTAATCGAGTTATTTTTGACAGACTAATACAAAGAATTGCAAGATATTCCGAATAGATTCTTGAACGAAGCCGACTGATTGAACTTCGGGGTATCGGCTCGAAACGCCCAGTAATATGAGTCCCGAGCGACTCCAGAACATTCACTGTGATGGGAGAAGTTGTTAATCGAGTTATTTTTGACAGACTAATGCAAAGAATTGCAAGATATTCCGAATAGAATCTTGAACGAAGCCGACTGATTGAACTTCGGGGTATCGGCTCGAAACGCCCAGTAATCTGAGTCCCGAGCGACTACAGAACATTCACTGTGATGGGAGAAATTGTTAATCACATTATTTTTGAACGACTAATGCAAATAATTACAAGATTTTTCGAAGAGAATCTTGTACGAAGCCGACTGATTGAACTTCGGGGTATCGGCTCGAAATGCCCTGCAATCTGAGTCCCGAGCGACTCCAAAACCTTCAATGTGATGGGAGAATTTGTTAATCGAGTTATTTTTTACAGACTAATGCAAAGAAATGCAAGATATTTCGAATAGAATCTTGAACGAAGCCGACTGATTGGACTTCGGGGTATCGGCTCGAAATGCGCTGCAATCTGAGTCCCGAGCGACTCCAGAACATTCACTGTGATGGGAGAAGTTGTTAATCGAGTTATTTTTGACAAACTAATGCAAAGAATTGCAAGATATTCTGAATAGAATCTTGAACGAAGCCGACTGATTGAACTTCGGGGTATCGGCTCGAAACGCCCAGTAATCTGAGTCTCGAGCGACTACAGAACATTCACTGTGATGGGAGAAATTGTTAATCGAGTTATTTTTGAACGACTAATGCAAAGAATTGCAAGATATTTCGAATAGAATCTTGAACGAAGCCGACTGATTGAACTTCGAGGTATCGGCTCGAAATGCCCTGCAATGTGAGTCCCGAGCGACTCCAGAACATTCACTGTGATGGGAGAAGTTGTTAATTGAGTTATTTTTGATAGACTAATGCAAAGAATTGTAAGATATTTCGAAGACAATCTTGTACAAAGTCGACTGATTGAACTTCGGGGTATCGGCTCGAAATGCCCTGCAATCTGAGTCCCGAGCGACTCCAGAACATTCACTGTGATGGGAGAAGTTGTTAATCGAGTTATTTTTGACAGACTAATACAAAGAATTGCAAGATATTCCGAATAGATTCTTGAACGAAGCCGACTGATTGAACTTCGGGGTATCGGCTCGAAACGCCCAGTAATCTAAGTCCCGAGCGACTCCAGAACATTCACTGTGATGGGAGAAGTTGTTAATCGAGTTATTTTTGACAGACTAATGCAAAGAATTGTAAGATATTTCGAAGAGAATCTTGTACAAAGTCGACTGATTGAACTTCGGGGTATCGGCTCGAAATGCCCTGCAATCTGACTCCCGAGCGACTCCAGAACATTCACTGTGATGGGAGAAGTTGTTAATCGAGTTATTTTTGACAGACTAATACAAAGAATTGCAAGATATTCCGAATAGATTCTTGAACGAAGCCGACTGATTGAACTTCGGGGTATCGGCTCGAAACGCCCAGTAATCTAAGTCCCGAGCGACTCCAGAACATTCACTGTGATGGGAGAAGTTGTTAATCGAGTTATTTTTGACAGACTAATGCAAAGAATTGCAAGATATTTCGAACAGAATCTTGAACGAAGCCGACTAATTCAACTTCGGGGTATCGGCTCGAAATGCCCTGCAATCTGAGTCCCGAGCGACTCCAAAACCTTCAATGTGATGGGAGAAGTTGTTAATCGAGTAATTTTTTACAGATTAATGCAAAGAATTGCAAGATATTTCGAATAGAATCTTGAACGAAGCCGACTGATTGAACTTCGGGGTATCGGCTCGAAATGCCCTGCAATCTGAGTCCCGAGCGACTCCAGAACATTCACTGTGATGGGAGAAGTTGTTAATCGAGTTATTTTTGACAGACTAATGCAAAGAATTGCAAGATATTCCGAATAGAATCTTGAACGAAGCCGACTGATTGAACTTCGGGGTATCGGCTCGAAACGCCTAGTAATCTGAGTCCCGAGCGACTCCAGAACATTCACTATGATGGGAGAAGTTGTTAATCGAGTTATTTTTGACAGACTAATGCAAAGAATTACAAGATTTTTCGAAGAGAATCTTGTACGAAGCCAACTGATTGAACTTCGGGGTATCGGCTCGAAATGCCCTGTAATCTGAGTCCCGAGCGTCTCCAGAACATTCACAGTGATGGGAGAAGTTGTTAACCGAGTTATTTTTGACAGACTAATGCAAAGAATTGCAAGATATTCCGAATAGAATCTTGAACGAAGCTGACTGATTGAACTTCGGGGTATCGGCTCGAAACGCCTAGTAATCTGAGTCCCGAGCAACTCCAGAACATTCACTGTGATGGGAGAAGTTGTTAATCGAGTTATTTTTGACAGACTAATGCAAAGAATTGCAAGATATTCCGAATAGATTCTTGAACGAAGCCGACTGATCGAACTTCGTGGTATCGGCTCGAAACGCCCAGTAATCTGAGTCCCGAGCGACTCCAGAACATTCCCTGTGATGGGAGAAGTTGTTAATCGAGTTATTTTTGACAGACTAATGCAAAGAATTGCAAGATATTCCGAATAGAATCTTGAACGAAGCTGACTGATTGAACTTCGGGGTATCGGCTCGAAATGCCCTGCAATCTGAGTCCCGAGCGACTCCAAAACCTTCACTGTGATGGGAGAAGTTGTTAATCGAGTTATTTTTGACAGACTAATGCAAAGAATTGCAAGATATTTCGAACAGAATCTTGAACGAAGCCGACTGATTCAACTTCGGGGTATCGGCTCGAAATGCCCTGCAATCTGAGTCCCGAGCGACTCCAAAACCTTCAATGTGATGGGAGAAGTTGTTAATCGAGTTATTTTTGACAGACTAATGCAAAGAATTGCAAGATATTTCGAATAGAATCTTGAACGATGCCGACTGATAGAACTTCGGGGTATCGGCTCGAAATGCCCTGCAATCTGAGTCCCGAGCGACTCCAGAACATTCACTGTGATGGGAGAAGTTGTTAATCGAGTTAGTTTTGAACGACTAATGCAAAGAATTACAAGATTTTTCGAAGAGAATCTTGTACGAAGCCGACTGATTGAACTTCGGGGTATCGGCTCGAAATGCCCTGTAATCTGAGTCCCGAGCGACTCCAGAACATTCACAGTGATGGGAGAAGTTGTTAATCGAGTTAGTTTTGAACGACTAATGCAAAGAATTACAAGATTTTTCGAAGAGAATCTTGTACGAAGCCGACTGATTGAACTTCGGGGTATCGGCTCGAAATGCCCTGCAATCTATTCGAAAAAGCGTCTCCAGAACATTCACTGTGATGGGAGAAGTTGTTAATCGAGTTATTTTTGACAGACTAATGCAAAGAATTGCAAGATATTCCGAATAGAATCTTGAACGAAGCTGACTGATTGAACTTCGGGGTATCGTCTCGAAACGCCCAGTAATCTGAGTCCCGAGCAACTCCAGAACATTCACTGTGATGGGAGAAGTTATTAATCGAGCTATTTTTGACTTACTAATGCAAAGAATTACACACTTTTTCGAATAGAATCTTGAACGAAGCCGACTGATTGAACTTCGGGGTATCGGCTCGAAACGCCCAGTAATCTAAGTCCCGAGCGACTCCAGAACATTCACTGTGATGGGAGAAGTTGTTAATCGAGTTATTTTTGACAGACTAATGCAAAGAATTGCAAGATATTCCGAATAGATTCTTGAACGAAGCCGACTGATTGAACTTCGTGGTATCGGCTCGAAACGCCTAGTAATCTGAGTCCCGAGCGACTACAGAACATTCACTGTGATGGGAGAAATTGTTAATCGAGTTAGTTTTGAACGACTAATGCAAAGAATTACAAGATTTTTCGAAGAGAATCTTGTACGAAGCCGACTGATTGAACTTCGGGGTATCGGCTCGAAATGCCCTGCAATCTGAGTCCCGAGCAACTCCAGAACATTCACTGTGATGGGAGAAGTTGTTAATCGTGTTATTTTTGACAGACTAATGCAAAGAATTGCAAGATATTTCGAACAGAATCTTGAACGAAGCCGACTGATTCAACTTCGGGGTATCGGCTCGAAATGCCCTGCAATCTGAGTCCCGAGCGACTCCAAAACCTTCAATGTGATGGGAGAAGTTGTTAATCGAGTTATTTTTGACAGACTAATGCAAAGAATTGCAAGATATTTCGAATAGAATCTTGAACGAAGCCGACTGATTGAACTTCGGGGTATCGGCTCGAAACGCCCAGTAATCTGAGTCCCGAGCAACTCCAGAACATTCACTGTGATGGGAGAAGTTATTAATCGAGCTATTTTTGACTTACTAATGCAAAGAATTACACACTTTTTCGAATAGAATCTTGAACGAAGCCGACTGATTGAACTTCGGGGTATCGGCTCGAAACGCCCAGTAATCTAAGTCCCGAGCGACTCCAGAACATTCACTGTGATGGGAGAAGTTGTTAATCGAGTTATTTTTGACAGACTAATGCAAAGAATTGCAAGATATTCCAAATAGATTCTTGAACGAAGCCGACTGATTGAACTTCGTGGTATCAGCTCGAAACGCCCAGTAATCTGAGTCCCGAGCGACTACAGAACATTCACTGTGATGGGAGAAATTGTTAATCGAGTTAGTTTTGAACGACTAATGCAAAGAATTACAAGATTTTTCGAAGAGAATCTTGTGCGAAACCGACTGATTGAACTTCGGGGTATCGGCTCGAAATGCCCTGCAATCTGAGTCCCGAGCGACTCCAGAACATTCACTGTGATGGGAGAAGTTGTTAATCGAGTCATTTTTGACAGACTAATGCAAAGAATTGCAAGATATTTCGAATAGAATCTTGAACGAAGCCGACTGATTGAACTTCGGGGTATCGGCTCGAAACGCCCAGTAATCTGAGTCCCGAGCAACTCCAGAACATTCACTGTGATGGGAGAAGTTATTAATCGAGCTATTTTTGACTTACTAATGCAAAGAATTACACACTTTTTCGAATAGAATCTTGAACGAAGCCGACTGATTGAACTTCGGGGTATCGGCTCGAAACGCCCAGTAATCTAAGTCCCGAGCGACTCCAGAACATTCACTGTGATGGGAGAAGTTGTTAATCGAGTTATTTTTGACAGACTAATGCAAAGAATTGCAAGATATTCCAAATAGATTCTTGAACGAAGCCGACTGATTGAACTTCGTGGTATCAGCTCGAAACGCCCAGTAATCTGAGTCCCGAGCGACTACAGAACATTCACTGTGATGGGAGAAATTGTTAATCGAGTTAGTTTTGAACGACTAATGCAAAGAATTACAAGATTTTTCGAAGAGAATCTTGTGCGAAGCCGACTGATTGAACTTCGGGGTATCGGCTCGAAATGCCCTGCAATCTGAGTCCCGAGCGACTCCAGAACATTCACTGTGATGGGAGAAGTTGTTAATCGAGTCATTTTTGACAGACTAATGCAAAGAATTGCAAGATATTTCGAATAGAATCTTGAACGAAGCCGACTGATTGAACTTCGGGGTATCGGCTCGAAATGCCCTGCAATCTGAGTCCCGAGCGACTCCAGAACATTCACTGTGATGGGAGAAGTTGTTAATCGAGTTATTTTTGACAGACTAATGCAAAGAATTGCAAGATATTCCGAATAGATTCTTGAACGAAGCCGACTGATTGAACTTCGTAGTATCGGCTCGAAACGCCCAGTAATCTGAGTCCCGAGCGACTACAGAACATTCACTGTGATGGGAGAAGTTGTTAATCGAGTTATTTTTGACAGACTAATGCAAAGAATTGCAAGATATTTCGAACAGAATCTTGAACGAAGCCGACTAATTCAACTTCGGGGTATCGGCTCGAAATGCCCTGCAATCTGAGTCCCGAGCGACTCCAAAACCTTCAATGTGATGGGAGAAGTTGTTAATCGAGTAATTTTTTACAGATTAATGCAAAGAATTGCAAGATATTTCGAATAGAATCTTGAACGAAGCCGACTGATTGAACTTCGGGGTATCGGCTCGAAATGCCCTGCAATCTGAGTCCCGAGCGACTCCAGAACATTCACTGTGATGGGAGAAGTTGTTAATCGAGTTATTTTTGACAGACTAATGCAAAGAATTGCAAGATATTCCGAATAGATTCTTGAACGAAGCCGACTGATTGAACTTCGTAGTATCGGCTCGAAACGCCCAGTAATCTGAGTCCCGAGCGACAACAGAACATTCACTGTGATGGGAGAAATTGTTAATCGAGTTATTTTTGAACGACTAATGCAAAGAATTACAAGATTTTTCGAAGAGAATCTTGTACGAAGCCGACTGATTGAACTTCGGGGTATCGGCTCGAAATGCCCTGTAATCTGAGTCCCGAGCGACTCCAGAACATTCACTGTGATGGGAGAAATTGTTAATCGAGTTATTTTTGAACGACTAATGCAAAGAATTACAAGATTTTTCGAAGAGAATCTTGTACGAAGCCGACTGATTGAACTTCGGGGTATCGGCTCGAAATGCCCTGCAATCTGAGTCCCAAGCGACTCCAGAACAATCACTGTGATGGGAGAAGTTGTTAATCGAGTTATTTTTGACAGACTAATGCAAAGAATTGCAAGATATTCCGAATAGAATCTTGAACGAAGCCGACTGATTGAACTTCGGGGTATCGGCTCGAAACGCCCAGTAATCTGAGTCCCGAGCGACTACAAAACATTCACTGTGATGGGAGAAATTGTTAATCGAGTTAGTTTTGAACGACTAATGCAAAGAATTACAAGATTTTTCGAAGAGAATCTTGTACGAAGCCGACTGATTGAACTTCGGGGTATCGGCTCGAAATGCCCTGCAATCTGAGTCCCGAGCAACTCCAGAACATTCACTGTGATGGGAGAAGTTGTTAATCGAGTTATTTTTGACAGACTAATGCAAAGAATTGCAAGATATTTCGAACAGAATCTTGAACGAAGCCGACTGATTCAACTTCGGGGTATCGGCTCGAAATGCCCTGCAATCTGAGTCCCGAGCGACTCCAAAACCTTCAATGTGATGGGAGAAGTTGTTAATCGAGTTATTTTTGAACGACTAATGCAAAGAATTACAAGATTTTTCGAAGAGAATCTTGTACGAAGCCGACTGATTGAACTTCGGGGTATAAGCTCGAAATGCCCTGTAATCTGAGTCCCGAGCGACTCCAGAACATTCACAGTGATGGGAGAAGTTGTTAATCGAGTTAGTTTTGAACGACTAATGCAAAGAATTACAAGATTTTTCGAAGAGAATCTTGTACGAAGCCGACTGATTGAACTTCGGGGTATCGGCTCGAAATGCCCTGCAATCTATTCGAAAAAGCGTCTCCAGAACATTCACTGTGATGGGAGAAGTTGTTAATCGAGTTATTTTTGACAGACTAATGCAAAGAATTGCAAGATATTCCGAATAGATTCTTGAACGAAGCCGACTGATTGAACTTCGTAGTATCGGCTCGAAACGCCCAGTAATCTGAGTCCCGAGCGACAACAGAACATTCACTGTGATGGGAGAAATTGTTAATCGAGTTATTTTTGAACGACTAATGCAAAGAATTACAAGATTTTTCGAAGAGAATCTTGTACGAAGCCGACTGATTGAACTTCGGGGTATCGGCTCGAAATGCCCTGTAATCTGAGTCCCGAGCGACTCCAGAACATTCACTGTGATGGGAGAAATTGTTAATCGAGTTATTTTTGAACGACTAATGCAAAGAATTACAAGATTTTTCGAAGAGAATCTTGTACGAAGCCGACTGATTGAACTTCGGGGTATCGGCTCGAAATGCCCTGCAATCTGAGTCCCAAGCGACTCCAGAACAATCACTGTGATGGGAGAAGTTGTTAATCGAGTTATTTTTGACAGACTAATGCAAAGAATTGCAAGATATTCCGAATAGAATCTTGAACGAAGCCGACTGATTGAACTTCGGGGTATCGGCTCGAAACGCCCAGTAATCTGAGTCCCGAGCGACTACAAAACATTCACTGTGATGGGAGAAATTGTTAATCGAGTTAGTTTTGAACGACTAATGCAAAGAATTACAAGATTTTTCGAAGAGAATCTTGTACGAAGCCGACTGATTGAACTTCGGGGTATCGGCTCGAAATGCCCTGCAATCTGAGTCCCGAGCAACTCCAGAACATTCACTGTGATGGGAGAAGTTGTTAATCGAGTTATTTTTGACAGACTAATGCAAAGAATTGCAAGATATTTCGAACAGAATCTTGAACGAAGCCGACTGATTCAACTTCGGGGTATCGGCTCGAAATGCCCTGCAATCTGAGTCCCGAGCGACTCCAAAACCTTCAATGTGATGGGAGAAGTTGTTAATCGAGTTATTTTTGAACGACTAATGCAAAGAATTACAAGATTTTTCGAAGAGAATCTTGTACGAAGCCGACTGATTGAACTTCGGGGTATAAGCTCGAAATGCCCTGTAATCTGAGTCCCGAGCGACTCCAGAACATTCACAGTGATGGGAGAAGTTGTTAATCGAGTTAGTTTTGAACGACTAATGCAAAGAATTACAAGATTTTTCGAAGAGAATCTTGTACGAAGCCGACTGATTGAACTTCGGGGTATCGGCTCGAAATGCCCTGCAATCTATTCGAAAAAGCGTCTCCAGAACATTCACTGTGATGGGAGAAGTTGTTAATCGAGTTATTTTTGACAGACTAATGCAAAGAATTGCAAGATATTCCGAATAGAATCTTGAACGAAGCTGACTGATTGAACTTCGGGGTATCGTCTCGAAACGCCCAGTAATCTGAGTCCCGAGCAACTCCAGAACATTCACTGTGATGGGAGAAGTTATTAATCGAGCTATTTTTGACTTACTAATGCAAAGAATTACACACTTTTTCGAATAGAATCTTGAACGAAGCCGACTGATTGAACTTCGGGGTATCGGCTCGAAACGCCCAGTAATCTAAGTCCCGAGCGACTCCAGAACATTCACTGTGATGGGAGAAGTTGTTAATCGAGTTATTTTTGACAGACTAATGCAAAGAATTGCAAGATATTCCGAATAGATTCTTGAACGAAGCCGACTGATTGAACTTCGTGGTATCGGCTCGAAACGCCTAGTAATCTGAGTCCCGAGCGACTACAGAACATTCACTGTGATGGGAGAAATTGTTAATCGAGTTAGTTTTGAACGACTAATGCAAAGAATTACAAGATTTTTCGAAGAGAATCTTGTACGAAGCCGACTGATTGAACTTCGGGGTATCGGCTCGAAATGCCCTGCAATCTGAGTCCCGAGCAACTCCAGAACATTCACTGTGATGGGAGAAGTTGTTAATCGAGTTATTTTTGACAGACTAATGCAAAGAATTGCAAGATATTTCGAACAGAATCTTGAACGAAGCCGACTGATTGAACTTCGGGGTATCGGCTCGAAATGCCCTGCAATCTGAGTCCCGAGCGACTCCAGAACATTCACTGTGATGGGAGAAGTTGTTAATCGAGTCATTTTTGACAGACTAATGCAAAGAATTGCAAGATATTTCGAATAGAATCTTGAACGAAGCCGACTGATTGAACTTCGGGGTATCGGCTCGAAACGCCCAGTAATCTGAGTCCCGAGCAACTCCAGAACATTCACTGTGATGGGAGAAGTTATTAATCGAGCTATTTTTGACTTACTAATGCAAAGAATTACACACTTTTTCGAATAGAATCTTGAACGAAGCCGACTGATTGAACTTCGGGGTATCGGCTCGAAACGCCCAGTAATCTAAGTCCCGAGCGACTCCAGAACATTCACTGTGATGGGAGAAGTTGTTAATCGAGTTATTTTTGACAGACTAATGCAAAGAATTGCAAGATATTCCAAATAGATTCTTGAACGAAGCCGACTGATTGAACTTCGTGGTATCAGCTCGAAACGCCCAGTAATCTGAGTCCCGAGCGACTACAGAACATTCACTGTGATGGGAGAAATTGTTAATCGAGTTAGTTTTGAACGACTAATGCAAAGAATTACAAGATTTTTCGAAGAGAATCTTGTGCGAAGCCGACTGATTGAACTTCGGGGTATCGGCTCGAAATGCCCTGCAATCTGAGTCCCGAGCGACTCCAGAACATTCACTGTGTTGGGAGAAGTTGTTAATCGAGTCATTTTTGACAGACTAATGCAAAGAATTGCAAGATATTTCGAATAGAATCTTGAACGAAGCCGACTGATTGAACTTCGGGGTATCGGCTCGAAATGCCCTGCAATCTGAGTCCCGAGCGACTCCAGAACATTCACTGTGATGGGAGAAGTTGTTAATCGAGTTATTTTTGACAGACTAATGCAAAGAATTGCAAGATATTCCGAATAGATTCTTGAACGAAGCCGACTGATTGAACTTCGTAGTATCGGCTCGAAACGCCCAGTAATCTGAGTCCCGAGCGACTACAGAACATTCACTGTGATGGGAGAAATTGTTAATCGAGTTATTTTTGAACGACTAATGCAAAGAATTACAAGATTTTTCGAAGAGAATCTTGTACGAAGCCGACTGATTGAACTTCGGGGTATCGGCTCGAAATGCCCTGTAATCTGAGTCCCGAGCGACTCCAGAACATTCACTGTGATGGGAGAAATTGTTAATCGAGTTATTTTTGAACGACTAATGCAAAGAATTACAAGATTTTTCGAAGAGAATCTTGTACGAAGCCGACTGATTGAACTTCGGGGTATCGGCTCGAAATGCCCTGCAATCTGAGTCCCAAGCGACTCCAGAACAATCACTGTGATGGGAGAAGTTGTTAATCGAGTTATTTTTGACAGACTAATGCAAAGAATTGCAAGATATTCCGAATAGAATCTTGAACGAAGCCGACTGATTGAACTTCGGGGTATCGGCTCGAAACGCCCAGTAATCTGAGTCCCGAGCGACTACAAAACATTCACTGTGATGGGAGAAATTGTTAATCGAGTTAGTTTTGAACGACTAATGCAAAGAATTACAAGATTTTTCGAAGAGAATCTTGTACGAAGCCGACTGATTGAACTTCGGGGTATCGGCTCGAAATGCCCTGCAATCTGAGTCCCGAGCAACTCCAGAACATTCACTGTGATGGGAGAAGTTGTTAATCGAGTTATTTTTGACAGACTAATGCAAAGAATTGCAAGATATTTCGAACAGAATCTTGAACGAAGCCGACTGATTCAACTTCGGGGTATCGGCTCGAAATGCCCTGCAATCTGAGTCCCGAGCGACTCCAAAACCTTTAATGTGATGGGAGAAGTTGTTAATCGAGTTATTTTTGACACACTAATGCAAAGAATTGCAAGATATTTCGAATAGAATCTTGAACGAAGCCGACTGATTGAACTTCGGGGTATCAGCTCGAAATGCCCTGCAATCTGAGTCCCGAGCGACTCCAAAACCTTCAATGTGATGGGAGAAGTTGTTAATCGAGTTATTTTTGACAGACTAATGCAAAGAATTGCAAGATATTTCGAATAGAATCTTGAACGAAGCCGACTGATTGAACTTCGGGGTATCGGCTCGAAATGCCCTGCAATCTGAGTCCCGAGCGACTCCAGAACATTCACTGTGATGGGAGAAGTTGTTAATCGAGTTATTTTTGACAAACTAATGCAAAGAATTGCAAGATATTCCGAATAGAATCTTGAACGAAGCCGACTGATTGAACTTCGGGGTATCGGCTCGAAACGCCCAGTAATCTGAGTCCCGAGCAACTCCAGAACATTCACTGTGATGGGAGAAGTTATTAATCGAGCTATTTTTGACTTACTAATGCAAAGAATTACACACTTTTTCGAATAGAATCTTGAACGAAGCCGACTGATTGAACTTCGGGGTATCGGCTCGAAACGCCCAGTAATCTAAGTCCCGAGCGACTCCAGAACATTCACTGTGATGGGAGAAGTTGTTAATCGAGTTATTTTTGACAGACTAATGCAAAGAATTGCAAGATATTCCAAATAGATTCTTGAACGAAGCCGACTGATTGAACTTCGTGGTATCAGCTCGAAACGCCCAGTAATCTGAGTCCCGAGCGACTACAGAACATTCACTGTGATGGGAGAAATTGTTAATCGAGTTAGTTTTGAACGACTAATCAAAGAATTACAAGATTTTTCGAAGAGAATCTTGTGCGAAGCCGACTGATTGAACTTCGGGGTATCGGCTCGAAATGCCCTGCAATCTGAGTCCCGAGCGACTCCAGAACATTCACTGTGATGGGAGAAGTTGTTAATCGAGTCATTTTTGACAGACTAATGCAAAGAATTGCAAGATATTTCGAATAGAATCTTGAACGTAGCCGACTGATTGAACTTCGGGGTATCGGCTCGAAATGCCCTGCAATCTGAGTCCCGAGCGACTCCAGAACATTCACTGTGATGGGAGAAGTTGTTAATCGAGTTATTTTTGATAGACTAATGCAAAGAATTGCAAGATATTCCTAATAGATTCTTGAACGAAGCCGACTGATTGAACTTCGTGGTATCGGCTCGAAACGCCCAGTAATCTGAGTCCCGAGCGACTACAGAACATTCACTGTGATGGGAGAAATTGTTAATCGAGTTAGTTTAGAACGACTAATGCAAAGAATTACAAGATTTTTCGAAGAGAATCTTGTACGAAGCCGACTGATTGAACTTCGGGGTATCGGCTCGAAATGCCCTGCAATCTGAGTCCCGAGCGACTCCAGAATATTCACTGTGATGGGAGAAGTTGTTAATCGAGTTATTTTTGACAGACTAATGCAAAGAATTGCAAGATATTTCGAACAGAATCTTGAACGAAGCCGACTGATTCAACTTCGGGGTATCGGCTCGAAATGCCCTGCAATCTGAGTCCCTAGCGACTCCAAAACCTTCAATGTGATGGGAGAAGTTGTTAATCGAGTTATTTTTGACAGACTAATGCAAAGAATTGCAAGATATTTCGAACAGAATCTTGAACGAAGCCGACTGATTCAACTTCGGGGTATCGGCTCGAAATGCCCTGCAATCTGAGTCCCGAGTGACTCCAGAACATTCACTGTGATGGGAGAAGTTGTTAATCGAGTTATTTTTGACAGACTAATGCAAAGAATTGCAAGATATTCCGAATAGATTCTTGAACGAAGCCGACTGATTGAACTTCGTAGTATCGGCTCGAAACGCCCAGTAATCTGAGTCCCGAGCGACTACAGAACATTCACTGTGATGGGAGAAATTGTTAATCGAGTTATTTTTGAACGACTAATGCAAAGAATTACAAGATTTTTCGAAGAGAATCTTGTACGAAGCCGACTGATTGAACTTCGGGGTATCGGCTCGAAATGCCCTGTAATCTGAGTCCCGAGCGACTCCAGAACATTCACTGTGATGGGAGAAATTGTTAATCGAGTTATTTTTGAACGACTAATGCAAAGAATTACAAGATTTTTCGAAGAGAATCTTGTACGAAGCCGACTGATTGAACTTCGGGGTATCGGCTCGAAATGCCCTGCAATCTGAGTCCCAAGCGACTCCAGAACAATCACTGTGATGGGAGAAGTTGTTAATCGAGTTATTTTTGACAGACTAATGCAAAGAATTGCAAGATATTCCGAATAGAATCTTGAACGAAGCCGACTGATTGAACTTCGGGGTATCGGCTCGAAACGCCCAGTAATCTGAGTCCCGAGCGACTACAGAACATTCACTGTGATGGGAGAAATTGTTAATCGAGTTAGTTTTGAACGACTAATGCAAAGAATTACAAGATTTTTCGAAGAGAATCTTGTACGAAGCCGACTGATTGAACTTCGAGTATCGGCTCGAAATGCCCTGCAATCTGAGTCCCGAGCGACTCCAGAACATTCACTGTGATGGGAGAAGTTGTTAATCGAGTTATTTTTGACAGACTAATGCAAAGAATTGCAAGATATTTCGAACAGAATCTTGAACGAAGCCGACTGATTCAACTTCGGGGTATCGGCTCGAAATGCCCTGCAATCTGAGTCCCGAGTGACTCCAGAACATTCACTGTGATGGGAGAAGTTGTTAATCGAGTTATTTTTGACAGACTAATGCAAAGAATTGCAAGATATTCCGAATAGATTCTTGAACGAAGCCGACTGATTGAACTTCGTGGTATCGGCTCGAAACGCCCAGTAATCTGAGTCCCGAGCGACTACAGAACATTCACTGTGATGGGAGAAATTGTTAATCGAGTTAGTTTTGAACGACTAATGCAAAGAATTACAAGATTTTTCGAAGAGAATCTTGTACGAAGCCGACTGATTGAACTTCGGGGTATCGGCTCGAAATGCCCTGCAATCTGAGTCCCGAGCAACTCCAGAACATTCACTGTGATGGGAGAAGTTGTTAACCGAGTTATTTTTGACAGACTAATGCAAAGAATTGCAAGATATTTCGAACAGAATCTTGAACGAAGCCGACTGATTCAACTTCGGGGTATCGGCTCGAAATGCCCTGCAATCTGAGTCCCGAGCGACTCCAAAACCTTCAATGTGATGGGAGAAGTTGTTAATCGAGTTATTTTTGACAGACTAATGCAAAGAATTGCAAGATATTTCGAATAGAATCTTGAACGAAGCCGACTGATTGAACTTCGGGGTATCGGCTCGAAATGCCCTGCAATCTGAGTCCCGAGCGACTCCAGAACATTCACTGTGATGGGAGAAGTTGTTAATCGAGTTATTTTTGACAAACTAATGCAAAGAATTGCAAGATATTCCGAATAGAATCTTGAACGAAGCCGACTGATTGAACTTCGGGGTATCGGCTCGAAACGCCCAGTAATCTGAGTCCCGAGCAACTCCAGAACATTCACTGTGATGGGAGAAGTTATTAATCGAGATATTTTTGACTTACTAATGCAAAGAATTACACACTTTTTCGAATAGAATCTTGAACGAAGCCGACTGATTGAACTTCGGGGTATCGGCTCGAAACGCCCAGTAATCTAAGTCCCGAGCGACTCCAGAACATTCACTGTGATGGGAGAAGTTGTTAATCGAGTTATTTTTGACAGACTAATGCAAAGAATTGCAAGATATTCCAAATAGATTCTTGAACGAAGCCGACTGATTGAACTTCGTGGTATCAGCTCGAAACGCCCAGTAATCTAAGTCCCGAGCGACTCCAGAACATTCACTGTGATGGGAGAAGTTGTTAATCGAGTTATTTTTGACAGACTAATGCAAAGAATTGCAAGATATTTCGAACAGAATCTTGAACGAAGCCGACTGATTCAACTTCGGGGTATCGGCTCGAAATGCCCTGCAATCTGAGTCCCGAGCGACTCCAAAACCTTCAATGTGATGGGAGAAGTTGTTAATCGAGTTATTTTTGACAGACTAATGCAAAGAATTTCAAGATATTTCGAATAGAATCTTGAACGAAGCCGACTGATTGAACTTCGGGGTATCGGCTCGAAATGCCCTGCAATCTGAGTCCCGAGCGACTCCAGAACATTCACTGTGATGGGAGAAGTTGTTAATCGAGTTATTTTTGACAGACTAATGCAAAGAATTGCAAGATATTCCGAATAGATTCTTGAACGAAGCCGACTGATTGAACTTCGTGGTATCGGCTCGAAACGCCCAGTAATCTGAGTCCCGAGCGACTACAGAACATTCACTGTGATGGGAGAAATTGTTAATCGAGTTAGTTTTGAACGACTAATGCAAAGAATTACAAGATTTTTCGAAGAGAATCTTGTACGAAGCCGACTGATTGAACTTCGCGGTATCGGCTCGAAACGCCCAGTAATCTGAGTCCCGAGCAACTCCAGAACATTCACTGTGATGGGAGAAGTTGTTAATCGAGTTATTTTTGACAAACTAATGCAAAGAATTGCAAGATATTCCGAATAGAATCTTGAACGAAGCCGACTGATTGAACTTCGGGGTATCGGCTCGAAACGCCCAGTAATCTGAGTCCCGAGCAACTCCAGAACATTCACTGTGATGGGAGAAGTTATTAATCGAGCTATTTTTGACTTACTAATGCAAAGAATTGCACACTTTTTCGAATAGAATCTTGAACGAAGCCGACTGATTGAACTTCGGGGTATCGGCTCGAAACGCCCAGTAATCTAAGTCCCGAGCGACTCCAGAACATTCACTGTGATGGGAGAAGTTGTTAATCGAGTTATTTTTGACAGACTAATGCAAAGAATTGCAAGATATTTCGAACAGAATCTTGAACGAAGCCGACTGATTCAACTTCGGGGTATCGGCTCGAAATGCCCTGCAATCTGAGTCCCGAGCGACTCCAGAACATTCACTGTGATGGGAGAAGTTGTTAATCGAGTTATTTTTGACAGACTAATGCAAAGAATTGCAAGATATTTCGAACAGAATCTTGAACGAAGCCGACTGATTCAACTTCGGGGTATCGGCTCGAAATGCCCTGCAATCTGAGTCCCGAGTGACTCCAGAACATTCACTGTGATGGGAGAAGTTGTTAATCGAGTTATTTTTGACAGACTAATGCAAAGAATTGCAAGATATTTCGAATAGAATCTTGAACGAAGCCGACTGATTGAACTTCGGGGTATCGGCTCGAAATGCCCTGCAATCTGAGTCCCGAGCGACTCCAGAACATTCACTGTGATGGGAGAAGTTGTTAATCGAGTTATTTTTGACAGACTAATGCAAAGAATTGCAAGATATTCCGAATAGATTCTTGAACGAAGCCGACTGATTGAACTTCGTGGTATCGGCTCGAAACGCCCAGTAATCTGAGTCCCGAGCGACTACAGAACATTCACTGTGATGGGAGAAATTGTTAATCGAGTTAGTTTTGAACGACTAATGCAAAGAATTACAAGATTTTTCGAAGAGAATCTTGTACGAAGCCGACTGATTGAACTTCGGGGTATCGGCTCGAAATGCCCTGCAATCTGAGTCCCGAGCAACTCCAGAACATTCACTGTGATGGGAGAAGTTGTTAACCGAGTTATTTTTGACAGACTAATGCAAAGAATTGCAAGATATTTCGAACAGAATCTTGAACGAAGCCGACTGATTCAACTTCGGGGTATCGGCTCGAAATGCCCTGCAATCTGAGTCCCGAGCGACTCCAAAACCTTCAATGTGATGGGAGAAGTTGTTAATCGAGTTATTTTTGACAGACTAATGCAAAGAATTGCAAGATATTTCGAATAGAATCTTGAACGAAGCCGACTGATTGAACTTCGGGGTATCGGCTCGAAATGCCCTGCAATCTGAGTCCCGAGCGACTCCAGAACATTCACTGTGATGGGAGAAGTTGTTAATCGAGTTATTTTTGACAAACTAATGCAAAGAATTGCAAGATATTCCGAATAGAATCTTGAACGAAGCCGACTGATTGAACTTCGGGGTATCGGCTCGAAACGCCCAGTAATCTGAGTCCCGAGCAACTCCAGAACATTCACTGTGATGGGAGAAGTTATTAATCGAGATATTTTTGACTTACTAATGCAAAGAATTACACACTTTTTCGAATAGAATCTTGAACGAAGCCGACTGATTGAACTTCGGGGTATCGGCTCGAAACGCCCAGTAATCTAAGTCCCGAGCGACTCCAGAACATTCACTGTGATGGGAGAAGTTGTTAATCGAGTTATTTTTGACAGACTAATGCAAAGAATTGCAAGATATTCCAAATAGATTCTTGAACGAAGCCGACTGATTGAACTTCGTGGTATCAGCTCGAAACGCCCAGTAATCTGAGTCCCGAGCGACTACAGAACATTCACTGTGATGGGAGAAATTGTTAATCGAGTTAGTTTTGAACGACTAATGCAAAGAATTACAAGATTTTTCGAAGAGAATCTTGTACGAAGCCGACTGATTGAACTTCGAGTATCGGCTCGAAATGCCCTGCAATCTGAGTCCCGAGCGACTCCAGAACATTCACTGTGATGGGAGAAGTTGTTAATCGAGTTATTTTTGACAGACTAATGCAAAGAATTGCAAGATATTTCGAACAGAATCTTGAACGAAGCCGACTGATTCAACTTCGGGGTATCGGCTCGAAATGCCCTGCAATCTGAGTCCCGAGCGACTCCAAAACCTTCAATGTGATGGGAGAAGTTGTTAATCGAGTTATTTTTGACAGACTAATGCAAAGAATTTCAAGATATTTCGAATAGAATCTTGAACGAAGCCGACTGATTGAACTTCGGGGTATCGGCTCGAAATGCCCTGCAATCTGAGTCCCGAGCGACTCCAGAACATTCACTGTGATGGGAGAAGTTGTTAATCGAGTTATTTTTGACAGACTAATGCAAAGAATTGCAAGATATTCCGAATAGATTCTTGAACGAAGCCGACTGATTGAACTTCGTGGTATCGGCTCGAAACGCCCAGTAATCTGAGTCCCGAGCGACTACAGAACATTCACTGTGATGGGAGAAATTGTTAATCGAGTTAGTTTTGAACGACTAATGCAAAGAATTACAAGATTTTTCGAAGAGAATCTTGTACGAAGCCGACTGATTGAACTTCGGGGTATCGACTCGAAACGCCCAGTAATCTAAGTCCCGAGCAACTCCAGAACATTCACGGTGATGGGAGAAGTTGTTAATCGAGTTATTTTTGACAGACTAATGCAAAGAATTGCAAGATATTCCAAATAGATTCTTAAACGAAGCCGACTGATTGAACTTCGTGGTATCAGCTCGAAACGCCCAGTAATCTGAGTCCCGAGCGACTACAGAACATTCACTGTGATGGGAGAAATTGTTAATCGAGTTAGTTTTGAACGACTAATGCAAAGAATTACAAGATTTTTCGAAGAGAATCTTGTACGAAGCCGACTGATTGAACTTCGGGGTATCGGCTCGAAATGCCCTGCAATCTGAGTCCCGAGCAACTCCAGAACATTCACTGTGATGGGAGAAGTTGTTAATCGAGTTATTTTTGACAGACTAATGCAAAGAATTGCAAGATATTTCGAACAGAATCTTGAACGAAGCCGACTGATTCAACTTCGGGGTATCGGCTCGAAATGCCCTGCAATCTGAGTCCCGAGCGACTCCAGAACATTCACTGTGATGGGAGAAGTTGTTAATCGAGTTATTTTTGACAAACTAATGCAAAGAATTGCAAGATATTCCGAATAGAATCTTGAACGAAGCCGACTGATTGAACTTCGGGGTATCGGCTCGAAACGCCCAGTAATCTGAGTCCCGAGCAACTCCAGAACATTCACTGTGATGGGAGAAGTTATTAATCGAGCTATTTTTGACTTACTAATGCAAAGAATTACACACTTTTTCGAATAGAATCTTGAACGAAGCCGACTGATTGAACTTCGGGGTATCGGCTCGAAACGCCCAGTAATCTAAGTCCCGAGCGACTCCAGAACATTCACTGTGATGGGAGAAGTTGTTAATCGAGTTATTTTTGACAGACTAATGCAAAGAATTGCAAGATATTCCGAATAGAATCTTGAACGAAGCCGACTGATTGAACTTCGGGGTATCGGCTCGAAATGCCCTGCAATCTGAGTCCCGAGCGACTCCAAAACCTTCAATGTGATGGGAGAAGTTGTTAATCGAGTTATTTTTGACAGACTAATGCAAAGAATTGCAAGATATTTCGAATAGAATCTTGAACGAAGCCGACTGATTGAACTTCGGGGTATCGGCTCGAAATGCCCTGCAATCTGAGTCCCGAGCGACTCCAGAACATTCACTGTGATGGGAGAAGTTGTTAATCGAGTTATTTTTGACAAACTAATGCAAAGAATTGCAAGATATTCCGAATAGAATCTTGAACGAAGCCGACTGATTGAACTTCGGGGTATCGGCTCGAAACGCCCAGTAATCTGAGTCCCGAGCAACTCCAGAACATTCACTGTGATGGGAGAAGTTATTAATCGAGCTATTTTTGACTTACTAATGCAAAGAATTACACTTTTTCGAATAGAATCTTGAACGAAGCCGACTGATTGAACTTCGGGGTATCGGCTCGAAACGCCCAGTAATCTAAGTCCCGAGCGACTCCAGAACATTCACTGTGATGGGAGAAGTTGTTAATCGAGTTATTTTTGACAGACTAATGCAAAGAATTGCAAGATATTCCAAATAGATTCTTGAACGAAGCCGACTGATTGAACTTCGTGGTATCAGCTCGAAACGCCCAGTAATCTGAGTCCCGAGCGACTACAGAACATTCACTGTGATGGGAGAAATTGTTAATCGAGTTAGTTTTGAACGACTAATGCAAAGAATTACAAGATTTTTCGAAGAGAATCTTGTACGAAGCCGACTGATTGAACTTCGAGTATCGGCTCGAAATGCCCTGCAATCTGAGTCCCGAGCGACTCCAGAACATTCACTGTGATGGGAGAAGTTGTTAATCGAGTTATTTTTGACAGACTAATGCAAAGAATTGCAAGATATTTCGAATAGAATCTTGAACGAAGCCGACTGATTGAACTTCGGGGTATCGGCTCGAAATGCCCTGCAATCTGAGTCCCGAGCGACTCCAGAACATTCACTGTGATGGGAGAAGTTGTTAATCGAGTTATTTTTGACAAACTAATGCAAAGAATTGCAAGATATTCCGAATAGAATCTTGAACGAAGCCGACTGATTGAACTTCGGGGTATCGGCTCGAAACGCCCAGTAATCTGAGTCCCGAGCAACTCCAGAACATTCACTGTGATGGGAGAAGTTATTAATCGAGCTATTTTTGATTTACTAATGCAAAGAATTACACACTTTTTCGAATAGAATCTTGAACGAAGCCGACTGATTGAACTTCGGGGTATCGACTCGAAACGCCCAGTAATCTAAGTCCCGAGCGACTCCAGAACATTCACGGTGATGGGAGAAATTGTTAATCGAGTTATTTTTGGCAGACTAATGCAAAGAATTGCAAGATATTCCAAATAGATTCTTGAACGAAGCCGACTGATTGAACTTCGTGGTATCAGCTCGAAACGCCCAGTAATCTGAGTCCCGAGCGACTACAGAACATTCACTGTGATGGGAGAAATTGTTAATCGAGTTAGTTTTGAACGACTAATGCAAAGAATTACAAGATTTTTCGAAGAGAATCTTGTACGAAGCCGACTGATTGAACTTCGGGGTATCGGCTCGAAATGCCCTGCAATCTGAGTCCCGAGCAACTCCAGAACATTCACTGTGATGGGAGAAGTTGTTAATCGAGTTATTTTTGACAGACTAATGCAAAGAATTGCAAGATATTTCGAACAGAATCTTGAACGAAGCCGACTGATTCAACTTCGGGGTATCGGCTCGAAATGCCCTGCAATCTGAGTCCCGAGCGACTCCAAAACCTTCAATGTGATGGGAGAAGTTGTTAATCGAGTTATTTTTGACAGACTAATGCAAAGAATTGCAAGATATTTCGAATAGAATCTTGAACGAAGCCGACTGATTGAACTTCGGGGTATCGGCTCGAAATGCCCTGCAATCTGAGTCCCGAGCGACTCCAGAACATTCACTGTGATGGGAGAAGTTGTTAATCGAGTTATTTTTGACAAACTAATGCAAAGAATTGCAAGATATTCCGAATAGAATCTTGAACGAAGCCGACTGATTGAACTTCGGGGTATCGGCTCGAAACGCCCAGTAATCTGAGTCCCGAGCAACTCCAGAACATTCACTGTGATGGGAGAAGTTATTAATCGAGCTATTTTTGACTTACTATTGCAAAGAATTACACACTTTTTCGAATAGAATCTTGAACGAAGCCGACTGATTGAACTTCGGGGTATCGGCTCGAAACGCCCAGTAATCTAAGTCCCGAGCGACTCCAGAACATTCACTGTGATGGGAGAAGTTGTTAATCGAGTTATTTTTGACAGACTAATGCAAAGAATTGCAAGATATTCCAAATAGATTCTTGAACGAAGCCGACTGATTGAACTTCGTGGTATCAGCTCGAAACGCCCAGTAATCTGAGTCCCGAGCGACTACAGAACATTCACTGTGATGGGAGAAATTGTTAATCGAGTTAGTTTTGAACGACTAATGCAAAGAATTACAAGATTTTTCGAAGAGAATCTTGTACGAAGCCGACTGATTGAACTTCGAGTATCGGCTCGAAATGCCCTGCAATCTGAGTCCCGAGCGACTCCAGAACATTCACTGTGATGGGAGAAGTTGTTAATCGAGTTATTTTTGACAGACTAATGCAAAGAATTGCAAGATATTTCGAACAGAATCTTGAACGAAGCCGACTGATTCAACTTCGGGGTATCGGCTCGAAATGCCCTGCAATCTGAGTCCCGAGCGACTCCAAAACCTTCAATGTGATGGGAGAAGTTGTTAATCGAGTTATTTTTGACAAACTAATGCAAAGAATTGCAAGATATTCCGAATAGAATCTTGAACGAAGCCGACTGATTGAACTTCGGGGTATCGGCTCGAAACGCCCAGTAATCTGAGTCCCGAGCAACTCCAGAACATTCACTGTGATGGGAGAAGTTATTAATCGAGCTATTTTTGATTTACTAATGCAAAGAATTACACACTTTTTCGAATAGAATCTTGAACGAAGCCGACTGATTGAACTTCGGGGTATCGACTCGAAACGCCCAGTAATCTAAGTCCCGAGCGACTCCAGAACATTCACGGTGATGGGAGAAATTGTTAATCGAGTTATTTTTGGCAGACTAATGCAAAGAATTGCAAGATATTCCAAATAGATTCTTGAACGAAGCCGACTGATTGAACTTCGTGGTATCAGCTCGAAACGCCCAGTAATCTGAGTCCCGAGCGACTACAGAACATTCACTGTGATGGGAGAAATTGTTAATCGAGTTAGTTTTGAACGACTAATGCAAAGAATTACAAGATTTTTCGAAGAGAATCTTGTACGAAGCCGACTGATTGAACTTCGGGGTATCGGCTCGAAATGCCCTGCAATCTGAGTCCCGAGCAACTCCAGAACATTCACTGTGATGGGAGAAGTTGTTAATCGAGTTATTTTTGACAGACTAATGCAAAGAATTGCAAGATATTTCGAACAGAATCTTGAACGAAGCCGACTGATTCAACTTCGGGGTATCGGCTCGAAATGCCCTGCAATCTGAGTCCCGAGCGACTCCAAAACCTTCAATGTGATGGGAGAAGTTGTTAATCGAGTTATTTTTGACAGACTAATGCAAAGAATTGCAAGATATTTCGAATAGAATCTTGAACGAAGCCGACTGATTGAACTTCGGGGTATCGGCTCGAAATGCCCTGCAATCTGAGTCCCGAGCGACTCCAGAACATTCACTGTGATGGGAGAAGTTGTTAATCGAGTTATTTTTGACAAACTAATGCAAAGAATTGCAAGATATTCCGAATAGAATCTTGAACGAAGCCGACTGATTGAACTTCGGGGTATCGGCTCGAAACGCCCAGTAATCTGAGTCCCGAGCAACTCCAGAACATTCACTGTGATGGGAGAAGTTATTAATCGAGCTATTTTTGACTTACTATTGCAAAGAATTACACACTTTTTCGAATAGAATCTTGAACGAAGCCGACTGATTGAACTTCGGGGTATCGGCTCGAAACGCCCAGTAATCTAAGTCCCGAGCGACTCCAGAACATTCACTGTGATGGGAGAAGTTGTTAATCGAGTTATTTTTGACAGACTAATGCAAAGAATTGCAAGATATTCCAAATAGATTCTTGAACGAAGCCGACTGATTGAACTTCGTGGTATCAGCTCGAAACGCCCAGTAATCTGAGTCCCGAGCGACTACAGAACATTCACTGTGATGGGAGAAATTGTTAATCGAGTTAGTTTTGAACGACTAATGCAAAGAATTACAAGATTTTTCGAAGAGAATCTTGTACGAAGCCGACTGATTGAACTTCGAGTATCGGCTCGAAATGCCCTGCAATCTGAGTCCCGAGCGACTCCAGAACATTCACTGTGATGGGAGAAGTTGTTAATCGAGTTATTTTTGACAGACTAATGCAAAGAATTGCAAGATATTTCGAATAGAATCTTGAACGAAGCCGACTGATTGAACTTCGGGGTATCGGCTCGAAATGCCCTGCAATCTGAGTCCCGAGCGACTCCAGAACATTCACTGTGATGGGAGAAGTTGTTAATCGAGTTATTTTTGACAAACTAATGCAAAGAATTGCAAGATATTCCGAATAGAATCTTGAACGAAGCCGACTGATTGAACTTCGGGGTATCGGCTCGAAACGCCCAGTAATCTGAGTCCCGAGCAACTCCAGAACATTCACTGTGATGGGAGAAGTTATTAATCGAGCTATTTTTGATTTACTAATGCAAAGAATTACACACTTTTTCGAATAGAATCTTGAACGAAGCCGACTGATTGAACTTCGGGGTATCGACTCGAAACGCCCAGTAATCTAAGTCCCGAGCGACTCCAGAACATTCACGGTGATGGGAGAAATTGTTAATCGAGTTATTTTTGGCAGACTAATGCAAAGAATTGCAAGATATTCCAAATAGATTCTTGAACGAAGCCGACTGATTGAACTTCGTGGTATCAGCTCGAAACGCCCAGTAATCTGAGTCCCGAGCGACTACAGAACATTCACTGTGATGGGAGAAATTGTTAATCGAGTTAGTTTTGAACGACTAATGCAAAGAATTACAAGATTTTTCGAAGAGAATCTTGTACGAAGCCGACTGATTGAACTTCGGGGTATCGGCTCGAAATGCCCTGCAATCTGAGTCCCGAGCAACTCCAGAACATTCACTGTGATGGGAGAAGTTGTTAATCGAGTTATTTTTGACAGACTAATGCAAAGAATTGCAAGATATTTCGAACAGAATCTTGAACGAAGCCGACTGATTCAACTTCGGGGTATCGGCTCGAAATGCCCTGCAATCTGAGTCCCGAGCGACTCCAAAACCTTCAATGTGATGGGAGAAGTTGTTAATCGAGTTATTTTTGACAGACTAATGCAAAGAATTGCAAGATATTTCGAATAGAATCTTGAACGAAGCCGACTGATTGAACTTCGGGGTATCGGCTCGAAATGCCCTGCAATCTGAGTCCCGAGCGACTCCAGAACATTCACTGTGATGGGAGAAGTTGTTAATCGAGTTATTTTTGACAAACTAATGCAAAGAATTGCAAGATATTCCGAATAGAATCTTGAACGAAGCCGACTGATTGAACTTCGGGGTATCGGCTCGAAACGCCCAGTAATCTGAGTCCCGAGCAACTCCAGAACATTCACTGTGATGGGAGAAGTTATTAATCGAGCTATTTTTGACTTACTAATGCAAAGAATTACACACTTTTTCGAATAGAATCTTGAACGAAGCCGACTGATTGAACTTCGGGGTATCGGCTCGAAACGCCCAGTAATCTAAGTCCCGAGCGACTCCAGAACATTCACTGTGACGGGAGAAGTTGTTAATCGAGTTATTTTTGACAGACTAATGCAAAGAATTGCAAGATATTCCAAATAGATTCTTGAACGAAGCCGACTGATTGAACTTCGTGGTATCAGCTCGAAACGCCCAGTAATCTGAGTCCCGAGCGACTACAGAACATTCACTGTGATGGGAGAAATTGTTAATCGAGTTAGTTTTGAACGACTAATGCAAAGAATTACAAGATTTTTCGAAGAGAATCTTGTACGAAGCCGACTGATTGAACTTCGAGTATCGGCTCGAAATGCCCTGCAATCTGAGTCCCGAGCGACTCCAGAACATTCACTGTGATGGGAGAAGTTGTTAATCAATTTATTTTTGACTGACTAATGCAAAGAATTACACACATTTTCGAATAGAATCTTGAACGAAGCCGACTGATTGAACTTCGGGGTATCGGCTCGAAACGCCCAGTAATCTGAGTCCCGAGCAACTCCAGAACATTCACTGTGATGGGAGAAGTTATTAATCGAGCTATTTTTGACTTACTAATGCAAAGAATTGCACACTTTTTCGAATAGAATCTTGAACGAAGCCGACTGATTGAACTTCGGGGTATCGGCTCGAAATGCCCTGCAATCTGAGTCCCGAGCGACTCCAGAATATTCACTGTGATGGGAGAAGTTGTTAATCGAGTTATTTTTGACAGACCAATGCAAAGAATTGCAAGATATTCCGAATAGAATCTTGAACGAAGTTGACTGATTGAACTTCGGGGTATCGGCTCGAAACGCCCAGTAATATGAGTCCCGAGCGACTACAGAACATTCACTGTGATGGGAGAAGTTGTTAATCGACTTATTTTTGACTGACTAATGCAAAGAATTACACACTTTTTGGAATAGAATCTTGAATGAAGCCGACTGATTGAACTTCGGGGTATCGGCTCGAAATGCCCTGCAATCTGAGTCCCGAGCAACTCCAGAACATTCACTGTGATGGGAGAAGTTATTAATCGAGCTATTTTTGACTTACTAATGCAAAGAATTGCACACTTTTTCGAATAGAATCTTGAACGAAGCCGACTGATTGAACTTCGGGGTATCGGCTCGAAATGCCCTGCAATCTGAGTCCCGAGCGACTCCAGAATATTCACTGTGATGGGAGAAGTTGTTAATCGAGTTATTTTTGACAGACTAATGCAAAGAATTGCAAGATATTTCGAATAGAATCTTGAACGAAGCCGACTGATTGAACTTCGGGGTATCGGCTCGAAATGCCCTGCAATCTGAGTCCCGAGCGACTCCAGAACATTCACTGTGATGGGAGAAGTTGTTAATCGAGTTATTTTTGACAAACTAATGCAAAGAATTGCAAGATATTCCGAATAGAATCTTGAACGAAGCCGACTGATTAAACTTCGGGGTATCGGCTCGAAACGCCCAGTAATCTGAGTCCCGAGCGACTACAGAACATTCACTATGATGGGAGAAGTTGTTAATCGACTTATTTTTGACTGACTAATGCAAAGAATTACACACTTTTTGGAATAGAATCTTGAATGAAGCCGACTGATTGAACTTCGGGGTATCGGCTCGAAATGCCCTGCAATCTGAGTCCCGAGCGACTCCAGAACATTCACTGTGATGGGAGAAGTTGTTAATCGAGTTATTTTTGACAGACCAATGCAAAGAATTGCAAGATATTCCGAATAGAATCTTGAACGAAGTTGACTGATTGAACTTCGGGGTATCGGCTCGAAACGCCCAGTAATATGAGTCCCGAGCGACTCCAGAACATTCACTGTGATGGGAGAAGTTGTTAATCGAGTTATTTTTGAACGACTAATGCAAAGAATTACAAGATTTTTCGAAGAGAATCTTGAACGAAGCCGACTGATTCAACTTCGGGGTATCGGCTCGAAATGCCCTGCAATCTGAGTCCCGAGCAACTACAGAACATTCACTGTGACGGGAGAAATTGTTAATCGAGTTATTTTTGAACGACTAATGCAAAGAATTACAAGATTTTTCGAAGAGAATCTTGAACGAAGCCGACTGATTCAACTTCGGGGTATCGGCTCGAAATGCCCTGCAATCTGAGTCCCGAGCAACTACAGAACATTCACTGTGATGGGAGAAATTGTTAATCGAGTTATTTTTGAACGACTAATGCAAAGAATTGCAAGATATTCCGAATAGAATCTTGTACGAAGCCGACTGATTGAACTTCGGGGTATCGGCTCGAAATGCCCTGCAATCTGAGTCCCGAGCGACTCCAGAACATTCACTGTGATGGGAGAAGTTGTTAATCGAGTTATTTTTGACAGACTAATGCAAAGAATTGCAAGATATTCCGAATAGAATCTTGAACGAAGCCGACTGATTGAACTTCGGGGTATCGGCTCGAAACGCCCAGTAATCTGAGTCCCGAGCGACTACAGAACATTCACTGTGATGGGAGAAATTGTTAATCGAGTTATTTTTGAACGACTAATGCAAAGAATTACAAGATTTTTCGAAGAGAATCTTGAACGAAGCCGACTGATTCAACTTCGGGGTATCGGCTCGAAATGCCCTGCAATCTGAGTCCCGAGCAACTACAGAACATTCACTGTGACGGGAGAAATTGTTAATCGAGTTATTTTTGAACGACTAATGCAAAGAATTACAAGATTTTTCGAAGAGAATCTTGAACGAAGCCGACTGATTCAACTTCGGGGTATCGGCTCGAAATGCCCTGCAATCTGAGTCCCGAGCAACTACAGAACATTCACTGTGATGGGAGAAATTGTTAATCGAGTTATTTTTGAACGACTAATGCAAAGAATTACAAGATTTTTCGAAGAGAATCTTGAACGAAGCCGACTGATTCAACTTCGGGGTATCGGCTCGAAATGCCCTGCAATCTGAGTCCCGAGCAACTAGAGAACATTCACTGTGATGGGAGAAGTTGTTAATCGAGTTATTTTTGACAGACTAATGCAAAGAATTGCAAGATATTCCGAATAGAATCTTGAACGAAGCCGACTGATTGAACTTCGGGGTATCGGCTCGAAACGCCCAGTAATCTGAGTCCCGAGCGACTCCAGAACATTCACTGTGATGGGAGAAGTTGTTAATCGAGTTATTTTTGACAGACTAATGCAAAGAATTACAAGATATTTCGAATAGAATCTGGAACGAAGCCGACTGATTGAACTTCGGGGTATCGGCTCGAAACGCCTAGTAATGTGAGTCCCGAGCAACTACAGAACATTCACTGTGATGGGAGAAGTTGTTAATCGAGTTATTTTTGACAGACTAATGCAAAGAATTACAAGATATTTCGAATAGAATCTGGAACGAAGCCGACTGATTGAACTTCGGGGTATCGGCTCGAAACGCCTAGTAATGTGAGTCCCGAGCAACTACAGAACATTCACTGTGATGGGAGAAGTTGTTAATCGAGTTATTTTTGACAGACTAATGCAAAGAATTGCAAGATATTCCGAATAGAATCTTGAACGAAGCCGACTGATTGAACTTCGGGGTATCGGCTCGAAACGCCCAGTAATCTGAGTCCCGAGCGACTCCAGAACATTCACTATGATGGGAGAAGTTGTTAATCGAGTTATTTTTGACAGACTAATGCAAAGAATTGCAAGATATTCTGAATAGAATCTGGAACGAAGCCGACTGATTGAACTTCGGGGTATCGGCTCGAAACGCCCAGTAATCTGAGTCCCGAGCAACTCCAGAACATTCACTGTGATGGGAGAAGTTATTAATCGAGCTATTTTTGACTTACTAATGCAAAGAATTACACACTTTTTCGAATAGAATCTTGAACGAAGCCGACTGATTGAACTTCGGGGTATCGGCTCGAAATGCCCTGCAATCTGAGTCCCGAGCGACTCCAGAATATTCACTGTGATGGGAGAAGTTGTTAATCGAGTTATTTTTGACAGACTAATGCAAAGAATTGCAAGATATTCCGAATAGAATCTTGAACGAAGCTGACTGATTGAACTTCGGGGTATCGGCTCGAAACGCCCAGTAATCTGAGTCCCGAGCGACTACAGAACATTCACTGTGATGGGAGAAGTTGTTAATCGACTTATTTTTGACTGACTAATGCAAAGAATTACACACTTTTTGGAATAGAATCTTGAATGAAGCCGACTGATTGAACTTCGGGGTATCGGCTCGAAATGCCCTGCAATCTGAGTCCCGAGCGACTCCAGAACATTCACTGTGATGGGAGAAGTTGTTAATCGAGTTATTTTTGACAGACCAATGCAAAGAATTGCAAGATATTCCGAATAGAATCTTGAACGAAGCTGACTGATTGAACTTCGGGGTATCGGCTCGAAACGCCCAGTAATCTGAGTCCCGAGCAACTCCAGAACATTCACTGTGATGGGAGAAGTTATTAATCGAGCTATTTTTGACTTACTAATGCCAAGAATTACACACTTTTTCGAATAGAATCTTGAACGAAGCCGACTGATTGAACTTCGGGGTATCGGCTCGAAACGCCCAGTAATCTGAGTCCCGAGCAACTCCAGAACATTCACTGTGATGGGAGAAGTTATTAATCGAGCTATTTTTGACTTACTAATGCAAAGAATTACACACTTTTTCGAATAGAATCTTGAACGAAGCCGACTGATTGAACTACGGGGTATCGGCTCGAAACGCCCAGTAATCTGAGTCCCGAGCGACTCCAAAACATTCACTGTGATGGGAGAAGTTGTTAATCGAGTTATTTTTGACAGACTAATGCAAAGAATTGCAAGATATTCCGAATAGAATCTTGAACGAAGCCGACTGATTGAACTTCGGGGTATCGGCTCGAAACGCCCAGTAATCTGAGTCCCGAGCGACTCCAAAACATTCACTGTGATGGGAGAAGTTGTTAATCGAGTTATTTTTGACAGACTAATGCAAAGAATTGCAAGATATTCCGAATAGAATCTTGAACGAAGCCGACTGATTGAACTTCGGGGTATCGGCTCGAAACGCCCAGTAATCTGAGTCCCGAGAGACTACAGAACATTCACTGTGATGGGAGAAATTGTTAATCGAGTTATTTTTGAACGACTAATGCAAAGAATTACAAGATTTTTCGAAGAGAATCTTGTACGAAGCCGACTGATTAAACATCGGGGTATCGGCTCGAAATGCCCTGCAATTTGAGTCCCGAGCGACTCCAGAACATTCACTGTGATGGGAGAAGTTGTTAATCGAGTTATTTTTGACAGACAAATGCAAAGAATTGCAAGATATTTCGAACAGAATCTTGAACGAAGCCGACTGATTGAACTTCGGGGTATCGGCTCGAAATGCCCTGCAATCTGAGTCCCGAGCGACTCCAGAACATTCACTGTGATGGGAGAAGTTGTTAATCGAGTTATTTTTGACAGACTAATGCAAATAATTGTAAGATATTTCGAATATAATCTTGAACGAAGCCGACTGATTGAACTTCGGGGTATCGGCTCGAAATGCCCTGCAATCTGAGTCCCGAGTGACTCCAGAACATTCACTGTGATGGGAGAAGTTATTAATCGAGTTATTTTTGACAAACTAATGCAAAGAATTGCAAGATATTCCGAATAGAATCTGGAACGAAGCCGACTGATTGAACTTTGGGGTATCGGCTCGAAACGCCTAGTAATCTGAGTCCCGAGCAACTACAGAACATTCACTGTGATGGGAGAAGTTGTTAATCGACTTATTTTTGACTGACTAATGCAAAGAATTACACACTTTTTGGAATAGAATCTTGAATGAAGCCGACTGATTGAACTTCGGGGTATCGGCTCGAAATGCCCTGCAATCTGAGTCCCGAGCGACTCCAGAACATTCACTGTGATGGGAGAAGTTGTTAATCGAGTTATTTTTGACAGACCAATGCAAAGAATTGCAAGATATTCCGAATAGAATCTTGAACGAAGTTGACTGATTGAACTTCGGGGTATCGGCTCGAAACGCCCAGTAATATGAGTCCCGAGCGACTCCAGAACATTCACTGTGATGGCAGAAGTTGTTAATCGAGTTATTTTTGACAGACTAATGCAAAGAATTGCAAGATATTCCTAATAGAATCTTGTACGAAGCCGACTGATTGAACTTCGGGGTATCGGCTCGAAATGCCCTGCAATCTGAGTCCCGAGCGACTCCAGAACATTCACTGTGATGGGAGAAGTTGTTAATCGAGTTATTTTTGACAGACTAATGCAAAGAATTGCAAGATATTCCGAATAGAATCTTGAACGAAGCCGACTGATTGAACTTCGGGGTATCGGCTCGAAACGCCCAGTAATCTGAGTCCCGAGCGACTACAGAACATTCACTGTGATGGGAGAAATTGTTAATCGAGTTATTTTTGAACGACTAATGCAAAGAATTACAAGATTTTTCGAAGAGAATCTTGAACGAAGCCGACTGATTCAACTTCGGGGTATCGGCTCGAAACGCCCAGTAATCTGAGTCCCGAGCAACTCCAGAACATTCACTGTGAAGGGAGAAGTTATTAATCGAGCTATTTTTGACTTACTAATGCCAAGAATTACACACTTTTTCGAATAGAATCTTGAACGAAGCCGACTGATTGAACTTCGGGGTATCGGCTCGAAACGCCCAGTAATCTGAGTCCCGAGCAACTCCAGAACATTCACTGTGATGGGAGAAGTTATTAATCGAGCTATTTTTGACTTACTAATGCAAAGAATTACACACTTTTTCGAATAGAATCTTGAACGAAGCCGACTGATTGAACTACGGGGTATCGGCTCGAAACGCCCAGTAATCTGAGTCCCGAGCAAAGAATTGTTAATCGAATATATTCCGCCCAGTAAACTAATGCAAAGAATTGCAAGATATTCCGAATATAATCTTGAACGAAGCCGACTGATTGAACTTCGGGGTATCGGCTCGAAATGCCCTGCAATCTGAGTCCCGAGTGACTCCAGAACATTCACTGTGATGGGAGAAGTTGTTAATCGAGTTATTTTTGACAAACTAATGCAAAGAATTGCAAGATATTCCGAATAGAATCTGGAACGAAGCCGACTGATTGAACTTTGGGGTATCGGCTCGAAACGCCTAGTAATCTGAGTCCCGAGCAACTACAGAACATTCACTGTGATGGGAGAAGTTATTAATCGAGTTATTTTTGACAGACTAATGCAAAGAATTGCAAGATATTCCGAATAGAATCTTGAACGAAGCCGACTGATTGAACTTCGGGGTATCGGCTCGAAATGCACTGCAATCTGAGTCCCGAGCGACTCCAGAACATTCACTGTGATGGGAGAAGTTGTTAATCGAGTTATTTTTGACAAACTAATGCAAAGAATTGCAAGATATTCCGAATAGAATCTTGAACGAAGCCGACTGATTGAACTTCGGGGTATCGGCTCGAAACGCCCAGTAATCTGAGTCCCGAGCGACTCCAGAACATTCACTGTGATGGGAGAAGTTGTTAATCGAGTTATTTTTGACAGACTAATGCAAAGAATTACAAGATTTTTCGAAGAGAATCTTGTACGAAGCCGACTGATTGAACTTCGGGGTATCGGCTCGAAATGCCCTGCAATCTGAGTCCCGAGCGACTCCAAAACATTCACTATGATGGGAGAAGTTGTTAATCGAGTTATTTTTGACAGACTAATGCAAAGAATTGCAAGATATTCCGAATAGAATCTTGAACGAAGCCGACTGATTGAACTTCGGGTATCGGCTCGAAACGCCCAGTAATCTGAGTCCCGAGCGACTCCAGAACATTCACTGTGATGGGAGAAGTTGTTAATCGAGTTATTTTTGACAGACTAATGCAAAGAATTGCAAGATATTTCGAACAGAATCTTGAACGATACCGACTGATTGAACTTCGGGGTATCGTCTCGAAATGCCCTGCAATCTGAGTCTCGAGCGACTCCAGAACATTCACTGTGATGGGAGAAGTTGTTAATCGAGTTATTTTTGACAAACTAATGCAAAGAATTGCAAGATATTCCGAATAGAATCTTGAACGAAGCTGACTGATTGAACTTCGGGGTATCGGCTCGAAACGCCCAGTAATCTGAGTCCCGAGCGACTACAGAACATTCACTGTGATGGGAGAAGTTGTTAATCGACTTATTTTTGACTGACTAATGCAAAGAATTACACACTTTTTGGAATAGAATCTTGAATGAAGCCGACTGATTGAACTTCGGGGTATCGGCTCGAAACGCCCAGTAATCTGTGTCCCGAGCGACTACAGAACATTCACTGTGATGGGAGAAGTTGTTAATCGAGTTATTTTTGACAGACTAATGCAAAGAATTACAAGATTTTTCGAAGAGAATCTTGTACGAAGCCGACTGATTGAACTTCGGGGTATCGGCTCGAAATGCCCTGCAATCTGAGTCCCGAGCGACTCCAAAACATTCACTATGATGGGAGAAGTTGTTAATCGAGTTATTTTTGACAGACTAATGCAAAGAATTGCAAGATATTCCGAATAGAATCTTGAACGAAGCCGACTGATTGAACTTCGGGTATCGGCTCGAAACGCCCAGTAATCTGAGTCCCGAGCGACTCCAGAACATTCACTGTGATGGGAGAAGTTGTTAATCGAGTTATTTTTGACAGACTAATGCAAAGAATTGCAAGATATTTCGAACAGAATCTTGAACGATACCGACTGATTGAACTTCGGGGTATCGTCTCGAAATGCCCTGCAATCTGAGTCTCGAGCGACTCCAGAACATTCACTGTGATGGGAGAAGTTGTTAATCGAGTTATTTTTGACAAACTAATGCAAAGAATTGCAAGATATTCCGAATAGAATCTTGAACGAAGCTGACTGATTGAACTTCGGGGTATCGGCTCGAAACGCCCAGTAATCTGAGTCCCGAGCGACTACAGAACATTCACTGTGATGGGAGAAGTTGTTAATCGACTTATTTTTGACTGACTAATGCAAAGAATTACACACTTTTTGGAATAGAATCTTGAATGAAGCCGACTGATTGAACTTCGGGGTATCGGCTCGAAACGCCCAGTAATCTGTGTCCCGAGCGACTACAGAACATTCACTGTGATGGGAGAAGTTGTTAATCGAGTTATTTTTGACAGACTAATGCAAAGAATTACAAGATTTTTCGAAGAGAATCTTGTACGAAGCCGACTGATTGAACTTCGGGGTATCGGCTCGAAACGCCCAGTAATCTGAGTCCCGAGCGACTCCAAAACATTCACTGTGATGGGAGAAGTTGTTAATCGAGTTATTTTTGACAGACTAATGCAAAGAATTGCAAGATATTCCGAATAGAATCTCGAACGAAGCCGACTGATTGAACTTCGGGGTATCGGCTCGAAACGCCCAGTAATCTGTGTCCCGAGCGACTACAGAACATTCACTGTGATGGGAGAAGTTGTTAATCGAGTTATTTTTGACAGACTAATGCAAAGAATTACAAGATTTTTCGAAGAGAATCTTGTACGAAGCCGACTGATTGAACTTCGGGGTATCGGCTCGAAATGCCCTGCAATCTGAGTCCCGAGCGACTCCAGAACATTCACTGTGATGGGACAAGTTGTTAATCGAGTTATTTTTGACAGACTAATGCAAAGAATTGCAAGATATTTCGAACAAAATCTTGAACGAAACCGACTGATTGAACTTCGGGGTATCGGCTCGAAATGCCCCGCAATCTGAGTCCCGAGCGACTCCAGAACATTCACTGTGATGGGAGAAGTTGTTAATCGAGTTATTTTTGACAGACTAATGCAAAGAATTGCAAGATATTCCGAATAGAATCTTGAATGAAGCCGACTGATTGAACTTCGGGTATCGGCTCGAAACACCCAGTAATCTGAGTCCCGAGCGACTCCAGAACATTCACTGTGATGGGAGAAGTTGTTAATCGAGTATTTTTGACAGACTAATGCAAAGAATTGCAAGATATTTCGAACAGAATCTTGAACGATACCGACTGATTGAACTTCGGGGTATCGTCTCGAAATGCCCTGCAATCTGAGTCCCGAGCGACTCCAGAACATTCACTGTGATGGGAGAAGTTGTTAATCGAGTTATTTTTGACAAACTAATGCAAAGAATTGCAAGATATTCCGAATAGAATCTTGAACGAAGCCAACTGATTGAACTTCGGGGTATCGGCTCGAAATGCCCAGTAATCTGAGTCCCGAGCGACTCCAGAACATTCACTATGATGGGAGAAGTTGTTAATCGAGTTATTTTTGACAAACTAATGCAAAGAATTGCAAGATATTCCGAATAGAATCTTGTACGAAGCCGACTGATTGAACTTCGGGGTATCGAATCGAAATGCCATGCAATCTGAGTCCCGAGCGACTCCAAAACATTCACTGTGATGGGAGAAGTTGTTAATCGAGTTATTTTTGACAGACTAATGCAAAGAATTGCAAGATATTCCGAATAGAATCTTGAACGAAGCCGACTGATTGAACTTCGGGGTATCGGCTCGAAATGCACTGCAATCTGAGTCCCGAGCGACTCCAGAACATTCACTGTGATGGGAGAAGTTGTTAATCGAGTTATTTTTGACAAACTAATGCAAAGAATTGCAAGATATTCCGAATAGAATCTTGAACGAAGCCGACTGATTGAACTTCGGGGTATCGGCTCGAAACGCCCAGTAATCTGAGTCCCGAGCGACTCCAGAACATTCACTGTGATGGGAGAAGTTGTTAATCGAGTTATTTTTGACAGACTAATGCAAAGAATTACAAGATTTTTCGAAGAGAATCTTGTACGAAGCCGACTGATTGAACTTCGGGGTATCGGCTCGAAATGCCCTGCAATCTGAGTCCCGAGCGACTCCAAAACATTCACTATGATGGGAGAAGTTGTTAATCGAGTTATTTTTGACAGACTAATGCAAAGAATTGCAAGATATTCCGAATAGAATCTTGAACGAAGCCGACTGATTGAACTTCGGGTATCGGCTCGAAACGCCCAGTAATCTGAGTCCCGAGCGACTCCAGAACATTCACTGTGATGGGAGAAGTTGTTAATCGAGTTATTTTTGACAGACTAATGCAAAGAATTGCAAGATATTTCGAACAGAATCTTGAACGATACCGACTGATTGAACTTCGGGGTATCGTCTCGAAATGCCCTGCAATCTGAGTCCCGAGCGACTCCAGAACATTCACTGTGATGGGAGAAGTTGTTAATCGAGTTATTTTTGACAAACTAATGCAAAGAATTGCAAGATATTCCGAATAGAATCTTGAACGAAGCCGACTGATTGAACTTCGGGGTATCGGCTCGAAATGTCCAGTAATCTGAGTCCCGAGCGACTCCAGAACATTCATTGTGATGGGAGAAGTTGTTAATCGAGTTATTTTTGACAGACTAATGCAAAGAATTGCAAGATATTTCGAACAGAATCTTGAACGATACCGACTGATTGAACTTCGGGGTATCGTCTCGAAATGCCCTGCAATCTGAGTCCCGAGCGACTCCAGAACATTCACTGTGATGGGAGAAGTTGTTAATCAAGTTATTTTTGACAAACTAATGCAAAGAATTGCAAGATATTCCGAACAGAATCTTGAACGAAGCCGACTGATTGAACTTCGGGGTATCGGCTCGAAATGCCCAGTAATCTGAGTCCCGAGCGACTCCAGAACATTCACTGTGATGGGAGAAGTTGTTAATCGAGTTATTTTTGACAGACTAATGCAAAGAATTACACACTTTTTCGAATAGAATCTTGAACGAAGCCGACTGATTGAACTTCGGGGTATCGGCTCGAAACGCCCAGTAATCTGAGTCCCGAGCGACTCCAGAACATTCACTGTGATGGGAGAAGTTGTTAATCAAGTTATTTTTGACTGACTAATGCAAAGAATTACACACTTTCTCGAATAGAATCTTGAATGAAGCCGACTGATTGAACTTTGGGGTATCTGCTCAAAATGCCCTGCAATCTGAGTCCCGAGCAAGTCCAGAACATTCATTGTGATTGGAGAAGTTGTTAATTGAGTTATTTTTGACAGACTAATGCAAAGAATTGCAAGATATTCCGAATAGAATCTTGAACGAAGCCGACTGATTGAACTTCGGGGTATCGGCTCGAGCCGAGTAATCTGAGTCCCGAGCGACTCCAGAACATTCAATGTGATGGGAGAAGTTGTTAATCGAGTTATTTTTGACAGACTAATGCAAAGAATTGCAAGATATTCCGAATAGAATCTTGAACGAAGCCGACTGATTGAACTTCGGGGTATCGGCTCGAAACGCCCAGTAATCTGAGTCCCGAGCGACTCCAAAACATTCACTGTGATGGGAGAAGTTGTTAATCGAGTTATTTTTGACAGACTAATGCAAAGAATTGCAAGATATTCCGAATAGAATCTCGAACGAAGCCGACTAATTGAATTTCGGGGTATCGGCTCGAAATGCCCTGCAATCTGAGTCCCGAGCGACTCCAGAACATTCACTGTGATGGGACAAGTTGTTAATCGAGTTATTTTTGACAGACTAATGCAAAGAATTGCAAGATATTTCGAAGAGAATCTTGTACGAAGCCGACTGATTGAACTTCGGGGTATCGGATCGAAATGCCCTGCAATCTGAGTCCCGAGCGACTCCAGAACATTCACTGTGATGGGACAAGTTGTTAATCGAGTTATTTTTGACAGACTAATGCAAAGAATTGCAAGATATTTCGAACAGAATCTTGAACGAAACCGACTGATTGAACTTCGGGGTATCGGCTCGAAATGCCCTGCAATCTGAGTCCCGAGCGACTCCAGAACATTCACTGTGATGGGAGAACTTGTTAATCGAGTTATTTTTGAAAAACTAATGCAAAGAATTGCAAGATATTCCGAATAGAATCTTGAACCAAGCCGACTGATTGAACTTCGGGGTATCGGCTCGAAACGCCCAGTAATCTGAGTCCCGAGCGACTCCAAAACATTCACTGTGATGGGAGAAGTTGTTAATCGAGTTATTTTTGACAGACTAATGCAAAGAATTGCAAGATATTCCGAATAGAATCTCGAACGAAGCCGACTGATTGAACTTCGGGTATCGGCTCGAAACACCCAGTAATCTGAGTCCCGAGCGACTCCAGAACATTCACTGTGATGGGAGAAGTTGTTAATCGAGTTATTTTTGACAGACTAATGCAAAGAATTGCAAGATATTCCGAATAGAATCTCGAACGAAGCCGACTGATTGAACTTCGGGGTATCGGCTCGAAACGCCCAGTAATCTGTGTCCCGAGCGACTACAGAACATTCACTGTGATGGGAGAAGTTGTTAATCGAGTTATTTTTGACAGACTAATGCAAAGAATTACAAGATTTTTCGAAGAGAATCTTGTACGAAGCCGACTGATTGAACTTCGGGGTATCGGCTCGAAATGCCCTGCAATCTGAGTCCCGAGCGACTCCAGAACATTCACTGTGATGGGACAAGTTGTTAATCGAGTTATTTTTGACAGACTAATGCAAAGAATTGCAAGATATTTCGAACAAAATCTTGAACGAAACCGACTGATTGAACTTCGGGGTATCGGCTCGAAATGCCCCGCAATCTGAGTCCCGAGCGACTCCAGAACATTCACTGTGATGGGAGAAGTTGTTAATCGAGATATTTTTGACAGACTAATGCAAAGAATTACAAGATTTTTCGAAGAGAATCTTGTACGAAGCCGACTGATTGAACTTCGGGGTATCTGCTTGAAATGCCCTGCAATCTGAGTCGCGAGCGACTCCTGAACATTCACTGTGATGGGACAAGTTGTTAATCGAGTTATTTTTGACAGACTAATGCAAAGAATTGCAAGATATTTCGAACAGAATCTTGAACGAAACCGACTGATTGAACTTCGGAGTATCGGCTCGAAATGCCCTGCAATCTGAGTCCCGAGCGACTCCAGAACATTCACTGTGATGGGAGAAGTTGTTAATCGAGTTATTTTTGACAGACTAATGCAAAGAATTGCAAGATATTCCGAATAGAATCTTGAACGAAGCCGACTGATTGAACTTCGGGGTATCGGCTCGAAACGCCCAGTAATCTGAGTCCCAAGCAACTACAGAACATTCACTGTGATGGAAGAAGTTGTTAATCAATTTATTTTTGACTGACTAATGCAAAGAATTACACACATTTTCGAATAGAATCTTGAACGAAGCCGACTGATTGAACTTCGGGGTATCGGCTCGAGCCCAGTAATCTAAGTCCCGAGCGACTCCAGAACATTCACTGTGATGGGAGAAGTTGTTAATCGAGTTATTTTTGACAAACTAATGCAAAGAATTGCAAGATATTCCGAATAGAATCTTGAACCAAGCCGACTGATTGAACTTCGGGGTATCGGCTCGAAACGCCCAGTAATCTGAGTCCCGAGCGACTCCAAAACATTCACTGTGATGGGAGAAGTTGTTAATCGAGTTATTTTTGACAGACTAATGCAAAGAATTGCAAGATATTCCGAATAGAATCTCGAACGAAGCCGACTGATTGAACTTCGGGGTATCGGCTCGAAACGCCCAGTAATCTGTGTCCCGAGCGACTACAGAACATTCACTGTGATGGGAGAAGTTGTTAATCGAGTTATTTTTGACAGACTAATGCAAAGAATTACAAGATTTTTCGAAGAGAATCTTGTACGAAGCCGACTGATTGAACTTCGGGGTATCGGCTCGAAATGCCCTGCAATCTGAGTCCCGAGCGACTCCAGAACATTCACTGTGATGGGACAAGTTGTTAATCGAGTTATTTTTGACAGACTAATGCAAAGAATTGCAAGATATTTCGAACAAAATCTTGAACGAAACCGACTGATTGAACTTCGGGGTATCGGCTCGAAATGCCCCGCAATCTGAGTCCCGAGCGACTCCAGAACATTCACTGTGATGGGAGAAGTTGTTAATCGAGTTATTTTTGACAGACTAATGCAAAGAATTACAAGATTTTTCGAAGAGAATCTTGTACGAAGCCGACTGATTGAACTTCGGGGTATCTGCTCGAAATGCCCTGCAATCTGAGTCGCGAGCGACTCCAGAACATTCACTGTGATGGGACAAGTTGTTAATCGAGTTATTTTTGACAGACTAATGCAAAGAATTGCAAGATATTTCGAACAGAATCTTGAACGAAACCGACTGATTGAACTTCGGAGTATCGGCTCGAAATGCCCTGCAATCTGAGTCCCGAGCGACTCCAGAACATTCACTGTGATGGGAGAAGTTGTTAATCGAGTTATTTTTGACAGACTAATGCAAAGAATTGCAAGATATTCCGAATAGAATCTTGAACGAAGCCGACTGATTGAACTTCGGGGTATCGGCTCGAAACGCCCAGTAATCTGAGTCCCGAGCGACTCCAAAACATTCACTGTGATGGGACAAGTTGTTAATCGAGTTATTTTTGACAGACTAATGCAAAGAATTGCAAGATATTCCGAACAGAATCTTGAACGAAGCCGACTGATTGAACTTCGGGGTATCGGATCGAAATGCCCTGCAATCTGAGTCCCGAGCGACTCCAGAACATTCACTGTGATGGGACAAGTTGTTAATCGAGTTATTTTTGACAGACTAATGCAAAGAATTGCAAGATATTTCGAACAGAATCTTGAACGAAACCGACTGATTGAACTTCGGGGTATCGGCTCGAAATGCCCTGCAATCTGAGTCCCGAGCGACTCCAGAACATTCACTGTGATGGGAGAACTTGTTAATCGAGTTATTTTTGGAAAACTAATGCAAAGAATTGCAAGATATTCCGAATAGAATCTTGAACCAAGCCGACTGATTGAACTTCGGGGTATCGGCTCGAAACGCCCAGTAATCTGAGTCCCGAGCGACTCCAAAACATTCACTGTGATGGGAGAAGTTGTTAATCGAGTTATTTTTGACAGACTAATGCAAAGAATTGCAAGATATTCCGAATAGAATCTCGAACGAAGCCGACTGATTGAACTTCGGGGTATCGGCTCGAAACGCCCAGTAATCTGTGTCCCGAGCGACTACAGAACATTCACTGTGATGGGAGAAGTTGTTAATCGAGTTATTTTTGACAGACTAATGCAAAGAATTACAAGATTTTTCGAAGAGAATCTTGTACGAAGCCGACTGATTGAACTTCGGGGTATCGGCTCGAAATGCCCTGCATTCTGAGTCCCGAGCGACTCCAGAACATTCACTGTGATGGGACAAGTTGTTAATCGAGTTATTTTTGACAGACTAATGCAAAGAATTGCAAGATATTTCGAACAAAATCTTGAACGAAACCGACTGATTGAACTTCGGGGTATCGGCTCGAAATGCCCCGCAATCTGAGTCCCGAGCGACTCCAGAACATTCACTGTGATGGGAGAAGTTGTTAATCGAGTTATTTTTGACAGACTAATGCAAAGAATTACAAGATTTTTCGAAGAGAATCTTGTACGAAGCCGACTGATTGAACTTCGGGGTATCTGCTCGAAATGCCCTGCAATCTGAGTCGCGAGCGACTCCAGAACATTCACTGTGATGGGACAAGTTGTTAATCGAGTTATTTTTGACAGACTAATGCAAAGAATTGCAAGATATTTCGAACAGAGTCTTGAACGAAACCGACTGATTGAACTTCGGAGTATCGGCTCGAAATGCCCTGCAATCTGAGTCCCGAGCGACTCCAGAACATTCACTGTGATGGGAGAAGTTGTTAATCGAGTTATTTTTGACAGACTAATGCAAAGAATTGCAAGATATTCCGAATAGAATCTTGAACGAAGCCGACTGATTGAACTTCGGGGTATCGGCTCGAAACGCCCAGTAATCTGAGTCCCGAGCGACTCCAAAACATTCACTGTGATGGGACAAGTTGTTAATCGAGTTATTTTTGACAGACTAATGCAAAGAATTGCAAGATATTCCGAACAGAATCTTGAACGAAGCCGACTGATTGAACTTCGGGGTATCGGATCGAAATGCCCTGCAATCTGAGTCCCGAGCGACTCCAGAACATTCACTGTGATGGGACAAGTTGTTAATCGAGTTATTTTTGACAGACTAATGCAAAGAATTGCAAGATATTTCGAACAGAATCTTGAACGAAACCGACTGATTGAACTTCGGGGTATCGGCTCGAAATGCCCTGCAATCTGAGTCCCGAGCGACTCCAGAACATTCACTGTGATGGGAGAACTTGTTAATCGAGTTATTTTTGAAAAACTAATGCAAAGAATTGCAAGATATTCCGAATAGAATCTTGAACCAAGCCGACTGATTGAACTTCGGGGTATCGGCTCGAAACGCCCAGTAATCTGAGTCCCGAGCGACTCCAAAACATTCACTGTGATGGGAGAAGTTGTTAATCGAGTTATTTTTGACAGACTAATGCAAAGAATTGCAAGATATTCCGAATAGAATCTCGAACGAAGCCGACTGATTGAACTTCGGGGTATCGGCTCGAAACGCCCAGTAATCTGTGTCCCGAGCGACTACAGAACATTCACTGTGATGGGAGAAGTTGTTAATCGAGTTATTTTTGACAGACTAATGCAAAGAATTACAAGATTTTTCGAAGAGAATCTTGTACGAAGCCGACTGATTGAACTTCGGGGTATCGGCTCGAAATGCCCTGCAATCTGAGTCCCGAGCGACTCCAGAACATTCACTGTGATGGGACAAGTTGTTAATCGAGTTATTTTTGACAGACTAATGCAAAGAATTGCAAGATATTTCGAACAAAATCTTGAACGAAACCGACTGATTGAACTTCGGGGTATCGGCTCGAAATGCCCCGCAATCTGAGTCCCGAGCGACTCCAGAACATTCACTGTGATGGGAGAAGTTGTTAATCGAGTTATTTTTGACAGACTAATGCAAAGAATTACAAGATTTTTCGAAGAGAATCTTGTACGAAGCCGACTGATTGAACTTCGGGGTATCTGCTCGAAATGCCCTGCAATCTGAGTCGCGAGCGACTCCTGAACATTCACTGTGATGGGACAAGTTGTTAATCGAGTTATTTTTGACAGACTAATGCAAAGAATTGCAAGATATTTCGAACAGAATCTTGAACGAAACCGACTGATTGAACTTCGGAGTATCGGCTCGAAATGCCCTGCAATCTGAGTCCCGAGCGACTCCAGAACATTCACTGTGATGGGAGAAGTTGTTAATCGAGTTATTTTTGACAGACTAATGCAAAGAATTGCAAGATATTCCGAATAGAATCTTGAACGAAGCCGACTGATTGAACTTCGGGTATCGGCTCGAAACACCCAGTAATCTGAGTCCCGAGCGACTCCAAAACATTCACTGTGATGGGACAAGTTGTTAATCGAGTTATTTTTGACAGACTAATGCAAAGAATTGCAAGATATTCCGAACAGAATCTTGAACGAAGCCGACTGATTGAACTTCGGGGTATCGGATCGAAATGCCCTGCAATCTGAGTCCCGAGCGACTCCAGAACATTCACTGTGATGGGACAAGTTGTTAATCGAGTTATTTTTGACAGACTAATGCAAAGAATTGCAAGATATTTCGAACAGAATCTTGAACGAAACCGACTGATTGAACTTCGGGGTATCGGCTCGAAATGCCCTGCAATCTGAGTCCCGAGCGACTCCAGAACATTCACTGTGATGGGAGAACTTGTTAATCGAGTTATTTTTGAAAAACTAATGCAAAGAATTGCAAGATATTCCGAATAGAATCTTGAACCAAGCCGACTGATTGAACTTCGGGGTATCGGCTCGAAACGCCCAGTAATCTGAGTCCCGAGCGACTCCAAAACATTCACTGTGATGGGAGAAGTTGTTAATCGAGTTATTTTTGACAGACTAATGCAAAGAATTGCAAGATATTCCGAATAGAATCTCGAACGAAGCCGACTGATTGAACTTCGGGGTATCGGCTCGAAACGCCCAGTAATCTGTGTCCCGAGCGACTACAGAACATTCACTGTGATGGGAGAAGTTGTTAATCGAGTTATTTTTGACAGACTAATGCAAAGAATTACAAGATTTTTCGAAGAGAATCTTGTACGAAGCCGACTGATTGAACTTCGGGGTATCGGCTCGAAATGCCCTGCAATCTGAGTCCCGAGCGACTCCAGAACATTCACTGTGATGGGACAAGTTGTTAATCGAGTTATTTTTGACAGACTAATGCAAAGAATTGCAAGATATTTCGAACAAAATCTTGAACGAAACCGACTGATTGAACTTCGGGGTATCGGCTCGAAATGCCCCGCAATCTGAGTCCCGAGCGACTCCAGAACATTCACTGTGATGGGAGAAGTTGTTAATCGAGTTATTTTTGACAGACTAATGCAAAGAATTACAAGATTTTTCGAAGAGAATCTTGTACGAAGCCGACTGATTGAACTTCGGGGTATCTGCTCGAAATGCCCTGCAATCTGAGTCGCGAGCGACTCCTGAACATTCACTGTGATGGGACAAGTTGTTAATCGAGTTATTTTTGACAGACTAATGCAAAGAATTGCAAGATATTTCGAACAGAATATTGAACGATACCGACTGATTGAACTTCGGGGTATCGTCTCGAAATGCCCTGCAATCTGAGTCCCGAGCGACTCCAGAACATTCAATGTGATGGGAGAAGTTGTTAATCGAGTTATTTTTGACAAACTAATGCAAAGAATTGCAAGATATTCCGAATAGAATCTTGAACGAAGCCGACTGATTGAACTTCGGGGTATCGGCTCGAAATGCCCAGTAATCTGAGTCCCGAGCGACTCCTGAACATTCACTGTGATGGGAGAAGTTGTTAATCAAGTTATTTTTGACAAACTAATGCAAAGAATTGCAAGATATTCCGAATAGAATCTTGAACGAAGCCGACTGATTGAACTTCGGGGTATCGGCTCGAAATGCCCAGTAATCTGAGTCCCGAGCGACTCCTGAACATTCACTGTGATGGGAGAAGTTGTTAATCAAGTTATTTTTGACTGACTAATGCAAAGAATTACACACTTTCTCGAATAGAATCTTGAATGAAGCCAACTGATTGAACTTCGGGGTATCGGCTCGAAATGCCCTGCAATCTGAGTCCCGAGCGACTCCAGAACATTCACTGTGATGGGAGAAGTTGTTAATCGAGTTATTTTTGACAAACTAATGCAAAGAATTGCAAGATATTCCGAATAGAATCTTGAACGAAGCCAACTGATTGAACTTCGGGGTATCGGCTCGAAATGCCCAGTAATCTGAGTCCCGAGCGACTCCAGAACATTCACTATGATGGGAGAAGTTGTTAATCGAGTTATTTTTGACAAACTAATGCAAAGAATTGCAAGATATTCCGAATAGAATCTTGTACGAAGCCGACTGATTGAACTTCGGGGTATCGAATCAAAATGCCATGCAATCTGAGTCCCGAGCGACTCCAAAACATTCACTGTGATGGGAGAAGTTGTTAATCGAGTTATTTTTGACAGACTAATGCAAAGAATTGCAAGATATTCCGAATAGAATCTTGAACGAAGCCGACTGATTGAACTTCGGGGTATCGGCTCGAAATGCACTGCAATCTGAGTCCCGAGCGACTCCAGAACATTCACTGTGATGGGAGAAGTTGTTAATCGAGTTATTTTTGACAAACTAATGCAAAGAATTGCAAGATATTCCGAATAGAATCTTGAACGAAGCCGACTGATTGAACTTCGGGGTATCGGCTCGAAACGCCCAGTAATCTGAGTCCCGAGCGACTCCAGAACATTCACTGTGATGGGAGAAGTTGTTAATCGAGTTATTTTTGACAGACTAATGCAAAGAATTACAAGATTTTTCGAAGAGAATCTTGTACGAAGCCGACTGATTGAACTTCGGGGTATCGGCTCGAAATGCCCTGCAATCTGAGTCCCGAGCGACTCCAAAACATTCACTATGAAGGGAGAAGTTGTTAATCGAGTTATTTTTGACAGACTAATGCAAAGAATTGCAAGATATTCCGAATAGAATCTTGAACGAAGCCGACTGATTGAACTTCGGGTATCGGCTCGAAACGCCCAGTAATCTGAGTCCCGAGCGACTCCAGAACATTCACTGTGATGGGAGAAGTTGTTAATCGAGTTATTTTTGACAGACTAATGCAAAGAATTGCAAGATATTTCGAACAGAATCTTGAACGATACCGACTGATTGAACTTCGGGGTATCGTCTCGAAATGCCCTGCAATCTGAGTCCCGAGCGACTCCAGAACATTCACTGTGATGGGAGAAGTTGTTAATCGAGTTATTTTTGACAAACTAATGCAAAGAATTGCAAGATATTCCGAATAGAATCTTGAACGAAGCCGACTGATTGAACTTCGGGGTATCGGCTCGAAATGTCCAGTAATCTGTGTCCCTAGCGACTCCAGAACATTCACTGTGATGGGAGAAGTTGTTAATCAAGTTATTTTTGACAAACTAATGCAAAGAATTGCAAGATATTCCGAATAGAATCTTGAACGAAGCCGACTGATTGAACTTCGGGGTATCGGCTCGAAATGCCCAGTAATCTGAGTCCCGAGCGACTCCAGAACATTCACTGTGATGGGAGAAGTTGTTAATCGAGTTATTTTTGACAGACTAATGCAAAGAATTACACACTTTTTCGAATAGAATCTTGAACGAAGCCGACTGATTGAACTTCGGGGTATCGGCTCGAAATGCACTGCAATCTGAGTCCCGAGCGACTCCAGAACATTCACTGTGATGGGAGAAGTTGTTAATCGAGTTATTTTTGACAAACTAATGCAAAGAATTGCAAGATATTCCGAATAGAATCTTGAACGAAGCCGACTGATTGAACTTCGGGGTATCGGCTCGAAACGCCCAGTAATCTGAGTCCCGAGCGACTCCAAAACATTCACTGTGATGGGAGAAGTTGTTAATCGAGTTATTTTTGACAGACTAATGCAAAGAATTGCAAGATATTCCGAATAGAATCTCGAACGAAGCCGACTGATTGAACTTCGGGGTATCGGCTCGAAACGCCCAGTAATCTGAGTCCCGAGCGACTCCAAAACATTCACTGTGATGGGAGAAGTTGTTAATCGAGTTATTTTTGACAGACTAATGCAAAGAATTGCAAGATATTCCGAATAGAATCTCGAACGAAGCCGACTGATTGAACTTCGGGGTATCGGCTCGAAACGCCCAGTAATCTGTGTCCCGAGCGACTACAGAACATTCACTGTGATGGGAGAAGTTGTTAATCGAGTTATTTTTGACAGACTAATGCAAAGAATTACAAGATTTTTCGAAGAGAATCTTGTACGAAGCCGACTGATTGAACTTCGGGGTATCGGCTCGAAATGCCCTGCAATCTGAGTCCCGAGCGACTCCAGAACATTCACTGTGATGGGACAAGTTGTTAATCGAGTTATTTTTGACAGACTAATGCAAAGAATTGCAAGATATTTCGAACAAAATCTTGAACGAAACCGACTGATTGAACTTCGGGGTATCGGCTCGAAATGCCCCGCAATCTGAGTCCCGAGCGACTCCAGAACATTCACTGTGATGGGAGAAGTTGTTAATCGAGTTATTTTTGACAGACTAATGCAAAGAATTACAAGATTTTTCGAAGAGAATCTTGTACGAAGCCGACTGATTGAACTTCGGGGTATCTGCTCGAAATGCCCTGCAATCTGAGTCGCGAGCGACTCCAGAACATTCACTGTGATGGGACAAGTTGTTAATCGAGTTATTTTTGACAGACTAATGCAAAGAATTGCAAGATATTTCGAACAGAATCTTGAACGAAACCGACTGATTGAACTTCGGAGTATCGGCTCGAAATGCCCTGCAATCTGAGTCCCGAGCGACTCCAGAACATTCACTGTGATGGGAGAAGTTGTTAATCGAGTTATTTTTGACAGACTAATGCAAAGAATTGCAAGATATTCCGAATAGAATCTTGAACGAAGCCGACTGATTGAACTTCGGGGTATCGGCTCGAAACGCCCAGTAATCTGAGTCCCGAGCGACTCCAAAACATTCACTGTGATGGGACAAGTTGTTAATCGAGTTATTTTTGACAGACTAATGCAAAGAATTGCAAGATATTCCGAATAGAATCTTGAACGAAGCCGACTGATTGAACTTCGGGGTATCGGCTCGAAACGCCCAGTAATCTGAGTCCCGAGCGACTCCAAAACATTCACTGTGATGGGACAAGTTGTTAATCGAGTTATTTTTGACAGACTAATGCAAAGAATTGCAAGATATTCCGAACAGAATCTTGAACGAAGCCGACTGATTGAACTTCGGGGTATCGGATCGAAATGCCCTGCAATCTGAGTCCCGAGCGACTCCAGAACATTCACTGTGATGGGACAAGTTGTTAATCGAGTTATTTTTGACAGACTAATGCAAAGAATTGCAAGATATTTCGAACAGAATCTTGAACGAAACCGACTGATTGAACTTCGGGGTATCGGCTCGAAATGCCCTGCAATCTGAGTCCCGAGCGACTCCAGAACATTCACTGTGATGGGAGAAGTTGTTAATCGAGTTATTTTTGACAGACTAATGCAAAGAATTGCAAGATATTTCGAATAGAATCTTGAACGAAGCCGACTGATTGAACTTCGGGTATCGGCTCGAAACACCCAGTAATCTGAGTCCCGAGCGACTCCAGAACATTCACTGTGATGGGAGAAGTTGTTAATCGAGTTATTTTTGACAGACTAATGCAAAGAATTGCAAGATATTCCGAATAGAATCTCGAACGAAGCCGACTGATTGAACTTCGGGGTATCGGCTCGAAACGCCCAGTAATCTGTGTCCCGAGCGACTACAGAACATTCACTGTGATGGGAGAAGTTGTTAATCGAGTTATTTTTGACAGACTAATGCAAAGAATTACAAGATTTTTCGAAGAGAATCTTGTACGAAGCCGACTGATTGAACTTCGGGGTATCGGCTCGAAATGCCCTGCAATCTGAGTCCCGAGCGACTCCAGAACATTCACTGTGATGGGACAAGTTGTTAATCGAGTTATTTTTGACAGACTAATGCAAAGAATTGCAAGATATTTCGAACAAAATCTTGAACGAAACCGACTGATTGAACTTCGGGGTATCGGCTCGAAATGCCCCGCAATCTGAGTCCCGAGCGACTCCAGAACATTCACTGTGATGGGAGAAGTTGTTAATCGAGTTATTTTTGACAGACTAATGCAAAGAATTACAAGATTTTTCGAACAGAATCTTGTACGAAGCCGACTGATTGAACTTCGGAGTATCGGCTCGAAACACCCAGTAATCTGAGTCCCGAGCGACTCCAGAACATTCACTGTGATGGGAGAAGTTGTTAATCGAGTTATTTTTGACAGACTAATGCAAAGAATTGCAAGATATTCCGAATAGAATCTTGAACGAAGCCGACTGATTGAACTTCGGGGTATCGGCTCGAAACGCCCAGTAATCTGAGTTCCAAGCAACTACAGAACATTCACTGTGATGGAAGAAGTTGTTAATCAATTTATTTTTGACTGACTAATGCAAAGAATTACACACATTTTCGAATAGAATCTTGAACGAAGCCGACTGATTGAACTTCGGGGTATCGGCTCGAGCCCAGTAATCTAAGTCCCGAGCGACTCCAGAACATTCACTGTGATGGGAGAAGTTGTTAATCGAGTTATTTTTGACAAACTAATGCAAAGAATTGCAAGATATTCCGAATAGAATCTTGAACGAAGCCGACTGATTGAACTTCGGGGTATCGGCTCGAAACGCCCAGTAATCTGAGTCCCAAGCAACTACAGAACATTCACTGTGATGGAAGAAGTTGTTAATCAATTTATTTTTGACTGACTAATGCAAAGAATTACACACATTTTCGAATAGAATCTTGAACGAAGCCGACTGATTGAACTTCGGGGTATCGGCTCGAGCCCAGTAATCTAAGTCCCGAGCGACTCCAGAACATTCACTGTGATGGGAGAAGTTGTTAATCGAGTTATTTTTGACAAACTAATGCAAAGAATTGCAAGATATTTCGAACAGAATCTTGAACGAAACCGACTGATTGAACTTCGGGGTATCGGCTCGAAATGCCCTGCAATCTGAGTCCCGAGCGACTCCAGAACATTCACTGTGATGGGAGAAGTTGTTAATCGAGTTATTTTTGACAGACTAATGCAAAGAATTGCAAGATATTCCGAATAGAATCTTGAACGAAGCCGACTGATTGAACTTCGGGGTATCGGCTCGAAACGCCCAGTAATCTGAGTTCCAAGCAACTACAGAACATTCACTGTGATGGAAGAAGTTGTTAATCAATTTATTTTTGACTGACTAATGCAAAGAATTACACACATTTTCGAATAGAATCTTGAACGAAGCCGACTGATTGAACTTCGGGGTATCGGCTCGAGCCCAGTAATCTAAGTCCCGAGCGACTCCAGAACATTCACTGTGATGGGAGAAGTTGTTAATCGAGTTATTTTTGACAAACTAATGCAAAGAATTGCAAGATATTCCGAATAGAATCTTGAACGAAGCCGACTGATTGAACTTCGGGGTATCGGCTCGAAACGCCCAGTAATCTGAGTCCCAAGCAACTACAGAACATTCACTGTGATGGAAGAAGTTGTTAATCAATTTATTTTTGACTGACTAATGCAAAGAATTACACACATTTTCGAATAGAATCTTGAACGAAGCCGACTGATTGAACTTCGGGGTATCGGCTCGAGCCCAGTAATCTAAGTCCCGAGCGACTCCAGAACATTCACTGTGATGGGAGAAGTTGTTAATCGAGTTATTTTTGACAAACTAATGCAAAGAATTGCAAGATATTCCGAATAGAATCTTGAACCAAGCCGACTGATTGAACTTCGGGGTATCGGCTCGAAACGCCCAGTAATCTGAGTCCCGAGCGACTCCAAAACATTCACTGTGATGGGAGAAGTTGTTAATCGAGTTATTTTTGACAGACTAATGCAAAGAATTGCAAGATATTCCGAATAGAATCTCGAACGAAGCCGAATGATTGAACTTCGGGGTATCGGCTTGAAACGCCCAGTAATCTGTGTCCCGAGCGACTACAGAACATTCACTGTGATGGGAGAAGTTGTTAATCGAGTTATTTTTGACAGACTAATGCAAAGAATTACAAGATTTTTCGAAGAGAATCTTGTACGAAGCCGACTGATTGAACTTCGGGGTATCGGCTCGAAATGCCCTGCAATCTGAGTCCCGAGCGACTCCAGAACATTCACTGTGATGGGACAAGTTGTTAATCGAGTTATTTTTGACAGACTAATGCAAAGAATTGCAAGATATTTCGAACAAAATCTTGAACGAAACCGACTGATTGAACTTCGGGGTATCGGCTCGAAATGCCCCGCAATCTGAGTCCCGAGCGACTCCAGAACATTCACTGTGATGGGAGAAGTTGTTAATCGAGTTATTTTTGACAGACTAATGCAAATAATTACAAGATTTTTCGAAGAGAATCTTGTACGAAGCCGACTGATTGAACTTCGGGGTATCTGCTCGAAATGCCCTGCAATCTGAGTCGCGAGCGACTCCAGAACATTCACTGTGATGGGACAAGTTGTTAATCGAGTTATTTTTGACAGACTAATGCAAAGAATTGCAAGATATTTCGAACAGAATCTTGAACGAAACCGACTGATTGAACTTCGGAGTATCGGCTCGAAATGCCCTGCAATCTGAGTCCCGAGCGACTCCAGAACATTCACTGTGATGGGAGAAGTTGTTAATCGAGTTATTTTTGACAGACTAATGCAAAGAATTGCAAGATATTCCGAATAGAATCTTGAACGAAGCCGACTGATTGAACTTCGGGTATCGGCTCGAAACACCCAGTAATCTGAGTCCCGAGCGACTCCAGAACATTCACTGTGATGGGAGAAGTTGTTAATCGAGTTATTTTTGACAGACTAATGCAAAGAATTGCAAGATATTTCGAACAGAATCTTGAACGATACCGACTGATTGAACTTCGGGGTATCGTCTCGAAATGCCCTGCAATCTGAGTCCCGAGCGACTCCAGAACATTCAATGTGATGGGAGAAGTTGTTAATCGAGTTATTTTTGACAAACTAATGCAAAGAATTGCAAGATATTCCGAATAGAATCTTGAACGAAGCCGACTGATTGAACTTCGGGGTATCGGCTCGAAATGCCCAGTAATCTGAGTCCCGAGCGACTCCTGAACATTCACTGTGATGGGAGAAGTTGTTAATCAAGTTATTTTTGACTGACTAATGCAAAGAATTACACACTTTCTCGAATAGAATCTTGAATGAAGCCAACTGATTGAACTTCGGGGTATCGGCTCGAAATGCCCTGCAATCTGAGTCCCGAGCGACTCTAAAACATTCACTGTGATGGGAGAAGTTGTTAATCGAGTTATTTTTGACAAACTAATGCAAAGAATTGCAAGATATTCCGAATAGAATCTTGAACGAAGCCGACTGATTGAACTTCGGGGTATCGGCTCGAAACGCCCAGTAATCTGAGTCCCGAGCGACTCCAGAACATTCACTGTGATGGGAGAAGTTGTTAATCGAGTTATTTTTGACAGACTAATGCAAAGAATTACACACTTTTTCGAATAGAATCTTGAACGAAGCCGACTGATTGAACTTCGGGGTATCGGCTCGAAATGCCCAGTAATCTGAGTCCCGAGCGACTCCAGAACATTCACTGTGATGGGAGAAGTTGTTAATCGAGTTATTTTTGACAGACTAATGCAAAGAATTACACACTTTTTCGAATAGAATCTTGAACGAAGCCGACTGATTGAACTTCGGGGTATCGGCTCGAAACGCCCAGTAATCTGAGTCCCGAGCGACTCCAGAACATTCACTGTGATGGGAGAAGTTGTTAATCAAGTTATTTTTGACTGACTAATGCAAAGAATTACACACTTTCTCGAATAGAATCTTGAATGAAGCCGACTGATTGAACTTTGGGGTATCTGCTCAAAATGCCCTGCAATCTGAGTCCCGAGCAAGTCCAGAACATTCATTGTGATTGGAGAAGTTGTTAATTGAGTTATTTTTGACAGACTAATGCAAAGAATTGCAAGATATTCCGAATAGAATCTTGAACGAAGCCGACTGATTGAACTTCGGGGTATCGGCTCGAGCCCAGTAATCTGAGTCCCGAGCGACTCCAGAACATTCACTGTGATGGGAGAAGTTGTTAATCGAGTTATTTTTGACAGACTAATGCAAAGAATTGCAAGATATTCCGAATAGAATCTTGAACGAAGCCGACTGATTGAACTTCGGGGTATCGGCTCGAAACGCCCAGTAATCTGAGTCCCGAGCGACTCCAAAACATTCACTGTGATGGGAGAAGTTGTTAATCGAGTTATTTTTGACAGACTAATGCAAAGAATTGCAAGATATTCCGAATAGAATCTCGAACGAAGCCGACTAATTGAATTTCGGGGTATCGGCTCGAAATGCCCTGCAATCTGAGTCCCGAGCGACTCCAGAACATTCACTGTGATGGGACAAGTTGTTAATCGAGTTATTTTTGACAGACTAATGCAAAGAATTGCAAGATATTTCGAAGAGAATCTTGTACGAAGCCGACTGATTGAACTTCGGGGTATCGGATCGAAATGCCCTGCAATCTGAGTCCCGAGCGACTCCAGAACATTCACTGTGATGGGACAAGTTGTTAATCGAGTTATTTTTGACAGACTAATGCAAAGAATTGCAAGATATTTCGAACAGAATCTTGAACGAAACCGACTGATTGAACTTCGGAGTATCGGCTCGAAATGCCCTGCAATCTGAGTCCCGAGCGACTCCAGAACATTCACTGTGATGGGAGAAGTTGTTAATCGAGTTATTTTTGACAGACTAATGCAAAGAATTGCAAGATATTCCGAATAGAATCTTGAACGAAGCCGACTGATTGAACTTCGGGGTATCGGCTCGAAACGCCCAGTAATCTGAGTCCCGAGCGACTCCAAAACATTCACTGTGATGGGACAAGTTGTTAATCGAGTTATTTTTGACAGACTAATGCAAAGAATTGCAAGATATTCCGAACAGAATCTTGAACGAAGCCGACTGATTGAACTTCGGGGTATCGGATCGAAATGCCCTGCAATCTGAGTCCCGAGCGACTCCAGAACATTCACTGTGATGGGACAAGTTGTTAATCGAGTTATTTTTGACAGACTAATGCAAAGAATTGCAAGATATTTCGAACAGAATCTTGAACGAAACCGACTGATTGAACTTCGGGGTATCGGCTCGAAATGCCCTGCAATCTGAGTCCCGAGCGACTCCAGAACATTCACTGTGATGGGAGAAGTTGTTAATCGAGTTATTTTTGACAGACTAATGCAAAGAATTGCAAGATATTCCGAATAGAATCTTGAACGAAGCCGACTGATTGAACTTCGGGTATCGGCTCGAAACACCCAGTAATCTGAGTCCCGAGCGACTCCAGAACATTCACTGTGATGGGAGAAGTTGTTAATCGAGTTATTTTTGACAGACTAATGCAAAGAATTGCAAGATATTCCGAATAGAATCTCGAACGAAGCCGACTGATTGAACTTCGGGGTATCGGCTCGAAACGCCCAGTAATCTGTGTCCCGAGCGACTACAGAACATTCACTGTGATGGGAGAAGTTGTTAATCGAGTTATTTTTGACAGACTAATGCAAAGAATTACAAGATTTTTCGAAGAGAATCTTGTACGAAGCCGACTGATTGAACTTCGGGGTATCGGCTCGAAATGCCCTGCAATCTGAGTCCCGAGCGACTCCAGAACATTCACTGTGATGGGAGAAGTTGTTAATCGAGTTATTTTTGACAGACTAATGCAAAGAATTGCAAGATATTCCGAATAGAATCTTGAACGAAGCCGACTGATTGAACTTCGGGGTATCGGCTCGAAACGCCCAGTAATCTGAGTCCCAAGCAACTACAGAACATTCACTGTGATGGAAGAAGTTGTTAATCAATTTATTTTTGACTGACTAATGCAAAGAATTACACACATTTTCGAATAGAATCTTGAACGAAGCCGACTGATTGAACTTCGGGGTATCGGCTCGAGCCCAGTAATCTAAATCCCGAGCGACTCCAGAACATTCACTGTGATGGGAGAAGTTGTTAATCGAGTTATTTTTGACAAACTAATGCAAAGAATTGCAAGATATTCCGAATAGAATCTTGAACGAAGCCGACTGATTGAACTTCGGGGTATCGGCTCGAAACGCCCAGTAATCTGAGTCCCAAGCAACTACAGAACATTCACTGTGATGGAAGAAGTTGTTAATCAATTTATTTTTGACTGACTAATGCAAAGAATTACACACATTTTCGAATAGAATCTTGAACGAAGCCGACTGATTGAACTTCGGGGTATCGGCTCGAGCCCAGTAATCTAAGTCCCGAGCGACTCCAGAACATTCACTGTGATGGGAGAAGTTGTTAATCGAGTTATTTTTGACAAACTAATGCAAAGAATTGCAAGATATTCCGAATAGAATCTTGAACCAAGCCGACTGATTGAACTTCGGGGTATCGGCTCGAAACGCCCAGTAATCTGAGTCCCGAGCGACTCCAAAACATTCACTGTGATGGGAGAAGTTGTTAATCGAGTTATTTTTGACAGACTAATGCAAAGAATTGCAAGATATTCCGAATAGAATCTCGAACGAAGCCGACTGATTGAACTTCGGGGTATCGGCTTGAAACGCCCAGTAATCTGTGTCCCGAGCGACTACAGAACATTCACTGTGATGGGAGAAGTTGTTAATCGAGTTATTTTTGACAGACTAATGCAAAGAATTACAAGATTTTTCGAAGAGAATCTTGTACGAAGCCGACTGATTGAACTTCGGGGTATCGGCTCGAAATGCCCTGCAATCTGAGTCTCGAGCGACTCCAGAACATTCACTGTGATGGGACAAGTTGTTAATCGAGTTATTTTTGACAGACTAATGCAAAGAATTGCAAGATATTTCGAACAAAATCTTGAACGAAACCGACTGATTGAACTTCGGGGTATCGGCTCGAAATGCCCCGCAATCTGAGTCCCGAGCGACTCCAGAACATTCACTGTGATGGGAGAAGTTGTTAATCGAGTTATTTTTGACAGACTAATGCAAAGAATTACAAGATTTTTCGAAGAGAATCTTGTACGAAGCCGACTGATTGAACTTCGGGGTATCTGCTCGAAATGCCCTGCAATCTGAGTCGCGAGCGACTCCAGAACATTCACTGTGATGGGACAAGTTGTTAATCGAGTTATTTTTGACAGACTAATGCAAAGAATTGCAAGATATTTCGAACAGAATCTTGAACGAAACCGACTGATTGAACTTCGGAGTATCGGCTCGAAATGCCCTGCAATCTGAGTCCCGAGCGACTCCAGAACATTCACTGTGATGGGAGAAGTTGTTAATCGAGTTATTTTTGACAGACTAATGCAAAGAATTGCAAGATATTCCGAATAGAATCTTGAACGAAGCCGACTGATTGAACTTCGGGTATCGGCTCGAAACACCCAGTAATCTGAGTCCCGAGCGACTCCAGAACATTCACTGTGATGGGAGAAGTTGTTAATCGAGTTATTTTTGACAGACTAATGCAAAGAATTGCAAGATATTTCGAACAGAATCTTGAACGATACCGACTGATTGAACTTCGGGGTATCGTCTCGAAATGCCCTGCAATCTGAGTCCCGAGCGACTCCAGAACATTCAATGTGATGGGAGAAGTTGTTAATCGAGTTATTTTTGACAAACTAATGCAAAGAATTGCAAGATATTCCGAATAGAATCTTGAACGAAGCCGACTGATTGAACTTCGGGGTATCGGCTCGAAATGCCCAGTAATCTGAGTCCCGAGCGACTCCTGAACATTCACTGTGATGGGAGAAGTTGTTAATCAAGTTATTTTTGACTGACTAATGCAAAGAATTACACACTTTCTCGAATAGAATCTTGAATGAAGCCAACTGATTGAACTTCGGGGTATCGGCTCGAAATGCCCTGCAATCTGAGTCCCGAGCGACTCTAAAACATTCACTGTGATGGGAGAAGTTGTTAATCGAGTTATTTTTGACAAACTAATGCAAAGAATTGCAAGATATTCCGAATAGAATCTTGAACGAAGCCGACTGATTGAACTTCGGGGTATCGTCTCGAAATGCCCTGCAATCTGAGTCCCGAGCGACTCCAAAACATTCACTATGATGGGAGAAGTTGTTAATCGAGTTATTTTTGACGGACTAATGCAAAGAATTGCAAGATATTTCGAACAGAATCTTGAACGATACCGACTGATTGAACTTCGGGGTATCGTCTCGAAATGCCCTGCAATCTGAGTCCCGAGCGACTCCAGAACATTCACTGTGATGGGAGAAGTTGTTAATCGAGTTATTTTTGACAAACTAATGCAAAGAATTGCAAGATATTCCGAATAGAATCTTGAACGAAGCCAACTGATTGAACTTCGGGGTATCGGCTCGAAATGCCCAGTAATCTGAGTCCCGAGCGACTCCAGAACATTCACTATGATGGGAGAAGTTGTTAATCGAGTTATTTTTGACAAACTAATGCAAAGAATTGCAAGATATTCCGAATAGAATCTTGTACGAAGCCGACTGATTGAACTTCGGGGTATCGAATCGAAATGCCATGCAATCTGAGTCCCGAGCGACTCCAAAACATTCACTGTGATGGGAGAAGTTGTTAATCGAGTTATTTTTGACAGACTAATGCAAAGAATTGCAAGATATTCCGAATAGAATCTTGAACGAAGCCGACTGATTGAACTTCGGGGTATCGGCTCGAAATGCACTGCAATCTGAGTCCCGAGCGACTCCAGAACATTCACTGTGATGGGAGAAGTTGTTAATCGAGTTATTTTTGACAAACTAATGCAAAGAATTGCAAGATATTCCGAATAGAATCTTGAACGAAGCCGACTGATTGAACTTCGGGGTATCGGCTCGAAACGCCCAGTAATCTGAGTCCCGAGCGACTCCAGAACATTCACTGTGATGGGAGAAGTTGTTAATCGAGTTATTTTTGACAGACTAATGCAAAGAATTACAAGATTTTTCGAAGAGAATCTTGTACGAAGCCGACTGATTGAACTTCGGGGTATCGGCTCGAAATGCCCTGCAATCTGAGTCCCGAGCGACTCCAAAACATTCACTATGATGGGAGAAGTTGTTAATCGAGTTATTTTTGACAGACTAATGCAAAGAATTGCAAGATATTCCGAATAGAATCTTGAACGAAGCCGACTGATTGAACTTCGGGTATCGGCTCGAAACGCCCAGTAATCTGAGTCCCGAGCGACTCCAGAACATTCACTGTGATGGGAGAAGTTGTTAATCGAGTTATTTTTGACAGACTAATGCAAAGAATTGCAAGATATTTCGAACAGAATCTTGAACGATACCGACTGATTGAACTTCGGGGTATCGTCTCGAAATGCCCTGCAATCTGAGTCCCGAGCGACTCCAGAACATTCACTGTGATGGGAGAAGTTGTTAATCGAGTTATTTTTGACAAACTAATGCAAAGAATTGCAAGATATTCCGAATAGAATCTTGAACGAAGCCGACTGATTGAACTTCGGGGTATCGGCTCGAAATGTCCAGTAATCTGTGTCCCGAGCGACTCCAGAACATTCACTGTGATGGGAGAAGTTGTTAATCAAGTTATTTTTGACAAACTAATACAAAGAATTGCAAGATATTCCGAATAGAATCTTGAACGAAGCCGACTGATTGAACTTCGGGGTATCGGCTCGAAATGCCCAGTAATCTGAGTCCCGAGCGACTCCAGAACATTCACTGTGATGGGAGAAGTTGTTAATCGAGTTATTTTTGACAGACTAATGCAAAGAATTACACACTTTTTCGAATAGAATCTTGAACGAAGCCGACTGATTGAACTTCGGGGTATCGGCTCGAAATGCCCAGTAATCTGAGTCCCGAGCGACTCCAGAACATTCACTGTGATGGGAGAAGTTGTTAATCGAGTTATTTTTGATAGACTAATGCAAAGAATTACACACTTTTTCGAATAGAATCTTGAACGAAGCCGACTGATTGAACTTCGGGGTATCGGCTCGAAACGCCCAGTAATCTGAGTCCCGAGCGACTCCAGAACATTCACTGTGATGGGAGAAGTTGTTAATCAAGTTATTTTTGACTGACTAATGCAAAGAATTACACACTTTCTCGAATAGAATCTTGAATGAAGCCGACTGATTGAACTTTGGGGTATCTGCTCAAAATGCCCTGCAATCTGAGTCCCGAGCAAGTCCAGAACATTCATTGTGATTGGAGAAGTTGTTAATTGAGTTATTTTTGACAGACTAATGCAAAGAATTGCAAGATATTCCGAATAGAATCTTGAACGAAGCCGACTGATTGAACTTCGGGGTATCGGCTCGAGCCCAGTAATCTGAGTCCCGAGCGACTCCAGAACATTCACTGTGATGGGAGAAGTTGTTAATCGAGTTATTTTTGACAGACTAATGCAAAGAATTGCAAGATATTCCGAATAGAATCTTGAACGAAGCCGACTGATTGAACTTCGGGGTATCGGCTCGAAACGCCCAGTAATCTGAGTCCCGAGCGACTCCAAAACATTCACTGTGATGGGAGAAGTTGTTAATCGAGTTATTTTTGACAGACTAATGCAAAGAATTGCAAGATATTCCGAATAGAATCTCGAACGAAGCCGACTAATTGAATTTCGGGGTATCGGCTCGAAATGCCCTGCAATCTGAGTCCCGAGCGACTCCAGAACATTCACTGTGATGGGACAAGTTGTTAATCGAGTTATTTTTGACAGACTAATGCAAAGAATTGCAAGATATTTCGAAGAGAATCTTGTACGAAGCCGACTGATTGAACTTCGGGGTATCGGATCGAAATGCCCTGCAATCTGAGTCCCGAGCGACTCCAGAACATTCACTGTGATGGGACAAGTTGTTAATCGAGTTATTTTTGACAGACTAATGCAAAGAATTGCAAGATATTTCGAACAAAATCTTGAACGAAACCGACTGATTGAACTTCGGGGTATCGGCTCGAAATGCCCCGCAATCTGAGTCCCGAGCGACTCCAGAACATTCACTGTGATGGGAGAAGTTGTTAATCGAGTTATTTTTGACAGACTAATGCAAAGAATTACAAGATTTTTCGAAGAGAATCTTGTACGAAGCCGACTGATTGAACTTCGGGGTATCTGCTCGAAATGCCCTGCAATCTGAGTCGCGAGCGACTCCAGAACATTCACTGTGATGGGACAAGTTGTTAATCGAGTTATTTTTGACAGACTAATGCAAAGAATTGCAAGATATTTCGAACAGAATCTTGAACGAAACCGACTGATTGAACTTCGGAGTATCGGCTCGAAATGCCCTGCAATCTGAGTCCCGAGCGACTCCAGAACATTCACTGTGATGGGAGAAGTTGTTAATCGAGTTATTTTTGACAGACTAATGCAAAGAATTGCAAGATATTTCGAATAGAATCTTGAACGAAGCCGACTGATTGAACTTCGGGTATCGGCTCGAAACACCCAGTAATCTGAGTCCCGAGCGACTCCAGAACATTCACTGTGATGGGAGAAGTTGTTAATCGAGTTATTTTTGACAGACTAATGCAAAGAATTGCAAGATATTTCGAACAGAATCTTGAACGATACCGACTGATTGAACTTCGGGGTATCGTCTCGAAATGCCCTGCAATCTGAGTCCCGAGCGACTCCAGAAGATTCACTGTGATGGGAGAAGTTGTTAATCGAGTTATTTTTGACAGACTAATGCAAAGAATTACAAGATATTTCGAAGAGAATCTTGTACGAAGCCGACTGATTGAACTTCGGGGTATCGGATCGAAATGCCCTGCAATATGAGTCCCGAGCGACTCCAGAACATTCACTGTGATGGGACAAGTTGTTAATCGAGTTATTTTTGACAGATTAATGCAAAGAATTGCAAGATATTTCGAACAGAATCTTGAACGAAACCGACTGATTGAACTTCGGGGTATCGGCTCGAAACGCCCAGTAATCTGAGTCCCGAGCGACTCCAGAACATTCACTGTGATGGGAGAAGTTGTTAATCGAGTTATTTTTGACAGACTAATGCAAAGAATTGCAAGATATTTCGAACAGAATCTTGAACGATACCGACTGATTGAACTTCGGGGTATCGTCTCGAAATGCCCTGCAATCTGAGTCCCGAGCGACTCCAGAACATTCACTGTGATGGGAGAAGTTGTTAATCGAGTTATTTTTGACAAACTAATGCAAAGAATTGCAAGATATTCCGAATAGAATCTTGAACGAAGCCGACTGATTGAACTGCGGGGTATCGGCTCGAAATGTCCAGTAATCTGTGTCCCGAGCGACTCCAGAACATTCACTGTGATGGGAGAAGTTGTTAATCAAGTTATTTTTGACAAACTAATACAAAGAATTGCAAGATATTCCGAATAGAATCTTGAACGAAGCCGACTGATTGAACTTCGGGGTATCGGCTCGAAATGCCCAGTAATCTGAGTCCCGAGCGACTCCAGAACATTCACTGTGATGGGAGAAGTTGTTAATCGAGTTATTTTTGACAGACTAATGCAAAGAATTACACACTTTTTCGAATAGAATCTTGAACGAAGCCGACTGATTGAACTTCGGGGTATCGGCTCGAAATGCCCAGTAATCTGAGTCCCGAGCGACTCCAGAACATTCACTGTGATGGGAGAAGTTGTTAATCGAGTTATTTTTGATAGACTAATGCAAAGAATTACACACTTTTTCGAATAGAATCTTGAACGAAGCCGACTGATTGAACTTCGGGGTATCGGCTCGAAACGCCCAGTAATCTGAGTCCCGAGCGACTCCAGAACATTCACTGTGATGGGAGAAGTTGTTAATCAAGTTATTTTTGACTGACTAATGCAAAGAATTACACACTTTCTCGAATAGAATCTTGAATGAAGCCGACTGATTGAACTTTGGGGTATCTGCTCAAAATGCCCTGCAATCTGAGTCCCGAGCAAGTCCAGAACATTCATTGTGATTGGAGAAGTTGTTAATTGAGTTATTTTTGACAGACTAATGCAAAGAATTGCAAGATATTCCGAATAGAATCTTGAACGAAGCCGACTGATTGAACTTCGGGGTATCGGCTCGAGCCCAGTAATCTGAGTCCCGAGCGACTCCAGAACATTCACTGTGATGGGAGAAGTTGTTAATCGAGTTATTTTTGACAGACTAATGCAAAGAATTGCAAGATATTCCGAATAGAATCTTGAACGAAGCCGACTGATTGAACTTCGGGGTATCGGCTCGAAACGCCCAGTAATCTGAGTCCCGAGCGACTCCAAAACATTCACTGTGATGGGAGAAGTTGTTAATCGAGTTATTTTTGACAGACTAATGCAAAGAATTGCAAGATATTCCGAATAGAATCTCGAACGAAGCCGACTAATTGAATTTCGGGGTATCGGCTCGAAATGCCCTGCAATCTGAGTCCCGAGCGACTCCAGAACATTCACTGTGATGGGACAAGTTGTTAATCGAGTTATTTTTGACAGACTAATGCAAAGAATTGCAAGATATTTCGAAGAGAATCTTGTACGAAGCCGACTGATTGAACTTCGGGGTATCGGATCGAAATGCCCTGCAATCTGAGTCCCGAGCGACTCCAGAACATTCACTGTGATGGGACAAGTTGTTAATCGAGTTATTTTTGACAGACTAATGCAAAGAATTGCAAGATATTTCGAACAAAATCTTGAACGAAACCGACTGATTGAACTTCGGGGTATCGGCTCGAAATGCCCCGCAATCTGAGTCCCGAGCGACTCCAGAACATTCACTGTGATGGGAGAAGTTGTTAATCGAGTTATTTTTGACAGACTAATGCAAAGAATTACAAGATTTTTCGAAGAGAATCTTGTACGAAGCCGACTGATTGAACTTCGGGGTATCTGCTCGAAATGCCCTGCAATCTGAGTCGCGAGCGACTCCAGAACATTCACTGTGATGGGACAAGTTGTTAATCGAGTTATTTTTGACAGACTAATGCAAAGAATTGCAAGATATTTCGAACAGAATCTTGAACGAAACCGACTGATTGAACTTCGGAGTATCGGCTCGAAATGCCCTGCAATCTGAGTCCCGAGCGACTCCAGAACATTCACTGTGATGGGAGAAGTTGTTAATCGAGTTATTTTTGACAGACTAATGCAAAGAATTGCAAGATATTTCGAATAGAATCTTGAACGAAGCCGACTGATTGAACTTCGGGTATCGGCTCGAAACACCCAGTAATCTGAGTCCCGAGCGACTCCAGAACATTCACTGTGATGGGAGAAGTTGTTAATCGAGTTATTTTTGACAGACTAATGCAAAGAATTGCAAGATATTTCGAACAGAATCTTGAACGATACCGACTGATTGAACTTCGGGGTATCGTCTCGAAATGCCCTGCAATCTGAGTCCCGAGCGACTCCAGAAGATTCACTGTGATGGGAGAAGTTGTTAATCGAGTTATTTTTGACAGACTAATGCAAAGAATTACAAGATATTTCGAAGAGAATCTTGTACGAAGCCGACTGATTGAACTTCGGGGTATCGGATCGAAATGCCCTGCAATATGAGTCCCGAGCGACTCCAGAACATTCACTGTGATGGGACAAGTTGTTAATCGAGTTATTTTTGACAGATTAATGCAAAGAATTGCAAGATATTTCGAACAGAATCTTGAACGAAACCGACTGATTGAACTTCGGGGTATCGGCTCGAAACACCCAGTAATCTGAGTCCCGAGCGACTCCAGAACATTCACTGTGATGGGAGAAGTTGTTAATCGAGTTATTTTTGACAGACTAATGCAAAGAATTACAAGATTTTTCGAAGAGAATCTAGTACGAAGCCGACTGATTGAACTTCGGTGTATCGGCTCGAAATGCCCTGCAATCTGAGCCCCGAGCGACTCCAGAACATTCACTGTGATTGGAGAAGTTGTTAATCGAGTTATTTTTGACAGACTAATGCAAAGAATTGCAAGATATTCCGAACAGAATCTTGAACGAAGCCGACTGATTGAACTTTGGCGTATCGGCTCGAAACGCTCAGTAATCTGAGTCCCGAGCGACTCCAGAACATTCACTGTGATGGGAGAAGTTGTTAATGGAGTTATTTTTGACAGACTAATGCAAAGAATTGCAAGATATTCCGAATAGAATCTTGAACGAAGCCGACTGATTGAACTTCGGGGTATCGGCTCGAAATGCCCTGCAATCTGAGTCCCGAGCGACTCCAGAACATTCACTGTGATGGGAGAAGTTGTTAATCGAGTTATTTTTGACAGACTAATGCAAAGAATTGCAAGATATTTCGAATAGAATCTTGAACGAAGCCGACTGATTGAATTTCGTGGTATCGGCTCGAAATGCCCTGCAATCTGAGTCCCGAGCGACTCCAGAACATTCACTGTGATGGGAGAAGTTGTTAATCGAGTTATTTTTGACAAACTAATGCAAAGAATTGCAAGATATTCCGAATAGAATCTTGAACGAAGCCGACTGATTGAACTTCGGGGTATCGGCTCGAAATGTCCAGTAATCTGTGTCCCGAGCGACTCCAGAACATTCACTGTGATGGGAGAAGTTGTTAATCGAGTTATTTTTGACAAACTAATGCAAAGAATTGCAAGATATTCCGAATAGAATCTTGAACGAAGCCGACTGATTGAACTTCGGGGTATCGGCTCGAAATGTCCAGTAATCTGTGTCCCGAGCGACTCCAGAACATTCACTGTGATGGGAGAAGTTGTTAATCAAGTTATTTTTGACAAACTAATGCAAAGAATTGCAAGATATTCCGAATAGAATCTTGAACGAAGCCGACTGATTGAATTTCGGGGTATCGGCTCGAAATGCCCAGTAATCTGAGTCCCGAGCGACTCCAGAACATTCACTGTGATGGGAGAAGTTGTTAATCGAGTTATTTTTGACAGACTAATGCAAAGAATTGCAAGATATTTCGAATAGAATCTTGAACGAAGCCGACTGATTGAATTTCGTGGTATCGGCTCGAAATGCCCTGCAATCTGAGTCCCGAGCGACTCCAGAACATTCACTGTGATGGGAGAAGTTGTTAATCGAGTTATTTTTGACAGACTAATGCAAAGAATTGCAAGATATTTCGAATAGAATCTTGAACGAAGCCGACTGATTGAATTTCGTGGTATCGGCTCGAAATGCCCTGCAATCTGAGTCCCGAGCGACTCCAAAACATTCACTATGATGGGAGAAGTTGTTAATCGAGTTATTTTTGACAGACTAATGCAAAGAATTGCAAGATATTCCGAATAGAATCTTGAACGAAGCCGACTGATTGAACTTCGGGTATCGGCTCGAAACGCCCAGTAATCTGAGTCCCGAGCGACTCCAGAACATTCACTGTGATGGGAGAAGTTGTTAATCGAGTTATTTTTGACAGACTAATGCAAAGAATTGCAAGATATTTCGAACAGAATCTTGAACGATACCGACTGATTGAACTTCGGGGTATCGTCTCGAAATGCCCTGCAATCTGAGTCCCGAGCGACTCCAGAACATTCACTGTGATGGGAGAAGTTGTTAATCGAGTTATTTTTGACAAACTAATGCAAAGAATTGCAAGATATTCCGAATAGAATCTTGAACGAAGCCGACTGATTGAACTTCGGGGTATCTGCTCGAAATGTCCAGTAATCTGTGTCCCGAGCGACTCCAGAACATTCACTGTGATGGGAGAAGTTGTTAATCAAGTTATTTTTGACAAACTAATGCAAAGAATTGCAAGATATTCCGAATAGAATCTTGAACGAAGCCGACTGATTGAATTTCGGGGTATCGGCTCGAAATGCCCAGTAATCTGAGTCCCGAGCGACTCCAGAACATTCACTGTGATGGGAGAAGTTGTTAATCGAGTTATTTTTGACAGACTAATGCAAAGAATTACACACTTTTTCGAATAGAATCTTGAACGAAGCCGACTGATTGAACTTCGGGGTATCGGCTCGAAATGCCCAGTAATCTGAGTCCCGAGCGACTCCAGAACATTCACTGTGATGGGAGAAGTTGTTAATCGAGTTATTTTTGACAGACTAATGCAAAGAATTACACACTTTTTCGAATAGAATCTTGAACGAAGCCGACTGATTGAACTTCGGGGTATCGGCTCGAAACGCCCAGTAATCTGAGTCCCGAGCGACTCCAGAACATTCACTGTGATGGGAGAAGTTGTTAATCAAGTTATTTTTGACTGACTAATGCAAAGAATTACACACTTTCTCGAATAGAATCTTGAATGAAGCCGACTGATTGAACTTTGGGGTATCTGCTCAAAATGCCCTGCAATCTGAGTCCCGAGCAAGTCCAGAACATTCATTGTGATTGGAGAAGTTGTTAATTGAGTTATTTTTGACAGACTAATGCAAAGAACTGCAAGATATTCCGAATAGAATCTTGAACGAAGCCGACTGATTGAACTTCGGGGTATCGGCTCGAGCCCAGTAATCTGAGTCCCGAGCGACTCCAGAACATTCACTGTGATGGGAGAAGTTGTTAATCGAGTTATTTTTGACAGACTAATGCAAAGAATTGCAAGATATTCCGAATAGAATCTTGAACGAAGCCGACTGATTGAACTTCGGGGTATCGGCTCGAAACGCCCAGTAATCTGAGTCCCGAGCGACTCCAAAACATTCACTGTGATGGGAGAAGTTGTTAATCGAGTTATTTTTGACAGACTAATGCAAAGAATTGCAAGATATTCCGAATAGAATCTCGAACGAAGCCGACTAATTGAATTTCGGGGTATCGGCTCGAAATGCCCTGCAATCTGAGTCCCGAGCGACTCCAGAACATTCACTGTGATGGGACAAGTTGTTAATCGAGTTATTTTTGACAGACTAATGCAAAGAATTGCAAGATATTTCGAATAGAATCTTGAACGAAGCCGACTGATTGAACTTCGGGTATCGGCTCGAAACACCCAGTAATCTGAGTCCCGAGCGACTCCAGAACATTCACTGTGATGGGAGAAGTTGTTAATCGAGTTATTTTTGACAGACTAATGCAAAGAATTGCAAGATATTCCTAATAGAATCTTGAACGAAGCCGACTAATTGAACTTCGGGGTATCGGCTCGAAACGCCCAATAATCTGAGTCCCGAGCAACTACAGAACATTCACTATGATGGGAGAAGTTGTTAATCGAGTTATTTTTGACAGACTAATGCAAAGAATTGCAAGATATTTCGAACAAAATCTTGAACGAAACCGACTGATTGAACTTCGGGGTATCGGCTCGAAATGCCCCGCAATCTGAGTCCCGAGCGACTCCAGAACATTCACTGTGATGGGAGAAGTTGTTAATCGAGTTATTTTTGACAGACTAATGCAAAGAATTACAAGATTTTTCGAAGAGAATCTTGTACGAAGCCGACTGATTGAACTTCGGGGTATCTGCTCGAAATGCCCTGCAATCTGAGTCGCGAGCGACTCCAGAACATTCACTGTGATGGGACAAGTTGTTAATCGAGTTATTTTTGACAGACTAATGCAAAGAATTGCAAGATATTTCGAACAGAATCTTGAACGAAACCGACTGATTGAACTTCGGAGTATCGGCTCGAAATGCCCTGCAATCTGAGTCCCGAGCGACTCCAGAACATTCACTGTGATGGGAGAAGTTGTTAATCGAGTTATTTTTGACAGACTAATGCAAAGAATTGCAAGATATTTCGAATAGAATCTTGAACGAAGCCGACTGATTGAACTTCGGGTATCGGCTCGAAACACCCAGTAATCTGAGTCCCGAGCGACTCCAGAACATTCACTGTGATGGGAGAAGTTGTTAATCGAGTTATTTTTGACAGACTAATGCAAAGAATTGCAAGATATTTCGAACAGAATCTTGAACGATACCGACTGATTGAACTTCGGGGTATCGTCTCGAAATGCCCTGCAATCTGAGTCCCGAGCGACTCCAGAAGATTCACTGTGATGGGAGAAGTTGTTAATCGAGTTATTTTTGACAGACTAATGCAAAGAATTACAAGATATTTCGAAGAGAATCTTGTACGAAGCCGACTGATTGAACTTCGGGGTATCGGATCGAAATGCCCTGCAATATGAGTCCCGAGCGACTCCAGAACATTCACTGTGATGGGACAAGTTGTTAATCGAGTTATTTTTGACAGACTAATGCAAAGAATTGCAAGATATTTCGAACAGAATCTTGAACGAAACCGACTGATTGAACTTCGGGGTATCGGCTCGAAACACCCAGTAATCTGAGTCCCGAGCGACTCCAGAACATTCACTGTGATGGGAGAAGTTGTTAATCGAGTTATTTTTGACAGACTAATGCAAAGAATTACAAGATTTTTCGAAGAGAATCTAGTACGAAGCCGACTGATTGAACTTCGGTGTATCGGCTCGAAATGCCCTGCAATCTGAGCCCCGAGCGACTCCAGAACATTCACTGTGATTGGAGAAGTTGTTAATCGAGTTATTTTTGACAGACTAATGCAAAGAATTGCAAGATATTCCGAACAGAATCTTGAACGAAGCCGACTGATTGAACTTTGGCGTATCGGCTCGAAACGCTCAGTAATCTGAGTCCCGAGCGACTCCAGAACATTCACTGTGATGGGAGAAGTTGTTAATGGAGTTATTTTTGACAGACTAATGCAAAGAATTGCAAGATATTCCGAACAGAATCTTGAACGAAGCCGACTGATTGAACTTTGGCGTATCGGCTCGAAACGCTCAGTAATCTGAGTCCCGAGCGACTCCAGAACATTCACTGTGATGGGAGAAGTTGTTAATCGAGTTATTTTTGACAGACTAATGCAAAGAATTACAAGATTTTTCGAAGAGAATCTTGTACGAAGCCGACTGATTGAACTTCGGGGTATCTGCTCGAAATGCCCTGCAATCTGAGTCGCGAGCGACTCCAGAACATTCACTGTGATGGGACAAGTTGTTAATCGAGTTATTTTTGACAGACTAATGCAAAGAATTGCAAGATATTTCGAACAGAATCTTGAACGAAACCGACTGATTGAACTTCGGAGTATCGGCTCGAAATGCCCTGCAATCTGAGTCCCGAGCGACTCCAGAACATTCACTGTGATGGGAGAAGTTGTTAATCGAGTTGTTTTTGACAGACTAATGCAAAGAATTGCAAGATATTTCGAATAGAATCTTGAACGAAGCCGACTGATTGAACTTCGGGTATCGGCTCGAAACACCCAGTAATCTGAGTCCCGAGCGACTCCAGAACATTCACTGTGATGGGAGAAGTTGTTAATCGAGTTATTTTTGACAGACTAATGCAAAGAATTGCAAGATATTTCGAACAGAATCTTGAACGATACCGACTGATTGAACTTCGGGGTATCGTCTCGAAATGCCCTGCAATCTGAGTCCCGAGCGACTCCAGAAGATTCACTGTGATGGGAGAAGTTGTTAATCGAGTTATTTTTGACAGACTAATGCAAAGAATTACAAGATATTTCGAAGAGAATCTTGTACGAAGCCGACTGATTGAACTTCGGGGTATCGGATCGAAATGCCCTGCAATATGAGTCCCGAGCGACTCCAGAACATTCACTGTGATGGGACAAGTTGTTAATCGAGTTATTTTTGACAGACTAATGCAAAGAATTGCAAGATATTTCGAACAGAATCTTGAACGAAACCGACTGATTGAACATCGGGGTATCGGCTCGAAACACCCAGTAATCTGAGTCCCGAGCGACTCCAGAACATTCACTGTGATGGGAGAAGTTGTTAATCGAGTTATTTTTGACAGACTAATGCAAAGAATTACAAGATTTTTCGAAGAGAATCTAGTACGAAGCCGACTGATTGAACTTCGGTGTATCGGCTCGAAATGCCCTGCAATCTGAGCCCCGAGCGACTCCAGAACATTCACTGTGATTGGAGAAGTTGTTAATCGAGTTATTTTTGACAGACTAATGCAAAGAATTGCAAGATATTCCGAACAGAATCTTGAACGAAGCCGACTGATTGAACTTTGGCGTATCGGCTCGAAACGCTCAGTAATCTGAGTCCCGAGCGACTCCAGAACATTCACTGTGATGGGAGAAGTTGTTAATGGAGTTATTTTTGACAGACTAATGCAAAGAATTGCAAGATATTCCGAATAGAATCTTGAACGAAGCCGACTGATTGAACTTCGGGGTATCGGCTCGAAATGCCCTGCAATCTGAGTCCCGAGCGACTCCAGAACATTCACTGTGATGGGAGAAGTTGTTAATCGAGTTATTTTTGACAGACTAATGCAAAGAATTGCAAGATATTTCGAATAGAATCTTGAACGAAGCCGACTGATTGAATTTCGTGGTATCGGCTCGAAATGCCCTGCAATCTGAGTCCCGAGCGACTCCAGAACATTCACTGTGATGGGAGAAGTTGTTAATCGAGTTATTTTTGACAGACTAATGCAAAGAATTGCAAGATATTTCGAATAGAATCTTGAACGAAGCCGACTGATTGAATTTCGTGGTATCGGCTCGAAATGCCCTGCAATCTGAGTCCCGAGCGACTCCAAAACATTCACTATGATGGGAGAAGTTGTTAATCGAGTTATTTTTGACAGACTAATGCAAAGAATTGCAAGATATTCCGAATAGAATCTTGAACGAAGCCGACTGATTGAACTTCGGGTATCGGCTCGAAACGCCCAGTAATCTGAGTCCCGAGCGACTCCAGAACATTCACTGTGATGGGAGAAGTTGTTAATCGAGTTATTTTTGACAGACTAATGCAAAGAATTGCAAGATATTTCGAACAGAATCTTGAACGATACCGACTGATTGAACTTCGGGGTATCGTCTCGAAATGCCCTGCAATCTGAGTCCCGAGCGACTCCAGAACATTCACTGTGATGGGAGAAGTTGTTAATCGAGTTATTTTTGACAAACTAATGCAAAGAATTGCAAGATATTCCGAATAGAATCTTGAACGAAGCCGACTGATTGAACTTCGGGGTATCTGCTCGAAATGTCCAGTAATCTGTGTCCCGAGCGACTCCAGAACATTCACTGTGATGGGAGAAGTTGTTAATGGAGTTATTTTTGACAGACTAATGCAAAGAATTGCAAGATATTCCGAACAGAATCTTGAACGAAGCCGACTGATTGAACTTTGGCGTATCGGCTCGAAACGCTCAGTAATCTGAGTCCCGAGCGACTCCAGAACATTCACTGTGATGGGAGAAGTTGTTAATCGAGTTATTTTTGACAGACTAATGCAAAGAATTACAAGATTTTTCGAAGAGAATCTTGTACGAAGCCGACTGATTGAATTTCGGGGTATCGGCTCGAAATGCCCTGCAATCTGAGTCCCGAGCGACTACAGAACATTCACTGTGATGGGAGAAGTTGTTAATCGAGTTATTTTTAACAGACTAATGCAAAGAATTACAAGATTTTTCGAAGAGAATCTTGTACGAAGCCGACTGATTGAATTTCGGGGTATCGGCTCGAAATGCCCTGCAATCTGAGTCCCGAGCGACTCCAGAACATTCACTGTGATGGTAGAAGTTGTTAATCGAGTTATTTTTGACAGACTAATGCAAAGAATTGCAAGATATTTCGAACAGAATCTTGAACGAAGCCGACTGATTGAACTTCGGGGTATCGGCTCGAGATGCCCTACAATCTGAGTCCCGAGCGACTCCAGAACATTCACTGTGATGGGAGAAGTTGTTAATCGAGTTATTTTTGACAGACTAATGCAAAGAATTGCAAGATATTCCGAACAGAATCTTGAACGAAGCCGACTGATTGAACTTTGGCGTATCGGCTCGAAACGCTCAGTAATCTGAGTCCCGAGCGACTCCAGAACATTCACTGTGATGGGAGAAGTTGTTAATCGAGATATTTTTGACAGACTAATGCAAAGAATTACACACTTTTTAGAATAGAATCTTGAACGAAGCCGACTGATTGAACTTCGGGGTATCTGCTCGAAACACCCAGTAATCGGAGTCCCGAGCGACTACAGAACATTCACTGTGATGGGAGAAGTTGTTAATCGAGTTATTTTTAACAGACTAATGCAAAGAATTACAAGATTTTTCGAAGAGAATCTTGTACGAAGCCGACTGATTGAATTTCGGGGTATCGGCTCGAAATGCCCTGCAATCTGAGTCCCGAGCGACTCCAGAACATTCACTGTGATGGTAGAAGTTGTTAATCGAGTTATTTTTGACAGACTAATGCAAAGAATTGCAAGATATTTCGAACAGAATCTTGAACGAAGCCGACTGATTGAACTTCGGGGTATCGGCTCGAAATGCCCTGCAATCTGAGTCCCGAGCGACTCCAGAACATTCACTGTGATGGTAGAAGTTGTTAATCGAGTTATTTTTGACAGACTAATGCAAAGAATTGCAAGATATTTCGAACAGAATCTTGAACGAAGCCGACTGATTGAACTTCGGGGTATCGGCTCGAGATGCCCTACAATCTGAGTCCCGAGCGACTCCAGAACATTCACTGTGATGGGAGAAGTTGTTAATCGAGTTATTTTTGACAGACTAATGCAAAGAATTGCAAGATATTCCGAACAGAATCTTGAACGAAGCCGACTGATTGAACTTTGGCGTATCGGCTCGAAACGCTCAGTAATCTGAGTCCCGAGCGACTCCAGAACATTCACTGTGATGGGAGAAGTTGTTAATCGAGATATTTTTGACAGACTAATGCAAAGAATTACACACTTTTTAGAATAGAATCTTGAACGAAGCCGACTGATTGAACTTCGGGGTATCTGCTCGAAACACCCAGTAATCGGAGTCCCGAGCGACTACAGAACATTCACTGTGATGGGAGAAGTTGTTAATCGAGTTATTTTTAACAGACTAATGCAAAGAATTACAAGATTTTTCGAAGAGAATCTTGTACGAAGCCGACTGATTGAATTTCGGGGTATCGGCTCGAAATGCCCTGCAATCTGAGTCCCGAGCGACTCCAGAACATTCACTGTGATGGTAGAAGTTGTTAATCGAGTTATTTTTGACAGACTAATGCAAAGAATTGCAAGATATTTCGAACAGAATCTTGAACGAAGCCGACTGATTGAACTTCGGGGTATCGGCTCGAGATGCCCTACAATCTGAGTCCCGAGCGACTCCAGAACATTCACTGTGATGGGAGAAGTTGTTAATCGAGTTATTTTTGACAGACTAATGCAAAGAATTGCAAGATATTTCGAACAAAATCTTGAACGAAGCCGACTGATTGAACTTCGGGGTATCGGCTCGAAATGCCCTACAATCTGAGTCCCGAGCGACTCCAGAACATTCACTGTGATGGGAGAAGTTGTTAATCGAGTTATTTTTGACAAACTAATGCAAAGAATTGCAAGATATTTCGAATAGAATCTTGAACGAAGCCGACTGATTGAATTTCGTGGTATCGGCTCGAAATGCCCTGCAATCTGAGTCCCGAGCGACTCCAGAACATTCACTGTGATGGGAGAAGTTGTTAATCGAGTTATTTTTAACAGACTAATGCAAAGAATTGTAAGATATTCCGAAGAGAATCTTGAACGAAGCCGACTGATTGAACTTCGGGGAATCGGCTCGAAACGCCCAGTAATCTGAGTCCCGAGGAACTACAGAACATTCACTGTGATGGGAGAAGTTGTTAATCGAGTTATTTTTGACAGACTAATGCAAAGAATTGCAAGATATTTCGAATAGAATCTTGAACGAAGCCGACTGATTGAATTTCGCGGTATCGGCTCGAAATGCCCTGCAATCTGAGTCCCGATCGACTCCAGAACATTCACTGTGATGGGAGAAGTTGTTAATCGAGTTATTTTTAACAGACTAATGCAAAGAATTACAAGATTTTTCGAAGAGAATCTTGTACGAAGCCGACTGATTGAATTTCGGGGTATCGGCTCGAAATGCCCTGCAATCTGAGTCCCGAGCGACTCCAGAACATTCACTGTGATGGTAGAAGTTGTTAATCGAGTTATTTTTGACAGACTAATGCAAAGAATTGCAAGATATTTCGAACAGAATCTTGAACGAAGCCGACTGATTGAACTTCGGGGTATCGGCTCGAGATGCCCTACAATCTGAGTCCCGAGCGACTCCAGAACATTCACTGTGATGGGAGAAGTTGTTAATCGAGTTATTTTTGACAGACTAATGCAAAGAATTGCAAGATATTTCGAACAAAATCTTGAACGAAGCCGACTGATTGAACTTCGGGGTATCGGCTCGAAATGCCCTACAATCTGAGTCCCGAGCGACTCCAGAACATTCACTGTGATGGGAGAAGTTGTTAATCGAGTTATTTTTGACAAACTAATGCAAAGAATTGCAAGATATTTCGAATAGAATCTTGAACGAAGCCGACTGATTGAATTTCGTGGTATCGGCTCGAAATGCCCTGCAATCTGAGTCCCGAGCGACTCCAGAACATTCACTGTGATGGGAGAAGTTGTTAATCGAGTTATTTTTGACAGACTAATGCAAAGAATTGCAAGATATTCCGAATAGAATCTTGAACGAAGCCGACTGATTGAACTTCGGGGTATCGGCTCGAGATGCCCTACAATCTGAGTCCCGAGCGACTCCAGAACATTCACTGTGATGGGAGAAGTTGTTAATCGAGTTATTTTTGACAGACTAATGCAAAGAATTGCAAGATATTTCGAACAGAATCTTGAACGAATCCGACTGATTGAACTTCGGGGTATCTGCTCGAAACACCCAGTAATCGGAGTCCCGAGCGACTACAGAACATTCACTGTGATGGGAGAAGTTGTTAATCGAGTTATTTTTAACAGACTAATGCAAAGAATTACAAGATTTTTCGAAGAGAATCTTGTACGAAGCCGACTGATTGAATTTCGGGGTATCGGCTCGAAATGCCCTGCAATCTGAGTCCCGAGCGACTCCAGAACATTCACTGTGATGGTAGAAGTTGTTAATCGAGTTATTTTTGACAGACTAATGCAAAGAATTGCAAGATATTTCGAACAAAATCTTGAACGAAGCCGACTGATTGAACTTCGGGGTATCGGCTCGAGATGCCCTACAATCTGAGTCCCGAGCGACTCCAGAACTTTCACTGTGATGGGAGAAGTTGTTAATCGAGTTATTTTTGATAGACTAATGCAAAGAATTGCAAGATATTTCGAACAAAATCTTGAACGAAGCCGACTGATTGAACTTCGGGGTATCGGCTCGAAATGCCCTACAATCTGAGTCCCGAGCGACTCCAGAACATTCACTGTGATGGGAGAAGTTGTTAATCGAGTTATTTTTGACAAACTAATGCAAAGAATTGCAAGATATTTCGAATAGAATCTTGAACGAAGCCGACTGATTGAATTTCGTGGTATCGGCTCGAAATGCCCTGCAATCTGAGTCCCGAGCGACTCCAGAACATTCACTGTGATGGGAGAAGTTGTTAATCGAGTTATTTTTAACAGACTAATGCAAAGAATTGTAAGATATTCCGAAGAGAATCTTGAACGAAGCCGACTGATTGAACTTCGGGGAATCGGCTCGAAACGCCCAGTAATCTGAGTACCGAGCAACTACAGAACATTCACTGTGATGGGAGAAGTTGTTAATCAAGATATTTTTGACAGACTAATGCAAAGAATTACACACTTTTTAGAATAGAATCTTGAACGAAGCCGACTGATTGAACTTCGGGGTATCTGCTCGAAACACCCAGTAATCGGAGTCCCGAGCGACTACAGAACATTCACTGTGATGGGAGAAGTTGTTAATCGAGTTATTTTTAACAGACTAATGCAAAGAATTACAAGATTTTTCGAAGAGAATCTTGTACGAAGCCGACTGATTGAATTTCGGGGTATCGGCTCGAAATGCCCTGCAATCTGAGTCCCGAGCGACTCCAGAACATTCACTGTGATGGTAGAAGTTGTTAATCGAGTTATTTTTGACAGACTAATGCAAAGAATTGCAAGATATTTCGAACAGAATCTTGAACGAAGCCGACTGATTGAACTTCGGGGTATCGGCTCGAGATGCCCTACAATCTGAGTCCCGAGCGACTCCAGAACATTCACTGTGATGGGAGAAGTTGTTAATCGAGTTATTTTTGACAGACTAATGCAAAGAATTGCAAGATATTTCGAACAAAATCTTGAACGAAGCCGACTGATTGAACTTCGGGGTATCGGCTCGAAATGCCCTACAATCTGAGTCCCGAGCGACTCCAGAACATTCACTGTGATGGGAGAAGTTGTTAATCGAGTTATTTTTGACAAACTAATGCAAAGAATTGCAAGATATTTCGAATAGAATCTTGAACGAAGCCGACTGATTGAATTTCGTGGTATCGGCTCGAAATGCCCTGCAATCTGAGTCCCGAGCGACTCCAGAACATTCACTGTGATGGGAGAAGTTGTTAATCGAGTTATTTTTAACAGACTAATGCAAAGAATTGTAAGATATTCCGAAGAGAATCTTGAACGAAGCCGACTGATTGAACTTCGGGGAATCGGCTCGAAACGCCCAGTAATCTGAGTCCCGAGGAACTACAGAACATTCACTGTGATGGGAGAAGTTGTTAATCGAGTTATTTTTGACAGACTAATGCAAAGAATTGCAAGATATTTCGAATAGAATCTTGAACGAAGCCGACTGATTGAATTTCGCGGTATCGGCTCGAAATGCCCTGCAATCTGAGTCCCGATCGACTCCAGAACATTCACTGTGATGGGAGAAGTTGTTAATCGAGTTATTTTTGACAAACTAATGCAAAGAATTGCAAGATATTCCGAATAGAATCTTGAACGAAGCCGACTGATTGAACTTCGGGGAATCGGCTCGAAACGCCCAGTAATCTGAGTCCCGAGCAACTACAGAACATTCACTGTGTTGGGAGAAGTTGTTAATCAAGTTATTTTTGACTGACTAATGCAAAGAATTACACACTTTTTCGAATAAAATCTTGAATGAAGCCGACTGATTGAACTTCGGGGTATCGGCTCGAAATGCCCTGCAATCTGAGTCCCGAGCGACTCCAGAACATTCACTGTGATGGGAGAAGTTGTTAATCGAGTTATTTTTGACAGACTAATGCAAAGAATTGCAAGATATTCCGAACAGAATCTTGAACGAAGCCGACTGATTGAACTTCGGGGTATCGGCTCGAAACGCCCAGTAATCTGAGTCCCGAGCGACTACAGAACATTCACTGTGATGGGAGAAGTTGTTAATCGAGTAATTTTTCACAGACTAATGCAAAGAATTACAATATTTTTCGAAGAGAATCTTGTAGGAAGCAGACTGATTGAATTTCGGGGTATCGGCTCGAAATGCCCTGCAATCTGAGTCCCGAGCGACTCCAGAACATTCACTGTGATGGGAGAAGTTGTTAATCGAGTTATTTTTGACAGACTAATGCAAAGAATTGCAAGATATTCCGAATAGATTCTTGAACGAAGCCGACTGATTGAACTTCGGGGTATCGGCTCGAAATGCCCTGCAATCTGAGTCCCGAGCGACTCCAGAACATTCACTGTGATGGGAGAAGTTGTTAATCGAGTTATTTTTGACAGACTAATGCAAAGAATTGCAAGATATTCCGAACAGAATCTTGAACGAAGCCGACTGATTGAACTTCGGGGTATCGGCTCGAAACGCCCAGTAATCTGAGTCCCGAGCGACTACAGAACATTCACTGTGATGGGAGAAGTTGTTAATCGAGTAATTTTTCACAGACTAATGCAAAGAATTACAATATTTTTCGAAGAGAATCTTGTAGGAAGCAGACTGATTGAATTTCGGGGTATCGGCTCGAAATGCCCTGCAATCTGAGTCCCGAGCGACTCCAGAACATTCACTGTGATGGGAGAAGTTGTTAATCGAGTTATTTTTGACAGACTAATGCAAAGAATTGCAAGATATTCCGAATAGATTCTTGAACGAAGCCGACTGATTGAACTTCGGGGTATCGGCTCGAAATGCCCTGCAATATGAGTCCCGAGTGACTCCAGAACATTCACTGTGATGGGAGAAGTTGTTAATCAAGATATTTTTGACAGACTAATGCAAAGAATTACACACTTTTTAGAATAGAATCTTGAATGAAGCCGACTGATTGAACTTCGGGGTATCGGCTCGAAATGCCCTGCAATCTGAGTCCCGAGCGACTCCAGAACATTCACTGTGATGGGAGAAGTTGTTAATCGAGTTATTTTTGACAGACTAATGCAAAGAATTGCAAGATATTCCGAATAGAATCTTGAACGAAGTCGACTGATTGAATTTCGGGGTATCGGCTTGAAACGCTCAGTAATCTGAGTCCCGAGCAACTACAGAACATTCACTGTGATGGGAGAAGTTGTTAATCGAGTTATTTTTGACGGACTAATGCAAAGAATTGCAAGATATTCCGAATAGAATCTTGAACGAAGCCGACTGATTGAACTTCGGGGTATCGGCTCGAAATGCCCAGTAATCTGAGTCCCGAGCGACTCCAGAACATTCACTGTGATGGGAGAAGTTGTTAATCGAGTTATTTTTGACTGACTAATGCAAAGAATTACACTCTTTTTCGAATAGAATCTTGAACGAAGCCGACTGATTGAACTTCGGGGTATCGGCTCGAAACGCCCAGTAATCTGAGTCCCGAGCGACTCCAGAACATCCACAGTGATGGGAGAAGTTGTTAATCGAGTTATTTTTGACTGACTAATGCAAAGAATTACACACTTTTTCGAATAGAATCTTGAACGAAGCCGACTGATTGAACTTCGGGGTATCGGCTCGAAATGCCCTACAATCTGAGTCCCGAGCGACTCCAGAACATTCACTGTGATGGGAGAAGTTGTTAATCGAGTTATTTTTGACAGACTAATGCAAAGAATTGCAAGATATTCCGAATAGAATCTTGAACGAAGCCGACTGATTGAGCTTCGGCGTATCGGCTCGAAACGCCCAGTAATCTGTGTCCCGAGCGACTCCAGAACATTCACTGTGATGGGACAAGTTATTAATCGAGTTATTTTTGACAGACTAATGCAAAGAATTGCAAGATATTCCGAATAGAATCTTGAACGAAGCTGACTGATTGAACTTCGGCGTATCGGCTCGAAACGTCCAGTAATTTGAGTCCCAAGCGACTCCAGAACATTCACTGTGATGGGAGATGTTGTTAATCGAGTTATTTTTGACAGGCTAATGCAAAGAATTGCAAGATATTCCGAATATAATCTTGAACGAAGCCGACTGATTGAACTTCGGGGTATCGGCTCGAAATGCCCTACAATCTGAGTCCCGAGCGACTCCAGAACATTCACTGTGATGGGAGAAGTTGTTAATCGAGTTATTTTTGACAGACTAATGCAAAGTATTGCAAGATATTCCGAATAGAATCTTGAACGAAGCCGACTGATTGAACTTCGGCGTATCGGCTCGAAATGCCCTGTAACCTGAGTCCCGAGCGACTCCAGAACATCCACTGTGATGGGAGAAGTTGTTAATCGAGTTATTTTTGACAGACTAATGCAAAGAATTGCAAGATATTTCGAATAGAATCTTGAACGAAGCCGACTGATTGAAGTTCGGGGTATCGGCTCGAAATGCCCTACAATCTGAGTCCCGAGCGACTCCAGAACATTCACTGTGATGGGAGAAGTTGTTAATCGAGTTATTTTTGACAGACTAATGCAAAGAATTGCAAGATATTCCGAATAGAATCTTGAACGAAGCCGACTGATTGAGCTTCGGCGTATCGGCTCGAAACGCCCAGTAATCTGTGTCCCGAGCGACTCCAGAACATTCACTGTGATGGGACAAGTTATTAATCGAGTTATTTTTGACAGACTAATGCAAAGAATTGCAAGATATTCCGAATAGAATCTTGAACGAAGCCGACTGATTGAACTTCGGGGTATCGGCTCGAAACGCCCAGTAATCTGAGTCCCGAGCGACTACAGAACAATCACTGTGATGGGAGAAGTTGTTAATCGAGTTATTTTTGACAGACTAATGCAAAGAATTGCAAGATATTTCGAATAGAATCTTGAACGAAGCTGACTGATTGAACTTCGGCGTATCGGCTCGAAACGTCCAGTAATTTGAGTCCCAAGCGACTCCAGAACATTCACTGTGATGGGAGATGTTGTTAATCGAGTTATTTTTGACAGGCTAATGCAAAGAATTGCAAGATATTTCGAATATAATCTTGAACGAAGCCGACTGATTGAACTTCGAGGTATCGGCTCGAAACGCCCAGTAATCTGAGTCCCGAGCGACTCCAGAACATTCACTGTGATGGGAGAAGTTGTTAATCGAGTTATTTTTGATAGACTAATGCAAAGAATTACAAGATTTTTCGAAGAGAATCTTGTACGAAGCCGACTGATTGAACTTCGGGGTATCGGCTCGAAATGCCCTGCAATCTGAGTCCCGAGCGACTCCAGAACATTCAATGTGATGGGAGAAGTTGTTAATCGAGTTATTTTTGACAGACTAATGCAAAGAATTGCAAGATATTCCGAATAGAATCTTGAACGAAGCCGACTGATTGAGCTTCGGCGTATCGGCTCGAAACGCCCAGTAATCTGTGTCCCGAGCGACTCCAGAACATTCACTGTGATGGGACAAGTTATTAATCGAGTTATTTTTGACAGACTAATGCAAAGAATTGCAAGATATTCCGAATAGAATCTTGAACGAAGCCGACTGATTGAACTTCGGGGTATCGGCTCGAAACGCCCAGTAATCTGAGTCCCGAGCGACTACAGAACAATCACTGTGATGGGAGAAGTTGTTAATCGAGTTATTTTTGACAGACTAATGCAATGAATTACTAGATTTTTCGAAGAGAATCTTGTTCGAAGCCGACTGATTGAACTTCGGGGTATCGGCTCGAAATGCCCTGTAACCTGAGTCCCGAGCGACTCCAGAACATTCACTATGATGGGAGAAGTTGTTAATCGAGTTATTTTTGACAGACTAATGCAAAGAATTGCAAGATATTTCGAATAGAATCTTGAACGAAGCTGACTGATTGAACTTCGGCGTATCGGCTCGAAACGTCCAGTAATTTGAGTCCCAAGCGACTCCAGAACATTCACTGTGATGGGAGATGTTGTTAATCGAGTTATTTTTGACAGGCTAATGCAAAGAATTGCAAGATATTCCGAATATAATCTTGAACGAAGCCGACTGATTGAACTTCGGGGTATCGGCTCGAAATGCCCTACAATCTGAGTCCCGAGCGACTCCAGAACATTCACTGTGATGGGAGAAGTTGTTAATTGAGTTATTTTTGACAGACTAATGCAAAGTATTGCAAGATATTCCGAATAGAATCTTGAACGAAGCCGACTGATTGAACTTCGGCGTATCGGCTCGAAATGCCCTGTAACCTGAGTCCCGAGCGACTCCAGAACATCCACTGTGATGGGAGAAGTTGTTAATCGAGTTATTTTTGACAGACTAATGCAAAGAATTGCAAGATATTTCGAATAGAATCTTGAACGAAGCCGACTGATTGAAGTTCGGGGTATCGGCTCGAAATGCCCTACAATCTGAGTCCCGAGCGACTCCAGAACATTCACTGTGATGGGAGAAGTTGTTAATCGAGTTATTTTTGACAGACTAATGCAAAGAATTGCAAGATATTCCGAATAGAATCTTGAACGAAGCCGACTGATTGAGCTTCGGCGTATCGGCTCGAAACGCCCAGTAATCTGTGTCCCGAGCGACTCCAGAACATTCACTGTGATGGGACAAGTTATTAATCGAGTTATTTTTGACAGACTAATACAAAGAATTGCAAGATATTCCGAATAGAATCTTGAACGAAGCCGACTGATTGAACTTCGGGGTATCGGCTCGAAACGCCCAGTAATCTGAGTCCCGAGAGACTACAGAACAATCACTGTGATGGGAGAAGTTGTTAATCGAGTTATTTTTGACAGACTAATGCAAAGAATTGCAAGATATTTCGAATAGAATCTTGAACGAAGCTGACTGATTGAACTTCGGCGTATCGGCTCGAAACGTCCAGTAATTTGAGTCCCAAGCGACTCCAGAACATTCACTGTGATGGGAGATGTTGTTAATCGAGTTATTTTTGACAGGCTAATGCAAAGAATTGCAAGATATTTCGAATATAATCTTGAACGAAGCCGACTGATTGAACTTCGAGGTATCGGCTCGAAACGCCCAGTAATCTGAGTCCCGAGCGACTCCAGAACATTCACTGTGATGGGAGAAGTTGTTAATCGAGTTATTTTTGATAGACTAATGCAAAGAATTACAAGATTTTTCGAAGAGAATCTTGTACGAAGCCGACTGATTGAACTTCGGGGTATCGGCTCGAAATGCCCTGCAATCTGAGTCCCGAGCGACTCCAGAACATTCAATGTGATGGGACAAGTTGTTAATCGAGTTATTTTTGACAGACTAATGCAAAGAATTGCAAGATATTTCGAACAGAATCTTGAACGAAACCGACTGATTGAACTTCGGGGTATCGGATCGAAATGCCCTGCAATCTGAGTCCCGAGCGACTCCAGAACATTCACTGTGTTGGGAGAAGTTGTTAATCGAGTTATTTTTGACAGACTAATGCAAAGAATTGCAAGATATTCCTAATAGAATCTTGAACGAAGCCGACTGATTGAACTTCGGGGTATGGGCTCGAAACGCCCAGTAATCTGAGTCCCAAGCAACTACAGAACAATCACTGTGATGGGAGAAGTTGTTAATCAAGTTATTTTTGACTGACTAATGCAAAGAATTACACACTTTTTCGAATAGAATCTTGAATGAAGCCGACTGATTGAACTTCGGGGTATCGGCTCGAAATGCCCTACAATCTGAGTCCCGAGCGACTCCAGAACATCCACTGTGATGGGAGAAGTTGTTAATCGAGTTATTTTTGACAGACTAATGCAAAGAATTGCAAGATATTCCGAATAGAATCTTGAACGAAGCCGACTGATTGAACTTCGGCGTATCGGCTCGAAACGCCCAGTAATCTGAGTCCCGAGCGACTCCAGAACATCCACAGTGATGGGAGAAGTTGTTAATCGAGTTATTTTTGACTGACTAATGCAAAGAATTACACACTTTTTCGAATAGAATCTTGAACGAAGCCGACTGATTGAACTTCGGGGTATCGGCTCGAAATTCCCTACAATCTGAGTCCCGAGCGACTCCAGAACATTCACTGTGATGGGAGAAGTTGTTAATCAAGTTATTTTTGACAGACTAATGCACAGAATTGCAAGATATTCCGAATAGAATCTTGAACGACGCCGACTGATTGAACTTCGGGGTATCGGCTCGAAACGCTCAGTAATCTGAGTCCCGAGCGACTCCAGAACATTCACTGTGATGGGAGAAGTTGTTAATCGAGTTATTTTTGACAGACTAATGCAAAGAATTGCAAGATATTCCGAATAGAATCTTGAACGAAGCCGACTGATTGAACTTCGGCGTATCGGCTCGAAATGCCCTGCAATCTGAGTCCCGAGCGACTCCAGAACATTCACTGTGATGGGAGATGTTGTTAATCGAGTTATTTTTGACAGGCTAATGCAAAGAATTGCAAGATATTCCGAATAGAATCTTGAACGAAGCCGACTGATTGAACTTCGGGGTATCGGATCGAAATGCCCTGCAATCTGAGTCCCGAGCGACTCCAGAACATTCACTGTGTTGGGAGAAGTTGTTAATCGAGTTATTTTTGACTGACTAATGCAAAGAATTACACACTTTTTCGAATAGAATCTTGAATGAAGCCGACTGATTGAACTTCGGGGTATCGGCTCGAAATGCCCTACAATCTGAGTCCCGAGCGACTCCAGAACATTCACTGTGATGGGAGAAGTTGTTAATCGAGTTATTTTTGACAGACTAATGCAAAGAATTGCAAGATATTCCGAATAGAATCTTGAACGAAGCCGACTGATTGAACTTCGGCGTATCGGCTCGAAATGCCCTGCAATCTGAGTCCCGAGCGACTCCAGAACATTCACTGTGATGGGAGATGTTGTTAATCGAGTTATTTTTGACAGGCTAATGCAAAGAATTGCAAGATATTCCGAATAGAATCTTGAACGAAGCCGACTGATTGAACTTCGGCGTATCGGCTCGAAATGCCCTGCAATCTGAGTCCCGAGCGACTCCAGAACATTCACTGTGATGGGAGAAGTTGTTAATCGAGTTATTTTTGACAGAGTAATGCAAAGAATTACACACTTTTTCGAATAGAATCTTGAATGAAGCCGACTGATTGAACTTCGGGGTATCGGCTCGAAATGCCCTACAATCTGAGTCCCGAGCGACTCCAGAACATTCACTGTGATGGGAGAAGTTGTTAATCGAGTTATTTTTGACAGACTAATGCAAAGAATTGCAAGATATTCCGAATAGAATCTTGAACGAAGCCGACTGATTGAACTTCGGCGTATCGGCTCGAAATGCCCTGCAATCTGAGTCCCGAGCGACTCCAGAACATTCACTGTGATGGGAGATGTTGTTAATCGAGTTATTTTTGACAGGCTAATGCAAAGAATTGCAAGATATTCCGAATAGAATCTTGAACGAAGCCGACTGATTGAACTTCGGCGTATCGGCTCGAAATGCCCTGCAATCTGAGTCCCGAGCGACTCCAGAACATTCACTGTGATGGGAGAAGTTGTTAATCGAGTTATTTTTGACAGAGTAATGCAAAGAATTACACACTTTTTCGAATAGAATCTTGAATGAAGCCGACTGATTGAACTTCGGGGTATCGGCTCGAAATGCCCTGCAATCTGAGTCCCGAGCGACTCCAGAACATCCACTGTGATGGGAGAAGTTGTTAATCGAGTTATTTTTGACAGACTAATGCAAAGAATTGCAAGATATTCCGAATAGAATCTTGAACGAAGCCGACTGATTGAACTTCGGCGTATCGGCTCGAAACGCCCAGTAATCTGAGTCCCGAGCGACTCCAGAACATCCACAGTGATGGGAGAAGTTGTTAATCGAGTTATTTTTGACTGACTAATGCAAAGAATTACACACTTTTTCGAATAGAATCTTGAACGAAACCGACTGATTGAACTTCGGGGTATCGGCTCGAAACGCCCAGTAATCTGAGTCCCGAGCGACTCCAGAACATCCACAGTGATGGGAGAAGTTGTTAATCGAGTTATTTTTGACTGACTAATGCAAAGAATTACACACTTTTTCGAATAGAATCTTGAACGAAGCCGACTGATTGAACTTCGGGGTATCGGCTCGAAATGCCCTACAATCTGAGTCCCGAGCGACTCCAGAACATTCACTGTGATGGGAGAAGTTGTTAATCGAGTTATTTTTGACAGACTAATGCAAAGAATTGCAAGATATTCCGAATAGAATCTTGAACGAAGCCGACTGATTGAACTTCGGCGTATCGGCTCGAAATGCCCTGCAATCTGAGTCCCGAGCGACTCCAGAACATTCACTGTGATGGGAGAAGTTGTTAATCGAGTTATTTTTGACAGAGTAATGCAAAGAATTGCAAGATATTCCGAATAGAATCTTGAACGAAGCCGACTGATTGAACTTCGGGGTATCGGCTCGAAATGCCCTACAATCTGAGTCCCGAGCGACTCCAGAACATTCACTGTGATGGGAGAAGTTGTTAATCGAGTTATTTTTGACAGACTAATGCAAAGAATTGCAAGATATTCCGAATAGAATCTTGAACGAAGCCGATTGATTGAACTTCGGGGTATCGGCTCGAAACGCCCAGTAATCTGAGTCCCGAGCGACTACAGAACAATTACTGTGATGGGAGAAGTTGTTAATCGAGTTATTTTTGACAGACTAATGCAATGAATTACTAGATTTTTCGAAGAGAATCTTGTACGAAGCCGACTGATTGAACTTCGGGGTATCGGCTCGAAATGCCCTGTAACCTGAGTCCCGAGCGACTCCAGAACATTCACTGTGATGGGAGAAGTTGTTAATCGAGTTATTTTTGACAGACTAATGCAAAGAATTGCAAGATATTCCGAATAGAATCTTGAACGAAGTCGACTGATTGAATTTCGGGGTATCGGCTTGAAACGCTCAGTAATCTGAGTCCCGAGCAACTACAGAACATTCACTGTGATGGGAGAAGTTGTTAATCGAGTTATTTTTGACGGACTAATGCAAAGAATTGCAAGATATTCCGAATAGAATCTTGAACGAAGTCGACTGATTGAATTTCGGGGTATCGGCTTGAAACGCTCAGTAATCTGAGTCCCGAGCAACTACAGAACATTCACTGTGATGGGAGAAGTTGTTAATCGAGTTATTTTTGACGGACTAATGCAAAGAATTGCAAGATATTCCGAATAGAATCTTGAACGAAGCCGACTGATTGAACTTCGGGGTATCGGCTCGAAATGCCCAGTAATCTGAGTCCCGAGCGACTCCAGAACATTCACTGTGATGGGAGAAGTTGTTAATCGAGTTATTTTTGACTGACTAATGCAAAGAATTACACACTTTTTCGAATAGAATCTTGAACGAAGCCGACTGATTGAACTTCGGGGTATCGGCTCGAAACGCCCAGTAATCTGAGTCCCGAGCGACTCCAGAACATCCACAGTGATGGGAGAAGTTGTTAATCGAGTTATTTTTGAGTGACTAATGCAAAGAATTACACACTTTTTCGAATAGAATCTTGAACGAAGCCGACTGATTGAACTTCGGGGTATCGGCTCGAAATGCCCTACAATCTGAGTCCCGAGCGACTCCAGAACATTCACTGTGATGGGAGAAGTTGTTAATCGAGTTATTTTTGACAGACTAATGCAAAGAATTGCAAGATATTCCGAATAGAATCTTGAACGAAGCCGACTGATTGAACTTCGGCGTATCGGCTCGAAATGCCCTGCAATCTGAGTCCCGAGCGACTCCAGAACATTCACTGTGATGGGAGAAGTTGTTAATCGAGTTATTTTTGACAGAGTAATGCAAAGAATTGCAAGATATTCCGAATAGAATCTTGAACGAAGCCGACTGATTGAACTTCGGGGTATCGGCTCGAAATGCCCTACAATCTGAGTCCCGAGCGACTCCAGAACATTCACTGTGATGGGAGAAGTTGTTAATCGAGTTATTTTTGACAGACTAATGCAAAGAATTGCAAGATATTCCGAATAGAATCTTGAACGAAGCCGATTGATTGAACTTCGGGGTATCGGCTCGAAACGCCCAGTAATCTGAGTCCCGAGCGACTACAGAACAATCACTGTGATGGGAGAAGTTGTTAATCGAGTTATTTTTGACAGACTAATGCAATGAATTACTAGATTTTTCGAAGAGAATCTTGTACGAAGCCGACTGATTGAACTTCGGGGTATCGGCTCGAAATGCCCTGTAACTTGAGTCCCGAGCGACTCCAGAACATTCACTGTGATGGGAGAAGTTGTTAATCGAGTTATTTTTGACAGACTAATGCAAAGAATTGCAAGATATTCCGAATAGAATCTTGAACGAAGTCGACTGATTGAATTTCGGGGTATCGGCTTGAAACGCTCAGTAATCTGAGTCCCGAGCAACTACAGAACATTCACTGTGATGGGAGAAGTTGTTAATCGAGTTATTTTTGACGGACTAATGCAAAGAATTGCAAGATATTCCGAATAGAATCTTGAACGAAGTCGACTGATTGAATTTCGGGGTATCGGCTTGAAACGCTCAGTAATCTGAGTCCCGAGCAACTACAGAACATTCACTGTGATGGGAGAAGTTGTTAATCGAGTTATTTTTGACGGACTAATGCAAAGAATTACACACTTTTTCGAATAGAATCTTGAATGAAGCCGACTGATTGAACTTCGGGGTATCGGCTCGAAATGCCCTACAATCTGAGTCCCGAGCGACTCCAGAACATTCACTGTGATGGGAGAAGTTGTTAATCGAGTTATTTTTGACAGACTAATGCAAAGAATTGCAAGATATTCCGAATAGAATCTTGAACGAAGCCGACTGATTGAACTTCGGCGTATCGGCTCGAAATGCCCTGCAATCTGAGTCCCGAGCGACTCCAGAACATTCACTGTGATGGGAGATGTTGTTAATCGAGTTATTTTTGACAGGCTAATGCAAAGAATTGCAAGATATTCCGAATAGAATCTTGAACGAAGCCGACTGATTGAACTTCGGCGTATCGGCTCGAAATGCCCTGCAATCTGAGTCCCGAGCGACTCCAGAACATTCACTGTGATGGGAGAAGTTGTTAATCGAGTTATTTTTGACAGAGTAATGCAAAGAATTACACACTTTTTCGAATAGAATCTTGAATGAAGCCGACTGATTGAACTTCGGGGTATCGGCTCGAAATGCCCTACAATCTGAGTCCCGAGCGACTCCAGAACATTCACTGTGATGGGAGAAGTTGTTAATCGAGTTATTTTTGACAGACTAATGCAAAGAATTGCAAGATATTCCGAATAGAATCTTGAACGAAGCCGACTGATTGAACTTCGGCGTATCGGCTCGAAATGCCCTGCAATCTGAGTCCCGAGCGACTCCAGAACATTCACTGTGATGGGAGATGTTGTTAATCGAGTTATTTTTGACAGGCTAATGCAAAGAATTGCAAGATATTCCGAATAGAATCTTGAACGAAGCCGACTGATTGAACTTCGGCGTATCGGCTCGAAATGCCCTGCAATCTGAGTCCCGAGCGACTCCAGAACATTCACTGTGATGGGAGAAGTTGTTAATCGAGTTATTTTTGACAGAGTAATGCAAAGAATTACACACTTTTTCGAATAGAATCTTGAATGAAGCCGACTGATTGAACTTCGGGGTATCGGCTCGAAATGCCCTGCAATCTGAGTCCCGAGCGACTCCAGAACATCCACTGTGATGGGAGAAGTTGTTAATCGAGTTATTTTTGACAGACTAATGCAAAGAATTGCAAGATATTCCGAATAGAATCTTGAACGAAGCCGACTGATTGAACTTCGGCGTATCGGCTCGAAACGCCCAGTAATCTGAGTCCCGAGCGACTCCAGAACATCCACAGTGATGGGAGAAGTTGTTAATCGAGTTATTTTTGACTGACTAATGCAAAGAATTACACACTTTTTCGAATAGAATCTTGAACGAAACCGACTGATTGAACTTCGGGGTATCGGCTCGAAACGCCCAGTAATCTGAGTCCCGAGCGACTCCAGAACATCCACAGTGATGGGAGAAGTTGTTAATCGAGTTATTTTTGACTGACTAATGCAAAGAATTACACACTTTTTCGAATAGAATCTTGAACGAAGCCGACTGATTGAACTTCGGGGTATCGGCTCGAAATGCCCTACAATCTGAGTCCCGAGCGACTCCAGAACATTCACTGTGATGGGAGAAGTTGTTAATCGAGTTATTTTTGACAGACTAATGCAAAGAATTGCAAGATATTCCGAATAGAATCTTGAACGAAGCCGACTGATTGAACTTCGGCGTATCGGCTCGAAATGCCCTGCAATCTGAGTCCCGAGCGACTCCAGAACATTCACTGTGATGGGAGAAGTTGTTAATCGAGTTATTTTTGACAGAGTAATGCAAAGAATTGCAAGATATTCCGAATAGAATCTTGAACGAAGCCGACTGATTGAACTTCGGGGTATCGGCTCGAAATGCCCTACAATCTGAGTCCCGAGCGACTCCAGAACATTCACTGTGATGGGAGAAGTTGTTAATCGAGTTATTTTTGACAGACTAATGCAAAGAATTGCAAGATATTCCGAATAGAATCTTGAACGAAGCCGATTGATTGAACTTCGGGGTATCGGCTCGAAACGCCCAGTAATCTGAGTCCCGAGCGACTACAGAACAATTACTGTGATGGGAGAAGTTGTTAATCGAGTTATTTTTGACAGACTAATGCAATGAATTACTAGATTTTTCGAAGAGAATCTTGTACGAAGCCGACTGATTGAACTTCGGGGTATCGGCTCGAAATGCCCTGTAACCTGAGTCCCGAGCGACTCCAGAACATTCACTGTGATGGGAGAAGTTGTTAATCGAGTTATTTTTGACAGACTAATGCAAAGAATTGCAAGATATTCCGAATAGAATCTTGAACGAAGTCGACTGATTGAATTTCGGGGTATCGGCTTGAAACGCTCAGTAATCTGAGTCCCGAGCAACTACAGAACATTCACTGTGATGGGAGAAGTTGTTAATCGAGTTATTTTTGACGGACTAATGCAAAGAATTGCAAGATATTCCGAATAGAATCTTGAACGAAGTCGACTGATTGAATTTCGGGGTATCGGCTTGAAACGCTCAGTAATCTGAGTCCCGAGCAACTACAGAACATTCACTGTGATGGGAGAAGTTGTTAATCGAGTTATTTTTGACGGACTAATGCAAAGAATTGCAAGATATTCCGAATAGAATCTTGAACGAAGCCGACTGATTGAACTTCGGGGTATCGGCTCGAAATGCCCAGTAATCTGAGTCCCGAGCGACTCCAGAACATTCACTGTGATGGGAGAAGTTGTTAATCGAGTTATTTTTGACTGACTAATGCAAAGAATTACACACTTTTTCGAATAGAATCTTGAACGAAGCCGACTGATTGAACTTCGGGGTATCGGCTCGAAACGCCCAGTAATCTGAGTCCCGAGCGACTCCAGAACATCCACAGTGATGGGAGAAGTTGTTAATCGAGTTATTTTTGAGTGACTAATGCAAAGAATTACACACTTTTTCGAATAGAATCTTGAACGAAGCCGACTGATTGAACTTCGGGGTATCGGCTCGAAATGCCCTACAATCTGAGTCCCGAGCGACTCCAGAACATTCACTGTGATGGGAGAAGTTGTTAATCGAGTTATTTTTGACAGACTAATGCAAAGAATTGCAAGATATTCCGAATAGAATCTTGAACGAAGCCGACTGATTGAACTTCGGCGTATCGGCTCGAAATGCCCTGCAATCTGAGTCCCGAGCGACTCCAGAACATTCACTGTGATGGGAGAAGTTGTTAATCGAGTTATTTTTGACAGAGTAATGCAAAGAATTGCAAGATATTCCGAATAGAATCTTGAACGAAGCCGACTGATTGAACTTCGGGGTATCGGCTCGAAATGCCCTACAATCTGAGTCCCGAGCGACTCCAGAACATTCACTGTGATGGGAGAAGTTGTTAATCGAGTTATTTTTGACAGACTAATGCAAAGAATTGCAAGATATTCCGAATAGAATCTTGAACGAAGCCGATTGATTGAACTTCGGGGTATCGGCTCGAAACGCCCAGTAATCTGAGTCCCGAGCGACTACAGAACAATCACTGTGATGGGAGAAGTTGTTAATCGAGTTATTTTTGACAGACTAATGCAATGAATTACTAGATTTTTCGAAGAGAATCTTGTACGAAGCCGACTGATTGAACTTCGGGGTATCGGCTCGAAATGCCCTGTAACTTGAGTCCCGAGCGACTCCAGAACATTCACTGTGATGGGAGAAGTTGTTAATCGAGTTATTTTTGACAGACTAATGCAAAGAATTGCAAGATATTCCGAATAGAATCTTGAACGAAGTCGACTGATTGAATTTCGGGGTATCGGCTTGAAACGCTCAGTAATCTGAGTCCCGAGCAACTACAGAACATTCACTGTGATGGGAGAAGTTGTTAATCGAGTTATTTTTGACGGACTAATGCAAAGAATTGCAAGATATTCCGAATAGAATCTTGAACGAAGTCGACTGATTGAATTTCGGGGTATCGGCTTGAAACGCTCAGTAATCTGAGTCCCGAGCAACTACAGAACATTCACTGTGATGGGAGAAGTTGTTAATCGAGTTATTTTTGACGGACTAATGCAAAGAATTGCAAGATATTCCGAATAGAATCTTGAACGAAGCCGACTGATTGAACTTCGGGGTATCGGCTCGAAATGCCCTACAATCTGAGTCCCGAGCGACTCCAGAACATTCACTGTGATGGGAGAAGTTGTTAATCGAGTTATTTTTGACAAACTAATGCAAAGTATTGCAAGATATTCCGAATAGAATCTTGAACGAAGCCGACTGATTGAACTTCGGCGTATCGGCTCGAAATGCCCTGTAACCTGAGTCCCGAGCGACTCCAGAACATCCACTGTGATGGGAGAAGTTGTTAATCGAGTTATTTTTGACAGACTAATGCAAAGAATTGCAAGATATTTCGAATAGAATCTTGAACGAAGCCGACTGATTGAAGTTCGGGGTATCGGCTCGAAATGCCCTACAATCTGATTCCCGAGCGACTCCAGAACATTCACTGTGATGGGAGAAGTTGTTAATCGAGTTATTTTTGACGGACTAATGCAAAGAATTGCAAGATATTCCGAATAGAATCTTGAACGAAGCCGACTGATTGAACTTCGGGTTATCGGCTCGAAATGCCCTACAATCTGAGTCCTGAGCGACTCCAGAACATTCACTGTGATGGGAGAAGTTGTTAATCGAGTTATTTTTGACAGACTAATGCAAAGAATTGCAAGATATTCCGAATAGAATCTTGAACGAAGCCGACTGATTGAACTTCGGCGTATCGGCTCGAAACGCCCAGTAATCTGTGTCCCGAGCGACTCCAGAACATTCACTGTGATGGGACAAGTTATTAATCGAGTTATTTTTGACAGACTAATGCAAAGAATTGCAAGATATTCCGAATAGAATCTTGAACGAAGCCGACTGATTGAACTTCGGGTTATCGGCTCGAAATGCCCTACAATCTGAGTCCCGAGCGACTCCAGAACATTCACTGTGATGGGAGAAGTTGTTAATCGAGTTATTTTTGACAGACTAATGCAAAGAATTGCAAGATATTCCGAATAGAATCTTGAACGAAGCCGACTGATTGAACTTCGGCGTATCGGCTCGAAATGCCCTGCAATCTGAGTCCCGAGCGACTCCAGAACATTCACTGTGATGGGAGAAGTTGTTAATCGAGTTATTTTTGACAGACTAATGCAAAGAATTGCAAGATATTCCGAATAGAATCTTGAACGAAGCCGACTGATTGAGCTTCGGCGTATCGGCTCGAAACGCCCAGTAATCTGTGTCCCGAGCGACTCCAGAACATTCACTGTGATGGGAGAAGTTGTTAATCGAGTTATTTTTGACAGACTAATGCAAAGAATTGCAAGATATTCCGAATAGAATCTTGAACGAAGCCGACTGATTGAACTTCGGCGTATCGGCTCGAAATGCCCTGCAATCTGAGTCCCGAGCGACTCCAGAACATTCACTGTGATGGGAGAAGTTGTTAATCGAGTTATTTTTGACAGACTAATGCAAAGAATTGCAAGATATTCCGAATAGAATCTTGAACGAAGCCGACTGATTGAGCTTCGGCGTATCGGCTCGAAACGCCCAGTAATCTGTGTCCCGAGCGACTCCAGAACATTCACTGTGATGGGACAAGTTATTAATCGAGTTATTTTTGACAGACTAATGCAAAGAATTGCAAGATATTCCGAATAGAATCTTGAACGAAGCCGACTGATTGAACTTCGGGGTATCGGCTCGAAACGCCCAGTAATCTGAGTCCCGAGCGACTACAGAACAATCACTGTGATGGGAGAAGTTGTTAATCGAGTTATTTTTTTTTTTTGCAACAAGGCAAAGGAAATATATTAATTCGTAAAAAGATACAATAGAGTTCAGACACGACTACCATTATGAGGAATGGTAGAACTTCTCATCCCCCAAAGGAAAAGACCACGCCCCTCACTTTCGGCATAGCCATCAGCAAGGTAGTAGCCAAAACCTTAGGAAGAGGAACAAAAGGAAAGGAAAAACCCACAGCCCGGGTCAAGCACAATATAGAGATGCAAAACAATGCATCACACGGATTACCCACAACTCGGGCCAAGTAGTAACTATCACATGGACTACCTACGACTCGGCCAAGCAATAAAGGCCCACATAGTGAATCACTAATCTTGACGGATAGGAGTGAAATGGACTTGAACGCTCCACCGTTCCGCAATCGCTCTGTTCCGTGGTGTATCGGTGATAGGCTTGGTACCATATATCTGAAGAATTTTGCTTTTAACTCTTGTGATAACACTGCTAAGCACGCTAGCAGGTGAAGATGATACATGAGAGAAAATACGATCATTCCGCTCACGCCAAATGAAGTAAACTGAAGCAGTGAGAGCAATACGCCTAATATAGCCAATGAATGAGTCTCCACTCATAACGTCTTCCCACCATCTAATCTGATCGCCCCAATGATGCAAAGGGTTCGCCAAGAGACAATGATCTAGAACCTTGCGCCAAATTATAGCCGAGAAAGGGCAGTGAAAGAATAGGTGTTCAGTGGATTCATCGACACCGCAAAAACAACAGCCAGTAGAATGTGTAATTACCCAATGAGAAAGTCGATCAAGAGTTGGTAATCTCCGTGAGAAAGCAAGCCATAATACAAAGGAGTACCTTGGGATCCGCCCCTTGAACCAAACAAGATGATGCCAAGTAACCATGGGAATAGTGGGGGAAATGCCTTTGCAAGCTGATGCAATGAATTACTAGATTTTTCGAAGAGAATCTTGTTCGAAGCCGACTGATTGAACTTCGGGGTATCGGCTCGAAATGCCCTGTAACCTGAGTCCCGAGCGACTCCAGAACATTCACTATGATGGGAGAAGTTGTTAATCGAGTTATTTTTGACAGACTAATGCAAAGAATTGCAAGATATTTCGAATAGAATCTTGAACGAAGCTGACTGATTGAACTTCGGCGTATCGGCTCGAAACGTCCAGTAATTTGAGTCCCAAGCGACTCCAGAACATTCACTGTGATGGGAGATGTTGTTAATCGAGTTATTTTTGACAGGCTAATGCAAAGAATTGCAAGATATTCCGAATATAATCTTGAACGAAGCCGACTGATTGAACTTCGAGGTATCGGCTCGAAACGCCCAGTAATCTGAGTCCCGAGCGACTCCAGAACATTCACTGTGATGGGAGAAGTTGTTAATCGAGTTATTTTTGATAGACTAATGCAAAGAATTACAAGATTTTTCGAAGAGAATCTTGTACGAAGCCGACTGATTGAACTTCGGCGTATCGGCTCGAAATGCCCTGCAATCTGAGTCCCGAGCGACTCCAGAACATTCACTGTGATGGGAGAAGTTGTTAATCGAGTTATTTTTGACAGACTAATGCAAAGAATTGCAAGATATTCCGAATAGAATCTTGAACGAAGCCGACTGATTGAACTTCGGGGTATCGGCTCGAAATACCCTACAATCTGAGTCCCGAGCGACTCCAGAACATTCACTGTCATGGGAGAAGTTGTTAATCGAGTTATTTTTGACAGACTAATGCAAAGAATTGCAAGATATTCCGAATAGAATCTTGAACGAAGCCGACTGATTGAACTTCGGGGTATCGGCTCGAAACGCTCAGTAATCTGAGTCCCGAGCAACTACAGAACATTCACTGTGATGGGAGAAGTTGTTAATCAAGTTATTTTTGACTGACTAATGCAAAGAATTACACACTTTTTCGAATAGAATCTTGAATGAAGCCGACTGATTGAACTTCGGGGTATCGGCTCGAAATGCCCTGCAATCTGAGTCCCGAGCGACTCCAGAACATTCACTGTGATGGGAGAAGTTGTTAATCGAGTTATTTTTGACAGACTAATGCAAAGAATTGCAAGATATTCCGAATAGAATCTTGAACGAAGCCGACTGATTGAACTTCGGGGTATCGGCTAGAAACGCCCAGTAATCTGAGTCCCGAGCAACTACAGAACATTCACTGTGATGGGAGAAGTTGTTAATCAAGTTATTTTTGACTGACTAATGCAAAGAATTACACACTTTTTCGAATAGAATCTTGAATGAAGCCGACTGATTGAACTTCGGGGTATCGGCTCGAAATGCCCTGCAATCTGAGTCCCGAGCGACTCCAGAACATTCACTGTGATGGGAGAAGTTGTTAATCGAGTTATTTTTGACAGACTAATGCAAAGAATTGCAAGATATTCCGAATAGAATCTTGAACGAAGCCGACTGATTGAGCTTCGGCGTATCGGCTCGAAACGCCCAGTAATCTGAGTCCCGAGCAACTCCAGAACATTCACTGTGATGGGAGAAGTTATTAATCGAGTTATTTTTGACAGACTAATGCAAAGAATTGCAAGATATTCCGAATAGAATCTTGAACGAAGCCGACTGATTGAACTTCGGGGTATCGGCTCGAAACGCCCAGTAATCTGAGTCCCGAGCGACTACAGAACAATCACTGTGATGGGAGAAGTTGTTAATCGAGTTATTTTTGACAGACTAATGCAATGAATTACTAGATTTTTCGAAGAGAATCTTGTTCGAAGCCGACTGATTGAACTTCGGGGTATCGGCTCGAAATGCCCTGTAACCTGAGTCCCGAGCGACTCCAGAACATTCACTATGATGGGAGAAGTTGTTAATCGAGTTATTTTTGACAGACTAATGCAAAGAATTGCAAGATATTTCGAATAGAATCTTGAACGAAGCTGACTGATTGAACTTCGGCGTATCGGCTCGAAACGCCCAGTAATTTGAGTCCCAAGCGACTCCAGAACATTCACTGTGATGGGAGATGTTGTTAATCGAGTTATTTTTGACAGGCTAATGCAAAGAATTGCAAGATATTCCGAATATAATCTTGAACGAAGCCGACTGATTGAACTTCGAGGTATCGGCTCGAAACGCCCAGTAATCTGAGTCCCGAGCGACTACAGAACATTCACTGTGATAGGAGAAGTTGTTAATCGAGTTATTTTTGATAGACTAATGCAAAGAATTACAAGATATTTCGAACAGAATCTTGAACGAAACCGACTGATTGAACTTCGGGGTATCGGCTCGAAATGCCCTGCAATCTGAGTCCCGAGCGACTCCAGAACATTCACTGTGATGGGAGAAGTTGTTAATCGAGTTATTTTTGACAGACTAATGCAAAGAATTGCAAGATATTCCTAATAGAATCTTGAACGAAGCCGGCTGATTGAACTTCGGGGTATCGGCTCGAAACGCCCAGTAATCTGAGTCCCGAGCAACTACAGAACATTCACTGTGATGGGAGAAGTTGTTAATCAAGTTATTTTTGACTGACTAATGCAAAGAATTACACACTTTTTCGAATAGAATCTTGAATGAAGCCGACTGATTGAACTTCGGGGTATCGGCTCGAAATGCCCTGCAATCTGAGTCCCGAGCGACTCCAGAACATTCACTGTGATGGGAGAAGTTGTTAATCGAGTTATTTTTGACAGACTAATGCAAAGAATTGCAAGATATTTCGAATAGAATCTTGAACGAAGCCGACTGATTGAAGTTCGGGGTATCGGCTCGAAATGCCCTACAATCTGAGTCCCGAGCGACTCCAGAACATTCACTGTGATGGGAGAAGTTGTTAATCGAGTTATTTTTGACGGACTAATGCAAAGAATTGCAAGATATTCCGAATAGAATCTTGAACGAAGCCGACTGATTGAACTTCGGGGTATCGGCTCGAAATGCCCTACAATCTGAGTCCCGAGCGACTCCAGAACATTCACTGTGATGGGAGAAGTTGTTAATCGAGTTATTTTTGACAGACTAATGCAAAGAATTGCAAGATATTCCGAATAGAATCTTGAACGAAGCCGACTGATTGAACTTCGGCGTATCGGCTCGAAATGCCCTGCAATCTGAGTCCCGAGCGACTCCAGAACATTCACTGTGATGGGAGAAGTTGTTAATCGAGTTATTTTTGACAGACTAATGCAAAGAATTGCAAGATATTACTAATAGAATCTTGAACGAAGCCGACTGATTGAACTTCGGGGTATCGGCTCGAAACGCCCAGAAATCTGAGTCCCGAACAACTACAGAACATTCACTGTGATGGGAGAAGTTGTTAATCAAGTTATTTTTGACTGACTAATGCAAAGAATTACACACTTTTTCGAATAGAATCTTGAACGAAGCCGACTGATTGAACTTCGGGGTATCGGCTCGAAATGCCCTGCAATCTGAGTCCCGAGCGACTCCAGAACATTCACTGTGATGGGAGAAGTTGTTAATCGAGTTATTTTTGACAGACTAATGCAAAGAATTGCAAGATATTCCGAATAGAATCTTGAACGAAGCCGACTGATTGAACTTCGGGGTATCGGCTCGAAATACCCTACAATCTGAGTCCCGAGCGACTCCAGAACATTCACTATGATGGGAGAAGTTGTTAATCGAGTTATTTTTGACAGACTAATGCAAAGAATTGCAAGATATTTCGAATAGAATCTTGAACGAAGCTGACTGATTGAACTTCGGCGTATCGGCTCGAAACGCCCAGTAATTTGAGTCCCAAGCGACTCCAGAACATTCACTGTGATGGGAGATGTTGTTAATCGAGTTATTTTTGACAGGCTAATGCAAAGAATTGCAAGATATTCCGAATATAATCTTGAACGAAGCCGACTGATTGAACTTCGAGGTATCGGCTCGAAACGCCCAGTAATCTGAGTCCCGAGCGACTCCAGAACATTCACTGTGATGGGAGAAGTTGTTAATCGAGTTATTTTTGATAGACTAATGCAAAGAATTACAAGATATTTCGAACAGAATCTTGAACGAAACCGACTGATTGAACTTCGGGGTATCGGCTCGAAATGCCCTGCAATATGAGTCCCGAGCGACTCCAGAACATTCACTGTGATGGGAGAAGTTGTTAATCGAGTTATTTTTGACAGACTAATGCAAAGAATTGCAAGATATTCCTAATAGAATCTTGAACGAAGCCGGCTGATTGAACTTCGGGGTATCGGCTCGAAACGCCCAGTAATCTGAGTCCCGAGCAACTACAGAACATTCACTGTGATGGGAGAAGTTGTTAATCGATTTATTTTTGATAGACTAATGCAAAGAATTACAAGATTTTTCGAAGAGAATCTTGTACGAAGCCGACTGATTGAACTTCGGGGTATCGGCTCGAAATGCCCTGCAATCTGAGTCCCGAGCGACTCCAGAACATTCACTGTGATGGGAGAAGTTGTTAATCGAGTTATTTTTGACAGACTAATGCAAAGAAATGCAAGATATTTCGAATAGAATCTTGAACGAAGCCGACTGATTGAAGTTCGGGGTATCGGCTCGAAATGCCCTACAATCTGAGTCCCGAGCGACTCCAGAACATTCACTGTGATGGGAGAAGTTGTTAATCGAGTTATTTTTGACGGACTAATGCAAAGAATTGCAAGATATTCCGAATAGAATCTTGAACGAAGCCGACTGATTGAACTTCGGGGTATCGGCTCGAAATGCCCTACAATCTGAGTCCCGAGCGACTCCAGAACATTCACTGTGATGGGAGAAGTTGTTAATCGAGTTATTTTTGACAGACTAATGCAAAGAATTGCAAGATATTCCGAATAGAATCTTGAACGAAGCCGACTGATTGAACTTCGGCGCATCGGCTCGAAATGCCCTGCAATCTGAGTCCCGAGCGACTCCAGAACATTCACTGTGATGGGAGAAGTTGTTAATCGAGTTATTTTTGACAGACTAATGCAAAGAATTGCAAGATATTACTAATAGAATCTTGAACGAAGCCGACTGATTGAACTTCGGGGTATCGGCTCGAAACGCCCAGTAATCTGAGTCCCGAACAACTACAGAACATTCACTGTGATGGGAGAAGTTGTTAATCAAGTTATTTTTGACTGACTAATGCAAAGAATTACACACTTTTTCGAATAGAATCTTGAACGAAGCCGACTGATTGAACTTCGGGGTATCGGCTCGAAATGCCCTGCAATCTGAGTCCCGAGCGACTCCAGAACATTCACTGTGATGGGAGAAGTTGTTAATCGAGTTATTTTTGACTGACTAATGCAAAGAATTGCAAGATATTCCGAATAGAATCTTGAACGAAGCCGACTGATTGAACTTCGAGGTATCGGCTCGAAACGCCTAGTAATCTGAGTCCCGAGCGACTACAGAACATTCACTGTGATGGGAGAAGTTGTTAATCGGTAATCTGAGTCCCGAGCGACTCCAGAACATTCACTATGATGGGAGAAGTTGTTAATCGAGTTATTTTTGACAGACTAATGCAAAGAATTGCAAGATATTTCGAATAGAATCTTGAACGAAGCTGACTGATTGAACTTCGGCGTATCGGCTCGAAACGCCCAGTAATTTGAGTCCCAAGCGACTCCAGAACATTCACTGTGATGGGAGATGTTGTTAATCGAGTTATTTTTGACAGGCTAATGCAAAGAATTGCAAGATATTCCGAATATAATCTTGAACGAAGCCGACTGATTGAACTTCGAGGTATCGGCTCGTAACGCCCAGTAATCTGAGTCCCGAGCGACTCCAGAACATTCACTGTGATGGGAGAAGTTGTTAATCGAGTTATTTTTGATAGACTAATGCAAAGAATTACAAGATTTTTCGAAGAGAATCTTGTACGAAGCCGACTGATTGAACTTCGGGGTATCGGCTCGAAATGCCCTGCAATCTGAGTCCCGAGCGACTCCAGAACATTCACTGTGATGGGACAAGTTGTTAATCGAGTTATTTTTGACAGACTAATGCAAAGAATTGCAAGATATTTCGAACAGAATCTTGAACGAAACCGACTGATTGAACTTCGGGGTATCGGCTCGAAATGCCCTGCAATCTGAGTCCCGAGCGACTCCAGAACATTCACTGTGATGGGACAAGTTGTTAATCGAGTTATTTTTGACAGACTAATGCAAAGAATTGCAAGATATTCCTAATAGAATCTTGAACGAAGCCGACTGATTGAACTTCGGGGTATCGGCTTGAAACGCCCAATAATCTGAGTCCCGAGCGACTCCAGAACATTCACTATGATGGGAGAAGTTGTTAATCGAGTTATTTTTGATAGACTAATGCAAAGAATTACAAGATTTTTCGAAGAGAATCTTGTACGAAGCCGACTGATTGAACTTCGGGGTATCGGCTCGAAATGCCCTGCAATATGAGTCCCGAGCGACTCCAGAACATTCACTGTGATGGGAGAAGTTGTTAATCGATTTATTTTTGATAGACTAATGCAAAGAATTACAAGATTTTTCGAAGAGAATCTTGTACGAAGCCGACTGATTGAACTTCGGGGTATCGGCTCGAAATGCCCTGCAATCTGAGTCCCGAGCGACTCCAGAACATTCACTGTGATGGGAGAAGTTGTTAATCGAGTTATTTTTGACAGACTAATGCAAAGAATTGCAAGATATTCCTAATAGAATCTTGAACGAAGCCGACTGATTGAACTTCGGGGTATCGGCTCGAAACGCCCAGTAATCTGAGTCCCGAGCAACTACAGAACATTCACTGTGATGGCAGAAGTTGTTAATCAAGTTATTTTTGACTGACTAATGCAAAGAATTACACACTTTTTCGAATAGAATCTTGAACGAAGCCGACTGATTGAACTTCGGGGTATCGGCTCGAAATGCCTTGCAATCTGAGTCCCGAGCGACTCCAGAACATTCACTGTGATGGGAGAAGTTGTTAATCGAGTTATTTTTGACTGACTAATGCAAAGAATTGCAAGATATTCCGAATAGAATCTTGAACGAAGCCGACTGATTGAACTTCGAGGTATCGGCTCGAAACGCCTAGTAATCTGAGTCCCGAGCGACTACAGAACATTCACTGTGATGGGAGAAGTTGTTAATCGGTAATCTGAGTCCCGAGCGACTCCAGAACATTCACTATGATGGGAGAAGTTGTTAATCGAGTTATTTTTGACAGACTAATGCAAAGAATTGCAAGATATTTCGAATAGAATCTTGAACGAAGCTGACTGATTGAACTTCGGCGTATCGGCTCGAAACGCCCAGTAATTTGAGTCCCAAGCGACTCCAGAACATTCACTGTGATGGGAGATGTTGTTAATCGAGTTATTTTTGACAGGCTAATGCAAAGAATTGCAAGATATTCCGAATATAATCTTGAACGAAGCCGACTGATTGAACTTCGAGGTATCGGCTCGTAACGCCCAGTAATCTGAGTCCCGAGCGACTCCAGAACATTCACTGTGATGGGAGAAGTTGTTAATCGAGTTATTTTTGATAGACTAATGCAAAGAATTACAAGATTTTTCGAAGAGAATCTTGTACGAAGCCGACTGATTGAACTTCGGGGTATCGGCTCGAAATGCCCTGCAATCTGAGTCCCGAGCGACTCCAGAACATTCACTGTGATGGGACAAGTTGTTAATCGAGTTATTTTTGACAGACTAATGCAAAGAATTGCAAGATATTTCGAACAGAATCTTGAACGAAACCGACTGATTGAACTTCGGGGTATCGGCTCGAAATGCCCAGCAATCTGAGTCCCGAGCGACTCCAGAACATTCACTGTGATGGGAGAAGTTGTTAATCGAGTTATTTTTGACAGACTAATGCAAAGAATTGCAAGATATTCCGAATAGAATCTTGAACGAAGCCGACTGATTGAACTTCGGGGTATCGGCTTGAAACGCCCAATAATCTGAGTCCCGAGCGACTCCAGAACATTCACTATGATGGGAGAAGTTGTTAATCGAGTTATTTTTGACAGACTAATGCAAAGAATTGCAAGATATTTCGAATAGAATCTTGAACGAAGCCGACTGATTGAACTTCCGGGTATCGGCTCGAAATGCCCTGCAATGTGAGTCCCGAGCGACTCCAGAACATTCACTGTGATGGGAGAAGTTGTTAATCGAGTTATTTTTGACAGACTAATGCAAAGAATTACAAGATTTTTCAAAGAGAATCTTGTACGAAGCCGACTGATTGAACTTCGGGGTATCGGCTCGAAATGCCCTGCAATCTGAGTCCCGAGCGACTCCAGAACATTCACTGTGATGGGACAAGTTGTTAATCGAGTTATTTTTGACAGACTAATGCAAAGAATTGCAAGATATTTCGAACAGAATCTTGAACGAAACCGACTGATTGATATTCGGGGTATCGGCTCGAAATGCCCTGCAATCTGAGTCCCGAGCGACTCCAGAACATTCACTGTGATGGGAGAAGTTGTTAATCGAGTTATTTTTGACAGACTAATGCAAAGAATTGCAAGATATTCCGAATAGAATCTTGAACGAAGCCGGCTGATTGAACTTCGGGGTATCGGCTTGAAACGCCCAGTAATCTGAGTCCCGAGCGACTCCAGAACATTCACTGTGATGGGAGAAGTTGTTAATCGAGTTATTTTTGACTGACTAATGCAAAGAATTACACACTTTTTCGAATAGAATCTTGAATGAAGCCGACTGATTGAACTTCGGGGTATCGGCTCGAAATGCCCTGCAATCTGAGTCCCGAGCGAATCCAGAACATTCACTGTGATGGGAGAAGTTATTAATCGAGTTATTTTTGACTGACTAATGCAAAGAATTACACACTTTTTCGAATAGAATCTTGAATGAAGCCGACTGATTGAACTTCGGGGTATCGGCTCGAAATGCCCTGCAATCTGAGTCCCGAGCGACTCCAGAACATTCACTGTGATGGGAGAAGTTGTTAATCGAGTTATTTTTGACAGACTAATGCAAAGAATTGCAAGATATTCCGAATAGAATCTTGAACGAAGCCGACTGATTGAACTTCGGGGTATCGACTAGAAACGCCCAGTAATCTGAGTCCCGAGCAACTATAGAACATTCACTGTGATGGGAGAAGTTGTTAATCAAGTTATTTTTGACTGACTAATGCAAAGAATTACACACTTTTTCGAATAGAATCTTGAATGAAGCCGACTGATTGAACTTCGGGGTATCGGCTCGAAATGCCCTGCCATCTGAGTCCCGAGCGACTCCAGAACATTCACTGTGATGGGAGAAGTTGTTAATCGAGTTAGTTTTGATAGACTAATGCAAAGAATTGCAATATATTTCGAATAGAATCTTGAACGAAGCCGACTGATTGAACTTCGGGGTATCGGCTCGAAATGCCCTGCAATCTGAGTCCCGAGCGACTCCAGAACATTCACTGTGATGGGACAAGTTGTTAATCGAGTTATTTTTGACAGACTAATGCAAAGAATTGCAAGATATTCCTAATAGAATCTTGAACGAAGCCGACTAATTGAACTTCGGGGTATCGGCTCGAAATGCCCTGCAATCTGAGTCCCGAGCGACTCCAGAACATTCACTGTGATGGGACAAGTTGTTAATCGAGTTATTTTTGACAGACTAATGCAAAGAATTGCAAGATATTTCGAACAGAATCTTGAACGAAACCGAATGATTGAACTTCGGGGTATCGGCTCGAAATGCCCTGCAATGTGAGTCCCGAGCGACTCCAGAACATTCACTGTGATGGGAGAAGTTGTTAATCGAGTTATTTTTGACAGACTAATGCAAAGAATTACAAGATTTTTCGAAGAGAATCTTGTACGAAGCCGACTGATTGAACTTCGGGGTATCGGCTCGAAATGCCCTGCAATCTGAGTCCCGAGCGACTCCAGAACATTCACTGTGATGGTAGAAGTTGTTAATCGAGTTATTTTTGACTGACTAATGCAAAGAATTACACACTTTTTCGAATAGAATCTTGAATGAAGCCGACTGATTGAACTTCGGGGTATCGGCTCGAAATGCCCTGCAATCTGAGTCCCGAGCGACTCCAGAACATTCACTGTGATGGGAGAAGTTGTTAATCGAGTTATTTTTGACAGACTAACGCAAAGAATTGCAAGATATTCCAGATAGAATCTTGAACGAAGCCGACTGATTGAACTTCGGGGTATCGGCTCGAAATGCCCTGCAATCTGAGTCCCGAGCGACTCCAGAACATTCACTGTGATGGGAAAAGTTGTTAATCGAGTTATTTTTGACAAACTAATGCAAAGAATTGTAAGATATTCCGAATAGAATCTTGAACGAAGCCGACTGATTGAACTTCGGGGTATCGGCTCGAAACGCCCAGTAATCTGAGTCCCGAGCGACTCCAGAACATTCACTGTGATGGGAGAAGTTGTTAATCGAGTTATTTTTGACAGACTAATGCAAAGAATTACAAGATTTTTCGAAGACAATCTTGTACGAAGCCAACTGATTGAACTTCGGGGTATCGGCTCGAAATGCCCTGCAATCTGAGTCCCGAGCGACTCCAGAACATTCACTGTGATGGGACAAGTTGTTAATCGAGTTATTTTTGACAGACTAATGCAAAGAATTGCAAGATATTCCTAATAGAATCTTGTACGAAGCCGACTGATTGAACTTCGGGGTATCGGCTCGAAATGCCCTGCAATCTGAGTCCCGAGCGACTCTAGAACATTCACTGTGATGGAACAAGTTGTTAATCGAGTTATTTTTGACAGACTAATGCAAAGAATTGCAAGATATTCCTAATAGAATCTTGAACGAAGCCGACTAATTGAACTTCGGGGTATCGGCTCGAAATGCCCTGCAATCTGAGTCCCGAGCGACTCCAGAACATTCACTGTGATGGGACAAGTTGTTAATCGAGTTATTTTTGACAGACTAATGCAAAGAATTGCAAGATATTTCGAACAGAATCTTGAACGAAACCGACTGATTGATATTCGGGGTATCGGCTCGAAATGCCCTGCAATCTGAGTCCCGAGCGACTCCAGAACATTCACTGTGATGGGAGAAGTTGTTAATCGAGTTATTTTTGACAGACTAATGCAAAGAATTGCAAGATATTCCGAATAGAATCTTGAACGAAGCCGGCTGATTGAACTTCGGGGTATCGGCTTGAAACGCCCAGTAATCTGAGTCCCGAGCGACTCCAGAACATTCACTGTGATGGGAGAAGTTGTTAATCGAGTTATTTTTGACTGACTAATGCAAAGAATTACACACTTTTTCGAATAGAATCTTGAATGAAGCCGACTGATTGAACTTCGGGGTATCGGCTCGAAATGCCCTGCAATCTGAGTCCCGAGCGAATCCAGAACATTCACTGTGATGGGAGAAGTTATTAATCGAGTTATTTTTGACTGACTAATGCAAAGAATTACACACTTTTTCGAATAGAATCTTGAATGAAGCCGACTGATTGAACTTCGGGGTATCGGCTCGAAATGCCCTGCAATCTGAGTCCCGAGCGACTCCAGAACATTCACTGTGATGGGAGAAGTTGTTAATCGAGTTATTTTTGACAGACTAATGCAAAGAATTGCAAGATATTCCGAATAGAATCTTGAACGAAGCCGACTGATTGAACTTCGGGGTATCGACTAGAAACGCCCAGTAATCTGAGTCCCGAGCAACTATAGAACATTCACTGTGATGGGAGAAGTTGTTAATCAAGTTATTTTTGACTGACTAATGCAAAGAATTACACACTTTTTCGAATAGAATCTTGAATGAAGCCGACTGATTGAACTTCGGGGTATCGGCTCGAAATGCCCTGCCATCTGAGTCCCGAGCGACTCCAGAACATTCACTGTGATGGGAGAAGTTGTTAATCGAGTTAGTTTTGATAGACTAATGCAAAGAATTGCAATATATTTCGAATAGAATCTTGAACGAAGCCGACTGATTGAACTTCGGGGTATCGGCTCGAAATGCCCTGCAATCTGAGTCCCGAGCGACTCCAGAACATTCACTGTGATGGGACAAGTTGTTAATCGAGTTATTTTTGACAGACTAATGCAAAGAATTGCAAGATATTCCTAATAGAATCTTGAACGAAGCCGACTAATTGAACTTCGGGGTATCGGCTCGAAATGCCCTGCAATCTGAGTCCCGAGCGACTCCAGAACATTCACTGTGATGGGACAAGTTGTTAATCGAGTTATTTTTGACAGACTAATGCAAAGAATTGCAAGATATTTCGAACAGAATCTTGAACGAAACCGAATGATTGAACTTCGGGGTATCGGCTCGAAATGCCCTGCAATGTGAGTCCCGAGCGACTCCAGAACATTCACTGTGATGGGAGAAGTTGTTAATCGAGTTATTTTTGACAGACTAATGCAAAGAATTACAAGATTTTTCGAAGAGAATCTTGTACGAAGCCGACTGATTGAACTTCGGGGTATCGGCTCGAAATGCCCTGCAATCTGAGTCCCGAGCGACTCCAGAACATTCACTGTGATGGTAGAAGTTGTTAATCGAGTTATTTTTGACTGACTAATGCAAAGAATTACACACTTTTTCGAATAGAATCTTGAATGAAGCCGACTGATTGAACTTCGGGGTATCGGCTCGAAATGCCCTGCAATCTGAGTCCCGAGCGACTCCAGAACATTCACTGTGATGGGAGAAGTTGTTAATCGAGTTATTTTTGACAGACTAACGCAAAGAATTGCAAGATATTCCAGATAGAATCTTGAACGAAGCCGACTGATTGAACTTCGGGGTATCGGCTCGAAATGCCCTGCAATCTGAGTCCCGAGCGACTCCAGAACATTCACTGTGATGGGAAAAGTTGTTAATCGAGTTATTTTTGACAAACTAATGCAAAGAATTGTAAGATATTCCGAATAGAATCTTGAACGAAGCCGACTGATTGAACTTCGGGGTATCGGCTCGAAACGCCCAGTAATCTGAGTCCCGAGCGACTCCAGAACATTCACTGTGATGGGAGAAGTTGTTAATCGAGTTATTTTTGACAGACTAATGCAAAGAATTACAAGATTTTTCGAAGACAATCTTGTACGAAGCCAACTGATTGAACTTCGGGGTATCGGCTCGAAATGCCCTGCAATCTGAGTCCCGAGCGACTCCAGAACATTCACTGTGATGGGACAAGTTGTTAATCGAGTTATTTTTGACAGACTAATGCAAAGAATTGCAAGATATTCCTAATAGAATCTTGTACGAAGCCGACTGATTGAACTTCGGGGTATCGGCTCGAAATGCCCTGCAATCTGAGTCCCGAGCGACTCTAGAACATTCACTGTGATGGAACAAGTTGTTAATCGAGTTATTTTTGACAGACTAATGCAAAGAATTGCAAGATATTCCTAATAGAATCTTGAACGAAGCCGACTAATTGAACTTCGGGGTATCGGCTCGAAATGCCCTGCAATCTGAGTCCCGAGCGACTCCAGAACATTCACTGTGATGGGACAAGTTGTTAATCGAGTTATTTTTGACAGACTAATGCAAAGAATTGCAAGATATTTCGAACAGAATCTTGAACGAAACCGAATGATTGAACTTCGGGGTATCGGCTCGAAATGCCCTGCAATCCGAGTCCCGAGCGAGTCCAGAACATTACCTGTGATGGGAGAAGTTGTTAATCGAGTTATTTTTGACAGACTTATGCAAAGAATTGCAAGATATTCCTAATAGAATCTTGAACGAAGCCGACTAATTGAACTTCGGGGTATCGGCTCGAAACGCCCAATAATCTGAGTCCCGAGCAACTACAGAACATTCACTATGATGGGAGAAGTTGTTAATCGAGTTATTTTTGACAGACTAATGCAAAGAATTGCAAGATATTCCGAATAGAATCTTGAACGAAGCCGACTGATTGAACTTCGGGGTATCGGCTCGAAACGCCCAGTAATCTGAGTCCCGAGCGACTCCAGAACATTCACTGTGATGGGAGAAGTTGTTAATCGAGTTATTTTTGACAGACTAATGCAAAGAATTACAAGATTTTTCGAAGAGAATCTTGTACGAAGCCGACTGATTGAACTTCGGGGTATCGGATCAAAATGCCCTGCAATCTGAGTCCCGAGCGACTCCAGAACATTCACTGTGATGGGACAAGTTGTTAATCGAGTTATTTTTGACAGACTAATGCAAAGAATTGCAAGATATTTCGAACAGAATCTTGAACGAAACCGACTGATTGAACTTCGGGGTATCGGCTCGAAATGCCCTGCCATCTGAGTCCCGAGCGACTCCAGAACATTCACTGTGATGGGAGAAGTTGTTAATCGAGTTAGTTTTGATAGACTAATGCAAAGAATTGCAATATATTTCGAATAGAATCTTGAACGAAGCCGACTGATTGAACTTCGGGGTATCGGCTCGAAATGCCCTGCAATCTGAGTCCCGAGCGAGTCCAGAACATTCACTGTGTTGGGAGAAGTTGTTAATCGAGTTATTTTTGACAGACTAATGCAAAGAATTGCAAGATATTCCTAATAGAATCTTGAACGAAGCCGACTGATTGAACTTCGGGGTATCGGCTCGAAACGCCCAGTAATCTGAGTCCCAAGCAACTACAGAACATTCACTGTGATGGGAGAAGTTGTTAATCAAGTTATTTTTGACTGACTAATGCAAAGAATTGAAAGATATTCCGAATAGAATCTTGAACGAAGCCGACTGATTGAACTTCGGGGTATCGGCTCGAAACGCCCAGTAATCTGAGTCCCGAGCGAGTCCAGAACATTCACTGTGATGGGAGAAGTTGTTAATCGAGTTATTTTTGACAGACTAATGCAAAGAATTGCAAGATATTCCTAATAGAATCTTGTACGAAGCCGACTGATTGAACTTCGGGGTATCGGCTCGAAATGCCCTGCAATCTGAGTCCCGAGCGAGTCCAGAACATTCACTGTGTTGGGAGAAGTTGTTAATCGAGTTATTTTTGACAGACTAATGCAAAGAATTGCAAGATATTCCTAATAGAATCTTGAACGAAGCCGACTGATTGAACTTCGGGGTATCGGCTCGAAACGCCCAGTAATCTGAGTCCCGAGCGAGTCCAGAACATTCACTGTGATGGGAGAAGTTGTTAATCGAGTTATTTTTGACAGACTAATGCAAAGAATTGCAAGATATTCCTAATAGAATCTTGTACGAAGCCGACTGATTGAACTTCGGGGTATCGGCTCGAAATGCCCTGCAATCTGAGTCCCGAGCGACTCCAGAACATTCACTGTGATGGGACAAGTTGTTAATCGAGTTATTTTTGACAGACTAATGCAAAGAATTGCAAGATATTTCGAACAGAATCTTGAACGAAACCGAATGATTGAACTTCGGGGTATCGGCTCGAAATGCCCTGCAATCTGAGTCCCGAGCGAGTCCAGAACATTAACTGTGATGGGAGAAGTTGTTAATCGAGTTATTTTTGACAGACTTATGCAAAGAATTGCAAGATATTCCAAATAGAATCTTGAACGAAGCCGACTAATTGAACTTCGGGGTATCGGCTCGAAACGCCCAATAATCTGAGTCCCGAGCAACTACAGAACATTCACTATGATGGGAGAAGTTGTTAATCGAGTTATTTTTGACAGACTAATGCAAAGAATTGCAAGATATTCCGAATAGAATCTTGAACGAAGCCGACTGATTGAACTTCGGGGTATCGGCTCGAAACGCCCAGTAATCTGAGTCCCGAGCGACTCCAGAACATTCACTGTGATGGGAGAAGTTGTTAATCGAGTTATTTTTGACAGACTAATGCAAAGAATTACAAGATTTTTCGAAGAGAATCTTGTACGAAGCCGACTGATTGAACTTCGGGGTATCGGATCAAAATGCCCTGCAATCTGAGTCCCGAGCGACTCCAGAACATTCACTGTGATGGGACAAGTTGTTAATCGAGTTATTTTTGACAGACTAATGCAAAGAATTGCAAGATATTTCGAACAGAATCTTGAACGAAACCGACTGATTGAACTTCGGGGTATCGGCTCGAAATGCCCTGCAATCTGAGTCCCGAGCGACTCCAGAACATTCACTGTGATGGGAAAAGTTGTTAATCGAGTTATTTTTGACAAACTAATGCAAAGAATTGTAAGATATTCCGAATAGAATCTTGAACGAAGCCGACTGATTGAACTTCGGGGTATCGGCTCGAAACGCCCAGTAATCTGAGTCCCGAGCGACTCCAGAACATTCACTGTGATGGGAGAAGTTGTTAATCGAGTTATTTTTGACAGACTAATGCAAAGAATTACAAGATTTTTCGAAGAGAATCTTGTACGAAGCCGACTGATTGAACTTCGGGGTATCGGCTCGAAATGCCCTGCAATCTGAGTCCCGAGCGACTCCAGAACATTCACTGTGATGGGACAAGTTGTTAATCGAGTTATTTTTGACAGACTAATGCAAAGAATTGCAAGATATTTCGAACAGAATCTTGAACGAAACCGAATGATTGAACTTCGGGGTATCGGCTCGAAATGCCCTGCAATCTGAGTCCCGAGCGAGTCCAGAACATTCACTGTGTTGGGAGAAGTTGTTAATCGAGTTATTTTTGACAGACTAATGCAAAGAATTGCAAGATATTCCTAATAGAATCTTGAACGAAGCCGACTGATTGAACTTCGGGGTATCGGCTCGAAACGCCCAGTAATCTGAGTCCCAAGCAACTACAGAACATTCACTGTGATGGGAGAAGTTGTTAATCAAGTTATTTTTGACTGACTAATGCAAAGAATTGAAAGATATTCCGAATAGAATCTTGAACGAAGCCGACTGATTGAACTTCGGGGTATCGGCTCGAAACGCCCAGTAATCTGAGTCCCGAGCGAGTCCAGAACATTCACTGTGATGGGAGAAGTTGTTAATCGAGTTATTTTTGACAGACTAATGCAAAGAATTGCAAGATATTCCTAATAGAATCTTGTACGAAGCCGACTGATTGAACTTCGGGGTATCGGCTCGAAATGCCCTGCAATCTGAGTCCCGAGCGACTCCAGAACATTCACTGTGATGGGACAAGTTGTTAATCGAGTTATTTTTGACAGACTAATGCAAAGAATTGCAAGATATTTCGAACAGAATCTTGAACGAAACCGAATGATTGAACTTCGGGGTATCGGCTCGAAATGCCCTGCAATCTGAGTCCCGAGCGAGTCCAGAACATTAACTGCGATGGGAGAAGTTGTTAATCGAGTTATTTTTGACAGACTTATGCAAAGAATTGCAAGATATTCCTAATAGAATCTTGAACGAAGCCGACTAATTGAACTTCGGGGTATCGGCTCGAAACGCCCAATAATCTGAGTCCCGAGCAACTACAGAACATTCACTATGATGGGAGAAGTTGTTAATCGAGTTATTTTTGACAGACTAATGCAAAGAATTGCAAGATATTCCGAATAGAATCTTGAACGAAGCCGACTGATTGAACTTCGGGGTATCGGCTCGAAACGCCCAGTAATCTGAGTCCCGAGCGACTCCAGAACATTCACTGTGATGGGAGAAGTTGTTAATCGAGTTATTTTTGACAGACTAATGCAAAGAATTACAAGATTTTTCGAAGAGAATCTTGTACGAAGCCGACTGATTGAACTTCGGGGTATCGGATCAAAATGCCCTGCAATCTGAGTCCCGAGCGACTCCAGAACATTCACTGTGATGGGACAAGTTGTTAATCGAGTTATTTTTGACAGACTAATGCAAAGAATTGCAAGATATTTCGAACAGAATCTTGAACGAAACCGACTGATTGAACTTCGGGGTATCGGCTCGAAATGCCCTGCAATCTGAGTCCCGAGCGACTCCAGAACATTCACTGTGATGGGAAAAGTTGTTAATCGAGTTATTTTTGACAAACTAATGCAAAGAATTGTAAGATATTCCGAATAGAATCTTGAACGAAGCCGACTGATTGAACTTCGGGGTATCGGCTCGAAACGCCCAGTAATCTGAGTCCCGAGCGACTCCAGAACATTCACTGTGATGGGAGAAGTTGTTAATCGAGTTATTTTTGACAGACTAATGCAAAGAATTACAAGATTTTTCGAAGAGAATCTTGTACGAAGCCGACTGATTGAACTTCGGGGTATCGGCTCGAAATGCCCTGCAATCTGAGTCCCGAGCGACTCCAGAACATTCACTGTGATGGGACAAGTTGTTAATCGAGTTATTTTTGACAGACTAATGCAAAGAATTGCAAGATATTTCGAACAGAATCTTGAACGAAACCGAATGATTGAACTTCGGGGTATCGGCTCGAAATGCCCTGCAATCTGAGTCCCGAGCGAGTCCAGAACATTCACTGTGTTGGGAGAAGTTGTTAATCGAGTTATTTTTGACAGACTAATGCAAAGAATTGCAAGATATTCCTAATAGAATCTTGAACGAAGCCGACTGATTGAACTTCGGGGTATCGGCTCGAAACGCCCAGTAATCTGAGTCCCAAGCAACTACAGAACATTCACTGTGATGGGAGAAGTTGTTAATCAAGTTATTTTTGACTGACTAATGCAAAGAATTGAAAGATATTCCGAATAGAATCTTGAACGAAGCCGACTGATTGAACTTCGGGGTATCGGCTCGAAACGCCCAGTAATCTGAGTCCCGAGCGAGTCCAGAACATTCACTGTGATGGGAGAAGTTGTTAATCGAGTTATTTTTGACAGACTAATGCAAAGAATTGCAAGATATTCCTAATAGAATCTTGTACGAAGCCGACTGATTGAACTTCGGGGTATCGGCTCGAAATGCCCTGCAATCTGAGTCCCGAGCGACTCCAGAACATTCACTGTGTTGGGAGAAGTTGTTAATCGAGTTATTTTTGACAGACTAATGCAAAGAATTGCAAGATATTCCTAATAGAATCTTGAACGAAGCCGACTGATTGAACTTCGGGGTATCGGCTCGAAACGCCCAGTAATCTGAGTCCCGAGCGAGTCCAGAACATTCACTGTGATGGGAGAAGTTGTTAATCGAGTTATTTTTGACAGACTAATGCAAAGAATTGCAAGATATTCCTAATAGAATCTTGTACGAAGCCGACTGATTGAACTTCGGGGTATCGGCTCGAAATGCCCTGCAATCTGAGTCCCGAGCGACTCCAGAACATTCACTGTGATGGGACAAGTTGTTAATCGAGTTATTTTTGACAGACTAATGCAAAGAATTGCAAGATATTTCGAACAGAATCTTGAACGAAACCGAATGATTGAACTTCGGGGTATCGGCTCGAAATGCCCTGCAATCTGAGTCCCGAGCGAGTCCAGAACATTAACTGTGATGGGAGAAGTTGTTAATCGAGTTATTTTTGACAGACTTATGCAAAGAATTGCAAGATATTCCAAATAGAATCTTGAACGAAGCCGACTAATTGAACTTCGGGGTATCGGCTCGAAACGCCCAATAATCTGAGTCCCGAGCAACTACAGAACATTCACTATGATGGGAGAAGTTGTTAATCGAGTTATTTTTGACAGACTAATGCAAAGAATTGCAAGATATTCCGAATAGAATCTTGAACGAAGCCGACTGATTGAACTTCGGGGTATCGGCTCGAAACGCCCAGTAATCTGAGTCCCGAGCGACTCCAGAACATTCACTGTGATGGGAGAAGTTGTTAATCGAGTTATTTTTGACAGACTAATGCAAAGAATTACAAGATTTTTCGAAGAGAATCTTGTACGAAGCCGACTGATTGAACTTCGGGGTATCGGATCAAAATGCCCTGCAATCTGAGTCCCGAGCGACTCCAGAACATTCACTGTGATGGGACAAGTTGTTAATCGAGTTATTTTTGACAGACTAATGCAAAGAATTGCAAGATATTTCGAACAGAATCTTGAACGAAACCGACTGATTGAACTTCGGGGTATCGGCTCGAAATGCCCTGCAATCTGAGTCCCGAGCGACTCCAGAACATTCACTGTGATGGGAAAAGTTGTTAATCGAGTTATTTTTGACAAACTAATGCAAAGAATTGTAAGATATTCCGAATAGAATCTTGAACGAAGCCGACTGATTGAACTTCGGGGTATCGGCTCGAAACGCCCAGTAATCTGAGTCCCGAGCGACTCCAGAACATTCACTGTGATGGGAGAAGTTGTTAATCGAGTTATTTTTGACAGACTAATGCAAAGAATTACAAGATTTTTCGAAGAGAATCTTGTACGAAGCCGACTGATTGAACTTCGGGGTATCGGCTCGAAATGCCCTGCAATCTGAGTCCCGAGCGACTCCAGAACATTCACTGTGATGGGACAAGTTGTTAATCGAGTTATTTTTGACAGACTAATGCAAAGAATTGCAAGATATTTCGAACAGAATCTTGAACGAAACCGAATGATTGAACTTCGGGGTATCGGCTCGAAATGCCCTGCAATCTGAGTCCCGAGCGAGTCCAGAACATTCACTGTGTTGGGAGAAGTTGTTAATCGAGTTATTTTTGACAGACTAATGCAAAGAATTGCAAGATATTCCTAATAGAATCTTGAACGAAGCCGACTGATTGAACTTCGGGGTATCGGCTCGAAACGCCCAGTAATCTGAGTCCCAAGCAACTACAGAACATTCACTGTGATGGGAGAAGTTGTTAATCAAGTTATTTTTGACTGACTAATGCAAAGAATTGAAAGATATTCCGAATAGAATCTTGAACGAAGCCGACTGATTGAACTTCGGGGTATCGGCTCGAAACGCCCAGTAATCTGAGTCCCGAGCGAGTCCAGAACATTCACTGTGATGGGAGAAGTTGTTAATCGAGTTATTTTTGACAGACTAATGCAAAGAATTGCAAGATATTCCTAATAGAATCTTGTACGAAGCCGACTGATTGAACTTCGGGGTATCGGCTCGAAATGCCCTGCAATCTGAGTCCCGAGCGACTCCAGAACATTCACTGTGATGGGACAAGTTGTTAATCGAGTTATTTTTGACAGACTAATGCAAAGAATTGCAAGATATTTCGAACAGAATCTTGAACGAAACCGAATGATTGAACTTCGGGGTATCGGCTCGAAATGCCCTGCAATCTGAGTCCCGAGCGAGTCCAGAACATTAACTGCGATGGGAGAAGTTGTTAATCGAGTTATTTTTGACAGACTTATGCAAAGAATTGCAAGATATTCCTAATAGAATCTTGAACGAAGCCGACTAATTGAACTTCGGGGTATCGGCTCGAAACGCCCAATAATCTGAGTCCCGAGCAACTACAGAACATTCACTATGATGGGAGAAGTTGTTAATCGAGTTATTTTTGACAGACTAATGCAAAGAATTGCAAGATATTCCGAATAGAATCTTGAACGAAGCCGACTGATTGAACTTCGGGGTATCGGCTCGAAACGCCCAGTAATCTGAGTCCCGAGCGACTCCAGAACATTCACTGTGATGGGAGAAGTTGTTAATCGAGTTATTTTTGACAGACTAATGCAAAGAATTACAAGATTTTTCGAAGAGAATCTTGTACGAAGCCGACTGATTGAACTTCGGGGTATCGGATCAAAATGCCCTGCAATCTGAGTCCCGAGCGACTCCAGAACATTCACTGTGATGGGACAAGTTGTTAATCGAGTTATTTTTGACAGACTAATGCAAAGAATTGCAAGATATTTCGAACAGAATCTTGAACGAAACCGACTGATTGAACTTCGGGGTATCGGCTCGAAATGCCCTGCAATCTGAGTCCCGAGCGACTCCAGAACATTCACTGTGATGGGAAAAGTTGTTAATCGAGTTATTTTTGACAAACTAATGCAAAGAATTGTAAGATATTCCGAATAGAATCTTGAACGAAGCCGACTGATTGAACTTCGGGGTATCGGCTCGAAACGCCCAGTAATCTGAGTCCCGAGCGACTCCAGAACATTCACTGTGATGGGAGAAGTTGTTAATCGAGTTATTTTTGACAGACTAATGCAAAGAATTACAAGATTTTTCGAAGAGAATCTTGTACGAAGCCGACTGATTGAACTTCGGGGTATCGGCTCGAAATGCCCTGCAATCTGAGTCCCGAGCGACTCCAGAACATTCACTGTGATGGGACAAGTTGTTAATCGAGTTATTTTTGACAGACTAATGCAAAGAATTGCAAGATATTTCGAACAGAATCTTGAACGAAACCGAATGATTGAACTTCGGGGTATCGGCTCGAAATGCCCTGCAATCTGAGTCCCGAGCGAGTCCAGAACATTCACTGTGTTGGGAGAAGTTGTTAATCGAGTTATTTTTGACAGACTAATGCAAAGAATTGCAAGATATTCCTAATAGAATCTTGAACGAAGCCGACTGATTGAACTTCGGGGTATCGGCTCGAAACGCCCAGTAATCTGAGTCCCAAGCAACTACAGAACATTCACTGTGATGGGAGAAGTTGTTAATCAAGTTATTTTTGACTGACTAATGCAAAGAATTGAAAGATATTCCGAATAGAATCTTGAACGAAGCCGACTGATTGAACTTCGGGGTATCGGCTCGAAACGCCCAGTAATCTGAGTCCCGAGCGAGTCCAGAACATTCACTGTGATGGGAGAAGTTGTTAATCGAGTTATTTTTGACAGACTAATGCAAAGAATTGCAAGATATTCCTAATAGAATCTTGTACGAAGCCGACTGATTGAACTTCGGGGTATCGGCTCGAAATGCCCTGCAATCTGAGTCCCGAGCGACTCCAGAACATTCACTGTGATGGGACAAGTTGTTAATCGAGTTATTTTTGACAGACTAATGCAAAGAATTGCAAGATATTTCGAACAGAATCTTGAACGAAACCGAATGATTGAACTTCGGGGTATCGGCTCGAAATGCCCTGCAATCTGAGTCCCGAGCGAGTCCAGAACATTAACTGTGATGGGAGAAGTTGTTAATCGAGTTATTTTTGACAGACTTATGCAAAGAATTGCAAGATATTCCTAATAGAATCTTGAACGAAGCCGACTAATTGAACTTCGGGGTATCGGCTCGAAACGCCCAATAATCTGAGTCCCGAGCAACTACAGAACATTCACTATGATGGGAGAAGTTGTTAATCGAGTTATTTTTGACAGACTAATGCAAAGAATTGCAAGATATTCCGAATAGAATCTTGAACGAAGCCGACTGATTGAACTTCGGGGTATCGGCTCGAAACGCCCAGTAATCTGAGTCCCGAGCGATTCCAGAACATTCACTGTGATGGGAGAAGTTGTTAATCGAGTTATTTTTGACAGACTAATGCAAAGAATTACAAGATTTTTCGAAGAGAATCTTGTACGAAGCCGACTGATTGAACTTCGGGGTATCGGATCAAAATGCCCTGCAATCTGAGTCCCGAGCGACTCCAGAACATTCACTGTGATGGGACAAGTTGTTAATCGAGTTATTTTTGACAGACTAATGCAAAGAATTGCAAGATATTTCGAACAGAATCTTGAACGAAACCGACTGATTGAACTTCGGGGTATCGGCTCGAAATGCCCTGCAATCTGAGTCCCGAGCGACTCCAGAACATTCACTGTGATGGGAAAAGTTGTTAATCGAGTTATTTTTGACAAACTAATGCAAAGAATTGTAAGATATTCCGAATAGAATCTTGAACGAAGCCGACTGATTGAACTTCGGGGTATCGGCTCGAAACGCCCAGTAATCTGAGTCCCGAGCGATTCCAGAACATTCACTGTGATGGGAGAAGTTGTTAATCGAGTTATTTTTGACAGACTAATGCAAAGAATTACAAGATTTTTCGAAGAGAATCTTGTACGAAGCCGACTGATTGAACTTCGGGGTATCGGATCAAAATGCCCTGCAATCTGAGTCCCGAGCGACTCCAGAACATTCACTGTGATGGGACAAGTTGTTAATCGAGTTATTTTTGACAGACTAATGCAAAGAATTGCAAGATATTTCGAACAGAATCTTGAACGAAACCGACTGATTGAACTTCGGGGTATCGGCTCGAAATGCCCTGCAATCTGAGTCCCGAGCGACTCCAGAACATTCACTGTGATGGGAAAAGTTGTTAATCGAGTTATTTTTGACAAACTAATGCAAAGAATTGTAAGATATTCCGAATAGAATCTTGAACGAAGCCGACTGATTGAACTTCGGGGTATCGGCTCGAAACGCCCAGTAATCTGAGTCCCGAGCGACTCCAGAACATTAACTGTGATGGGAGAAGTTGTTAATCGAGTTATTTTTGACAGACTAATGCAAAGAATTACAAGATTTTTCGAAGAGAATCTTGTACGAAGCCGACTGATTGAACTTCGGGGTATCGGATCAAAATGCCCTGCAATCTGAGTCCCGAGCGACTCCAGAACATTCACTGTGATGGGACAAGTTGTTAATCGAGTTATTTTTGACAGACTAATGCAAAGAATTGCAAGATATTTCGAACAGAATCTTGAACGAAACCGACTGATTGAACTTCGGGGTATCGGCTCGAAATGCCCTGCAATCTGAGTCCCGAGCGACTCCAGAACATTCACTGTGATGGGAAAAGTTGTTAATCGAGTTATTTTTGACAAACTAATGCAAAGAATTGTAAGATATTCCGAATAGAATCTTGAACGAAGCCGACTGATTGAACTTCGGGGTATCGGCTCGAAACGCCCAGTAATCTGAGTCCCGAGCGACTCCAGAACATTCACTGTGATGGGAGAAGTTGTTAATCGAGTTATTTTTGACAGACTAATGCAAAGAATTACAAGATTTTTCGAAGAGAATCTTGTACGAAGCCGACTGATTGAACTTCGGGGTATCGGCTCGAAATGCCCTGCAATCTGAGTCCCGAGCGACTCCAGAACATTCACTGTGATGGGACAAGTTGTTAATCGAGTTATTTTTGACAGACTAATGCAAAGAATTGCAAGATATTTCGAACAGAATCTTGAACGAAACCGACTGATTGAACTTCGGGGTATCGGCTCGAAATGCCCTGCAATCTGAGTCCCGAGCGAGTCCAGAACATTCACTGTGATGGGAGAAGTTGTTAATCGATTTATTTTTGACAGAGTAATGCAAAGAATTGCAAGGTATTCCTAATAGAATCTTGAACGAAGCCGACTGATTGAACTTCGGGGTATCGGCTCGAAACGCCCAGTAATCTGAGTCCCGAGCAACTACAGAACATTCACTGTGATGGGAGAAGTTGTTAATCAAGTTATTTTTGACTGACTAATGCAAAGAATTACACACTTTTTCGAATAGAATCTTGAATGAAGCCGACTGATTGAACTTCGGGGTATCGGCTCGAAATGCCCTACAATCTGAGTCCCGAGCGACTCCAGAACATTCACTGTGATGGGAGAAGTTGTTAATCGAGTTATTTTTGACAGACTAATGCAAAGAATTGGAAGATATTCCTAATAGAATCTTGAACGAAGCCGACTGATTGAACTTCGGGGTATCGGCTCGAAACGCCCAGTAATCTGAGTCCCGAGCGACTCCAGAACATTCACTGTGATGGGAGAAGTTGTTAATCGAGTTATTTTTGACAGACTAATGCAAAGAATTACAAGATTTTTCGAAGAGAATCTTGTACGAAGCCGACTGATTGAACTTCGGGGTATCGGCTCGAAATGCCCTGCAATCTGAGTCCCGAGCGACTCCAGAACATTCACTATGATGGGAGAAGTTGTTAATCGAGTTATTTTTGACAGACTAATGCAAAGAATTGCAACATATTTCGAATAGAATCTTGAACGAACCCGACTGATTAAACTTCGGGGTATTGGCTCGAAACGCCCAGTAATCTGAGTCCCGAGCGACTCCAGAACATTCACTGTGATGGGAGAAGTTGTTAATCTAGTTATTTTTGACTGACTAATGCAAAGAATTACACACTTTTTCGAATAGAATCTTGAATGAAGCCGACTGATTGAACTTCGGGGTATCGGCTCGAAATGCCCTGCAATCTGAGTCCCGAGCGACTCCAGAACATTCACTGTGATGGGAGAAGTTGTTAATCGAGTTATTTTTGACAGACTAATGCAAAGAATTGCAAGATATTCCGAATAGAATCTTGAACGAAGCCGACTGATTGAACTTCGGGGTATCGGCTCGAAACGCCCAGTAATCTGAGTCCCGAGCGACTCCAGAACATTCACTGTGATGGGAGAAGTTGTTAATCGAGTTATTTTTGACAGACTAATGCAAAGAATTACAAGATTTTTCGAAGAGAATCTTGTACGAAGCCGACTGATTGAACTTCGGGGTATCGGCTCGAAATGCCCTGCAATCTGAGTCCCGAGCGACTCCAGAACATTCACTGTGATGGGACAAGTTGTTAATCGAGTTATTTTTGACAGACTAATGCAAAGAATTGCAAGATATTTCGAACAGAATCTTGAACGAAACCGACTGATTGAACTTCGGGGTATCGGCTCGAAATGCCCTGCAATCTGAGTCCCGAGCGAGTCCAGAACATTCACTGTGATGGGAGAAGTTGTTAATCGAGTTATTTTTTACAGACTAATGCAAAGAATTGCAAGATATTCCTAATAGAATCTTGAACGAAGCCGACTGATTGAACTTCGGGGTATCGGCTCGAAACGCCCAGTAATCTGAGTCCCAAGCAACTACAGAACATTCACTGTGATGGGAGAAGTTGTTAATCAAGTTATTTTTGACTGACTAATGCAAAGAATTGAAAGATATTCCGAATAGAATCTTGAACGAAGCCGACTGATTGAACTTCGGGGTATCGGCTCGAAACGCCCAGTAATCTGAGTCCCGAGCGACTCCAGAACATTCACTGTGATGGGAGAAGTTGTTAATCGACTTATTTTTGACAGACTAATGCAAAGAATTACAAGATTTTTCGAAGAGAATCTTGTACGAAGCCGACTGATTGAACTTCGGGGTATCGGCTCGAAATGCCCTGCAATCTGAGTCCCGAGCGACTCCAGAACATTCACTGTGATGGGACAAGTTGTTAATCGAGTTATTTTTGACAGACTAATGCAAAGAATTGCAAGATATTTCGAACAGAATCTTGAACGAAACCGAATGATTGAACTTCGGGGTATCGGCTCGAAATGCCCTGCAATCTGAGTCCCGAGCGAGTCCAGAACATTCACTGTAATGGGAGAAGTTGTTAATCGAGTTATTTTTGACAGACTTATGCAAAGAATTGCAAGATATTCCTAATAGAATCTTGAACGAAGCCGACTAATTGAACTTCGGGGTATCGGCTCGAAACGCCCAATAATCTGAGTCCCGAGCAACTACAGAACATTCACTATGATGGGAGAAGTTGTTAATCGAGTTATTTTTGACAGACTAATGCAAAGAATTGCAAGATATTTCGAATAGAATCTTGAACGAACCCGACTGATTGAACTTCGGGGTATTGGCTCGAAACGCCCAGTAATCTGAGTCCCGAGCGACTCCAGAACATTCACTGTGATGGGAGAAGTTGTTAATCAAGTTATTTTTGACTGACTAATGCAAAGAATTACACACTTTTTCGAATAGAATCTTGAATGAAGCCGACTGATTGAACTTCGGGGTATCGGCTCGAAATGCCCTGCAATCTGAGTCCCGAGCGACTCCAGAACATTCACTGTGATGGGAGAAGTTGTTAATCGAGTTATTTTTGACAGACTAATGCAAAGAATTGCAAGATATTCCAAATAGAATCTTGAACGAAGCCGACTGATTGAACTTCGGGGTATCGGCTCGAAACGCCCAGTAATCTGAGTCCCGAGCGACTCCAGAACATTCACTGTGATGGGAGAAGTTGTTAATCGAGTTATTTTTGACAGACTAATGCAAAGAATTGCAAGATATTCCAAATAGAATCTTGAACGAAGCCGACTGATTGAACTTCGGGGTATCGGCTCGAAACGCCCAGTAATCTGAGTCCCGAGCGACTCCAGAACATTCACTGTGATGGGAGAAGTTGTTAATCGAGTTATTTTTTACAGACTAATGCAAAGAATTGCAAGATATTCCTAATAGAATCTTGAACGAAGCCGACTGATTGAACTTCGGGGTATCGGCTCGAAACGCCCAGTAATCTGAGTCCCAAGCAACTACAGAACATTCACTGTAATGGGAGAAGTTGTTAATCAAGTTATTTTTGACTGACTAATGCAAAGAATTGAAAGATATTCCGAATAGAATCTTGAACGAAGCCGACTGATTGAACTTCGGGGTATCGGCTCGAAACGCCCAGTAATCTGAGTCCCGAGCGACTCCAGAACATTCACTGTGATGGGAGAAGTTGTTAATCGACTTATTTTTGACAGACTAATGCAAAGAATTACAAGATTTTTCGAAGAGAATCTTGTACGAAGCCGACTGATTGAACTTCGGGGTATCGGCTCGAAATGCCCTGCAATCTGAGTCCCGAGCGACTCCAGAACATTCACTGTGATGGGACAAGTTGTTAATCGAGTTATTTTTGACAGACTAATGCAAAGAATTGCAAGATATTTCGAACAGAATCTTGAACGAAACCGAATGATTGAACTTCGGGGTATCGGCTCGAAATGCCCTGCAATCTGAGTCCCGAGCGAGTCCAGAACATTCACTGTGATGGGAGAAGTTGTTAATCGAGTTATTTTTGACAGACTTATGCAAAGAATTGCAAGATATTCCTAATAGAATCTTGAACGAAGCCGACTAATTGAACTTCGGGGTATCGGCTCGAAACGCCCAATAATCTGAGTCCCGAGCAACTACAGAACATTCACTATGATGGGAGAAGTTGTTAATCGAGTTATTTTTGACAGACTAATGCAAAGAATTGCAAGATATTCCGAATAGAATCTTGAACGAAGCCGACTGAATGAACTTCGGGGTATCGGCTCGAAACGCCCAGTAATCTGAGTCCCGAGCGACTCCAGAACATTCACTGTGATGGGAGAAGTTGTTAATCGAGTTATTTTTGACAGACTAATGCAAAGAATTACAAGATTTTTCGAAGAGAATCTTGTACGAAGCCGACTGATTGAACTTCGGGGTATCGGCTCGAAATGCCCTGCAATGTGAGTCCCGAGCGACTCCAGAACATTCACTGTGATGGGACAAGTTGTTAATCGAGTTATTTTTGACAGACTAATGCAAAGAATTGCAAGATATTTCGAACAGAATCTTGAACGAAACCGACTGATTGAACTTCAGGGTATCGGCTCGAAATGCCCTGCAATCTGAGTCCCGAGCGAGTCCAGAACATTCACTGTGATGGGAGAAGTTGTTAATCGGTTTATTTTTGACAGACTAATGCAAAGAATTGCAAGGTATTCCTAATAGAATCTTGAACGAAGCCGACTGATTGAACTTCGGGGTATCGGCTCGAAACGCCCAGTAATCTGAGTCCCGAGCAACTACAGAACATTCACTGTGATGGGAGAAGTTGTTAATCAAGTTATTTTTGACTGACTAATGCAAAGAATTACACACTTTTTCGAATAGAATCTTGAATGAAGCCGACTGATTGAACTTCGGGGTATCGGCTCGAAATGCCCTGCAATGTGAGTCCCGAGCGACTCCAGAACATTCACTGTGATGGGAGAAGTTGTTAATCAAGTTATTTTTGACTGACTAATGCAAAGAATTACACACTTTTTCGAATAGAATCTTGAATGAAGCCGACTGATTGAACTTCGGGGTATCGGCTCGAAATGCCCTGCAATCTGAGTCCCGAGCGACTCCAGAACATTCACTGTGATGGGAGAAGTTGTTAATCGAGTTATTTTTGACAGACTAATGCAAAGAATTGCAAGATATTCCAAATAGAATCTTGAACGAAGCCGACTGATTGAACTTCGGGGTATCGGCTCGAAACGCCCAGTAATCTGAGTCCCGAGCGACTCCAGAACATTCACTGTGATGGGAGAAGTTGTTAATCGAGTTATTTTTGACAGACTAATGCAAAGAATTACAAGATTTTTCGAAGAGAATCTTGTACGAAGCCGACTGATTGAACTTCGGGGTATCGGCTCGAAATGCCCTGCAATCTGAGTCCCGAGCGACTCCAGAACATTCACTATGATGGGAGAAGTTGTTAATCGAGTTATTTTTGACAGACTAATGCAAAGAATTGCAACATATTTCGAATAGAATCTTGAACGAACCCGACTGATTGAACTTCGGGGTATTGGCTCGAAACGCCCAGTAATCTGAGTCCCGAGCGACTCCAGAACATTCACTGTGATGGGAGAAGTTGTTAATCTAGTTATTTTTGACTGACTAATGCAAAGAATTACACACTTTTTCGAATAGAATCTTGAATGAAGCCGACTGATTGAACTTCGGGGTATCGGCTCGAAATGCCCTGCAATCTGAGTCCCGAGCGACTCCAGAACATTCACTGTGATGGGAGAAGTTGTTAATCGAGTTATTTTTGACAGACTAATGCAAAGAATTGCAAGATATTCCGAATAGAATCTTGAACGAAGCCGACTGATTGAACTTCGGGGTATCGGCTCGAAACGCCCAGTAATCTGAGTCCCGAGCGACTCCAGAACATTCACTGTGATGGGAGAAGTTGTTAATCGAGTTATTTTTGACAGACTAATGCAAAGAATTACAAGATTTTTCGAAGAGAATCTTGTACGAAGCCGACTGATTGAACTTCGGGGTATCGGCTCGAAATGCCCTGCAATCTGAGTCCCGAGCGACTCCAGAACATTCACTGTGATGGGACAAGTTGTTAATCGAGTTATTTTTGACAGACTAATGCAAAGAATTGCAAGATATTTCGAACAGAATCTTGAACGAAACCGACTGATTGAACTTCGGGGTATCGGCTCGAAATGCCCTGCAATCTGAGTCCCGAGCGAGTCCAGAACATTCACTGTGATGGGAGAAGTTGTTAATCGAGTTATTTTTTACAGACTAATGCAAAGAATTGCAAGATATTCCTAATAGAATCTTGAACGAAGCCGACTGATTGAACTTCGGGGTATCGGCTCGAAACGCCCAGTAATCTGAGTCCCAAGCAACTACAGAACATTCACTGTGATGGGAGAAGTTGTTAATCAAGTTATTTTTGACTGACTAATGCAAAGAATTGAAAGATATTCCGAATAGAATCTTGAACGAAGCCGACTGATTGAACTTCGGGGTATCGGCTCGAAACGCCCAGTAATCTGAGTCCCGAGCGACTCCAGAACATTCACTGTGATGGGAGAAGTTGTTAATCGAGTTATTTTTGACAGACTAATGCAAAGAATTACAAGATTTTTCGAAGAGAATCTTGTACGAAGCCGACTGATTGAACTTCGGGGTATCGGCTCGAAATGCCCTGCAATGTGAGTCCCGAGCGACTCCAGAACATTCACTGTGATGGGACAAGTTGTTAATCGAGTTATTTTTGACAGACTAATGCAAAGAATTGCAAGATATTTCGAACAGAATCTTGAACGAAACCGACTGATTGAACTTCAGGGTATCGGCTCGAAATGCCCTGCAATCTGAGTCCCGAGCGAGTCCAGAACATTCACTGTGATGGGAGAAGTTGTTAATCGGTTTATTTTTGACAGACTAATGCAAAGAATTGCAAGGTATTCCTAATAGAATCTTGAACGAAGCCGACTGATTGAACTTCGGGGTATCGGCTCGAAACGCCCAGTAATCTGAGTCCCGAGCAACTACAGAACATTCACTGTGATGGGAGAAGTTGTTAATCAAGTTATTTTTGACTGACTAATGCAAAGAATTACACACTTTTTCGAATATAATCTTGAATGAAGCCGACTGATTGAACTTCGGGGTATCGGCTCGAAATGCCCTGCAATCTGAGTCCCGAGCGACTCCAGAACATTCACTGTGATGGGAGAAGTTGTTAATCGAGTTATTTTTGACAGACTAATGCAAAGAATTGCAAGATATTCCAAATAGAATCTTGAACGAAGCCGACTGATTGAACTTCGGGGTATCGGCTCGAAACGCCCAGTAATCTGAGTCCCGAGCGACTCCAGAACATTCACTGTGATGGGAGAAGTTGTTAATCGAGTTATTTTTGACAGACTAATGCAAAGAATTACAAGATTTTTCGAAGAGAATCTTGTACGAAGCCGACTGATTGAACTTCGGGGTATCGGCTCGAAATGCCCTGCAATCTGAGTCCCGAGCGACTCCAGAACATTCACTATGATGGGAGAAGTTGTTAATCGAGTTATTTTTGACAGACTAATGCAAAGAATTGCAACATATTTCGAATAGAATCTTGAACGAACCCGACTGATTGAACTTCGGGGTATTGGCTCGAAACGCCCAGTAATCTGAGTCCCGAGCGACTCCAGAACATTCACTGTGATGGGAGAAGTTGTTAATCTAGTTATTTTTGACTGACTAATGCAAAGAATTACACACTTTTTCGAATAGAATCTTGAATGAAGCCGACTGATTGAACTTCGGGGTATCGGCTCGAAATGCCCTGCAATCTGAGTCCCGAGCGACTCCAGAACATTCACTGTGATGGGAGAAGTTGTTAATCGAGTTATTTTTGACAGACTAATGCAAAGAATTGCAAGATATTCCGAATAGAATCTTGAACGAAGCCGACTGATTGAACTTCGGGGTATCGGCTCGAAACGCCCAGTAATCTGAGTCCCGAGCGACTCCAGAACATTCACTGTGATGGGAGAAGTTGTTAATCGAGTTATTTTTGACAGACTAATGCAAAGAATTACAAGATTTTTCGAAGAGAATCTTGTACGAAGCCGACTGATTGAACTTCGGGGTATCGGCTCGAAATGCCCTGCAATCTGAGTCCCGAGCGACTCCAGAACATTCACTGTGATGGGACAAGTTGTTAATCGAGTTATTTTTGACAGACTAATGCAAAGAATTGCAAGATATTTCGAACAGAATCTTTAACGAAACCGACTGATTGAACTTCGGGGTATCGGCTCGAAATGCCCTGCAATCTGAGTCCCGAGCGAGTCCAGAACATTCACTGTGATGGGAGAAGTTGTTAATCGAGTTATTTTTTACAGACTAATGCAAAGAATTGCAAGATATTCCTAATAGAATCTTGAACGAAGCCGACTGATTGAACTTCGGGGTATCGGCTCGAAACGCCCAGTAATCTGAGTCCCAAGCAACTACAGAACATTCACTGTGATGGGAGAAGTTGTTAATCAAGTTATTTTTGACTGACTAATGCAAAGAATTGAAAGATATTCCGAATAGAATCTTGAACGAAGCCGACTGATTGAACTTCGGGGTATCGGCTCGAAACGCCCAGTAATCTGAGTCCCGAGCGACTCCAGAACATTCACTGTGATGGGAGAAGTTGTTAATCGACTTATTTTTGACAGACTAATGCAAAGAATTACAAGATTTTTCGAAGAGAATCTTGTACGAAGCCGACTGATTGAACTTCGGGGTATCGGCTCGAAATGCCCTGCAATCTGAGTCCCGAGCGACTCCAGAACATTCACTGTGATGGGACAAGTTGTTAATCGAGTTATTTTTGACAGACTAATGCAAAGAATTGCAAGATATTTCGAACAGAATCTTGAACGAAACCGAATGATTGAACTTCGGGGTATCGGCTCGAAATGCCCTGCAATCTGAGTCCCGAGCGAGTCCAGAACATTCACTGTAATGGGAGAAGTTGTTAATCGAGTTATTTTTGACAGACTTATGCAAAGAATTGCAAGATATTCCTAATAGAATCTTGAACGAAGCCGACTAATTGAACTTCGGGGTATCGGCTCGAAACGCCCAATAATCTGAGTCCCGAGCAACTACAGAACATTCACTATGATGGGAGAAGTTGTTAATCGAGTTATTTTTGACAGACTAATGCAAAGAATTGCAACATATTTCGAATAGAATCTTGAACGAACCCGACTGATTGAACTTCGGGGTATTGGCTCGAAACGCCCAGTAATCTGAGTCCCGAGCGACTCCAGAACATTCACTGTGATGGGAGAAGTTGTTAATCAAGTTATTTTTGACTGACTAATGCAAAGAATTACACACTTTTTCGAATAGAATCTTGAATGAAGCCGACTGATTGAACTTCGGGGTATCGGCTCGAAATGCCCTGCAATCTGAGTCCCGAGCGACTCCAGAACATTCACTGTGATGGGAGAAGTTGTTAATCGAGTTATTTTTGACAGACTAATGCAAAGAATTGCAAGATATTCCGAATAGAATCTTGAACGAAGCCGACTGATTGAACTTCGGGGTATCGGCTCGAAACGCCCAGTAATCTGAGTCCCGAGCGACTCCAGAACATTCACTGTGATGGGAGAAGTTGTTAATCGAGTTATTTTTGACAGACTAATGCAAAGAATTACAAGATTTTTCGAAGAGAATCTTGTACGAAGCCGACTGATTGAACTTCGGGGTATCGGCTCGAAATGCCCTGCAATCTGAGTCCCGAGCGACTCCAGAACATTCACTGTGATGGGACAAGTTGTTAATCGAGTTATTTTTGACAGACTAATGCAAAGAATTGCAAGATATTTCGAACAGAATCTTGAACGAAACCGACTGATTGAACTTCGGGGTATCGGCTCGAAATGCCCTGCAATCTGAGTCCCGAGCGAGTCCAGAACATTCACTGTGATGGGAGAAGTTGTTAATCGAGTTATTTTTTACAGACTAATGCAAAGAATTGCAAGATATTCCTAATAGAATCTTGAACGAAGCCGACTGATTGAACTTCGGGGTATCGGCTCGAAACGCCCAGTAATCTGAGTCCCAAGCAACTACAGAACATTCACTGTGATGGGAGAAGTTGTTAATCAAGTTATTTTTGACTGACTAATGCAAAGAATTGAAAGATATTCCGAATAGAATCTTGAACGAAGCCGACTGATTGAACTTCGGGGTATCGGCTCGAAACGCCCAGTAATCTGAGTCCCGAGCGACTCCAGAACATTCACTGTGATGGGAGAAGTTGTTAATCGACTTATTTTTGACAGACTAATGCAAAGAATTACAAGATTTTTCGAAGAGAATCTTGTACGAAGCCGACTGATTGAACTTCGGGGTATCGGCTCGAAATGCCCTGCAATCTGAGTCCCGAGCGACTCCAGAACATTCACTGTGATGGGACAAGTTGTTAATCGAGTTATTTTTGACAGACTAATGCAAAGAATTGCAAGATATTTCGAACAGAATCTTGAACGAAACCGAATGATTGAACTTCGGGGTATCGGCTCGAAATGCCCTGCAATCTGAGTCCCGAGCGAGTCCAGAACATTCACTGTAATGGGAGAAGTTGTTAATCGAGTTATTTTTGACAGACTTATGCAAAGAATTGCAAGATATTCCTAATAGAATCTTGAACGAAGCCGACTAATTGAACTTCGGGGTATCGGCTCGAAACGCCCAATAATCTGAGTCCCGAGCAACTACAGAACATTCACTATGATGGGAGAAGTTGTTAATCGAGTTATTTTTGACAGACTAATGCAAAGAATTGCAACATATTTCGAATAGAATCTTGAACGAACCCGACTGATTGAACTTCGGGGTATTGGCTCGAAACGCCCAGTAATCTGAGTCCCGAGCGACTCCAGAACATTCACTGTGATGGGAGAAGTTGTTAATCAAGTTATTTTTGACTGACTAATGCAAAGAATTACACACTTTTTCGAATAGAATCTTGAATGAAGCCGACTGATTGAACTTCGGGGTATCGGCTCGAAATGCCCTGCAATCTGAGTCCCGAGCGACTCCAGAACATTCACTGTGATGGGAGAAGTTGTTAATCGAGTTATTTTTGACAGACTAATGCAAAGAATTGCAAGATATTTCGAACAGAATCTTGAACGAAACCGACTGATTGAACTTCGGGGTATCGGCTCGAAATGCCCTGCAATCTGAGTCCCGAGCGAGTCCAGAACATTCACTGTGATGGGAGAAGTTGTTAATCGACTTATTTTTGACAGACTAATGCAAATAATTGCAAGATATTCCTAATAGAATCTTGAACGAAGCCGACTGATTGAACTTCGGGGTATCGGCTCGAAACGCCCAGTAATCTGAGTCCCGAGCGACTCCAGAACATTCACTGTGATGGGACAAGTTGTTAATCGAGTTATTTTTGACAGACTAATGCAAAGAATTACAAGATTTTTCGAAGAGAATCTTGTACGAAGCCGACTGATTGAACTTCGGGGTATCGGCTCGAAATGCCCTGCAATCTGAGTCCCGAGCGACTCCAGAACATTCACTGTGATGGGACAAGTTGTTAATCGAGTTATTTTTGACAGACTAATGCAAAGAATTGCAAGATATTTCGAACAGAATCTTGAACGAAACCGACTGATTGAACTTCGGGGTATCGGCTCGAAATGCCCTGCAATCTGAGTCCCGAGCGAGTCCAGAACATTCACTGTGATGGGAGAAGTTGTTAATCGAGTTATTTTTGACAGACTAATGCAAAGAATTGCAAGATATTCCTAATAGAATCTTGAACGAAGCCGACTGATTGAACTTCGGGGTATCGGCTCGAAACGCCCAGTAATCTGAGTCCCAAGCAACTACAGAACATTCACTGTAATGGGAGAAGTTGTTAATCAAGTTATTTTTGACTGACTAATGCAAAGAATTGAAAGATATTCCGAATAGAATCTTGAACGAAGCCGACTGATTGAACTTCGGGGTATCGGCTCGAAACGCCCAGTAATCTGAGTCCCGAGCGACTCCAGAACATTCACTGTGATGGGAGAAGTTGTTAATCGACTTATTTTTGACAGACTAATGCAAAGAATTACAAGATTTTTCGAAGAGAATCTTGTACGAAGCCGACTGATTGAACTTCGGGGTATCGGCTCGAAATGCCCTGCAATCTGAGTCCCGAGCGACTCCAGAACATTCACTGTGATGGGACAAGTTGTTAATCGAGTTATTTTTGACAGACTAATGCAAAGAATTGCAAGATATTTCGAACAGAATCTTGAACGAAACCGACTGATTGAACTTCGGGGTATCGGCTCGAAATGCCCTGCAATCTGAGTCCCGAGCGAGTCCAGAACATTCACTGTGATGGGAGAAGTTGTTAATCGAGTTATTTTTGACAGACTTATGCAAAGAATTGCAAGATATTCCTAATAGAATCTTGAACGAAGCCGACTAATTGAACTTCGGGGTATCGGCTCGAAACGCCCAATAATCTGAGTCCCGAGCAACTACAGAACATTCACTATGATGGGAGAAGTTGTTAATCGAGTTATTTTTGACAGACTAATGCAAAGAATTGCAAGATATTCCGAATAGAATCTTGAACGAAGCCGACTGATTGAACTTCGGGGTATCGGCTCGAAACGCCCAGTAATCTGAGTCCCGAGCGACTCCAGAACATTCACTGTGATGGGAGAAGTTGTTAATCGAGTTATTTTTGACAGACTAATGCAAAGAATTACAAGATTTTTCGAAGAGAATCTTGTACGAAGCCGATTGATTGAACTTCGGGGTATCGGCTCGAAATGCCCTGCAATCTGAGTCCCGAGCGACTCCAGAACATTCACTGTGATGGGAGAAGTTGTTAAAAGAGTTATTTTTGACAGACTAATGCAAAGAATTGCAAGATATTTCGAACAGAATCTTGAACGAAGCCGACTGATTGAACTTCGGGGTATCGGCTCGAAACGCCCAGTAATCTGAGTCCCGAGCGACTCCAGAACATTCACTGTGATGGGAGAAGTTGTTAATCGACTTATTTTTGACAGACTAATGCAAAGAATTACAAGATTTTTCGAAGAGAATCTTGTACGAAGCCGACTGATTGAACTTCGGGGTATCGGCTCGAAATGCCCTGCAATCTGAGTCCCGAGCGACTCCAGAACATTCACTGTGATGGGACAAGTTGTTAATCGAGTTATTTTTGACAGACTAATGCAAAGAATTGCAAGATATTTCGAACAGAATCTTGAACGAAACCGAATGATTGAACTTCGGGGTATCGGCTCGAAATGCCCTGCAATCTGAGTCCCGAGCGAGTCCAGAACATTCACTGTGATGGGAGAAGTTGTTAATCGAGTTATTTTTGACAGACTTATGCAAAGAATTGCAAGATATTCCTAATAGAATCTTGAACGAAGCCGACTAATTGAACTTCGGGGTATCGGCTCGAAACGCCCAATAATCTGAGTCCCGAGCAACTACAGAACATTCACTATGATGGGAGAAGTTGTTAATCGAGTTATTTTTGACAGACTAATGCAAAGAATTGCAAGATATTCCGAATAGAATCTTGAACGAAGCCGACTGATTGAACTTCGGGGTATCGGCTCGAAACGCCCAATAATCTGAGTCCCGAGCGACTCCAGAACATTCACTGTGATGGGAGAAGTTGTTAATCGAGTTATTTTTGACAGACTAATGCAAAGAATTACAAGATTTTTCGAAGAGAATCTTGTACGAAGCCGACTGATTGAACTTCGGGGTATCGGCTCGAAATGCCCTGCAATGTGAGTCCCGAGCGACTCCAGAACATTCACTGTGATGGGACAAGTTGTTAATCGAGTTATTTTTGACAGACTAATGCAAAGAATTGCAAGATATTTCGAACAGAATCTTGAACGAAACCGACTGATTGAACTTCAGGGTATCGGCTCGAAATGCCCTGCAATCTGAGTCCCGAGCGAGTCCAGAACATTCACTGTGATGGGAGAAGTTGTTAATCGGTTTATTTTTGACAGACTAATGCAAAGAATTGCAAGGTATTCGTAATAGAATCTTGAACGAAGCCGACTGATTGAACTTCGGGGTATCGGCTCGAAACGCCCAGTAATCTGAGTCCCGAGCAACTACAGAACATTCACTGTGATGGGAGAAGTTGTTAATCAAGTTATTTTTGACTGACTAATGCAAAGAATTACACACTTTTTCGAATAGAATCTTGAATGAAGCCGACTGATTGAACTTCGGGGTATGGCTCGAAATGCCCTACAATCTGAGTCCCGAGCGACTCCAGAACATTCACTGTGATGGGAGAAGTTGTTAATCGAGTTATTTTTGACAGACTAATGCAAAGAATTGCAAGATATTCCGAATAGAATCTTGAACGAAGCCGACTGATTGAACTTCGGGGTATCGGCTCGAAACGCCCAGTAATCTGAGTCCCGAGCGACTCCAGAACATTCACTGTGATGGGAGAAGTTGTTAATCGAGTTATTTTTGACAGACTAATGCAAAGAATTACAAGATTTTTTGAAGAGAATCTTGTACGAAGCCGACTGATTGAACTTCGGGGTATCGGCTCGAAATGCCCTGCAATCTGAGTCCCGAGCGACTCCAGAACATTCACTGTGATGGGACAAGTTGTTAATCGAGTTATTTTTGACAGACTAATGCAAAGAATTGCAAGATATTCCTAATAGAATCTTGAACGAAGCCGACTGATTGAACTTCGGGGTATCGGCTCGAAACGCCCAGTAATCTGAGTCCCGAGCGAGTCCAGAACATTCACTGTGATGGGAGAAGTTGTTAATCGAGTTATTTTTGACAGACTAATGCAAATAATTGCAAGATATTCCTAATAGAATCTTGAACGAAGCCGACTGATTGAACTTCGGGGTATCGGCTCGAAACGCCCAGTAATCTGAGTCCCGAGCGACTCCAGAACATTCACTGTGATGGGAGAAGTTGTTAATCGAGTTATTTTTGACAGACTAATGCAAAGAATTACAAGATTTTTCGAAGAGAATCTTGTACGAAGCCGACTGATTGAACTTCTGGGTATCGGCTCGAAATGCCCTGCAATCTGAGTCCCGAGCGACTCCAGAACATTCACTGTGATGGGACAAGTTGTTAATCGAGTTATTTTTGACAGACTAATGCAAAGAATTGCAAGATATTCCTAATAGAATCTTGAACGAAGCCGACTGATTGAACTTCGGGGTATCGGCTCGAAACGCCCAGTAATCTGAGTCCCAAGCAACTACAGAACATTCACTGTGATGGGAGAAGTTGTTAATCAAGTTATTTTTGACTGACTAATGCAAAGAATTGAAAGATATTCCGAATAGAATCTTGAACGAAGCCGACTGATTGAACTTCGGGGTATCGGCTCGAAACGCCCAGTAATCTGAGTCCCGAGCGACTCCAGAACATTCACTGTGATGGGAGAAGTTGTTAATCGACTTATTTTTGACAGACTAATGCAAAGAATTACAAGATTTTTCGAAGAGAATCTTGTACGAAGCCGACTGATTGAACTTCGGGGTATCGGCTCGAAATGCCCTGCAATCTGAGTCCCGAGCGACTCCAGAACATTCACTGTGATGGGACAAGTTGTTAATCGAGTTATTTTTGACAGACTAATGCAAAGAATTGCAAGATATTTCGAACAGAATCTTGAACGAAACCGAATGATTGAACTTCGGGGTATCGGCTCGAAATGCCCTGCAATCTGAGTCCCGAGCGAGTCCAGAACATTCACTGTGATGGGAGAAGTTGTTAATCGAGTTATTTTTGACAGACTTATGCAAAGAATTGCAAGATATTCCTAATAGAATCTTGAACGAAGCCGACTAATTGAACTTCGGGGTATCGGCTCGAAACGCCCAATAATCTGAGTCCCGAGCAACTACAGAACATTCACTATGATGGGAGAAGTTGTTAATCGAGTTATTTTTGACAGACTAATGCAAAGAATTGCAAGATATTCCGAATAGAATCTTGAACGAAGCCGACTGATTGAACTTCGGGGTATCGGCTCGAAACGCCCAATAATCTGAGTCCCGAGCGACTCCAGAACATTCACTGTGATGGGAGAAGTTGTTAATCGAGTTATTTTTGACAGACTAATGCAAAGAATTACAAGATTTTTCGAAGAGAATCTTGTACGAAGCCGACTGATTGAACTTCGGGGTATCGGCTCGAAATGCCCTGCAATCTGAGTCCCGAGCGACTCCAGAACATTCACTGTGATGGGACAAGTTGTTAATCGAGTTATTTTTGACAGACTAATGCAAAGAATTGCAAGATATTTCGAACAGAATCTTGAACGAAACCGAATGATTGAACTTCGGGGTATCGGCTCGAAATGCCCTGCAATCTGAGTCCCGAGCGAGTCCAGAACATTCACTGTGATGGGAGAAGTTGTTAATCGAGTTATTTTTGACAGACTTATGCAAAGAATTGCAAGATATTCCTAATAGAATCTTGAACGAAGCCGACTAATTGAACTTCGGGGTATCGGCTCGAAACGCCCAATAATCTGAGTCCCGAGCAACTACAGAACATTCACTATGATGGGAGAAGTTGTTAATCGAGTTATTTTTGACAGACTAATGCAAAGAATTGCAAGATATTTCGAACAGAATCTTGAACGAAACCGAATGATTGAACTTCGGGGTATCGGCTCGAAATGCCCTGCAATCTGAGTCCCGAGCGAGTCCAGAACATTCACTGTGATGAGAGAAGTTGTTAATCGAGTTATTTTTGACAGACTAATGCAAAGAATTGCAAGATATTCCTAATAGAATCTTGAACGAAGCCGACTGATTGAACTTCGGGGTATCGGCTCGAAACGCCCAGTAATCTGAGTCCCGAGCGACTCCAGAACATTCACTGTGATGGGAGAAGTTGTTAATCGAGTTATTTTTGACAGACTAATGCAAAGAATTACAAGATTTTTCGAAGAGAATCTTGTACGAAGCCGACTGATTGTACTTCGGGGTATCGGCTCGAAATGCCCTGCAATCTGAGTCCCGAGCGACTCCAGAACATTCACTGTGATGGGACAAGTTGTTAATCGAGTTATTTTTGACAGACTAATGCAAAGAATTGCAAGATATTTCGAACAGAATCTTGAACGAAACCGAATGATTGAACTTCGGGGTATCGGCTCGAAATGCCCTGCAATCTGAGTCCCGAGCGAGTCCAGAACATTCACTGTGATGGGAGAAGTTGTTAATCGAGTTATTTTTGACAGACTAATGCAAAGAATTGCAAGATATTCCGAATAGAATCTTGAACGAAGCCGACTGATTGAACTTCGGGGTATCGGCTCGAAACGCCCAGTAATCTGAGTCCCGAGCAACTACAGAACATTCACTGTGATGGGAGAAGTTGTTAATCAAGTTATTTTTGACTGACTAATGCAAAGAATTACACACTTTTTCGAATAGAATATTGAATGAAGCCGACTGATTGAACTTCGGGGTATCGGCTCGAAATGCCCTACAATCTGAGTCCCGAACGACTCCAGAACATTCACTGTGATGGGAGAAGTTGTTAATCGAGTTATTTTTGACAAACTAATGCAAAGAATTGTAAGATATTCCGAATAGAATCTTGAACGAAGCCGACTGATTGAACTTCGGGGTATCGGCTCGAAACGCCCAGTAATTTGAGTCCCGAGCGACTCCAGAACATTCACTGTGATGGGAGAAGTTGTTAATCGAGTTATTTTTGACAGACTAATGCAAAGAATTACAAGATTTTTCGAAGAGAATCTTGTACGAAGCCGACTGATTGAACTTCGGGGTATCGGCTCGAAATGCCCTGCAATCTGAGTCCCGAGCGACTCCAGAACATTCACCGTGATGGGACAAGTTGTTAATCGAGTTATTTTTGACAGACTAATGCAAAGAATTGCAAGATATTTCGAACAGAATCTTGAACGAAACCTACTGATTGAACTTCGGGGTATCGGCTCGAAATGCCCTGCAATTTGAGTCCCGAGCGAGTCCAGAACATTCACTGTGATGGTAGAAGTTGTTAATCGAGTTATTTTTGACAGACTAATGCAAAGAATTGCAAGATATTCCGAATAGAATCTTGAACGAAGCCGACTGATTGAACTTCGGGGTATCGGCTCGAAACGCCCAGTAATCTGAGTCCCGAGCAACTACAGAACATTCACTGTGATGGGAGAAGTTGTTAATCAAGTTATTTTTGACTGACTAATGCAAAGAATTACACACTTTTTCGAATAGAATATTGAATGAAGCCGACTGATTGAACTTCGGGGTATCGGCTCGAAATGCCCTACAATCTGAGTCCCGAACGACTCCAGAACATTCACTGTGATGGGAGAAGTTGTTAATCGAGTTATTTTTGACAGACTAATGCAAAGAATTGCAAGATATTCCGAATAGAATCTTGAACGAAGCCGACTGATTGAACTTCGGGGTATCGGCTCGAAACGCCCTGTAATCTGAGTCCCGAGCGACTCCAGAACATTCACTGTGATGGGAGAAGTTGTTAATCGAGTTATTTTTGACAGACTAATGCAAAGAATTGCAAGATATTCCGAATAGAATCTTGAACGAAGCCGACTGATTGAACTTCGGGGTATCGGCTCGAAACGCCCAGTAATCTGAGTCCCGAGCGACTCCAGAACATTCACTGTGATGGGAGAAGTTGTTAATCGAGTTATTTTTGACAGACTAATGCAAAGAATTGCAAGATATTCCGAATAGAATCTTGAACGAAGCCGACTGATTGAACTTCGGGGTATCGGCTCGAAACGCCCAGTAATCTGAGTCCCGAGCAACTACAGAACATTCACTGTGATGGGAGAAGTTGTTAATCAAGTTATTTTTGACTGACTAATGCAAAGAATTACACACTTTTTCGAATAGAATATTGAATGAAGCCGACTGATTGAACTTCGGGGTATCGGCTCGAAATGCCCTACAATCTGAGTCCCGAACGACTCCAGAACATTCACTGTGATGGGAGAAGTTGTTAATCGAGTTATTTTTGACAGACTAATGCAAAGAATTGTAAGATATTCCGAATAGAATCTTGAACGAAGCCGACTGATTGAACTTCGGGGTATCGGCTCGAAACGCCCAGTAATCTGAGTCCCGAGCGACTCCAGAACATTCACTGTGATGGGAGAAGTTGTTAATCGAGTTATTTTTGACAGACTAATGCAAAGAATTGCAAGATATTCCGAATAGAATCTTGAACGAAGCCGACTGATTGAACTTCGGGGTATCGGCTCGAAACGCCCAGTAATCTGAGTCCCGAGCAACTACAGAACATTCACTGTGATGGGAGAAGTTGTTAATCAAGTTATTTTTGACTGACTAATGCAAAGAATTACACACGTTTTCGAATAGAATCTTGAATGAAGCCGACTGATTGAACTTCGGGGTATCGGCTCGAAATGCCCTGCAATCTGAGTCCCGAGCGACTCCAGAACATTCACTGTGATGGGAGAAGTTGTTAATCGAGTTATTTTTGACAAACTAATGCAAAGAATTGTAAGATATTCCGAATAGAATCTTGAACGAAGCCGACTGATTGAACTTCGGGGTATCGGCTCGAAACGCCCAGTAATCTGAGTCCCGAGCGACTCCAGAACATTCACTATGATGGGAGAAGTTGTTAATCGAGTTATTTTTGACAGACTAATGCAAAGAATTGCAAGATATTTCGAATAGAATCTTGAACGAAGCCGACTGATTGAACTTCGGGGTATTGGCTCGAAACGCCCAGTAATTTGAGTCCCGAGCGACTCCAGAACATTCACTGTGATGGGAGAAGTTGTTAATCGAGTTATTTTTGACAGACTAATGCAAAGAATTACAAGATTTTTCGAAGAGAATCTTGTACGAAGCCGACTGATTGAACTTCGGGGTATCGGCACGAAATGCCCTGCAATCTGAGTCCCGAGCGACTCCAGAACATTCACTGTGATGGGAGAAGTTGTTAATCGAGTTATTTTTGACAGACTAATGCAAAGAATTGCAAGTTATTCCTAATAGAATCTTGAACGAAGCCGACTGATTGAACTTCGGGGTATCGGCTCGAAACGCCCAGTAATCTGAGTCCCGAGCAACTACAGAACATTCACTGTGATGGGAGAAGTTGTTAATCAAGTTATTTTTGACTGACTAATGCAAAGAATTACACACTTTTTCGAATAGAATCTTGAATGAAGCCGACTGATTGAACTTCGGGGTATCGGCTCGAAATGCCCTACAATCTGAGTCCCGAACGACTCCAGAACATTCACTGTGATGGGAGAAGTTGTTAATCGAGTTATTTTTGACAGACTAATGCAAAGAATTGCAAGATATTTCGAACAGAATCTTGAACAAAACCGACTGATTGAACTTCGGGGTATCGGCTCGAAATGCCCTGCAATCTGAGTCCCGAGCGAGTCCAGAACATTCACTGTGATGGGAGAAGTTGTTAATCGAGTTATTTTTGACAGACTAATGCAAAGAATTACAAGATTTTTCGAAGAGAATCTTGTACGAAGCCGACTGATTGAACTTCGGGGTATCGGCTCGAAATGCCCTGCAATCTGAGTCCCGAGCGACTCCAGAACATTCACTGTGATGGGAGAAGTTGTTAATCGAGTTATTTTTGACAGACTAATGCAAAGAATTACAAGATTTTTCGAAGAGAATCTTGTACGAAGCCGACTGATTGAACTTCGGGGTATCGGCTCGAAATGCCCTGCAATCTGAGTCCCGAGCGACTCCAGAACATTCGCTGTGATGGGACAAGTTGTTAATCGAGTTATTTTTGACAGACTAATGCAAAGAATTGCAAGATATTTCGAACAGAATCTTGAACGAAACCTACTGATTGAACTTCGGGGTATCGGCTCGAAATGCCCTGCAATCTGAGTCCCGAGCGAGTCCAGAACATTCACTGTGATGGGAGAAGTTGTTAATCGAGTTATTTTTGACAGACTAATGCAAAGAATTGCAAGTTATTCCTAATAGAATCTTGAACGAAGCCGACTGATTGAACTTCGGGGTATCGGCTCGAAACGCCCAGTAATCTGAGACCCGAGCAACTAAAGAACATTCACTGTGATGGGAGAAGTTGTTAATCAAGTTATTTTTGACTGACTAATGCAAAGAATTACACATTTTTTCGAATAGAATCTTGAATGAAGCCGACTGATTGAACTTCGGGGTATCGTCACGAAATGCCCTACAATCTGAGTCCCGAGCGACTCCAGAACATTCACTGTGATGGGAGAAGTTGTTAATCGAGTTATTTTTGACAGACTAATGCAAAGAATTGCAAGATATTCCGAATAGAATCTTGAACGAAGCCGACTGATTGAACTTCGGGGTATCGGCTCGAAACGCCCAGTAATCTGAGTCCCGAGCGACTCCAGAACATTAACTGTGATGGGAGAAGTTGTTAATCGAGTTATTTTTGACAGACTAATGCAAAGAATTGCAAGATATTCCTAATAGAATCTTGAACGAAGCCGACTGATTGAACTTCGGGGTATCGGCTCGAAACGCCCAGTAATCTGAGTCCCGAGCAACTACAGAACATTCACTGTGATGGGAGAAGTTGTTAATCAAGTTATTTTTGACTGACTAATGCAAAGAATTACACACTTTTTCGAATAGAATCTTGAATGAAGCCGACTGATTGAACTTCAGGGTATCGGCTCGAAATGCCCTGCAATCTGAGTCCCGAGCGACTCCAGAACATTCACTGTGATGGGAGAAGTTGTTAATCGAGTTATTTTTGACAGACTAATGCAAAGAATTGCAAGATATTTCGAATAGAATCTTGAACGAAGCCGACTGATTGAACTTCGGGGTATTGGCTCGAAACGCCCAGTAATTTGAGTCCCGAGCGACTCCAGAACATTCACTGTGATGGGAGAAGTTGTTAATCGAGTTATTTTTGACATACTAATGCAAAGAATTACACACTTTTTCGAATAGAATCTTGAATGAAGCCGACTGATTGAACTTCGGGGTATCGGCACGAAATGCCCTGCAATCTGAGTCCCGAGCGACTCCAAAACATTCACTGTGATGGGACAAGTTGTTAATCGAGTTATTTTTGACAGACTAATGCAAAGAATTGCAAGATATTCCTAATAGAATCTTGAACGAAGCCGACTGATTGAACTTCGGGGTATCGGCTCGAAACGCCCAGTAATCTGAGTCCCGAGCAACTACAGAACATTCACTGTGATGGGAGAAGTTGTTAATCAAGTTATTTTTGACTGACTAATGCAAAGAATTACACACTTTTTCGAATAGAATCTTGAATGAAGCCGACTGATTGAACTTCGGGGTATCGGCTCGAAATTTCCTGCAATCTGAGTCCCGAGCGACTCCAGAACATTCACTGTAATGGGAGAAGTTGTTAATCGAGTTATTTTTGACAGACTAATGCAAAGAATTGCAAGATATTCCGAATAGAATCTTGAACGAAGCCGACTGATTGAACTTCGGGGTATCGGCTCGAAACGCCCAGTAATCTGAGTCCCGAGCGACTCCAGAACATTCACTATGATGGGAGAAGTTGTTAATCGAGTTATTTTTGACAGACTAATGCAAAGAATTGCAAGATATTTCGAATAGAATCTTGAACGAAAGCCAACTGATTGAACTTCGGGGTATTGGCTCGAAACGCCCAGTAATTTGAGTCCCGAGCGACTCCAGAACATTCACTGTGATGGGAGAAGTTGTTAATCGAGTTATTTTTGACAGACTAATGCAAAGAATTACAAGATTTTTCGAAGAGAATCTTGTACGAAGCCGACTGATTGAACTTCGGGGTATCGGCACGAAATGCCCTGCAATCTGAGTCCCGAGCGACTCCAAAACATTCACTGTGATGGGACAAGTTGTTAATCGAGTTATTTTTGACAGACTAATGCAAAGAATTGCAAGATATTCCTAATAGAATCTTGAACGAAGCCGACTGATTGAACTTCGGGGTATCGGCTCGAAACGCCCAGTAATCTGAGTCCCGAGCAACTACAGAACATTCACTGTGATGGGAGAAGTTGTTAATCAAGTTATTTTTGACTGACTAATGCAAAGAATTACACACTTTTTCGAATAGAATCTTGAATGAAGCCGACTGATTGAACTTCGGGGTATCGGCTCGAAATTTCCTGCAATCTGAGTCCCGAGCGACTCCAGAACATTCACTGTGATGGGAGAAGTTGTTAATCGAGTTATTTTTGACAGACTAATGCAAAGAATTGCAAGATATTCCGAATAGAATCTTGAACGAAGCCGACTGATTGAACTTCGGGGTATCGGCTCGAAACGCCCAGTAATCTGAGTCCCGAGCGACTCCAGAACATTCACTATGATGGGAGAAGTTGTTAATCGAGTTATTTTTGACAGACTAGTGCAAAGAATTGCAAGATATTTCGAATAGAATCTTGAACGAAGCCGACTGATTGAACTTCGGGGTATTGGCTCGAAACGCCCAGTAATTTGAGTCCCGAGCGACTCCAGAACATTCACTGTGATGGGAGAAGTTGTTAATCGAGTTATTTTTGACAGACTAATGCAAAGAATTACACACTTTTTCGAATAGAATCTTGAATGAAGCCGACTGATTGAACTTCGGGGTATCGGCTCGAAATGCCCTGCAATCTGAGTCCCGAGCGAGTCCAGAACATTCACTGTGATGGGAGAAGTTGTTAATCGAGTTATTTTTGACAGACTAATGCAAAGAATTGCAAGATATTTCGAATAGAATCTTGAACGAAGCCGACTGATTGAACTTCGGGGTATTGGCTCGAAACGCCCAGTAATTTGAGTCCCGAGCGACTCCAGAACATTCACTGTGATGGGAGAAGTTGTTAATCGAGTTATTTTTGACATACTAATGCAAAGAATTACACACTTTTTCGAATAGAATCTTGAATGAAGCCGACTGATTGAACTTCGGGGTATCGGCACGAAATGCCCTGCAATCTGAGTCCCGAGCGACTCCAAAACATTCACTGTGATGGGACAAGTTGTTAATCGAGTTATTTTTGACAGACTAATGCAAAGAATTGCAAGATATTCCTAATAGAATCTTGAACGAAGCCGACTGATTGAACTTCGGGGTATCGGCTCGAAACGCCCAGTAATCTGAGTCCCGAGCAACTACAGAACATTCACTGTGATGGGAGAAGTTGTTAATCAAGTTATTTTTGACTGACTAATGCAAAGAATTACACACTTTTTCGAATAGAATCTTGAATGAAGCCGACTGATTGAACTTCGGGGTATCGGCTCGAAATTTCCTGCAATCTGAGTCCCGAGCGACTCCAGAACATTCACTGTAATGGGAGAAGTTGTTAATCGAGTTATTTTTGACAGACTAATGCAAAGAATTGCAAGATATTCCGAATAGAATCTTGAACGAAGCCGACTGATTGAACTTCGGGGTATCGGCTCGAAACGCCCAGTAATCTGAGTCCCGAGCGACTCCAGAACATTCACTATGATGGGAGAAGTTGTTAATCGAGTTATTTTTGACAGACTAATGCAAAGAATTGCAAGATATTTCGAATAGAATCTTGAACGAAGCCGACTGATTGAACTTCGGGGTATTGGCTCGAAACGCCCAGTAATTTGAGTCCCGAGCGACTCCAGAACATTCACTGTGATGGGAGAAGTTGTTAATCGAGTTATTTTTGACAGACTAATGCAAAGAATTACAAGATTTTTCGAAGAGAATCTTGTACGAAGCCGACTGATTGAACTTCGGGGTATCGGCACGAAATGCCCTGCAATCTGAGTCCCGAGCGACTCCAAAACATTCACTGTGATGGGACAAGTTGTTAATCGAGTTATTTTTGACAGACTAATGCAAAGAATTGCAAGATATTCCTAATAGAATCTTGAACGAAGCCGACTGATTGAACTTCGGGGTATCGGCTCGAAACGCCCAGTAATCTGAGTCCCGAGCAACTACAGAACATTCACTGTGATGGGAGAAGTTGTTAATCAAGTTATTTTTGACTGACTAATGCAAAGAATTACACACTTTTTCGAATAGAATCTTGAATGAAGCCGACTGATTGAACTTCGGGGTATCGGCTCGAAATTTCCTGCAATCTGAGTCCCGAGCGACTCCAGAACATTCACTGTGATGGGAGAAGTTGTTAATCGAGTTATTTTTGACAGACTAATGCAAAGAATTGCAAGATATTCCGAATAGAATCTTGAACGAAGCCGACTGATTGAACTTCGGGGTATCGGCTCGAAACGCCCAGTAATCTGAGTCCCGAGCGACTCCAGAACATTCACTATGATGGGAGAAGTTGTTAATCGAGTTATTTTTGACAGACTAGTGCAAAGAATTGCAAGATATTTCGAATAGAATCTTGAACGAAGCCGACTGATTGAACTTCGGGGTATTGGCTCGAAACGCCCAGTAATTTGAGTCCCGAGCGACTCCAGAACATTCACTGTGATGGGAGAAGTTGTTAATCGAGTTATTTTTGACAGACTAATGCAAAGAATTACACACTTTTTCGAATAGAATCTTGAATGAAGCCGACTGATTGAACTTCGGGGTATCGGCTCGAAATGCCCTGCAATCTGAGTCCCGAGCGAGTCCAGAACATTCACTGTGATGGGAGAAGTTGTTAATCGAGTTATTTTTGACAGACTAATGCAAAGAATTGCAAGATATTTCGAATAGAATCTTGAACGAAGCCGACTGATTGAACTTCGGGGTATTGGCTCGAAACGCCCAGTAATTTGAGTCCCGAGCGACTCCAGAACATTCACTGTGATGGGAGAAGTTGTTAATCGAGTTATTTTTGACATACTAATGCAAAGAATTACACACTTTTTCGAATAGAATCTTGAATGAAGCCGACTGATTGAACTTCGGGGTATCGGCTCGAAACGCCCAGTAATTTGAGTCCCGAGCGACTCCAGAACATTCACTGTGATGGGAGAAGTTGTTAATCGAGTTATTTTTGACAGACTAATGCAAAGAATTACACACTTTTTCGAATAGAATCTTGAATGAAGCCGACTGATTGAACTTCGGGGTATCGGCTCGAAATGCCCTGCAATCTGAGTCCCGAGCGACTCCAGAACATTCACTGTGATGGGACAAGTTGTTAATCGAGTTATTTTTGACAGACTAATGCAAAGAATTGCAAGATATTTCGAACAGAATCTTGAACGAAACCTACTGATTGAACTTCGGGGTATCGGCTCGAAATGCCCTGCAATCTGAGTCCCGAGCGAGTCCAGAACATTCACTGTGATGGGAGAAGTTGTTAATCGAGTTATTTTTGACAGACTAATGCAAAGAATTGCAAGTTATTCCTAATAGAATCTTGAACGAAGCCGACTGATTGAACTTCGGGGTATCGGCTCGAAACGCCCAGTAATCTGAGTCCCGAGCAACTACAGAACATTCACTGTGATGGGAGAAGTTGTTAATCAAGTTATTTTTGACTGACTAATGCAAAGAATTACACACTTTTTCGAATAGAATCTTGAATGAAGCCGACTGATTGAACTTCGGGGTATCGGCTCGAAACGCCCAGTAATCTGAGTCCCGAGCAACTACAGAACATTCACTGTGATGGGAGAAGTTGTTAATCAAGTTATTTTTGACTGACTAATGCAAAGAATTACACACTTTTTCGAATAGAATCTTGAATGAAGCCGACTGATTGAACTTCGGTGTATCGGCTCGAAATTTCCTGCAATCTGAGTCCCGAGCGACTCCAGAACATTCACTGTGATGGGAGAAGTTGTTAATCGAGTTATTTTTTTTTTTTTTGCAACAAGGCAAAGGAAATATATTACTACGTAAAAGAATACAATAGAGTTCAAGACACGACTACCATTAATAGGAATGGTAGAGCTTCTCATCCCCCAAAGGAAAAGACCACGCCCCTCACCTCCGGCATTGCCATCAGCAAGGTAGTAGCCAAAACCTTAGGAGAAGAGGAACAAAAGGAAAACCCCACAGCCCGGGTCAAGCACAATATAGAGATGCAAACAATGCATCACACACGGATACCCACAACTCGGGCCAAGTAGTATATCAGATGGACTACCCACAACTCGGGGGGCCAAGCAATATAAAGCCCACACAGTGAATCACTAATCTTGACGGACAGGAGTAAAATGGCTAATCTTGACGGACAGGAGTGAAATGGACTTGAATGCTCCACCGTTCTGCAATAGCTCTGGTCCTTGGTGTGTCGGTGATAGGCCTGGTACCATATATCTGAAGAATTTTGCTTTTTACTCTTGTGATAACACTACTAAGCACATTAATCGAGTTATTTTTGACAAACTAATGCAAAGAATTGTAAGATATTCCGAATAGAATCTTGAACGAAGCCGACTGATTGAACTTCGGGGTATCGGCTCGAAACGCCTAGTAATCTGAGTCCCGAGCGACTCCAGAACATTCACTATGATGGGAGAAGTTGTTAATCGAGTTATTTTTGACAGACTAATGCAAAGAATTGCAAGATATTTCGAATAGAATCTTGAACGAAGCCGACTGATTGAACTTCGGGGTATCGGCTCGAAACGCCCAGTAATTTGAGTCCCGAGCGACTCCAGAACATTCACTGTGATGGGAGAAGTTGTTAATCGAGTTATTTTGACAGACTAATGCAAAGAATTACAAGATTTTTCGAAGAGAATCTTGTACGAAGCCGACTGATTGAACTTCGGGGTATCGGCTCGAAATGCCCTGCAATCTGAGTCCCGAGCGACTCCAGAACATTCACTGTGATGGGACAAGTTGTTAATCGAGTTATTTTTGACAGACTAATGCAAAGAATTGCAAGATATTTCGAACAGAATCTTGAACGAAACCTACTGATTGAACTTCGGGGTATCGGCTCGAAATGCCCTGCAATTTGAGTCCCGTGCGAGTCCAGAACATTCACTGTGATGGGAGAAGTTGTTAATCGAGTTATTTTTGACAGACTAATGCAAAGAATTGCAAGATATTCCGAATAGAATCTTGAACGAAGCCGACTAATTGAACTTCGGGGTATCGGCTCGAAACGCCCAGTAATCTAAGTCCCGAGCAACTACAGAACATTCACTGTGATGGGAGAAGTTGTTAATCAAGTTATTTTTGACTGACTAATGCAAAGAATTACACACTTTTTCGAATAGAATCTTGAATGAAGCCGACTGATTGAACTTCGGGGTATCGGCTCGAAATGCCCTACAATCTGACTCCCGAACGACTCCAGAATATTCACTGTGATGGGAGAAGTTGTTAATCGAGTTATTTTTGACAGACTAATGCAAAGAATTGTAAGATATTCCGAATAGAATCTTGAACAAAGCCGACTGATTGAACTTCGGGGTATCGGCTCGAAACGCCCAGCAATCTGAGTCCCGAGCGACTCCAGAACATTCACTGTGATGGGAGAAGTTGTTAATCGAGTTATTTTTGACAGACTAATGCAAAGAATTGCAAGATATTCCGAATAGAATCTTGAACGAAGCCGACTGATTGAACTTCGGGGTATCGGCTCGAAACGCCCAGTAATTTGAGTCCCGAGCGACTCCAGAACATTCACTGTGATGGGAGAAGTTGTTAATCGAGTTATTTTTGACAGACTAATGCAAAGAATTACAAGATTTTTCGAAGAGAATCTTGTACGAAGCCGACTGATTGAACTTCGGGGTATCGGCTCGAAATGCCCTGCAATCTGAGTCCCGAGCGACTCCAGAACATTCACTGTGATGGGACAAGTTGTTAATCGAGTTATTTTTGACAGACTAATGCAAAGAATTGCAAGATATTTCGAACAGAATCTTGAACGAAACCTACTGATTGAACTTCGGGGTATCGGCTCGAAATGCCCTGCAATTTGAGTCCCGAGCGAGTCCAGAACATTCACTGTGATGGGAGAAGTTGTTAATCGAGTTATTTTTGACAGACTAATGCAAAGAATTGCAAGATATTCCGAATAGAATCTTGAACGTAGCCGACTGATTGAACTTCGGGGTATCGGCTCGAAACGCCCAGTAATCTGAGTCCCGAGCAACTACAGAACATTCACTGTGATGGGAGAAGTTGTTAATCAAGTTATTTTTGACTGACTAATGCAAAGAATTACACACTTTTTCGAATAGAATCTTGAATGAAGCCGACTGATTGAACTTCGGGGTATCGGCTCGAAATGCCCTACAATCTGAGTCCCGAACGACTCCAGAACATTCACTGTGATGGGAGAAGTTGTTAATCGAGTTATTTTTGACAGATTAATGCAAAGAATTGCAAGATATTTCGAACAGAATCTTGAATGAAACCGACTGATTGAACTTCGGGGTATCGGCTCGAAATGCCCTGCAATCTGAGTCCCGAGCGAGTCCAGAACATTCACTGTGATGGGAGAAGTTGTTAATCGAGTTATTTTTGACAGACTAATGCAAAGAATTGCAAGTTATTCCTAATAGAATCTTGAACGAAGCCGACTGATTGAACTTCGGGGTATCGGCTCGAAACGCCCAGTAATCTGAGTCCCGAGCAACTACAGAACATTCACTGTGATGGGAGAAGTTGTTAATCGAGTAATTTTTGACAGACTAATGCAAAGAATTACAAGATTTTTCGAAGAGAATCTTGTACGAAGCCGACGGATTGAACTTCGGGGTATCGGCTCGAAATGCCCTGCAATCTGAGTCCCGAGCGACTCCAGAACATTCACTGTGATGGGACAAGTTGTTAATCGAGTTATTTTTGACAGACTAATGCAAAGAATTGCAAGATATTTCGATCAGAATCTTGAACGAAACCTACTATTTGAACTTCGGGGTATCGGCTCGAAATGCCCTGCAATCTGAGTCCCGAGCGAGTCCAGAACATTCACTGTGATGGGAGAAGTTGTTAATCGAGTTATTTTTGACAGACTAATGCAAAGAATTGCAAGTTATTCCTAATAGAATCTTGAACGAAGCCGACTGATTGAACTTCGGGGTATCGGCTCGAAACGCCCAGTAATCTGAGTCCCGAGCAACTACAGAACATTCACTGTGATGGGAGAAGTTGTTAATCAAGTTATTTTTGACTGACTAATGCAAAGAATTACACACTTTTTCGAATAGAATCTTGAATGAAGCCGACTGATTGAACTTCGGGGTATCGGCTCGAAATGCCCTACAATCTGAGTCCCGAGCGACTCCAGAACATTCACTGTGATGGGACAAGTTGTTAATCGAGTTATTTTTGACAGACTAATGCAAAGAATTGCAAGATATTTCGATCAGAATCTTGAACGAAACCTACTATTTGAACTTCGGGGTATCGGCTCGAAATGCCCTGCAATCTGAGTCCCGAGCGAGTCCAGAACATTCACTGTGATGGGAGAAGTTGTTAATCGAGTTATTTTTGACAGACTAATGCAAAGAATTGCAAGTTATTCCTAATAGAATCTTGAACGAAGCCGACTGATTGAACTTCGGGGTATCGGCTCGAAACGCCCAGTAATCTGAGTCCCGAGCAACTACAGAACATTCACTGTGATGGGAGAAGTTGTTAATCAAGTTATTTTTGACTGACTAATGCAAAGAATTACACACTTTTTCGAATAGAATCTTGAATGAAGCCGACTGATTGAACTTCGGGGTATCGGCTCGAAATGCCCTGCAATCTGAGTCCCGAGCGACTCCAGAACATTCACTGTGATGGGAGAAGTTGTTAATCGAGTTATTTTTGACAGACTAATGCAAAGAATTGCAAGATATTCCGAATAGAATCTTAAACGAAGCCGACTGATTGAACTTCGGGGTATCGGCTCGAAATGCCCTGCAATCTGAGTCCCGAGTGAGTCCAGAACATTCACTGTGATGGGAGAAGTTGTTAATCGAGTTATTTTTGACAGACTAATGCAAAGAATTGCAAGATATTCCGAACAGAATCTTGAACGAAGCCGACTGATTGAACTTCGGCGTATCGGCTCGAAACACCCAGTAATTTGAGTCCCAAGCGACTCCAGAACATTCACTGTGATGGGAGAAGTTGTTAATCAAGTTATTTTTGACTGACTAATGCAAAGAATTACACACTTTTTCGAATAGAATCTTGAATGAAGCCGACTGATTGAACTTCGGGGTATCGGTTCGAAATGCCCTGCAATCTGAATCCCGAGCGACTCCAGAACATTCACTGTGATGGGAGAAGTTGTTAATCGAGTTATTTTTGACAGACTAATGCAAAGAATTGCAAGATATTCCGAATAGAATCTTGAACGAAGCCGACTGACTGAACTTCGGGGTATCGGCTCGAAATGCCCTGCAATCTGAGTCCCGAGCGAGTCCAGAACATTCACTGTGAAGGGAGAAGTTGTTAATCGTGTTATTTTTGACAGACTAATGCAAAGAATTGCAAGATATTCCTAATAGAATCTTGAACGAAGCCGACTGATTGAACTTCGGCGTATCGGCTCGAAACGCCCAGTAAGCTGAGTCCCGAGCGACTCCAGAACATTCACTGTGATGGGAGAAGTTGTTAATCGAGTTATTTTTGACAAACTAATGCAAAGAATTACAAGATTTTTCGAAGTGAATCTTGTACGTAGCCGACTGATTGAACTTCGGGGTATCGGCTCGAAATGCCCTGCAATCTGAGTCCCGAGCGACTCCAGAACATTCACTGTGATGGGAGAAGTTGTTAATCAAGTTATTTTTGACAGACTAATGCAAAGAATTACAAGATTTTTTGAAGAGAATCTTGTACGAATCCGACTGATTGAACTTCGGGGTATCGGCTCGAAATGCCCTGCAATCTGAGTCCCGAGCGACTCCAGAACATTCACTGTGATGGGACAAGTTGTTAATCGAGTTATTTTTGACAGACAAATGAAAAGAATTGCAAGATATTTCGAACAGAATCTTGAACGAAACCGACTGATTGAACTTCGGGGTATCGGCTCGAAATGCCCTGCAATCTGAGTCCCGAGCGAGTCCAGAACATTCACTGTGATGGGAGAAGTTGTTAATCGAGTTATTTTTGACAGACTAATGCCAAGAATTGTAAGATATTCCGAATAGAATCTTGAACAAAGCCGACTGATTGAACTTCGGGGTATCGGCTCGAAACGCCCAGCAATCTGAGTCCCGAGCGACTCCAGAACATTCACTGTGATGGGAGAAGTTGTTAATCGAGTTATTTTTGACAGACTAATGCAAAGAATTGCAAGATATTCCGAATAGAATCTTGAACGAAGCCGACTGATTGAACTTCGGGGTATCGGCTCGAAACGCCCAGTAATTTGAGTCCCGAGCGACTCCAGAACATTCACTGTGATGGGAGAAGTTGTTAATCGAGTTATTTTTGACAGACTAATGCAAAGAATTACAAGATTTTTCGAAGAGAATCTTGTACGAAGCCGACTGATTGAACTTCGGGGTATCGGCTCGAAATGCCCTGCAATCTGAGTCCCGAGCGACTCCAGAACATTCACTGTGATGGGACAAGTTGTTAATCGAGTTATTTTTGACAGACTAATGCAAAGAATTGCAAGATATTTCGAACAGAATCTTGAACGAAACCTACTGATTGAACTTCGGGGTATCGGCTCGAAATGCCCTGCAATTTGAGTCCCGAGCGAGTCCAGAACATTCACTGTGATGGGAGAAGTTGTTAATCGAGTTATTTTTGACAGACTAATGCAAAGAATTGCAAGATATTCCGAATAGAATCTTGAACGTAGCCGACTGATTGAACTTCGGGGTATCGGCTCGAAACGCCCAGTAATCTGAGTCCCGAGCAACTACAGAACATTCACTGTGATGGGAGAAGTTGTTAATCAAGTTATTTTTGACTGACTAATGCAAAGAATTACACACTTTTTCGAATAGAATCTTGAATGAAGCCGACTGATTGAACTTCGGGGTATCGGCTCGAAATGCCCTACAATCTGAGTCCCGAACGACTCCAGAACATTCACTTTGATGGGAGAAGTTGTTAATCGAGTTATTTTTGACAGATTAATGCAAAGAATTGCAAGATATTTCGAACAGAATCTTGAATGAAACCGACTGATTGAACTTCGGGGTATCGGCTCGAAATGCCCTGCAATCTGAGTCCCGAGCGAGTCCAGAACATTCACTGTGATGGGAGAAGTTGTTAATCGAGTTATTTTTGACAGACTAATGCAAAGAATTGCAAGTTATTCCTAATAGAATCTTGAACGAAGCCGACTGATTGAACTTCGGGGTATCGGCTCGAAACGCCCAGTAATCTGAGTCCCGAGCAACTACAGAACATTCACTGTGATGGGAGAAGTTGTTAATCGAGTAATTTTTGACAGACTAATGCAAAGAATTACAAGATTTTTCGAAGAGAATCTTGTACGAAGCCGACGGATTGAACTTCGGGGTATCGGCTCGAAATGCCCTGCAATCTGAGTCCCGAGCGACTCCAGAACATTCACTGTGATGGGACAAGTTGTTAATCGAGTTATTTTTGACAGACTAATGCAAAGAATTGCAAGATATTTCGATCAGAATCTTGAACGAAACCTACTATTTGAACTTCGGGGTATCGGCTCGAAATGCCCTGCAATCTGAGTCCCGAGCGAGTCCAGAACATTCACTGTGATGGGAGAAGTTGTTAATCGAGTTATTTTTGACAGACTAATGCAAAGAATTGCAAGTTATTCCTAATAGAATCTTGAACGAAGCCGACTGATTGAACTTCGGGGTATCGGCTCGAAACGCCCAGTAATCTGAGTCCCGAGCAACTACAGAACATTCACTGTGATGGGAGAAGTTGTTAATCAAGTTATTTTTGACTGACTAATGCAAAGAATTACACACTTTTTCGAATAGAATCTTGAATGAAGCCGACTGATTGAACTTCGGGGTATCGGCTCGAAATGCCCTACAATCTGAGTCCCGAGCGACTCCAGAACATTCACTGTGATGGGACAAGTTGTTAATCGAGTTATTTTTGACAGACTAATGCAAAGAATTGCAAGATATTTCGATCAGAATCTTGAACGAAACCTACTATTTGAACTTCGGGGTATCGGCTCGAAATGCCCTGCAATCTGAGTCCCGAGCGAGTCCAGAACATTCACTGTGATGGGAGAAGTTGTTAATCGAGTTATTTTTGACAGACTAATGCAAAGAATTGCAAGTTATTCCTAATAGAATCTTGAACGAAGCCGACTGATTGAACTTCGGGGTATCGGCTCGAAACGCCCAGTAATCTGAGTCCCGAGCAACTACAGAACATTCACTGTGATGGGAGAAGTTGTTAATCAAGTTATTTTTGACTGACTAATGCAAAGAATTACACACTTTTTCGAATAGAATCTTGAATGAAGCCGACTGATTGAACTTCGGGGTATCGGTTCGAAATGCCCTGCAATCTGAATCCCGAGCGACTCCAGAACATTCACTGTGATGGGAGAAGTTGTTAATCGAGTTATTTTTGACAGACTAATGCAAAGAATTGCAAGATATTCCGAATAGAATCTTGAACGAAGCCGACTGACTGAACTTCGGGGTATCGGCTCGAAATGCCCTGCAATCTGAGTCCCGAGTGAGTCCAGAACATTCACTGTGATGGGAGAAGTTGTTAATCGAGTTATTTTTGACAGACTAATGCAAAGAATTGCAAGATATTCCGAATAGAATCTTAAACGAAGCCGACTGATTGAACTTCGGGGTATCGGCTCGAAATGCCCTGCAATCTGAGTCCCGAGTGAGTCCAGAACATTCACTGTGATGGGAGAAGTTGTTAATCGAGTTATTTTTGACAGACTAATGCAAAGAATTGCAAGATATTCCGAACAGAATCTTGAACGAAGCCGACTGATTGAACTTCGGCGTATCGGCTCGAAACACCCAGTAATTTGAGTCCCAAGCGACTCCAGAACATTCACTGTGATGGGAGAAGTTGTTAATCAAGTTATTTTTGACTGACTAATGCAAAGAATTACACACTTTTTCGAATAGAATCTTGAATGAAGCCGACTGATTGAACTTCGGGGTATCGGTTCGAAATGCCCTGCAATCTGAATCCCGAGCGACTCCAGAACATTCACTGTGATGGGAGAAGTTGTTAATCGAGTTATTTTTGACAGACTAATGCAAAGAATTGCAAGATATTCCGAATAGAATCTTGAACGAAGCCGACTGACTGAACTTCGGGGTATCGGCTCGAAATGCCCTGCAATCTGAGTCCCGAGCGAGTCCAGAACATTCACTGTGAAGGGAGAAGTTGTTAATCGTGTTATTTTTGACAGACTAATGCAAAGAATTGCAAGATATTCCTAATAGAATCTTGAACGAAGCCGACTGATTGAACTTCGGCGTATCGGCTCGAAACGCCCAGTAAGCTGAGTCCCGAGCGACTCCAGAACATTCACTGTGATGGGAGAAGTTGTTAATCGAGTTATTTTTGACAAACTAATGCAAAGAATTACAAGATTTTTCGAAGTGAATCTTGTACGTAGCCGACTGATTGAACTTCGGGGTATCGGCTCGAAATGCCCTGCAATCTGAGTCCCGAGCGACTCCAGAACATTCACTGTGATGGGAGAAGTTGTTAATCAAGTTATTTTTGACAGACTAATGCAAAGAATTACAAGATTTTTTGAAGAGAATCTTGTACGAATCCGACTGATTGAACTTCGGGGTATCGGCTCGAAATGCCCTGCAATCTGAGTCCCGAGCGACTCCAGAACATTCACTGTGATGGGACAAGTTGTTAATCGAGTTATTTTTGACAGACAAATGAAAAGAATTGCAAGATATTTCGAACAGAATCTTGAACGAAACCGACTGATTGAACTTCGGGGTATCGGCTCGAAATGCCCTGCAATCTGAGTCCCGAGCGAGTCCAGAACATTCACTGTGATGGGAGAAGTTGTTAATCGAGTTATTTTTGACAGACTAATGCCAAGAATTGCAAGATATTCCTAATAGAATCTTGAACGAAGCCGACTGATTGAACTTCGGGGTATCGGCTCGAAACGCACAGTAATCTGAGTCCCGAGTAACTACAGAACATTCACTGTGATGGGAGAAGTTGTTAATCAAGTTATTTTTGACTGACTAATGCAAAGAATTACACACTTTTTCGAATAGAATCTTGAATGAAGCCGACTGATTGAACTTCGGGGTATCGGCTCGAAATGCCCTGCAATCTGAGTCCCGAGCGACTCCAGAACATTCACTGTGATGGGAGAAGTTGTTAATCGAGTTATTTTTGACAGACTAATGCAAAGAATTGCAAGATATTCCGAATAGAATCTTAAACGAAGCCGACTGATTGAACTTCGGGGTATCGGCTCCAAATGCCCTGCAATCTGAGTCCCGAGCGAGTCCAGAACATTCACTGTGATGGGAGAAGTTGTTAATTGAGTTATTTTTGACAGACTAATGCAAAGAATTGCAAGATATTCCGAACAGAATCTTGAACGAAGCCGACTGATTGAACTTCGGCGTATCGGCTCGAAACACCCAGTAATTTGAGTCCCAAGCGACTCCAGAACATTCACTGTGATGGGAGAAGTTGTTAATCAAGTTATTTTTGACTGACTAAAGCAAAGAATTACACACTTTATCGAATAGAATCTTGAATGAAGCCGACTGATTGAACTTCGGGGTATCGGCTCGAAATGCCCTGCAATCTGAGTCCCGAGCGAGTCCAGAACATTCACTGTGATGGGAGAAGTTGTTAATCGTGTTATTTTTGACAGACTAATGCAAAGAATTGCAAGATATTTCGAACAGAATCTTGAACGAAACCGACTGATTGAAATTCGGGGTATCGGCTCGAAATGCCCTGCAATCTGAGTCCCGAGCGAGTCCAGAACATTCACTTTGATGGGAGAAGTTGTTAATCGAGTTAGTTTTGACAGACTAATGCCAAGAATTGCAAGATATTCCTAATAGAATCTTGAACGAAGCCGACTGATTGAACTTCGGGGTATCGGCTCGAAACGCCCAGTAATCTGAGTCCCGAGCGACTCCAGAACATTCACTGTGATGGGAGAAGTTGTTAATCGAGTTATTTTTGACAAACTAATGCAAAGAATTACAAGATTTTTCGAAGTGAATCTTGTACGTAGCCGACTGATTGAACTTCGGGGTATCGGCTCGAAATGCCCTGCAATGATGGGACATTCACTATGATGGGACAAGTTGTTAATCGAGTTATTTTTGACAGACAAATGAAAAGAATTGCAAGATATTTCGAAGAGAATCTTGAACGAAACCGACTGATTGAACTTCGGGGTATCGGCTCGAAATGCCCTGCAATCTGAGTCCCGAGCGAGTCCAGAACATTCACTATGATGGGAGAAGTTGTTAATCGAGTTATTTTTGACAGACTAATGCCAAGAATTGCAAGATATTCCTAATAGAATCTTGAACGAAGCCGACTGATTGAACTTCGGGGTATCGGCTCGAAACGCCCAGTAATCTGAGTCCCGAGCAACTACAGAACATTCACTGTGATGGGAGAAGTTGTTAATCAAGTTATTTTTGACTGACTAATGCAAAGAATTACACACTTTATCGAATAGAATCTTGAATGAAGCCGACTGATTGAACTTCGGGGTATCGGCTCGAAATGCCCTGCAATCTGAGTCCCGAGCGAGTCCAGAACATTCACTGTGATGGGACAAGTTGTTAATCGAGTTATTTTTGACAGACAAATGAAAAGAATTGCAAGATATTTCGAACAGAATCTTGAACGAAGCCGACTGATTGAACTTCGGGGTATCGGCTCGAAACGCCCTGCAATCTGAGTCCCGAGCGAGTCCAGAACATTCACTGTGATGGGAGAAGTTGTTAATCGAGTTATTTTTGACAGACTAATGCCAAGAATTGCAAGATATTCCTAATAGAATCTTGAACGAAGCCGACTGATTGAACTTCGGGGTATCGGCTCGAAACGCCCAGTAATCTGAGTCCCGAACGACTCCAGAACATTCACTGTGATGGGACAAGTTGTTAATCGAGTTATTTTTGACAGACAAATGAAAAGAATTGCAAGATATTTCGAACAGAATCTTGAACGAAACCGACTGATTGAAATTCGGGGTATCGGCTCGAAATGACTTGCAATCTGAGTCCCGAGCGAGTCCAGAACATTCACTGTGATGGGAGAAGTTGTTAATCGAGTTATTTTTGACAGACTAATGCCAAGAATTGCAAGATATTCCTAATAGAATCTTGAACGAAGCCGACTGATTGAACTTCGGGGTATCGGCTCGAAACGCCCAGTAATCTGAGTCCCGAGCAACTACAGAACATTCACTGTGATGGGAGAAGTTGTTAATCAAGTTATTTTTGACTGACTAATGCAAAGAATTACACACTTTTTCGAATAGAATCTTGAATGAAGCCGACTGATTGAACTTCGGGGTATCGGCTCGAAATGCCCTGCAATCTGAGTCCCGAGCGACTCCAGAACATTCACTGTGATGGGAGAAGTTGTTAATCGAGTTATTTTTGACAGACTAATGCAAAGAATTGCAAGATATTCCGAATAGAATCTTGAACGAAGCCGACTGACTGAACTTCGGGGTATCGGCTCGAAATGCCCTGCAATCTGAGTCCGAGCGAGTCCAGAACATTCACTGTGATGGGAGAAGTTGTTAATCGTGTTATTTTTGACAGACTAATGCAAAGAATTGCAAGATATTCCTAATAGAATCTTGAACGAAGCCGACTGATTGAACTTCGGCGTATCGGCTCGAAACGCCCAGTAAGCTGAGTCCCGAGCGACTCCAGAACATTCACTGTGATGGGAGAAGTTGTTAATCGAGTTATTTTTGACAAACTAATGCAAAGAATTGTAAGATATTCCGAATAGAATCTTGAACGAAGCCGACTGATTGAACTTCGGGGTATCGGCTCGAAACGCCCAGTAATCTGAGTCCCGAGCGACTCCAGAACATTCACTGTGATGGGAGAAGTTGTTAATCGAGTTATTTTTGACAAACTAATGCAAAGAATTGTAAGATATTCCGAATAGAATCTTGAACGAAGCCGACTGATTGAACTTCGGGGTATCGGCTCGAAACGCCCAGTAATCTGAGTCCCGAGCGACTCCAGAACATTCACTGTGATGGGAGAAGTTGTTAATCGAGTTATTTTTGACAGACTAATGCAAAGAATTACAAGATTTTTCGAAGAGAATCTTGTACGAATCCGACTGATTGAACTTCGGGGTATCGGCTCGAAATGCCCTGCAATCTGAGTCCCGAGCGACTCCAGAACATTCACTGTGATGGGAGAAGTTGTTAATCGAGTTATTTTTGACAGACTAATGCAAAGAATTACAAGATTTTTCGAAGAGAATCTTGTACGAATCCGACTGATTGAACTTCGGGGTATCGGCTCGAAATGCCCTGCAATTTGAGTCCCGAGCGACTCCAGAACATTCACTGTGATGGGACAAGTTGTTAATCGAGTTATTTTTGACAGACAAATGAAAAGAATTGCAAGATATTTCGAACAGAATCTTGAACGAAACCGACTGATTGAACTTCAGGGTATCGGCTCGAAATGCCCTGCAATCTGAGTCCCGAGCGAGTCCAGAACATTCACTGTGATGGGAGAAGTTGTTAATCGAGTTATTTTTGACAGACTAATGCCAAGAATTGCAAGATATTCCTAATAGAATCTTGAACGTAGCCGACTGATTGAACTTCGGGGTATCGGCTCGAAACACCCAGTAATCTGAGTCCCGAGCAACTACAGAACATTCACTGTGATGGGAGAAGTTGTTAATCAAGTTATTTTTGACTGACTAATGCAAAGAATTACACACTTTTTCGAATAGAATCTTGAATGAAGCCGACTGATTGAACTTCGGGGTATCGGCTCGAAATGCCCTGCAATCTGAGTCCCGAGCGAGTCCAGAACATTCACTGTGATGGGAGAAGTTGTTAATCGTGTTATTTTTGACAGACTAATGCAAAGCATTGCAAGATATTTCGAATAGAATCTTGAACGAAGCCGACTGATTGAACTTCGGGGTATCGGCTCGAAATGCCCTGCAATCTGAGTCCCGAGCGACTCCAGAACATTCACTGTGATGGGAGAAGTTGTTAATCGAGTTATTTTTGACAGACTAATGCAAAGAATTACAAGATTTTTCGAAGAGAATCTTGTACGAATCCGACTGATTGAACTTCGGGGTATCGGCTCGAAATGCCCTGCAATTTGAGTCCCGAGCGACTCCAGAACATTCACTGTGATGGGACAAGTTGTTAATCGAGTTATTTTTGACAGACAAATGAAAAGAATTGCAAGATATTTCGAACAGAATCTTGAACGAAACCGACTGATTGAACTTCAGGGTATCGGCTCGAAATGCCCTGCAATCTGAGTCCCGAGCGAGTCCAGAACATTCACTGTGATGGGAGAAGTTGTTAATCGAGTTATTTTTGACAGACTAATGCCAAGAATTGCAAGATATTCCTAATAGAATCTTGAACGAAGCCGACTGATTGAACTTCGGGGTATCGGCTCGAAACACCCAGTAATCTGAGTCCCGAGCAACTACAGAACATTCACTGTGATGGGAGAAGTTGTTAATCAAGTTATTTTTGACTGACTAATGCAAAGAATTACACACTTTTTCGAATAGAATCTTGAATGAAGCCGACTGATTGAACTTCGGGGTATCGGCTCGAAATGCCCTGCAATCTGAGTCCCGAGCGAGTCCAGAACATTCACTGTGATGGGAGAAGTTGTTAATCGTGTTATTTTTGACAGACTAATGCAAAGCATTGCAAGATATTTCGAATAGAATCTTGAACGAAGCCGACTGATTGAACTTCGGGGTATCGGCTCGAAATGCCCTGCAATCTGAGTCCCGAGCGAGTCCAGAACATTCACTGTGATGGGAGAAGTTGTTAATCGTGTTATTTTTGACAGACTAATGCAAAGAATTGCAAGATATTCCGAATTGAATCTTGAACGAAGCCGACTGATTGAACTTCGGCGTATCGGCTCGAAACGCCCAGTAATCGGAGTCCCGAGCAACTACAGAACATTCACTGTGATGGGAGAAGTTGTTAATCAAGTTATTTTTGACTGACTAATGCAATGAATTACAAGATTTTTCGAAGAGAATCTTGTACGAATCCGACTGATTGAACTTCGGGGTATCGGCTCGAAATGCCCTGCAATCTGAGTCCCGAGCGACTCCAGAACATTCACTGTGATGGGAGAAGTTGTTAATCGAGTTATTTTTGACAGACTAATGCAAAGAATTGCAAGATATTCCGAATAGAATCTTAAACGAAGCCGACTGATTGAACTTCGGGGTATCGGCTCGAAATGCCCTGCAATCTGAGTCCCGAGCGAGTCCAGAACATTCACTGTGATGGGAGAAGTTGTTAATCGAGTTATTTTTGACAGACTAATGCCAAGAATTGCAAGATATTCCTAATAGAATCTTGAACGAAGCCGACTGATTGAACTTCGGGGTATCGGCTCGAAACGCCCAGTAATCTGAGTCCCGAACGACTCCAGAACATTCACTGTGATGGGACAAGTTGTTAATCGAGTTATTTTTGACAGACAAATGAAAAGAATTGCAAGATATTTCGAACAGAATCTTGAACGAAACCGACTGATTGAAATTCGGGGTATCGGCTCGAAATGACTTGCAATCTGAGTCCCGAGCGAGTCCAGAACATTCACTGTGATGGGAGAAGTTGTTAATCGAGTTATTTTTGACAGACTAATGCCAAGAATTGCAAGATATTCCTAATAGAATCTTGAACGAAGCCGACTGATTGAACTTCGGGGTATCGGCTCGAAACGCCCAGTAATCTGAGTCCCGAGCAACTACAGAACATTCACTGTGATGGGAGAAGTTGTTAATCAAGTTATTTTTGACTGACTAATGCAAAGAATTACACACTTTTTCGAATAGAATCTTGAATGAAGCCGACTGATTGAACTTCGGGGTATCGGCTCGAAATGCCCTGCAATCTGAGTCCCGAGCGACTCCAGAACATTCACTGTGATGGGAGAAGTTGTTAATCGAGTTATTTTTGACAGACTAATGCAAAGAATTGCAAGATATTCCGAATAGAATCTTGAACGAAGCCGACTGACTGAACTTCGGGGTATCGGCTCGAAATGCCCTGCAATCTGAGTCCGAGCGAGTCCAGAACATTCACTGTGATGGGAGAAGTTGTTAATCGTGTTATTTTTGACAGACTAATGCAAAGAATTGCAAGATATTCCTAATAGAATCTTGAACGAAGCCGACTGATTGAACTTCGGCGTATCGGCTCGAAACGCCCAGTAAGCTGAGTCCCGAGCGACTCCAGAACATTCACTGTGATGGGAGAAGTTGTTAATCGAGTTATTTTTGACAAACTAATGCAAAGAATTGTAAGATATTCCGAATAGAATCTTGAACGAAGCCGACTGATTGAACTTCGGGGTATCGGCTCGAAACGCCCAGTAATCTGAGTCCCGAGCGACTCCAGAACATTCACTGTGATGGGAGAAGTTGTTAATCGAGTTATTTTTGACAAACTAATGCAAAGAATTGTAAGATATTCCGAATAGAATCTTGAACGAAGCCGACTGATTGAACTTCGGGGTATCGGCTCGAAACGCCCAGTAATCTGAGTCCCGAGCGACTCCAGAACATTCACTGTGATGGGAGAAGTTGTTAATCGAGTTATTTTTGACAGACTAATGCAAAGAATTACAAGATTTTTCGAAGAGAATCTTGTACGAATCCGACTGATTGAACTTCGGGGTATCGGCTCGAAATGCCCTGCAATCTGAGTCCCGAGCGACTCCAGAACATTCACTGTGATGGGAGAAGTTGTTAATCGAGTTATTTTTGACAGACTAATGCAAAGAATTACAAGATTTTTCGAAGAGAATCTTGTACGAATCCGACTGATTGAACTTCGGGGTATCGGCTCGAAATGCCCTGCAATTTGAGTCCCGAGCGACTCCAGAACATTCACTGTGATGGGACAAGTTGTTAATCGAGTTATTTTTGACAGACAAATGAAAAGAATTGCAAGATATTTCGAACAGAATCTTGAACGAAACCGACTGATTGAACTTCAGGGTATCGGCTCGAAATGCCCTGCAATCTGAGTCCCGAGCGAGTCCAGAACATTCACTGTGATGGGAGAAGTTGTTAATCGAGTTATTTTTGACAGACTAATGCCAAGAATTGCAAGATATTCCTAATAGAATCTTGAACGTAGCCGACTGATTGAACTTCGGGGTATCGGCTCGAAACACCCAGTAATCTGAGTCCCGAGCAACTACAGAACATTCACTGTGATGGGAGAAGTTGTTAATCAAGTTATTTTTGACTGACTAATGCAAAGAATTACACACTTTTTCGAATAGAATCTTGAATGAAGCCGACTGATTGAACTTCGGGGTATCGGCTCGAAATGCCCTGCAATCTGAGTCCCGAGCGAGTCCAGAACATTCACTGTGATGGGAGAAGTTGTTAATCGTGTTATTTTTGACAGACTAATGCAAAGCATTGCAAGATATTTCGAATAGAATCTTGAACGAAGCCGACTGATTGAACTTCGGGGTATCGGCTCGAAATGCCCTGCAATCTGAGTCCCGAGCGACTCCAGAACATTCACTGTGATGGGAGAAGTTGTTAATCGAGTTATTTTTGACAGACTAATGCAAAGAATTACAAGATTTTTCGAAGAGAATCTTGTACGAATCCGACTGATTGAACTTCGGGGTATCGGCTCGAAATGCCCTGCAATTTGAGTCCCGAGCGACTCCAGAACATTCACTGTGATGGGACAAGTTGTTAATCGAGTTATTTTTGACAGACAAATGAAAAGAATTGCAAGATATTTCGAACAGAATCTTGAACGAAACCGACTGATTGAACTTCAGGGTATCGGCTCGAAATGCCCTGCAATCTGAGTCCCGAGCGAGTCCAGAACATTCACTGTGATGGGAGAAGTTGTTAATCGAGTTATTTTTGACAGACTAATGCCAAGAATTGCAAGATATTCCTAATAGAATCTTGAACGAAGCCGACTGATTGAACTTCGGGGTATCGGCTCGAAACACCCAGTAATCTGAGTCCCGAGCAACTACAGAACATTCACTGTGATGGGAGAAGTTGTTAATCAAGTTATTTTTGACTGACTAATGCAAAGAATTACACACTTTTTCGAATAGAATCTTGAATGAAGCCGACTGATTGAACTTCGGGGTATCGGCTCGAAATGCCCTGCAATCTGAGTCCCGAGCGAGTCCAGAACATTCACTGTGATGGGAGAAGTTGTTAATCGTGTTATTTTTGACAGACTAATGCAAAGCATTGCAAGATATTTCGAATAGAATCTTGAACGAAGCCGACTGATTGAACTTCGGGGTATCGGCTCGAAATGCCCTGCAATCTGAGTCCCGAGCGAGTCCAGAACATTCACTGTGATGGGAGAAGTTGTTAATCGTGTTATTTTTGACAGACTAATGCAAAGAATTGCAAGATATTCCGAATTGAATCTTGAACGAAGCCGACTGATTGAACTTCGGCGTATCGGCTCGAAACGCCCAGTAATCGGAGTCCCGAGCAACTACAGAACATTCACTGTGATGGGAGAAGTTGTTAATCAAGTTATTTTTGACTGACTAATGCAATGAATTACAAGATTTTTCGAAGAGAATCTTGTACGAATCCGACTGATTGAACTTCGGGGTATCGGCTCGAAATGCCCTGCAATCTGAGTCCCGAGCGACTCCAGAACATTCACTGTGATGGGAGAAGTTGTTAATCGAGTTATTTTTGACAGACTAATGCAAAGAATTGCAAGATATTCCGAATAGAATCTTAAACGAAGCCGACTGATTGAACTTCGGGGTATCGGCTCGAAATGCCCTGCAATCTGAGTCCCGAGCGAGTCCAGAACATTCACTGTGATGGGAGAAGTTGTTAATCGAGTTATTTTTGACAGACTAATGCCAAGAATTGCAAGATATTCCGAACAGAATCTTGAACGAAGCCGACTGATTGAACTTCGGCGTATCGGCTCGAAACACCCAGTAATTTGAGTCCCAAGCGACTCCAGAACATTCACTGTGATGGGAGAAGTTGTTAATCAAGTTATTTTTGACTGACTAATGCAAAGAATTACACACTTTTTCGAATAGAATCTTGAATGAAGCCGACTGATTGAACTTCGGGGTATCGGCTCGAAATGCCCTGCAATCTGAGTCCCGAGCGACTCCAGAACATTCACTGTAATGGGAGAAGTTGTTAATCGTGTTATTTTTGACAGACTAATGCAAAGCATTGCAAGATATTCCGAATAGAATCTTGAACGAAGCCGACTGATTGAACTTCGGGGTATCGGCTCGAAATGCCCTGCAATCTGAGTCCCGAGCGAGTCCAGAACATTCACTGTGATGGGAGAAGTTGTTAATCGTGTTATTTTTGACAGACTAATGCAAAGAATTGCAAGATATTCCGAATTGAATCTTGAACGAAGCCGACTGATTGAACTTCGGGGTATCGGCTCGAAATGCCCTGCAATCTGAGTCCCGAGCGACTCCAGAACATTCGGTTTCGTTCAAAATTCTGTTCGAAATATCATGCAATTCTTTGCATTAGTCTGTCAAAAATAACTCGATTAACAACTTCTCCCATCACAGTGAATGTTCTGGAGTCGCTCGGGACTCAGATTACTGGGCGTTTCGAGCCGATACCCCGAAGTTTAATCAGTCGGCTTCGTTCAAGATTCTATTCGGAATATCTTGCAATTCTTTGCATTAGTCTGTCAAAAATAACTCGATTAACAACTTCTCCCATCATAGTGAATGTTTTGGAGTCGCTCGGGACTCAGATTGCAGGGCATTTCGAGCCGATACCCCGAAGTTCAATCAGTCGGCTTCGTACAAGATTCTCTTCGAAAAATCTTATAATTCTTTGCATTAGTCTGTCAAAAATAACTCGATTAACAACTTCTCCCATCACAGTGAAGGTTCTGGAGTCGCTCGGGACTCAGATTACAGGGCGTTTCGAGACGATACCCCGAAGTTCAATCAGTCGGCTTCGTTCAAGATTCTATTCGGAATATCTTGCAATTCTTTGCATTAGTTTGTCAAAAATAACTCGATTAACAACTTCTCCCATCATAGTGAATGTTCTGGAGTCGCTCGGGACTCAGATTACTGGGCGTTTCGAGCCGATACCCCGAAGTTCAATCAGTCGGCTTCGTTCAAGATTCTATTAGGAATATCTTGCAATTCTTGGCATTAGTCTGTCAAAAATAACTCGATTAACAACTTCTCCCATCAAAGTGAATGTTCTGGACTCGCTCGGGACTCAGATTGCAGGGCATTTCGAGCCGATACCCCGAAGTTCAATCAGTCGGCTTCGTTCAAGATTCTATTCGAAATATCTTGCAATGCTTTGCATTAGTCTGTCAAAAATAACACGATTAACAACTTCTCCCATCACAGTGAATGTTCTGGACTCGCTCGGGACTCAGATTGCAGGGCATTTCGAGCCGATACCCCGAAGTTCAATCAGTCGGCTTCATTCAAGATTCTATTCGAAAAAGTGTGTAATTCTTTGCATTAGTCAGTTAAAAATAACTTGATTAACAACTTCTCCCATCACAGTGAATGTTCTGTAGTTGCTCGGGACTCAGATTACTGGGTGTTTCGAGCCGATACCCCGAAGTTCAATCAGTCGGCTTCGTTCAAGATTCTATTAGGAATATCTTGCAATTCTTGGCATTAGTCTGTCAAAAATAACTCGATTAACAACTTCTCCCATCACAGTGAATGTTCTGGACTCGCTCGGGACTCAGATTGCAGGGCATTTCGAGCCGATACCCTGAAGTTCAATCAGTCGGTTTCGTTCAAGATTCTGTTCGAAATATCTTGCAATTCTTTTCATTTGTCTGTCAAAAATAACTCGATTAACAACTTGTCCCATCACAGTGAATGTTCTGGAGTCGCTCGGGACTCAAATTGCAGGGCATTTCGAGCCGATACCCCGAAGTTCAATCAGTCGGATTCGTACAAGATTCTCTTCGAAAAATCTTGTAATTCTTTGCATTAGTCTGTCAAAAATAACTCGATTAACAACTTCTCCCATCACAGTGAATGTTCTGGAGTCGCTCGGGACTCAGATTGCAGGGCATTTCGAGCCGATACCCCGAAGTTCAATCAGTCGGATTCGTACAAGATTCTCTTCGAAAAATCTTGTAATTCTTTGCATTAGTCTGTCAAAAATAACTCGATTAACAACTTCTCCCATCACAGTGAATGTTCTGGAGTCGCTCGGGACTCAGATTAACAAAAATAATTGAACTTCGGCGTATCGGCTCGAAACGCCGTGCAATCTGAGTCCCGAGCGACTCCAGAACATTCACTGTGATGGGAGAAGTTGTTAATCGAGTTATTTTTGACAGACTAATGCAAAGAATTGCAAGATATTCCGAATAGAATCTTAAACGAAGCCGACTGATTGAACTTCGGGGTATCGGCTCGAAATGCCCTGCAATCTGAGTCCCGAGCGAGTCCAGAACATTCACTGTGATGGGAGAAGTTGTTAATTGAGTTATTTTTGACAGACTAATGCAAAGAATTGCAAGATATTCCGAACAGAATCTTGAACGAAGCCGACTGATTGAACTTCGGCGTATCGGCTCGAAACACCCAGTAATTTGAGTCCCAAGCGACTCCAGAACATTCACTGTGATGGGAGAAGTTGTTAATCAAGTTATTTTTGACTGACTAATGCAAAGAATTACACACTTTTTCGAATAGAATCTTGAATGAAGCCGACTGATTGAACTTCGGGGTATCGGCTCGAAATGCCCTGCAATCTGAGTCCCGAGCGAGTCCAGAACATTCACTGTGATGGGAGAAGTTGTTAATCGTGTTATTTTTGACAGACTAATGCAAAGCATTGCAAGATATTTCGAATAGAATCTTGAACGAAGCCGACTGATTGAACTTCGGGGTATCGGCTCGAAATGCCCTGCAATCTGAGTCCCGAGCGAGTCCAGAACATTCACTGTGATGGGAGAAGTTGTTAATCGTGTTATTTTTGACAGACTAATGCAAAGAATTGCAAGATATTCCGAATTGAATCTTGAACGAAGCCGACTGATTGAACTTCGGCGTATCGGCTCGAAACGCCCAGTAATCGGAGTCCCGAGCAACTACAGAACATTCACTGTGATGGGAGAAGTTGTTAATCGAGTTATTTTTGACAGACTAATGCAAAGAATTGCAAGATATTCCGAATAGAATCTTAAACGAAGCCGACTGATTGAACTTCGGGGTATCGGCTCGAAATGCCCTGCAATCTGAGTCCCGAGCGAGTCCAGAACATTCACTGTGATGGGAGAAGTTGTTAATCGAGTTATTTTTGACAGACTAATGCAAAGAATTGCAAGATATTCCGAATAGAATCTTAAACGAAGCCGACTGATTGAACTTCGGGGTATCGGCTCGAAATGCCCTGCAATCTGAGTCCCGAGCGAGTCCAGAACATTCACTGTGATGGGAGAAGTTGTTAATCGAGTTATTTTTGACAGACTAATGCAAAGAATTGCAAGATATTCCGAACAGAATCTTGAACGAAGCCGACTGATTGAACTTCGGCGTATCGGCTCGAAACACCCAGTAATTTGAGTCCCAAGCGACTCCAGAACATTCACTGTGATGGGAGAAGTTGTTAATCAAGTTAGTTTTGACTGACTAATGCAAAGAATTACACACTTTTTCGAATAGAATCTTGAATGAAGCCGACTGATTGAACTTCGGGGTATCGGCTCGAAATGCCCTGCAATCTGAGTCCCGAGCGACTCCAAAACATTCACTGTGATGGGAGAAGTTGTTAATCGAGTTATTTTTGACAGACTAATGCAAAGAATTGCAAGATATTCCGAATAGAATCTTAAACGAAGCCGACTGATTGAACTTCGGGGTATCGGCTCGAAATGCCCTGCAATCTGAGTCCCGAGCGAGTCCAGAACATTCACTGTGATGGGAGAAGTTGTTAATCGAGTTATTTTTGACAGACTAATGCAAAGAATTGCAAGATATTCCGAATAGAATCTTAAACGAAGCCGACTGATTGAACTTCGGGGTATCGGCTCGAAATGCCCTGCAATCTGAGTCCCGAGCGAGTCCAGAACATTCACTGTGATGGGAGAAGTTGTTAATCGAGTTATTTTTGACAGACTAATGCAAAGAATTGCAAGATATTCCGAATAGAATCTTAAACGAAGCCGACTGATTGAACTTCGGGGTATCGGCTCGAAATGCCCTGCAATCTGAGTCCCGAGCGAGTCCAGAACATTCACTGTGATGGGAGAAGTTGTTAATCGAGTTATTTTTGACAGACTAATGCAAAGAATTGCAAGATATTCCGAACAGAATCTTGAACGAAGCCGACTGATTGAACTTCGGCGTATCGGCTCGAAACACCCAGTAATTTGAGTCCCAAGCGACTCCAGAACATTCACTGTGATGGGAGAAGTTGTTAATCAAGTTAGTTTTGACTGACTAATGCAAAGAATTACACACTTTTTCGAATAGAATCTTGAATGAAGCCGACTGATTGAACTTCGGGGTATCGGCTCGAAATGCCCTGCAATCTGAGTCCCGAGCGACTCCAAAACATTCACTGTGATGGGACAAGTTGTTAATCGAGTTATTTTTGACAGTCTAATGCAAAGAATTGCAAGATATTCCGAATAGAATCTTAAACGAAGCCGACTGATTGAACTTCGGGGTATCGGCTCGAAATGCCCTACAATCTGAGTCCCGAGCGACTCCAGAACATTCACTGTGATGGGAGAAGTTGTTAATCGAGTTATTTTTGACAGACTAATGCAAAGCATTGCAAGATATTCCGAATAGAATCTTGAACGAAGCCGACTGATTGAACTTCGGGGTATCGGCTCGAAACGCCCAGTAATCTGAGTCCCGAGCGAGTCCAGAACATTCACTGTGATGGGAGAAGTTGTTAATCGAGTTATTTTTGACAGACTAATGCAAAGAATTGCAAGATATTCCGAATAGAATCTTAAACGAAGCCGACTGATTGAACTTCGGGGTATCGGCTCGAAATGCCCTGCAATCTGAGTCCCGAGCGAGTCCAGAACATTCACTGTGATGGGAGAAGTTGTTAATCGAGTTATTTTTGACAGACTAATGCAAAGAATTGCAAGATATTCCGAATAGAATCTTAAACGAAGCCGACTGATTGAACTTCGGGGTATCGGCTCGAAATGCCCTGCAATCTGAGTCCCGAGCGAGTCCAGAACATTCACTGTGATGGGAGAAGTTGTTAATCGAGTTATTTTTGACAGACTAATGCAAAGAATTGCAAGATATTCCGAACAGAATCTTGAACGAAGCCGACTGATTGAACTTCGGCGTATCGGCTCGAAACACCCAGTAATTTGTGTCCCAAGCGACTCCAGAACATTCACTGTGATGGGAGAAGTTGTTAATCAAGTTAGTTTTGACTGACTAATGCAAAGAATTACACACTTTTTCGAATAGAATCTTGAATGAAGCCGACTGATTGAACTTCGGGGTATCGGCTCGAAATGCCCTGCAATCTGAGTCCCGAGCGACTCCAGAACATTCACTGTGATGGGAGAAGTTGTTAATCGAGTTATTTTTGACAGACTAATGCAAAGAATTACAAGATTTTTCGAAGAGAATCTTGTACAAATCCGACTGATTGAACTTCGGGGTATCGGCTCGAAATGCCCTGCAATTTGAGTCCCGAGCGACTCCAGAACATTCACTGTGATGGGACAAGTTGTTAATCGAGTTATTTTTGACAGACAAATGAAAAGAATTGCAAGATATTTCGAACAGAATCTTGAACGAAACCGACTGATTGAACTTCGGGGTATCGGCTCGAAATGCCCTGCAATCTGAGTCCCGAGCGAGTCCAGAACATTCACTGTGATGGGAGAAGTTGTTAATCGAGTTATTTTTGACAGACTAATGCCAAGAATTGCAAGATATTCCTAATAGAATCTTGAACGAAGCCGACTGATTGAACTTCGGGGTATCGGCTCGAAACACCCAGTAATCTGAGTCCCGAGCAACTACAGAACATTCACTGTGATGGGAGAAGTTGTTAATCAAGTTATTTTTGACGGACTAATGCAAAGAATTACACACTTTTTCGAATAGAATCTTGAATGAAGCCGACTGATTGAACTTCGGGGTATCGGCTCGAAATGCCCTGCAATCTGAGTCCCGAGCGAGTCCAGAACATTCACTGTGATGGGAGAAGTTGTTAATCGAGTTATTTTTGACAGACTAATGCAAAGAATTGCAAGATATTCCGAATAGAATCTTGAACGAAGCCGACTGACTGAACTTCGGGGTATCGGCTCGAAATGCCCTGCAATCTGAGTCCGAGCGAGTCCAGAACATTCACTGTGATGGGAGAAGTTGTTAATCGTGTTATTTTTGACAGAGTAATGCAAAGAATTGCAAGATATTCCGAATTGAATCTTGAACGAAGACGACTGATTGAACTTCGGCGTATCGGCTCGAAACGCCCAGTAATCGGAGTCCCGAGCAACTACAGAACATTCACTGTGATGGGAGAAGTTGTTAATCAAGTTATTTTTGACTGACTAATGCAAAGAATTACAAGATTTTTCGAAGAGAATCTTGTACGAATCCGACTGATTGAACTTCGGGGTATCGGCTCGAAATGCCCTGCAATCTGAGTCCCGAGCGACTCCAGAACATTCACTGTGATGGGAGAAGTTGTTAATCGAGTTATTTTTGACAGACTAATGCAAAGAATTGCAAGATATTCCGAATAGAATCTTAAACGAAGCCGACTGATTGAACTTCGGGGTATCGGCTCGAAATGCCCTGCAATCTGAGTCCCGAGCGAGTCCAGAACATTCACTGTGATGGGAGAAGTTGTTAATCGAGTTATTTTTGACAGACTAATGCCAAGAATTGCAAGATATTCCGAACAGAATCTTGAACGAAGCCGACTGATTGAACTTCGGCGTATCGGCTCGAAACACCCAGTAATTTGAGTCCCAAGCGACTCCAGAACATTCACTGTGATGGGAGAAGTTGTTAATCAAGTTATTTTTGACTGACTAATGCAAAGAATTACACACTTTTTCGAATAGAATCTTAAATGAAGCCGACTGATTGAACTTCGGGGTATCGGCTCGAAATGCCCTGCAATCTGAGTCCCGAGCGACTCCAGAACATTCACTGTGATGGGAGAAGTTGTTAATCGTGTTATTTTTGACAGACTAATGCAAAGCATTGCAAGATATTCCGAATAGAATCTTGAACGAAGCCGACTGATTGAACTTCGGGGTATCGGCTCGAAATGCCCTGCAATCTGAGTCCCGAGCGAGTCCAGAACATTCACTGTGATGGGAGAAGTTGTTAATCGTGTTATTTTTGACAGACTAATGCAAAGAATTGCAAGATATTCCGAATTGAATCTTGAACGAAGCCGACTAATTGAACTTCGGCGTATCGGCTCGAAACGCCCAGTAAGCTGAGTCCCGAGCGAGTCCAGAACATTCACTGTGATGGGAGAAGTTGTTAATCGAGTTATTTTTGACAGACTAATGCAAAGAATTGCAAGATATTTCGAACAGAATCTTGAACGAAACCGACTGATTGAACTTCGGGGTATCGGCTCGAAATGCCCTGCAATCTGAGTCCCGAGCGAGTCCAGAACATTCACTGTGATGGGAGAAGTTGTTAATCGAGTTATTTTTGACAGACTAATGCAAAGAATTGCAAGATATTCCTAATAGAATCTTGAACGAAGCCGACTGATTGAACTTCGGGGTATCGGCTCGAAACGCCCAGTAATCTGAGTCCCGAGCAACTACAGAACATTCACTGTGATGGGAGAAGTTGTTAATCGAGTTATTTTTGACAGACTAATGCAAAGAATTGCAAGATATTCCGAATAGAATCTTAAACGAAGCCGACTGATTGAACTTCGGGGTATCGGCTCGAAATGCCCTGCAATCTGAGTCCCGAGCGAGTCCAGAACATTCACCGTGATGGGAGAAGTTGTTAATCGAGTTATTTTTGACAGACTAATGCAAAGAATTGCAAGATATTCCGAATAGAATCTTAAACGAAGCCGACTGATTGAACTTCGGGGTATCGGCTCGAAATGCCCTGCAATCTGAGTCCCGAGCGAGTCCAGAACATTCACTGTGATGGGAGAAGTTGTTAATCGAGTTATTTTTGACAGACTAATGCCAAGAATTGCAAGATATTCCGAACAGAATCTTGAACGAAGCCGACTGATTGAACTTCGGCGTATCGGCTCGAAACACCCAGTAATTTGAGTCCCAAGCGACTCCAGAACATTCACTGTGATGGGAGAAGTTGTTAATCAAGTTAGTTTTGACTGACTAATGCAAAGAATTACACACTTTTTCGAATAGAATCTTGAATGAAGCCGACTGATTGAACTTCGGGGTATCGGCTCGAAATGCCCTGCAATCTGAGTCCCGAGCGACTCCAGAACATTCACTGTGATGGGACAAGTTGTTAATCGAGTTATTTTTGACAGTCTAATGCAAAGAATTGCAAGATATTCCGAATAGAATCTTAAACGAAGCCGACTGATTGAACTTCGGGGTATCGGCTCGAAATGCCCTGCAATCTGAGTCCCGAGCGAGTCCAGAACATTCACTGTGATGGGAGAAGTTGTTAATCGAGTTATTTTTGACAGACTAATGCAAAGAATTGCAAGATATTCCTAATAGAATCTTGAACGAAGCCGACTGATTGAACTTCGGGGTATCGGCTCGAAACGCCCAGTAATCTGAGTCCCAAGCAACTACAGAACATTCACTGTGATGGGAGAAGTTGTTAATCAAGTTATTTTTGACTGACGAATGCAAAGAATTACACACTTTTTCGAATAGAATCTTGAATGAAGCCGACTGATTGAACTTCGGGGTATCGGCTCGAAATGCCTTGCAATCTGAGTCCCGAGCGACTCCAGAACATTCACTGTGATGGGAGAAGTTGTTAATCGAGTTATTTTTGACAGACTAATGCAAAGAATTGCAAGATATTCCGAATAGAATCTTGAACGAAGCCGACTGACTGAACTTCGGGGTATCGGCTCGAAATGCCCTGCAATCTGAGTCCCGAGCGAGTCCAGAACATTCACTGTGATGGGAGAAGTTGTAAATCGTGTTATTTTTGACAGACTAATGCAAAGAATTGCAAGATATTCCGAATAGAATCTTGAACGAAGCTGACTGATTGAACTTCGGCGTATCGGCTCGAAACGCCGAGTAAGCTGAGTCCCGAGCGACTCCAGAACATTCACTGTGATGGGAGAAGTTGTTAATCGAGTTATTTTTGACAAACTAATGCAAAGAATTGTAAGATATTCCGAATAGAATCTTGAACGAAGCCGACTGATTGAACTTCGGGGTATCGGCTCGAAACGCCCAGTAATCTGAGTCCCGAGCGACTCCAGAACATTCACTGTGATGGGAGAAGTTGTTAATCGAGTTGTTTTTGACAAACTAATGCAAAGAATTACAAGATTTTTCGAAGAGAATCTTGTACGAATCCGACTGATTGAACTTCGGGGTATCGGCTCGAAATGCCCTGCAATCTGAGTCCCGAGCGACTCCAGAACATTCACTGTGATGGGACAAGTTGTTAATCGAGTTATTTTTGACAGACTAATGCAAAGAATTGCAAGATATTTCGAACAGAATCTTGAACGAAACCGACTGATTGAACTTCGGGGTATCGGCTCGAAATGCCCTGCAATCTGAGTCCCGAGCGAGTCCAGAACATTCACTGTGATGGGAGAAGTTGTTAATCGAGTTATTTTTGACAGACTAATGCAAAGAATTGCAAGATATTCCTAATAGAATCTTGAACGAAGCCGACTAATTGAACTTCGGGGTATCGGCTCGAAACGCCCAGTAATCTGAGTCCCGAGCAACTACAGAACATTCACTGTGATGGGAGAAGTTGTTAATCAAGTTATTTTTGACTGACTAATGCAAAGAATTACACACTTTTTCGAATAGAATCTTGAATGAAGCCGACTGATTGAACTTCGGGGTATCGGCTCGAAACGCCCAGTAATCTGAGTCCCAAGCAACTACAGAACATTCACTGTGATGGGAGAAGTTGTTAATCAAGTTATTTTTGACTGACGAATGCAAAGAATTACACACTTTTTCGAATAGAATCTTGAATGAAGCCGACTGATTGAACTTCGGGGTATCGGCTCGAAATGCCCTGCAATCTGAGTCCCGAGCAACTACAGAACATTCACTGTGATGGGAGAAGTTGTTAATCAAGTTATTTTTGACTGACGAATGCAAAGAATTACACACTTTTTCGAATAGAATCTTGAATGAAGCCGACTGATTGAACTTCGGGGTATCGGCTCGAAATGCCCTGCAATCTGAGTCCCGAGCGACTCCAGAACATTCACTGTGATGGGAGAAGTTGTTAATCGATTTATTTTCGACAGACTAATGCAAAGAATTGCAAGATATTCCGAATAGAATCTTGAACGAAGCCGACTGATTGAACTTCGGGGTATCGGCTCGAAACGCCCAGTAATCTGAGTCCCGAGCGACTCCAGAACATTCACTGTGATGGGAGAAGTTGTTAATCGAGTTATTTTTGACAGACTAATGCAAAGAATTACAAGATTTTTCGAAGAGAATCTTGTACGAAGCCGACTGATTGAACTTCGGGGTATCGGCTCGAAATGCCCTGCAATCTGAGTCCCGAGCGACTCCAGAATATTCACTGTGATGGGAGAAGTTGTTAATCGAGTTATTTTTGACAGACTAATGCAAAGAATTGCAAGATATTCCGAATAGAATCTTGAACGAAGCCGACTGATTGAACTTCGGGGTATCGGCTCGAAACGCCCAGTAATCTGAGTCCCGAGCAACTACAGAACATTCACTGTGATGGGAGAAGTTGTTAATCAAGTTATTTTTGACTGACTAATGCAAAGAATTACACACTTTTTCGAATAGAATCTTGAATGAAGCCGACTGATTGAACTTCGGGGTATCGGCTCGAAATGCCCTGCAATCTGAGTCCCGAGCGACTCCAGAACATTCACTGTGATGGGAGAAGTTGTTAATCGAGTTATTTTTGACAGACTAATGCAAAGAATTGCAAGATATTCCGAATAGAATCTTGAACGAAGCCGACTGATTGAACTTCGGGGTATCGGCTCGAAACGCCCAGTAATCTGAGTCCCGAGCAACTACAGAACATTCACTGTGATGGGAGAAGTTGTTAATCAAGTTATTTTTGACTGACTAATGCAAAGAATTACACACTTTTTCGAATAGAATCTTGAATGAAGCCGACTGATTGAACTTCGGGGTATCGGCTCGAAATGCCCTGCAATCTGAGTCCCGAGCGACTCCAGAACATTCACTGTGATGGGAGAAGTTGTTAATCGAGTTATTTTTGACAGACTAATGCAAAGAATTGCAAGATATTCCGAATAGAATCTTGAACGAAGCCGACTGATTGAACTTCGGGGTATCGGCTAGAAATGCCCTGCAATCTAAGTCCCGAGCGAGTCCAGAACATTCACTGTGATGGGAGAAGTTGTTAATCGTGTTATTTTTGACAGACTAATGCAAAGAATTGCAAGATATTCCGAATTGAATCTTGAACGAAGCCGACTGATTGAACTTCGGCGTATCGGCTCGAAACGCCCAGTAAGCTGAGTCCCGAGCGACTCCAGAACATTCACTGTGATGGGAGAAGTTGTTAATCGAGTTATTTTTGACAGACTAATGCAAAGAATTGCAAGATATTTCGAACAGAATCTTGAACGAAACCGACTGATTGAACTTCGGGGTATCGGCTCGAAATGCCCTGCAATCTGAGTCCCGAGCGAGTCCAGAACATTCACTGTGATGGGAGAAGTTGTTAATCGAGTTATTTTTGACAGACTAATGCAAAGAATTGCAAGATATTCCTAATAGAATCTTGAACGAAGCCGACTAATTGAACTTCGGGGTATCGGCTCGAAACGCCCATTAATCTGAGTCCCGAGCAACTACAGAACATTCACTGTGATGGGAGAAGTTGTTAATCAAGTTATTTTTGACTGACTAATGCAAAGAATTACACACTGTTTCGAATAGAATCTTGAATGAAGCCGACTGATTGAACTTCGGGGTATCGGCTCGAAATGCCCTACAATCTGAGTCCCGAGCGACTCCAGAACATTCACTGTGATGGGAGAAGTTGTTAATCAAGTTATTTTTGACTGACTAATGCAAAGAATTACACACTGTTTCGAATAGAATCTTGAATGAAGCCGACTGATTGAACTTCGGGGTATCGGCTCGAAATGCCCTACAATCTGAGTCCCGAGCGACTCCAGAACATTCACTGTGATGGGAGAAGTTGTTAATCGATTTATTTTCGACAGACTAATGCAAAGAATTGCAAGATATTCCGAATAGAATCTTGAACGAAGCCGACTGATTGAACTTCGGGGTATCGGCTCGAAACGCCCAGTAATCTGAGTCCCGAGCGACTCCAGAATATTCACTGTGATGGGAGAAGTTGTTAATCGAGTTATTTTTTTTTTTGCAACAAGGCAAAGGAAATATATTAATTCGTAAAAAGATACAATAGAGTTCAGACACGACTACCATTATGAGGAATGGTAGAACTTCTCATCCCCCAAAGGAAAAGACCACGCCCCCTCACTTTCGGCATAGCCATCAGCAAGGTAGTAGCCAAAACCTTAGGAAGAGGAACAAAAGGAAAGGAAAAACCCACAGCCCGGGTCAAGCACAATATAGAGATGCAAAACAATGCATCACACGGATTACCCACAACTCGGGCCAAGTAGTAACTATCACATGGACTACCTACGACTCGGCCAAGCAATAAAGGCCCACATAGTGAATCACTAATCTTGACGGATAGGAGTGAAATGGACTTGAACGCTCCACCGTTCCGCAATCGCTCTGTTCCGTGGTGTATCGGTGATAGGCTTGGTACCATATATCTGAAGAATTTTGCTTTTAACTCTTGTGATAACACTGCTAAGCACGCTAGCAGGTGAAGATGATACATGAGAGAAAATACGATCATTCCGCTCACGCCAAATGAAGTAAACTGAAGCAGTGAGAGCAATACGCCTAATATAGCCAATGAATGAGTCTCCACTCATAACGTCTTCCCACCATCTAATCTGATCGCCCCAATGATGCAAAGGGTTCGCCAAGAGACAATGATCTAGAACCTTGCGCCAAATTATAGCCGAGAAAGGGCAGTGAAAGAATAGGTGTTCAGTGGATTCATCGACACCGCAAAAACAACAGCCAGTAGAATGTGTAATTCCCCAATGAGAAAGTCGATCAAGAGTTGGTAATCTCCGTGAGAAAGCAAGCCATAATACAAAGGAGTACCTTGGGATCCGCCCCTTGAACCAAACAAGATGATGCCAAGTAACCATGGGAATAGTGGGGGAAATGCCTTTGCAAGCTGATGCAATACTAAAACAACCATCTACAGACGGTCTCCAAAGCACCCGATCTCCATTCGAACTAGTGTGCACAGAGCCAATAGAATCCCAAGCACTATGCAAGACAAGTTCATGGCCAAGGTTGCCCAACTGCCAAGTATTGTGATGCCAAATAGATGAAACCCTAGCGGTCCTACTGGAATAGAGGCGGGCCGGAATGTGATCATTCATCCTGTTAATAAGAAGATAACCAGGAACCCAAGGATCAAGCCAGAGAAATGTATTCATACCATCACCAATGCGATACTCTACAAGGTCCTTTGCTTGATCACGAGCAAAAAGGATACTGCGGAAACACCAAGAGCAGGCTTGTGGCTGTCGTACCGTCCAAATGGAGTCATTGTTGAGGAATTTAGAGCTGATCCAACGGATCCATAGAGAGTCTTTCTTTGAAGCAATAGCCCAAATATACCTCATAAGGTACGCAATGTTAAGGTGAGAGATTCGATGAAGCCCAAGCCCCCCATTTTGATACGATTGACAAATGTCATTCCAGGAGACCTTATGGAAGCTTCTTTTATCACCCCCACTCCACAGGAATCTAGCAAGAAGTTGTTCAATACGAGATATGACTCTCTGGGGTAGCTTGTAAGTGGCACACCAATAGGTGATCTTACCCTGTAAGACAGATTTAATAAGAGCCAACCTGCCCATGTAAGATAAATGCTTTGCCTTCCAAGAGTGAATGCGGCTCTGGATGCTCTCAATAAGAGGGAGGCAATCATTATAAGTAAGCTGCTTGGTAATAAGAGGAACACCTAGGAATCGAGTGGGGAGAGCACCAATAGGAATACCAAGAATGTCCTGAACTCTGTTCATCAGGTCGCTAGAGCACCCCGCTATATACAGATTAGACTTGGTAGTACTAACGGATAGCCCTGAGATGTCTGCAAAAGACCCCAATACATCCTTGATCGCTCTAGCATTGGACTCCGAGGCTTCGGCAAATATAATGAGATCATCTGCAAATGCGAGGTGAGTAATAAGTGGATTTGCACAACTCGGGTGTGGAGTGATCATACCTTGCCTGACTAAGTCATCAAGACAAGAAGATAAGTGCTGCATAACAATAAGGAACAAGTAAGGAGCCATGGGGCAGCCTTGTCTAAGGCCTCGAGAACTCCGAAAGAAACCCACAGAAGAGCCATTAATATTGATAGTAAAGGAGGGATTAGAAACACAGGCTCTAATCCAACCGATCATCATAGTAGGGAACCCATGCAAGTGAAGTAACTGAAGCAGGAAATCCCATCGAACTGAATCATAGGCCTTATGGAGGTCAACTTTGATGGCCATACGTTTCTGCCCAGAATTAAGATGATAGTTGTGCATAAGACTATGGCACAGAGCAATATTTTCATGAATGAGCCTACCACTCATAAAGGCATGTTGGGTTGGGCTAATCAGATCAGGTAATACAACCTTGAGCCTATTCGCAATAAGCTTTGAGATAAATCTGTAGATCATCTTGCAAATAGAGAGAGGACGGTAATCAGAAAAAGAGTTGGTGTTCGCCTTCTTAGGAATGAGAGTGATGGAGGTAATATTAACTTCACTAAGAAGTTTACCAGTCCTAAAGAACTCAAGAATGGCAGCAATAACATCATCCTTAATGATAGACCAACAAGATTTATAAAATTCAGCATTGAATCCATCAACGCCAGGGGCCTTATCAGAATTTGAAGATAGGATTACTTGTTCAATCTCTTGAGGGGTAACCGGCTGAGACAACAGAGATATGCTTTGTTGGGAGAGGCTACTTTGGACATGAACATTAGAAAGATTCATAGGAGGAATCTCAGGAGCAAATGTCCGAGTAAAGTAGGTGATGGCTTCTTGGTCAAGAGCTTGGCCTTCGAGAATATTCCCATCTGCATCTTTAATAGAGAGTAAGGCATTCCTATTACATTTGGACTTTAAAGAATTATGAAAAAACTTTGAGTTTGAGTCGCCAAGGCGTAACCAAGTATCCCTTGATTTTTGTCTAAATGAAGCCTCCTCATTAGCGTAAAGCCTTAGGAGTTCAGCCCTGCACTCTGCCTCTTCAATGATAGCCCTGTCATCTATAGTTGTAGAGAGAGTGATAGTCTGTAAACCATGAAGCTTTAATTGCAGTGAATGTATCTGACTTTTTTGAGCCTTCATCAAGTCCCTAGACCACATTTGTAGAGCCTTCCTGGTCCTTTTTAATTTGTGGATAAGAATAAACATTCTCGTAGTTCTGTGACCGAATCTGCTAGTGATAGGCGGGTTCCAAGCTGCCTCAACACAATCTAGGAATCCAGTTTCCCGAGGCCAATAATTAAAGAAGTGGAAATTCCGAGGACGCCAAGGTAAAGTGCACACCCTAAATGTGACAAAAGTATGATCAGAGACATCAGGAGTATGGAATGTAGCTTCCGAATCCGGAAATGTGGAAACCCAATTCTGATTGCATAGAACCCTGTCAAGTTTTTCACATACCCTGTTATTGCCTGTAGAAGAATTAGTCCACGTAAAGAAGTTACCTTTACGCTTCATATCAAATAGGCCCAAGTTATCAACGGCATCAGTAATACTCTCAATGTATGAACCATTAACATCGCTGCCCCCACGTTTTTCAGAAGGTGAGAAGACCATATTAAAATCCCCAAATACGGTCCAAGGCCCCTCAACATGATTTGCAAATGTATTTAAAGCAGTCCAAATATGGGTCCTATCATCATTAGAATAAAGACCATAAACCACAGAGAATGAAAAGGTTGTACCAAGCTGAATAAACTTAATGCTGCCCGAAACAACCTGATCTGTAGAAGCTATGATAGAAATATCCACTACAGCAGGATTCCAAATACACCATATTCGACCATGATGATTAGGACAAACATTGACATGAGAATTCCACCCATCCATAATATTCAAGACACGAGCTGAATGCTCCAATTTAACTCTAGTCTCCAATAGAAAAAAGCAGTGAAGTTTGTGTTGGGATATCTTACTTCTGATGGCCTGTTGCTTAGCATAACTGTTCAGGCCCCGAATGTTCCAAAAAGCTACTTGCATCGATGGGATTGGGTACTCTTCTTCTTGCCCAGTTTCTTAGAACTTTCTGCACCTCCTTTGGCCTTTTTAATTTGAGCATGGAGATTAGCCTCCTCAATAGGATCATAATCATCATCATTGTGTATATCATTATCTGAAGAATCTGCCAGGACATCGAACCTATTGGGAGAGGTTATTTTATTCCTTGACTGTGGCATGTCTGGTTCAACAACAAGTGCTTTTCCTTTCTGTCGCATATTAGCATCCTGAAGGATAGTCTGTCGCATATTAGCATCCTGAAGGATAGACAATTTATTCATGTCCTCCACCTGTTTATTAAGAGTTTTGTCCTCTACATCGTGAGTAGCTGTAACAATCTCGTGTTGTGGCTCAGGAGGTGGTTGGTGTTGTGCCTTCTTAGGAACCCACCTTTGCTTGGTATAATTGCTGCAATTTTCTAGTAGCATGACCAAACTGTTTGCAATTTGTGCAATGAACTGGTATCCAATCATATTCAACACGAATATTGTATGCTTCATTATTCATGCGCACGGGCAAATCTTTAGGATAAGTGCAAGCTAAAGGCACCTCAATGCATGCACGAAGATATCCCAACCGTTGTTTGGTAGATGACATGTGATCCATATGTAAAGGCTTGCCAATAACACTGCAAAACTTATTAATAAAGAAAGGAGTCCACATAAACAAAGGAACATCAAAGAACTTTACCCATATAGGAACTGTAGCCAACTCAGCCTTTTCCAGCTTCATGGCTCTATCCCATTTCCGAAGAGCAAGAAACCTGTTCTGAATAAAGCATGGGCCGCCCTCAAGAATAGCATCTGCATCGTCCCTTTGTGAGAAGCGAAAAATAAAGAACCCGGAGTCCATAGTAAGCACCTCAACATTGCCATTAATCTTCCACATCTTTGTCACCCAATTTTTCACTACTCTGTACGGAAGACGTGACCCAATAAAATGGCCTACTAAGGAAGATTGCCAATGATTTTCCCCTGCTAAAATCTCTTCTGGAGAAGCCTCGATAATAAGATTGCCATCCACAAAAGTCGGCTCCTCGAAGCTAAGCTTAGTTTCATGAATATGCTGATTAGCGGAGAAGAGCGAGCTCCACGATGTTATATTCTCATGTCCAACCATAGAAGCCAAGGGAGCGCGAGGAGGTTGTTGCAAGGAAGGCATATCATGGTTCTGAATTGACTGGAGCAAACCTTTGATGGATGAACGAGTGGCCTCATCAATATCCAAATCATGAATCGTCTTCTGTAGAATATCCAAAGCTTCACCATTCGGTACTTTAACACTATCAATATTATCCAGAAAAGGAGGAGGTGCAACGATCATCTCATCAAAACACTGAGGAGAGCTTGCAGCCATAATACGTTTAGGCAGAGGATGAACACTTCTAGCAACACGAGAAGGCACAGCTTTCTTCAGGGTAGCCAACTCAGAATTTCTCTTAATGATGGAATGGAGAAAAGACGAAGATGAGGAAGAAGTCACCGACGCACCAAAAGGAGGAAGATGATCCCCCCGAACCTCATGGCCGACCATAGCATGGAGCCTGCTACACAGCTTTGACAGCAGCCGGAAACCACCACACAACACCTAAGAGAGGTGCACTATGATCACAGCAAGGCACACCTGAAGCAATGAGAGCAACAGAGGTAGAAGTCTTCAACACTGCCGGAAAGGCAATCCAGAAAACCCAGGCAGATCAACGAAAATTGCACCACGCCGGCGGCACAAAAGAGCAGCAGAAACACCTAGAGATCAGCACAACTCGAGGCAGACCCGAAGAAAACCAGCAACTGACGGAGGAGGAACCAATCCCACGGCAGAAGAAGCACCAAAGAACAACAAACCCCAGAAATCAGAAACCTGCAGCCGAAGAGGCCAACGCTGGAGGAACCAAACCACGGTAGAAAGAAAACCAGGAAACCCTAATCCGCCGCCGACACAAAGGGAAGCCCGCCGCCGCCGCTGGATGACCTCCGAGTACACCGGAGAAGGAAAGAGCACCGGGAAGAGGGAAATATCCAGAAAGGATCGGAAAATGACGCCACCGAGCCCAAGAATCCGGGAAAGAAGTGCCGCCGCCACCAAGAGACGACCGACGAAAAACTAGGAACCCAGCCGCCGATGGTGCACCTCCGGGATAGCCAGAGAATAGAGGCTCAAAGGAAGATGGCAAGCTCAAGATGACCGGAGGACGCCGCCAACTAAGCAGGAGAAGACCCGGAACAAGCGCCGCTCGCCGCCAGCAGATCGCGGATGCAAGAGAGAGGAGGTATTCCCAAACGGGAAACCTCTTCCCAGTCGGGTAAAGTCGTTCCCGATATGGACAAGAGATATGCCCAGTCGGGAAACCCTTACCCAACCTAGGAAAAACCCTCCTTAAACGGGTTTAATGATGGAAATAAATTCCCAAAAAACACACCCGCCGCACCCTAACCTTAAAAGCCATTCCCAATCGCCAAATGAGCTCCAAGACGTCAAAACTGGTTCTCGTCCACCCAAAAAATCACCAAAAAAAAAAAAAAAAAAAAAAAAAAAAAAAAAAAATCGAGTTATTTTTGACAGACTAATGCAAAGAATTGCAAGATATTCCGAATAGAATCTTGAACGAAGCCGATTGATTGAACATCGGCGTATCGGCTCGAAACGCCAAGTAATCTGAGTCCCGAGCGACTCCAGAACATTCACTGTGATGGGAGAAGTTGTTAATCAAGTTATTTTTGACTGACTAATGCAAAGAATTACACACTTTTTCGAATAGAATCTTGAATGAAGCCGACTGATTGAACTTCGGGGTATCGGCTCGAAATGCCCTGCAATCTGAGTCCCGAGCTACTCCAGAACATTCACTGTGATGGGAGAAGTTGTTAATCGAGTTATTTTTGACAGACTAATGCAAAGAATTGCAAGATATTCCTAATAGAATCTTGAACGAAGCCGACTGATTGAACTTCGGGGTATCGGCTCGAAACGACCAGCAATCTGAGTCCCGAGCGACTCCAGAACATTCACTGTGATGGGAGAAGTTGTTAATCAAGTTATTTTTGACTGACGAATGCAAAGAATTACACACTTTTTCGAATAGAATCTTGAACGAAGCCGACTGATTGAACTTCGGGGTATCGGCTCGAAATGCCCTGCAATCTGAGTCCCGAGCGACTCCAGAATATTCACTGTGATGGGAGAAGTTGTTAATCGAGTTATTTTTGACAGACTAATGCAAAGAATTGCAAGATATTCCGAATAGAATCTTGAACAAAGCCGATTGATTGAACATCGGCGTATCGGCTCGAAACGCCAAGTAATCTGAGTCCCGAGCGACTCCAGAACATTCACTATGATGGGAGAAGTTGTTAATCGAGTTATTTTTGACAGACTAATGCAAATAATTGCAAGATATTCCGAATAGAATCTTGAACGAAGCCGACTGATTGAACTTCGGGGTATCGGCTCGAAATGCCCTGCAATCTGAGTCCCGAGCGACTCCAGAACATTCACTGTGATGGGAGAAGTTGTTAATCGAGTTATTTTTGACAGACTAATGCAAAGAATTACAAGATTTTTCGAAGAGAATCTTGTACGAAGCCGACTGATTGAACTTCGGGGTATCGGCTCGAAATGCCCTGCAATCTGAGTCCCGAGCGACTCCAGAACATTCACTGTGATGGGAGAAGTTGTTAATAGAGTTATTTTTGACAGACTAATGCAAAGAATTGCAAGATATTCCGAACAGAATCTTGAACGAAGCCGACTGATTGAACTTCGGCGTATCGGCTCGAAACACCCAGTAATTTGAGTCCCAAGCGACTCCAGAACATTCACTGTGATGGGAGAAGTTGTTAATCAAGTTATTTTTGACTGACTAATGCAAAGAATTACACACTTTTTCGAATAGAATCTTGAATGAAGCCGACTGATTGAACTTCGGGGTATCGGCTCGAAATGCCCTGCAATCTGAGTCCCGAGCGACTCCAGAACATTCACTGTGATGGGAGAAGTTGTTAATCGAGTTATTTTTGACAGACTAATGCAAAGAATTGCAAGATATTCCTAATAGAATCTTGAACGAAGCCGACTGATTGAACTTCGGGGTATCGGCTCGAAACGCCCAGCAATCTGAGTCCCGAGCGACTCCAGAACATTCACTGTGATGGGAGAAGTTGTTAATCGAGTTATTTTTGACAGACTAATGCAAAGAATTGCAAGATATTCCGAATAGAATCTTGAACGAAGCCGATTGATTGAACTTCGGCGTATCGGCTCGAAACGCCCAGTAATCTGAGTCCCGAGCGACTCCAGAACATTCACTATGATGGGAGAAGTTGTTAATCGAGTTATTTTTTTTTTGCAACAAGGCAAAGGAAATATATTACTACGTAAAAATATACAATAGAGTCCATACACGACTACCATTAATAGGAATGGTAGAGCTTCTCATTCCCCAAGGGAAAAGACCACGCTCCTCACCTTCGGCATTGCCATCAGCAAGGTAGTAGCCAAAACCTTAGGAGAAGAGGAACAAAGGGAAAACCCACAGCCCGGGTCAAGCACAATAATAGAGATGTAAACAATGCACCACACAGATTACCCACAACTCGGGCCAAGTAAGAAATAGCACATGGACCACCCACAGCTCGGGCCAAGCAATAAAAGCCCACACAGTGAAACACTATTCTTAACGGACAGGAGTGAAATGGACTTGAACGCTCCACCGTTCTGCAATAGCTCTGTTCCTTGGTGTGTCGGTGATAGGTCTGGTACCATATATCTGAAGAACTTTGATTTTAACTCTGGTGATAACACTGCTAAGCACGCTAGCAGGTGAAGAGGATACATGAGAAAAAATACGTTCATTCCGCTCACGCCAAATGAAGTAGACTGAAGCAGTGAGAGCAATACGCCTAATATAGCCAATGAATGAGTCTCCACTCATAACGTCTTCCCACCATCTAAGCTGATCACCCCAATGATGCAAAGGGTTCGCCAAAAGACAAAGATCTAGAACCTTGCGCCAAATTATAGCCGAGAAAGGGCAGTGAAAGAATAGGTGTTCAATGGATTCATCTACACCGCAAAAACAACAGCTAGTAGAGTGTGTTATTCCCCAATGTGAAAGTCGGTCAAGAGTTGGTAATCTCCGTAAGAGAGCAAGCCATAAAACAAAAGAGTACCTTGGGATCCTTCCCTTGAACCAAACAAGATGATGCCAAGTAACCATGGGATTAGTGGGGGAAATGCCATTGCAAGCTGATGCAATACTGAAAAAACCATCACTAGACGGCTTCCAGATGATCTGATCATCATTCGAACTAGTGATAACAGTGCCAATAGAATCCCAAGCACTAAGCAGGTCAAGCTCATGAGCAAGATTACCCAGATGCCAAGTATTTTGCTGCCAAATGGAAGATACCCTGGCTGTCCTACTCGAGTAGAGGCGGGCCGGGACATGGTTGTTCATCCTGTCAATAAGAAGGTACTCAGGAATCCAAGGATCAAGCCATAGGAAGGTGTTCGTGCCATCACCAATGCGATACTCTACCAGTCGAGAGGCATAATCACGAGCAAAAAGAATGCTACGAAAACACCAAGAGCAGGCCCATGGTCGTTTAACAGACCATATAGAATCGTTGCTGAGGTATTTAGAGGTGATCCAACGAATCCAAAGAGAGTCTTTCTTTGAAGCAATGGCCCAAATATACCTCATGAGATATGCAATATTAAGGTGAGAGAGCCGATGAAGTCCAAGTCCACCATTTTGATGTGGTTGACATATATCAGCCCATGAAACTTTATGGATGCCTTTTTTATCATCACCACTCCAAAGGAATCTAGCAAGGAGATGTTCAATGCGGGACGTGACTTTCTGGGGAAGCTTGTAAGCGGCGCACCAGTAGGTAATCTTGCCCTGAAGAACAGATTTGATAAGTGCCAATCTACCCATGTAAGATATGTGCTTAGCCTTCCAAGAATGGATGCGGCTCTGGATACTCTCAATAAGCGGAAGGCAGTCATTATATGTAAGTTGCTTAGAAATGAGAGGAACACCTAGGAATCGAGTGGGGAGAGTACCAATAGGCATGCCAAGAATGTCCTGAACTATGTTCATCATGTGTCTAGAGCACCCTGCCATATACAGATGTGATTTGGTTGTGCTTGCGGATAAACCTGAAATATCCGCGAAGGATTCCAAAACATTTCTGATCACTCTAGCATTGGATTCAGAGGCTTTGGCAAATATAATGAGATCATCTGCAAACACTAAATGAGTAATAAGCGGGTTTACACAGCCCGGGTGTGGAGTGATCATACCTCGCCTTGCTACATCATCAAGGCGAGAGGATAAATGCTGCATAACAATGAGGAACAGATATGGAGCCATGGGGCAGCCTTGCCTTAGACCTCGAGAACTTCGAAAGAAACCCACAGAAGAACCATTGATATTGATAGTAAATGAGGGGTTTGAGATGCAAGCTCGAATCCAACTAATCACCATAGAGGGAAAACCATGAAGTTGAAGTAACTGAAGCAAGAAGTCCCACCGAACAGAATCATAAGCTTTATGAAGATCAACCTTGATGGCCATACGAGCTGGCCCAGAGGAAAGATGATAATTGTGCATAAGGTCATGGCAGAGAGCAATATTCTCATGAATAACCCGACCACGCATAAAAGCATGTTGTGTGATGCTAATCAAATCAGGTAAAATGACCTTGAGCCTGTTTGCAATAATTTTAGAAATGAATCTGTAAATCATCTTGCAAATAGAGAGAGGACGGTAATCGGCAAATGAGGTAGTGTTGCTCTTCTTAGGGATCAGAGTAATAGAAGTAATATTAGCTTCATTAAGAAGTTTACCAGTCCTAAAAAACTCAAGTATCGCAGCAATAACATCATCCTTAATGATTGGCCAACAAGATTTGTAAAATTCAGCATTTAATCCATCAACACCGGGGGCCTTATCAGAGTTTGACGATAGGATCACCTGTTCAACCTCCTGAGGTGTAACCAGCTGAGACAGTAAGGAAATACTTTGTTGAGAGAGATGATTTGAGACTCGCATATCAGAGAAATCCACATTAAGAATCTCAGGGGCAAACTGCCTAGTAAAGTAGCTAATGGCCTCTTGTTCTAGAGCATGGCCCTCAAGGGAGTTACCATCAGCATCTGTAATAGAAAGTAAGGCATTTCTGTTACATCTAAGCTTCAAGAAATTATGAAAGAATTTAGAATTTGAGTCCCCAAGGCGCAACCAAGTATCAGCCGTAGAAGTGCAGCCCTGCATTCTGCCTCTTCGGTGAAAGCCCTGTCATCCATATTTGTAGATAGAGTGATAGCCTGTAACTCATGAAGCTTAGATTGTAATAAGGAAATTTGACTTTTCTGTGCCTTCACCAAGTCTCTAGACCACATTTGTAGTGCCTTTCTGGTTCTTTTCAGCTTCTGGATAAGGATAAACATTCTCGTTGTTCTGTGGCCGAATCGACTACTAACAGGTGGGTTCCAAGCTGACTCAATACAATCAAGAAAACCAGTCTCCTGAGGCCAATAATTAAAGAAATGAAAATTCCGAGGCCGCCAGGGTAACTTGCACACCCTAAGTATGACAAAAGTGTGATCAGATACATCAGGACTATGGAAGGTAGCCTCTGAATCTGGAAATGTATGAACCCAATTCTGATTGCATAGAACCCTGTCCAGTTTTTCACATACTCTATTGTGGCCTATGGAAGAATTTGACCATGTAAAAAAGCTGCCTTGACTTTTCATATCAAATAGGCCCAAGTTATCGAGCTGGTCAGTAATAGCCTCAATGTAGGAACTATTAACATCACTACCCCTATATTTTTCAGATGGCGAGAAGACCATATTAAAATCCCCGAAAACAGTCCAAGGCCCCTCAACATGATTTGCAAAGTCATTCAAAGCAGTCCAAATATGAGCTCTATCATCATTTGAATAAAGGCCATAAACCACTGAAAAAGAAAATATTGTACCTTGCTGAATAAATTTGATACTGCCAGAAACCACCTGATCTGTAGAAGCAACGATAGCAATATCCACAATAGCAGGATTCCAAAGACACCATATCCTACCATGATGATTAGGACAGACATTTACATGATAATTCTAGCCTTCCACAATATTCGTAAAAACGCGATCTGAATTTTCCAATTTAACTCTAGTCTCCAAAATAAAAAAACAATGAAGTTTGTGACGGGAGATCTTACTTCTGATAGCCCTTTGCTTAGCACAGCTATTCAGACTCCGAATATTCCAAAAAGCTACTTGCATTTGTGGAACTGGGTGATCTTTTTCTTACCCGGTTTCCTAGAACTCTCTGCACCTCCTTTGTCCTTTTTAATCTTGTCATGGACATTTCCAACCTCAATAGGATCATAATCGTCATCCTTATGCATATCATTATCTGACGAGTCTGCAAGAACATTGAACCTGTTGGGAGAAATTGTAAAGCTTTCAGACTGTGGCCTATCTGGTTCAATAACACTTGTTTTGCCTTTCTTTCGAATATTTCCATCTGAGAGAATAGGAGACATAATCACGTCCTTCACATGCTTTGTAAGATTCCTCTCTTCTTCATTGTGAGCAGCAATATCCTCTTGTTGTAGTTTAGGAGATGGCTGGGGTTGTGCCTTCTTTGGAACCCAAGTCAGATTGGCGCTAGTACCGCAATTCCTAGTAGCATGGCCAAACTTTTTGCAATTTGTGCAGTGAACCGGTATCCAATCATATTCAACATGAATAATATATTCTTCATTATTAACATGCACAGGCAGTTCTCTAGGATAAGTGCAGTCCAAATTCACCTCAATACAAGCACGCATATAACCCAAACGCTGTTTCGTGGATGACATGTGATCAAGATGGACAGGGTTGGTCGGGCTTGTCCTCTCGTTGGTGCAGTGGTTTGCTTTCTCCATTCTCTTCGTCTGTTCGGCGGCTGAGGCTTGGCGGAAGGGTGTTCTTTTTTCTGGGTGGTGGTCTTTCCTTCGGCTGCATTGCTGGGGGTTCCTTGGGTGCTGTTCGTAGCGGTGGTCGTCTTCTGGTGCTCCTTGGGTGCTGTCCGCTGCGGCAGCCTCTCTGTCGTCGTGCTGCGATTTGTTTCCTGTGGTGGTGCTGTTGCAGTGGCTCTCTTCCTCCGGCGGCTGTGTTTTGATTGGCTTTTGGGCAGCTTCTGTTCCTGAGATCTGCACCATTTGTTAAGCTTTGGTTTTTTTGCTGATGTTGGCTCTTGCTGATTTCGGGTAAGCTGGGGATTAGGCTGTTCTCCGGCAATCGGAAGGTCTTCTGTGTTGAAATCTTCGGCAGCGCTCTGATTGGGCGGTTGGCAGTGTCCGGGATAGGCTTCTCCCCGGCATCTTGGGCCATCACCTCCGGCATCTTGGTCTTCCATCTGCGCCGCAGCTTGGCTAAGCGCTGCCTTCAGCGATCTCTCCCTTTTGTGGATTGCAGTGTGGATTGCAGTGTGGACCGTCGCTGCTTTCTGTGGATTGCAGTGCAGCATAGCTGAAGTGGTGGTTTCTCTCGACTTTGGAGATCTGGGTCACTGTTTTAAGGTTTCAAGGTTGCTGAAATCTTGGTGTTCTCTCTCGCATCTGGCGCTGTGTTTCTGAAATCTTAAGGGCTTTTAGTTTCGAGCTTCTCATTCCCCTTAGGAAGGATTGGCACCTATTGCATTTAATCCAGGTATTCTGCTCGTGATTTGGTTGGCTTTCCATTTGCTAATCTTCTTCATTCAGATTGGGTGGCTGGGGTGTGCGGCTGGTCTTTCTTTGTGACCGCTACTCTCTGTGTTTGTTACGGTGGCGCCTGCCCGTTCCCCTCCTCGGTTCCTGTCTGCTGCCCGTGCCTCCCTGCTTCATATGGCTAAGTCATCCAAGGCCGTGAGGGGTGCTCGTCGTGGTGGTGGAAAGGGGGCTGAAATTGATAGAGAACCTATGCGTACACCTCGAGGTGTTTCAAATGCTGATGTGTCAGATCAAGGAGCTGATCAACGTGGCGAACTTGAGCTGATTCATCCGACTATTGTGCAGGTGGCAGAGGAGTTTCCTCTCCTGAATTGTGCGGGCTCTGAAAAAGTTGTTCGTAGCAATCCCTCCTTGGGTGAGGCGGGGTCTTCTGACTCCGATGATTCTCAAGGGAAGGACAATTCAGTTGGGATGAATATTGATGGAGCCGAACTTCCTTCGCGCTCTCCAAACTCGTGGTCTGCTCTTTTTTCATCTGCTATTCAGCCCGAGGTTTCTTTAAAGTTTGAGAAGCCGAATATTCTTGATGGAAATTTTGTTGTTGATGTTTCTGATGAGGAACTGGAGGCTGGTGCCGATCACTGGAAAAATGCTCTTGTCGGGCACTTCTTTGGAGCTAGACCTTACTTTCCTATTGTCAAATCCAAAGCTCAAGCACTGTGGAACCCAAAGGGTGAAATTGAGGTGTTCTCCCTCCCTTCAGGTCTTTTTATATTCAGGTTCTTGCAAGAGGACGATATGTTGCATGCTCTAGAGGATGGACCGTGGTTCATTCAAGGAAAACTTTTGATTCTCAAGCGTTGGAAACCGGGTTTGAAGTTGGAGAAAGTATCGCTAGATGCCATTCCTTTATGGGTTAGAGTTATGAATCTTCCCTTGGAATTCTGGAGTTCCTCTATCATCGGAAAGATTATGAGTAAGCTGGGTAATCCCCTTTTCATGGATAAGCCTACTACCAGCAAAAGCCGTATTGGTTTTGCCCGGGTCTGTGTAGAGATGGATGTTAATTCGGGTCTCCCTGATAGCCTTTCTTTCTGCATTAGGAATGTGCAATATGAGGTACAACTTGAATATGAGTGGAAGCCGCTCCGATGCACCCATTGCGCAATCTATGGTCACACTGATGCTACCTGCCCGCGGAGAGTAAAGAAGGCGACTCAAGTATGGGTTCCAAAACAGTCTAGTACAATCAGTGAATTAGAAAGAGACTCAATGAAAAGGAATGAGGAGTTGAGACAGGTGAATACAAGTGACCGTGGTAGGTCCTCATCTCATGCTATTGGGTCTCATGCTGGGCCGACCGGAGCTCGACAGAACAATTTGGGCAAGAATGGATCTCTGAGACCCCATCATGCTGAAAGTTCAAAAGTTGGATCCCTGAGGGTTGAGAATTTTTTTCAGGTACTAGACACTCAGGATGTGGATAACCAGAGTTTGCACCGGGTGGTATCTTTGACAGCGGTTCCTTCAAGATCTCCGAATTCATTTCAAGTTCTAACTGACATGGAGGGGGAGGAATATGCAAGTGACATAAATCGTTTAAAGGATAAGAGGACTGGTTGTACTCAAGGGGGCCTAGCACTCCCTCTGAATATTTGTCATGATTAGTCTTGCATCGTGGAATGTTCGAGGATTAAACTCCTCGACCCGCCGTTCGGCGGTTAGGAGTAGTATCGTGCAAAATAAATTGAACTCTATTTGGCTTCTTGAGACAAAGGTGAAAAAACACAAAGCAGTTAGGATTATTCAGGAGACAACTGGCGGTTGGAAGTTCTACTTCAATCATGACTCTGCAATTAATGGGAGAATTTGTTTAGCTTGGAATCCGGCTGAGGTAGATTATCAGATTCTGTTTGAGTCTGACCAGATGATTTTTGGGAAAGTTAGTGTATCCAGCATGGCAACGTCTTTCTTTTTCACCGCAATATATGGTAGGAATGAGGAACAAGATAGGAGGAGATTGTGGGAACAACTTCAAATGGTTCGTAATCAAGTGGCGGGACCTTGGGTTATCATGGGAGATTTCAATACTGTTTTTAACTCCTCTGAGAAGATTGGTGGGCGACTTTTTCCCATAAACGCTACTGTCCAGATTTCTGATACTATTGACGCACTTGGGGTGTTTGACTTGAAGTGGAAGGGCTGCAAATACACATGGTCAAATAATCAGATTGGGGTAAATCGTGTTATGTGCAAATTAGATAGAGTGCTTGTAAATCCAGAGTGGATATCCGCTTTTCCTGACAGTGAGGCTATTTTTCTAAATCCGGGGGTTTCTGACCATTCTTTGGTTACTCTGCAGTATCAGAAGCTCCAGCGGAAGAAAGGACCGTTTAAATTTTTCAACCAGTGGATTTTGAAACCAAATTTCCTTGAGGTAGTACAGGCAGCCTGGTCTTCCACTGTCACTTGTAGAGATGGGAGGAGGCCTACTCCGATGTTTTCCCTTGTTCAGAAACTTAAGGCAACCAAGAATGCACTGAAAAAATGGGCCTATGAAAACCATTGTAGGGATAGCTCTGAGAAAAGGAAACTGCTTGGGCTTATTGATGATATTCAGAGCAAAATTCAAGCTTGCCCTTCTGATGAGTACCTTCACACCCAGGATAAGGAATTGAGAGGGAGGCTGCAGACATTCTTACATGACGAGGAGGCATCTATGAGGCAAAAATCTAGAGTCCAATGGTTGCATCTGGGGGACTCGAACACCAATTACTTTTACCGAGCCTTCAAGCAGAGGTGCAGCACAAATGCTATACATTCCATCCTAGATGACTTGGGTCAAAGAGTATATGGTGACCAAGCTGAGCAGGCGGCTATTAGTTTCTTCAAGAATCTTTTTAATGCTCCGCAAGAGGTGGTCGATTTTTCTATCCTCCAAACACACAGGCAGCTCGGGCAAGAAAGCATTGAGGCACTAGGGAGACCCATCCTCGATCAGGAGATTTATGAGGCTATTCACTCGTCTCCAAATGATAAAGCACCAGGCATTGATGGATTCACCAAGGAGTTCTTCACAGCTACATGGGCCATTACTGGGAGGGAGGTTACGGAAGCTATCCAGAATTTCTTTACTACTAGGAGGCTTTTGAGTGAAGTTAACATCACATCCATCACTTTGGTTCCTAAGAAAGGGAATCCTGAATCATTTGCTGATTATCGGCCTATCTCGGTTTGCAAAATGTTATACAGGTTTATCTTGAAGATTCTTGCAAATAGGCTTCAAAAGGTTCTTGTGGATCTAATTGGACCGAATCAACATGCATTCTTGAAAGGGAGGCTTATTCACGAAAATATTGCCTTATGCCATGAGCTTTTGACGGGCTATCACCTGCAGCGCGGCCCTCCCCGTATGGCAATGAAAATAGACCTTCACAAAGCATATGACTCTGTTCGATGGGATTTCCTTCTTGAGCTTCTGAGGCGGTATGGTTTCCCTGGAAATTTTATTGAGTGTATCAGTGCCTGCATTTCAAATCCTAAGTTCACCTTGAACCTTAATGGTGCTTCTTGTGGGTTTTTTCCCAGCAGTAGAGGCTTGCGTCAGGGGTATCCTATGGCCCCATATCTCTTCATTCTGGTGATGCAGTACTTCTCGGATATTTTGGACAGCCATGTCACTATGGGTTCCCTCTCACCCCATCCCAGATGCACTGACCCGTTAGTTACTCACCTCATGTTTGCAGATGACCTATTTTTATTCTCCAGAGCAGACCTTTCATCGGCCGTCACTATTCGGGATTGCTTGGCGCACTTCCACCAGGTATCTGGTTTGCGCACTAGTAATCTCAAGTCGCATTTATACGCATCGGGGGTTTCTCTGGAGATGCGGGCGTCTATTGCTGAGATATTGGGCATGCCCTTCGGGTCACTACCAGTCCGTTATTTAGGAGTCCCCCTCCTGTCGAATAGACCCTCATTCCAGGACTGCCAGCCCTTGCTTGACAGTATTGAAGCAAAGATTAATGGGTGGACTAGCAAATGCCTTTCTTATGCTGGCCGCTTGGAGCTGATCAGATCTGTACTGATGGGGAAAATTTTATATTGGTGTTCTTCTTTTTCTCTGCCTCAACGAATAATCATTCGTATTGAACAGCTCCTTGCACGGTTCCTTTGGTCTGGTAGAGGACAGAAATGTAATCACAGGATTGCTTGGCTCTCAGTATGTAAACCACAGGAGAAAGGTGGACTTGGACTGAGAAATATTAGGAAACTTAATCAAGCATGCTTGATGCGATATGTGTGGGCCGTCGCTTCCAAAAAAGATTCCCTTTGGGTGAGATGGATGCACAGTAATTTTTTGAGGTCACACTCCATTTGGACTCGCCGTACGCCATCTGTGATTTCGTGGGTGACGAGGAGTATATTTAATGTACGTCACCTAGCTCAGCCTCATGTCACGCACAGGATTGGAAATGGTAGATCTACGATGTTATGGCATGAACCCTGGCATCCAGATGGCATTCTTATGCATATTGTGGAACGCTACCCATATAGTGCTCCTATATCTGCTGGAGATAAAGTAGCACTGATCAGACTTTCTACAGGATGGGATATAACTGGCTATCACCACTCTTGCCTTTTTGAGGCCTGGCAAAAGCTCTCCCACATTCACACATTGGCCTATCATAGTGATGATAATATCCTTTGGAGTGCCTCCCCTTCTGGGAAGTTCACTCTCAAATCTGCGTACGACAGTTTGACTTCTGCGGAACCAAGTGTTGACTGGCATGAGTTGATCTGGTTCAAGAATCATATTCCTCGATATTCTTTTATTTCTTGGCTAGCTTTCTGGGACAGACTTCCTACTTTTGATCGTATGCAGGCTTGGGGTCGGCAGGGCCCAAATATGTGCTATCTCTGTCTGAATGCTTGCGAGAATTTGGATCATATTTTCTTTGAATGTGACTACACATATAAAGTATGGGAGGAGGTGCTCAAGAGGTGCCACCTGAGGCCTCGTCGAAGAAATTGGTCTGAAAATCGGATGTGGTTCTTTCATCACTTTAAGGGATCCTCTGAGTCAGCAACCCAAAGGAAGCTAACCCTCACCACTTCGATATATCACATCTGGACTGAACGGAATCGCAGAATGCATGATGAGCGAAAGAGGTCTTGGGAACTCCTAGCAGGCACAATCACACATGATATTCAGAGCATAAGAGGATGTGTCCCCCAATGCTAGCAGACTGATGAACTCTTGAGAATTACTTTATTATTACTCTTGGGAGGAGGTGATTAACAGGATGTGCTTATTCCTATTTCTATATTGCTAGATGTGTCGGTATGATTGTGAGCTTTTCCCGGGCTGTGGGACTTATTGCTTATTACTTGTTTCAGTCTGTTAGTTTTAGGTTGTCATGACTTGTGTGCCTTTCCCGGGCTGTGGGATGTCTTTTCTTTTTAGATTGCTATGATTGTATCGTAGCGGGACCATCAACCCTAGGGATTGGGTCTTGACCTTGCTGATGGCTATGCCGAAGGTGAGGTTCTAGACTCTTTTGTCCTAGGGTGATTGGTTACTGAACTTTCCATGTATTCATCTTCTTCATTACTAATACAATTCACTTGCCTTGTTGCAAAAAAAAAAATGGACAGGGTTGCCAATAACGCTGCAAAATTTGTTAATAAAGAAAGGAGTCCACATAAATAATGGAACATTAAAAAACTTTACCCAAACAGGAATGGTTGCCATTTCGGCTTTTTCCAACTTCAAAGCTCTATTCCATCTCCGAAGTGCAAGAAAACGATTCTGAATAAACCATGGGCCACCCTCAAGAATAGAATCGGCATCGTCCCTTTGAGAGAATCGAAAAATAAAGAACCCAGACTCCATAGTAAGCACCTCGACGTTGCCACTAATTTTCCACATCTTTGTCACCCAATTTTTCACGACTCTGTAAGGAAGGCGTGGCCCAATAAAGTGTCCAACTAAGGAGGATTGCCAATACTTTTCCCCTGCTAAAATCTCTTCTTGAGGAGCCTCAATAATAATATTACCATCCACAAGATTTGGCTTCTCAAAACTGAGCTTAGTTTCAAGAGTATGCGCATCAGAGGAGAATAGCGAACTCCAAGAAGAAGAAATTCCGTGACCAACCAGAGGTTCTAGTGAAGACCGAGGTGGACAATTTAAAGGATGCATATCATGATGAGGAACTGAAGGGAGCATACCTTTGATAGAGGAACGAGTGGCCTCATCAATATCCAATTCATCTATTGTCTTCATGAGAATTGTCATAGCTGCAGCATCTGAGGCCTTAGCACAATCAAGGACAACAGCATTGACATGAGAATCTGGTGCAACACACTGTGAGGAAGTTGCAATTCCAACACGCCTGGGCATAGAACGATCACGACGAACATCACTTGCAGGAATGTTAGAGTCCACAAGCTTAGAGGTCTTCATGGTCGACAAATCGGTATTCCTCTTGAGGATAGAGCGGAGAAAATTCGAGGATGATGAAGAAGAAGTCGAAGCACCGACAGGAGGAGGAGGACAGATTCCCGGAACCACAAGATCGGCCATAGCGCTAACGGAAGCTAGCGGAAACCCGAACCCGACACCCAAGGAAGCAACAACACCCTTTGCTGACAACGGAAACCACCACACAACGACTAATCTTCGGGAAAAGCCACTGGAACCGGATAGAAACCAAGGGCTGAACACGAAATTGAAGCAAGAACCACAATAATGCACCACAAAGCAGCACAAACCAGCAGGCGCAATCCACAACGCCGAAGGGAAGAAACTGCAGAAGAAACAAGACCTCCAGCAACTAGGCAAGCCCTAGATCGCCGCCGCAGGAGAACTTGCACGGGGAGGAGGCACCAATCGCCGCAGCAACGAGAACGAAATCACCTGCACTGTCAAAGCCTGCAGAAAATCCAATTAGAACCCCCAGAGAAGGAAGACAACCCGCCAATAAGCTCCGGTATCATCGCATCAGAGGAGAACTGCTTGAACTCCGCCAAGCCGAGATCTGCCGGAACACCAGTGCCGGAGGGAGACGCCGGAGAAGAGCTCCGAAGCCGATCACAAGAAGAGGAAGGATTTGAAGAAACCCTAGAAACTGGATCCGCCGACGCCCAAAACAAACCTCTCGCCACCCCGCAAAACCACCGCCGGGGACCACCACCGCCTGACCACCTCGCCTGAGCAAAGCCGGAGAAGATCCACCAGACAGATGGGACGATCGCCGTAGAGGAATCGCGCGCGGCGAAGCGGACACACGACGCCGAAAAGAAATCCCAGTCGCCCAAACCAGTGCCCAGACGGGGGAAACAATTCCCAAACGCCCAAATATATTCCCACAATACCCAAACTTCTTCCACTGGAGGTAACTGGTTATTCCCAAACTGGACAAACTGCAGTCCAGTCGGGTCAAACCACTTCCACCTGAGACAAACCTCCGCCCAATCCACTCAAACGCCAAACAGTTTCCCAAAATACCCCTCCGCACGCAAAAAAACCCTAAAAATAATGCCCAGTCGCCGCGGGAGCCATTTAAAAATTCCCAAAATCACCCTTACCCCTCATCAACCAAAATAAATGTTCAATAATATTACACATGCATTAGGATTTGAACTTGGGCTAGCGAAAGGCTTAATCGAGTTATTTTTGACAGACTAATGCAAAGAATTGCAAGATATTCCGAATAGAATCTTGAACGAAGCCGACTGATTGAACTTCGGGGTATCGGCTCGAAACGCCCAGTAATTGAGTCCCGAGCGACTCCAGAACATTCACTGTGATGGGAGAAGTTGTTAATCGAGTTATTTTTGACAGACTAATGCAAAGAATTACAAGATTTTTCGAAGAGAATCTTGTACGAAGCCGATTGATTGAACTTCGGGGTATCGGCTCGAAATGCCCTGCAATCTGAGTCCCGAGCGACTCCAGAACATTCACTGTGATGGGACAAGTTGTTAATCGAGTTATTTTTGACAGACTAATGCAAAGAATTGCAAGATATTTCGAACAGAATCTTGAACGAAACCGACTGATTCAACTTCGGGGTATCGGCTCGAAATGCCCTTGCAATCTGAGTCCCGAGCGAGTCCAGGACATTCACTGTGATGGGAGAAGTTGTTAATCGAGTTATTTTTGACAGACTAATGCAAAGAATTGCAAGATATTCCTAATAGAATCTTGAACGAAGCTGACTGATTGAACTTCGGGGTATCGGCTCGAAACGCCCAGTAATCTGAGTCCCGAGCGACTCCAGAACATTCACTATGATGGGAGAAGTTGTTAATCGAGTTATTTTTGACAGACTAATGCAAAGAATTACAAGATTTTTCGAAGAGAATCTTGTACGAAGCCGATTGATTGAACTTCGGGGTATCGGCTCGAAATGCCCTGCAATCTGAGTCCCGAGCGACTCCAGAACATTCACTGTGATGGGACAAGTTGTTAATCGAGTTATTTTTGACAGACTAATGCAAAGAATTGCAAGATATTTCGAACAGAATCTTGAACGAAACCGACTGATTCAACTTCGGGGTATCGGCTCGAAATGCCCTTGCAATCTGAGTCCCGAGCGAGTCCAGGACATTCACTGTGATGGGAGAAGTTGTTAATCGAGTTATTTTTGACAGACTAATGCAAAGAATTGCAAGATATTCCTAATAGAATCTTGAACGAAGCCGACTGATTGAACTTCGGGGTATCGGCTCGAAACGCCCAGTAATCTGAGTCCCGAGCAACTACAGAACATTAACTGTGATGGGAGAAGTTGTTAATCAAGTTATTTTTGACTGACTAATGCAAAGAATTACACACTTTTTCGAATAGAATCTTGAATGAAGCCGACTGATTGAACTTCGGGGTATCGGCTCGAAATGCCCTGCAATCTGAGTCCCGAGCGACTCCAGAACATTCACTGTGATGGGAGAAGTTGTTAATAGAGTTATTTTTGACAGACTAATGCAAAGAATTGCAAGATATTCCGAACAGAATCTTGAACGAAGCCGACTGATTGAACTTCGGCGTATCGGCTCGAAACACCCAGTAATTTGAGTCCCAAGCGACTCCAGAACATTCACTGTGATGGGAGAAGTTGTTAATCAAGTTATTTTTGACTGACTAATGCAAAGAATTACACACTTTTTCGAATAGAATCTTGAATGAAGCCGACTGATTGAACTTCGGGGTTTCGGCTCGAAATGCCCTGCAATCTGAGTCCCGAGCGACTCCAGAACATTCACTGTGATGGGAGAAGTTGTTAATCGAGTTATTTTTGACAGACTAATGCAAAGAATTGCAAGATATTCCGAATAGAATCTTGAACGAAGCCGACTGATTGAACTTCGGGGTATCGGCTCGAAATGCCCTGCAATCTGAGTCCCGAGCGACTCCAGAACATTCACTGTGATGGGACAAGTTGTTAATCGAGTTATTTTTGACAGACTAATGCAAAGAATTGCAAGATATTCCGAATAGAATCTTGAACGAAGCCGACTGATTGAACTTCGGGGTATCGGCTCGAAATGCCCTGCAATCTGAGTCCCGAGCGACAACAGAACATTCACTGTGATGGGACAAGTTGTTAATCGAGTTATTTTAGACAGACTAATGCAAAGAATTGCAAGATATTTCGAACATAATCTTGAACGAAACCGACTGATTGAACTTCGGGGTATCGGCTCGAATTGCCCTGCAATCTGAGTCCCGAGCGAGTCCAGAACATTCACTGTGATGGGAGAAGTTGTTAATCGAGTTATTTTTGACAGACTAATGCAAAGAATTGCAAGATATTCCTAATAGAATCTTGAACGAAGCCGACTAATTGAACTTCGGGGTATCGGCTCGAAACGCCCAGCAATCTGAGTCCCGAGCAACTACAGAACATTCACTGTGATGGGAGAAGTTGTTAATCAAGTTATTTTTGACTGACTAATGCAAAGAATTACACACTTTTTCGAATAGAATCTTGAATGAAGCCGACTGATTGAACTTCGGGGTATCGGCTCGAAATGCCCTACAATCTGAGTCCCGAGCGACTCCAGAACATTCACTGTGATGGGAGAAGTTGTTAATCGAGTTATTTGCATTAGTCTGTCAAAAATAACTCGATTAACAACTTCTCCCATCACAGTGAATGTTCTGTAGTCGCCCGGGACTCAGATTACTGGGCGTTTCGAGTCGATACCCCGAAGTTCAATCAGTCGGCTTCGTTCGAGATTCTATTCGGAATATCTTGCAATTCTTTGCATTAGTCTGTCAAATTCAGAATCATGATATGCCTTCCTTGCAACAACCTCCTCGCGCTCCCTTGGCTTCTATGGTTGGACATGAGAATATAACATCGTGGAGCTCGCTCTTCTCCGCTAATCAGCATATTCATGAAACCAAGCTTAGCTTCGAGGAGCCGACTTTTGTGGATGGCAATCTTATTATCGAGGCTTCTCCAGAAGAGATTTTAGCAGGGGAAAATCATTGGCAATCTTCCTTAGTAGGCCATTTTATTGGGTCACGTCTTCCGTACAGAGTAGTGAAAAATTGGGTGACAAAGATGTGGAAGATTAATGGCAATGTTGAGGTGCTTACTATGGACTCCGGGTTCTTTATTTTTCGCTTCTCACAAAGGGACGATGCAGATGCTATTCTTGAGGGCGGCCCATGGTTTATTCAGAACAGGTTTCTTGCTCTTCGGAAATGGGATAGAGCCATGAAGCTGGAAAAGGCTGAGTTGGCTACAGTTCCTATATGGGTAAAGTTCTTTGATGTTCCTTTGTTTATGTGGACTCCTTTCTTTATTAATAAGTTTTGCAGTGTTATTGGCAAGCCTTTACATATGGATCACATGTCATCTACTAAACAACGGTTGGGATATCTTCGTGCATGCATTGAGGTGCCTTTAGCTTGCACTTATCCTAAAGATTTGCCCGTGCGCATTTCACTCCTATCCGTCAAGATTAGTGACTCCAGAACATTCACTATGATGGGAGAAGTTGTCAATCGAGTTATTTTTGACAGACTAATGCAAAGAATTGCAAGATATTCTGAATAGAATCTTGAACGAAGCCGACTTATTGAACTTCGGGGTATCGGCTCGAAACACCCAGTAATCTGAGTCCCGAGCGACTCCAGAACATTCACTGTGATGGGAGAAGTTGTTAATCGAGTTATTTTTGACAGACTAATGCAAAGAATTACAAGATTTTTCGAAGAGAATCTTGTACGAAGCCGACTGATTGAACTTCGGGGTATCGGCTCGAAATGCCCTGCAATCTGAGTCCCGAGCGACTCCAAAACATTCACTGTGATGGGAGAAGTTGTTAATCGAGTTATTTTTGACAGACTAATGGAAAGAATTGCAAGATATTCCGAATAGAATCTTGAACGAAGCCGACTGATTGAACTTCGGCGTATCGGCTCGAAACGCCCAGTAATCTGAGTCCCGAGCGACTCCAGAACATTCACTATGATGGGAGAAGTTGTTAATCGAGTTATTTTTGACAAACTAATGCAAAGAATTGCAAGATATTCCGAATAGAATCTTGAACGAAGCCGACTGATTGAACTTCGGGGTATCGTCTCGAAACGCCCAGTAATCTGAGTCCCGAGCGACTCCAGAACATTCACTGTGATGGGAGAAGTTGTTAATCGAGTTATTCTTGACAGACTAATGCAAAGAATTACAAGATTTTTCGAAGAGAATCTTGTACGAAGCCGACTGATTGAACTTCGGGGAATCGGCTCGAAATGCCCTGCAATCTGAGTCCCGAGCGACTCCAAAACATTCACTATGATGGGAGAAGTTGTTAATCGAGTTATTTTTGACAGACTAATGTAAAGAATTGCAAGATATTCCGAATAGAATCTTGAACGAAGCCGACTGATTAAACTTCGGGGTATCGGCTCGAAACGCCCAGTAATCTGAGTCCCGAGCGACTCCAGAACATTAACTATGATGGGAGAAGTTGTTAATCGAGTTATTTTTTAAAGACTAATGCAAAGAATTGCAAGATATTTCGAACAGAATTTTGAACGAAACCGAATGTTCTGGAGTCGCTCGGGACTCAGATTGCAGGGCATTTCGAGCCGATACCCCGAAGTTCAATCAGTCGGCTTCGTTCAAGATTCTATTCGGAATATTAGAATCTTGAACGAAGCCGACTGATTGAACTTCGGCGTATCGGCTCGAAACGCCCAGTAATCTGAGTCCCGAGCGACTCCAGAACATTCACTATGATGGGAGAAGTTGTTAATCGAGTTATTTTTGACAGACTAATGCAAAGAATTGCAAGATATTCCGAATAGAATCTTGAACGAAGCCGACTGATTGAACTTCGGGGTATCGGCTCGAAACGCCCAGTAATCTGAGTCCCGAGCGACTCCAGAACATTCACTGTGATGGGAGAAGTTGTTAATCGAGTTATTTTTGACAGACTAATGCAAAGAATTACAAGATTTTTCGAAGAGAATCTTGTACGAAGCCGACTGATTGAACTTCGGGGTATCGGCTCGAAATGCCCTGCAATCTGAGTCCCGAGAGACTCCAAAACATTCACTGTGATGGGAGAAGTTGTTAATCGAGTTATTTTTGACAGACTAATGCAAAGAATTACAAGATTTTTCGAAGAGAATCTTGTACGAAGCCGACTGATTCAACTTCGGGGTATCGGCTCGGAATGCCCTGCAATCTAACTCCCGAACGACTCCAGAACATTCACTGTGATGGGAGAAGTTGTTAATCGAGTTATTTTTGACAAACTAATGCAAAGAATTGCAAGATATTCCGAATAGAATCTTGAACGAAGCCGACTGATTGAACTTCGGCGTATCGGCTCGAAACGCCCAGTAATCTGAGTCCCGAGCGACTCCAGAACATTCACTATGATGGGAGAAGTTGTTAATCGAGTTATTTTTGACAGACTAATGCAAAGAATTACACACTTTTTCGAATAGAATCTTGAATGAAGCCGACTGATTGAACTTCGGGGTATACCCCTAAGTTCAATCAGTCGGATTCGTTCAAGATTCTATTCGGAATATCTTGCAATTCTTTGCATTAGTCAGTCAAAAATAACTTGATTAACAACTTCTCCCATCACAGTGAATGTTCTGTAGTAGCTCGGGACTCAGATTACTGGGCTTTTCGAGCCGATTCCACGAAGTTCAATCAGTCGGCTTCGTTCAAGATTCTATTAGGAATATCTTGCAATTCTTTGCATTAGTCTGTCAAAAATAACTCGATTAACAACTTCTCCCATCACAGTGAATGTTCTGTAGTAGCTCGGGACTCAGATTACTGGGCTTTTCGAGCCGATTCCACGAAGTTCAATCAGTCGGCTTCGTTCAAGATTCTATTAGGAATATCTTGCAATTCTTTGCATTAGTCTGTCAAAAATAACTCGATTAACAACTTCTCCCATCACAGTGAATGTTCTGTAGTCGCTCGGGACTCAGATTACTGGGCGTTTCGAGCCGATACCCCGAAGTTCAATCAGTCGGCTTCGTTCAAGATTCTATTCGAAATATCTTGCAATTCTTTGCATTAGTCTGTCAAAAATAACTCGATTAACAACTTCTCCCATCACAGTGAATGTTCTGGAGTCGCTCGGGACCCAGATTACTGTGCGTTTCGAGCCGATACCCCGAAGTTCAATCAGTCGGCTTCGTTCAATATTCTGTTCGGAATATCTTGCAATTCTTTGCATTAGTCTGTCAAAAATAACTCGATTAACAACTTGTCCCATCACAGTGAATGTTCTGTAGTCGCTCGACAAACTAATGCAAAGAATTGCAAGATATTCCGAATAGAATCTTGAACGAAGCCGACTGATTGAACTTCGGGGTATCGGCTCGAAACGCCCAGTAATCTGAGTCCCGAGCGACTCCAAAACATTCACTGTGATGGGAGAAGTTGTTAATCGAGTTATTTTTGACAGACTAATGCAAAGAATTGCAAGATATTCCGAATAGAATCTCGAACGAAGCCGACTGATTGAACTTCGGGGTATCGGCTCGAAACGCCCAGTAATCTGAGTCCCGAGCGACTACAGAACATTCACTGTGATGGGAGAAGTTGTTAATCGAGTTATTTTTGACAGACTAATGCAAAGAATTACAAGATTTTTCGAAGAGAATCTTGTACGAAGCCGACTGATTGAACTTCGGGGTATCGGCTCGAAATGCCCTGCAATCTGAGTCCCGAGCGACTCCAGAAAATTCACTGTGATGGGACAAGTTGTTAATCGAGTTATTTTTGACAGACTATTGCAAAGAATTGCAAGATATTTCGAACAGAATTTTGAACGAAACCGACTGATTGAACTTCGGGGTATCGGCTCGAAATACCCTGCAATCTGAGTCCCGAGCAACTCCAGAACATTCACTGTGATGGGACAAGTTGTTATTCGAGTTATTTTTGACAGACTAATGCAAAGAATTGCAAGATATTCCGAACAGAATATTGAACGAAGCCGACTGATTGAACTTCGGGGTATCGGCTCGAAACGCACAGTAATCTGGGTCCCGAGCGACTCCAGAACATTCACTGTGATGGGAGAAGTTGTTAATCGAGTTATTTTTGACAGACTAATGCAAAGAATTGCAAGATATTTCGAATAGAATCTTGAACGAAGCCGACTGATTGAACTTCGGGGTATCGGCTCGAAACGCCCAGTAATCTGAGTCCCGAGCGACTACAGAACATTCACTGTGATGGGAGAAGTTGTTAATCGAGTTATTTTTGACAGACTAATGCAAAGAATTGCAAGATATTCCGAACAGAATATTGAACGAAGCCGACTGATTGAACTTCGGGGTATCGGCTCGAAACGCACAGTAATCTGGGTCCCGAGCGACTCCAGAACATTCACTGTGATGGGAGAAGTTGTTAATCGAGTTATTTTTGACAGACTAATGCAAAGAATTGCAAGATATTTCGAATAGAATCTTGAACGAAGCCGACTGATTGAACTTCGGGGTATCGGCTCGAAATGCCCTGCAATCTGAGTCCCGAGCGACTCCAGAACATTCACTGTGATGGGACAAGTTGTTAATCGAGTTATTTTTTTTTTTTGCAACAAGGCAAAGGAAATATATTACTACGTAAAAAGATACAATAGAGTTCATACACGACTACCATTAATAGGAATGGTAGAGCTTCTCATCCCCCAAGGGAAAAGACCACGCCCCTCACCTTCGGCATTGCCATCAGCAAGGTAGTAGCCAAAACCTTAGGAGAAGAGGAACAAAAGGGAAAACCCACAGCCCGGGTCAAGCACAATATAGAGATGTAAACAATGCATCACACGGATTATCCACAACTCGGGCCAAGTAAGAAATATCACATGGACCACCCACAGCTCGGGCCAAGCAATAAAAGCCCACACAGTGAAATACTAATCTTAACGGACATGAGTGAAATGGACTTGAACGCTCCACCGTTCTGCAATAGCTCTGTTCCTTGGTGTGTCGGTGATAGGTCTGGTACCATATATCTGAAGAATTTTGATTTTAACTCTTGTGATAACACTGCTAAGCACGCTAGCAGGTGAAGAGGATACATGAGAAAAGATACGTTCATTCCGCTCACGCCAAATGAAGTAAACTGAAGCAGTGAGAGCAAGACGCCTAATATAGCCAATGAATGAGTCTCCACTCATAACGTCTTCCCACCATCTAAGCTGATCACCCCAATGATGCAAAGGGTTCGCCAAAAGACAAAGATCTAGAACCTTGCGCCAAATTGTAGCCGAGAAAGGGCAGTGGAAGAATAGGTGTTCAATGGATTCATCTACACCGCAAAAACAACAGCTAGTAGAGTTATTTTTGACAGACTAATGCAAAGAATTGCAAGATATTTCGAAGAGAATCTTGTACGAAGCCGACTGATTGAACTTCGCGGTATCGGATCGAAATGCGCTGCAATCTGAGTCCCGAGCGACTCCAGAACATTCACTGTGATGGGAGAAGTTGTTAATCGAGTTATTTTTGACAGACTAATGCAAAGAATTGCAAGATATTTCGAACAGAATCTTGAACGATACCGACTGATTGAACTTCGGGGTATCGGCTCGAAATGCCCAGTAATCTGAGTCCCAAGCGACTCCAGAACATTCACTGTGATGGGAGAAGTTGTTAATCGAGTTATTTTTGACAGACTAATGCAAAGAATTGCAAGATATTTCGAAGAGAATCTTGTACGATACCGACTGATTGAACTTCGGGGTATCGGCTCGAAATGCCATGCAATCTGAGTCCCGAGCGACTCCAGAACATTCACTGTGATGGGAGAAGTTATTAATCGAGTTATTTTTGACAGTCTAATGCAAAGAATTGCAAGATATTTCGAATAGAATCTTGAACGAAGCCGACTGATTGAACTTCGGTGTATCGGCTCGAAATGCCCTGCAATCTGAGTCCCGAGCGACTCCAGAACATTCACTGTGATGGGAGAAGTTGTTAATCGAGTTATTTTTGACAGACTAATGCAAAGAATTGCAAGATATTTCGAAGAGAATCTTGTACGAAGCCGACTGATTGAACTTCGGGGTATCGGCTCGAAATGCCATGCAATCTGAGTCCCGAGCGACTCCAGAACATTCACTGTGATGGGAGAAGTTATTAATCGAGTTATTTTTGATAAACTAATGCAAAGAATTGCAAGATATTCCGAATAGAATCTTGAACGAAGCCGACTGATTGAACTTCGGGGTATCGGCTCGAAATGCCCTGCAATCTGAGTCCCGAGCGACTCCAGAACATTCACTGTGATTGGAGAAGTTGTTAATCGAGTTATTTTTGACAGACTATGCAAAGAATTGCAAGATATTCCGAATAGAATCTTGAACGAAGTCGACTGATTGAACTTCGGGATATCGGCTCGAGCCCAGTAATCTGAGTCCCGAGCGACTCCAGAACATTCACTGTGATGGGAGAAGTTGTTAATCGAGTTATTTTTGACAGACTAATGCAAAGAATTACAAGATTTTTCGAAGAGAATCTTGTACGAAGCCGACTGATTGAACTTCGGGGTATCGGCTCGAAATGCCATGCAATCTGAGTCCCGAGCGACTCCAGAACATTCACTGTGATGGGAGAAGTTATTAATCGAGTTATTTTTGACAGTCTAATGTAAAGAATTGCAAGATATTTCGAATAGAATCTTGAACGAAACCGACTGATTGAACTTCGGGGTATCGGCTCGAAACGCCCAGTAATCTGAGTCCCGAGCGACTCCAGAACATTCACTGTGATGGGAGAAGTTGTTAATCGAGTTATTTTTGACAGACTAATGCAAAGAATTACAAGATTTTTCGAAGAGAATCTTGTACGAAGCCGACTGATTGAACTTCGGGGTATCGGCTCGAAATGCCCTGCAATCTGAGTCCCGAGAGACTCCAAAACATTCACTGTGATGGGAGAAGTTGTTAATCGAGTTATTTTTGACAGACTAATGCAAAGAATTACAAGATTTTTCGAAGTGAATCTTGATCGTAGCCGACTGATTGAACTTCGGGGTATCGGCTCGAAATGCCCTGCAATCTGAGTCCCGAGCGACTCCAAAACATTCACTGTGATGGGACAAGTTGTTAATCGAGTTATTTTTGACAGACTAATGCAAAGAATTTGCTAGATATTCCGAATAGAATCTTGAACGAAGCCGACTGATTGAACTTCGGGTATCGGCTCGAAACGCCCAGTAATCTGAGTCCCGAGCGACTCCAGAACATTCACTGTGATGGGAGAAGTTGTTAATCGAGTTATTTTTGACAGACTAATGCAAAGAATTGCAAGATATTTCGAACAGAATCTTGAACGATACCGACTGATTGAACTTCGGGGTATCGGCTCGAAACGCCCAGTAATCTGAGTCCCGAGCGACAAAAGAACTTTCACTGTGATGGGAGAAGTTGTTAATCGAGTTATTTTTGACAGACTAATGCAAAGAATTGCAAGATATTTCGAACAGAATCTTGAACGAAGCCGACTGATTGAACTTCGGGGTATCGGCTCAAAATGCCCTGCAATCTGAGTCCCGAGCGACTCCAGAACATTCACTCTGATTGGAGAAGTTGTTAATCGAGTTATTTTTGACAGACTATGCAAAGAATTGCAATATATTCCGAATAGAATCTTGAACGAAGTCGACTGATTGAACTTCGGGGTATCGGCTCGAGCCCAGTAATTTGAGTCCCGAGCGACTCCAGAACATTCACTGTGATGGGAGAAGTTGTTAATCGAGTTATTTTTGACAGACTAATGCAAAGAATTGCAAGATATTCCGAATAGAATCTTGAACGAAGCCGACTGATTGAACTTCGGGTTATCGGCTCGAAATGCCCTGCAATCTGAGTCCCGAGCGACTCCAGAACATTCACTGTGATGGGAGAAGTTGTTAATCGAGTTATTTTTGACAGACTAATGCAAAGAATTACAAGATTTTTCGAAGAGAATCTTGTACGAAGCCGACTGATTGAACTTCGGGGTATCGGCTCGAAATGCCCTGCAATCTGAGTCCCGAGCGACTCCAGAACATTCACTGTGATGGGAGAAGTTGTTAATAGAGTTATTTTTGACAGACTAATGCAAAGAATTGCAAGATATTCCGAACAGAATCTTGAACGAAGCCGACTGATTGAACTTCGGCGTATCGGCTCGAAACACCCAGTAATTTGAGTCCCAAGCGACTCCAGAACATTCACTGTGATGGGAGAAGTTGTTAATCAAGTTATTTTTGACTGACTAATGCAAAGAATTACACACTTTTTCGAATAGAATCTTGAATGAAGCCGACTGATTGAACTTCGGGGTATCGGCTCGAAATGCCCTGCAATCTGAGTCCCGAGCGACTCCAGAACATTCACTGTGATGGGAGAAGTTGTTAATCGAGTTATTTTTGACAGACTAATGCAAAGAATTGCAAGATATTCCGAATAGAATCTTGAACGAAGCCGACTGATTGAACTTCGGGGTATCGGCTCGAAATGCCCTGCAATCTGAGTCCCGAGCGACTCCAGAACATTCACTGTGATGGGACAAGTTGTTAATCGAGTTATTTTTGACAGACTAATGCAAAGAATTGCAAGATATTCCTAATAGAATCTTGAACGAAGCCGACTAATTGAACTTCGGGGTATCGGCTCGAAACGCCCAGTAATCTGAGTCCCGAGCAACTACAGAACATTCACTGTGATGGGAGAAGTTGTTAATCGAGTTATTTTTGACAGACTAATGCAAAGAATTACAAGATTTTTCGAAGAGAATCTTGTACGAAGCCGACTGATTGAACTTCGGGGTATCGGCTCGAAATGCCCTGCAATCTGAGTCCCGAGCGAGTCCAAAACATTCACTGTGATGGGATAAGTTGTTAATCGAGTTATTTTTGACAGACTAATGGAAAGAATTGCAAGATATTCCGAATAGAATCTTGAACGAAGCCACTGATTGAACTTCGGCGTATCGGCTCGAAACGCCCAGTAATCTGAGTCCCGAGCGACTCCAGAACATTCACTATGATGGGAGAAGTTGTTAATCGAGTTATTTTTGACAAACTAATGCAAAGAATTGCAAGATATTCCGAATAGAATCTTGAACGAAGCCGACTGATTGAACTTCGGGGTATCGTCTCGAAACGCCCTGTAATCTGAGTCCCGAGCGACTCCAGAACCTTCACTGTGATGGGAGAAGTTGTTAATCGAGTTATTTTTAACAGACTAATGCAAAGAATTACAAGATTTTTCGAAGTGAATCTTGATCGTAGCCGACTGATTGAACTTCGGGGTATCGGCTCGAAATGCCCTGCAATCTGAGTCCCGAGAGACTCCAAAACATTCACTGTGATGGGACAAGTTGTTAATCGAGTTATTTTTGACAGACTAATGCAAAGAATTTGCTAGATATTCCGAATAGAATCTTGAACGAAGCCGACTGATTGAACTTCGGGTATCGGCTCGAAACGCCCAGTAATCTGAGTCCCGAGCGACTCCAGAACATTCACTGTGATGGGAGAAGTTGTTAATCGAGTTATTTTTGACAGACTAATGCAAAGAATTGCAAGATATTTCGAACAGAATCTTGAACGATACCGACTGATTGAACTTCGGGGTATCGGCTCGAAACGCCCAGTAATCTGAGTCCCGAGCGACAAAAGAACTTTCACTGTGATGGGAGAAGTTGTTAATCGAGTTATTTTTGACAGACTAATGCAAAGAATTGCAAGATATTTCGAACAGAATCTTGAACGAAGCCGACTGATTGAACTTCGGGGTATCGGCTCAAAATGCCCTGCAATCTGAGTCCCGAGCGACTCCAGAACATTCACTCTGATTGGAGAAGTTGTTAATCGAGTTATTTTTGACAGACTATGCAAAGAATTGCAATATATTCCGAATAGAATCTTGAACGAAGTCGACTGATTGAACTTCGGGGTATCGGCTCGAGCCCAGTAATTTGAGTCCCGAGCGACTCCAGAACATTCACTGTGATGGGAGAAGTTGTTAATCGAGTTATTTTTGACAGACTAATGCAAAGAATTGCAAGATATTCCGAATAGAATCTTGAACGAAGCCGACTGATTGAACTTCGGGTTATCGGCTCGAAATGCCCTGCAATCTGAGTCCCGAGCGACTCCAGAACATTCACTGTGATGGGAGAAGTTGTTAATCGAGTTATTTTTGACAGACTAATGCAAAGAATTACAAGATTTTTCGAAGAGAATCTTGTACGAAGCCGACTGATTGAACTTCGGGGTATCGGCTCGAAATGCCCTGCAATCTGAGTCCCGAGCGACTCCAGAACATTCACTGTGATGGGAGAAGTTGTTAATAGAGTTATTTTTGACAGACTAATGCAAAGAATTGCAAGATATTCCGAACAGAATCTTGAACGAAGCCGACTGATTGAACTTCGGCGTATCGGCTCGAAACACCCAGTAATTTGAGTCCCAAGCGACTCCAGAACATTCACTGTGATGGGAGAAGTTGTTAATCAAGTTATTTTTGACTGACTAATGCAAAGAATTACACACTTTTTCGAATAGAATCTTGAATGAAGCCGACTGATTGAACTTCGGGGTATCGGCTCGAAATGCCCTGCAATCTGAGTCCCGAGCGACTCCAGAACATTCACTGTGATGGGAGAAGTTGTTAATCGAGTTATTTTTGACAGACTAATGCAAAGAATTGCAAGATATTCCGAATAGAATCTTGAACGAAGCCGACTGATTGAACTTCGGGGTATCGGCTCGAAATGCCCTGCAATCTGAGTCCCGAGCGACTCCAGAACATTCACTGTGATGGGAGAAGTTGTTAATCGAGTTATTTTTGACAGACTAATGCAAAGAATTGCAAGATATTCCTAATAGAATCTTGAACGAAGCCGACTAATTGAACTTCGGGGTATCGGCTCGAAACGCCCAGTAATCTGAGTCCCGAGCAACTACAGAACATTCACTGTGATGGGAGAAGTTGTTAATCGAGTTATTTTTGACAGACTAATGCAAAGATTTACAAGATTTTTCGAAGAGAATCTTGTACGAAGCCGACTGATTGAACTTCGGGGTATCGGCTCGAAATGCCCTGCAATCTGAGTCCCGAGCGAGTCCAAAACATTCACTGTGATGGGAGAAGTTGTTAATCGAGTTATTTTTGACAGACTAATGGAAAGAATTGCAAGATATTCCGAATAGAATCTTGAACGAAGCCACTGATTGAACTTCGGCGTATCGGCTCGAAACGCCCAGTAATCTGAGTCCCGAGCGACTCCAGAACATTCACTATGATGGGAGAAGTTGTTAATCGAGTTATTTTTGACAAACTAATGCAAAGAATTGCAAGATATTCCGAATAGAATCTTGAACGAAGCCGACTGATTGAACTTCGGGGTATCGTCTCGAAACGCCCTGTAATCTGAGTCCCGAGCGACTCCAGAACCTTCACTGTGATGGGAGAAGTTGTTAATCGAGTTATTTTTGACAGACTAATGCAAAGAATTATAAGATTTTTCGAAGAGAATCTTGTACGAAGCCGACTGATTGAACTTCGGGGTATCGGCTCGAAATGCCCTGCAATCTGAGTCCCGAGCGACTCCAAAACATTCACTATGATGGGAGAAGTTGTTAATCGAGTTATTTTTGACAGACTAATGCAAAGAATTGCAAGATATTCCGAATAGAATCTTGAACGAAGCCGACTGATTAAACTTCGGGGTATCGGCTCGAAACGCCCAGTAATCTGAGTCCCGAGCGACTCCAGAACATTCACTGTGATGGGAGAAGTTGTTAATCGAGTTATTTTTGACAGACTAATGCAAAGAATTGCATGATATTTCGAACAGAATTTTGAACGAAACCGAATGTTCTGGAGTCGCTCGGGACTCAGATTGCAGGGCATTTCGAGCCGATACCCCGAAGTTCAATCAGTCGGCTTCGTTCAAGATTCTATTCGGAATATTAGAATCTTGAACGAAGCCGACTGATTGAACTTCGGCGTATCGGCTCGAAACGCCCAGTAATCTGAGTCCCGAGCGACTCCAGAACATTCACTATGATGGGAGAAGTTGTTAATCGAGTTATTTTTGACAGACTAATGCAAAGAATTGCAAGATATTCCGAATAGAATCTTGAACGAAGCCGACTGATTGAACTTCGGGGTATCGGCTCGAAACGCCCAGTAATCTGAGTCCCGAGCGACTCCAGAACATTCACTGTGATGGGAGAAGTTGTTAATCGAGTTATTTTTGACAGACTAATGCAAAGAATTGCAAGATATTCCGAACAGAATCTTGAACGAAGCCGACTGATTTAACTTCGGGGTATCGGCTCGAAACGCCCAGTAATCTGAGTCCTGTGCGACTCCAGAACATTCATTGTGATGGGAGAAGTTGTTAATCGAGTTATTTTTGACAGACTAATGCAAAGAATTGCAAGATATTCTGAATAGAATCTTGAACGAAGCCGACTGATTGAACTTCGGGGTATCGGCTCGAAACGCCCAGTAATCTGAGTCCCGAGCGACTACAGAACATTCACTGTGATGGGAGAAGTTGTTAATCGAGTTATTTTTGACAGACTAATGCAAAGAATTGCACGATATTCCGAATAGAATCTTGAACGAAGCCGACTGATTGAACTTCAGGGAATCGGCTCGAAACGCCCAGTAATCTGAGTCCCGAGCAACTACAGAACATTCACTGTGATGGGAGAAGTTGTTAATCGAGTTATTTTTAACAGACTAATGCAAAGAATTGCAAGATATTCTGAATAGAATCTTGAACGAAGCCGACTGATTGAACTTCGGGGTATCGGCTCGAAACGCCCAGTAATCTGAGTCCCGAGCGACTACAGAACATTCACTGTGATGGGAGAAGTTGTTAATCGAGTTATTTTTGACAGACTAATGCAAAGAATTACAAGATTTTTCGAAGAGAATCTTGAACGAAGCCGACTGATTTAACTTCGGGGTATCGGCTCGAAACGCCCAGTAATCTGAGTCCCGTGCGACTCCAGAACATTCATTGTGATGGGAGAAGTTGTTAATCGAGTTATTTTTGACAGACTAATGCAAAGAATTGCAAGATATTCCGAACAGAATCTTGAACGAAGCCGACTGATTTAACTTCGGGGTATCGGCTCGAAACGCCCAGTAATCTGAGTCCCGTGCGACTCCAGAACATTCACTGTGATGGGAGAAGTTGTTAATCGAGTTATTTTTGACAGACTAATGCAAAGAATTGCAAGATATTCCGAACAGAATCTTGAACGAAGCCGACTGATTTAACTTCGGGGTATCGGCTCGAAACGCCCAGTAATCTGAGTCCCGTGCGACTCCAGAACATTCATTGTGATGGGAGAAGTTGTTAATCGAGTTATTTTTGACAGACTAATGCAAAGAATTGCAAGATATTCTGAATAGAATCTTGAACGAAGCCGACTGATTGAACTTCGGGGTATCGGCTCGAAACGCCCAGTAATCTGAGTCCCGAGCGACTACAGAACATTCACTGTGATGGGAGAAGTTGTTAATCGAGTTATTTTTGACAGACTAATGCAAAGAATTACAAGATTTTTCGAAGAGAATCTTGTACGAAGCCGACTGATTGAACTTCGGGGTATCGACTCGAAATGCCCTACAATCTGAGTCCCGAGCGACTACAGATCATTCACTGTGATGGGAGAAGTTGTTAATCGAGTTATTTTTAACAGACTAATGCAAAGAATTACAAGATTTTTCGAAGTGAATCTTGATCGTAGCCGACTGATTGAACTTCGGGGTATCGGCTCGAAATGCCCAGTAATCTGAGTCCCGAGCGACTCCAGAACATTCACTGTGATGGGACAAGTTGTTAATCGAGTTATTTTTGACAGACTAATGCAAAGAATTGCAAGATATTTCGAAGAGAATCTTGTACGAAGCCGACTGATTGAACTTCGCGGTATCGGATCGAAATGCCCTGCAATCTGAGTCCCGACCGACTCCAGAACATTCACTGTGATGGGAGAAGTTGTTAATCGAGTTATTTTTGACAGACTAATGCAAAGAATTGCAAGATATTTCGAACAGAATCTTGAACGAAACCGACTGATTGAACTTCGGGGTATCGGCTCGAAATGCCCTGCAATCTGAGTCCCGAGCGACTCCAGAACATTCACTGTGATGGGAGAAGTTGTTAATCGAGTTATTTTTGACAAACTAATGCAAAGAATTGCAAGATATTCCGAATAGAATCTTGAACGAAGCCGACTGATTGAGCTTCGGGGTATCGGCTCGAAACGCCCATTAATCTGAGTCCCGAGCAACTACAGAACATTCACTCTGATGGAAGAAGTTGTTAATCAAGTCATTTTTGACTGACTAATGCAAAGAATTACACACTTTTTCGAATAGAATCTTGAGCGAAGCCGACTGATTGAACTTCGGGGTATCGGCTCGTGCCCAGTAATCTAAGTCTCGAGCGACTCCAGAACATTCACTGTGATGGGAGAAGTTGTTAATCGAGTTATTTTTGACAGACTAATGCAAAGAATTGCAAGATATTTCGAACAAAATCTTGAACGAAACCGACTGATTGAACTTCGGAGTATCGGCTCGAAATGCTGCAATCTGAGTCCCGAGCGACTCCAGAACATTCACTGTGATGGGAGAAGTTGTTAATCATGTTATTTTTGACAGACTAATGCAAAGAATTACAAGATTTTTCGAAGAGAATCTTGTACGAAGCCGACTGATTGAGCTTCGGGGTATCGGCTCGAAATGCCCTGCAATCTGAGTCCCGAGCGACTCCAAAATATTCACTATGGTGGGAGAAGTTGTTAATCGAGTTATTTTTGACAGACTAATGCAAAGAATTTGCTAGATATTCCGAATAGAATCTTGAACGAAGCCGACTGATTGAACTTCGGGTATCGGCTCGAAACGCCCAGTAATCTGAGTCCCGAGCGACTCCAGAACATTCACTGTGATGGGAGAAGTTGTTAATCGAGTTATTTTTGACAGACTAATGCAAAGAATTGCAAGATATTTCGAAAAGAATCTTGAACGATACCGACTGATTGAACTTCGGGTATCGGCTCGAAACGCCCAGTAATCTGAGTCCCGAGCAACTACAGAACATTCACTGTGATGGGAGAAGTTGTTAATCAAGTTATTTTTGACTGACTAATGCAAAGAATTACACACTTTTTCGAATAGAATCTTGAACGAAGCCGACTGATTGAACTTCGGGGTATCGGCTCGAAATGCCCAGTAATCTGAGTACCGAGCGACAAAAGAACTTTCACTGTGATGGGAGAAGTTGTTAATCGAGTTATTTTTGACAGACTAATGCAAAGAATTGCAAGATATTTCGAAAAGAATCTTGAACGATACCGACTGATTGAACTTCGGGTATCGGCTCGAAACGCCCAGTAATCTGAGTCCCGAGCAACTACAGAACATTCACTGTGATGGGAGAAGTTGTTAATCAAGTTATTTTTGACTGACTAATGCAAAGAATTACACACTTTTTCGAATAGAATCTTGAACGAAGCCGACTGATTGAACTTCGGGGTATCGGCTCGAAACGCCCAGTAATCTGAGTACCGAGCGACAAAAGAACTTTCACTGTGATGGGAGAAGTTGTTAATCGAGTTATTTTTGACAGACTAATGCAAAGAATTGCAAGATATTTCGAACAGAATCTTGAACGAAGCCGACAGATTGAACTTCGGGGTATCGGCTCGAAATGCCCTGCAATCTGAGTCCCGAGCGACTCCAGAACATTCACTGTGATGGGAGAAGTTGTTAATCGAGTTATTTTTGACAAACTAATGCAAAGAATTACAAGATTTTTCGAAGAGAATCTTGTACGAAGCCGATTGATTGAACTTCGGGGTATCGGCTCGAAATGCCCTGCAATCTGAGTCCCGAGCGACTCCAGAACATTCACTGTGATGGGAGAAGTTGTTAATCGAGTTATTTTTGACAGACTAATGCAAAGAATTACAAGATTTTTCGAAGAGAATCTTGTACGAAGCCGATTGATTGAACTTCGGGGTATCGGCTCGAAATGCCCTGCAATCTGAGTCCCGAGCGACTCCAGAACATTCACTGTGATGGGAGAAGTTGTTAATCGAGTTATTTTTGACAGACTAATGCAAAGAATTGCAAGATATTCTGAATAGCATCTTGAACGAAGCCGACTGATTGAACTTCGGGGTATCGGCTCGAAACGCCCAGTAATCTGAGTCCCGAGCGACTACAGATCATTCACTGTGATGGGAGAAGTTGTTAATCGAGTTATTTTTGACAGACTAATGCAAAGAATTACAAGATTTTTCGAACAGAATCTTGCACGAAGCCGACTGATTGAACTTCGGGGTATCGGCTCGAAATGCCCAGTAATCTGAGTCCCGAGCGACTCTAGAACATTCACTGTGATGGGAGAAGTTGTTAATCGAGTTATTTTTGACAGACTAATGCAAAGAATTGCAAGATATTCTGAATAGAATCTTGAACGAAGCCGACTGATTGAACTTCGGGGTATCGGCTCGAAACGCCCTGCAATCTGAGTCCCGAGCGACTCCAGAACATTCACTGTGATGGGAGAAGTTGTTAATCGAGTTATTTTTGACAGACTAATGCAAAGAATTACAAGATTTTTCGAAGAGAATCTTGTACGAAGCCGACTAATTGAACTTCGGGGTATCGGCTCGAAATGCCATGCAATCTGAGTCCCGAGCGACTCCAGAACATTCACTGTGATGGGACAAGTTGTTAATCGAGTTATTTTTGACAGACTAATGCAAAGAATTGCAAGATATTTCGAACAAAATCTAGAACGAAACCGACTGATTGAACTTCGGAGTATCGGCTCGAAATGCCCTGCAATCTGAGTCCCGAGCGACTCCAGAACATTCACTGTGATGGGAGAAGTTGTTAATCAAGTTATTTTTGACAGACTAATGCAAAGAATTACAAGATTTTTCGAAGAGAATCTTGTACGAAGCCGACTGATTGAGCTTCGGGGTATCGGCTCGAAATGCCCTGCAATCTGAGTCCCGAGCGACTCCAAAATATTCACTATGGTGGGAGAAATTGTTAATCGAGTTATTTTTGACAGACTAATGCAAAGAATTTGCTAGATATTCCGAATAGAATCTTGAACGAAGCCGACTGATTGAACTTCGGGTATCGGCTCGAAACGCCCAGTAATCTGAGTCCCGAGCGACTCCAGAACATTCACTGTGATGGGAGAAGTTGTTAATCGAGTTATTTTTGACAGACTAATGCAAAGAATTGCAAGATATTTCGAACAGAATCTTGAACGATACCGACTGATTGAACTTCGGGGTATCGGCTCGAAATGCCCTGCAATCTGAGTCCCGAGCGACTCCAGAACATTCACTGTGATGGGAGAAGTTGTTAATCGAGTTATTTTTGACAAACTAATGCAAAGAATTGCAAGATATTCCGAATAGAATCTTGAACGAAGCCGACTGATTGAACTTCGGGGTATCGGCTCGAAACGCCCAGTAATCTGAGTCCCGAGCAACTACAGAACATTCACTGTGATGGGAGAAGTTGTTAATCAAGTTATTTTTGACTGACTAATGCAAAGAATTACACACTTTTTCTAATAGAATCTTGAACGAAGCCGACTGATTGAACTTCGGGGTATCGGCTCGAAACGCCCAGTAATCTGAGTCCCGAGCGACAAAAGAACTTTCACTGTGATGGGAGAAGTTGTTAATCGAGTTATTTTTGACAGACTAATGCAAAGAATTGCAAGATATTTCGAACAGAATCTTGAACGAAGCCGACTGATTGAACTTCGGGGTATCGGCTCGAAATGCCCTGCAATCTGAGTCCCGAGCGACTCCAGAACATTCACTGTGATGGGAGAAGTTGTTAATCGAGTTATTTTTGACAGACTAATGCAAAGAATTACAAGATTTTTCGAAGAGAATCTTGTACGAAGCCGACTGATTGAACTTCGGGGTATCGGCTCGAAATGCCCTGCAATCTGAGTCCCGAGCGATTCCAGAACATTCACTGTGATTGGAGAAGTTATTAATCGAGTTATTTTTGACAGTCTAATGCAAAGAATTGCAAGATATTTCGAATAGAATCTTGAACGAAGCCGACTGATTGAACTTCGGGGTATCGGCTCGAAATGCCCTGCAATCTGAGTCCCGAGTGACTCCATAACATTCACTGTGATGGGAGAAGTTGTTAATCGAGTTATTTTTGATAAACTAATGCAAAGAATTGCAAGATATTTCGAACAGAATCTTGAACGATACCGTCTGATTGAACTTCGGGGTATCGGCTCGAAATGCCCTGCAATCTGAGTCCCGAGCGACTCCAGAACATTCACTGTGATGGGAGAAGTTGTTAATCGAGTTATTTTTGACAGACTAATGCAAAGAATTACAAGATTTTTCGAAGAGAATCTTGTACGAAGCCGACTGATTGAACTTCGGGGTATCGGCTCGAAATGCCCTGCAATCTGAGTCCCGAGCGACTCCAGAACATTCACTGTGATGGGAGAAGTTGTTAATCGAGTTATTTTTGACAGACTAATGCAAAGAATTGCAAGATATTCTGAATAGCATCTTGAACGAAGCCGACTGATTGAACTTCGTGGTATCGGCTCGAAACGCCCAGTAATCTGAGTCCCGAGCGACTACAGAACATTCACTGTGATGGGAGAAGTTGTTAATCGAGTTATTTTTGACAGACTAATGCAAAGAATTGCAAGATATTTCGAACAGAATCTTGAACGATACCGTCTGATTGAACTTCGGGGTATCGGCTCGAAATGCCCTGCAATCTGAGTCCCGGGCGACTCCAGAACATTCACTGTGATGGGAGAAGTTGTTAATCGAGTTATTTTTGACAAACTAATGCAAAGAATTGCAAGATATTCCGAATAGAATCTTGAACGAAGCCGACTGATTGAACTTCGGGGTATCGGCTCGAAACGCCCAGTAATCTGAGTCCCGAGCAACTACAGAACATTCACTGTGATGGGAGAAGTTGTTAATCAAGTTATTTTTGACTGACTAATGCAAAGAATTACACACTTTTTCGAATAGAATCTTGAACGAAGCCGACTGATTGAACTTCGGGGTATCGGCTCGAAACGCCCAGTAATCTGAGTCCCGAGCGACAAAAGAACTTTCACTGTGATGGGAGAAGTTGTTAATCGAGGTATTTTTGACAGACTAATGCAAAGAATTGCAAGATATTTCGAACAGAATCTTGAACGAAGCCGACTGATTGAACTTCGGGGTATCGGCTCGAAATGCCCTGCAATCTGAGTCCCGAGCGACTCCAGAACATTCACTGTGATGGGAGAAGTTGTTAATCGAGTTATTTTTGACAGACTAATGCAAAGAATTACAAGATTTTTCGAAGAGAATCTTGTACGAAGCCGACTGATTGAACTTCGGGTTATCGGCTCGAAATGCCCTGCAATCTGAGTCCCGAGCGACTCCAGAACATTCACTGTGATGGGAGAAGTTGTTAATCGAGTTATTTTTGACAGACTAATGCAAAGAATTGCAAGATATTCTGAATAGCATCTTGAACGAAGCCGACTGATTGAACTTCGGGGTATCGGCTCGAAACGCCCAGTAATCTGAGTCCCGAGCGACTACAGATCATTCACTGTGATGGGAGAAGTTGTTAATCGAGTTATTTTTGACAGACTAATGCAAAGAATTACAAGATTTTTCGAACAGAATCTTGCACGAAGCCGACTGATTGAACTTCGGGGTATCGGCTCGAAATGCCCAGTAATCTGAGTCCCGAGCGACTCTAGAACATTCACTGTGATGGGAGAAGTTGTTAATCGAGTTATTTTTGACAGACTAATGCAAAGAATTGCAAGATATTCTGAATAGAATCTTGAACGAAGCCGACTGATTGAACTTCGGGGTATCGGCTCGAAACGCCCAGTAATCTGAGTCCCGAGCGACTACAGAACATTCACTGTGATGGGAGAAGTTGTTAATCGAGTTATTTTTGACAGACTAAAGCAAAGAATTACAAGATTTTTCGAAGAGAATCTTGTACGAAGCCGACTAATTGAACTTCGGGGTATCGGCTCGAAATGCCATGCAATCTGAGTCCCGAGCGATTCCAGAACATTCACTGTGATTGGAGAAGTTATTAATCGAGTTATTTTTGACAGTCTAATGCAAAGAATTGCAAGATATTTCGAATAGAATCTTGAACGAAGCCGACTGATTGAACTTCGGGGTATCGGCTCGAAATGCCCTGCAATCTGAGTCCCGAGTGACTCCATAACATTCACTGTGATGGGAGAAGTTGTTAATCGAGTTATTTTTGATAAAATAATGCAAAGAATTGCAAGATATTCCGAATAGAATCTTGAACGAAGCCGACTGATTGAACTTTGGGGTATCGGCTCGAAATGCCCTACAATCTGAGTCCCGAGCGACTCCAGAACATTCACTGTGATTGGAGAAGTTGTTAATCGAGTTATTTTTGACAGACTATGCAAAGAATTGCAAGATATTTCGAACAGAATCTTGAACGATACCGACTGATTGAACTTCGGGGTATCGGCTCGAAATGCCATGCAATCTGAGTCCCGAGCGACTCCAGAACATTCACTGTGATGGGACAAGTTGTTAATCGAGTTATTTTTGACAGACTAATGCAAAGAATTGCAAGATATTTCGAACAAAATCTAGAACGAAACCGACTGATTGAACTTCGGAGTATCGGCTCGAAATGCCCTGCAATCTGAGTCCCGAGCGACTCCAGAACATTCACTGTGATGGGAGAAGTTGTTAATCAAGTTATTTTTGACTGACTAATGCAAAGAATTACACACTTTTTCGAATAGAATCTTGAACGAAGCCGACTGATTGAACTTCGGGGTATCGGCTCGAAACGCCCAGTAATCTGAGTCCCGAGCGACAAAAGAACTTTCACTGTGATGGGAGAAGTTGTTAATCGAGTTATTTTTGACAGACTAATGCAAAGAATTGCAAGATATTTCGAACAGAATCTTGAACGAAGCCGACTGATTGAACTTCGGGGTATCGGCTCGAAATGCCCTGCAATCTGAGTCCCGAGCGACTCCAGAACATTCACTGTGATGGGAGAAGTTGTTAATCGAGTTATTTTTGACAGACTAATGCAAAGAATTACAAGATTTTTCGAAGAGAATCTTGTACGAAGCCGACTGATTGAACTTCGGGTTATCGGCTCGAAATGCCCTGCAATCTGAGTCCCGAGCGACTCCAGAACATTCACTGTGATGGGAGAAGTTGTTAATCGAGTTATTTTTGACAGACTAATGCAAAGAATTGCAAGATATTCTGAATAGCATCTTGAACGAAGCCGACTGATTGAACTTCGGGGTATCGGCTCGAAACGCCCAGTAATCTGAGTCCCGAGCGACTACAGATCATTCACTGTGATGGGAGAAGTTGTTAATCGAGTTATTTTTGACAGACTAATGCAAAGAATTACAAGATTTTTCGAACAGAATCTTGCACGAAGCCGACTGATTGAACTTCGGGGTATCGGCTCGAAATGCCCAGTAATCTGAGTCCCGAGCGACTCTAGAACATTCACTGTGATGGGAGAAGTTGTTAATCGAGTTATTTTTGACAGACTAATGCAAAGAATTGCAAGATATTCTGAATAGAATCTTGAACGAAGCCGACTGATTGAACTTCGGGGTATCGGCTCGAAACGCCCAGTAATCTGAGTCCCGAGCGACTACAGAACATTCACTGTGATGGGAGAAGTTGTTAATCGAGTTATTTTTGACAGACTAAAGCAAAGAATTACAAGATTTTTCGAAGAGAATCTTGTACGAAGCCGACTAATTGAACTTCGGGGTATCGGCTCGAAATGCCATGCAATCTGAGTCCCGAGCGATTCCAGAACATTCACTGTGATGGGAGAAGTTATTAATCGAGTTATTTTTGACAGACTAATGCAAAGAATTGCAAGATATTTCGAACAGAATCTTGAACGAAGCCGACTGATTGAACTTCGGGGTATCGGCTCGAAATGCCCTGCAATCTGAGTCCCGAGCGACTCCAGAACATTCACTGTGATGGGAGAAGTTGTTAATCGAGTTATTTTTGACAGACTAATGCAAAGAATTACAAGATTTTTCGAAGAGAATCTTGTACGAAGCCGACTGATTGAACTTCGGGGTATCGGCTCGAAATGCCCTGCAATCTGAGTCCCGAGCGACTCCAGAACATTCACTGTGATGGGAGAAGTTGTTAATCGAGTTATTTTTGACAGACTAATGCAAAGAATTGCAAGATATTCTGAATAGCATCTTGAACGAAGCCGACTGATTGAACTTCGTGGTATCGGCTCGAAACGCCCAGTAATCTGAGTCCCGAGCGACTACAGAACATTCACTGTGATGGGAGAAGTTGTTAATCGAGTTATTTTTGACAGACTAATGCAAAGAATTGCAAGATATTTCGAACAGAATCTTGAACGATACCGACTGATTGAACTTCGGGGTATCGGCTCGAAATGCCCTGCAATCTGAGTCCCGGGCGACTCCAGAACATTCACTGTGATGGGAGAAGTTGTTAATCGAGTTATTTTTGACAAACTAATGCAAAGAATTGCAAGATATTCCGAATAGAATCTTGAACGAAGCCGACTGATTGAACTTCGGGGTATCGGCTCGAAACGCCCAGTAATCTGAGTCCCGAGCAACTACAGAACATTCACTGTGATGGGAGAAGTTGTTAATCAAGTTATTTTTGACTGACTAATGCAAAGAATTACACACTTTTTCGAATAGAATCTTGAACGAAGCCGACTGATTGAACTTCGGGGTATCGGCTCGAAACGCCCAGTAATCTGAGTCCCGAGCGACAAAAGAACTTTCACTGTGATGGGAGAAGTTGTTAATCGAGGTATTTTTGACAGACTAATGCAAAGAATTGCAAGATATTTCGAACAGAATCTTGAACGAAGCCGACTGATTGAACTTCGGGGTATCGGCTCGAAATGCCCTGCAATCTGAGTCCCGAGCGACTCCAGAACATTCACTGTGATGGGAGAAGTTGTTAATCGAGTTATTTTTGACAGACTAATGCAAAGAATTACAAGATTTTTCGAAGAGAATCTTGTACGAAGCCGACTGATTGAACTTCGGGTTATCGGCTCGAAATGCCCTGCAATCTGAGTCCCGAGCGACTCCAGAACATTCACTGTGATGGGAGAAGTTGTTAATCGAGTTATTTTTGACAGACTAATGCAAAGAATTGCAAGATATTCTGAATAGCATCTTGAACGAAGCCGACTGATTGAACTTCGGGGTATCGGCTCGAAACGCCCAGTAATCTGAGTCCCGAGCGACTACAGATCATTCACTGTGATGGGAGAAGTTGTTAATCGAGTTATTTTTGACAGACTAATGCAAAGAATTGCAAGATATTCTGAATAGCATCTTGAACGAAGCCGACTGATTGAACTTCGGGGTATCGGCTCGAAACGCCCAGTAATCTGAGTCCCGAGCGACTACAGATCATTCACTGTGATGGGAGAAGTTGTTAATCGAGTTATTTTTGACAGACTAATGCAAAGAATTACAAGATTTTTCGAACAGAATCTTGCACGAAGCCGACTGATTGAACTTCGGGGTATCGGCTCGAAATGCCCAGTAATCTGAGTCCCGAGCGACTCTAGAACATTCACTGTGATGGGAGAAGTTGTTAATCGAGTTATTTTTGACAGACTAATGCAAAGAATTGCAAGATATTCTGAATAGAATCTTGAACGAAGCCGACTGATTGAACTTCGGGGTATCGGCTCGAAACGCCCAGTAATCTGAGTCCCGAGCGACTACAGAACATTCACTGTGATGGGAGAAGTTGTTAATCGAGTTATTTTTGACAGACTAAAGCAAAGAATTACAAGATTTTTCGAAGAGAATCTTGTACGAAGCCGACTAATTGAACTTCGGGGTATCGGCTCGAAATGCCATGCAATCTGAGTCCCGAGCGATTCCAGAACATTCACTGTGATGGGAGAAGTTATTAATCGAGTTATTTTTGACAGTCTAATGCAAAGAATTGCAAGATATTTCGAATAGAATCTTGAACGAAGCCGACTGATTGAACTTCGGGGTATCGGCTCGAAATGCCCTGCAATCTGAGTCCCGAGTGACTCCATAACATTCACTGTGATGGGAGAAGTTGTTAATCGAGTTATTTTTGATAAACTAATGCAAAGAATTGCAAGATATTCCGAATAGAATCTTGAACGAAGCCGACTGATTGAACTTTGGGGTATCGGCTCGAAATGCCCTACAATCTGAGTCCCGAGCGACTCCAGAACATTCACTGTGATTGGAGAAGTTGTTAATCGAGTTATTTTTGACAGACTATGCAAAGAATTGCAAGATATTTCGAACAGAATCTTGAACGATACCGACTGATTGAACTTCGGGGTATCGGCTCGAAATGCCATGCAATCTGAGTCCCGAGCGACTCCAGAACATTCACTGTGATGGGACAAGTTGTTAATCGAGTTATTTTTGACAGACTAATGCAAAGAATTGCAAGATATTTCGAACAAAATCTAGAACGAAACCGACTGATTGAACTTCGGAGTATCGGCTCGAAATGCCCTGCAATCTGAGTCCCGAGCGACTCCAGAACATTCACTGTGATGGGAGAAGTTGTTAATCAAGTTATTTTTGACAGACTAATGCAAAGAATTACAAGATTTTTCGAAGAGAATCTTGTACGAAGCCGACTGATTGAGCTTCGGGGTATCGGCTCGAAATGCCCTGCAATCTGAGTCCCGAGCGACTCCAAAATATTCACTATGGTGGGAGAAATTGTTAATCGAGTTATTTTTGACAGACTAATGCAAAGAATTTGCTAGATATTCCGAATAGAATCTTGAACGAAGCCGACTGATTGAACTTCGGGTATCGGCTCGAAACGCCCAGTAATCTGAGTCCCGAGCGACTCCAGAACATTCACTGTGGAGAAGTTGTTAATCGAGTTATTTTTGACAGACTAATGCAAAGAATTGCAAGATATTTCGAACAGAATCTTGAACGATACCGACTGATTGAACTTCGGGGTATCGGCTCGAAATGCCCTGCAATCTGAGTCCCGGGCGACTCCAGAACATTCACTGTGATGGGAGAAGTTGTTAATCGAGTTATTTTTGACAAACTAATGCAAAGAATTGCAAGATATTCCGAATAGAATCTTGAACGAAGCCGACTGATTGAACTTCGGGGTATCGGCTCGAAACGCCCAGTAATCTGAGTCCCGAGCAACTACAGAACATTCACTGTGATGGGAGAAGTTGTTAATCAAGTTATTTTTGACTGACTAATGCAAAGAATTACACACTTTTTCGAATAGAATCTTGAACGAAGCCGACTGATTGAACTTCGGGGTATCGGTTCGAAACGCCCAGTAATCTGAGTCCCGAGCGACAAAAGAACTTTCACTGTGATGGGAGAAGTTGTTAATCGAGTTATTTTTGACAGACTAATGCAAAGAATTGCAAGATATTTCGAACAGAATCTTGAACGAAGCCGACTGATTGAACTTCGGGGTATCGGCTCGAAATGCCCTGCAATCTGAGTCCCGAGCGACTCCAGAACATTCACTGTGATGGGAGAAGTTGTTAATCGAGTTATTTTTGACAGACTAATGCAAAGAATTACAAGATTTTTCGAAGAGAATCTTGTACGAAGCCGACTGATTGAACTTCGGGGTATCGGCTCGAAATGCCCTGCAATCTGAGTCCCGAGCGACTCCAGAACATTCACTGTGATGGGAGAAGTTGTTAATCGAGTTATTTTTGACAGACTAATGCAAAGAATTGCAAGATATTCTGAATAGCATCTTGAACGAAGCCGACTGATTGAACTTCGGGTATCGGCTCGAAACGCCCAGTAATCTGAGTCCCGAGCGACTCCAGAACATTCACTGTGGAGAAGTTGTTAATCGAGTTATTTTTGACAGACTAATGCAAAGAATTGCAAGATATTTCGAACAGAATCTTGAACGATACCGACTGATTGAACTTCGGGGTATCGGCTCGAAATGCCCTGCAATCTGAGTCCCGGGCGACTCCAGAACATTCACTGTGATGGGAGAAGTTGTTAATCGAGTTATTTTTGACAAACTAATGCAAAGAATTGCAAGATATTCCGAATAGAATCTTGAACGAAGCCGACTGATTGAACTTCGGGGTATCGGCTCGAAACGCCCAGTAATCTGAGTCCCGAGCAACTACAGAACATTCACTGTGATGGGAGAAGTTGTTAATCAAGTTATTTTTGACTGACTAATGCAAAGAATTACACACTTTTTCGAATAGAATCTTGAACGAAGCCGACTGATTGAACTTCGGGGTATCGGTTCGAAACGCCCAGTAATCTGAGTCCCGAGCGACAAAAGAACTTTCACTGTGATGGGAGAAGTTGTTAATCGAGTTATTTTTGACAGACTAATGCAAAGAATTGCAAGATATTTCGAACAGAATCTTGAACGAAGCCGACTGATTGAACTTCGGGGTATCGGCTCGAAATGCCCTGCAATCTGAGTCCCGAGCGACTCCAGAACATTCACTGTGATGGGAAAAGTTGTTAATCGAGTTATTTTTGACAGACTAATGCAAAGAATTACAAGATTTTTCGAAGAGAATCTTGTACGAAGCCGACTGATTGAACTTCGGGGTATCGGCTCGAAATGCCCTGCAATCTGAGTCCCGAGCGACTCCAGAACATTCACTGTGATGGGAGAAGTTGTTAATCGAGTTATTTTTGACAGACTAATGCAAAGAATTGCAAGATATTCTGAATAGCATCTTGAACGAAGCCGACTGATTGAACTTCGTGGTATCGGCTCGAAACGCCCAGTAATCTGAGTCCCGAGCGACTACAGAACATTCACTGTGATGGGAGAAGTTGTTAATCGAGTTATTTTTGACAGACTAATGCAAAGAATTGCAAGATATTTCGAACAGAATCTTGAACGAAGCCGACTGATTGAACTTCGGGGTATCGGCTCGAAATGCCCTGCAATCTGAGTCCCGAGCGACTCCAGAACATTCACTGTGATGGGAGAAGTTGTTAATCGAGTTATTTTTGACAGACTAATGCAAAGAATTACAAGATTTTTCGAAGAGAATCTTGTACGAAGCCGACTGATTGAACTTCGGGGTATCGGCTCGAAATGCCCTGCAATCTGAGTCCCGAGCGACTCCAGAACATTCACTGTGATGGGAGAAGTTGTTAATCGAGTTATTTTTGACAGACTAATGCAAAGAATTGCAAGATATTCTGTATAGCATCTTGAACGAAGCCGACTGATTGAACTTCGGGGTATCGGCTCGAAACGCCCAGTAATCTGAGTCCCGAGCGACTACAGATCATTCACTGTGATGGGAGAAGTTGTTAATCGAGTTATTTTTGACAGACTAATGCAAAGAATTACAAGATTTTTCGAACAGAATCTTGCACGAAGCCGACTGATTGAACTTCGGGGTATCGGCTCGAAATGCCCAGTAATCTGAGTCCCGAGCGACTCTAGAACATTCACTGTGATGGGAGAAGTTGTTAATCGAGTTATTTTTGACAGACTAATGCAAAGAATTGCAAGATATTCTGAATAGAATCTTGAACGAAGCCGACTGATTGAACTTCGGGGTATCGGCTCGAAACGCCCAGTAATCTGAGTCCCGAGCGACTACAGAACATTCACTGTGATGGGAGAAGTTGTTAATCGAGTTATTTTTGACAGACTAATGCAAAGAATTACAAGATTTTTCGAAGAGAATCTTGTACGAAGCCGACTAATTGAACTTCGGGGTATCGGCTCGAAATGCCATGCAATCTGAGTCCCGAGCGATTCCAGAACATTCACTGTGATGGGAGAAGTTATTAATCGAGTTATTTTTGACAGTCTAATGCAAAGAATTGCAAGATATTTCGAATAGAATCTTGAACGAAGCCGACTGATTGAACTTCGGGGTATCGGCTCGAAATGCCCTGCAATCTGAGTCCCGAGTGACTCCATAACATTCACTGTGATGGGAGAAGTTGTTAATCGAGTTATTTTTGATAAACTAATGCAAAGAATTGCAAGATATTCCGAATAGAATCTTGAACGAAGCCGACTGATTGAACTTTGGGGTATCGGCTCGAAATGCCCTACAATCTGAGTCCCGAGCGACTCCAGAACATTCACTGTGATTGGAGAAGTTGTTAATCGAGTTATTTTTGACAGACTATGCAAAGAATTGCAAGATATTTCGAACAGAATCTTGAACGATACCGACTGATTGAACTTCGGGGTATCGGCTCGAAATGCCCAGTAATCTGAGTCCCGAGCGACTCTAGAACATTCACTGTGATGGGAGAAGTTGTTAATCGAGTTATTTTTGACAGACTAATGCAAAGAATTGCAAGATATTCTGAATAGAATCTTGAACGAAGCCGACTGATTGAACTTCGGGGTATCGGCTCGAAACGCCCAGTAATCTGAGTCCCGAGCAACTACAGAACATTCACTGTGATGGGAGAAGTTGTTAATCAAGTTATTTTTGACTGACTAATGCAAAGAATTACACACTTTTTCGAATAGAATCTTGAACGAAGCCGACTGATTGAACTTCGGGGTATCGGCTCGAAATGCCCAGTAATCTTTGTCCCGAGCGACAAAAGAACTTTCACTGTGATGGGAGAAGTTGTTAATCGAGTTATTTTTGACAGACTAATGCAAAGAATTGCAAGATATTTCGAACAGAATCTTGAACGAAGCCGACTGATTGAACTTTGGGGTATCGGCTCGAAATGCCCTGCAATCTGAGTCCCGAGCGACTCCAGAACATTCACTGTGATGGGAGAAGTTGTTAATCGAGTTATTTTTGACAGACTAATGCAAAGAATTACAAGATTTTTCGAAGAGAATCTTGTACGAAGCCGACTGATTGAACTTCGGGGTATCGGCTCGAAATGCCCTGCAATCTGAGTCCCGAGCGACTCCAGAACATTCACTGTGATGGGAGAAGTTGTTAATCGAGTTATTTTTGACAGACTAATGCAAAGAATTGCAAGATATTCTGAATAGCATCTTGAACGAAGCCGACTGATTGAACTTCGGGGTATCGGCTCGAAACGCCCAGTAATCTGAGTCCCGAGCGACTCCAGAACATTCACTGTGATGGGAGAAGTTGTTAATCGAGTTATTTTTGACAGACTAATGCGAAGAATTACAAGATTTTTCGAAGAGAATCTTGTACGAAGCCGACTGATTGAACTTCGGGGTATCGGCTCGAAATGCCCTGCAATCTGAGTCCCGAGCGACTCCAGAACATTCACTGTGATGGGAGAAGTTGTTAATCGAGTTATTTTTGACAGACTAATCAAAGAATTGCAAGATATTCTGAATAGCATCTTGAACGAAGCCGACTGATTGAACTTCGGGGTATCGGCTCGAAACGCCCAGTAATCTGAGTCCCGAGCGACTACAGAACATTCACTGTGATGGGAGAAGTTGTTAATCGAGTTATTTTTGACAGACTAATGCAAAGAATTGCAAGATATTTCGAACAGAATCTTGAACGATACCGACTGATTGAACTTCGGGGTATCGGCTCGAAATGCCCTGCAATCTGAGTCCCGAGCGACTCCAGAACATTCACTGTGATGGGAGAAGTTGTTAATCGAGTTATTTTTGATAAACTAATGCAAAGAATTGCAAGATATTCCGAATAGAATCTTGAACGAAGCCGACTGATTGAACTTCGGGGTATCGGCTCGAAACGCCCAGTAATCTGAGTCCCGAGCAACTACAGAACATTCACTGTGATGGGAGAAGTTGTTAATCAAGTTATTTTTGACTGACTAATGCAAAGAATTACACACTTTTTCGAATAGAATCTTGAACGAAGCCGACTGATTGAACTTCGGGGTATCGGCTCGAAACGCCCAGTAATCTGAGTCCCGAGCGACAAAAGAACTTTCACTGTGATGGGAGAAGTTGTTAATCGAGTTATTTTTGACAGACTAATGCAAAGAATTGCAAGATATTTCGAACAGAATCTTGAACGAAGCCAACTGATTGAACTTCGGGGTATCGGCTCGAAATGCCCTGCAATCTGAGTCCCGAGCGACTCCAGAACATTCACTGTGACGGGAGAAGTTGTTAATCGAGTTATTTTTGACAGACTAATGCAAAGAATTACAAGATTTTTCGAAGAGAATCTTGTACGAAGCCGACTGATTGAACTTCGGGGTATCGGCTCGAAATGCCCTGCAATCTGAGTCCCGAGCGACTCCAGAACATTCACTGTGATGGGAGAAGTTGTTAATCGAGTTATTTTTGACAGACTAATGCAAAGAATTGCAAGATATTCTGAATAGCATCTTGAACGAAGCCGACTGATTGAACTTCGGGGTATCGGCTCGAAACGCCCAGTAATCTGAGTCCCGAGCGACTACAGATCATTCACTGTGATGGGAGAAGTTGTTAATCGAGTTATTTTTGACAGACTAATGCAAAGAATTACAAGATTTTTCGAACAGAATCTTGTACGAAGCCGACTGATTGAACTTCGGGGTATCGGCTCGAAATGCCCAGTAATCTGAGTCCCGAGCGACTCTAGAACATTCACTGTGATGGGAGAAGTTGTTAATCGAGTTATTTTTGACAGACTAATGCAAAGAATTGCAAGATATTCTGAATAGAATCTTGAACGAAGCCGACTGATTGAACTTCGGGGTATCGGCTCGAAACGCCCAGTAATCTGAGTCCCGAGCGACTACAGAACATTCACTGTGATGGGAGAAGTTGTTAATCGAGTTATTTTTGACAGACTAATGCAAAGAATTACAAGATTTTTCGAAGAGAATCTTGTACGAAGCCGACTGATTGAACTTCGGGGTATCGGCTCGAAATGCCCTGCAATCTGAGTCCCGAGCGACTCCAGAACATTCACTATGATTGGAGAAGTTGTTAATCGAGTTATTTTTGACAGACTAATGCAAAGAATTACAAGATTTTTCGAAGAGAATCTTGTACGAAGCCGACTTATTGAACTTCGGGGTATCGGCTCGAAATGCCCTGCAATCTGAGTCCCGAGCGACTCCAGAACATTCACTGTGATGGGAGAAGTTGTTAATCGAGTAATTTTTGACAGACTAATGCAAAGAATTGCAAGATATTCTGAATAGCATCTTGAACGAAGCCGACTGATTGAACTTCGGGGTTCCTTTGGTCTTCTTTTTCTCTTCCTCAACAGCAATATTGGTGCTCTTCTTTTTCTCTTCCTCAACAGGTTATTATCCGTATTGAGCAGCTCTTGGCCCGGTTCCTTTGGTCTGGTCGATCGCTCAAGTGTAACCATCGGATCGCCTGGTTGTCCGTGTGCAAACCAAAAGAAAAGGGTGGCTTGGGGCTGCGAAATATCAGGAAGCTGAATCAAGCATGTATGATGAGATACATATGGGCCATTGCATCTAAAAAGGACTCACTTTGGGTGAGATGGGTTCATAGCATTTACTTGAGGGAGCACTCTATTTGGACTCGCTAGGTCCCTTCTACACTTGCTTGGGTGACAAGGAGCATTTTCAACGTTAGATATCTTGCTCAACCATTCATCAGGCACCAAATAGGAAATGGTGAAGGTACTAGGGTATGGCATGACCCTTGGCACCCTGATGGGATTCTCTTTCACATTGTTAGACGATATCCTTATATTATTCCTGCTCTCCCTACTGATCTTGTATCTAATATACTTTCTCCTGATGGGTGGAACACGGTTGGATTCCACCATTCATGCTTATTCGATGCTTGGCACACCCTACACCAGGTCCGACTTCTTGACAGACATGGGTGTGATGTTATCCTTTGGACAGCTTCCCCATCGGGTACCTTCAGCCTTAAGTCGGCATACAACAATTTGAATTCCACTGAGCCTGATGTAGATTGGCATAGTCTGCTATGGTTTAAAAGCCATGTACCTCGATTCTCCTTCATCTCATGGCTGGCTTTTTGGAGAAGGCTCCCAACATTTGACCGTATGCATAGATGGGGTAAGCAAGGGCCAAATATTTGCTACCTATGTAGAGAAGATAGTGAGAGCATCGATCATATCCTATTATGCTGCACTTACTCTCTAAAGATCTGGCGCAAGGTACTTGGGATGATGCCACATGGAGATACCTTGGCGGATTGTATGCCATGGCTTTTGAGTCAAATTGGCGGCTCCTCTGATGCCAAGCTATTGAGAAAGCTTCTTCTCACTACCACTATTCACCATTTGTGGCGAGAGCGGAATCGACGGTTGCATGAGGAAGGACAATTATCTTGGGAGGCCCTTGCCAAACATATCTTGGATGACGCTATGCATAAGAGGACTAGGGGCACCACTGGGGATGCAGGAATTGATATGCTGCGTATTTTGTTTATTCATTCACATATAGTTTGTGTCCTATCTTACATGAGTTGTTGCTTTTCCCGGGCTGTGGGACTTATTGCTTCTTACTTGTTTCAGTATGTGAGTTTTAGGTTATCATGACTTGTGTGCCTTTCCCGGGCTGTGGGATGTCTTGCTTTTTTGATTGCTATGATTGTATCGTAGCGGGACCATCAACCCTAGGGTTTGGGTCTCGACCTTGCTGATGGCTATGCCGAAGGTGAGGTTCTAGACTCTTTTGTCCTAGGGTGATTGGCTACTGAACTTTACATGTACACATCTTCTCCATTACTAATACAATTCACTTGCCTTGTTGCAAAAAAAGACCATATACCACAGAGAAGGAAAAGGTTGTACCTAGCTGAATAAACTTAATGCTGCCCGAAACAACCTGATATGTAGAAGCTATGATAGAAATATCCACTACAGCAGGATTCCAAATACACCATATTCGACCATGATGATTAGGACAAACATTGACATGATAATTCCACCCATCCATAATATTCAAGACACAAGCTGAATGCTCCAATTTAACTCTAGTCTCCAATAGAAAAAAGCAGTGAAGTTTGTGTTGGGATATCTTACTTCTGATGGCCTGTTGCTTAGCACAACTGTTCAGGCCCCGAATGTTCCAAAAAGCTACTTGCATCTATGGGAATGGGTACTCTTCTTCTTGCCCAGTTTCCTAGAACTTTCTGCACCTCCTTTGGCCTTTTTAATTTGAGCATGGAGATTAGCCTCCTCAATAGGATCATAATCATCATCATTGTGTATATCATTATCTGAAGAATCTGCCAGGACATCGAACCTATTGGGAGAGGTTATCTTACCTTTTGACTGTGGCAATTCTGGTTCAACAACATGTGCTTTTCCTTTCTGTCGCATATTAGCATCCTGAAGGATAGGCAATTTATTCATGTCCTCCACCTGTTTATTAAGAGTTTTATCCTCTTCATCGTGAGTAGCTGTAACAATCTCTTGTTGTGGCTCAGGATATGGTTGGTGTTGTGCCTACTTAGGAACCCATCTTTGCTTGGTATTATTGCTGCAATTTCTAGTAGCATGTCCAAACTTCTTGCAATTTGTGCAATGAACTGGTATCCAATCATATTCAACACGAATATTGTATGCTTCATTATTCATGCGCACGGGCAAATCTTTAGGATAAGTGCAATTTAAAGGCACCTCAATGCATGCACGAAGATAACCCAACCGTTGTTTAGTAGATGACATGTGATCCATATGTAAAGGCTTGCCAATAACACTGCAAAACTTATTAATAAAGAAAGGAGTCCACATAAACAACGGAACATCAAAAAACTTTACCCATATAGGAATTGTCGCCATCTCAGCCTTTTCCAACTTCATGGCTCTATCCCATTTTCGGAGAGCAAGAAACCTGTTTTGAATAAACCATGGGCCGCCCTCAAGAATAGCATCTGCATCGTCCCTTTGTGAGAAGCGAAAAATAAAGAACCCTGAGTCCATAGTAAGCACCTCAACATTTCCATTAATGTGCCACATCTTTGTCACCCAATTTTGCACTAATCTGTACGGAAGACGTGAGCCAACAAAATGGCCAACTAAGGAAGATTTCCAATAGTCTTCACCAGCTAGAATCTCTTCCTGGGGAGCCTCAATGATAAGATTACCATCCACCAGGTTTGGTTCCTCAAATGTAAGTTTTGTTTCATGTTTATGTGGAGACGAGGTAAAGAGCGATCTCCAAGGAGTAGCAGCCATAGAATCTGTAGAGCAATGCAAAACAGGCATATCAAGACTATGAACTGAAGATCGCATACGTTGGATTGAAGAACGCGGACCCTCATCGATATCCAATTCATTGATAGTTTCCTTAGAAATTTCGACAGCTTCAAAGGTCGAGGCTTTAGCACAATCATGCAAAATAGAAGGAGGTAGTGCAGTGCATGGTGAAGGAGTCACTATCTCAACACGCCTCGCCATAGAACAAACCTTACTCGAGGGGATTCCAGAGTCCACATGCCTAGAATTCATCATAATAGACAAATCAGTATTCCTTTTGAGGACGGAGCGGAGAAGACTCGAAGAAGAGGAAACCGCCGTCGAAGCACCGAGCTGTTAGGGACTTTTCGATGCTCCCGAGCGACGACGAATCATGACGGAATGTTCCCTACATATTTGTAAATATGTTTTCGCGTCCATGCAATTTTGCCTTTATTTCTAGTTCGTACTTGTAAAACCTCTTGTGCAATTCTCGGGGGACCCACGGTATGAGTTGGATGCATTTCGAGTCCATTCGACACTTGGTGCGTGCGTTACGGCTTAGCGGAGCACTTTCTGTGAATTCGTCATGGCCGTGCCCATGGAAAATCCCAATGTCGGATGGCCACGATTTTGTCATGCTCCTCGTGCCAAAAGGAACCTTGGGGGTGGCACTTGGGGGTTAGAGGTCTCATGTATAATGTAGGAGAGCGTTGGCAAACCAAGCGGTTGCCTTGGGCGGAGACGAACCAGTGGCCCATATGGGCATGCGACATGTCGTTCTTCGCCCAAGACAATTGCGGAGCTCGTCCTACACCCGGTTTTATGTTTTCTTGCGTCCATAGTCCTGTAATGTTGTTTTTGCTTTATGCCTTCAAAAACCATTCGGCCAACATGGTCTTTTGGGGGCGCGGACATGGAGTGCGAGGTTGGCACGTGGTCCAACGCATGCCCCGCAATGTTAAGTCGGGAAGCCCAATTCGTGACGGATTCGGGATTAAGGTTTATCCCTTGCAATGCAAGGGTGCCGCACGGGTTCTTCCGCACATAAACAATTGGCCCGTGACAGTGGTATCAGAGCAGATCTCTAGTAAGACGCACATTGTGCGCATAGCAGACTATTTCATAAGACGCGAAGATGGTGCGCAGGGAGTTGGCCCCTAAGTCGCAGCGCAGAGCCGATGGCTCGTGAGTCGCCAAGTATGGTGCGCAGGGCGTTGTCCCCTAAGTCGCAGCGCAGAGCCGATGGCTTGTGAGTCGCCGAAGATGGTGCGCAGGGCGTTGTCCCCTAAGACGCAGAGCAGAGCCGATGGCTCGTGAGTCGCCAAGGATGGTGCGCAGGGCGTTGTCCCCTAAGACGCAGCGCAGAGCCGATGGCTTGTGAGTCGCCAAGTTTGTGCGCAAGGGCGTTGTCCCCTAAGTCGCAGCGCAGAGCCGATGGCTCGTGAGTCGCCAAGTATGGTGCGCAGGGCGTTGTCCCCTAAGTCGCCGCGCAGAGCCGATGGCTCGTGAGTCGCAAGGTTGGTGCGCATGGCCGATGGCCTCTAAGACGTAAGATTTGTGCGCAGAGCAGATGGCTCTTAAGTCGCAAGATTGAAACGTCCGAACCAAGCACAAGTGAAGAACAGCTGTAGTGTGGCAGCAATGCTCTTAGTGCGGAGAGTTCGCGGACGTTGTGACCCGGTTGGAGAAAATCCCTCAAGTCGTGATCGAGGAGCAGCGTAAGACTTGAAGCTCGTTGAGAGTTCGAAAGTTGGGAATTTAGTTCCAAAAGTTGGGAATTTAGTTTCGAAAGTTGAGAACTAGGTTGCAAAGGTTCGGAACTTGGTTCGGAAAGTTCGAAACTTTGTTCGAAAAAAGGGAAATTGGTCCCAAAAGTTGCGAAATTAGTTACGAAAGTTGTGTAATTGGTTTCGAAAGTTCGAAATATGGTTACGAAAGTTTAGAACTTTGTTAGGAAAGTTGAGAACTTGGTAAGGAAAGTTTGAAAGTTTGTTTCGAATGTAGGGAACTTGGTTCCGAAACTTGGGAACTAGATTCTGAAAGTTAGGAACTTGATTCGGAAAATTTGGAACTTGCTTCGGAAAGTTCAGAACATGGTTCCAAATATTGGGGAACTTTGTTCCAAAAGTTGGGACCTTTGTTCCAGAAGTTAGGAACTTTGTTCCAAAAATTAGGAATTTGGTTCGAAAAATTCGAAGCTTGGTTCAAAAAGTTCGGAACTTGGTTCATAAAGTTCGGAACGTGCTTTGGAAAGTTCGGAAAGTTCGGAAATAGGATTGGAAAGTTCATAACTTAGTTCCAAAAGTTGGAAATATGGTTCCGAAAGTTGGATCTTGGTGACGAAAGTTGGGAAATTGGTTACGAAAATTGGGAACTTGGTTACGAAAATTGGGAACTTGGTATCCAAAAGTTCAAAACTTGATTACAAAAGTTGGGAACTTGGTTCAAAAAGTTGGGAACTTGGTTCGGAAAGTTTGGAACTTGGTTCGAAAAGTTCAGAACTTGGTTTGGAAAGTCGAGAATTTGGTTCTGAAAGTTGGAAACATGGTTTAAATGTTGGGAACTTAATTCCGACAATTGGGAACTTAGTTACGAAAGTTGTGAACTTGGTTACGAAAGTCCGGAACTTGGTTTCCAAATTTGGGAACTTAGTTTTGAAAGTGCGGAATTTGGTTTCGAAAGTTGGGAACTTGATTCAGAAAATTCAGAGCTTAGTTGGAAAGTTCGGAATTTGGTTCGGATAGTTCGAAACTTGGTTCTAATAGTTGGGAACTTGGTTCAAAAGTTGAGAACTTAGTTTCGAAAGTTGGGAAGTTGGTTACGAAAGTTGGCAAATTGATTTTGAAAGTTCGAAAGTTGGTTTTGATAGTTCAGAACTTGGTTGCGAAAGTTCGAAACTTGGTTTCGAATGTTGGGAACTTGGTTTCGAAAGTTAGGAACTTGATTCAGAAAGTTCGGAACTTGGTTCGGAAAGTTCGGAACTTGATTCGGAATGTTCGGAACTTGGTTTGGAAAGTTCGGAACTTGGTTCGGAAAGTTGTGAACATGGTTATGAAAGTTGGGAAATTGATTTCAAAAGTTCGAAACTTGGTTACGAAAATTGAGAACTTGGTTAGGAAAGTTTGGAACTTGGTTCGAAAAGTTGGGAACTTGATTCCGTAAGTTGTGAACTTGATTATGAAAGTTGGGAATATGGTTACGGAAGTTGGGTAGTTGGTTTGAAAGTTCAAAACTTGGTTATGAAAGTTGAGAACTTGGTAAGGAAAGTTCGAAAGTTGAAACCTAAAGTTGGGAATTTGGTACTGAAAGTTGGGAAATAGGTTCCGAATGTTATGAACTTGATTCGAAAAATTTGGAACTTGGTTCGGAATGTTCGGAACTTTGTTCGGAACTTGGTTCGGAAAGTTAGGAACTTGGTTCGGAAAGCTCAGAACTTTATTTGGAAAGTGGGAACTTGGTTTAGAAAGTTGGAAAATTGGTTTCGAAAGTTGCGAACTTGGTTACGAAAGTTGGAAAATTGGTATCGAAAGTTCGAAATATGGTTACAAAAGTTTGGAACTTAGTTAGGAAAGTTGTGAACTATGTTCGGAAAGTTGGGAACTTGGTTCCGAATGTTGTGAACTTGATTACGTAAGTTAAAAAAACTTGGTTACGAAAGTTGGAAAATTCGTTTCGAAAGTTCAAAAATTGGTTAGGAAAGTTGTGAACTTAGTTCAGAAAGTTGGGAACTTGTTGGGAAATTGGTTCCGAAAGTTGTGAACTTGGTTGCGAAAGTTGGAAAATTGGTATCGAAAGTTCGAAATATGGTTACAAAAGTTTGGAACTTAGTTAGGAAAGTTGGGAACTATGTTCGGAAAGTTGAGAACTTGGTTCCGAATGTTGTGAACTTGATTACGTAAGTTGGAAACTTGGTTACGAAAGTTGGAAAATTCGTTTCGAAAGTTCAAAAATTGGTTAGGAAAGTTGTGAACTTGGTTCGAAAAGTTGGGAACTTGGTTCGGAATGTTCGGAACATGAGTGAGGTAATGTTGAATGAGGTAATGTTGAATAGCGTGACATTAATCATGGCGGACATGAGTGAGGTAATGTTGAATGCTCCACATTACTTGGTTACGAAAGTTGGGAACTAGGTTCCGAAAGTTGTGAACTTGGTTCCGAAAATTGGGAAATTGATTTCAAAAGTTCAAAACTTGGTTACGAAAGTTGGGAACTTGGTAAGGAAAGTTCGAAAGTTGGTTTCGAAAGTTGGGAACTTGGTTCCGAAGGTTGGGAACTAGGTTTCGAATGTTAGGAGCTTGTTTCGGAAAATTCAGAACTTGCTTCAGAAATTTCAGAATTTGGTTTCGAATGTTGGGAACTTTGTTCCAAAAGTTGGTAACTTGGTTTAGAAAGATGGGAATTCGGTTCGAAAAGTTGGGAACTTGGTTCGAAAAGTTCGGAACTAGGATTGGAAAGTTGGGAAGTTGGTTAGGAAGGTTGGGAACTTGGTTGGAAGTTTGGGAACTTGTTTCCGAAAGTTATGAACTTGGTTACGAAATTGGAAACTTGGTTATGGAAGTTGGCAAATTTGTTTCGAAAGTTCAAATCTTGGTTACGAAAGTTGGGAACTTGGTATGGAAAGTTCGCAACTTGGTTCCGAAAGTTGCGAACTTGGTTCCGAAAGTTGGGAACTAGTTTCCGAAAGTTAAAACTTCATTCGGAAAGTTCAGAACTTGGTTCGAAAAGTTCAGAATTTGGTTCGGTAAGTTCGGAACATTGTTCGAAGAGTGGATACTTGGTTTCGAAAGTTGAGAAATTGGTTCCGAAAGTTGCGAACTTTGTTACGAAAGTTCAAAACTTGGTTATGAAAGTTAGGAAATTGGTTTCGAAAGTTCAAAACATGGTTACGAAAGTTTGGAACTTGGTTAGGAAAGTTGGGAACTGGGTTCGGAAAGTTGGGAACTTAGTTCCGAAAGTTTTGAACATGATTACGAAAGTTGGAAACATGGTTACGAAAGTTGGGAAATTGGTTTCGAAAGTTCAAAACTTGGTTAGGAAAGTTGTGAACTTGGTTCGGAAGGTTGGGAACTTGTTTCGAAAAGTTCGGAACTTGGTTTGGAAAGTTCAGAACTTGGTTTGGAAAGTCCGAAACTTAGTTTCGAAAGTAGGAAACTTGGTTCGGAATATTCGGAACATGGTTCGAAAAGTTATGAACTTGGTTCCGAAAGTTGGGAAATTGATTACAAAACTTTGAAACTTTGTTACGAAAGTTGGGCACTTAGTTTGGAAAGTTGGGAACTTGGTTACGGAAGTTGGGAAATTAGTTTCGAAAGATCAAAACTTGGTTACGAAAGATGTGAACTTGGTAAGGAAAGTTGGGGAACTTGGTTCCGAAAGTTGAGAAATTTGTTCTGAAAGTTGGGAATTAGGTTCCGAAAGTTAGGAACATGATTCGAAAAATTCAGAACTTGGTTCGGAAAGTTCAGAATATTATTCTGAAAGTTGAAAACTTGGTTCCGAATGTTGGGAACTTGGCTAGGAAAGTGGGGAACTTGGTTCGGAAAGTTCGGAATTTGGTTTGGAAAGTTTAGAACTTGGTTCCAAAAGTAGGGAACAAAGTTTTGGAAGTTGGGAGTTTCGTTCCGAAAGATCGGAACTTGGTTTCGAAAGATCAGAACTTGGTTTCGAAAGTTGGGAACATGGTTCCGAAAGTTATGAACTTGGTTACGAAAATTTGAAACTTGGTTTCGAAATTTGGGATCTTGGATTCGAATGTTTGGAACTTGGTTTCGAAATTTGGGATCTTGGATTCGAATGTTTGGAACTTGGTTTCGAAAGTTCGAACATTGGTCCCGAAAGTTGGGGATAGATGGGAACTTAGTTCCGAAAGTTATGAAAGTTTGGAACTTTTTTTTTGCAACAAGGCAAGTGTATTGTATTAATAATGAAGAAAATGTGTACATGTAAAGTTCAATAACCAATCACCCTAGGACAAAAGAGTCGTGAACCTCACCTACGGCATAGCCATCAGCAAGGTCGAGACCCAAACCCTAGGGTTGATGGTCCCACTACGATACAAACGTAGCAATCTAAAAAGAAAGACATCCCACAGCCCGGGAAAGGCACACAAGTCATGATGACCTAAACCTCACAAACTGAAACAAGTAATAAGCAATAAGTCCCACAGCCCGGGAAAGGCTCATAATCATACTGACACGTCTAGCAACATAGAAATAGGAATAAACACTAAGTCCCACAGCCTGAAAAAGACAGTAACCAAGAGAAAATGATAGGCTTGGCTCAAATCAAGGGTCATAAAAATACTGAATCCCACAGCCCGAGACAAGCAACATCTCATGCAAGAAAAACAAAAGAACTAGAAGTGCATGAATAAACAAAAGACGCAGCATATCAGTTTTCAGCATCTCTAGTGGGCAAGGGCCTCCCAAGATAAGTGTCCTTCCTCATGCATCCGCTGATTCCGCTCTCTCCACAGATGGTGAATAGTGGTAGTGAGAAGAAGCTTTCTCAATAACTTGGCTTCAGAGGAGCCGCCAAAATGATGGAGAAGCCATGGCATACAATCTGCCAAGGTATCTCCATGTGGTATCCACTCAAGTACCTTGTGCCAAATCTTTTGAGAGTAAGTGCAGCATAATAGGATATGATCTATTCTCTCGCTATCTTCTCTACATAGGTAACAAATATTTGGCCCTTGCTTTCCCTATCCACGCGCGCGGTCAAATGTTGGGAGCCTTCTCCAGAAAGCCAGCCATGAGATGAAGGAGAATCGAGGTACATGGCCTTTAAACCATAGCAAACTATGCCAAGCTACATCAGGTTCAGTGGAAGTCAATATGTTGTATGCCGACTTAAGGCTGAAAGTACCTGATGGGGAAGTTGTCCAAAGAATGGCATCACACCCATGTCTATCATGAAGTCGGATTTGGTGTAAGCTTAGCCATGCATCGAATAAGCATGAATGGTGGAAACCAACCGTGTTCCACTCTTCAGGGGAAAGGATATCAGATACCAGATCAGTAGAGAGAGCAGGGATACTATAAGGGATACGAAAGTTTGGAACTTGGTCCCGAAAGTTGGGAAATTGGTTTCAAAAGTTCGAAACTTGGTTCCGAAAGTTGAGAACTTGGTTTCGAAAGTTAGGAACTTGGTTACGAAAGCTGGGAAGTTGGTTACGAAAGTTGGGAATTTGGTTAGGAAAGTTGGGTACTTGGTTCGAAAAGTTCGGAACTTAGTTCCGAAAGTTGGAAACTTGGTTACGAAAGTGGGGAACTTGGTTACGAAAGATCGGAACCTGGTTCGGAAAGTTCGGAACTTGGTTCGAAAAGTTCTGAACTTGGTTAGAAAAGTTCGGAACTTGGTTTCGAAAGTTGTGAACTTGGTTCAAAAAGTTTTAAACTTAGTTTCGAATGTTGGGAAATTGGTTATGATAGTTGAGAACTTGGTTCCAAAAGTTTGACCTTGGTCCGGAAAGTTGGGAACTTTGTTCGAAAAGTTGGGAACTTGGTTCTGATAGTTGAGAACTTGGTTCCAAAAGTTTGACCTTGGTCCGGAAAGTTGGGAACTTTGTTCGAAAAGTTGGGAACTTGGTTTGAAAAGTTGGGAACATAGTTCGGAAAATTAGGAACTTGATTCGGAAAATTAGGAACTTGGTTCAGAAAGTTCGAAACTTGGTTTGGAAAGTTCGGAACTTGGTTGCAAAAGTTGGTAACTTGGTTCCGTTTGGAACTTGGTTCCGAAAGTTCGAAACATGGTTAGGAATGTTAAGAACTTGGTTCCGAAAGTTCGAAATATGTTTCTGAAAGTTCGAAGCTTGGTTCCGAAAGTTGGGAAGTTGGTTACAAAAGTTGAGAACTAAGTTCTGAAAGTTAGGAACTTAGTTGAAAGTTCGGAACTTAGTTCCGAAAATTAGGAACTTGGTTGAAAGTTCGGAACTTAGTTTGCGAAGTTTGTTTTGGAAACTTGGGAATTTGGTTCCGAAAGTTGAGAACTAGGTTCAAAAATTTGTGAACTTGGTTACGAAAGTTGGGATCTTTGTTGAGAAAGTTCGGGACTTGGTTCAGAAAGTTGCGAACTTGGTTCCGCAAGTTGGGAACTTGGTTTCGAATGTTTGGAAATTGGTTTGGAAGTTTTAGAACTTGGTTCAAAAAGTTAGGAGCTTGGTTTGAAAAGTTGGGAACTTGATTCAGAAAATCCGGAACTTGGTTCGGAAATTTCGGAACTTGGTTTGGCAACTTCGGAAAATGGTCCCGAAAGTTGATAACTTGGTTCCAAAAGTTGGAAAATATGATTTGAAATTTCAAAACTTGGTTCCGTAAGTTGGGAACTTGGTTCCGAAGGTTGGGAACTTGGTCACAAAAGTTGGGAACTTGGTTGCGAAAGTTGAAAACATGGTTAGGAATGTTCAAAACTTGGTTCGGAAAATTGAGAACTTGGTTCGGAATTATCCGGATTTGGTTCTGAAAGTTCGAACCTTGGTCCCGAAAGTTGAGAAATTGGTTACGAAAGTTGAGAACTTGGTTTCGAAAGTTGGGAACTCAGTTTAGAAAGTTCGGAACTTTGTTCCAAAATTTCGAACCTTGGTCATGAAAGTTGGAAATTGTTTATGAAAGTTGGGAACTTGGTTAATAATGTTCGGAACTTGGTACGGAAAGTTCGGAACTTGGTTCCAAAATTTTGTAACTTTGTTCCGAAAATGGGAACTTGGTTCAGAAAGTTGGAAACTTATTTCCGAATGTTGTGAACTTAGTTCCGAAAGTTGGGAAATTGTTTTCAAAAGTTCGAAACTTGGTTCCGAAAGTTGGAAATTTGGTTCCGAAAGTTGGGAACTTGGTTTAATGAAAGTTGGGAACTTGGTTCGGAAAGTTCGGAACTTGGTTCAGAAAGTTCGAAACTGTAAGACCCGTAAAAAGTTTCCTAATATAAAAATCTATTTTGGTGCAGCGCGTCGGACCCGAGGGTAGTCGAGTCGAGCCTAAGGATCGCCTCGAGTGAAAAGGTATGACTCGGCTAATGAATCATGAAGTCTATTTGGATAATTAACTTTCCTTCTATAAAATCATACCTTAAATTAACTTAACTCGAGTCATATTATGATTTGAGCCAGAACCCAAGTTGAGTTCGGGTTTAGTCGAGGTTTGAGTGCGAGCTAAGTGAGTCAAGAGGCCTCATTTGGAAAGCTAGATGAGGGATTAAAACCCTCATCTTACAGTTGTGTGGCTCATCCATTGAGCTGCACAAGGCTGCCTAAGGGGAGAGAGGAAGAGGAGCAAGGTGAAGCTTGGGGCTTGGATCGATCCGGGATTCGCGTCGTCTCCGAAAAAAATTCAAGTCGTCATCACCCGATCCTTGTTTCTCCGCAACCTAGGTGAGTGATTAAGTTTTGAAGCTTGGGGGAGGTGGGTGGCCGAACCCTAGATGAGATAGGTTGAGTTTTCACGATCTTTCCGACAAATCTTGATTTCTAGGATGTACGTTCACTGTTTTATGAAATTTCTTGTCGGAACTCATTGTTTCTTCGTCGATTTGCAGGTTTTTAGGGCTGCCGAGTCATGCGGAAAGGGGAAAGGTCATGCCAAAATTTTCCCCAATTTCCTTGACGGCAAGGAAGCTCTTAGATGACCTTAGATCAATGTTCGATGTAGTTCTACTTGTATATCTTTCGTATATTGAAGCATGTCTTCCCTAGGAGTCCCTTCAATGGCCAAATGAACCTTACTACTCATGAAGAGGGTTCAGCCAAGGGTGAGGGAAAGGTAAATTAGTTAATTGGCATTTAAGTTACATTCGGAATTAAAGAGGTAGAGGTATAGCTAGAGTCTCCTCCCTCTTTTCCTACCATTAGGACCATGGCCGAGCAAGGTCTTCCTTGCTCATGGTTCGGCCAAGGCTAGGGAGGGGAGAAGAGATTAGCTATAGATGGAAAATACATGACTATAAGGATCATACATAGAGATATGACAATACTTAGCATTTGATCATTAAACTTGGATGTTGACAATGTTACCATGTTTTATAATTCATACATGTTATTTAAATTTATTACTACCTTGCCATGCTAGATAGCTGCTCCTTATTGAGCTAATATTCCTAAGATAGTATAAGAATTGTTAGGTATGTGCATTATGGTTATATATGATGAATGATGTAATATTTGAGCATTTTTGTTTAAATTATGTATGCTGCCCTAAATGTTCTTGGATGGTATTCCAAGGTTGACTCATGAAAATTCTCACCTAAGATAGTGTAGAAGGCTAGTTATCATGTAAGGTGCCACTAGATGTTCATAGCACATATATGAAACTTGAAAATGTTCTTGCTTGTATATTTTTTTGGAAACTTAGAGATTGTATGTGCACATATACTAAAAGGGGCAGCATAAATTGTTGACCGGGTAGCCGGACATGACTAGATACGGGCAAAGGCCCGAGGTATATATATATATATCAAAACCTTAGGATATTGAATGTGTAATGTGCTTGAGATGATCCGCTAAGGAGCGAGGAGGTCGGAAATGACCAATGCTCAGCTCGGCCAGTTGGGTCTAAAGGTGCGCCAACGGGCCTGCTAGGTGCCAGACCCCAGTTGGATGGGACTAGCTATCCTTACCCCAGACGATATCCGGAGACTAGTGGCCATCCTAGTGGATGGCTCGGGATTGTTTGTTTACATCTTGAGATGTTTTGGCCTAGAGCCAGTGTGATACTACCAGATATGGTAGGGACGACTGTAGCCGAGATATGATTCTATGAGTAGGCCCAAGGGCCGAATGCCGAAGGCTAGATATGCCGAGATGGCAGGTTATCATGTTCAGTTGATGCGGACGAACCTGATGGGGGTCGGTAATCGCATTAGAAATAAATTTACCTCCTAATACATTTCCTTTATTGCCCTGTATGATATATATATATGAGTGAGACTTATGTGGAGGTTCAATTGAGCCACTCACTGAGTCCCAAGTGGACTCACAGTTTATTTCTATTTTTGCAGAGCATGAGCAGTAGCTTTGTGTCGACATGGTGCAGCTGGAGGGCAAAGGCGGTGCCAAATCTCGTAGCGGCGTCCATGAGTCTTAGACTAGTCCTAGTTATGTTAGTTTATTTCTGCATTGACGGTTGTAATTGAAAAGAATTTCAAAAACGTGATGTTTGTCCATTTGGATTTGAGGTTGATGTTTATTCTTGATTTGAAAAACTTATACATTGTGACTTGCAAACTTTGTTTTATAAAGTATGTTAAGTTTTTTTCAGTCGATGTGTTTTGGTTTCTTGATGTCAGTGTAGACAGTAGGCTACAGGGCAGGATGTGGACCCTGGCCGGTCACACTACACTCAATCGGGGTATGATAGGAACTTTGTTTGGAAAGTTCAGAACTTGATTCAGAAAGTTTAGAACTTGGTTCCGGAAGTTGGGAACTTGGTTTCGAAAGTTGGGAACTTGGTTATGAAAGTTGTGAATTTGGTTCCGAAAGATGGTACCTTGGTTCAAAAAGTTGGAAACTTGGTTTCAAAAGTTGGGAACTTGGTTCAGAAAGTTGGGAACTTGCTTCAAAAATTTTTGAAACTTGCTTCTGAAAGTTGGGAACTTGGTCTGGAGAGTTCGGAACTTGGTTCGGAAAGTTGGGAACTTGGTTTTAAAAGTTGGGATCTTAGTTTAGAAAGTTGGGAACTTGGTTTTAAAAGTTGGGATCTTGGTTCCGAAAGTTGAGAACATGGTTCCAAAAGTTCAAAACTTGGTTTCTAAAGATTGGAACCTGGTTCCAAAGGCTCGGAACTTAGTTCTAAAAGTTGGGAACTTGGTTACGAAAGTTCGAAACTTGGGTCGGAATGTTCGGAACTTGGTTCAGAATATTTGAAACTTGGTTCGGAATGTTCAGAACTTGGTAAAGAAAGTTGGGAACTTGGTTAGGAAAGTTTGGAACTTGATTCGGAAAGTAAGGATTTTGGTTCATAAAGTTCGGAACTTGGTTTGAAAGTTCAGAACTTGGTTAGGAATGTTAAGAACTTGATTCCGAAAGTTGGGAACTTAGTTACGAAAGTTGGGAACTTGGTTACGAAAGTTCGAAACATGATTTCGAAAGTTGGGAAATTGGTTACAAATGTTGAGAACTTTGTTCCGAAATATGGGAACTTGGTTCTGAAAGTTTGAAACATAGTTTGAAAAGTTTGGTTCGGAAACTTAGGAACTTGGTTCCGAAAGTTGAGAACTTGGTCCGAAAAGTTATGAACTTGGTTACGAAAGTTGGAAACTTTGTTCGGAAAGTTGAGAACTTGGTTCTGAAAGTTGGGAACTTGGTTCGGAAAGTTCAGAAATTGGTTTCGAAAGTTGAGAACTAGGTTACGAAAGTTGAAAACATGCTTAAGAAAGTTCGGAACTTGGTTCGAAAAGTTGGGAATTTGGTTCAAAAAGTTCGGAACTTTGTTCGAAAAGTTCGGAACTTGGTTCTAAAATTTCGGAACCAAAATTTCGTAACTTGGTTCCGAAATTTCGTACCTTGGCTCCGAAAGATGGGAACTTGGTTCGTAAAGTTGGGAACTTGGTTCCGGATGTTGGGAACATGGTTTCGAAAGTTGAGAACTTGGTTTTGAAAGTTGGGAAATTGATTTCAAAAGTTCGAAACTTGGTTCCGAAAGCTGGGAACTTGGTTCCGAAAGTTGCAAATTTGGTTACAAAAGTTGAACTTGGTTACGAAAGTTGGGCATTTGGTTAGGAAAGTTCGGAACTTGGTTAAAAAAGTTTAGAATTCGGTTCGAAAATTTGGGAACTTGATTCGGAAAGTTGGGAACTTGTTAGTTCGGAAAGTTGGGGTATGGTTCTGAAAGTTCGAAACTTGATTCCAAAAGTTGGGAACTTGGTTCGAAAATTTCGGAACTTGATTCGAAAAGTTCGGAACTTGGTTCAGAAAGTTGGGAACTTGGTTCTAAAAGTTGCGAACAAGGTTCCGAAAGTAGGGAACTTGGATCCAAAAGATGGGAACATGGTTCTGAAAGTTCGAAACTTAGTTCTGAAAGTTGAGAACTTAGTCCGAAAGGCTGGGAACATGATTACGAAAGTTGGTAACTTGGTTATGGAAACTTGGTTCTGAAAGATTGAAACTTGGGTCCGAAAGTTGAGAACTTTGTTCGCAAAGTTCGTAACTTGATTTTGAAAGTTGAGAACTTGGTTTTGAAAGTTGGGAACTTGGTTCTGAATGTTGGGATCTTGGTTCCGAAATTTTGGAACTTAGTTCAGAAAGTTGGGAATTTAGTTCGGAACTTGGCTCTGAAAGTTCGGAACTTGGTTCAGAAAGTTTGGAACTTGGTTCAGAAAGTTCGGAACGTGGTTCTGAAAGTTGCGAACTTGGTTCCGAAAGTTCGTAACTAGGTTATGAAATTTGGGAACTTAGTTACGAATGTTGGGAATTTGGTTCGAAAAGTTGGGTACTTGGTTATGAAAGTTGGGATCTTGGTTCCAAAAGTTGGGAATTTGGTTTCGAAAGTTCGAAACTTGGGTCCGAAAGTTGGGAACTTGGTTCCGAAAGTTCGGAACTTAGTTCACAAAGTTAGGAACTTGATTTTGAAAGTTGGGAACTTGGTTTTGAAAGATGGGATCTTGATTCTGAAAGTTGGGAACAAGGTTCCGAAGGTTGGAACATTGGTTTCAAAAGTTCGGAACAAAGTTCTGAATGTTGGGAACTTGGTTCCGAAAGTTGGGAACTTGTTTCCGAAAGTTGGGAATTTTGTTACGAAAAATGGGAACTTGGTACGGAAATTTCGTAACTTGGTTCGGAAAGTTCGAAACGTGGTTCTGAAAGTTAGGAGCCTGATCCCGAAAGTTAGTAACTAGGTTCAGAAATTTGAGAACTTTGTTTTGAAAATTGTGAACTTGATTAGAAAAGTTGGGAACTTGGTTCCGAAAGTTTGAAACTTGGATCCAAAAGTTGGGAACTTGGTTTCGAAAGTTGGTAACTTGGTTGGAAAAGTTCAAAACTTGGTTCAGAAAGTTAGAAACTTGGTTTCGAAATTTGAGAACTTGGTTCCAAAATTTGCGAACTTGCTTCGGAAAGATAGGAACTTGGTTCGGAAAGTTGGAAACTTGGTTCGGAAAGTTGGGAACTTGGTTAGTAAAGTTCGGAATTTGGTTCAAAATATTGGGAACTTAGTTCGGAAAGTTGAAAACTTGGATTCGAAAGTTGAGATCTTGATTCAAAAAATTGGGAACTTTGTTCCGAAAGATGGGAACTTGGGACAAAAAGTTGGGAACTTGGTTTTCAAAGTTTGGATCTTGGTTCCGAAAGTTGGGAATTTGGTTCAAAAAGTTCCGAATTTGGTTCAGAAAGTTGGGAACTTGGTTCAAAAAGTTCAGAACTTGGTTCGAAAAGTTAGGAACTTGGTTTTTAAAGTTGGAATCTAGGTTCCGATAGTTGGGAATATGGTTTCGAAAGTTCGAAACTTGGTTCCGAAAGTTCTGATCTTAGTTTTGAATATTAGAAACTTGGTTACGAAACTTTGGATCTTGGTTATGAAAGTTTGGATCTTGGTTCGGAAAGATCGAAATTAGGTTCCGAAAGTTGTGAACTTGGTTCCAAAAGTTGGGAACGTCGATTCAAATGTTGGGATCTTGGTTTCGAAAGTTGAGATCTTGGTTCCGAAAGTTGTGATAATAGTTTTGAAAGTAGGGATCTTAGTTTTGAAAGTTTGGAACTTGGTTCGAAAATTTTGGAACTTAGTTTAGAAAGTTGCGAACATGGTTTCGAAAGTTCGAAATATGATTCCGAAAGTTGGGAACTTGGTTCGAAAAATAGGAAACTTGATTTGGAAAGTTGGGATCTTGGTTCCGAAAGTTGGGAACTTGGTTCGGAAAGTTCGGAACTTTATTATGGAAGTTGAGAACTTGGTCTTGAAAGTTGGGAACTAGGTTCCGAAAGGTGGGAACTTGGTTCCAAAAGTTGGGAACATGGTTCTGAAGTTCGAAACATGGTTCCGAAAATTGGGAACTTAGTTCCAAAAATTGAAACATTGTTACGAAAGTTGGGAACCTAGTTTTAAAAGTTGGGAACTTGGTTTCAAAAGTTGGGATCTTGGTTCCGAAAGTTGGGAACTTGGTTCCGAGAGTTGAGAATATGGTTCCGAAAGTTCGAAACTTTGTTCTACTAATTCGGAACATGGTTACGAAAGTTGGAAATTTTGTTCTGAAAGTTGGGAACTTAGTTCTGAAAGTTGGGAACTTGGTTCGGAAAGATCGGAATGTTCGGAATTTGGCTCGAAAAGTTCGAAACTTTCTTCGGAGAGTTAAGAAATTGGTTCCGAAAGTTGAGAATTTGGTTTCGAAATTCGGTAACTACGTTCTGAAATTTGGTAACTTTGTTTCGAAAGTTTGGAACTTGGTTCAAAAAGTTGGGAACTTGGTTACGAAAGATGGGATCTTGGTTCCAAAAGAGGGGAACTTGATTCCGAAAGTTCGAAAGTTGGGTCCAAAAGTTGGGAACTTGGTTCTGAAAGTTGGAAACTTTTTTTTTGCAACAAGGCAAAGGAAATATATTAATACGTAAAAGGACAATAGAGTTCATACACGACTACCATTAATAGGAATGGTAGAGCTTCTTATCCCCCAAAGGACAAGACCACGCCCCTCACCTTCGGCATTGCCATCAGCAAGGTAGTAGCCAAAACCTTAGGAGAAGAGGAACAAAAGGAAAATCTTTCTAATGTTCATGTCCAAAGTAGCCTCTCCCAACAAAGCATATCTCTGTTGTCTCAGCCGGTTACCCCTCAAGAGATTGAACAAGTAATCCTATCTTCAAATTCTGATAAGGCCCCTGGCGTTGATGGATTCAATGCTGCATTTTATAAATCTTGTTGGTCTATTATTAAGGATGATGTTATTGCTGCCATTCTTGAGTTCTTTAGGACTGGTAAACTTCTTAGTGAAGTTAATATTCCCTCCATCACTCTCATTCCTAAGAAGGCGAACACCAACTCATTTTCTGATTACCGTCCTCTCTCTATTTGCAAGATGATCTACAGATTTATTTCAAAGCTTATTGCGAATAGGCTCAAGGTTGTATTACCTAATTTGATTAGCCCAACCCAACATGCCTTTATGAGTGGTAGGCTCATACATGAAAATATTGCTCTGTGCCATAGTCTTATGCACAACTATCATCTTAATTCTGGGCAGAAACATATGGCCATCAAAGTTGACCTCCATAAGGCCTATGATTCAGTTCGATGGGATTTCCTGCTTCAGTTACTTCACTTGCATGGGTTCCCTACTATGATGATCAGTTGGATTAGAGCCTGTGTTTCTAATCCCTCCGTTACTATCAATATTAATGGCTCTTCTGTGGGTTTCTTTCGGAATTCTCGAGGCCTTAGACAAGGTTGCCCCATGGCTCCTTACTTGTTCCTTATTGTTATGCAGCACTTATCTTCTCGTCTTGATGACTTAGTCAGGCAAGGTATGATCACTCCACACCCGAGTTGTGCAAATCCACTTATTACTCACCTCGCATTTGCAGATGATCTCATTATATTTGTCGAAGCCTCATAGTCCAATGCTAGAGCGATCAAGGATGTATTGGGGTCTTTTGCAGACATCTCAGGGCTATCCGTTAGTACTACCAAGTCTAATCTGTATATAGCGGGGTGCTCTAGCGACCTGATGAACAGAGTTCAGGACATTCTTGGCATTCCTATTGGTGCTCTCCCCACTCGATTCCTAGGTGTTCCTCTTATTACCAAGCAGCTTACATATAGTGATTGCCTCCCTGTTATTGAGAGCATCCAGAGCCGCATTCACTCTTGGAAGGCAAATCATTTATCTTACATGGGCAGGTTGGCTCTTATTAAATCTGTTTTACAGGGTAAGATCACCTATTGGTGCGCCACTTACAAGCTACCCCAGAGAGTCATATCTCGTATTGAACAACTTCTTGCTAGATTCCTGTGGAGTGGGGATGATAAAAGAAGCTTCCATAAGGTCTCCTGGAATGACATTTGTCAATCGTATCAAAATGGGGGGCTTGGGCTTTATCGAATCTCTCACCTTAACATTGCGTACCTTAAGAGGTATATTTGGGCTATTGCTTCAAAGAAAGACTCTCTTTGGATCCGTTGGATCAGCTCTAAATTCCTCAACAATGACTCCATTTGGACGGTGCGACAGCCACAAGCCTGCTCTTGGTGTTTTCGCAGTATCCTCTTTGCTCGTGATCTAGCAAAGGACCTTGTAGAGTATCGCATTGGTGATGGTATGAATACATTTCTCTGGCTTGATCCTTGGATTCCTGGTTATCTTCTTATTAACAGGATGAATGATCACATTCCGGCCCGCCTCTATTCCAGTAGGACCGCTAGGGTTTCATCTATTTGGCAACACAATACTTGGCAGTTGGGCAACCTTGGCCATGAACTTGTCTTGCATAGTGCTTGGGATTCTATTGGCTCTGTGCACACTAGTTCGAATGGAGATCGGGTGCTTTGGAGACCGTCTGTAGATGGTCGTTTTAGTATTGCATCAGCGTGCAATGACATTTCCCCCACTATTCCCATGGTTACTTGGCATCATCTTGTTTGGTTCAAGGGGCGGATCCCAAGGTACTCCTTTGTATTATGGCTTGTTCTCTCACGGAGATTACCAACTCTTGATCGACTTTTCACATTGGGGTATTACACATTCTACTAGCTGTTGTTTTTGCGGTGTCGATGAATCCACTGAACACCTATTCTTTCACTGCCCTTTCTCGGCTATAATTTGGCGCAAGGTTCTAGATCATTGTCTCTTGGCGAACCCTTTGCATCATTGGGGCGATCAGATTAGATGGTGGGAAGACGTTATGAGTGGAGACTCATTCATTGGCTATATTAGGCGTATTGCTCTCACTGCTTCAGTTTACTTCATTTGGCGTGAGCGGAATGATCGTATTTTCTCTCATGTATCATCCTCTCCTGCTAGCGTGCTTAGCAGTGTTATCACAAGAGTTAAAAGCAAAATTCTTCAGATATATGGTACCAAGCCTATCACCGATACACCACGGAACAGAGCGATTGCGGAACGGTGGAGCGTTCAAGTCCATTTCACTCCTGTCCGTCAAGATTAGTGATTCACTATGTGGGCCTTTATTGCTTGGCCCGAGTCGTGGGTAGTCCATGTGATAGTTACTACTTGGCCCGAGTTGTGGGTAATTTGTGTGATGCATTGTTTTGCATCTCTATATTGTGCTTGACCCGAGCTGTGGGTTTTTTCCTTTTGTTCCTCTTCCTAAGGTTTTGGCTACTACCTTGCTGATGGCTATGCCGAAGGTGAGGGGCGTGGTCTTTTCCTTTGGGCGATGAGAAGCTCTACCATTCCTCATAATGGTAGTCGTGTATGTACTCTATTGTATCTTTTTACGAATTAATATATTTCCTTTGCCTTGTTGCAAAAAAAAAAAAAAAAAAAAAAAGGAAAACCCACAGCCCGGGTCAAGCACAATATAGAGATGCAAACAATGCATCACACGGATTACCCACAACTCGGGGCCAAGCAATAAAAACCCACACAGTGAATCACTAATCTTGACGGACATGAGTGAAATGGACTTGAATGCTCCACCGTTCTGCAATAGCTCTGTTCCTTGGTGTGTCGGTGATAGGCCTGGTACCATATATCCGAAGAATTTTGCTTTTAACTCTTGTGATAACACTGCTAAGCACACTAGCAGGTGAAGAGGATACATGAGAAAAAATACGATCATTTCGCTCACGCCAAATGAAGTAAACTGAAGCAGCGAGAGCAAGACGCCTAATATAGCCAATGAATGAGTCTCCACTCATAACGTCTTCCCACCATCTAAGCTGATCACCCCAATGATGCAAAGGGTTTGCCAAAAGACAAAGATCTAGAACCTTGCGCCAAATTATAGCCGAGAAAGGGCAGTGAAAGAATAGGTGTTCAATAGATTCATCTACACCACAAAACCAACAACTAGTAGAGTGTGTAATTTCCCAATGTGAAAGACGATCAAGAGTTGGTAATCTCCGTAAAGAGCAAGCCATAAGACAAAAGAGTACCTTGGGATCCTTCCCTTGAACCAAACAAGATGATGCCAAGTAACCATGGGATTAGTGGGGGAAATGCCATTGCAAGCTGATGCAATACTGACAAAACCATCACTAGACGGCTTCCAGATTATCTGATCGTCATTCGAACTAGTGATAACAGTGCCAATGGAATCCCAAGCACTAAGCAGGTCAAGCTCATGAGCAAGATTACCCAGATGCCAAGTATGTTGCTGCCAAATGGAAGATACCCTGGCTGTCCTACTCGAGTAGAGGCGGGTCGGGATATGGTTGTTCATCCTGTCATTAAGAAGGTAATCAGGAATCCAAGGATCAAGCCATAGGAAGGTGTTCGTACCATCACCAATGCGGTACTCTACCAGTCTATAGGCATAATCACGAGCAAAAAGAATGCTACGAAAACACCAAGAGCAGGCCCATGGCCGTTTAACAGACCATATAGAATCGTTGTTGAGGTATTTAGAGGTGATCCAACGAATCCAAAGGGAGTCTTTCTTTGAAGTAATTGCCCAAATATACCTCATGAGATATGCAATATTAAGGTGAGAGAGTCGATGAAGTCCAAGTCCACCATTTTGATGTGGTTGGCATATATCAGCCCATGAAACTTTATGGATGTTTTTTTTTATCATCACCACTCCATAGGAATCTAGCAAGAAGATGTTCAATGCGGGACGTGACTTTCTGGGGAAGCTTGTAAGCGGCGCACCAGTAGGTAATCTTGCCCTGAAGAACAGATTTGATGAGTGCCAATCTACCCATGTAAGATAGGTGCTTAGCCTTCCAAGAATGGATGCGGCTCTGGATACTCTCAATAAGCGGAAGGCAGTCATTATATGTAAGTTGCTTAGAAATGAGAGGAAACCTAGGAATCGAGTGGGGAGAGTACCAATAGGCATGCCAAGAATGTCCTGAACTCTGTTCATCATGTGTCTAGAGCACCCTGCCATATACAGACGTGATTTGGTTGTGCTTGCGGATAGACCTGAAATATCTGCGAATGATTCCAAAACATTTTTGTTCACTCTAGCATTGGATTCAGAGGCTTCGACAAATATAATGAGATCATCTGCAAACGCTAAGTGAGTAATAAGCGGGTTTTCACATCCCGGGTGTGGAGTGATCATACCTCGCCTTGCTACATCATCAAGGCGAGAGGATAAGTGCTGCATAACAATGAGGAACAGATATGGAGCCATGGGGCAGCCTTGCCTTAGACCTCGAGAACTTCGAAAGAAACCCACAGAAGAACCATTGATATTGATAGTAAATGAGGGGTTGGAGATACAAGCTCGAATCCAACTAACCACCATAGAGGGAAAACCATGAAGTTGAAGTAACTGAAGCAAGAAGTCCCACCGAACAGAATCATAAGCTTTATGAAGATCAACTTTGATGGCCATACGAGCTTGCCCAGAGGAAATATGATAATTGTGCATAGGTCATGGCAGAGAGCAATCTTTTTTTTTTTTTTTGCAACAAGGCAAAGGAAATATATTAATTCGTAAAAAGATACAATAGAGTTCATACACGACTACCATTAATAGGAATGGTAGAGCTTCTCATCCCCCAAAGGAAAAGACTACGCCCCTCACCTTCAGCATTGCCATCAGTAAGGTAGTAACCAAAACCTTAGGAGAAGAGGAACAAAAGGAAAAACCCACAGCCCGGGTCAAGCACAATATAGAGATGCAAACAATGCATCACACGGATTACCCACAACCCGGGCCAAGTAATAAATATCACATGGACTACCCACGACTCGGACCAAGCAATAAAAGCCCACACAGTGAATCACTAATCTGGATGGACAGGAGTGAAATGGACTTGAACGCTCCACCGTTCTACAATAGCTCTGTTCCTTGGTGTGTCGGTGATAGGCCTGGTATCATATATCTGAAAAAGTTTGCTTTTAACACCCGTGATAACACTGCTAAGCACGCTAGTAGGTGAAGATGATACATGAGAAAAAATACGATCATTCCGCTCACGCCAAATGAAGTAAACTGAAGCAGTGAGAGCAATACGCCTAATATAGCCAATGAATGAGTCTCCACTCATAACGTCTTCCCACCATCTAAACTGATCACCCCAATGATGAAAATAGTTCGCCAATAGACAACGATCTAGAACCTTGCGCCAAATTATAGCCGAGAAAGGGCAGTGAAAGAATAGGTGTTCAATGGAATCATCTACACCGCAAAAACAACAGCTAGTAGAATGTGTAATTCCCCAATGTGAAAGTCGATCAAGAGTTGGTAATCTCCGTAAGAGAGCAAGCCATAATACAAAAGAGTACCTTGGGATCCTAGAATCCCAAGCACTATGCAAGACAAGTTCATGGCCAAGGTTGCCCAACTGCCAAGTATTGTGTTGCCAAATAGATGAAACCCTAGCGGTCCTACTGGAGTAGAGGCGGGCCGGAATGTGATCATTCATCTTGTCAATAAGAAGATAACCAGGAATCCAAGGATCAAGCCAGAGAAATGTATTCATACCATCACCAAGGCGATACTCTACAAGTTCCTTTGCTTGATCATGAGCAAAAAGGATACTGCGGAAACACCAAGAGCAGGCCTGCGGCTGTCGTACAGTCCAAATGGAGTCATTGTTGAGGAATTTAGAGCTGATCCAATGGATCCATAGAGAGTCTTTCTTTGAAGCAATAGCCCAAATATATTCATAAGGTACGCACTGTTAAGGTGAGAGAGTCGATGAAGCCCAAGCCCACCATTTTGATACGATTGACAAATGTCATCCCAGAAGACCTTATGGAAGCTTCTTTTATCATCCCCACTCCACAGGAATCTAGCAAGAAGTTGTTCAATACGAGACATGACTCTCTGGGGTAGCTTGTAAGTGGCGCATCAATAGGTGATCTTACCCTGTAAAACAGATTTAATAAGAGCCAACCTGCCCATGTAAGATAAATGCTTTGCCTTCCAAGAGTGAATGCGGCTCTGGATGCTCTCAATTAGAGGGAGGCAATCATTATATGTAAGCTGCTTGGTAATAAGAGGGACACCTAGGAATCGAGTTGGAAGAGCACCAATAGGAATACCAAGAATGTCCTGAACTCTGTTCATCAGGTCGCTAGAGCACCCCGCTATATACAGGTTAGACTTGGTAGTACTAACGAATAGCCCTGAGATGTCTGTAAAGGACCCCAAATACATCCTTGATCGCTCTAGCATTGGACTCTGAGGCTTCGGCAAATATAATGAGATCATCTGCAAATGCGAGATGAGTAATAAGTGGATTTGCACAACTCGGGTGTGGAGTGATCATACCTTGCCTGACTAAGTCATAAAGACGAGAAGATAAGTGCTGCATAACAATAAGGAACAAGTAAGGAGCCATGGGGCAACCTTGTCTAAGGCCTCGAGAACTCCGAAAAAAACCCACAGAAGAGCCATTAATATTGATAGTAAAGGAGGGATTAGAAACACAGGCTCTAATCCAACTGATCATCATAGTAGGGAACCCATGCAAGTGAAGTAACTGAAGTAGGAAATCCCATCGAACTGAATCATAGGCCTTATGGAGGTCAACTTTGATGGCCATACGTATCTGCCCAGAATTAAGATGATAGTTGTGCATAAGACTATGGCACAGAGCAATATTTTCATGTATGAGCCTACCACTCATAAAGGCATGCTGGGTTGGGCTAATCAAATCAGGTAATACAACCTTGAGCCTATTCGCAATAAGCTTTGAAATAAATCTGTAGATCATCTTGCAAATAGAGAGAGGACGGTAATCAAAAAATGAGTTGGTGTTCGCCTTCTTAGGAGTGAGAGTGATGGAAGTAATATTAACTTCACTAAGAAGTTTACCGGTCCTAAAGAACTCAAGAATGGCAGCAATAACATCATCCTTAATGATAGACCAACAAGATTTATAAAATTCTGCATTGAATCCATCAACGCCAGGGGCCTTATCAGAATTTGAAGATAGGATTACTTGTTCAATCTCTTGAGGGGTAACCGGCTGAGACAACAGGGATATGCTTTGTTGGGAGAGGCAACTTTGGACATGAATATTAGAAAGATTCACATGAGGAATCTCAAGAGCAAATGTCCGAGTAAAGTAGGTGATAGCTAAGAAGGTCAAGAGCTTGGCCTTCAAGAATATTCTCATCTGCATCTTTAATAGAAAGTAAGGCATTCCTATTATATTTGGACTTTAAGGAATTATGAAAAAACTTTGAGTTTGAGTCACCAATGCGTAACCAAGTATCCCTTGATTTTTTTCTAAATGAAGCCTTCTCATTAGCGTAGAGCCTTAGAAGTTCAGCCCTGCACTCTGCCTCTTCAATGATAGCCCTATCATCCATATTTGTAGAGAGAGTGATAGTTTGTAAACCATGAAGCTTTGATTGCAGTGAATGTATCTGACTTTTTTGAGCCTTCATCAAGTCCCTAGACCACACTTGTAGAGCCTTCCTGGTCCTTTTTAATTTGTGGATAAGAATAAACATTCTCGTAGTTCTGTGGCCGAATCTGCTAGTGACAGGCGGGTTCCAAGCTGCCTCAACACAATCTAGGAATCCAGTTTCCCGAGGCCAATAATTAAAGAAGTGGAAATTCCGAGGTCGCCAAGGTAAAGTGCACACCCTAAATGTGACAAAAGTATGATCAGATACATCAGGAGTATGGAATGTCTGAATCCGAAAATGTAGAAACCCAATTCTGATTGCATAGAACCCTGTCAAGTTTTTCACATACCCTGTTGTTGCCTGTAGAAGAATTAGTCCACGTAAAGAAGTTACCTTTACTCTTCATATCAAATAAGCCCAAGTTATCAACGGTATCAGTAATACTCTCAATGTATGAGCCATTAACATCGCTGCCCCCACGTTTTTCAGAAGGTGAGAAGACCATATTAAAATCACCAAAGACGGTCCAAGGCCCCTCAACATGATTTGCAAATGCATTTAAAGCAGTCCAAATATGGGTCCTATCATCATTAGAATAAAGACCATAAACCACAGAGAAGGAAAAGGTTGTACCTAGCTGAATAAACTTAATGCTGCCCGAAACAACCTGATCTGTAGAAGCTATGATAGAAATATCCACTACAGCAGGATTCCAAATACACCATATTCGACCATGATGATTATGACAAACATTGACATGATAATTCCACCCATCCATAATATTCAAGACACAAGCTGAATGCTCCAATTTAACTCTAGTCTCCAACAGAAAGAAACAGTGAAGTTTGTGTTGGGATATCTTACTTCTGATGGCCTGTTGCTTAGCACAACTATTCAGGCCCCGAATGTTCCAAAAAGCTACTTGCATCTATGGGATTGGGTACTCTTCTTCTTGCCCAGTTTCCTAGAACTTTCTGCACCTCCTTTGGCCTTTTTAATTTGTGCATGGAGATTAGCTTCCTCAATAGGATCATAATCATCATCATTGTGTATATCATTATCTGAAGAATCTGCCAGGACATCGAACCTATTGGGAGAGGAAAATTAACCACTATACTATGAAAGTTGGAAACTTGGTTGGAAAAGTTTAAAACTTGGTTTTGAAAGTTGGAAACTTGGTTCTGAAAGTTGCGAACTTGGTTTCGAAATTTGAGAACTTGGTTCCGAAAGTTGGGATCTAGGTTCAGAAAAATCGAAACTTGGTTTCGAAAGTTGGTAACTTGGTTTCAAAAATTGGGATCTTGGTTCTGAAAGTTGGGAACTTGGTTTTGAAAGTTCAAAACTTGGGTCCGAAAGTTGGGAACTTGGTTACGAAAGTTGGGAACTTGGTTCGAAAAGTTCGAAACTTGGTTCAGAAATTTGGAAACTTGATTCTGAAAGTTTGGAACTTGGTTTTGAAAGTTACGATCTTCGATCCGAAAGTTCGAAACTTGGTTCCGAAAGATGTGGAACTTGGTTCTGAATGTTGGGAACTCGATTCCGAAAGTTAGATCTTAGTTCAGAAATTTGTGAATCTTAGTTCAGAAAGTTGTGAACTTGGTTACAAAAGTTGAGAAATTGGTTACGAAAGTTCGTAACTAGGTTCTGAAATTTGGGAACTTAGTTTCGAAACTTGGGAACTTTGTTCAAAAAGTTGGAACTTGGTTACAAAAGTTGGGATCTTGGTTCCGATAGTTCGGAAATTGGTTTTGAAAGTTCGAAAGTTGGGTCCAAAAGTTGGGAACTTAGTTCCAAAAGTCTAGAATTTGGTTGGGAAAGTTGAGAACTTGGTTGAAAAAGTTCAAAACATGGTTCAGAAAGTTGCGAGTTTGGTTTCAAAATTTGAGAACTTGGTTCCATAAGTGATGAGCTTGGTTCAGAAAGTTGAGAAGTTGGTTCCAAAAGTTCGGAACTAGGTTCTTAAAGTTGGGAACATGGTTCCCAAAGTTGGTAGCTTGGTTTCAAAAGTTGGGATCTTGGTTCCGAAAGTGCGAGACTTGGGTTCAAAAGTTAGGAACTTGTTTCGGACAGTTCAAAACTTTGTTCAGAAAGTTCGAAACTTGATTCTGAAATTTGGGAACTTGGTACGAAAAGTTGGGAACTTGATTCGAAAAGTTGTGAACTTGGTTTTGAAAGTTCAAAACTTGGGTCTAAAAGTTGGGAACATGGTTCGGAAAGTTTGGAATTTGGTTCGGAAAGTTTGGAATTTGGTTCAGAATGTTGGAAACTTGGTACGAAAAGTTGGAAATATAGATTCGATAGTTGGAAGGGATGTTGATTCCGAAAGTTGAGAATTTGGTTCTGAAAGTTCGGATCTTAGTTCTTATTGTTGGGAACTTGGTTACGAAAGTTTGGATATTGTTTAGGAAAGTTCAGAACTTGGTTCAGAAATATCGAAATTTGGTTGCAAGAGTTGGGAACTAGGATATGAAAGTTGAGAACTTGGTTCCAAAAGTTGGAAACTTCGTCTCGAAAGTTGGGAACTTCTTTCAAATGTTTGAAGCTTGGGTCCGAAAGTTGAGAACTTGTTTCCGAAAGTTGGGAACTTGGTTCGAAAAGAATGGAACTTATTTTAGAAAGTTGGGAATATGGTTCTGAAAGTTCAAAACTTGATTCCGAAAGTTGGGAACTTGGTTCTAAAAGTAGGAAACTTGGTTTGGAAACTTGGGATCTTGGTTCCGAAAGTTAGGAACTTGGTTCTGAAAATCGGTAACTTGGTCTTGAAAGTTGGGAACATTGTTTTGAAAGTTCGAAACCTGGTTTTGAAAGTTGGGAACTTTGTTCCAAAAATTAGAAACATGGTTACGAAAGTTGGGAATGTGGTTCTGAAAGTTGTGAACTTGGTTTTGAATGTTGGGATATTGGTTCCAAAATTTGGGAACTTGGTTCCGAAAGTTCGAAACTTGGGTCCAAAAGTTGGTAACTTTGCTTTGAAAGTTGGGATCTTGGTTCCAAAAGATGGAACATAGTTCCGAAAAATAGAAACTTGGTTTCAAAAGTTGGGAAATGGTTACGAAAGTTGGGAACTTGGTTCGGAATGTTCGAAAGTTGGTTCGGAAACTTCGAAATTTGGTTCAAAAAATTCAGAACTTGATTCGAAAATTTCGGAACTTGGTTCTGAAAATTGGAAACTTGGTTCCGTAAGTTGTGAACTTAGTTCTGAAAGTTAGGAACTTTGTTTGAAAAGTTGGAAACTTGGTTTCGAAAGTTGGGATCATGTTTTCAAAAGAAGGGAACTTAGCTCCGAAAGTTGGGAACTTGGTTCCGAAAGTTGGGAACTTGGTTTGGAATGTTCAAAAGTTGGTTCAGAAATTTTGAAACTCGGTTTGGAAAATTGAGAACTTGGTTCGGAAATTTCAGAACTTGGTTCTGAAAGTTGGGAAATTGGTTCCGGAAGTTGTGAACTTAGTCCGAAAGTTGGGAACTTTATTCGAAAAGTTGGGAACTTGTTTACGAAAGTTGGGATCTTGGTTCCGAAAGTTGGGAATTTCATTGGGAAAGTTCAGAACTTGGATGAGAAAGTTGGAAACTTGGTTCGAAAAGTTGGAAATTTGGTTTCGAAATTTGAAAACTTGGTTCTAAAAGTTGGGAACTTGGTTCGCAAAGATCGAAACTTAGTTCACAAAGTTGGGAACTTGGTCCGAAAAGTAGGGAACTAGATTCTGAAAGTTGGGAACTTGGTTCCAAAAGTTGGGAACTTAGTTCCGAAAGTTGGGAACTTGGTTCTGAAAGTTGGGAAGTTGGTTTCGAAAGTTGGGAACTTGGTTCCGAAAGTTGGGAACTTGGTTAAGAATGTTCGAAAATTGATTCAGAAAGTTGGGAACATGGTTATGAAAGTTCTTAACTTGGTTCTGAAAGTTGCGAACTAGGTTCTGAAAGTTGGAAACTAAGTCACGAAAGTCGAGAACTTAGTTCCGAAAGTTGGGAACTTGGTTTGAAAAGTGGGAAATTTTTTTGGAAAGTTGGGACCTTGGTTCCGAAAGTTCAAAACTTGGGTCCAAAAGTTGGAAACTTTGCTTTGAAAGTTGGGATCTTGGTTCCAAAAGATGGAACATAGTTCGAAAATTAGAAACTTGGTTTCGAAAGTTTCAAACTTGGTTCTAAAATTTCGGAACTTAGTTCCGAAAGTTTGAAACTTGGTTCGGAATGTTCGAAAGTTGGTTCGGAAACTTCGAAACTTGGGTCGAAAAATTCAAAACTTGGTTCGGATATTTCAGAACTTGGTTCTAAAAATTGGAAACTTGGTTTCGTAAGTTGTGAACTTAGCTCTGAAAGTTAGGAACTTTGTTCGAAAAGTTGGTAACTTGGTTCCAAAAGTTGGGATCTTGTTTCCGAAAGTTGGGAACTTCGTCTCGAAAGTTGGGAACTTCTTTCAAATGTTTGAAGCTTGGGTCCGAAAGTTGAGAACTTGTTTCCGAAAGTTGGGAACTTGGTTCGAAAAGAATGGAACTTATTTTAGAAAGTTGGGAATATGGTTCTGAAAGTTCAAAACTTGATTCCGAAAGTTGGGAACTTGGTTCTAAAAGTAGGAAACTTGGTTTGGAAACTTGGGATCTTGGTTACGAAAGTTGGGAACTTGGTTCTGAAAATCGGTAACTTGGTCTTGAAAGTTGGGAACTAGGTTCCAAAAGTTGGGAACATTGTTTTGAAAGTTCGAAACCTGGTTTTGAAAGTTGGGAACTTTGTTCCAAAAATTAGAAACATGGTTACGAAAGTTGGGAATGTGGTTCTGAAAGTTTTCAACTTGGTTTTGAATGTTGGGATATTGGTTCCAAAATTTGGGAACTTGGTTCCGAAAGTTCGAAACTTGGGTCCAAAAGTTCGAAACTTGGGTCCAAAAGTTGGGAACTTTGCTTTGAAAGTTGGGATCTTGGTTCCAAAAGATGGAACATAGTTCCGAAAAATAGAAACTTGGTTTCAAAAGTTGGGAAATGGTTACGAAAGTTGGGAACTTGGTTCGGAATGTTCGAAAGTTGGTTCGGAAACTTCGAAATTTGGTTCAAAAAATTCAGAACTTGATTCGGAAATTTCGGAACTTGGTTCTGAAAATTGGAAACTTGGTTCCGTAAGTTGTGAACTTAGTTATGAAAGTTAGGAACTTTGTTTGAAAAGTTGGGAACTTGGTTCCGAAAGTTGGGAACTTGGTTCCGAAAGTTGGGAACTTGGTTTGGAATGTTCAAAAGTTGGTTCAGAAATTTTGAAACTTGGTTCGAGAAATTGAGAACTTGGTTCGGAAATTTCGGAACTTGGTTCTGAAAGTTGGGAAATTGGTTCGGGAAGTTGTGAACTTAGTTCCGAAAGTTGGGAACTTTATTCGAAAGGTTGGGATTTGTTTACGAAAGTTGGGATCTTGGTTCCGAAAGTTGGGAATTTTCTTGGGAAAGTTTAGAACTTGGGTGAGAAAGTTGGAAACTTGGTTCGAAAAGTCGGAAATTTGATTCCAAAATTTGAAAACTTGGTTCTAAAAGTTGGGAACTTGGTTCGCCAAGATCGAACTTAGTTCACAAAGTTGGGAACTTGGTCCGAAAAGTTGGGAACTAGGTTCTGAAAGTTGGGAACTTGGGTCTGAAAGTTGGGAAGTTGGTTCCGAAAGTTGGGAAGTTGGTTCCGAAAGTTGGGAACTTGGTTCTGAAAGTTAGGAAGTTGGTTCCGAAAGTTGGGAACTTGGTTAAGAATGTTCGGAAATTGATTCCGAAAGTTGGGAACATGGTTATGAAAGTTCTTAACTTGGTTCCGAAAGTTCTGAACTAGGTTCTGAAAGTTGGAAACTAAGTCACGAAAGTCGGGAACTTGGTTCCGAAAGTTGGGAACTTGGTTTGAAAAGTGGGAATTTTTTTTGTAAAGTTGGGACCTTGGTTCCGAAAGTTCAAAACTTGGGCCCAAAAGTTGGGAACTTTGCTTTGAAAGTTGGGATCTTGGTTCCAAAAGATGGAACATAGTTTCGAAAATTAGAAACTTGCTTTCGAAAGTTTCAAACTTGGTTCTAAAATTTCGGAACTTAGATCCGAAAGTTGGGAACTTGGTTACGAAAGTTGGGAACTTGGTTCAGAATGTTCGAAAGTTGGTTCGGAATCTTTGAAACTTGGTTCGAAAAATTCAGAACTTGGTTCGGAAATTTTGGAACTTGGTTCTGAAAATTGGAAACTTGGTTCCGTAAGTTGTGAACTTAGCTCTGAAAGTTAGGAACTTTGTTCGGAAAGTTGGTAACTTGGTTCCGAAAGTTGGGATCTTGTTTCCGAAAGTTGGGAACTTGGTTCCGAAAGTTGGGAACTTGGTTCGGAATGTTCAAAAGTTGGTTCTGAAATTTCGAAACTTAGTTCAGAAAATTGAGAACTTGGTTCAGAAATTTCGGAACTTGGTTTGGAAAGTTGGGAACTAGGTTATAAAAGTTGGGAGAGTGGTTCGAAAAGTTTGGAAATTATTTCATAAAGTTCAGAACTTGATTCTGAAAGTTGGGAACTTGGTTACAAAAGTTGGGAACTGGGTTCTGAAAGTTGAGAACTTTATTCCGAAAGTTGTGAACTTGGTTTCGAAAGTTGGGATCTTGGTTCCGAGAGTTCGAAACTTGGTTCCGGAAGATTGGAACTTGGTTCTGAAAGTTGGAAACTTGGTTCAGAAATTTCAGAACTTGGTTCTGAAAGTTGGGAAATTGGTTCCGGAAGTTGTGAACCTAGATCCGAAAGTTGGGAACTTTGTTCAAAAAGTTGGAAACTTGGTTACGAAAGTTGGGATCTTGGTTCCGAAAGTTGGGAATTTCATTGGGTGAGAAAGTGGGAAACTTGGTTCGAAAAGTTTGAAATTTGGTTCCGAAATTTTAAAACTTGGTTCTAAAAAGTTGGGAACTTGGTTTGGAAAGATCGAAACTTAGTTGACAAAGTTGGGAACTTTGTCCGAAAAGTTGGGAACATGGTTCGGAAAGTTGGGAACTAGGTTCTGAAAGTTGGGAACTTGGGTCCGAAAGTTGGGAAGTTGGTTCCGAAAGTTGAGAACTTAGTTCCGAAAGTTGGGAACTTAGTTCCGAATGTTGGGAACTTAGTTCCGAAAGTTGGGAACTAGGTTAAGAATGTTCAAAAATTGATTAAGAAAGTTGGGAACATGGTTCCAAAAGTTGGGAACTTGATTCGAAAGATGGGAAATTAGTTCCGGAAGTAGGAAATTTGGTTCCGAAAATTCGAAAGTTAGTTCTGAAAGTTGGGAACTAGGTTATGATAGTTGGGAGAGTGGTTTGAAAAGTTTGGAACTTGTTTCGGAAAGTTCAGAACTTGGTTCTGAAAGTTGGGAACTTGGTTCCGAAAGTTCGAAACTTGGATCCAAGAGTTGGGAATTTTTTTGGAAAGTTGGGACTTTTGTTCCGAAAGTTGGGAGCATGGTTCCGAAAGATGGGAAATTAGTTCCGGAAGTAGGAAACTTAGTTTCAAAAATTCGAAAGTTAGTTCTGAAAGTTGGGAACTAGGTTATGATAGTTGGGAGAGTGGTTCGAAAAATTTGGAACTTGTTTCAGAAAGTTCAGAACTTGGTTCTGAAAGTTGGGAACTTGGTTCCGAAAGTTCGAAACTTGGGTCCAAGAGTTGGGAACTTAGTTTTGAAAGTTGAGATCTTGGTTCCGAAAGTTGGGAACAAGGTTCCGAAAATTAGAAGCTTGATTTCAAAAGTTCCTAACATGGTTCTAAAATTTCGGAACTTAGTTCTGAAAGTTGGGAACTTGGTTACGAAAGTCGGGAACTTGGTTCGGAATGTTCGAAAGTTGGTTCGGAAACTTCGAAACTTGGTTCGAAAAATTCAGAACTTGGTTCGGAAATTTCGAAACTTGGTTCTGAAAGTTGGGAACTTGGTTTCGTAAGTTGTGAACTTAGTACCGAAAGTTAGGAACTTTGTTCGAAAAGTTGGGAATTTGGTTACGAAAGTTGGGATATTGGTTCCGAATGTTAGGAACTTGGTTCCGAAAGTTGGGAACTCCATTGGGAAAGTTCAGAACTTGGGTGAGAAAGTTGGAAATTTGGGTCGGAAAGTTGAAAAACTTGGTTCCGAAATATGAAAACTTGGTTCCAAAAGTTGGGAACTTGGTTCGGAAAGATCGAAACCTAGTTCAGAAAGTTGGGAACTTGGTCCGAAAAGTTGGAAACTAGGTTCTGAAAATTGGGAACTTGGGTCCGAAAGTTTGGAAATTGGTTCCGAAAGTTGGGAATTTGGTTTCGAAAATTGGGAACTTGGTTTATTAAGTTGGGAACATGGTTAAGAATGTTCGGAAATTGATTCAGAAAGTTGGGAACATGGTTCTAAAAGTTCATAACTTGGTTTCGAAAGTTGGGAACTAGGTTCTGAAAGTTGAAAACTATGTTATGAAAGTCGGAAACTTGGTTCGAAAAGTTGGAATTTTTTTTTGGAAAGTTGGGATCTTGTTTCTGAAAGTTGGGAGCATGGTTCCGAAAGTTCGGAACTTAGTTCTGAAAGTTGGGAACTAGGTTATGAAAGTTGAGAGAGTGGTTTGAAAAGTTTGGAACTTGTTTCGGAAAGTTCAGAACTTGATTCTGAATGTTGGGAACTGGGTTCTAAAAGTTGGGAACTTGATTTCGAAAGTTGGGAACTTGGTTTTGAAAGTTGGGATTTTGGTTCCGAGAGTTGAGAAGTTGGTCTCGAAAGTTCGAAACTTTGCTCTGAAAGTTGAGAACTTGGTTCCAAAAGTTCAAAAGTTGGTTCAGAAAGTTCAGAACTTGGTTTAGAAAGTTGGGTACTTGGTTTTGAAAGTTAGGATCTTGATTTTGAAAGTTCGAAACTTGGTTCCGAAAGATTTGAACTTAGTTCTGAAAGTTGGAAACTTGGTTTCGAAAGTTTGTATCTTAGTTCAGGAAGTTGGGAACTTGTTTACAAAAATTAGGAAATTGGTTATGAAAGTTGGTAAGTAGGTTATGAAATTTGGAAACTTAGTTTCGAAAGTTGAGAACTTGGTTCGAAAAGTTGGAACTTGGTTACGAAATTTGGGATCTTGGTTCCAAAAGTTAGGAACTTGGTTCAAAAAGTTCGGATCTTAGTTCTCATTGTTTGGAACTTGGTTACGAAAGTTTGGATCTTGTTTAGGAAAGTTCAGAACTTCGTTCGGAAAGATCGAAACTTGGTTTTAAAAGTTGAGAACTAGGATATGAAAGTTGGGAACTTCATTTCGAAAGTTGGAATCTTTTTTCCGAAAGTCGAGAACTTGCTTTCGAAAGTTCGAAACTTGGGTCCGAAAGTTGAGAACTTGTTTTCGAAAGTTGGGAAACTTGGTTCAAAAAGTTTGGATCTTGTTTAGGAAAGTTCAGAACTTCGTTCGGCAAGATCGAAACTTGGTTCAAAAAGTTGAGAACTAGGATATGAAAGTTGGGAACTTAATTCGAAAAGTTGGTAACTTGGTTACGAAAGTTGGGATCTTGCTTCCAAAAGAAGGGAACTTGGTTCCGAGAAAGTTGGAAACTTGATTTCGAAAGTTGGTAACTTGCTTTCGAAAGTTCGGAACTTTGTTCAGAAAGTTGGGAATTTGGTTCGGAAAGTTTGGAACTTGGATCAGAAAATTCAGAACTTTGTTCGAAAAGTTCAAAACTTGGTTCGAAAAGATTGAACGTGGTTCCAAAAGTTGGGAAATTCATTCCGAAAGTTGGGAAGTTGGTTCCGAAAGTTGGGAACTTGCTTCCGAAAGTTGGGAACTTGGTTTCGAAAGTTCGGAACTTTGTTCAGAAAGTTGGGAATTTGGTTTGGAAAGTTTGGAACTTGGATCAGAAAATTCAGAACTTTGTTCGAAAAGTTCAAAACTTGGTTCGGAAAGTTCGAACGTGGTTCCAAAAGTTCGGAAATTCATTCCGAAAGTTGGGAACTTGGTTCCGAAAGTTGGAAACTTGATTCCGGAAGTTAGGAACTTGGTTCCAAAAGTTGGAACTTGGTTCCAGAAGTTGGGAACTTGGTTACGAAAGTTTGAAACTTGGTTCAGAAAGTTGGGAATTTAGTTCAGAAAGTTCGGAACTTGGTTTGGAAAGTTCGGAACTTGGTTCAGAATGTTCGGAACTGGGTTCCAAAAGTAGGGAACTTCGTTTCGAAACTTGGGATCGTGGTTGCAAAAGTTGGGAATTGGTTACAAAAGTTGGGATCTTTGTTACGATAGTTGAGAACTTGGTTCGGAAAGTTCGTAACGAGGTTCGGAAAGGTGGGAACTTAGTTCTGAAATTTGGGAACTCGGTTCAGAAAGTTGGGAAATTGGTTTCGAAAGTTGGGATCTTCAATCCGAAAGTTGAGAACTTAGTTCCGAAAGTTGGGAATTTTATTCCGAAAGTTGGGACATTGATTACGAAAGTTGGAAACTTGACTAAAAAAGTTGGGAACTTGGTTTTGAAAGTTGGGAATTAGGTTGCGATTGTTGGGAACTTGGTTCCGAAGGATGGGAACTTGGTTCGAAAAGTTGGGAACTTGGTTTCAAAAAGTTGGGATCTTGGTTTCGAAAGTTGGGAATTTGGTTCCGAAAGTTCGAAAGTTGGTTCCGAAAGTTGGGAACTTATTTCGGAATGTTGGAAACTTAGTTTCGAAAGTTGAGAACTTGGTTCTGAAAGTTGGGAACGAGATTCCCAACTTGGTTCTGAAAGTTGCAACTTGGTTTTGAAAGTTGGAAACTTGGTTTTGAAAGTTGGGATCTTGGATCCGAAAGTTGAGAACTTGGTTTTGAAAGTTAGGAACTTGTTTCGGAAAGTTGGGAACTTGTTTCGGAAAGTTGGGAACTAGTTTTCGAAAGTTGGGAACTTGGTTCGGAACTTTCTGAACCATGTTCCCAACTTTTTGGACCAAGTACCGAAATTTGGAAACTTGGTTACGAAAGTTGTGAACTTTGTTACAAAAGTTGGGAACTTGGTTCGAAAGTTCGAAACTTGGTACAATAAATTCGGTACTTGATTTTGAATATTGGGAACCTAGTTTCGAATGTTGAAAACTTGGTTCACAACGTTGGGAACTTAATCCAAAAAGTTGGGAACATTGTTCAGAAAGTTGGAAACTTGATTTCGAAATTTGGGAACTTGCTTCCGAAAGTTCGGAACTTGGTTTCGAAAGTTGGGATCTTGGGTCAAAAAGTTGGGAATTTGGTTCGAAAATTTTGGAACTTGGATCAGAAAATTCGGAACTTTGTTCGAAAAGTTCGGAACTTGGTTCGGAAAGTTTGAATGTGGTTCCAAAAGTTGGAAAATTCGTTCCGAAAGATGGGAACGTGGTTCCGAAAGATGGGAACGTGGTTCCGAAAGATGGGAACGTGGTTTCGAAAGTTGGGAACTTGGTTCCGAAAGTTGGGAAACTTGATTACGAAAGTTTGAAACTTGGTTCAGAAAGTTGGAAATTTGGTTCAGAAAGTTCTGAACTTAGTTTGGGAAGTTCGGAACCTGGTTTAGAATGTTCGAAACTGGGTTCCAAAAGTAGGGAACTTTGTTTCGAAAGTTGGGATCGTGGTTCGAAAAGATGGGAATTGGTTACAAAAGTTGGGATGTTTGTTACGATAGTTGAGAACTTGGTTCGAAAAGTTTGGAATTAGGTTCGGAAAGGTGGGAACTTGGTTCAAAAAGTTGGGAACTTGGTTCGAAAAGTTGGAAAGTTGGTTTCGAAAGTTGGGATCTTCGTTTCCAAAGTTGAGAACTTAGTTCCGAAAGTTGGAAACTTTGTTCCGAAAGTTCGGACATTGGTTACGAAAGTTGGGAACTTGGTTTTGAAAGTTGTGAACTTTGTTCCGAAAGTTCGGACATTGGTTACGAAAGTTGGGAACTTAGTTTTGAAAGTTGGGAATTAGGTTCCGATTGTTGGGAACTTGGTTCCGAAGGATGGAAACTTGGTTTCAAAAGTTGGGATCTTGGTTTCGAAAGTTGGGAACTTAGTTTCAAATGGATCTTGGTTTCGAACGTTGGGAACTTGGTTCCGAAAGTTCGAAAGTTGGTTCCGAAAGCTGAGAACTTGGTTCGGAAAGTTCAGAAAGTTGAGAACTTATTTCGGAATGTTGGAAACGTAGTTTTGAAAGTTGAGAACTTAGTTCTGAAAGTTGGAAACGAGGTTCCAAATGGTTGGAATTGGTTCCAAAAGTTGGGAACTTAGTTCCGAAAGTTTGGAACTTGGTCCAGTAAGTTCAGAACTTGGTTCAGAAAGTTGGGATCTTGGTTCGGAAAGTTGGAAACTTTTTTTTTGCAACAAGGCAAAGGAAATATATTAATACGTAAAAGGATACAATAGAGTTCATACACAACTACCATTAATAGGAATGGTAGAGCTTCCTACCAGCACTAATATGTGACAACATATTATAAATTGCTTAGAGATCAAGGGTTCGATTTCTAGTATGATTATTTGTGTTATATCACAATTGTGTTATTTTGGGTGCGATCATACCAGCACTAAAGCACCGGATCCCATCAGAATTATTCATTTTGTTATCTCATAACATGGTTGCGATCATACTAGCACTAAAGCACCAGATCCCATCAGAACTCCGAAGTTTAGCGTGCTTGGGCGAGAGTAGTACTAGGATGGGTGAGCTTCTCATCCCCCAAAGGAAAAGACCACGCCCCTCACCTTCGGCATTGCCATCAGCAAGGTAGTAGCCAAAACCTTAGGAGAAGAGGAACAAAAGGAAAACCCACAGCCCGGGTCAAGCACAATATAGAGATGCAAACAATGCATCACACGGATTACCCACAACTCGGGCCAAGTAAGAAATATCACATGGACGACCCACAACTCGGGGCCAAGCAATAAAAGCCCACACAGTGAATCACTAATCTTGACGGACAAGAGTGAAATGGACTTGAACGCTCCACCGTTCTGCAATAGCTCTGTTCCTTGGTGTATCGGTGATAGGGCTGGTACCATATATCTGAAGAATTTTGTTTATAACTCTTGTGATAACACTGCTAAGCACACTAGCAGGTGAAGAGGATACATGAGAAAAAATACGATCATTCCGCTCACGCCAAATGAAGTAAACTGAAGTAGCGAGAGAAATACGCCTAATATGAATGAGTCTCCACTCATAACGTCTTCCCACCATCTAAGCTGATCACCCCAATGATGCAAAGGGTTTGCCAAAGACAAAGATCTAGAACCTTGCGCCAAATTATAGCCGAGAAGGGGCAGTGAAAGAATAGGTGTTCAATGGATTCATCTACACCGCAAAAACAACAGCTAGTAGAGTTTGTAATTTCCCAATGTGAAAGTCGATCAAGAGTTGGTAATCTCCGTAAGAGAGCAAGCCATAAGACAAAAGAGTACCTTGGGATCCTTCCCTTGAACCAAACAAGATGATGCCAAGTAACCATGGGATTAGTGGGGGAAATGTCATTGCAAGCTGATGCAATACTGAAAAAAACCATCACTAGATGGCTTCCAGATGATCTGATCGTCATTCGAACTAGTGATAACAGTGCCAATGGAATCCCAAGCACTAAGCAGGTCAAGCTCATGAGCAAGATTACCCAGATGCCAAGTATTTTGCTGTCAAATAGAAGTTGGAAACTTGGTTTCGAAAGTTGGAAACTAGGTTCGGAAAGATTGGAACTTGGTTCTGAAAGTTGGGAACTTGGTTCCGAAAGTTGAGAACTTGGTTCCGATAGTTCAGAGCCTGGTTCAGGAAGTTGGGAACTTTGTTCGAAAAGTTGGAAAGTTGGTTTCGAGAATTGATAACTTGGTTCTGAAAGTTGGGAATTTAGTTCGAAAAGTTCAGAAAGTTGGAAAATGGGTTTCGAAAATTGGGAACTTGGTTCCGAAAGTTGTGAACTTGGTTACAAAAGTTGGGAACTTGGTTCGAAAAATTTGGTACTTGGTTATTGGGAACTTTATTCCAAAAGTTGGGAACTTGACTTCAAAGTTTGGGAATTTGGTTCAGAACGTTGGGAACATGGTTCAAAAATTTGGTAACATGGTTCAGAAAGTTGGGAACTTGGTTCGGAAAGTTGGAAACTTGATTTCGAAAGTTGGGAACTTGGTTTCGAAAGTTGAGAACTTGGTTTCTAAAGTTCGGAACTTGGTTTAGAAAGTTGGGAAATTGGTTCGAAAAGTTTGGAACTTGGATCGGAAAGTTGGGAACTTGGTTCAGAAAGTAGGGAAATTGTTCCGAAAGTTGGGAACGTGGTCTCGAAAGTTGGAAACTTGGTTCCGAAAGTTGGGAACTTGATTACGAAAGTTTGAAACTTGGTTCAGAAAGTTGGTAATTTAGTTTGGAAAGTTCGGAACTTGGTTTGGAAAGTTCGGAACTTGGTTTGGAATGTTCGGAACTGGGTTCCAAAAGTAGGGAACTTCGTTTCAAATATTGGGATCGTGGTTCCAAAAGTTGGGAATTGGTTACAAAAGTTGGGATCTTTGTTACGATTGTTGAGAACTAGGTTCGGAATGTTTGGAACAAGGTTCGGAAAGGTGGAAACTTTTTTTTTGCAACAAGGCAAAGGAAATATATTAATGCACAAAAAGATACAATGGAGTTCATACACGACTACCATTAATAGGAATGGTAGAACTCTCTCATCCCCCCAAGTGAAAAGACCACGCCCTCACCTTCGGCATTGCCATCAGCAAGGTAGTAGCCAAAACCTTGGGAGAAGAGGAACAAAGAAGAAACCCACAGCCCGGGGTCAGGCACAATATAGAATATGCAAGAAGACATCAATTACCCACACCTCGGGCCAAGGAACAAAGCTCACAAGCACAAGCACTGTATCACACGGAATACCCACAACTCGGGCCAAGTAATAAAGCTCATAAGATCATAGCGTTACATTAATAATGGTGGACATAAGTGAGGTAACTCTGGATGCTCCACCTCTCTGCAATGGCTCTATTTTTTTTTTTGCAACAAGGCAAAGGAAATATATTAATACGTAAAAGGATACAATAGAGTTCATGCACGACTACCATTAATGAGAATGATAGAGCTTCTCATCCCCCAAAGGAAAAGACCACGCCCTCACCTTCGGCATTGACATCAGCAAGGTAGTAGCCAAAACCTTAGGAGAAGAGGAACAAAAAGAAAAACCCACAGCCCAGGTCAAGCACAATATAGAGATGCAAACAATGCATCACACAGATTACCCACAACTCGGGCCAAGCAATAAAAGCCCACACAGTGAAATCACTAATCTCAACGGACAGGAGTGAAATGGACTTGAACGCTCCACCGTTCTGCAATAGCTCTGTTCCTTGGTGTGTCGGTGATAGGTCTGGTACCATATATCTGAAGAATTTTTATTTTAACTCTTGTAATAATACTAGTAAGCACACCAGCAGGTGAAGAGGATACATGAGAAAAAATACGTTTATTCCGCTCACGCCAAATGAAGTAAACTGAAGCAGTGAGAGCAATACGCCTAATATAACCAATGAATGGGTCTCCACTCATAATGTCTTCCCACCATCTAAGTTGATCACCCCAATGATGCAAAGGGTTCGCCAAAAGACAAAGATCTAGAACCTTGCGCCAAATTATAGCCGAGAAAGGGCAGTGAAAGAATAGGTGTTCAATGGATTCATCTACACCGCAAAAACAACAGCTAGTAGAGTGTGTAATCCTCCAATGTGAAAGTCGATCAAGAGTTGGTAATCTCCGTAAGAGAGCAAGCCATAAGACAAAAGAGTACCTTGGGATCCTCCCCTTGAACCAAACAAGATGATACCAAGTAACCATGGGATTAGTGGGGGAAATGCCATTGCAAGCTGATGCAATACTGAAAAATCCATCACTAGACGGCTTCCAGATGATCTGATCGTCATTCGGACTAGTGATAACAGTGCCAATGGAATCCCAAGCACTAAGCAGGTCAAGCTCATGAGCAAGATTACCCAAATGCCAAGTATGTTGCTGCCAAATGGAAGATACCCTGGCTGTCCTACTCGAGTAGAGGCGGGCCGGGATATGGTTGTTCATCCTATCAATAAGAAGGTAATCAGGAATCCAAGGATCAAGCCATAGGAAGGTGTTCGTACCATCACCAGTGCGGTACTCTACCAGTCTATAGGTATAATCATGAGCGAAAAGAATGCTACGAAAACACCAAGAGCAGGCCCATGGCCGTTTAACAGACCATATAGAGTCGTTGTTGAGGTATTTAGAGGTGATCCAACGAATCCAGAGAGAGTCTTTCTTTGAAGCAATTGCCCAAATATACCTCATGAGATATGCAATATTAAGGTGAGAGAGTCGATGAAGTCCAAGTCCACCATTTTGATGTGGTTGGCATATATCAGCCCATGAAACTTTATGGATGCTTTTTTTTATCATCACCACTCCATAGGAATCTAGCAAGGAGATGTTCAATGCGGGACGTGACTTTCTGGGGAAGCTTGTAAGCGGCGCACCAGTAGGTAATCTTGCCCTAAAGAACAGATTTGATGAGTGCCAATCTACCCATGTAAGATAGGTGCTTAGCCTTCCAAGAATGGATGCGGCTCTGGATACTCTCAATAAGCGGAAGACAATCATTATATGTAAGTTGCTTAGAAATGAGAGGAACACCTAGGAATCGAGTGGGGAGAGTACCAATAGGCATGCCAAGAGTGTCCTGAACTTTGTCCATCATGTGTCTAGAGCACCCTGCCATATACAGATGTGATTTGGTTGTGCTTGCGGATAGACCTGAAATATCTGCGAAGGATTCCAAAACATTTTTGATCACTCTAGCATTGGATTCAGAGGCTTTGGCAAATATAATGAGATCATCTGCAAACGCTAAGTGAGTAATAAGCGGGTTTTCACATCCCGGGTGTGGAGTGATCATACCTCGCCTTGCTACATCATCAAGGCGAGAGGATAAGTGCTGCATAACAATGAGGAACAGATATGGAGCCATGGGGCAGCCTTGCCTTAGACCTCGAGAACTTCGAAAGAAACCCACAGAAGAACCATTGATATTGATAGTAAATGAGGGGTTGGAGATACAAGCTCGAATCCAACTAATCACCATAGAGGGAAAACCATGAAGGTGAAGTAACTGAAGCAAGAAGTCCCACCGAACAGAATCATAAGCTTTATGAAGATCAACCTTGATGGCCATACGAGCTTGCCCAGAGGAAAGATGATAATTGTGCATAAGGTCATGGCAGAGAGCAATAATCTCATGAATAACCCGACCACGCATAAAAGCATGTTGTGTGATGCTAATCAAATCAGGTAAAATAACCTTGAGCCTATTTGCAATAATTTTAGAAATGAATCTGTAAATCATCTTGCAAATAGAGAGAGGACGATAATCGGCAAATGAGGTAGTGTTGCTCTTCTTAGGGATCAGAGTAATAGAAGTAATATTAGCTTCATTAAGAAGTTTACCAGTCCTGAAAAACTCAAGTATCGCAGCAATAACATCATCCTTAATGATGGGCCAACAAGATTTGTAAAATTCAGCATTTAATCCATCAACACCGGGGGCCTTATCAGAGTTTGACGATAGGATCACCTGTTCAACCTCCTGAGGTGTAACCAGCTGAGACAGTAAGGAAATACTTTGTTGAGAGAGATGATTTGAGACTCGCACATCAGAGAAATTCATATTAAGAATCTCAGGGGCAAACTGCCTAGTAAAGTAGCTAATGGCCTCTTGTTCTAGAGCAAGGCCCTCAAGGGAATTACCATCAGCATCTGTAATAGAAAGTAAGGCATTTCTGTTACATCTGAGCTTCAAGGAATTATGAAAGAATTTAGAATTTGAGTCCCCAAGGCGCAACCAAGTATCCCTTGATTTTTGTCTAAGAGAGGCCTCCTCATTAGCATAGAGCCGTAGAAGTTCAGCCCTGCATTCTGCCTCTTCGGTGAAGGCCCTGTCATCCATATTTGTAGATAGAGTGATAGCCTGTAACTCATGAAGCTTAGATTGTAGTAAGGAAATTTGACTTTTCTGTGCCTTCACCAAGTCTCTAGACCACATTTGTAGTGCCTTTCTGGTTCTTTTCAGCTTCTGGATAAGGATAAACATTCTCGTTGTTCTGTGGCCGAATCGACTACTAACAGGTGAATTCCAAGCTGACTCAATACAATCAAGAAAACCAGTCTCCTGAGGCCAATAATTAAAGAAATGAAAATTCCGAGGCCGCCAGGGTAACTTGCACACCCTAAGTATGACAAAAGTGTGATCAGATACATCAGGACTATGGAAGGTAGCCTCTGAATCTGGAAATGTATGAACCCAATTCTGATTGCATAGAACCCTGTCCAGTTTTTCACATACTCTATTGTGGCCTATAGAAGAATTTGACCATGTAAAAAAGCTGCCTTGACTTTTCATATCAAATAGGCCCAAGTTATCGAGCTGGTCAATAATAGCCTCAATGTAGGAACTATTAACATCACTACCCCCATATTTTTCAGATGGCGAGAAGACCATATTAAAATCCCCGAAAACAGTCCAAGGCCCCTCAACATGATTTGCAAAGTCATTCAAAGCAGTCCAAATATGAGCTCTATCATCATTAGAATAAAGGCCATAAACCACTGAAAAAGAAAATGTTACACCTTGCTGAAGAAATTTGATACTGCCAGAAACCACCTGATCTGTAGAAGCAACGATAGCAATATCCACAATAGCAGGATTCCAAAGACACCATATCCTACCATGATGATTAGGACAAACATTTACATGATAATTCCAGCCTTCCACAATATTCGTAAAAACGCGATCTGAATTTTCCAATTTAACTCTAGTCTCCAAAAGAAAAAAATAATGAAGTTTGTGATGGGAGATCTTACTTCTGATAGCCCTTTGCTTAGCACAGCTATTCAGGCCCCGAATGTTCCAAAAAACTACTTGCATTTGTGGAACTTGGTGATCTTTTTCTTACCCGGTTTCTTAGAACTCTCTGCACCTCCTTTGGCCTTTTTAATCTTGTCATGGACATTTCCAACCTCAATAGGATCATAATCATCATCCTTATGCATATCATCATTATCTGACGAGTCTGCAAGAACATTGAACCTGTTGGGAGAAATTGTAAAGCTTTCAGACTGTGGCCTATCTGGTTCAATAACACTTGTGTTGCCTTTCTTTCGATTATTTCCATCTGAGAGAATAGGAGACATAGTCACGTCCATCACATGCTTTTTAAGATTCCTCTCTTCTTCATTGTGAGCAGCAATATCCTCTTGTTGTAGTTTAGGAGATGGCTGGGGTTGTGCCTTCTTTGGAACCCAAGTCAGATTGGCGCTAGTACCGCAATTCCTAGTAGCATGGCCAAACTTTTTGCAATTTGTGCAGTGAATCGGTATCCAATCATATTCAACATGAATAATATATTCTTCATTATTAACATGCACAGGCAGTTCTCTAGGATAAGTGCAGTCCAAAGTCACCTCAATACAAGCACGCATATAACCCAAACGTTGTTTCGTAGATGACATGTGATCAAGATGGACAGGGTTGCCAATAACGCTGCAAAATTTATTAATAAAGAAAGGAGTCCACATAAATAATGGAACATTAAAAAACTTTACCCAAATAGGAATGGTTGCCATTTCGGCTTTTTCCAACTTCAAAGCTCTATTCCATCTCCGAAGAGCAAGAAATCGATTCTGAATAAACCATGGGCCACCCTCAAGAATAAAATCTGCATCGTCCCTCTGAGAAAATCGAAAAATAAAGAACCCAGACTCCATAGTAAGCACCTCGACGTTGCCACTAATTTTCCACATCTTTGTCACCCAATTTTTCACGACTCTGTAAGGAAGGCGTGGCCCAATAAAGTGTCCAACTAAGGAGGATTGCCAATACTTTACCCCTTCTAGAATCTCTTCTTGAGGAGCTCAATAATAATATTTCCATCCACAAGATTCGGTTCCTCAAATTTTAGCTTAGTTTCAAGTTTATGCGTATTTGAAGAGAATAGCGAACTCCAAGAAGTAGTAATTCCGTGTCCAACCACAGAGTCTGGTGAAGACCTAGGTGGACACTTCAAAGGATGCATATCATGATTAGGAACTGAAGGGAACATGTCTTTGATGGAGGCACGAGAGGCCTCATCAATGTCTAATCCATCTATTGTCTTCATGAGAATTGCCAAAGCTTCAGCATTGGAGGCCTTAGCACAATCAAGAACATTATCAGTGCCATCGAAAATGGACTTTGGTGCAGCACACTGTGAGGAAGCTGCAATTTCAACACGCTTGGGCATAGAACAAACATCACTTGAGAGAAGTCCAGAATCCACATACTTAGAATTCTTCATGGTTGTCAAATCAGAGTGCCTCTTGAGGATGGAGCGAAGAAGGCCCAAGGAGGAAGAAGACGACGAAGCACTGGGATAGGACAATGGATGGCCCCCCAAAGTTGCAATGTCGGCCATACGCCACCGAACAATCACAGAGACCAGCAATCACAATGAAAGTCCAATCTAGATAATAGATGAAATAGTCACAATCACAGACACCACACCGTAAGAAAGATGAAGCGGACCAACCACACAACCCAGTCACCCAATCAAGATATAGCAGCCCGATGTGTGATAACGTCGGAGAGAACCAATCTCAAACCTGAAGGAAGACTCTGCCAATCACCAAGGAAAACACAGACCACCGAGGAAATCACCTGAACACCAGCAATTTCCGCAAGAAAACACCACCACAGCAGCGAGCAAGACACAATCTGCCAGACCAAAGAGCCAACTGTCGGAGAAACGAGGATTCAACCACAGTAGCAAGCACCAATAACCCAAGGGAAGACCACTGCCGGAGGAGTCACCAACCACCAGGGAGGAGCCGCCGTTGATCAGATCAGATGGCAAGCCAACGCCGCAAGCCAGAATAGTCACCAGAAAGATGGAAAAAACGCCGGCAGGATGGAAAACACGGTATCACAGTGGATCTGCCAAAACCCTAGATCTCTAGTGCGCCGCCAACAACAGATCCACGCACACCGGTAAACCAGATCGCCGGGAAAGGAAGGAGGAGACCCGAATCACAGCGGAAAAGATGAAGGAGCCCAAGGAAACCACGGAGGAGTCGCCAGATCGCCGCAACAATCGCCACGGAGCAGCACCTCGAAGGGTGCCGGAGGAAACCCACCGCCGGGGAGGACAAGAGAGCCCAAAGACTCCTGATGGAAGCCACCAAGATCCAGGGAAGACCGGAGAGATGGCCGCCGCCTCCAACAATCGCCGCGCAGCAACGGGATAAGATTACCAATCGCGAAGAGCTCTTCCCAATCGCCCAAAACAAATCCCAAACTGGGCAAACTATTGCCCAGTCGGGTAAAAGATCAGCCCACCACGATCAAACATGTTCCCAATCGGGCAGCTGCAAAAAAACCATACCCAGAATACCCCTCTGCTGCACTCTCTCTCCCAAACCTATTCCCTATCGCCTAGAGAGCTCTCCCCAATCGAGTTAATTTTGACAGCAAAATAAATAATATGACACACCAAGATTCGAATCCCTTTTAAAAAGGTGCAACACGAGCTCTCCCCAATCGAGCTCTATTTTTTGGTGTATCCTTGATTGTTTTGGTAGCATAAACCTGAAGGATCTTGCCTTTAACTGCTGCAATAATACTACTAAGAACGCTCGTAGATGTAGAGGAGACATGAGAGAAAATACGATCATTTCGCTAACGCCAAATGAAGTAAACTGAAGCAATGTACAACAGCCACAGGCCTGCTCTTGGTGCTTACGCAGTATCTTTTTTGCTCGTGATCAAGCAAAGGAACTTGTCGAGTATCGTATTGGTGATGGTATGAATACATTTCTCTGGCTTGATCCTTGGATCCCTGGTTATCTTCTTATTGACATGATGAATAATCACATTCCGGCCCGCCTCTACTCGAGTAGGACCGCTAGGGTTTCTTCTATTTGGCAGCACAATACTTGGCATCTGGGGAACCTTGGCCATGAACTTGTCCTGCACAGTGCTTGGAATTCCATTGGTACTGTGAACACTAGTTCGAATGGAGATCGGGTGCTTTGGAAGCCGTCTGTAGATGGTCGTTATAGTATTGATTCAGCTTGTATTGGCATTTCACTCGCTAAACCTATAACTTCTTGGCATCATCTCGTTTGGTTCAAAGGAAGGGTCCCGATGTATTCTTTTATATTATGGCTTGTTCTCTTACGAAGACTACCAACTCTTGATCGCCTCTCACATTGGGGGATTACTCACTCTACCAGTTGTTCTTTTTGCGGTGTGGATGAATCCATTGAGCACTTATTCTTCCACTGCCCCTTTTCAACTATCATCTAGTGCGAGATTCTAGATCGTTGTCTCTTGGCTAACCCCTTGCATCACTGGGAGGACCAGCTTACATGGTGGGAAGACGTCATGCGTGGGGACACACTAGTTGGCTACATCAGACGCATTACTCTTACTACTTCAGTTTATTTCATTTGGCGTGAGCGAAATGATCGTATTTTCTCTCATGTATCCTCTACATCCACGAGCGTTCTTAGTAATATTATTGCAGAAGTTAAAGGCAAGGTCCTTCAGAATTATGCTACCAAAACAATCAAAGATACACCAAAAAATAGAGCCATTGCAGAAAGGTGGAGCATTCAGAGTTACCTCACTTATGTCCACCAAGATTAATGTCACGCTATATGTTGATCTCATGAGCTTTATTACTTGGCCCGAGTTGTGGGTATTCCATGTGATACATTGATTTTCATGTGAGCTTTATTTCTTAGCCCGAGTTGTGGGTAATCCGTGTGATGCTTTTCTTGCATATTCTATATTGTGCTTGACCCGGGCTGTGGGTTTCTTCCTTGTTCCTCTTCCCCCAAGGTTTTGGCTACTACTTTGCTGATGGCAATGCCGAAGGTGAGGGGAGTGGTCTTTTCTCTTGGGGGGATGAGAGATCTCTACCAATCCTATTAATGGTAGTCGTGTATGAACTCTATTGTATCTTTTTTGAGAATTAATATATTTCCTTTGCCTTGTTGCAAAGAAAAAAAAATGCGTCTAATATAGCCAACTAGAGTGTCCCCACGCATGACGTCTTCCCACCAGTTAAGCTGGTCCTCCCAGTGATGCAGGGGGTTAGCCAAGAGACAACGATCTAAAATCTCGCACCAGATGATAGTTGAAAAAGGACAGTGGAAGAAAAGGTGCTCAATGGACTCATCCACACCGCAAAAACAACAACTGGCAGAGTGAGTAATCCCCCATTGTGAAAGGCGATCAAGAGTTGGTAGTTTGCATAAGAGCACAAGCCACAGTACAAAAGAATACCTCGGGATCCTTCCTTTGAACCAAACAAGATGATGCCAAGAAGTTATAGGGTTAGCAGGGGAGATGCCAATGCAAGCTGAAGCAATAGTAAAACGACCATCTACAGACGGTCTCCAAAACACCTGATCACCATTCGGACCAGTGTTCACAGTACCAATGGAATCCCAAGCACTATGCAAGACAAGTTCATAGCCAAGGTTGCCCAGATGCCAAGTATTGTGCTGCCAAATAGAAGAAACCCGAGCGGTCCTACTCGAGTAGAGGCGGGCCGGAATGTGATCATTCATTCTATCAATAAGACGATAACCAGGAATCCAAGGATCAAGCCAGAGAAATGTATTCATACCATCACCAATGCGATACTCTACAAGTTCCTTTGCTCGATCACGAGCAAAAAGGATACTGCGGAAACACCAAGAGCAGCCTTGTGGCTGTCGTACAGTCCAAATGGAATCGTTGTTGAGGAATTTAGAGTTGATCCAACGGATCCATAAAGAGTCTTTCTTTGAAACAATAGCCCAGATATACCTCATAAGGTACGCGATGTTAAGGTGAGAGAGTCAATGAAGCCCAAGCCCACCACTTTGATGCGGCTGACAAATGTCATCCCAAGAGACTTTATGGAAGCTTCTTTTATCATCCCCCCTCCACAGGAATCTTGCAAGAAGTTGTTCAATACGAGATATGACTCTCTGGGGTAGCTTGTAAGCGGCGCACCAATAGGTGATCTTACCCTATACAACAGATTTAATAAGTGCCAACCTGCCCATGTAAGATAGGTGCCTTGCCTTCCAAGAGTTGGGAAGTTGGTTTCGAAAGTTCGGAACTTGGTTCGAAAAGTTGGGAAGTCGATTCTGAAAGTTGGGAACTAGGTTCCGAATGTTGGGAACTTGGTTTCGAAGGAAGGGAACTTGGATCGAAAAGTTGGGAACTTGGTTTTGAAAGTTGGGATCTTAATTCGGAAAGTTCATAACTTGGTTTAGAAAGTTGGGAACTTAATTTGGAATGTTGGATACTTGGTTTCGAAAGTTGAAAACTTGGTCCTAAAAGTTGGGAACTAGGTTTCGAATGTTGGGAACTTGTTTCGAAAGTTGGGAAATTGGTTTTGAAAGTTGGGATCTTGGGTCCGAAAGTTTCGAACTTGGTTCCGAAAGTTGGGAACTTATTTCCGAAAGTTGGGAACTTGGTTCGAAAAGTTGAAAACTTGGTTTCGAAATTTGAGAACTTGGTTCCGAAAGTTAGGAACTTATTTCGGAAAGTTGGGAACTTATTTTCGAAAGTTGGGGACTTGGTTTCGAAAGTGGGGAACTTGGTTCAGTACATTGGAAAATTGGTTACAAAAGTTGGTAACTTGGTTATGAAAGTAACTTGATTTGAAAAGTTGGGAACTTGGTTCGGAAAGTTATAAACTTGGTTCAGAAAGTTGAGAACTTGGTTACGAAAGTTGGGAACTTTTTTCAACAAGGCAAGTGTATTGTATTAGTAATGAAGAAGTTGTGTACATGTAAAGTTCAGTAGCCAATCACCCTAGGACAAAAGAGTCTAGAACCTCACCTTCGGCATAGCCATCAGCAAGGTCAAGACCCAATCCCTAGGGTTGATACAATCATAGCAATCTAAAAAGAAAAGACATCCCACAGCCCGGGAAAGGCACACGAGTCATGATGACCTAAAACTCACAAACTGAAAGAAGTGATACACAATAAGTCCCACAGCCCGGGAAAAGCTCACAATCATACCGACACGTCCAGCAATATAGAAAAAGGAATAATCACAAAGTCCCACAGCCCAGGAAAAGCAATAACCAAGCTAGAGTGATAGGCCTGGCTCAAATCCAGGGGCATAAAAATACTGAATAACCAAAAGACGCATCATATCAGTTTCCTAAATCCCCAGTGGTGCCCCTAGTCCTCTTCTGCATAGTGTCATCCAGGATATGTTTGGCAAGGGCCTCCCAAGATAATTGTCCTTCCTCATGCAACCGTCGATTCCGCTCTCTCCACAGATGATGAATAGTGGTAGTGAGAAGAAGTTTTCTCAATAGCTTGGCATCAGAGGAGCCGCCAAATTGACTCAAAAGCCATGGCATACAAGTCGCCAAGGTATCCCCATGTGGCATCATCCCAAGTACCTTGCGCCAGATTTTTAGAGAGTGAGTGCAGCATAATAGGATATGATCTATGCTCTCACTATCTTCTCTACATATGTAGCAAATATTTGGCCCTTGCTTACCCCATCTATGCATGCGGTCAAATGTTGGGAGCCTTCTCCAGAAAGCCAGCCATGAGATGAAGGAGAATCGAGGTACATGGCTTTTAAACCATAGCAGACTATTCCAATCGACATCAGGCTCAGTGGAATTCAATTTATTGTATGCCGACTTAAGGCTGAAGGTGCCCGATGGGGAAGCTGTCCAAAGGATGGCATCACACCCATGTCTATCATGAAGTCGGACCTGGTGTAGGGTGTGCCAAGCATCGAATAAGAACGAATGGTGGAATCCAACCGTGTTCCACCCTTCGGGAAAAAAGATATCAGATACTAGATCAGTAGGGAGAGCAGGGATACTATAAGGGTAACGTCTAACAATGTGAAAAAGAATCCCATCAGGGTGCCATGGGTCATGCCATAGCCTGGTACCTTCAACATTTCCTATTTGGTGCCTGATGAATGGTTGAGCAAGATATCTAACGTTGAAAATGCTCCTTGTCACCCAAGCAAGTGTAGAAGGGACCTGGCGAGTCCAAATAGAGTGCTCCCTCAAGTAATTGCTATGAACCCATCTCACCCAAAGTGAGTCCTTCTTAGATGCAATGGCCCATATGTATCTCATCATACATGCTTGATTAAGCTTCCTGATATTTCTCAGCCCCAAGCCACCCTTTTCTTTTGGTTTGCACACGGAGAACCAGGCGATCCGTTGGTTACACTTGAGCGATCAACCAGACCAAAGGAACCGGGCCAAGAGCTGCTCAATACGGATAATAACCTGTAGAGGGAGAGAAAAAGAAGAGCACCAATATAATATATTTCCCATCAGAACAGATTTGATAAGCTCCAAACGACCTGCAAAAGAGAGACATTTACTAGTTCATCCATTGATTTGTGATGCAATGCTATCCATCAGGGGCTGGCAGTCCTGGAAAGATGGCCTAGTCGATAGTAGAGGAATCCCCAACTATCGAACTGGTAGAGAACCAAAAGGCATGTCCAACACCGTAGCAATAGAAGCCCTCAGCTCCGGGGATGTACCAGAGATGTATAAGTGGGATTTCAAGTTGCTCGTACGCAGTCCTGAAACTTGGTGAAAGTGCTCTAGGCAATCCTTTAAAGTTGTGGCTGACATAATATCTGCTTTAGAGAATAAAAATAGATCATCAGCAAAGGACAAATGGGTAACAAGTGGAGTGAGGCACCTATGGTGGGGCGTAAGCCTTCTAGATGCAACTTGATCATCCAATAGGTCCGAAAAATACTGCATAGCTAGGATAAACAGATAAGGAGCCATGGGACATCCCTGACGGAGACCTCTGCTACTCTGAAAGAACCCACAACTAGTGCCGTTCATGTTTATTGTAAATTTGGGATTGGAGATGCATGCTTTGACCCAGCTAATCATTATCCCTTGGAAGCCATATTGTCTCATTAGTTCAAGCAAGAAATCCCATCTGACTGAATCGTAAGCTTTATGAAGATCTCGCTGCAAGTGATACCCTGTCATAAGCTCATGGCATAGAGCAATATTTTCATGAATAAGACGGCCTTTCAGAAAAGCATGTTGGTTGGGACCAATGAATTCACCCAGGACCTTCTGCAACCTGTTTGCAATGATTTTAGAGATAAATCGATAAATTATCTTACATACCGATATGGGGCGGTAATCTGCAAAAGAATCAGGGCGCTTCTTCTTTGCCACTAATGTTATTGAAGTGATGTTGATTTCCTGAAGGAGGCATTTGGAATCAAAAAAACTCTGGATAGCTCTAATGACATCTTGCCCAAGAATTTCCCACGTGGCCACAAAGAATTCTTTGGTAAAACCATCAATTCCTGGAGCTTTGTTATTAGGCGATTGCTGAATAGCATCCAGAATCTCTTGAACAAGGATTGGCTTTCCCAGAAGTTCAATACTTTCTTGCTTCAATCTTCTATAAATCTTGATCCTCGAGAAATCTACAGGAGCAAATGGAGCATTAAACAGGTTAGTAAAGAAATTCACCGCTTCCTGATTCACCCGATCACCATATACCCGCTGCCCCAAATCGTTCACAATAGAGTGGATAACATTTTTGTGGCATCTCTGCTTAAAGGCCCGGTAGAAATACTTAGAATTGGAATCCCCAAGTTTGAGCCATTGGACTCTAGATTTCTGCTTCAGGCTTGCTTCTTCATCATTCAAAAAAGACTGAAGCCGCCCCCTTAGTTCTCTTTCCTCCATGTGTAAAACGTTGTCAAGTGGACACTGCTGAATTTGAGTCTGCAGGACCTCCAGGTGCTCTACTAATTTCCTCTTCTCCGCAGTGTCTCGGATGTGATTTTTAAAGGCCCACTGTTTGAAGGACCGCTTGGTAAGCTTAAGCTTTTGAACCAGAGAGAACATAGGTGAGGGTCTTCTACCATCTCTACAGATTACCAGCTGATCCCAAGCCTTTTTAACTACACTCAGAAAATCATGTTTATGGATCCATTGATTAAAGAACTTGAATGGGCATTTACTTCGCTCGGGTTCCTGACATCGGAGTAAAGCAAGAGTGATCAGATATCCCCGGGTTATGGAAGACTGCCTCACTGTCAGGGTATAAGGAGAGCCAATCTGCATTCACTAGCACCCTATCCAACTTGCACATTATCCTGCTAGAGCCAATCTGGTTATTAGTCCAAGTGTATTTGCATCCTATCCATTTAAGATCAGAGAGCTCTAAATTGTCCAGGCAATCTTCTATCTGAGTACCAGCCGATGAAGGAAAGTGTCGGCCAAGAGCCAGATATCTGTTACAGAAACGCAGCCCAAGAGCCAATCACAACGCTGATAGCCGCAGGAAGAGAAAGGATGAAGAACTCAGCCTACAGGAGGAAGAGAACCCCGAAAACCACACCACCACAGGAAACCAATTCACTGCACTATGATAGAGAGGGCCGCCGCAATGAACAGCACCCAAGGATCGCCGGAAGATGCCCACCGCAGCGAACAAGACGATGGGAAATTCACAGCAAAGCAGCCGAAGGAGAGACCACCGCCCAGAAAAAACAAAGCCCCTCCACCAAGCCCCAGCCGCCGGACAGATGAAGATACCGGAGACAGCAATCCGCTACGCCAAAGAGAGAACAATTCCGACGAGAAGAGCCCACAGGAACCACGCCGGAAGGGCAAAAAAGACGCAGGATAACCTAGGTTTTGAAGAACCCTAGATTCGCAGACCGTCGCCGCTCAACGCCTCCCGTCCGCCGACAACCACCGCCCGAGAACTACACCGCCTCTTCACCGAAAGTTGGGAACTTGGTTCAAAAAGTTAGGATCTTCGTTCGAAAAGTTAGGATCTTCGCTCCGAAAGTTGGGAACTTGGTTTCGAAAGTTCGGAACTTAGTTGAGAAAGTTGGGAACTTGGTTCGAAAAGATTGGAACTTGGTTCTGAAAGATGGGAACTTGGTTTTGACAGTTGGGAACTTGGTTCCGAAAGTTCAGAGCCTGGTTTAGGAAGTTGGGAACTTTGTTCGAAAAGTTGGAAACTTGGTTTCGAGAATTGAGAACTTGGTTCTAAAAGTTAGGGAATTTTGTTCGGAAAGTTCAGAACATGGTTCAGAAAGTTCCGAACTGGGTTTCAAAAGTTGGGAAATTGGTTCCGAAAGTTGGGAACTTTGGTTCGAAAAGTTATGATTTTCGTTACGAATATTGGGAACTTTGGTTCGGAAAGTTATGAGTTGGGGACTTGGTTCTGAATGTTGGGAACTTAGTTACGAATATTGAGAACTAAGTTACAATTGTTGGGAACTTTTTTCCAAAAGATGGGAACTTGATTTTGAAAGTTCAAAACTTGGTTCAAATAGATGGGAACTTCATTCCAAAAGTTGAGAACTTGGTTTCGAAAGTTTGGAACTTGGTTGCGAAAGTTGAAAACTTGGTTTGGAAAGATCGAAACTTGGTTCCGAAAGTTGGGAAATTAGTTCCGACAGTTTGGAACTTGGTTTCGAAGTTGGGAACTTGGTTCTGAAAGTTGGGAACTTGGTTCTGAAAGTCCTGAGCTTGGTTCTGGAAGTTGGGAACTTTATTCGTAAAGTTGGAAACTTGGTTTCAAATGTTAAGAACTTGGTTCTGAAAATTGGGAATTTGGTTCGGAAAGTTCGGAATATGATTCAGAAAGTTGGAAAATGGGTTTCGAAAGTTCGAAACTTGGTTCCGAAAGTTTTGAACTTGATTACAAAAGTTGGAAACTTGATTTTGAATATTGGGAACTTTGTTCCAAAAGTTAGGAACTTAGTTTCAAAAGCTGGGAACTTGGTTCAAAACGTTGGGAACTTGGTTCAAAAAGTTGGGAACATGGTTCAGAAATTTGGGAACTTGGTTCAGAAAGTTGGAAACTTGATTTCGAAAGTTGGAAACTTAGTTCCGAAAGTCGGGAACTTGGTTTCGAAAGTTTTTTTTTTTTTGCAACAAGGCAAGTGAATTGTATTAGTAATTAAGAAGATGAATACATGTAAAGTTCAGTAACCAATCACCCTAGGACAAAAGAGTCTAGAACCTCACCTTCGGCATAGCCATCAGCAAGGTCAAGACCCAATCCCTAGGGTTGATGGTCCCACTACGATACAATCATAGCAATCTAAAAAGAAAAGACATCCCACAGTCCGGGAAAGGCACACAAGTCATGATGACCTAAAACACACAAACTAAAAGAAATGATACGCAATAAGTCCCACAGCCCGGGAAAAGCTCACAATCATATCGACACATCTATCAATATAGAAACAGGAATAATCACAAAGTCCCACAGCCCAGGAAAAATAATAACCAAGCAAGAGAGGCCTGGCTCAAATCCGGGGGGGGCATAAGAATACTGGATAGCCAAACGACGCACCATATCAGTTTCCTGCATCCACAGTGGTGCCCCTAGTCCTCTTCTGCATAGTGTCATCCAGGATATGTTTGGCAAGGGCCTCCCAAGATAATTGTCCTTCCTCATGCAACCGTCGATTCCGCTCTCTCCACAGATGGTGAATAGTGGTAGTGAGAAGAAGCTTCCTCAATAGCTTGGCATCAGAGGAGCCGCTAAATTGACTCAAAAGCCATGGCATACAATTCGCCAGGGTATCCCCATGTGGCATCATCCCAAGTACCTTGCGCCAAATTTTTAGAGAGTAAGTGCAGCAGAACAGGATATGATCTATACTCTCACTATCTTCTCTACATAGGTAGCAAATATTTGGCCCTTGCTTACCCCATCGATGCATGCGGTCAAATGTTGGGAGCCTTCTCCAGAAAGCCAGCCATGAGATGAAGGAAAATCGAGGTACATGGCTTTTAAACCACAGTAGACTATGCCAATCTACATCAGGTTCAGTGGAGTTCAAGTTGTTATAAGCCGACTAAAGGCTGAAGGTGCCCGATGGGGAAGCTGTCCAAAGGATGACATCACACCCATGTCTATCATGAAGTCGGACCTGGTGTAGGGTGTGCCAAGCGTCGAAAGTTCGGAACTTGGTTCAGAAAGTTGTGAAATTGGTTCGGAAAGTTTGGAACTTGGTTCGAAAAGTTTGAAACTTTCTTCGGAATGTTTAGAACATTTTTTTTGCAACAAGGCAAGTGTATTGTATTAGTAATGAAGAAGATGTGAATATGTAAAGTTCAGTAGCCAATCACCCTAGGACAAAAGAGTCTAGAACCTCACCTTCGGCATAGCCATCAGCTAGGTCAAGACCCAAACCCTAGGGTTGATGGTCCCGCTACAATACAATCATAGCAATCTAAAAAGAAAGACATCCCACAGCCCGGGAAAGGCACACAAGTCATGATGCCCTAAAAACTCACAAACTGAAAGAAGTAATAAGCAATAAGTCCCACAGCCCGGGAAAAGCTCACAATCATACCGACACGTCTAGTAATATAAAAATAGGAATAAGCACAAAGTCCCACAGCCCAGGAAAAGCAATAACCAAGAAAGAGTGATAGGCCTGGCTCAAATCAAGGGGCTTAAAAATACTGAATCCCACAGCCCGGGATAGGCACCACCTCTTGTAAGATAGTACGCAAACTAGAAGTGCAAGAATAAACAAAAGACGCACCATATCAGTTTCCTGCATCCCCAGTGGTCCTCTTCTGCATAGTGTCATCCAGGATATGTTTGGCAAGGACCTCCCAAAATAATTGTCCTTCCTCATGCAACCGTCGATTCCGCTCTCTCCCCAGATGGTGAATAGTGGTAGTGAGAAGAAGCTTTCTCAATAGCTTGGCATCAGAGGAGCCGCCAAATTGACTCAAAAGCCATGGCATACAATCCGCCAAGGTATCTTCATGTGGAATCATCCCAAGTACCTTGCGCCAGATCTTTAGAGAGTAAGTGCAGCATAATAGGATATGATCTATGCTCTCACTATCTTCTCTACATAGGTAGCAAATATTTGGCCCTTGCTTACCCCATCTATGCATGCGGTCAAATGTTGGGAGCCTTCTCCAGAAAGCTAGCCATGAGGTGAAGGAGAATCGAGGTACATGGTTTTTAAACCATAACAGACTATGCCAATCGACATCAGGCTCAGTGGAATTCAATTTATTGTATGCCGACTTAAGGCTGAAGGTGCCCGATGGGGAAGTTGTTTAAAGGATGGCATCACACTCATGTCTATCATGAAGTCAGACCTGGTGTAGGGTGTGCCAAGCATCGAATAAGAACGAATGGTGGAATCCAACCGTGTTCCACCCTTTGGGAGAAAGGATATCAGATACTAGATCAGTAGGGAGAGCAGGGATACTATAAGGGTATCGTCTAACAATGTGAAAGAGAATCCCATCAGGGTGCCATGGGTCATGCCATAGCCTGGTACCTTCACCATTTCCTATTTGGTGTCTGATGAATGATTGAGCAAGATATCTAACGTTGAAAATGCTCCTTGTCACCCAAGCAAGTGTAGAAGGGACCTGGCGAGTCCAAATAGAGTGCTCCCTCAAGTAATTGCTATGAATCTATCTCACCCAAAGTGAGTCCTTCTTAGATGCAATGGCCCATATGTATCTCATCATACATGCTTGATTAAGCTTCCCGATATTTCTCAGCCCCAAGCCACCCTTTTCTTTTGGTTTGCACACGGACAACCAGGCGATCCGTTGGTTACACTTGAGCGATCGACCAGACCAAAGGAACCGGGCCAAGAGCTGCTCAATACGGATAATAACCTGTTGAGGGAGAGAAAAAGAAGAGCACCAATATAATATATTTCCCATCAAAATAGATTTGATAAGCTCCAAACGACCTGCAAAAGAGAGACATTTACTAGTCCATCCATTGATTTGTGATGCAATGCTATCCATCAGGGGCTGGCAGTCCTGGAAAGATGACCTAGTCGATAGTAGAGGAATCCCCAAGTATCGAACTGGTAGAGAACCAAAAGGCATGTCCAACACCGTAGCAATAGAAGCCCTCAGCTCCGGGGATGTACTAGAGATGTATATGTGGGATTTCAAGTTGCTCGTACGCAGTCCTGAAACTTGGTGAAAGTGCTCTATGCAATCCTTTAAAGTTGTGCCTGACATAATATCTACCTTAGAGAATAAAAATAGATCATCAGCAAAGGACAGATGGGTAACAAATGGAGTGAGACACCTGTGGTGGGGCGTAAGCCGTCCAGATGCAACTTGATCATCCAATAGGTTCGAAAAATGGACTTGTCGACCATGAAGAACTCAAAGCTTGTGGAATTTAGCATTCTTTCATGTGATGTTCGTCGTGATCGTTCTATGGCCAGGCGTGTTGAAATTGCCACTTCCTCTCAGTGTGTTGCACCAGATTGTCATGTCACTGCTGATGTCTTTGATTGTGCTAAGGCCTCAAATGCTGAAGCTATGAAAATTCTCATGAAGACAATAGATGAATTAGATATTGATGAGGCCTCTCGTTCCTCCATCAAAGGTATGCTCCCTTCAGTTTCTCATCACGATATGCATCTTTTGAATTGTCCACCTAGGTCTTCATCAGAACCTATGGTTGGACTCGGAATTACTTCTTCTTGGAGTTCGCTATTCTCCTCAGATGCGCATTCACTTGAAACTAAGCTTAGTTTTGAGGAACCGAATCTTGTGGACGGTAATATTATTATTGAGGCTCCTCCAGAAGAGATTTTAGCAGGGGAAAAGTATTGGCAATCCTCCTTAGTTGGTCACTTTATTGGGCCACGTCTTCCTTACCGAGTCGTGAAAAACTGGGCGACAAAGATGTGGAAAATTAGTGGCAACGTCGAGGTGCTTACTATGGAGTCTGGGTTCTTTATTTTTCGATTCTCACAGAGGGACGATGCAGATTCTATTCTTGAGGGTGGCCCATGGTTTATTCAGAATAGATTTCTTGCTCTTCGGAGATGGAATAGAGCTTTGAAGTTGGAAAAAGCTGAAATGGCTACCATTCCTATTTGGGTAAACTTTTTTAATGTTCCATTATTTATGTGGACTCCTTTCTTTATTAACAAATTTTGCAGCGTCATTGGCAACCCTGTCCATCTTGATCACATGTCATCCACAAAACAACGGTTGGGTTATATGCGTGCTTGTATTGAGGTGACGTTGGACTGCACTTATCCTAGAGAACTGCCTGTGCGTGCTAATAATGAAGAATATATTATTCATGTTGAATATGATTGGATACCGGTTCACTGTGCAACTTGCAAAAAGTTCGGCCATGCTACTAGGAATTGCGGCAATAGCGCCAATCCGATTTGGGTTCCAAAGAAGGCACAACCTCAGCCATCCCCTAAACCACAACAAGAGGATATTGCTGCCCAAAATGAAGAAGAGAGGAATCTTGGAAAGCATGTGAAGGATATGAATATGTCTCCTAGTCCCTCAGATGAAAATATTCGAAAGAAAGGCAAAACAAGTGTTATTGAACCAGATAGGCCACAGTCTGAAAGCTTAACAATTTCTCCCAACAGGTTTAATGTGCTTGCAGATTCGTCAGATAATGATATGCATAATGATGATGATTATGATCCTATTGAGGATGAAAATGTCCATGTCAAGATTAGCATAGTCTGCTGAGCCCGATGTAGATTGGCATAGTCTGCTATGGTTTAAAAGCCATGTACCTCGATTCTCCTTCATCTCATGGCTGGCTTTCTGGGGAAGGCTTCCAACATTTGACCGTATGCATAGATGGGATAAGCAAGGGCCAATTATTTGCTACCTATGTAGAGAAGATAGTGAGAGCATAGATCATATTCTGTTACGCTGTACTTACTCTCTAGAAATCTGGCGCAAGGTACTTGGGCTGATGCCACATGGGGATACCTTGGCGAATTGTATGCCATGGCTTTTGAGTCAATTTGGCGGCTCCTCTGATGCCAAGCTATTGAGAAAGCTTCTTCTCACTACCACTATTCATCATCTGTGGAGAGAGCGAAATCGACGATTGCATGAGGAAGGACAATTATCTTGGGAGGCCCTTGCCAAACATATCCTGGATGATACTATGCAGAAGAGAACTAGGGGCACCACTGGGGATGCAGGAAACTGATATGGTGCGTCTTTTGGGTATTCAGAATTTTTATGCCCCCCAAATTTGAGCCAGGCCTAACACTCTTGCTTGGCTATTGTTTCCTGGGCTGTGGGACTTTGTGATTATTCCTTTTTTCTATATTGATAGACGTGTCGGTACCATTGCGAGCTTTTCCCGGTCTGTGGGATTTATTGCGTATCATTTCTTTCAGTGTGCGAGTTTTAGGTCATCATGACTTGTGTGCCTTTCCCGGGCTGTGGGATGTCTTTTCTGTTTAGATTGCTATGATTGTATCGTAGCGGGACCATCAACCCTAGGGATAGAGCCTTGACCTTGCTGATGGCTATGCCGAAGGTGAGGTTCTAGACTCTTTTGCCCTAGGGTGATTGGCTACTGAACTTTACCTGTACTCATCTTCTTCACTACTAATACAATACACTTGCCTTGTTGCAAAAAAAAAAAAAAGGCCAAAGGAGGTGCAGAGAGTTCTAGGAAACCGAGCAAGAAAAAGAACACCCAGTCCCATAAATGCAAGTAGCATTTTGGAATATTCGGGGCCTGAATAGCTGTGCTAAGCAAAGGGCTATCAGAAGTAAGATCTCCCATCACAAGCTTCATTGTTTCTTTCTTTTGGAGACTAGAGTTAAATTCGAAAATTCAGCTCGCGTCTTTACGAATATTGTGGAAGGCTGGAACTATCATGTCAATGTCTGTCCTAACCATCATGGTAGGATATGGTGTCTTTGGAATCCTGCTGTTGTGGATATTGCTATCGTTGCTTCTACAAATCAGGTGGTTTCTGGTAGTATTAAATTTATCCAGCAAGGTACAACATTTTCTTTTTCAGTGGTTTATGGCCTTTATTCTAATAATGATAGAACTCATATTTGGACTGCTTTGAATGACTTTGCAAATCATGTTGAGGGGCCTTGGACTATTTTCGAGGATTTTAATATGGTCTTCTCGCCATCTGAAAAATATGGGGGTAGTGATGTTAATAGTTCCTACATTGAGGCTATTACTGACCAGCTCGATAACTTGGGCCTATTTGATATGAAAAGTCAAGGCAGCTTTTTTACATGGTCAAACTCTTCCATAGGCCACAATAGAGTATGTGAAAAACTGGACAGGGTTCTATGCAATCAGAATTGGGTTCATACATTTCCAGATTTAGAGGCTACCTTCCATAGTCCTGATGTATCTGATCACACTTTTGTCATACTTAGGGTGTGCAAGTTACCCTGGCGGCCTCGGAATTTTCATTTCTTTAATTATTGGCCTCAGGAGACTGGTTTTCTTGATTGTATTGAGTCAGCTTGGAACCCACCTGTTAGTAGTCGATTCGGCCACAGAACAACGAGAATGTTTATCCTTATCCAGAAGCTGAAAAGAACCAGAAAGGCACTACAAATGTGGTCTAGAGACTTGGTGAAGGCACAGAAAAGTCAAATTTCCTTACTACAATCTAAGCTTCATGAGTTACAGACTATCACTCTATCTACAAATATGGATGACAGGGCCTTCACCGAAGAGGCAGAATGCAGGGCTGCACTTCTACGGCTCTATGCTAATGAGGAGGCCTCTCTTAGACAAAAATCAAGGGATACGTGGTTGCGCCTTGGGGACTCAAATTCTAAATTCTTTCATAATTCCTTGAAGCTCAGATGCAACAGAAATGCCTTACTTTCTATTACAGATGCTGATGGTAATTCCCTTGAGGGCCATGCTCTAGAGCAAGAGGCCATTTGCTACTTTACTAGGCAGTTTGCCCCTGAGATTCTTAATGTGGATTTCTCTGATGTGCGAGTCTCAAATCATCTCTCTCAACAAAGTATTTCCTTACTGTCTCAGCTGGTTACACCTCAGGAGGTTGAACAGGTGATCCTATCGTCAAACTCTGATAAGGCCCCCGGTGTTGATGGATTAAATGCCGAATTTTACAAATCTTAATGGTCCATCATTAAGGATGATGTTATTGTTGCGATATTTGAGTTTTTCAGGACTGGTAAACTTCTTAATGAAGCTAATATTACTTCTATTACTCTGATCCCTAAGAAGAGCAACACTACCTCATTCGCCGATTATCGTCCTCTCTCTATTTGCAAGATGATTTACAGATTCATTTCAAAAATTATTGCAAACAGGCTCAAGGTTATTTTACCTGATTTGATTAGCATCACACAGCATGCTTTTATGCGTGGTCGGGTTATTCATGAGAATATTGCTCTCTGCCATGACCTTATGCACAATTATCATCTTTCCTCTGGGCCAGCTCGTATGGCCATCAAGGTTGATCTTCATAAAGCTTATGATTCTGTTCGGTGGGACTTCTTGCTTCATTTACTTCAACTTCATGGTTTTCCCCCTATGGTGATTAGTTGGATTCGAGCTTGTATCTCAAACCCCTCATTTACTATTAATATCAATGGTTTTTCTGTGGGTTTCTTTCGAAGTTCTCGGGGTCTAAGGCAAGGCTGCCCCATAGCTCCATATCTGTTCCTCATTGTTATGCAGCACTTATCCTCTCGCCTTGATGATGTAGCAAGGCGAGGTATGATCACTCCACACCCGGGCTGTGAAAACCCGCTTATTACTCACTTAGCGTTTGCAGATGATCTCATTATATTTGCCAAAGCCTCTGAATCCGATGCTAGTGTGATCAAAAATGTTTTGGAATCCTTCGCAGATATTTCAGGTTTATCCGCAAGCACAACCAAATCACATCTGTATATGGCAGGGTGCTCTAGACACATGATGGACATAGTTCAGGACACTCTTGGCATGCCTATTGGTACTCTCCCCACTCGATTCCTAGGTGTTCCTCTCATTTCTAAGTAACTTACATATAATGATTGTCTTCCGCTTATTGAGAGTATCCAGAGCCGCATCCATTCTTGGAAGGCTAAGCACCTATCTTACATGGGTAGATTGGCACTCATCAAATCTGTTCTTCAGGGCAAGATTACCTACTGGTGCGCCGCTTACAAGCTTCCCCAGAAAGTCACGTCCCGCATTGAACATCTCCTTGCTAGATTCCTATGGAGTGGTGATGATAAAAAAGGCATCCATAAAGTTTCATGGGCTGATATATGCCAACCACATCAAAATGGTGGACTTGGACTTCATCAACTCCCTCACCTTAATATTGCATATCTCATGAGGTATATTTGGGCAATTGCTTCAAAGAAAGACTCTCTCTGGATTCATTGGATCACCTCTAAATACCTCAACAATGACTCTATATGGTCTGTTAAACGGCCATGGGCCTGCTCTTGGTGTTTTCGTAGCATTCTTTTTGCTCGTGATTATGCCTATAGACTGGTAGAGTACCGCATTGGTGATGGTACGAACACCTTCCTATGGCTTGATCCTTGGATTCCTGATTACCTTCTTATTGACAGGATGGACAATCATATCCCGGCCCGCCTCTACTCGAGTAGGATAGCCAGGGTATCTTCCATTTGGCAGCAACATACTTGGCATTTGGGTAATCTTGCTCATGAGCTTGACCAGCTTAGTGCTTGGGATTCCATTGGCACTGTTATCACTAGTCCGAATGACGATCAGATCATCTGGAAGCCGTCTAGTGATGGTTTTTTCAGTATTGCATCAGCTTGCAATGGCATTTCCCCCACTAATCCCATGGTTACTTGGTATCATCTTGTTTGGTTCAAAGGGAGGATCCCAAGGTACTCTTTTATCTTATGGCTGGCTCTTTTACGGAGATTACCAACTCTTGATCGACTTTCACATTGGGGGATTACACACTCTACTAGCTGTTGTTTTTGCGGTGTAGATGAATCCATTGAACATCTATTCTTTCACTGCCCTTTCTCGACTATAATTTGGCGCAAGGTTCTAGATCTTTGTCTTTTGGCGAACCCTTTGCATCATTGGGGTGATCAGCTTAGATGGTGGGAAGAAGTTATGAGTGGAGACTCATTCATTGGCTATATTAGACGTATTGCTCTCACTGCTTCAGTTTAGTTCATTTGGCGTGAGCGGAATGAACGTATTTTTTCTCATGTATCCTCTTCACCTGCTGGTGTGCTTAGTAGTATTATTACAAGAGTTAAAATCAAAATTCTTCAGATATATGGTACCAGGCCTATCACCGACACACCAAGGAACAAAGCTATTGCAGAACGGTGGAGCGTTCAAGTCCATTTCACTCCTATCCGTTGAGATTAGTGATTTCACTGTGTGGGTTTTTTGCTTGGCCCGAGTTGTGGGTGGTTCATGTGATATTTCTTACTTGGCCCGAGTTGTGGGTAATCCGTGTGATGCCTTGTTTGCATCTCTATATTGTGCTTGACCCGGGCTGTGAGTTTTTCTTTGTGTCCCTCTTCTCCTAAGGTTTTGGCTACTACCTTGCTGATGGCAATGCCGAAGGTGAGGGGCGTGGTCTTTTCCTTTGGGGGATGAGAAGCTCTACCATTCCTATTAATGGTAGTCGTGCATGAACTCTATTGTATCCTTTTACGTATTAATCCTTTGCCTTGTTGCAAAAAAAAAAAAAAGGTCCGAAAAATACTGCATAGCAAGGATAAACAGATAATGAGCCATGGGACATCCCTGACGGAGACCTCTGCTACTCTGAAAGAAACCACAACTAGTGCCGTTCATGTTTATTGTAAATTTGGGATTGGAGATGCATGCTTTGACCCAGCTAATCATTATCCCAGGGAAGCCATATTGTCTCTTTAGTTCAAGCAGGAAATCCCATTTGACTGAATCGTAAGCTTTATGAAGATCGATCTTGACTGCCATTCTAGGTGACCCTCGCTGCAAGTGATACCCTGTCATAAGCTCATGGCATAGAGCAATGTTTTCATGAATAAGACGGCCTTTCAGAAAAGCATGCTGGTTGGGACCAATGAATTCACCCAGGACCTTCTGCACCCTGTTTGCAAAAATTTTAGAGATAAATCGATAAATTATTTTACATACCGAGATGGGGCGGTAATCTGCAAAAGAATCAAGGCGCTTCTTCTTTGCCACTAGTGTTATTGAAGTGATGTTGATTTCCTGAAGGAGGCATTTGGAATCAAAAAAGCTCTGGATAGCTCTAATGACATCGTGCCCAAGACTTTTCCACGTGGCCACAAAGAATTCTTTGGTAAAACCATCAATTCCTAGAGCTTTGTTATTAGGCGATTGCCGAATAGCATCCAGGATCTCTGGCGATTGCCAGAATACTTTCTTGCTTCAATCTTCTATGAATCTTGAGCCTCGAGAAATCTACATGATCAAATGGAGCATTAAACAGGTTATTAAAGAAATTCACCGCTTCTTGATTCACCCGATCACCGTATACCCGCTGCCCCAAATTGTTCACAATAGAGTGGATAGCATTTTTGTGACATCTCTGCTTAAAGACCCGGTAGAAATACTTAGAATGTTTAGAACATGGTTCCAAAAGTAGGGAAATTCGTTCCGAAAGTTGGGATCATGGTTCCGAAAGTTGAGAACTTGGTTCCGAAAGTTGGGATCATGGTTTCGAAAGTTGAGAACTTGGTTCCGAAAGTTAGGAACTTGATTACTAAAGTTTAAAACTTGGTTCAGAAAGTTGGGAATTTGGTTCTAAAAGTTCGGAACTTGGTTTGAAAAGTTAGAAACTTGGTTCGGAATGTTTGGAACTGGGTTCCAAAAGTAGGAAACTTCGTTTCGAAAGTTGGGAACGTGGTTCCAAAAGTTGGGAATTGGTTACAAAAGTTGGGATCTTGCTTACGTTAGTTGAGAACTTGATTCGGAAAGTTCGGAAAGTTCGGAACTAAGTTCGGAAAGGTGAGAACTTGGTTCTGAATGTTGGGAACTTGTTTCGGAAAGTTGGGAACTTAGTTCCGAAAGTTGGGAACTTAGTTCCGAAAATTGGGAACTTAGTTCCGAAAGTTGGGATATTGGTTACGAAAGTTGGGAACTTGGTTACAAAAGTTGGGAACTTGGTTTGAAAGTTGGGAACTTGGTTTGGAAAGTTCAGAACTTGGTTCTAAAAGTTGGGAACTTAATTCGAAATATTTTAAACTTGTTTTTGAAAGTTGAGAACTTGATTTTGAAAGTTGGGAACGAGGTTCCAAATGTCGGGAACTTGTTTCGAAAAGTTGGGAACATGTTTCGAAAAGTTGGGAACATGGTTTCGAAAGTTCAGAACTTGGTTCAAAAAGTTCAGAACTTGGTTCAAAAAGTTGGGATCTTGGTTCGGAAAGTTGGAAACTTGGTTTCGAAATTTGAGAACTTGGTTTCGAAAGTTGGGAACTTGGTTCCGAACATTGGAAACTTGGATCCGAATGTTGGAAAATTGATTTGGAAAGTTGAGAACTTGGTTCAGAAAGTTGGGAACTTAGTTTAGAAAGTAAGGAATTTGGTTCAGAAAGTTGGGAAATTCGTAACAATAGTTTTGAACATGGTTATGAAAGTTGGGAACTAGGTTCGAAAATTTGGGAACTTGGTTCGAAAAGTTATGAACTTGGTTCAAAAAGTTGGGAACTTAGTTCTGAATATTGGGAACATGGTTACGAATGTTGGGAACTTGGTTTCAAATGTTGGGAACTTGGTTCAGAAAGTTGAGAACCTGGTTCAGAAAGTTTGGTACTTGGTTTCGAATATTGAGAACATTGTTTTGAAAGTTGGGAACTTTGTTTTGAAAGTTGGGAACTTGGTACGAAAAGTTGGGAACTTGGTTCAGAAAATTGGGAACATGGTTTCAAAAGTTGGGAACTTGGTTCAGAAAGTTGGGAACTTGGTTCGAAAAGTTGGGATCTTTATTCCGAAAGTTGGGAACTTGGTTTCGAAAGTTCGGTGCTTTGTTGAGAAAGTTGGAAATTTGGTTTCGGAAATAGAGAAATTGGTTTTGAAAATTGGGAACTTGGTTCAGAAATATCGGAACTTGGTTTTGAAAGTTGGGAACTTGGTTCGAAAAGTTCGCAACTTGGTTCCGAAAGTTGGGTACTTGGTTTCGAAAGTAGGGAACTTGGTTCCGAAAGTTGGGAACTTGGTTCAGAATGTTGGGAAATTAATTACAAAAGTTGGGAACTTGGTTACAAAAGTTGGGAACATGGTTCGAAAAGTTAAAAACTTGGTTCTGAAAGTTTGGAACTTGGTTACAAAAGTTCGAAAGTCGCTTCTGAAAGTTGGGAACTTGGTTCAAAAAGTTCAGAATTTGGTTCAGAAAGTTGGTAACTTAATTCGGAATGTTGGGAACTTGGTTTCGACAGTTGAGAACTTGGTTCTGAAAGTTGGGAACTTGGTTTCGAAAGATGGGATTTTAGTTCCGAAAATTGGAAACTTGGTTCCGAAAGTTGAGAACTTGGTTCAAAAAATTCAGAACTTGATTCAGAAAGTTGGGAACTTGGTTCGGAAAATTAGAAACTTGGTTTCGAAAGATGAGAACTTGGTTCCGAAAGTTGGGAACTTGGTTCGGAAAGATGTGAACTCGGTTTCGAATGTTGGGAACTTGGTTTCGAAAGTGAGGAACTTGGTTCCGAAAGTTGGGAACTTGGTTCAGAAAGTTGCAAAATTGGTTCGAAAAGTTATGAACTTGGTTTCGAAAGATGGGATCTTGGTTACGAATGTAGGGAAGTTGGTTACGAATGTTGGGAACTTTTTTCCAAAAGTTGGGAACTTGGTTACGAAAGTTGGGAACTTGGTTGCGAAAGTTTACAACTTGGTTCGAAAAGTTCAGAACTTGGTTCCGGAAATTGGGAACTTGGTTCGGAAAGATGTGAATTTGGTTCTGAAAGTTGTGAACTTAGTTTCGAAATTCGGAAACTTAGTTAATAAATTTGGGAAATTGGTTCAGAAAGCTGGGAAATTGATTACAAAAGTTGGGAACTTGGTTACAAAAGTTTGGAACTTGGTTCGGAATATTGGGAACTTGTTTTCGAAAGTTGGGAACTTGGTTCAGAAAGTTGGGAACTTCGTTCGGAAAGTTAGGATCTTCGTTCCGAAAGTTGAAACTTTGTTTCGAAATTAGAGAACTTATTTCCGAAAGTTGAGAACTTGGTTCCGAATGATCGGAAGTTGGTTTCGAAAGTTGGTAACTTGGTTCTGTTAGTTCAGAACTTGGTTCCGAAAGTTGGGAACATGGTTTCTAAAGTTGGGAACTTGATTCGGAGAGTTTGAAACTTGGTTCGCAAAGTTCGGTACTTGGATCTGAATGTTGGAAATATGATTCTGAAAGTTGGGAAATTGGTTCGAAAAGTTGGGAATTGATTTCGATAGTTGTGATCATGGTTACAGAAGTTGGGAACTTGGCTCGGAAAGTTCGGAACTTGATTCAGATAGTTCGGAACTTGGTTCGAAAAGTTCGAATCATGCTTCCGAATGTTGGGAACTTTGTTCTAAAAGTTGGGAACTTTTTTTTTTTTTTTGCAACAAGGTAAAGGAAATATATTAATACGTAAAAGGATACAATAGAGTTCATGCACGACTACCATTAATAGGAATGGTAGAGCTTCTCATCCCCCAAAGGAAAAGACCACGCCCTCACCTTCGGCATTGCCATCAGCAAGGTAGTAGCCAAAACCTTAGGAGAAGAGGAACAAAAAGAAAAACCCACAGCCCGGGTCAAGCACAATATAGATATGCAAACAATGCATCACACAGATTACCCACAACTCGGGCCAAGTAAGAAATATCATATGGACCACCCACAACTCGGGCCAAGCAATAAAAGCCCACACAGTGAAATCACTAATCTCAACGGACAGGAGTGAAATGGACTTGAACGCTCCACCGTTATGCAATAGCTCTGTTCCTTGGTGTGTCGGTGATAGGCCTGGTACCATATATCTGAAGAATTTTGATTTTAACTCTTGTGATAATACTACTAAGCACACCAGCAGGTGAAGAGGATACATGAGAAAAAATACGTTCATTCCGCTCACGCCAAATGAAGTAAACTAAAGCAGTGAGAGCAATACGCCTAATATAGCCAATGAATGAGTCTCCACTCATAACGTCTTCCCACCATCTAAGTTGATCACCCCAATGATGCAAAGGGTTCGCCAAAAGACAAAGATCTAGAACCTTGCGCCAAATTATAGCCGAGAACGAGCAGTGAAAGAATAGGTGTTCAATGGATTCATCTACACCGCAAAAACAACAGCTAGTAGAGTGTGTAATCCCCCAATGTGAAAGTCGATCAAGAGTTGGTAATCTCCGTAAGAGAGCAAGCCATAAGACAAAAGAGTACCTTGGGATCCTCCCCTTGAACCAAACAAGATGATACCAAGTAACCATGGGATTAGTGGGGGAAATGCCATTGCAAGCTGATGCAATACTGAAAAATCCATCACTAGACGGATTCCAGATGATCTGATCGTCATTCGGACTAGTGATAACAGTGCTAATGGAATCCCAAGCACTAAGCAGGTCAAGCTCATGAGCAAGATTACCCAAATGCCAAGTATTTTGCGGCCAAATGGAAGATACCCTGGCTGTCCTACTCGAGTAGAGGCGGGCCGGGATATGGTTGTTCATCATGTCAATAAGAAGGTAATCAGGAATCCAAGGATCAAGCCATAGGAAGGTGTTCGTACCATCACCAATGCGGTACTCTACCAGTCTATAGCATAATCACGAGCAAAAAGAATGCTACGAAAATACCAAGAGCAGGCCCATGGCCGTTTAACAGACCATATAGAGTCGTTGTTGAGGTATTTAGAGGTGATCCAACGAATCCAGAGAGTGTCTTTCTTTGAAGCAATTGCCCAAATATACCTCATGAGATATGCAATATTAAGGTGAGAGAGTTGATGAAGTCCAAGTCCACCATTTTGATGTGGTTGGCATATATCAGCCCATGAAACTTTATGGATGCTTTTTTTATCATCACCACTCCATAGGAATCTAGCAAGGAGATGTTCAATGCGGGACGTGACTTTCTGGGGAAGCTTGTAAGCGGCGCACCAGTAGGTAATCTTGCCCTGAAGAACAGATTTGATGAGTGCCAATGTACCCATGTAAGATAGGTGCTTAGCCTTCCAAGAATGGATGCGGCTCTGGATACTCTCAATAAGCGGAAGGCAATCATTATATGTAAGTTACTTAGAAATGAGAGGAACACCTAGGAATCGAGTGGGGAGAGTACCAATAGGCATGCCAAGAGTGTCCTGAACTCTGTCCATCATGTGTCTAGAGCACCCTGCCATATACAGATGTGATTTGGTTGTGCTTGCGGATAGACCTGAAATATCTGCGAAGGATTCCAAAACATTTTTGATCACTCTAGCATTAGAGTCAGAGGCTTTGACAAATATAATGAGATCATCTGCAAACGCTAAGTGAGTAATAAGCGGGTTTTCACAGCCCGGGTGTAGAGTGATCATACCTCGCCTTGCAACATCATCAAGGCGAGAGGATAAGTGCTGCATAACAATGAGGAACAGATATGGAGCCATGGGGCAGCCTTGCCTTAGACCTCGAGAACTTCGAAAGAAACCCACAGAAGAACCATTGATATTGATAGTAAATGAGGGGTTGGAGATACAAGCTCGAATCCAACTAATCACCATAGGGGGAAAACCATGAAGGTGAAGTAACTGAAGCAAGAAGTCCCACCGAACAGAATCATAAGCTTTATGAAGATCAACCTTGATGGCCATACGAGCTTGCCCAGAGGAAAGATGATAATTGTACATAAGGTCATGGCAGAGAGCGATAATCTCATGAATAACCCGACCACGCATAAAAGCATGTTGTGTGATGCTAATCAAATCAGGTAAAATAACCTTGAGCCTGTTTGCAATAATTTTAGAAATGAATCTGTAAATCATCTTGCAAATAGAGAGAGGACGATAATCGGCAAATGAGGTAGTGTTGTTCTTCTTAGGGATCAGAGTAATAGAAGTAATATTAGCTTCATTAAGAAGTTTACCAGTCTTGAAAAACTCAAGTATCGCAGCAATAACATCATCCTTAATGATGGGCCAACAAGATTTGTAAAATTCAGCATTTAATCCATCAACACCGGGGGCCTTATCAGAGTTTGACGATAGGATCACCTGTTCAACCTCCTGAGGTGTAACCAGCTGAGACAGTAAGGAAATACTTTGTTGAGAGAGATGATTTGAGACTCGCACATCAGATAAATCCACATTAAGAATCTCAGGGGAAAACTGCCTAGTAAAGTAGCTAATGGCCTCTTGTTCTAGAGCATGGCCCTCAAGGGAATTACCATCAGCATCTGTAATAAAAAGTAAGGCATTTCTGTTGCATCTGAGCTTCAAGGAATTATGAAAGAATTTAGAATTTGAGTCCCCAAGGCGCAACCACGTATCCCTTGATTTTTGTCTAAGAGAGGCCTCCTCATTAGCATAGAGCCGTAGAAGTGCAGCCCTGCATTCTGCCTCTTCGGTGAAGGCCCTGTCATCCATATTTGTAGATAGAGTGATAGCCTGTAACTCATGAAGCTTAGATTGTAGTAAGGAAATTTAACTTTTCTGTGCCTTCACCAAGTCTCTAGACCACATTTGTAGTGCCTTTTTGTTTCTTTTCAGCTTCTGGATAAGGATAAACATTCTCGTTGTTCTGTGGCCAAATCGACTACTAACAGGTGGGTTCCAAGCTGACTCAATACAATCAAGAAAACCAGTCTCCTGAGGCCAATAATTAAAGAAATGAAAATTCCGAGGCCGCCGGGGTAACTTGCACACCCTAAGTCTGACAAAAGTGTGATCAGATACATCAGGACTATGGAAGGGCCTCTGAATCTGGAAATGTATGAACCCAATTCTGATTGCATAGAACCCTGTCCAGTTTTTCACATACTCTATTGTGGCCTATGGAAGAATTTGACCATGTAAAAAAGCTGCCTTGACTTTTCATATCAAATAGGCCCAAGTTATCGAGCTGGTCAGTAATAGCCTCAATGTAGGAACTATTAACATCACTACCCCCATATTTTTCAGATGGCGAGAAGACCATATTAAAATCCCCGAAAACAGTCCAAGGCCCCTCAACATGATTTGCAAAGTCATTCAAAACAGTCCAAATATGAGCTCTATCATCATTAGAATAAAGGCCATAAACCACTGAAAAATAAAATGTTGTACCTTGCTGAAGAAATTTGATATTGCCAGAAACCACCTGATCTGTAGAAGCAACGATTGCAATATCCACAATATTCGTAAAAGTTGGGAACTTGGTTTCCAAAGTTGAGAACTTGGTTTAGAAAGTTGGGAACTTTGTTCGGAAAGTTGGGAACATAGTTCGGAAAGTTAGGAACTTGGTTCGGGAAGTTGGGAACTTGATTCCAAAAGGTCGGAACATGGTTTCGAAAGTTGGGAACTCGATTAGAAAGTTCGAAACTTTGTTCAGAAAGAAACTTGGTTTCGAAAGTTGGGAACTAGGTTCCGAAAGTTGAGAACATGCTTCTGAAAGATGGGATCTTGATTTCGAAAGTTGGGATCTTTTTTTTTTGCAACAAGGCAAGTGTATTGTATTGGTAATGAAGAAGATGTGTACATGTAAAGTTCAGTAGCCAATCACCCTAGGACAAAAGAGTCTAGAACCTCACCTTCGGCATAGCCATCAGCAAGGTCAAGACCCAATCCCTAGGGTTGATGGTCCCGCTACGATACAATCATAGCAATCTAAAAAGAAAGACATCCCACAGCCCGGGAAAGGCACACAAGTCATGATGACCTAAAACTCACAAACTGAAAGAAGTAATAAGCAATAAATCCCACAGCCCGAGAAAAGCTCACAATCATACCGGCACGTCTAGCAATATAGAAAAAGGAATAATCACAAAGTCCCACAACCCAGGAAAAGCAATAACCAAGCAAGAGTGATAGGCCTGGCTCAACTCCAGGGGCATAAAAATACTGATTCCCACAGTCCGGGATAGGCACCACTTCTTGTAAGATAGTATGCAAACTAGAAGTGCAAGAATAAACAAAAGACGCACCATATCAGTTTCCTGCATCCCCAGTGGTGCAAGAAAAGTTCAGAACTTGGTTCAGAAAGATGGGATCTTAGTTCGGGAAGTTGGGAACTTGGTTCAGAAAGATGGGATCTTAGTTCGGGAAGTTGGGAACTTGGTTTGGAAAGTTGGGAAATTAGTTCGAAAAGTTGGGAACTTGGTTCTGAAAGTTAGGAACTTGATTTCGAAAGTTCAGAACTTGGTTCAGAAGTTGGGAACTTCATTCGAAAAGTTGGAAACATGGTTTCGAAAGTAAAAAAACTTGTTTCCAAAATTTGGGAACTTGGTTCGAAAAGCTAGAAACTTGGTTTCGAAAGTTGACAATTTGGTTCTGATAGTTGAAAACTTGGTTCAGAATGTTGGGAACTTGGTTCGGAAAGTTGAGAGCTTGGTTTTGAAAGTTGGGAACTTAGTTTTGAAAGTTGGGAAATTAGTTCTGAAAGTTGGGAAATTTATTTGTAAAGTTGGGAACTTGGTTACGAAAGTTGGGAACTTGGTTACGAAAGTAAAAAAAACTTGGTTATGAAAGTTGGGAACTTGGTTCGGAAAGTTAAAAACTTGATTTCGAATGTTGACAACGTGGTCCCGAAAGTAGGGAACTTGGTTCGAAAAGTTGAACTTGGATCCGAAAGTTGGGAACTTAGTTTCAAAAGTTGGGAACTATGTTTCAAATGTTTGGAACTTGGTTCAGAAAGTTGGGAACTTGGTTCGAAAAGTTAGAAACTTGGTTTCGAAAGTTGGGGACTGAGTTCCAAAATTTATTAACTTGGTTTCGAAATTTGGGAACTTGGTTCGGAAAGTTGGGATCTTGGGTCAGAAAGTTGAGAATTTGGTTTCGAAAGTTTGTTTAGAAAGTTGGGAAATTGGTTCAGAAAGATGGAAAGTTAGTTTAGAAAGTTGGGAAATTGGTTCGGAAAGTAAAGAACTTGGTTCATAATGTTTGGAGCTTGGCTTGGAAAGTTCAGAACTTGGTTCGAAAAGTTCAGAACAAGGTTAAGAAAGTTCGGAACTTGGTTCGGAATGTTTGGAACTAGGTTACGAAAGTTGGGAACTTGGTTATGAAAGTTTGGAACTTGGTTTGGAAAGTTCGGAACTTGGTTCAGAAAGTTCAAAACTTGGTTCAGAAAGTTGGGAACTTGGTTCGGAAAGTTGGAAACTCGATTTCGAAAGCTGACAACTCGATACCAATTGTCAGGAACTTTGTTCTGAAAGTCTGGAACTTGGTTCGAAAAGTTCGGAATTTGGTTCGGAAAGTTGGGAACTTGGTTCCGAAAGTTGTGAATTTGGTTACGAAAGTTGAAAACTTTTTTTTTTTTTTTTTTTTGCAACAAGGCAAAGGAAATATATTAATTCGTAAAAGGATACAATAGAGTTCATACACGACTACCATTATGAGGAATGGTAGAGCTTCTCATCCCCCAAAGGAAAAGACCACGCCCCTCACCTTCGGCATAGCCGTCAGCAAGGTAGTAGCCAAAACCTTAGGAAGAGAAACAAAAAGAAAAACCCACAGCCCGGGTCAAGCACAATATAGAGATGCAAAACAATGCATCACACGGATTACCCACAACTCGGGCCAAGTAGTAACTATCACATGGACTACCCACGACTCGGGCCAAGCAATAAAGGCCCACATAGTGAATCACTAATCTTGACAGACAGGAGTGAAATGGACTTGAACCCTCCACCGTTCGGCAACCGCTCTGTTCCGTGGTGTATCGGTGATAGGCTTGGTACCATATATCTGAAGAATTTTGCTTTTAACTCTTGTGATAACACTGCTAAGCACGCTAGCAGGTGAAGATGATACATGAGAGAAAATACGATCATTTCGCTCACGCCAAATGAAGTAAACTGAAGCAATGAGAGCAATACGCCTAATGTAGCCAATGAATGAGTCTCCACTTATAACGTCTTCCCACCATCTAATCTGATCACCCTAATGATGCAAAGGGTTCGCCAAGAGACAATGATCTAGAACCTTGCGCCAAATTATAGCCGAGAAAGGGCAGTGAAAGAATAGGTGTTCAGTGGATTCATCGACACCGCAAAAACAACAGCTAGTAGAATGTGTAATTCCCCAATGTGAAAGTCGATCAAGAGTTGGTAATCTCCGTGAGAGAGCAAGCCATAATACAAAGGAGTACCTTGGGATCCTCCCCTTGAACCAAACAAGATGATGCCAAGTAACCATGGGAATAGTGGGGGAAATGTCATTGCAAGCTGATGCAATACTAAAACGACCATCTACAGACGGTCTCCAAAGCACCCGATCTCCATTCGAACTAGTGTGCACAGAGCCAATAGAATCCCAAACACTATGCAAGACAAGTTCATGGCCAAGGTTGCCCAACTGTCAAGTATTGTGTTGCCAAATAGATGAAACCCTAGCGATCCTACTGGAATAGAGGCGGACCGAAATGTGATCATTCATCCTGTTAATAAGAAGATAACCAGGAATCCAAGGATCAAGCCAGAGAAATGTATTCATACCATCACCAATGCGATACTCTACAAGTTCCTTTGCTTGATCACGAGCAAAAAGGATACTGCGGAAACACCAAGAGCAGGCTTGTGGCTGTCGTACCGTCCAAATGGAGTCATTGTTGAGGAATTTAGAGCTGATCCAACGGATCCATAGAGAGTCTTTCTTTGAAGCAATAGCCCAAATATACCTCATAAGGTACGCAATGTTAAGGTGAGAGATTCGATGAAGCCCAAGCCCCCCATTTTGATACGATTGACAAATGTCATTCCAGGAGACCTTATGGAAGCTTCTTTTATCATCCCCACTCCACAGGAATCTAGCAAGAAGTTGTTCAATACGAGATATGACTCTCTGGGGTAGCTTGTAAGTGGCGCACCAATAGGTGATCTTACCCTGTAAAACAGATTTAATAAGAGACAACCTGCCCATGTAAGATAAATGCTTTGCCTTCCAAGAGAGAATGCGGCTCTGGATGCTCTTAATAAGAGGGAGGCAATCATTATATGTAAGCTGCTTGGTAATAAGAGGGACACCTAGGAATCGAGTGGGGAGAGCACCAATAGGAATACCAAGAATGTCCTGAACTCTGTTCATCAGGTCGCTAGAGCACCCCGCTATATACAGATTAGACTTGATAGTACTAACTGATGGCCCTGAGATGTCTGCAAAAGACCCCAATACATCCTTGATCGCTCTAGCATTGGACTCTGAGGCTTCGGCAAATATAATGAGATCATGTGCAAATGCGAGGTGAGTAATAAGTGAATTTGCACAACTCGGGTGTGGAGTGATCATATCTTGCCTGACTAAGTCATCAAGACGAGAAGATAAGTGCTGCATAACAAATTCGGAACAAGTAAGGAGCCATGGGGCAGCATTGTCTAAGGCCTCGAGAACTCCGAAAGAAACCCACAGAAGAGCCATTAATATTGATAGTAAAGGAAGAATTAGAAACACAGGCTCTAATCCAACTGATCATCATAGTAGGGAACCCATGCAAGTGAAGTAACTGAAGCAGGAAATCCCATCGAACTAAATCATAGGCCTTATGGAGGTCAACTTTGATGGCCATACGTTTTTGCCCAGAATTAAGATGATAGTTGTGCATAAGACTATGGCACAGAGCAATATTTTCATGTATGAGCCTACCACTCATAAAGGCATGTTGGGTTGGGCTAATCAAATCAGGTAATACAACCTTGAGCCTATTCGCAATAAGCTTTGAAATAAATCTGTAGATCATCTTGCAAATAGAGAGAGGACGGTAATCAGAAAATGAGTTGGTGTTCACCTTCTTAGGAATGAGAGTGATGGAGGTAATATTAACTTCACTAAGAAGTTTACCAGTCCTAAAGAACTCAAGAATGGCAGCAATAACATCATCCTTAATGATAGACCAACAAGATTTATAAAATTCAGCATTGAATCCATCGACGCCAGGGGCCTTATCAGAATTTGAAGATAGGATTACTTGTTCAATCTCTTGAGGGGTAACCGGCTGAGACAACAGAGATATGCTTTGTTGGGAGAGGCTACTTTGGACATGAACATTAGAAAGATTCACATGAGGAATCTCAGGAGCAAATGTCCGAGTAAAGTAGGTGATAGCTTCTTGGTCAAGAGCTTGGCCTTCGAGAATATTCCCATCTGCATCTTTAATAGAGAGTAAGGCATTCCTATTACATTTGGACTTTAAGGAATTATGAAAAAACTTTGAGTTTGAGTCACCAAGGCGTAACCAAGTATCCCTTGATTTTTGTCTAAATGAAGCCTCCTCATTAGCGTAAAGCCTTAGAAGTTCAGCCCTGCACTCTGCCTCCTGGTTCTTTTTAATTTGTGGATAAGAATAAACATTCTCGTAGTATTGTGGCCGAATCTGCTAGTGATAGGCGGGTTCCAAGCTGCCTCAACACAATCTAGGAATCCAGTTTCCCGAGGCCAATACTTAAAGAAGTGGAAATTCCGAGGACGCCAAGGTAAAGTGCACACCCTAAATGTGACAAAAGTATGATCAGAGACATCAGGAGTATGGAATGTAGCCTCTGAATCCGGAAATGTAGAAACCCAATTCTGATTGCATAGAACCCTGTCAAGTTTTTCACATACCCTGTTATTGCCTGTAGAAGAATTAGTCCACGTAAAGAAGTTACCTTTACTCTTCATATCAAATAGGCCCAAGTTATCAACGGTATCAGTAATACTCTCAATGTATGAACCATTAACATCGCTGCCCCCACGTTTTTCAGAAGGTAAGAAGACCATATTAAAATCCCCAAATACGGTCCAAGGCCCCTCAACATGATTTGCAAATGTATTTAAAGCAGTCCAAATATGGGTCCTATCATCATTAGAATAAAGACCATAAACCGTTTTTTTTTTTTTTTTTTTTTTTTTTTTGAGCTCTCGTGGCGACTGGGAAGGGTTTTGGGCGTGCGGAGGGGCATTCTGGGAAGACGTTTGGTGTTTGGGCGGTTGGGGCTAAGTTTTGGCTCGTGTGGTAGCTGGTTTAACCCGGCTGGCTGTGTGGCTGTCCGATTTGGGAAGTAGTTTTTCTCCCAGTGGAAGAGCTTTGGGTGATTTGGGCATATATTTGGGCGACTGGGAAATTGTTTGGGCGATTGGGATATCCTTTCGCCCAGCGATTCTTGATCCGCTCGCGTGCTTTCTCTCCGGCGCTCGCCCCTTTGACTCGCGGCTCTTCTTCGGCGTTGCTCAGGCGGTGTGGACCGGAGTTGGCTCTCTCCGGCGGTGGATGTATTGATAGGCGGAAGTGTGGCGTTGGGCGACGGCGGATCTGCAAATCTAGGGTTTCTTAAAACCTAGGTCTGCTCCGAGTTTGAATCCTCTTTCATCGTGATTCCTGCCATTCGTCTTGCCAGATTTGGCTTCACTCCGGCGGCTTGGTTTGCTGCACTGGGTGGTTGTATCTTTGGCCTGGGCGGCGTCTGGGATCGACGTTTGGTGGAGTATTTTTTGCTGACTCTTGTGGGTTCTTCCTGTATCGAAGACCTTGGTTTGGTGCGTCTGGCCGGCGGCTACCTCTTGTCTATGGCGCCTTCTACTCATTGGTAATCGGCGGCTGATCGAGAATCTCTGCCGGTTTTCACTTTTTCCGGCGTTAGGTTGGTGATCGGGGTGGTGTTTTCCTGCTACTTGGTTTTCCTCTCCATTGTGGCTGGCCCAACTGGTTCAATTGGTGCTCCAATATCAGCGATCCATCTCAGTTTTTGCACCAGTTTAGCTGCTCCTTATCATCTTCATTTTGTGGCTTCCACTTATCTGCTATCCAATTCCTGGTGCTCTCCATCGGATTCCGGGTTGCGTGCGAGGTGTTTGGATCTGTGCAGTGGGCTTCTTCTCCGGTGGATCGAGGCAGTTTTCCCTAGGGTGGCATCTCTGTTGAGGTTGTGTGGGATTGCTGGATTCAAGCGCTGCTCCGGTGCTCAGTTCAATTGCTAGATTATTGCCGAGCATTGTGCCGGCTCGCTGTTGTGGTCATCTCCCATTCGACTGGTGCCATATCCTGTGGTGTTCATTGGCGGTGCGGTGGCTCAACAGTGTTCGCCTCTTCGTTTCTTGGCTGAGGCTAGGGCTTCCCTTCACCTAATGGCTAGGTCAAGTAGAGCTCCGAGGGCCCGTCGGGTGGTCCTAGGAGGAGCAGCAGTGGAATCTCAGGTTGCCTCAAAGGTGCACAGTGATGTTATGGATGTCTGTCAGTCCTCTATAGATCAGATGGCGGGGTCTTGTAAGTTGCATTCAGGTGAAGCTGATGTGCTTCCTACTCTGGATGTGGAGTCTTTTCCGCCATTGCAAATTGGGAGCTGTAGTGTTTCTGCTGTCTGTTCAAATGTTCCCTTGGTTGAGGAGGAGCTTGTTGTCTCTGATGATCCTCAAGGGAAGAAGGATATGGATAAGGGTGATGATCAGCCATTGGGTGGGAATCAGGTAAGTTCAGGAGTAAGCTTCATGATGTGAGTATTTTTCAGGTTCCCTCAAGCGCCCCTAAACCATGGTCTTCGCTATTTTCTTCTTCCGCTGTGCAAGCTGATTGCTCATTGAAATTTGAAAAGCCGGAGCTTCAAAATGGTGAATTTGTGGTTGATGTGTCCGATGAGGAATTAGAAGCCGGGGTGGACCACTGGCGATTTTCACTGGTTGGTCACTTTATCGGTGTTAAACCTTTTTTCCATGCAATCAAAGAGCGTACTCTGATGCTATGGTGCCCAAAAGGTGAGCTTCAGACCTTCTCCCTCCCTAGTGGTTTTCTAATCTTCCGATTCTCTCAAGAGGATGATATGCTCTTTGCATTGGAAGGGGGGCCCTGGTTCATTCAAGGGAAAATTTTGTTGCTCAAACGATGGTCTCTTGGTATGAAGCTTGAGAAAGAATCATTATCAACTATTCCTCTATGGGTTAAAATTCGTGGCCTACCGCTGGAATTCTGGAGTGCATCTATTATTGGAAAAATCATGAGTCGAATTGGCAAGCCGCTTTACATGGACAAGCCGACAGCTGGAAAAAGTCGGATAGGGTATGCTCGTATTTGTATTGAGATGGATGTTGAAGCAGGCCTCCCTGAAAATCTCAGTTTCACCGTGAGAGATAATAAGTATGAAATACAGTTGGAATATGATTGGAAGCCGAGGCGATGTTCTCTTTGCTCAGTTTTTGGCCACTCTGATAAAGCGTGCCCTTCCTTAGCCAGGAAAATGGCACCCAAATGGGTCCCTAAGACTCCGTCCTCGAGTAGCACTATTGAGGGATCTCATCTACACGGGAGTTCTGATATGACGCGGTCTGAAAAGGGTGAAACAAGTAAGAAGCAAGTGATTCTTGAGATGCCTGGGGGTCCTTTAGCTGAGCATCAGTCAGGTATTGTGCAGAGGCAGCCTATTGGGTCTTTGCGGCCTGCACCAGCCAGGACAAGCAAGGTGACTGTGGAAGCTCGGTGTATGGAGCATAAGCACGATGGACTGGTTGAGACTAGAAATACTTTTCAGGTCCTCGATGTGGGAGAATATGCAGAGAACAATCCTGAGTATAGCCTTTTTGGAAAAGCTAAAAGGGGTATAAATTTGGAGAACGGGGGCCGAGCACCCTCTTTCATTCCCCCCCATGATTAGCATAGCTTCATGGAACGTGCGAGGATTGAATTCCTCGACACGCCAAGCTGCAGTGCGTAGCAGTATTAAAGTGAATAATCTTAACTCAGTTTGGCTTTTAGAAACAAAGGTAAAGTGTAATAGAGCAGCTCAAATCATTCAGTCTGTCGCAGGAGGATGGAAGTATTTCTTTAATCATAGCTCAGCACCCAATGGTCGCATATGCTTAGCTTGGGATCCTACAGTGATGGATTATCACATTATCTCGAAATCAGATCAGACTATCTTTGGCAAGGCTACGATGCTTGGCTCTGATATCTCATTCTTCTTCACTGCGATTTATGGAAGAAATGAAGAGCAGGATAGGCGACGGATGTGGGATCAACTAATTGGGCTTCGACCCTTAGTTGATGGTCCTTGGGTTGTCATGGGCGACTTTAACACCGTATTTAATTCTTTGGTTGGGGGTCGGCACTTTCCTCCAGCGGCAGCTTTTCAGATAGAAGATTACTTGGACATGATGGAGCTCGCTGATCTTAAATGGACAGGATGTAAATACACTTGGACTAACAACCAAATTGGCCCTAACAGGATAATGTGCAAGTTGGATAGGGTGCTAGTGAATGCAGACTGGCTCTCCATATACCCTGATAGTGAGGTAGTCTTCCATAACCCTGGGATCTCTGATCATTCTCTTGCTTTACTTTGCTGTCAGAAATCCAAGCGCGCGAAAGGCCCATTCAAGTTCTTCAATCAGTGGATACATAAACCTGACTTTTTGAATATAGTTCAAGAGGCTTGGTCTCAGCGTATAATATGCAGAGATGGGAGAAGGCCCACTCCTATATTCTCTCTGGTTCAGAAACTTAAGCTTGCCAAGCGTTCCCTCAAACTATGGGCTTGTAATAATCACATCCGAGACACGGCAGAAAAGAAAAAGTTAGTAGAGCAGCTTGAAGTCCTGCAGACTCGAATTCAGCAGAGTCCGCTTGACGACGCTCTTCACATGGAGGAAAGAGACCTAAGGGGGCGGCTTCAGTCTTTTCTGAATGAGGAAGAAGCAAGCCTGAAACAAAAATCTAGAGTACAATGGCTTAAGCTTGGGGATTCCAATTCTAAATATTTCTACAGGGCCTTTAAACAGCGATGTCACAAGAATGCTATTCACTCTATTCTGACTGAGTCAGGACAGCGGGTGTGCGGTGATCAGGTGAACCAGGAAGCGGTAACATTCTTTAATAACCTGTTTAATGCTCCCTTTGAACATGCAGATCTCTCGGGACTTCAGATTCATAGAAGATTGAAGCAAGAAAGCATTGAGCTTCTAGGAAAACCAATCCATGTTCAAGAGATCCTGGAAGCTATTCGGCAATCACCTAATAACAAAGCTCCAGGAATTGATGGTTTTACCAAAGAATTCTTCGTGGCCACGTGGAACATCATTGGGCAAGATGTCATTAGTGTTATCCAAAGCTTCTTTGATTCAAAATACCTCCTTCAGGAAATCAACATCACTTCAATAACATTAGTGGCAAAGCATAAGCGCCCTAATACCTTTGCAGACTACCGGCCCATATGTAAGATAATTTACCGATTTATCTCTAAAATCATTGCAAACAGGTTGCAGAAGGTCCTGGGTGAATTCATTGGTCCCAACCAGCATGCTTTTCTGAAAGGTCGTCTTATCCACGAAAATATTGCTCTATGTCATGAGCTTATGACAGGATATCACCTGCAGCGAGGGTCACCTCGAATGACAGTCAAGATCGATCTTCATAAAGCATTCGATTCAGTCAGATGGGATTTCTTGCTTGAACTAATGAGACAATATGGCTTCCCTGGGATACTGATTAGTTGGGTTAAAGCATGCATCTCCAAGCCCAAATTTACGATAAACATGAACGGCACTAGTTGTGGGTTCTTTCAGAGTAGCAGAGGTCTCCGTCAGGGATGTCCCATGGCTCCTTATCTGTTTATCCTTGCTATGCAGTATTTTTCGGATCTATTGGATGATCAAGTTGCATCTGGACGGCTTACGCCCCACCATAGGTGCCTCTCTCCACTTGTTACCCATCTATCCTTTGCTGATGATCTATTTTTATTCTCCAAGGCAGATATTATGTCAGCCACAACTCTAAAGGATTGCCTAGAGCACTTTCACCAAGTTTCAGGACTGCGTACGAGCAACTTGAAATCCCACTTATACATCTCTAGTATATCCCCGGAGCTGAGGGCTTCTATTGCTTCGGTGTTGGACATGCCTTTTGGTTCTCTACCAGTCCGATACTTGGGGATTCCCCTACTATCGACTAGGCCATCTTTCCAGGACTGCCAGCCCCTGATGGATAGCATTGCATCACAAATCAATGGATGGACTAGTAAATGTCTCTCTTTTGCAGGTCGTTTGGAGCTTATCAAATCTGTTCTGATGGGGAAGATATTATATTGGTGCTCTTCTTTTTCTCTTCCTCAACAGGTTATTATCCGTATTGAGCAGCTCTTGGCCCGGTTCCTTTGGTCTGGTCGATCGCTCAAGTGTAACCATCGGATCGCCTGGTTGTCCGTGTGCAAACCAAAAGAAAAGGGTGGCTTGGGGCTGCGAAATATCAGGAAGCTGAATCAAGCATGTATGATGAGATACATATGGGCCATTGCATCTAAAAAGGACTCACTTTGGGTGAGATGGGTTCATAGCATTTACTTGAGGGAGCACTCTATTTGGACTCGCCAGGTCCCTTCTACACTTGCTTGGGTGACAAGGAGCATTTTCAACGTTAGATATCTTGCTCAACCATTCATCAGGCACCAAATAGGAAATGGTGAAGGTACCAGGGTATGGCATGACCCATGGCACCCTGATGGGATTCTCTTTCACATTGTTAGACGATATCCTTATATTATTCCTGCTCTCCCTACTGATCTTGTATCTGATATACTTTCTCCTGATGGGTGGAACACGGTTGGATTCCACCATTCATGCTTATTCGATGCTTGGCACACCCTATACCAGGTCCGACTTCATGACAGACATGGGTGTGATGTTATCCTTTGGACAGCTTCCCCATCGGGTACCTTCAGCCTTAAGTCGGCATACAACAATTTGAATTCCACTGAGCCTGATGTAGATTGGCATAGTCTGCTATGGTTTAAAAGCCATGTACCTCGATTCTCCTTCATCTCATGGCTGGCTTTTTGGAGAAGGCTCCCAACATTTGACCGCATGCATAGATGGGGTAAGCAAGGGCCAAATATTTGCTACCTATGTAGAGAAGATAGTGAGAGCATCGATCATATCCTATTATGCTGCACTTACTCTCTAAAGATCTGGCGCAAGGTACTTGGGATGATGCCACATGGAGATACCTTGGCGGATTGTATGCCATGGCTTTTGAGTCAAATTGGCGGCTCCTCTGATGCCAAGCTATTGAGAAAGCTTCTTCTCACTACTACTATTCACCATTTGTGGCGAGAGCGGAATCGACGGTTGCATGAGGAAGGACAATTATCTTGGGAGGCCCTTGCCAAACATATCTTGGATGACGCTATGCATAAGAGGACTAGGGGCACCACTGGGGATGCAGGAACTGATATGCTGCGTATTTTGTTTATTCATTCACATATAGTTTGTGTCCTATCTTACATGAGTTGTTGCTTTTCCCGGGCTGTGGGACTTATTGCTTCTTACTTGTTTCAGTATGTGAGTTTTAGGTTATCATGACTTGTGTGCCTTTCCCGGGCTGTGGGATGTCTTGCTTTTTTGATTGCTATGATTGTATCGTAGCGGGACCATCAACCCTAGGGTTTGGGTCTCGACCTTGCTGATGGCTATGCCGAAGGTGAGGTTCTAGACTCTTTTGTCCTAGGGTGATTGGCTACTAAACTTTACATGTACACATCTTCTCCATTACTAATACAATTCACTTGCCTTGTTGCAAAAAAAGACCACAAACCACAGAGAAGGAAAAGGTTGTACCTAGCTGAATAAACTTAATGCTGCCCGAAACAACCTGATATGTAGAAGCTATGATAGAAATATCCACTACAGCAGGATTCCAAATACACCATATTCGACCATGATGATTAGGACAAACATTGACATGATAATTCCACCCATCCATAATATTCAAGACACAAGCTGAATGCTCCAATTTAACTCTAGTCTCCAATAGAAAAAAGCAGTGAAGTTTGTGTTGGGATATCTTACTTCTGATGGCCTGTTGCTTAGCACAACTGTTCAGGCCCCGAATGTTCCAAAGAGCTACTTGCATCTATGGGAATGGGTACTCTTCTTCTTGCCCAGTTTCCTAGAACTTTCTGCACCTCCTTTGGCCTTTTTAATTTGAGCATGGAGATTAGCCTCCTCAATAGGATCATAATCATCATCATTGTGTATATCATTATCTGAAGAATCTGCCAGGACATCGAACCTATTGGGAGAGGTTATCTTACCTTTTGACTGTGGCAATTCTGGTTCAACAACATGTGCTTTTCCTTTCTGTCGCATATTAGCATCCTGAAGGATAGGCAATTTATTCATGTCCTCCACCTGTTTATTAAGAGTTTTATCCTCTTCATCGTGAGTAGCTGTAACAATCTCTTGTTGTGGCTCAGGATATGGTTGGTGTTGTGCCTACTTAGGAACCCATCTTTGCTTGGTATTATTGCTGCAATTTCTAGTAGCATGTCCAAACTTCTTGCAATTTGTGCAATGAACTGGTATCCAATCATATTCAACACGAATATTGTATGCTTCATTATTCATGCGCACGGACAAATCTTTAGGATAAGTGCAATTTAAAGGCACCTCAATGCATGCACGAAGATAACCCAACCGTTGTTTAGTGACATGTGATCCATATGTAAAGGCTTGCCAATAACACTGCAAAACTTATTAATAAAGAAAGGAGTCCACATAAACAACGGAACATCAAAAAACTTTACCCATATAGGAATTGTCGCCATCTCAGCCTTTTCCAACTTCATGGCTCTATCCCATTTTCGGAGAGCAAGAAACCTGTTTTGAATAAACCATGGGCCGCCCTCAAGAATAGCATCTGCATCGTCCCTTTGTGAGAAGCGAAAAATAAAGAACCCTGAGTCCATAGTAAGCACCTCAACATTTCCATTAATGTGCCACATCTTTGTCACCCAATTTTGCACTACTCTGTACGGAAGACGTGAGCCAACAAAATGGCCAACTAAGGAAGATTTCCAATAGTCTTCACCAGCTAGAATCTCTTCCTGGGGAGCCTCAATGATAAGATTACCATCCACCAGGTTTGGTTCCTCAAATGTAAGTTTTGTTTCATGTTTATGTGGAGACGAGGTAAAGAGCGATCTCCAAGGAGTAGCAGCCATAGAATCTGTAGAGCAATGCAAAACAGGCATATCAAGACTATGAACTGAAGATCGCATACGTTGGATTGAAGAACGCGGACCCTCATCGATATCCAATTCATTGATAGTTTCCTTAGAAATTTCGACAGCTTCAAAGGTCGAGGCTTTAGCACAATCATGCAAAATAGAAGGAGGTAGTGCAGTGCATGGTGAAGGAGTCACTATCTCAACACGCCTCGCCATAGAACAAACCTTACTCGAGGGGATTCCAGAGTCCACATGCCTAGAATTCATCATAATAGACAAATCAGTATTCCTTTTGAGGACGGAGCGGAGAAGACTCGAAGAAGAGGAAACCGCCGTCGAAGCACCGAGCTGTTAGGGACTTTTCGATGCGCCCGAGCGACGACGAATCATGACGGAATGTTCCCTACATATTTGTAAATATGTTTTCGCGTCCATGTAATTTTGCCTTTATTTCTAGTTCGTACTTGTAAAACCTCTTGTGCAATTCCCGGGGGACCCACGGTATGAGTTGGATGCATTTCGAGTCCATTCGACACTTGGTGCGTGCGTTACGGCTTGGCGGAGCACTTTCTGTGAATTCGTCATGGCCGTGGCCATGGAAAATCCCAATGTCGGATGGCCACGATTTTGTCATGCTCCTCGTGCCAAAAGGAACCTTGGGGGTGGCACTTGGGGGTTAGAGGTCTCATGTATAATGTAGGAGAGCGTTGGCAAACAAAGCGGTTGTCTTGGACGGAGATGAACCAGTGGCCCATATGGGCATGCGACATGTCGTTCTTCGCCCAAGACAATTGCGGAGCTCGTCCTACACCCGGTTTTATGTTTTTTTGCGTCCATAGTCCTGTAATGTTGTTTTTGCTTTATGCCTTCAAAAACCATTCGGCCAACATGGTCTTTTGGGGGCGCGGACATGGAGTGTGAGGTTGGCACGTGGTCCAACGCATGCCCCGCAATGTTAAGTCGGGAAGCCCAATTCGTGACGGATTCGGGATTAAGGTTTATCCCTTGCACGGGATGCAAGGGTGCCGCACGGGTTCTTCCGCACATAAACAATTGGCCCGTGACAGTTGGTATCAGAGCAGATCTCTAGTAAGACGCACATTGTGCGCATAGCAGACTATTTCATAAGACGCGAAGATGGTGCGCAGTGAGTTGGCCCCTAAGTCGCAGCGCAGAGCTGATGGCTCGTGAGTCGCCAAGTATGGTGCGCAGGGCTTTGTCCCCTAAGTCGCAGCGCAGAGCCGATGGCTTGTGAGTCGCCGAAGATGGTGCGCAGGGCGTTGTCCCCTAAGACGCAGCGCAGAGCCGATGGCTCGTGAGTCGCCAAGGATGGTGCGCAGGGCGTTGTCCCCTAAGACGCAGCGCAGAGCCGATGGCTTGTGAGTCGCCAAGTTTGTGCGCAAGGGCGTTGTCCCCTAAGTCGCAGCGCAGAGCCGATGGCTCGTGAGTCGCCAAGTATGTTGCGCAGGGCGTTGTCCCCTAAGTCGCAGCGCAGAGCCGATGGCTCATGAGTCGCCAAGTATGGTGCGCAGGGCGTTGTCCCCTAAGTCGCCGCGCATAGCCGATGGCTCGTGAGTCGCAAGGTTGGTGCGCATGGCCGATGGCCTCTAAGACGCAAGATTTGTGCGCATGGCAAGATGTCCTTTAAGACGCAAGTTTGGTGCGCATGGCCGATGGCCTCTAAGACGCAAGATTTGTGCGCATGGCAAGATGTCCTTTAAGACGCAAGGTTGGTGCGCATGGCAAGATGTCCTTTAAGATGCAAGGTTGGTGCGCATGGCCAGATGGCCTCTAAGACGCAAGATTTGTGTGCAGAGCAGATGGCTCTTAAGTCGCAAGATTGAAACGTCCGAACCAAGCACAAGTGAAGAACAGCTGTGGTGTGGCAGCAATGCTCTTAGTGCGGAGAGTTCGCGGACGTTGTGACCCGGTTGGAGAAAATCCCTCAAGTCGTGATCGAGGAGCAGCGTAAGACTTGAAGCTCGTTGAGATGGGCTCGGTGGAGGGCGCCATGACCTCTGCGGGGGGCGAGTGAGCAAGCAGTGATCCATAAGACTTGAAGCTCGTTGAGATGGGCTCGGAGGAGGGCACCATGACTCCTGCGGGGGGCGAGTGAGCAAGCAGAGATCGGCTCAAAGCGGCGGTGGAGGCAAGGCTCTAGTGTGGTGCAGCCACGGAACTACTCATCTCTTGGGTGTTGCACAACGGCACCCAGATGTTATCTGAGACGAGCGTTGCTCGTATGCTCCTTAAGTCTGGGACTTTTCATTGCCCAGCAAAAACGGGACTTGGTGAATTGAGTAACCATTTCTCGGGTTCCTTCACGCGGGCGTTGCTCAACGACGCTTGTGTGCCCCACAAAGTCTGGGACCCTCATAGCCCAGCAACATCGAGACTTGATGAACACAGTAGCTACTTCTCGGTGTCCATTCAAGCGAGCGTTGCTCAACGACGCTGGTGCCCCTTCAAGCGAAAGTTGTTCAACATCACTCGGTTGCTCCACAAGTCTGGGACTTTCATTGCCCAGCAACGAGTTTGGGAATCTCAAAGACCTTTCTCGCAACAACAGGAGATGATGAAACTCAAAGATGTTCCAAGTAGTCATTTCCTGGTGGCGGACTTCACACGGTGAAACTTGACATGTTGCGGCCCCACTGCGGCATGTCGTTACTCAGGCGGTGTTCCCTTCGACTACTTGTGAAGAATTCACTTCAGCAATTGCAGCCTATGCCAGAAAGGCGGTGCGGCCGAGGCGAGTTCGACGAGGACGTCGAAGCTTGAAGTGGGGGAGGATGTTAGGGACTTTTCGATGCGCCCGAGCGACGACGAATCATGACGTAATGTTCCCTACATATTTTTAAATATGTTTTCGCGTCCATGTAATTTTGCCTTTATTTCTAGTTCGTACTTGTAAAACCTCTTGTGCAATCCCCGAGGGACCCACGGTATGAGTTGGATGCATTTAGAGTCCATTCGACACTTGGTGCGTGCGTTACGGCTTAGCGGAGCACTTTCTGTGAATTCGTCATGGCCGTGGCCATGGAAAATCCCAATGTCGGATGGCCACGATTTTGTCATGCTCCTCGTGCCAAAAGGAACCTTGGGGGTGGCACTTGGGGGTTAGAGGTCTCATGTATAATGTAGGAGAGCGTTGGCAAACAAAGCGGTTGCCTTGGGCGGAGACGAACCAGTGGCCCATATGGGCATGCGACATGTCGTTCTTCGCCCAAGACAATTGCGGAGCTCGTCCTACACCCGGTTTTATGTTTTCTTACGTCCATAGTCCTGTAATGTTGTTTTTGCTTTATGCCTTCAAAAATCATTCGGCCAACATAGTCTTTTGGGGGCGCGGACATGGAGTGCGAGGTTGGCACGTGGTCCAACGTATGCCCTGCGATGTTAAGTCGGGAAGCCCAATTCGGGACGGATTCGGGATTAAGGCTTATCCCTTGCACGGGATGCAAGAGTGCCGCACGGGTTCTTCCGCACATAAACAATTGGCCCGTGACAGAGCGGAGGAGGATGACAATCTTCCGGAATCACAAGATCGGCCATAGCGAAGAGGCTGACTGCGCCCTCCACACCAACGGCCGACAAAGACCACCACCCTCTAGGAAGCAACCACACCGTGAAGCCAAGTACAGGAACCACCACACCAACGGCCAACAAGAGGTGCTGTCGGCAAGCTAGTCGAGAAGAACCAAGGGCCGACCAAGAAGAGAAGCACCACGTCGGCTGCACCAGGGAAGCCACACCCTACAAACCAAAGGGAAGGAGCACCAACTGCGGCAGTCACAAACTGGATCCCAGGAAAGCAGCGCCCCGACAGTGGCACAACAGCCACCTCCCCACCAGCCGACGAGGAGCGGACCAGCAGAGCAATCTCCAAAAGCCCGCAAAAGACTCGGAGGAAGCAAAGACACGGCTGGAAGAAGAAACCCTAGCCGCCGTCGACAAAATAGGAAACTGCCACTGCCGCCGCTGGAAGAAGCACCGACTGCTGCAGTCGCAAAAAACTGGATCCCAGGAGAACAACGCCCCGACGGTGGCACAACAGCCACCTCCCCACCAGCCGACGAGGAGCGGACCAGCAGAGCAATCTCCAAAAGACCGCAGAAGACGCGGAGAAGGCAAAGATCGACAACGGAGAAAGAAAAGACACGACTGGAAGAAGCACAGGAAACCCTAGCCGCCGCCGACAATATAGGAAAACTGCCACTGCTGCCGCAGGGTAGCCTCTAGGTGAAACCCAAAGCAGAAAGATCGTTCGTAAGAGGGACAGACACTGAAGAAATCGGTGGCAGTCACCACCGAACCCAGGAATTCCGAGAAAAGCCGCCGCCGCCAAGAACCACAGTGAAGAAACCAGGAAACCCCAGCCGGCGATGGGGCACCTCCGGACAAACGAGAGCAATGAGAAGAAGGGTAAACCCAAGAGAAGAGAGGAATACGCCACCACCACAGAAGGAGATAGCCGGGGACGAGGCGCCACTTGCCGCCAAAGATCGCGGGTGCAGGAGGACAAACGATTTCCCAGACGGGGGAAGGATTTCCCAGTCGGGTAAACCTTTTCCCGATTTGGACAAAAGGAATGCCCAATCGGGAAAGAGGTAACCCAAGCTGAGAACAAGGCCAATTTATCGGGTATAAATCCGGAATTTATTTTCGGAAATACCCACCCGCCGCACCATAACGTTGGAACCTATTCCCAATCGCCAACACACTAAGAGATCTTGCTGGGTTTGAACCTCAGATCTCTTGACAAATCATTAACTGTTGTCACCCAAACAACTAACCACTAGGCTATAAATACATTAGTAACAAGATAATTTTATATAATAAGGGACCAACCGGGTTCGAGCCGGTGACCTCTTGATCTGTAGTCAAATGCTCTACCACTGAGCTATGGACCCAATCTAAAAATATATTTAAAATAAAAATATATAAACAACAAAAATTCTCCTTAATTGCTTAGGCAAACTCAATTATATAAACAATAAATATAAATAACTTGTTGGGATTCGAACCCTGGCAACCTATATAATTGCAATCAAACATAACCAATTTAGCTAACAGCAATATATAAAAAATTGCAACACGAGGACTTCCCAGGGGGTCACCCATCCTAGTACTACTCTCGCCCAAGCACGCTTAATTTTGGAGTTCTGATGGGATTCGGTGCGTTAGTGCTAGTATGATCGCACCAACATAAATTAAAATAACTAAGCGCCAGACTATGAATACATTAGTCCAAACAACTCAGTTGGAAAAATGCCTCTTTAACCAACAAGGCAAACAATGCTATATAAAAAGAAACTATTAAAACATCAATTATAAAAAGAAAGTGCAACACGAGGCTATGAATACATTAGTCCAAACAACTCAGTTGGAAAAATGCCTCTTTAACCAACAAGGCAAACAATGCTATATAAAAAGAAACTATTAAAACATCAATTATAAAAAGAAAGTGCAACACGAGGCTATGAATACATTAGTCCAAACAACTCAGTTGGAAAAATGCCTCTTTAACCAACAAGGCAAACAATGCTATATAAAAAAAAACTATTAAAACATCAATTATAAAAAGAAAATGCAACACGAGGACTTCCCAGGGACCAACCGGGTTCGAGCCGATGACCTCTTGATCTGTAGTCAAATGCTCTACCACTGAGCTATGGACCCAATCTAAAAATATATTTAAAATAAAAATATATAAACAACAAAAATTCTCCTTAATTGCTTAGGCAAACACAATTATATAAACAATAAATATAAATAACTTGTTGGGATTCGAACCCTGGCAACCTATATAATTGCAATCAAACATAACCAATTTAGCTAACAGCAATATATAAAAAATTGCAACACGAGGACTTCCCAGGGGGTTACCCATCCTAGTACTACTCTCGCCCAAGCACGCTTAACTTTGAAGTTCTGATGGGATCCGGTGCGTTAGTGCTACTCCCAAGTATGATCACAAGTATGATCGCACCCACATCCTAGTACTACTCCCAAGTATGATCGCACCCACATAAATTAAAATAACTAAGCGTCAGGCTATGAATACATTAGTCCAAACAACTCAGTTGGAAAAATGCCTCTTTAACCAACAAGGCAAACAATGCTATATAAAAAGAAACTATTAAAACATCAATTATAAAAAGAAAGTGCAACACGAGGCTATGAATACATTAGTCCAAACAACTCAGTTGGAAAAATGCCTCTTTAACCAACAAGGCAAACAATGCTATATAAAAAAAAACTATTAAAACATCAATTATAAAAAGAACGAGGATTTCCCAGGGGGTCACCCATCTTAGTACTACTCTCGCCCAAGCACGCTTAACTTCGGAGTTCTGATGGGATCCGGTGCGTTATTGCTGGTATGATCGCAAACGTCAAAAGAACAATTTAAAATGTCTTTCTAATCAACAGGACAAACAATGTTATATAAAATAATAAATATAAATAACTTGTTGGGATTCGAACCCTGCCAACCTATATAATTGCAATCAAACATTACCAATTTAGCTAATAGCAATATATAAAAAAATTAAACAAGAAAAGATACTAAAAATAGAAAATCACAATATGTGATCATACTAAGATTCGAACCCTAGATATCTAGACAATGTTCAATATATTGCCACCAACTGTGCTACCCACAGTTGGCAACAAAAGTACATGGGTTAAATGAGCCAATAGGGTGTTAAGAAATTAGTGGGCCTAACTCACCCCAAAAGCTAGCTCAAAATGTTACATTTAGAAATGCTGATGTTGAACTAACTCCCCGAAAGTTGGAAACTTGGTTTCAAAACTTAGGAACTTGCTTTTGAAAGTTAGGATCTTGGTTCCGAAATTTGAGAACTTGGTTCCGAAAGTTGGGAACTTGGTTTCGAAAGTTGTGGACTTGGTTACGAAAGTTTGGATCTTGGTTCGGAAAGTTCGGAACTTGGTTTCGAAAGTTGGGAACTTAGTTTCGAAAGTTGGGAACTTGGTTCGAAAAGTGGGGAACTTGGTTTGGAATGTTGGGAACTTTGTTCGTAAAGATGGGAATTTGGTTCCGAAAGTTGGGAACTTGGTTTTGAAAGTTCGAAACTTGGTTCAGAAAGTTGGGAACTTGGTATCGAAAGTAAAAAACTTGGTTCGGAAAGTTAGAAACTTGGTTTTAAAAGTTGACAACTTGGTCTCAAAGTTGGGAACTTGGTTCCGAAAGTTGGGAACTTAGTTTCGAAAGTTGGGAACTAGGTTTCGAATGTTTGGAACATGATTCAGAAAGTTGAGAACTTGGTTCGGAAAGTGGGGAACTTGGTTATGAAAGTTAGGAATTTGGTTTCGAAAGTTCAGAACATGGTTCAGAAAGTTGGGAACTTGGTTCGGAAAGTTGGAAATTTGATTTCGAAAGTTGACAACTTGGTTCTGAAAGTTGGGAACTTGGTTTCCAAAGTTGAGAACTTTGTTTGGAAAGTTGGGAACTTTGTTTGGAAAGTTGGTAACTTTGTTTGGAAAGTTGAGAACTTTGTTTGGAAAGTTGAGAACTTTGTTTGGAAAGTTGGGAACATAGATCGGAAAGTTGGGAACTTGGTTCGGGAAGTTGGGAACTTGATTCCGAAAGGTCGGAACATGGTTCCGAAAGTTGAGAACTTGATTTGAAACTTCGAAACTTGGTTCAAAAAGGAACTTGGCTTCGAAAATTGGGAACTAGGTTCCGAAAGTTGGGAACATGGTTCTGAAAGATGGGATCTTGGTTCTGAAAGATGGGATCTTGGTTCTGAAAGATGGGATCTTGGTTTCGATAGTTGGGATCTTGGTTTCGAAAGTTGTGAAATTGGTTCTGAAAGTTGGGAATTTGGATCGAAAAGTTCAGAACTTAATTCAGAAAGTTGGGAACTTAGTTCGGGAAGTTGGGATATTGGTTTGGAAAGTTGGGAAATTAGTTCGGAAAGTTGGGAACTTGGTTCCGAAATTTAGGAACTTGGTTTCGAAAGTTCAGAACTTGGTTCAGAAGTTGAAAACTTAATTCGAAAAGTTGGAAACATGATTCCAAAATTTGGGAACTTGGTTCAAAAAGCTAGAAACTTGGTTTCGAAAGTTGACAACTTGGTTCTGAAAGTTGGGAACTTGGTTCGGAAAGTTGAGAGCTTGGTTTCGAAAGTTGGGAACTTAGTTTTGAAAGTTGGGAACTTGGTTTCGAAAGTTTGGTATCTGGTTTATAAAGTTGGGAACTTGGTTCGAAATGTTATGAATTTGGTTTCGAAAGTTCGGAACTTGGTTTTGAAAGTCGGGAACTTGGTTCGTAAAGTTGGAAACTTAGTTTTGAAAGTTGACAACTTGGTTCCGAAAGTTGGAAACTTGGTTCGAAAAATTCGGAACTTGGTTCCGAAAGTTGCGAACTTGGTTCGGAAAGTTGGGAAATTAGTTCAGAAAGTTTGGAACTTGGTTTCGAAAGTTGGAAACTTGGTTCAGAAAGTTGGGAACTTGGTATCGAAAGTAAAAAACTTGGTTCGGAAAGTTGGGAACTTGGTTCGGAAAGTTGGGAACTTGGTTCGGAAAGTTAGAAACTTGGTTTTAAAAGTTGACAACTTGGTCTCAAAGTTGGGAACTTGGTTCGAAAAGTTGGGAACTTAGTTTTGAAAGTTGGGAACTAGGTTTCGAATGTTTGGAACATGATTTAGAAAGTTGAGAACTTGGTTCGGAAAGTGGGGAACTTGGTTACGAATGTTAGGAACTTGGTTTCGAAAGTTCAGAACATGGTTCAGAAAGTTGGGAACTTGGTTCGGAAAGTTGGAAATTTGATTTCGAAAGTTGACAACTTGGTTTTGAAAGTTGGGAACTTGGTGATACGGATCTTGATGGGGAAAACAAGGAGAAGGTGAGAGTTTGAGGTTTAGGTCGGTTTTGGAAGAGGGTATGTGAAGATGGGTATGGCCGGATGGGGGTTTGATGAGGAAACGATGAGAAAACGATGAGAAAACAAGAAATTAAAGATAGGTATCCTACTAGACCTCCATCTAACAACGTAGAAGGCAATCTAGATAATGGGATTGAGTTTTTCCTACTAGACCTCTAATTGACATGCAATTAGCAACCTAGATCAAAGGAGCAAGAACCAAGAAACGCCACAAGCACAAGACTTGATAAGTTAACAAGCTCTTGGAATAAAATGAGAAGATCAATTCCTCACAATTTGCATAAGCAAAGTAATGTATTCAAAGGTCCCCCAAAATACATAATAATGAGGTATTTATAGACCTCAAAACCTAGACCTAAATAAAAGACTTTCCATAATTGTAAAACAAGCCTTAAACAAGTTTGCTTGCTAAACAATTCAGACATAATTAAAAACATAAAGACTAGTCGACTTAGCATCATAAGGCCCAAAAACAAATAAGTATTCGGCCTTAGAACAAAATAATCTATCCAAAACATGAAATGACATAACTTAAGGTCTTTAACAATGAAAACTAAATGGACAACTTGAGCAACAATTAATCATCTTGGTCGTTCATTACAAGCCCAATAAGAGTGACATAATGGACTTGTTCTTCATCTCCCAGCAAGCTCCTTTGAATTGGATCTTTAAGTTCGTTGCTCACCAAACGTTGCACATAAGTTTGATAAGCTTCTCTAATTTTCTTCGACTTCGATCTAGTGATTGGACCTTGTGGAACTTCTAACTCATCTCTAGGCCTTGAACTCTTCTCCTTGCTAGCTTCCGTGCTTGCATCATTCCCTCCCTCGTCAAAAAGATTCGTCCTCGAATCTGAAAAATCAAAAGGAGAAAGATCAGAAACATTAAAAGTAGCACTTACACCATACTCACCTGGTAAATCTATCTTGTAAGCATTGTCATTGATTTTGGCCAAGACTTGAAATGGTCCGTCTCCTCTAGGATCCAACTTAGACTTCCTTTGAGTTGGAAATCTTTCTTTCCTCATATGAACCCAAACCCAATCACCGGGTTCAAAGGTCACTAGCTTGCGACCTTTGTTTGCTCTTTTTGCAGTTGCTTGGTTCCTCTTCTCAATTTGTAGCCTTGCTTTCTCATGGATAGATTTCACCAATTCTGCCTTCTTTTGTCCATCTATACTTTTAATCTCATTCAAAGGTAAAGACATTAAATCTAAAACAGTCAATGGATTAAATCCATACACAATTTCAAAGGGAGAATAGGTAGTGGAAGAATGAACACTTCTATTGTAAGCAAATTCAACAAAAGGTAAGCAATCTTCCCATGTCTTTAAATTCTTACCTACAACAGCCCTTAACAAAGCTCCTAGTGTTCGATTAACCACTTCCGTTTGTCCATCAGTTTGTGGATGACAAGTAGTAGAATAAAAAAGTTTAGTACCAAGTTTACCCCACAATACACGCCAAAAATGACTAAGAAACTTTACATCACGATCAGACACAATAGTACTAGGAACACCATGCAATCTTACAACTTCTTGAAAGAATAAATTTGCAATATTTGTTGCATCATCTGTTTTATGACATGCAATGAAGTGTGCCATCTTAGAAAATCTGTCAACAACAACAAATATGCTATCTTTTCCTCTCTTAGTTCTAGGCAGTCCTAAAATAAAGTCCATACTAATATCCATCCAAGGTGCACTAGGAATAGGTAAAGGGGTGTATAAACCATGTGGCATAGACTTAGATTTGGCTTGTTTACATGCAATGCAACTAGAACATACTCGTTCTACATCTTTCCTCATGTTAGGCCAATAAAAATGTTCATTCAAAATATCAAGAGTTTTATGCACACCAAAGTGTCCCATTAATCCCCCACAATGTGCCTCCCTCACAAGCAATTCTCTCAACGAACATGATGGAATACATAGTTTTTTCTCTCTAAACAAATATCCCTCATGTCTATAGTACTTTTGAAAAGCTATATGCTCACATGCATCATACACACTAGAAAAATCTGAATCTTTGGCATACAAGTCTTTAATTTGCTCAAAGCCTAATAATTTAGCACTAAGAGTAGAAATCAATGCATACCTTCTAGATAGCGCATCAGCCACTACATTATCCTTACCTTGCTTGTACTGGATCACATATGGAAAGATTTCAATGAATTCCACCCATTTTGCATGTCGTTTGTTCAACTTGCTTTGTCCTTTCAAGTACTTGAGTGATTCATGGTCGGTGTGAATCACAAACTCCTTTGGTAGCAAGTAGTGTTGCCACACCTCCAAAGCTCTCACCAAAGCATACAACTCCTTGTCATAGGTGGAATAGTTAAGTTGAGCTCCTTTTAGTTTCTCACTAAAGTAGGCAATCAGCTTCTTTTCCTGCATCAAAACAGCACCTATACCAATCCCGGAAGCATCACATTCTATTTCAAAAGTTTTAACAAAATTCGGTAATTTCAAAATAGGAGCCGAACATAATTTCTCTTTTAAAAAGTTAAAGGCATTCTCTTGAGCCTCGCCCCACTTAAAACCAGATTCTTTCTTTACAATTTCATTCAAGGGTGCAGCAATGGTGCTAAAGTCCTTAACAAACCGCCTATAAAAACTAGCTAAGCCATGGAAGCTCCTAACCTCACTAATGGACTTAGGTGTAGGCCATTCTTGAATAGCCTTAACCTTTTCATTATCAACCTCAATTCCATTAGCACTAACAACAAATCCTAAGAAAATAAGTTTGTCCATGCAAAAATCACACTTTTTAGCATTAGCATACAACTTTTGTTCTCTTAAAACATCCAAAACAGATTTGATATGCATAACATGCTCATCTAATGAAGTACTATAGATCAAGATATCATCAAAGTACACAACAACAAATTTACCAAGAAAATCTCGCAAAACATGATTCATCATTCTCATGAATGTACTAGGTGCATTAGTTAAACCAAATGGCATTACCAACCACTCATACAAACCATATTTAGTTTTAAATGCAGTTTTCCATTCATCACCTGGTTTCATGCGAATTTGATGATAACCACTTTTCAAGTCAATCTTGGTAAATATGCTAGCGGCATGCAACTCATCAAGCATATCATCTAACCTAGGTATGGGGTGGCGATACTTTACCGTAATCTTGTTAACGGCTCTACAATCAACACACATACGCCATGAACCATCCTTTTTAGGCACTAAGAGAACCGGAACGGCACATGGACTAAGGCTTTCCCTCACAAGTCCTTTGTCAAGCAACTCTTCCACTTGTCTTTGAAGTTCTTTAGTCTCTTCCGGGTTTGCTCTATATGCTGGTCGGTTTGGAATTGTGGATCCGGGCACAAAGTCAATTTGGTGTTCTATGCCTCTCAAGGGTGGCAATCCATTAGGCAAGTCATCCGGAAACATATCTTCATATTCCTGTAATAAAGAAAGAACAACACTAGGCAAATTTTGATTAGATTCATGCAAAGTTAGATAAACATCTTTAAACATAATCAAGAAAAGTTTTTTCTGCCCATTAAGAGCATACTTTATTTCCCTCTCTTTTGCATAGAAACTTTGCCTCACTTTTGTTATCTCTCTTTTGTTATCACTCACAATTGGGCCATTGATTTCTATTCTTTTATTTTCGGCCTCTTTTACATCTCTTTTTTTCACAAGTTCTGTTTTTGCTCCCCCACTTTCTTTGACATTTTTTTCAACCTCTCTTTGTTTCTTTTCTTCAAAGTGCTTCATCATCCGAATTTGATCTTCATACACTTCCTTTGGTGTCAAAGGTGCCAAAGTAAACTTTCTACCGTTTAAGCTCAAAGTGTATCTATTATGGAACCCATCATGGATAGCCTTCCTATCGTATTGCCATGGACGCCCCAACAAGATATGGCTAGCTTGCATAGGTATCACATCACAAAGAATCTCATCTGAATACCTCCCGATAGTAAAAGAAACCATCACTTGTCTTGTCACCTTAATTCCAGCACAATCATTCAACCATTGAAGCTTGTAAGGCCGTGGGTGCTTCTCACACTTCAAACCTAACTTTTCCACCAAAATAGTACTAGCCACATTAGTAACACTACCATTATCAATAATCAAAGAACATACTTTACCACCAATGTGACATCTAGTGTGGAATATATTTTCTCTTTGCTCCGAGCTATCTTCCACCACTTGAGCACTCAAAGCTCTTTGCACCACCAACGTTTCACCTCTAGCCGCCATCTCCATGTCATTATCTGAAATATCTTCCAATGGAGGCATATCATCACTTTCATGTTCACTTTCAAGTTCACCTTCATTGTTGAGTATCATGACTCTTTTGTTTGGACATTGACTTGCTATGTGACCGCTGCCCAAACACTTAAAACACTTGATATCTCGCTGCCTTTGTGTTGAATTGGAGGTAATTGGGGTAGCTTGGATCTCGGCTTTGTCACTTTTCACCTTGGCTAAATCTCTCACATTAAAGCTAGGCTTGGTTCTTGGCTTCTCATCTTGCTTAGGCCACTTAGAACTCCATGTGTTGCTTGAACCCATGGTTGCCCTTGTGGTAGTTCTCCTCTTAAGCCGCCTTTCAACCTTCATAGCCATGTTCACCATATCCTCTAGTTCCACATAGTGTTGTAGTTCAACAACATCTGCTATCTCTCTATTCAAACCATTAAGGAATCTTGCCATGGTAGCCTCTCTATCCTCCACAATATTAGCTTTGATCATGGTCATCTCCATCTCTTTGTGATAATCTTCAACGGAATTGGTACCTTGATACAACCTTTGAAGCTTTTGGTGTTGATCCCTATAGTAGTAAGAAGGCACAAAACGCTTTCGCATAATCCTTTTCATCTCAGCCCATGAAGCAACATATCCTTCTCCATTTCTTCTTCTAGAAATTAAGAATTGGTCCCACCAAACCAAGGCATAATCGGTGAACTCAACGGCAGCTATCTTCACTTTCTTTTCTTCAGTGTAATTGTGACACTCAAATATCATATCTACCTTCCTTTCCCACTCCAAGTATGTATCAGCATCATTCCTTCCTTTAAACTCGGGAATCTTCATCTTTATAGAGCTCAAATTGTTGTCTCTTGTATCTCTTATACCTACTTTTCTCCAAGGCCTAATCATGTCGGCCTCATCTTCATCCCAATCCGATTCTGCATCCATCTCATGCATATGAACCCGTTTAGGCTTGTTGCCACCTCCTCTTGCGGTTGCACTATTTTGTTGTTTAGAACTTTGTTCATTCCTCTCCATTTGGTCATACAAGTCTTGTACCACCACACTAAGCCGATTTATGTGGCCTGCCAATGCTTCTAAAGTGATCACGGCTCTACCTTGCTCCATACCTGAATTATCTCTTTCTTTGTCACTAGAATGAGACATGGTTTTGCTGCAAAAAGAAGGTTAGTATTCCAAAGAAATCAAATTGGAACCTCACCACACTCCCTCACGTGTTTCACTCAAGAAAAAATGTAACACTCCACTAGTGTTCCTCAATTTAATGGCTTTTACCCTCAGTTGATCTCACCACTCTTGCCTTTTTCCACTCTATAGATCTTGTCTCAAAGTATTCTTTCAAGCTTATCAAACAACACAAGAACTAGCAACAAGTAGCAATTTCCCAATAACAAGCACCTTTTTACTAAAAAACACTATTGCAAACAATTAGAAGCACTCAAGAAAACAAATAGTAGGAAAGACCAATGAAGGGTTGGGCAAGGAGTAAGGGTTGACTACAAGAAAATAGGAAATAGAGGATGGTTAGGAAAGACAAGATATGGCTAGGTTTGGAAAATGAAAGAATATGAATTATGGCAGGAGAATAAAAACCTCTTCTTTTTTTTTTGGTAGGAGAGTAATTCAAGATAAGAATTATGGTAGAAAATTTCTTTTCCTTCCTTTTCTTTTCTTTCCTTTCTTTCTCCACAAATTTCTCTTCCTTTTATTTTTTTCTTTCTTTCTTTTCCACAAATTTATCTTCCCTTTTTTTTCCTTTCCTTTCTTTCTCCACAATTTTTTTTTCTTTCCTTTTTTTTTTATTCTTTCCTTTCTTCCTCCACAATTTTTTTTTTTTTTCTTGCCTTCTTTCTTCACAAATCCGACTTTTCTTCCTTTTTTTTTTCCCTTCTTCTTCTTTTTTTTTTTTTCAACTTGAAACGATTACAAAACAAGAAATCAACAAGAACAAATAGGCTAAACCCCCCCAAAAAAAAAAAAAAAAACTAACTTGATTCTCCGCAGTTTCTTTTTGAGCTGGTTTTTGACCTGCTTCCGAATAGATTCTGAAAGAGTGCAAAACAGCAAAGTTGTAGCTCTTCCTCTTAGCTTTCCAACGAGTACTCACACAACCCAATCGGAGTTATTCTTGGGGAGATATGCTCAAAATACTGCGACTGCTCCTGGAGACCATCGGTTGTGCGAATTTATCCGAGCAAAGGTGTAGAGAACCTTGGCTCTGATACCAAATGATACGGATCTTGATGGGGAAAACAAGGAGAAGGTGAGAGTTTGAGGTTTAGGTCGGTTTTGGAAGAGGGTATGTGAAGATGGGTATGGCCGGATGGGGGTTTGATGAGGAAACGATGAGAAAACGATGAGAAAACAAGAAATTAAAGATAGGTATCCTACTAGACCTCCATCTAACAACGTAGAAGGCAATCTAGATAATGGGATTGAGTTTTTCCTACTAGACCTCTAATTGACATGCAATTAGCAACCTAGATCAAAGGAGCAAGAACCAAGAAACGCCACAAGCACAAGACTTGATAAGTTAACAAGCTCTTGGAATAAAATGAGAAGATCAATTCCTCACAATTTGCATAAGCAAAGTAATGTATTCAAAGGTCCCCCAAAATACATAATAATGAGGTATTTATAGACCTCAAAACCTAGACCTAAATAAAAGACTTTCCATAATTGTAAAACAAGCCTTAAACAAGTTTGCTTGCTAAACAATTCAGACATAATTAAAAACATAAAGACTAGTGGACTTAGCATCATAAGGCCCAAAAACAAATAAGTATTCGGCCTTAGAACAAAATAATCTATCCAAAACATGAAATGACATAACTTAAGGTCTTTAACAAAAAAAAAAAATAGTCGATTTAACAATTTCTTTAAATCCAGAAAGCTTTTGAGAGAGATTAACATCACCTCTATTACATTGGTCCCTAAGAAGAGGAGGCCTGAAACCTTTGCGGATTATCGGCCCATCTCAGTATGTAAGATGATTTACAGGTTTATCTCCAAGATACTTGCTAATCGACTTCAGAAGGTCCTTGAGGACTTCATTGGACCAAACCAACATGCCTTCTTGAAGGGGCGGCTCATCCATGAGAATATAGCCTTATGTCATGAGCTGATGACTGGATATCACTTGGACCATGGTCCCTCACGTATGGCAATCAAGATTGATCTCCATAAAGCCTATGACTCAGTGCGGTGGGATTTTTTGATTGCACTCCTCAGATGTTACAGGTTCCCTGAGGTTTTTATTGATTATATTTCAGCATGTATCTCTCATCCCAGATTCACATTGAATTTGAACGGCGCTTCTTGTGGCTTTTTCCAAAGCAGTCGAGGCCTACGTCAGGGCTGTCCTATGGCCCCCTACTTGTTCATCCTGGTGATGCAGTACTTCTCTGATCTGTTGGATAATAAGGTCATTGAGGGTTGCTTCTCTCCCCACCCCAAATGTCGGGATCCGCTTGTCACTCACCTCATGTTTGCGGATGACCTATTCATCTTCTCTAGAGCAGATTCTTCTTCAGCTACCGCTATTCGTGACTGCTTGGCGCATTTTCATCAGTTTTCAGGGCTCCGTACTAGCAATCATAAATCTCATCTGTATATCTCGGGTGCTTCTTCTGATATGAGGTCCTCTATTGCTGATATCCTGTGCATGCCATTTGGGTCGCTACCTGTTCAATACTTGGGGGTCCCTCTATTATCGACTAGACCTTCTTTCCATGACTGCAAACCTCTACTTGACAGTATTGAAGCGAACATAAATGGATGGACTAGCAAGTGTCTCTCTTATGCTGGGCGGTTGGAGCTGATTAAGTCAGTGCTGATGGGGAAACTACTATTCTGGTGCTCCTCTTTCTCACTACCTCAACAAGTTGTTATCCGTATTGAGCAGCTTCTTGCTCGTTTCCTTTGGTCTGGCAGAGCTCAAAAATGTAACCATCGAATTGCTTGGCTTTCGGTATGTAAACCAAAGGAAAAAGGCGGTCTTGGCTTGAGAAATATTAGGAAGCTTAACCAAGCATGCTTAATGAGATATGTGTGGGCCATTGCTTCCAAGAAAGATTCTCTATGGGTACGATGGATGCACAGTAATTTCTTGAGGTCAGACTCTATTTGGACTCGTCGCACACCAGCTGTGATTTCATGGGTGACGCGGAGTATTTTTTAATGTGAGGTACCTAGCACAGCCTCACATTACACACAAAATTGGAAATGGAAGATCCACAATGTTATGGCATGAACCTTGGCATCCAGATGGCATTCTTATTCATATTATGGAGCGGTATCCATATAGCATCCCTGTATCCTCTAGGGACAGAGTAGCCCTGCTCAAACATTCAGGTGGATGGGACATAACTGGTTATCAGCACTCTTGCCTCTTTGAGGCCTGGCAGCGGCTCCATCACATTCCTACATTGGACTATCATAGCGATGACTCTATCCTTTGGAGCGCTTCCCCCTCCGGGAAGTTCACTCTCAAATCCGCGTATGACACTTTGGTCTCCAATGAACCAGACGTTGCTTGGCATGAATTGGTCTGGTTTCAGAATCACATTCCTCGGTACTCATTTATCTCTTGGCTAGCCTTTTGGAATAGACTTCCTACCTTTGATCGTATGCAGGCTTGGGGTCGGCAGGGCCCAAATATGTGCTATCTTTGTCAGAATTCCTGTGAGAGTTTGAATCATATCTTTTTTTATTGTGATTACACACTTAAAGTCTGGGAGGAGGTGCTAAAAGGGTGCAACTTGAGACCTTGCAGAAACACATGGTCTGATTATCGGCCTTGGTTTCTCTGCCACTTCAAAGGATCCTCTGAGGCTAGGAAACATAGGAAACTCTCCCTCACCACTTCGATATACCACATCTGGAATGAACGGAATCGCAGAATGCATGATGAGCCGAAGAGGACTTGGGAGCTCCTAGCTGACGGAATCACTCATGATATTCAGAGCAGAAGAGGACCCCCCCCCACTCCTCCCCACCGCCAACAGTCTGACTGACTCGCGAGGATCACATGAGAATCCGCGATTATTTATTTGCTTTGGATATTGCCTTCCCCCCCCCCCGACTGTGGGACCTATTGCTTATTGCATATTTTTATTCTTATGAGGTTAGGTCATCATGAGTTGTGTGCCTTTCCCGGGCTATGGGATTTATTGCTTCTTGCTCATTTCTTTGAGAATATTTGAGTAGTGTGCCTTTCCCCGGGCTGTGGGGTTGTTTGTTATTGAGTTTTGCTACATTCCTAAGGTAGCGGGACCATCACTACTAGGATATGGGTCTCGACCTTGCTGATGGCAATGCCGAAGGTGAGGTGCGCGACCCTTTTGTCCTAGGGTGATTGGCTATTGCACTTTTCATGTACACATCCCTTTTATTATTAATACAAATTCACTTGCCTTGTTGCAAAAAAAAAAAAAAAAAATAAGGTCTTTAACAATGAAAACTAAATGGACAACTTGAGCAACAATTAATCATCTTGGTCGTTCATTACAAGCCCAATAAGAGTGACATAATGGACTTGTTCTTCATCTCCCAGCAAGCTCCTTTGAATTGGATCTTTAAGTTCGTTGCTCACCAAACGTTGCACATAAGTTTGATAAGCTTCTCTAATTTTCTTCGACTTGGATCTAGTGATTGGACCTTGTGGAACTTCTAACTCATCTCTAGGCCTTGAACTCTTCTCCTTGCTAGCTTCCGTGCTTGCATCACTTGGTTTCCAAAGTTGGGAACTTTGTTTGGAAAGTTGGGAACATAGTTCGGAAAGTTGGGAACTTGGTTCGGGAAGTTGGGAACTTGATTCCGAAAGGTCGGAACATGGTTCCGAAAGTTGGGAACTTGATTTGAAAGTTCGAAACTTGGTTCAAAAAGGAACTTGGTTTCGAAAATTGGGAACTAGGTTCCGAAAGTTGGGAACATGGTTCTGAAACATGGGATCTTGGTTTCGATAGTTGGGATCTTGGTTCTGAAAGTTGTAAACTTGGTTCTGAAAGTTGGGAATTTGGATCGAAAAGTTCAGAACTTGGTTCAGAAAGTTGGGAACTTAGTTCGGGAAGTTGGGATCTTGGTTTGGAAAGTTGGGAAATTAGTTCGGAAAGTTGGGAACTTGGTTTCGAAAGTTCAGAACTTGGCTTCGAAAGTTCAGAACTTGGTTCAGAAGTTGGAAACTTAATTCAAAAAGTTGGAAACATGGTTCCAAAATTTGGGAACTTGGTTCAAAAAGCTAGAAACTTGGTTTCGAAAGTTGACAACTTGGTTCTGAAAGTTGGGAACTTGGTTCGGAAAGTTGAGAGCTTGGTTTTGAAAGTTGGGAACTTAGTTTTGAAAGTTGGGAACTTGGTTTCGAAAGTTTGGTACTTGGTTTATAAAGTTGGGAACTTGGTTCGAAATGTTAGGGCCTGTTTGGTTAGCGAAATCAAGTCTCTTTTCATGGTTTCAGTTTCACTGAAACCAAAACTGCTTACGAAAACGTGTTTGATTTAGTGTTTTCGTGAAACTGAATCGAAATCAGAATGAAAACGAAACCAGTTTTCTTAATAAAAATGAAAACAACAGAATGTTGTTTTCTGTGGTTTCGAGACTGTCGGTTTCGTTATCAAAATGCTGTGACAACTTTATAATTATAAATATTTTTTTATAAAATTAATTAATTTAAAAATAAATCAAACTATATCGAATTTTTAAAAATAAAAGTAAAAATCATCATTTTTAACTCAAACTTTTATCTTAAATTTATAAAATAATTAAACCAATTTATATCTAATTGACTCAAACCCAAATTTTAAATAACTCAATTTTCTTAAAGTTTGTCTATTTATAATTTAATCAAACCTAATTTTAGATCATTGGACTTGTTTTTTTTTGAAATTTTATAATAACTATTAATTAATTTTTATATCTAATTGAAAAAAATATATTAAATTACTAATAACTTAATTAATTAAATCATTTAAATATTTTGTAACCATATTAACAAATATTTAATTTTGTAAACAAACTAAACATTTAATTACTACTAAAAATGTTCAAGGAAAATTAATATTATTTTTTATAATCAAATAAATATTTACTTATTTCAACTAACTAAAATTGATGTTGTTTTTATTAACCAAACGCGTTTTCAGAAAACTGAAAACTAGAAACCAAAACCAAGTTTTCAGTTTCACTGAAACCAAACCAGAAAATAATTTTTGCTAACCAAACAGCACCTTATGAATTTGGTTTCGAAAGTTCGGAACTTGGTTTAGAAAGTTAGGAACTTGGTTCGTAAAGTTGGAAACTTAGTTTTGAAAGTTGACAACTTGGTTCCGAAGGAAACTTGGTTCGAAAAATTCAAAATTTGATTCCGAAAGTTGCGAACTTGGTTCGGAAAGTTGGGAAATTAGTTCAGAAAGTTTGGAACTTGGTTTCGAAAGTTGGAAACTTGGTTCGGAAAGTTCGGAACTTGGTTCGGAAAGTTGGGAACTTGGTTCTGAAAGTTTGGAAATTAGTTCGAAAAGTTGGGAACTTGGTTCCGAAAGTTAGGAACTTGGTTTCAAAATTTCAGAACTTGGTTCAGAAGTTGGGAACTTAGTTCGAAAAGTTGGAAACGAGGTTTCGAAAGTAAAAATCTTGGTTCCAAAATTTAGGAACTTGGATTGGAAAGCTAGAAACTTGGTTTCGAAAGTTGACAACTTGGTTCTGAAAGTTGGGAACTTGGTTCGGAAAGTTGAGAACTTAGTTTTGAAAGTTGGGAACTTGGTTTCGAAAGTTGGGTATTTGGTTCAGAAAGTTGGGAACTTGGTTCAAAACGTTAGGAAATTGGTTCAAAAGTTCGGAACTTAGTTTAGAAAGTCGGGAACTTGGTTCGGAAAGTTGGAAACTTTTTTTTGCAACAAGGCAAGTGAATTGTATTAAGAATGAAGAAGATGTGTACATGTAAAGTTCAGTAGCCAATCACCCTAGGACAAAAGAGTCTAGAACCTCACCTTCGGCATAGCCATCAGCAAGGTCGAGACCCAAACCCTAGGGTTGATGGTCCCGCTACGATACAATCATAGCAATCTAAAAAGAAAGACATCCCACAGCCCGGGAAAGGCACACAAGTCATGATGACCTAAAACTCACAAACTGAAACAAGTAATAAGCAATAAGTCCCACAGCCCGGGGAAAAGCTCACAATCATACCGACACATCTAGCAATATAGAAATAGGAATAAGCACATCCTGTTAAGAACCTCCTCCCAAGAATAATAATAAAGTAAATCCCAAGAGATCATCAATAGTCAGTCAGACTGCTAGCATTGGGGGGACACATCCTCTCATGCTCTGAATATCATGTGTGATTGTGCCTGCTAGGAGTTCCCAAGACCTCTTTCGCTCATCATGCATTCTGCGATTCCGTTCAGTCCAGATGTGATATATCGAAGTGGTGAGGGTGAGCTTCCTTTGGGTTGTTGACTCAGAGGATCCCTTAAAGTGATGAAAGAACCACATCCGATTTTCAGACTAATTTCTTCAACGAGGCCTCAGGCGGCACCTCTTGAGCACCTCCTCCCATACTTTATATGTGTAGTCACATTCAAAGAAAATATGATCCAAATTCTCGCAAGCATTCAAACAGAGATAGCACATATTTGGGCCCTGCCGACCCCAAGCCTGCATACGATCAAAAGTAGGAAGTCTGTTCCAGAAAGCTAGCCAAGAAATAAAAGAATATCGAGGAATATGATTCTTGAACCAGACCAACTCATGCCAGTCAACACTTGGTTCCGCAGAAGTCAACCTGTCGTACGCAGATTTGAGAGTGAACTTCCCAGAAGGGGAGGCACTCCAAAGGATATTATCATCACTATGATAGTCCAAGGTGTGAATGTGGGAGAGCTTTTGCCAGGCCTCAAAAAGGCAAGAGTGGTGATAGCCAGTTATATCCCATCCTGTAGAAAGTCTGATCAGTGCTACTTTATCTCCAGCAGATATAGGAGCACTATATGGATAGCGTTCCACAATATGCATAAGAATGCCATCTGGATGCCAGGGTTCATGCCATAACATCGTAGATCTACCATTTCCAATCTTGTGCGTGACATGAGGTTGAGCTAGGTGACGTACATTAAATATACTCCTCGTCACCCACGAAATCACAGATGGCGTACGGCGAGTCCAAATGGAGTGTGATCTCAAAAAATTACTGTGCATCCATCTCACCCAAAGGGAATCTGTTTTGGAAGCGACGGCCCACACATATCGCATTAAGCATGCTTGATTAAGCTTCCTAATATTTCTCAGTCCAAGTCCACCTTTCTCCTGTGGTTTACATACTGAGAGCCAAGCAATCCTGTGATTACATTTCTGTCCTCTACCAGACCAAAGGAAACGTGCAAGGAGCTGTTCAATACTAATGATTATTCGTTAAGGCAGAGAAAAAGAAGAACACCAATATAAAATTTTCCCCATCAGTACAGATCTGATCAGCTCCAAGCGGCCAGCATAAGAAAGGCATTTGCTAGTCCATCCATCAGTACAGATCTGATTTCGAAAGTTGACAACTTGGTTCCGAAAGTTGAAAACTTGGTTCCGAAAGTTGCGAACTTGATTTTGAAAGTTGGGAACTTGATTTCGAAAGTTGTGAACTTGGTTCCGAAAGTTGGAAACTTGGTTCCGAAAGTTGGGAACTTGTTTCCGAAAGTTGTGAACTTGGTTATGAAAGTTTGGAACTTGGTTATGAAAGTTTGGAACTTGGTTTGGAAAGTTCAGAACTTGGTTCCGAATTCTGAGAACTTTGTTTCAAAAGTTGAGAATTTGATTTCGAAAGTTGGGAACTTGGTTCGGAAAGTGGGGAACTTTATTAGGAAAGTGGGGAACTTGGTTCATAAAGTTGGGAACTTGGTTCCGAATATTAGGAACTTGGTTTTTAAAGATCGGAACTTGATTTATAAAGTTGAGAACTTGGTTCGAAAAGTTGGGAACTTGATTTCGAAAGTTGTGAACTTGATTATGGAAGTTAGGAACTTGGTTCGAAAAGTTCGGATCATAGTTCTGAATGTTGGGAACTTGATTTCGAAAGTTGATAACTTGATTCAAAAAATTGGGAACTTGGTTCGAAAAGTTGGGAACTGTTAGTGATATGCCCTAGAGCCCTCATATAATTGGGAACTCTTCTTGTACATTTTACTTATTTATAAAAGGCTATCTTTATTACTTAGTGCTCATGTTAACTCATTTGCTTGCATAAAGACTTAAACTATGTAATAAAGTTCTTGGTATAAGACACAGTGCAAAGGAAATCATGAAAAGTTCATGATGTGATATTCTTATTGCATTAACATGATGTGTTTATACCTAAATTATCCATAGTCACAGTATTAACAAGATAGGACATTGTTAATACGGATAGGCTAGCACATGTTATACTTCTTAACTCGTTCAAGCAATAGTTTTCACAAGTTGTGAGCATTGCGATGCTCAGATTTAGCATGTGGATGCTTGTTTGAGAAACAAGTTTATTGGAGACCTAATCATGAGATCTTCACAAGAATGTTCAATTTATGTTTGTGAAAGCATCTCATTATATCAGTGGTGCAAGTATCCTTGGACTTGAGATCTAGTGTTATACTTTAACTTCATTACTTATGATTCACCTTTTTTTTTTTGCAACAAGGCAAAGGAAATATATTAATTCGTAAAAAGATACAATAGAGTTCATACACGACTACCATTATGAGGAATGGTAGAGCTTCTCATCCCCCAATGGAAAAGACCACGCCCCTCACCTTCGGCATAGCCATCAGCAAGGTAGTAGCCAAAACCTTAGGAAGAGGAACAAAAGGAAAAACTCACAGCCCGGGTCAAGCACAATATAGAGATGCAAAACAATGCATCACACGGATTACCCACAACTCGGGCCAAGTAGTAACTATCACATGGACTACCCACGACTCGGCCCAAGCAATAAAGGCCCACATAGTGAATCACTAATCTTGACGGATAGGAGTGAAATGGACTTGAACGCTCCACCGTTCCGCAACCGCTCTGTTCCGTGGTGTATCGGTGATAGGCTTGGTACCATATATCTGAAGAATTTTGCTTTTAACTCTTGTGATAACACTGCTAAGCACGCTAGCAGGTGAAGATGATACATGAGAGAAAATACGATCATTCCGCTCACGCCAAATGAAGTAAACTGAAGCAGTGAGAGCAATACGCCTAATATAGCCAATGAATGAGTCTCCACTCATAACGTCTTCCCACCATCTAATCTGATCGCCCCAATGATGCAAAGGGTTCGCCAAGAGACAATGATCTAGAACCTTGCGCCAAATTATAGCCGAGAAAGGGCAGTGAAAGAATAGGTGTCCAGTGGATTCATCGACACCGCAAAAACAACAACTAGTAGAATGTGTGATCCCCCAATGTGAAAGTCGGTCAAGAGTTGGTAATCTCCGTGAGAAAGCAAGCCATAATACAAAGGAGTACCTTGGGATCCGCCCCTTGAACCAAACAAGATGATGCCAAGTAACCATGGGAATAGTGGGGGAAATTCCATTACAAGCTGATGCAATACTAAAACGACCATCTACAGACGGTCTCCAAAGCACCCGATCTCCATTCGAACTAGTGTGCACAGAGCCAATAGAATCCCAAGCACTATGCAAGACAAGTTCATGGCCAAGGTTGCCCAACTGCCAAGTATTGTGTTGCCAAATAGATGAAACCCTAGCGGTCCTACTGGAATAGAGGCGGGCCGGAATGTGATCATTCATCCTGTTAATAAGAAGATAACCAGGAATCCAAGGATCAAGCCAGAGAAATGTATTCATACCATCACCAATGCGATACTCTACAAGGTCCTTTGCTTGATCACGAGCAAAAAGGATACTGCGGAAACACCAAGAGCAGGCTTGTGGCTGTCGTACCGTCCAAATGGAGTCATTGTTGAGGAATTTAGAGCTGATCCAACGGATCCATAGAGAGTCTTTCTTTGAAGCAATAGCCCAAATATACCTCATAAGGTACGCAATGTTAAGGTGCGAGATTCGATGAAGCCCAAGCCCCCCATTTTGATACGATTGACAAATGTCATTCTAGGAGACCTTATGGAAGCTTCTTTTATCATCCCCACTCCACAGGAATCTAGCAAGGAGTTGTTCAATACGAGATATGACTCTCTGGGGTAGCTTGTAAGTGGCGCACCAATAGGTGATCTTACCCTGTAAAACAGATTTAATAAGAGCCAACCTGCCCATGTAAGATAAATGCTTTGCCTTCCAAGAGTGAATGCGGCTCTGGATGCTCTCAATAAGAGGGAGGCAATCATTATATGTAAGCTGCTTGGTAATAAGAGGGACACCTAGGAATCGAGTGGGGAGAGCACCAATAAGAATACCAAGAGTGTCCTGAACTCTGTTCATCAGGTCGCTAGAGCACCCCGTTATATACAGATTAGACTTGGTAGTACTAACGGATAGCCTTGAGATGTCTGCAAAAGACCCCAATACATCCTTGATCACTCTAGCATTGGACTCTGAGGCTTCGGCAAATATAATGAGATCATCTGCAAATGCGAGGTGAGTAATAAGTGAATTTGCACAACTCGGGTGTGGAGTGATCATACCTTGCCTGACTAAGTCATCAAGACGAGAAGATAAGTGCTGCATAACAATAAGGAATAAGTAAGGAGCCATGAGGCAGCCTTGTCTAAGGCCTCGAGAACTCCGAAAGAAACCCACAGAAGAGCCATTAATATTGATAGTAAAGGAGGGATTAGAAACACAGGCTCTAATCCAACTGATCATCAGAGTAGGGAACCCATGCAAGTGAAGTAACTGAAGCAGGAAATCCCATCGAACTGAATCATAGGCCTTACGGAGGTCAACTTTGATGGCCATACGTTTCTGCCCAGAATTAAGATGATAGTTGTGCATAAGACTATGGCACAGAGCAATATTTTCATGTATGAGCCTACCACTCATAAAGGCATGTTGGGTTGGGCTAATCAAATCAGGTAATACAACCTTGAGCCTATTCGCAATAAGCTTTGAAATAAATCTGTAAATCATCTTGCAAATAGAGAGAGGACGGTAATCAGAAAATGAGTTGGTGTTCGCCCTCTTAGGAATGAGAATGATGGAGGTAATATTAACTTCACTAAGAAGTTTACCAGTCCTAAAGAACTCAAGAATGGCAGCAATAACATCATCCTTAATGATAGACCAACAAGATTTATAAAATTCAGCATTGAATCCATCAACTCCAGGGGCCTTATCAGAATTTGAAGATAGGGTTACTTGTTCAATCTCTTGAGGGGTAACCGGCTGAGACAACAGAGATATGCTTTGTTGGGAGAGGCTACTTTGGACATGAACATTAGAAAGATTCACAGGAGGAATCTCAGGAGCAAATGTCAGAGTAAAGTAGGTGATAGCTTCTTGGTCAAGAGCTTGGCCTTCGAGAATATTCACATCTGCATCTTTAATAGAGAGTAAGGCATTCCTATTACATTTGGACTTTAAGGAATTATGAAAAAACTTTGAGTTTGAGTCACCAAGGCGTAACCAAGTATTCCTTGATTTTTGTCTAAATGAAGCCTCCTCATTAGCGTAAAGCCTTAGAAGTTCAGCCCTGCACTCTGCCTCTTTAATGATAGCCCTGTCATCTATAGTTGTAGAGAGAGTGATAGTCTGTAAACCATGAAGCTTTGATTGCCGCGAATGTATCTGACTTTTTTGAGTCTTCATCAAGTCCCTAGAACAAATTTGTAGAGTCTTCCTGGTCCTTTTTAATTTGTGGATAAGAATAAACATTCTCGTAGTTCTGTGGCCGAATCTGCTAGTGATAGGCGGGTTCCAAGCTGCCTTAACACAACCTAGGAATCCAGTTTCCCGAGGCCAATAATTAAAGAAATGGAAATTCTGAGGTCGCCAAGGTAAAGTGAACACCCTAAATGTGACAAAAGTATGATCAGATACATCAGGAGTATGGAATGTAGCCTCTGAATCTGGAAATGCAGAAACCCAATTTTGATTGCATAGAACCCTGTCAAGTTTTTCACATACCCTGTTGTTGCCTGTAGAAGAATTAGTCCACGTAAAGAAGTTACCTTTACTTTTCATATCAAACAGACCCAAGTTATCAAGATGATCAGTAATAATCTCAATGTAGGAACCATTTACATCACTACCCCCGTGTTTTTCAGAAGGGGAGAAGATCATATTAAAATCACCAAAAACAGTCCAAGACCCCTATTTAAAGCAGTCTAGATATGGGTTCTATCATCATTAGAATAAAGACCATAAACCACAGAGAAGGAAAAAGTTGTACTTTGCTGAACAAATTTAATACTTCCCGAAACCACCTGATATGTAGAAGCTATGATAGCAATACCCACAATAGTAGGATTCCAAATACACCATATTCTACCATGATGATTAGGACAAACATTAACATGATAGTTTCATCCTTCCACAATATTAGTAAGAATACGGGCTGAATTGTCCAATTTAACTCTAGTCTCCAAGAGAAAAAAACAGTGAAGTTTATGTTTGGAGATCTTACTTTTGACGGCCCTTTGCTTAGCACAACTGTTCAGGCCCCGAATATTCCAAAAGGCTACTTGCATTTGTGCGGCTGGGAGCTCTTTTTCTTACTCGGTTTCCTAGAACGCTCTGCATTTCCTTTGGCCTGTTTAATTTTAACATGAAGATTTGCTTCCTCAATGGAATCATAATCATCATCATTGTGCACATCAATATCTGAGGAGTCCGCAAGAATATCGAACCTATTAGGGGACGTTATTTTACCTTCAAACTGTGATATATCTGATTCAACAACATAAGCTTTGCCTTTCTTACGAATATTATCAACTTGAGTAATGGCAATCGAATTCATATCTTCCACCTGTTTATTTAGATCGTCCTCCTCAATGTGAGCAGCAAAAATCTCTTGTTGTGGTTCAAGCGGTGGTTGAGGTTGTGCCTTCTTTGGAACCCATATTTGCTTGGTGCCATTTCTACAATTCCTAGTAGCATGGCCAAACTTTTTGCACTTATTGGACTCAAACCCGTTTGATGGATTTGATCCATCTTGTTTTAAACCTGTGGGCACATGAGATGGATTTGATCCATCTTGAGCCCTCTTATTGGTTTGAAACACTAACCTAGGAGTATATATTTCCACTCCTATGGTGCAACCATAGATAACAAGAAGAGGAGTAAAAAACTTTTTTGGTCTCTCTTCTCTCATTGTACATCTTCCTCTCCACTCCACCTTTCTCCTTGTGCCAAATTTCCTTGCTAGCATATAGGGAATTTTGGCTATAGTTGCTGCGCTTGAAGCGTTCTTGGATCCATCCTAGTGTGGATACTTTGGAGTTGATTCGATCTAGATCACTGTGGTTTACGACAACCCAGTGACGAGGAGGTCTTTCGTTCATCCGATTTGGGTAACAAAACTAACCTTCTCCTTGTTTTTCTTTAATATTGTTTTAGTAATGCAATCAGATCTTCATTTTGGTGATCAAAGGCATACAAATGTTTTGTTTTCCGTTGCCCCGTGTGCCATTAATTACCAACAGGAACATGGTTTGAAAAGTTGGAAACTTTGTTGGGAAAGTTGAGATCTTGATTCCGAAAAGTGGAAACATGGTTCCGAAAGATGGGAACTTGAATTCGAAAGTTTGAAACTTGGTTCAGAAAGTTGGGAACATGGATTTGAAAGTTGGGAACTAGGTTTCGAAAGTTGGGATCTTGGTTCCGAAAGATGGGAACTTGGTTTCGAAAGTTGGGATCTTGGTTCCGAAAGTTGGAAACTTAGTTTCGAAAGTTCGAAACTTGGATCCGAAAGTTGAGAACTTGGATCGGAAAGTTCAGAACTTGGTTCAGAAAGTTGGGAGCTTGGTTCGAAAAGTTGGAAAATTGGTTCAGATAGTTGGGAACTTGGTTCTGAAAGTTAGGAAATTGGTTTCGAAAGATCGGAACTTGGTTTAGAAAGTTGAAAACTTGGTTCGGAACGTTGGAAACTTGGTTTCAAAAGTAAATAACTTGGTTCTGAAAGTTGGGAACTTGGTTCGGAAAGTTAGAAACTTGGATTCGAAAGTTGACAACTTGATTCCGAATGTTGGAAACTTGGTTCCGAAAGTTAGACACTTGGTTCTGGAAGTTGGGAACTTGGTTACGAAAGTTCAAAACTTGGTTTCGAAAGTTCGAAAGTTCGAAACTTGGTTCAGAAGGTACTTGGTTCGGAAAGTTGGAAACTTAGTTTTGAAAGTAAAGAACTTTGTTCCGAAATTTAGGAACTTGGTTCAAAAAGTTCGGAACTTGGTTCGGAATGTTCGGAATTGGGTTCCAAAAGTAGGGAACTTGGTTCTGAAAGTTGGGAATTTGGTTCAGAAAGTTGTGAACTTGGTTACGAAAGTTGGGAACTTGATTCAGAAAGTTCAAAACTTGAATCCGAAAGTTGGGAACTTAGTTACGAAAGTTTAGAACTTAGTTCAGAAGTTGGTTCGGAAAGATCGGAATTTGGTTCCGAATTTTGGGAACTTTGTTCCAAAAGTTGGGAACTTGGTTCGAAAAGTTATGAAAGTTGGGAACTTGGTTCGAAAAGTTATGAAAGTTGGGAACTTGGTTCCGAAAGTAAGGAACTTGTTTTCGAAAGTTCAGAACTTGGTTCAGAATGTTGGGAACATGGTTCGGAAAGTTGCAAACTTGGTTTTGAAAGTAGAGAACATGGTTCCGAAAGTTAGGAACTTGGTTTGGAAAGTTCGGAACTTGGTTCGGAAAGTTGTGAACTTCGTTGCGAAAGATGGGAACTTATTTCCAAAAGTTGGGAACTTGGTTTTGAAAGTTGTGAACTTGGTTTCAAAAGTTGGGAACAAGGTTCAAAAAGTTGGGACCATGGTTGGGAACTTGGTTCGGAAAGTTGGGAACTTGGTTCGTAAATTTGAGAACTTGGATCTGAAAGTTAGGAGCTTAGTTTTGAAAGTTCGGAACTTGGTTCAGAAAGTTAGGAATTTGGTTTGAAAAGTTGGAAACATGGTTTCAGAAGTAAAGAACTTGGTTTCGAAAGTTCGGGACTCGGTTCGAAAAGTTCGGAACTTGTCTCCGAAAGTTGGGAACTTGGTTTCGAAAGTTGAGATATTGGTTCCGAAAGTTTAGAACTTGGTTCCGAATTTTCGAAACTTGGATCCAAAAGTTGGGAACTTGGCTCTGAAAGTTGAGAACTTGGTTCAGAAAGATGGAAACTTGGTTTCGACTGTTGAGAACTTCGTTCTGAAAGTTGGGAACTTAGTTCAGAAAGTTGTGAACTTGGTTTGGAAAATTGGGAACTTTGTTCGAAAAGTTGGGAACTTGGTTTAGAAAGTTGGGAATTTGGTTCGAAAAGTTGGGAACTTGGTTCGGAAAGTTGAGAACTATGTTTCGAATGTTCGGTACTTGATTCAGAAAGTTGGAAACTTGGTTCGAAAAGTAGGAAACTTGGTTTCGAAAGTAGAGAACTTGGTTCGGAAAGTTCGGAACTTGGTTCGGAAAGTTGTGAACTTGGTTCGAAAAGTTAAGAACTTATTTTCGAAAGTTGGGAACTTGGTTCCGAAAGTTGTGAACTTGGTTTCAAAAGTCGGGAATAAGGTTCAAAAAGTTGTGAACTTGGTTGGGCACTTGGTTCAGAAAGATGGGAACTTGGTTCGTAAATTTGGGAACTTGGATCTGAAAGTTAGGAACTTGGTTTTGAAAGTACGGAACATGGTTCAGGAAGTTGAGAATTTGGTCTGAAAAGTTGGAAACATGATTTCAAAATTAAAGAACTTGGTTCCGAAAGTTGGGAACTTGGTTCCCAAAGTTTAGGACTCGGTTCGGAAAGTTGGGAACTTGGTTCTGAAAGTTGGGAACTTGGTTTCGAAAGTTGGAATCTTGGTTCCAAAAGTTGAGAACTTATTTCCGAATATTCGAAACTTGGCTCCAAAAGTTGGGAACTTGGTTCATAAAGTTGGAAACTTGGTTTCGACTGTTGAGAACTTGGTTCTAAAAGTTGGGAACTTGGTTCGGAAAGTTGTGAACTTGGTTTCGAAATTTTGAAACTTGGTACGGAAAGTTCGAAACTTGGTTCGGAAAGTTCGGAACTTGGTTTGGAAAGTTGAGATCTTTTCCAAAAGTTGAGAACTTGGTTCAGAAAGTTGGGAATTTTGTTCGAAAAGTTGGGAACTTGGTTCGGAAACTTGAGAACTTGGTTCGAAAACTTGAGAACTTGGTTCGAAAACTTGAGAACTTGGTTCGAAAACTTGAGAACTTGGTTCGAAAACTTGAGAACTTGGTTTCGAAGGTTTGGTACTTGGTTCAGAAAGTTGGAAACTTGGTTCGGAAAGTAGGAAACTTGGTTTCGAAAGTAGAGAACTTGGTTCCGAAAGTTCTGAACTTGGTTCGAAAAGTTGTGAACTTGGTTCCGAAAGTTGGGAGCTTAGTTCCGAAAGTTGGGAACTTGGTTCTGAAAGTTGGGAATTTGGTTCCGAAAGTTATGAACTTATTTTCGAAAGTTGGGAACTTGGTTTGAAAAGTTGGGAACTTAGTTTCAAAAGTTCGGAACTTGGTTCAGAAATTTGGGAACTTGATTCGGAAAGTTGGAAACTTGGTTTCGAAAGTAAAGAACTTGGTTCCAAACGTTGGGAACTTGGTTCGGACAGTTCGGAACTTGGATCGGAAAGTTCGGAACTTGGATCAAAAAGTTCGGATCTTGGTTCCGAAAGTTGGGAACTTGGTTCAAAAACTTGAGAACTTGGTTTTGAAAGTTTGGTACTTGGTTCAGAATGTTGGAAACTTGATTCGGAAAGTTTTCAACTTGGTTCGGAAAGTTGTGAACTTGGTTCCGAAAGTTGGGAGCCTAATTCCGAAGGTTGGGAACTTGGTTCCGAAAGTTGGGAATTTGGTTTCAAAAGTTGTGAACTTGTTTTCGAAAGTTGGGAACTTGGTTCAGAAAGTTGGGAACTTGGTTTCGAAAGTTCGGAACTTGCTTCAGAAATTTGGGAAACTTGATTCAGAAAATTGGAAACTTGGTTTTGAAAGTAAAGAACTTGGTTTCGAAAGTTAGGAACTTGGCTCGGACGGTTCGAAACTTGGATCGAAAAGTTCGGAACTTCGATTAGAAATTTCGAATCTTGGTTCTGAAAGTTGGGAATTTGGTTCCGAAGGTTGGGAACTTGGTTTCGAAAGTTGGGAACTTGATTCGGAAAGTTCGAAACATGCTTCAAAAAGTTCGGTACTTAGTTCCGAATATTGGGAACTTGGTTCGGAAAGTTGGGAACTTGGTTTCGAAAGTTGTGAACTTGGTTACGAAAGTTCGGAACTTATTTCAGAACTTGGTTCGGAAAGTTCGAAACTTGGTTCCGAATTTTGAGAACTTTGTTCCAAAAGTTGGGAACTTGGTTTTGAAAGTTTGGAACTTAGTTCAGAAAGTTGGGAACTTGGTTCGGAATGTTAGGAGCTTGGTTCGAAAAGTTGGTAACTTGGTTCAGAACGTTCAGAACTTGGTTTCGAAAGTCGGGAATTCGGTTCCAAAAGTATTGAACTTGGTTCCGAATGTTCGGAACTTGGTTCGAAAAGTTCGGGACTTTGTTCGAAATGTTCAGAACTTGGTTCCGAATGGTAGGAACATTGTTCCAAAAGTTGGAAACTTGGTTCCAAAAGTTATGAACATAGTTACGAAAGTTGGGAACTTGATACGGAAAGTTCGAAACTTTGTTCGGAAAGTTCGGCACTTGGTTTCGAAAGTTGGGAACTTGGTTCCAAAAGTTGTGAACTTGGTTACGAAAGTTCGAAACTCAGTTCAGAACTTGGTTCGGAATGTTCAGAAATTGGTTCTTAATTTTGGGAACATTGTTCTAAAAGTTGGGAACTTAGTTTCTAAAGGTAACTTAGTTCGAAAAGTTGGGAACTTGGCTCGGGAAGTTTTTTTTTTTTGCAATAAGGCAAGTGTATTGTATTAATAATGAAGAAGATGTGTACATGTAAAGTTCAGTAGCCAATCACCCTAGGTCAAAAGAGTCAAGAACCTCACCTTCGGCATAGCCATCAGCAAGGTCGAGACCCAAAACCTAGGGTTGATGGTCCCGCTATGATACAATCGTAGCAATCTAAAAAGAAAGACATCCCACAGCCCGGGAAAGGCACATAAGTCATGATGACCTAAAACTCACAAACTGAAAGAAGTAATAAGCAATAAGTCCCACAGCATGCGAAAAGCTCACAATCATACTGACACGTCTAGCAATACAGAAATAGGAATAAGCACAAAGTCTCACAGCCCATGAAAGGCAATAACCAAGAAAAAGTGATAGGCTTGGCTCAAATCAGGGGACATAAAAATACTAAATCCCACAGCCCGGGACAGGCAACACCTCATGTAAGATAGGACTCAAACTAGAAGTGCATGAATAAACAAAAGACGCAACATATCAGTTTCATGCATTCCCAGTGGTGCCCCTAGTCCTCTTCTGCATAGTGTCATCCAGGATATGTTTGGCAAAGGCCTCCCAAGATAATGTCCTTCCTCATGCATCCGCCGATTCCGCTCTCTCCACATATGGTGAATAGTGGTAGTGAGAAGAAGCTTTCTCAATAACTTGGCATCAGAGGAGCCGCCAAAATGATGCAAAAGCCATGGCATACAATCTACTAAGGTATCTCCATGTTGTAACATCCCAAGTACCTTGCACCAGATCTTTTGAGAGTAAGTGCAGCATAATAGTATATGATCTATGCTCTCACTATCTTCTCTACATAGGTAACAGATATTTGACCCTTGCTTACCCCATCTACGCATGCGATCAAATGTTGGGAGCTTTCTCTAGAAAGCCAGCCATGAGATGAAGGAGAATCGAGGTACATGGCCTTTAAACCATAGCAGACTATGCCAAGCTACATCAGGTTCAGAGGAATTCAATTTGTTGTATGCCGACTTAAGGCTAAAAGTGCCCGATGGGGAAGCTGTCCAAAGGATGGCATCACACCCATATATATCATGAAGTTGGACCTGGTGTAGGGTTTGCCAAGCATCGAATAAGCACGAATGGTGGAATCCAACCATGTTCCACCCTTCAGGAGAAAGGATATCAGATACTAGATCAGTAGAGAGAGCAGGGATACTATAAGGGTATCGTCTAACAATGTGAAAGAGAATCCCATCAGGGTGCCATGGGTCATGCTATAGCCTGGTACCTTCGCCATTTCCTATTTGGTGCCTGATGAATGGTTGAGCAAGATATCTAACGTTGAAAATACTCCTTGTCACCCAAGCAAGTGTATGAGGGACCTGGCGAGTCCAAATAGAGTGCTCCCCAAGTAATTGCTATGAACCCATCTCACCCAAAGTGAGTCCTTCTTAGATGCAATGACCCATATGTATCTCATCATACATGCTTGATTAAGCTTCCTGATATTTCTCAGCCCCAATCCACCTTTTTCTTTTGGTTTGCACACGGACAGACAGGCGATCCGTTGGTTACAGTTGAGCGATCGGCCAGACCAAAGGAACCGGGCCAAGAGCTGCTCAATACAGATAATAACCTGTTGAGGGAGAGAAAAAGAAGAGCACCAATATAATATCTTTCCCATCATAATAGATTTGATAAGCTCCAAGCGACATGTAAAAGAGAGACATTTACTAGTCCATCCATTGAATTTTGATGCAATGCTATCCATCAGGGGCTGGCAGTCCTGGAAAGATGGCCTAGTCGATAGTTGAGGAATCCCCAAGTATCGAACTGGTAGAGAACCAAAAGGCATGTCCAACACCGTAGCAATAGAAGCCCTCAGCTCCGGGGATGTGCCAGAGATGTATAAGTGGGATTTCAAGTTGCTCGTACGTAGTCCTGAACTTGGTGAAAGGGTTCTAGGCAATCCTTTAAAAATGTGGTTGACATAATATCTACCTTGGAGAATAAAAATAGATCATCAGCAAAGGACAGATGGGTAACAAGTGGAGTGAGGCACCTATGGTGGGGTGTAAGCCGTCCAGATGCAACTTGATCATCCAATAGATTCGAAAAATACTACATAGCGAGGATAAACATATAAGGAGCCATGGGACATCCCTGACGGAGACCTCTGCTACTCTGAAAGAAACCACAACTAGTGTCGTTCATGTTTATTGTAAATTTGGGATTGGAGATGCATTCTTTGACCCAGCCAATCATAATCCCAGGGAAGTCATATTGTCTCATCAGTTCAAACAGGAAATCCCATCTGACTGAATCGTAAGCTTTATGAAGATCGATCTTGACTGCCATTCTAGGTGACCCTCGTTACAGGTGATATCCTGTCATAAGCTCATGACACAGAGCAATATTTTCATGGATAAGACGGCCTTTCAGAAAAGCATGCTGGTTGGGACGAATGAATTCACCCAGGACCTTCTGCAACCTATTTGCAATGATTTTAGAGATAAATCGGTAAATTATTTTACATACCGATATGGGCCAGTAATATGCAAAAGTATCAGGGCGGGCGCTTCTTCTTAGCCACTAATGTTATTGAAGTGATGTTGATTTCTTGAAGGAGGCATTTGGAATCAAAGAAGCTCTGGATAGCTCTAATGACATCTTGCCCAATGATTTCCCACGTGGCCACGAAGAATTCTTTGGTAAAACCATTAATTCCTGGAGCTTTGTTATCAGACGATTGCCGAATAGCTTCCATGACCTCTTGAATGTGGATTGGTTTTCCCAGAAGCTCAATGCTTTCTTGCTTCAATCTTCTATGAATATTGAGTCCCGAGAAATCTGCATGTTCAAAGGGAGCATTAAACAGGTTATTAAAGAAATTCATCGCTTCTTGGTTCACCTGATCACCGTACACCCGCTGTCCTGGCTCATTCATAATAGAGTGAATAGCATTCTTATGGCATCTCTGTATAAAGGCCCTGTAGAAATATTTAGAATTGGAATCCCCAAGCTTAAGCCATTGGACTCTAGATTTTTGTTTAAAGACTGAAGCCGCCCCCTCAGGTCTCTTTCCTCCATGTGTAGAGCGTCGTCAAGCGGACTCTGCTGAATTCGAGTCTGCAGGACTTCAAGCTGTTCTACTAATTTCCTCTTTTTCGACGTGTCCCGGATGTGATTATTATAGGCCCAAAGTTTAAGGGAACGCTTGGTAAGCTTAAGTTTCTGAACCAGAGAGAACATAGGAGTGGGCCTTCTCCCATCTCTGCATATTACACGCTGAGACCAAGCCTCTTTAACTATATTCAAAAAGTCAGGTTTATGTATCCACTGATTGAGGTTTCGAAAGTTAAAAACTTGGGAATTTAGTTCGGAAGGATCGAAATATGGTTCTGAAAGTTCGAAACTTGTTTCTAAAAGTTGGAAATATGGTTAACCAAGTTGCGGTTTTTTATTCAGAAAGTTGGAGCTAGGTTCGGAAAATTCGAAACTTGGTTCAGAAAGTTGGCAACATGGTTCAAAATGTTGTGAACTTGGTTTCGAAAGTTTGGAACTTGGTTTCGAAAATTTGGAACTTGGTTTCGAAAGTTGGGAACTTGGTTCCGAAAGCTTGAAACTTGATTCTGAAAGTTGGGAACTTTCTTTCGAAAGTTTGGAACTTGGTTCCGAAACTCGGGAACATGGTTCTGAAAACTCGAAAGTTGGGAACTTGGTTCCGAAAGTTGGGAACTTGGTTCCGAAAGTTAGGAACTTGGTTCCGAAAGTTGAGAATTTTGTTTCGAAAGTTGGGAATTTTTTTTCCGAAAGTTGGGAACTTGGTTCTGAAAGTTGGGAACATGGTTCCGAAAACTAGAAACTTGGTTCTGAAAGTTCGAAAATTGGTCCCGAAAGTTGAAAACTTGGTTTCGAAATCTCAAAACTTGGTTCTAAAAGTTGCGAACTTAGTTCTAAAAGTTGGGAACTTATTTTGGAAAGTATGGATCATGTTCTCGAAAGTCGGGAACTTGGTTTCGAAAGTTTGGTACTTGGTTCCGAAATTTCGAAACTTGGTTCTAAAAGTTGGGAACTTAGTTCCTAATGTTTGGATTCCGAAAACTCGAAACTTGGTTCCGAAAGTTGAAAACTTGGTTCTGAAATTTGGAAACTTGGTATCGAAAGTTGGGAAATTGGTTCCAAAAGTCTGAAACATGGTTCCAAAAACCCGAAACTTGATTCTGAAAGTTGGAAACTTGGTTCTGAAAGATCAAAACATGGTTCCAAAAGTTTGAAACTTGGTTCCAAAAGTTATGAACTTGGTTCCAAAAGTTATGAACTTGGTTTCGAAAGTTGAGAACCTGATTTCGAGAGTTGGAAGCTTGGTTCCAAAAGTTGGGAATATGGTTCCGAAAACTCGAAAGTTGGTTTTGAAAGTTGGGAATATGGTTCTGAAATCACGAAACTTGGTTCTGAAAGTTGGGAACATTTTTTCGAAAGTTGAGAACTTAGTTTCGAAAGTTGGGAACTTGTTTTGAAAAGTTGGGATACTATTTCCGAAAGTCGGGAACTTGATTTCGAAAGTTGGGAACTTGGTTACGAAAGTTTGAAACTTGGTTCCGAAAGTTTAAAACTTGGTTCCGAAAGTTTAAAACTTGGTTCTAAAAGTTGGGAACTTTGGGAACGTGTTTTCGAAAGTCGGGAATTTGGTTTTGAAAATTAGGAACTTGGTTCCGAAAGTCCGAAACTTGGTTTTAAAAGTTGGGAACTTGGTTTCGAAAGTTAGAAACTTTGTACCGAAAGTTGATGAGACGCCTTATCTACTATGTCTATTCGACTCTAACTGTGTAGGTTACTTGAGGTGTTGCTTGTCCCGGGCTGTGGGATTTTGTACCTCTAGGGTTTTTGGTGCAGTTGAGATATATTCATGTTGCTCTCGCCTGTCCCGGGCTGTGGGATACTTGAGGTGGTGCCTGTCCCGGGCTGTAGGATGCTTGAGGTGGTGCTTGTCCTGGGCTGTGGGATTTTGTGCCTCTGGGTTTTTTGGTGTCGTTGAGATATATTCATGTTGCTCTCGCCTGTCTCGGGCTGAAAGAGGACGACACGTCCACTCAGTGCCACTATACTTGCTCACCTGAGGATCAACGATATTTTTCATTCTTTGGCTTTTGCCTTTCCCGGGCTATGGGACTTAGAGCTTATTGCCTTTTCTGTTTTGCGAGTTCTGAGTCAGTTTTGTGCCCTTCCCGGGTTGTGGGATTGTTTTCTCTCTTACTAGATTGCTACTCTTTTTTTTCGTAGCGAGACCATCACATCTAGGTTTTTGGGTCTTGACCTTGCTGATGGCAATGCCGAAGGTGAGGCTCGCGACCTTTTTGTCCTAGGGTGATTGGCTACTGAACTGGTCATGTACACATCTTTCTTATAGTTTTAATACAACTACTCTTGCCTTGTTGCAAAAAAAAAGAAAGTTGAAAACTTTATTCAAAAACTTGGGAATTTGGTTCGGATAGATCGAAACATGGTTCTAAAAGTTTGAAACTTGGTTCCAAAAGTTGGAAACTTGGTTAACCAAGTTGGGATTTTTGTTTAGAAAGTTGGAGCTAGGTTCGAAAAATTTGAAATTTGTTCCAGAAAGTTAGCAACATGGTTCGAAATATTGTGAACTTGGTTCCGAAAGTTGGAAACTTGGTCTCGAAAGTCGGGAATTTGATTACAAAAGTTGGGAACTTGGTTCCAAAAGTTAGGAACTTGATTTCAAAATTTAGGAACTTGGTTCTGAAAGTTGAGAACTTGATTCCGAAAGTTGGAAGCTTGGTTCCGAAAGTTGGGAACATGGCTCCGAAAAATCGAAACTTGATTTCGAAAGTTGGGAACTTTGTTCCGAAAGTTGGGAACTTGGTTTTGAAAACTCGAAACTTGGTTCTGAAAGTTGGGAAATTAGTTCTGAAAGTTGGGAACTTATTTTGAAAAGTTGGGATCCTGTTTTCGAAAGTCGAGAACTTGGTTTCGAAAGTTGGAAACTTGGTTACGAAAGTTTGAAACTTGGTTACGATAGTTCGAAACATGGTTCTAAAAGTTGGTAACTTTTGGAACTTGGTTTCGAAAATTGGTAATTTGGTTTCGAAAGTTAAGAACTTAGTTACGAAAGTTGAGAACTTGGTTCCGAAAGTCCGAAACTTGGTTTTAAAAGTTGGGAACTTGGTTCCGAAAGTTGAAATTTTGTTCCAAAAGTTTGGAACTTGGATCTGAAAGTTCGGATCTTGGTTCCGAAAGATGGGAACCTGCTTCCGAATGTTGGAAACTTTGTTCGAAAACATGGGAATTTGGTTCGGAAAGATCGAAACATGGTTTTGAAACTTCGAAAACTTGGTTCCAAAAGTTGGGAAATTGGTTAACCAAGTTGGAATTTTTGTTCAGAAAGTTGGAGCTAGGTTCGGAAAATTCAGAACTTAGTTCAGAAAGTTGGCAACATGGTTCCAAAAGTTAGGAACTTGATTCCAAAAGTTGAAAACTTGGTTCCAAAAGTTGGAAACTTGGTTCCAAAAGTTGGGAACTTGGTTCCAAAAGTTAGGAACTTGGTTCCGAAAGTTGAGAACTTGATTCCGAAAGTTGGGAACATGGCTCCGAAAACTCGAAACTTGGTTTCCAAAGTTGGGAACTTAGTTTCGAAAGTTGGAACTTGGTTACGAAAATTGGGGAACATGGTTTCGAAAACTCAAAACTTGGTTCTGAAAGTTGGGAAATTGGTTTCGAAAGTTGGGAACTTGGTTTGGAAAGTTGGGAACATGGTTTCGATATCTCGAAACTGGTTTTGAAAGTTGGGAACTTATTTTGGAAGTTGGGATCCTATTTTCGAAAGTCGGGAACTAGGTTTCAAAAGTTGGGAACTTGGTTACGAAAGTTCGCAACTTGGTTCCGAAATATCGAAATTTGGTTCTAAAAGTTGGGAACTTGGTTCCAAAAGTTGGGAACTTAATTTTGAAAGTTGAGAACTTGGTTTTGAAAGTTGGGAACTTGATTCCAAAAGTTGGGAACTTGGTTCTGAAAGTTGAAAACTAGGTTCTGAAAGTTGGGAACTAGGTTCTGAAAATTCAAAACTTGTTTTGGAAAGTTGCGATCCTGTTTTAAAAAATTGGGAACTTTGTTTCGAAAGTTGAGAACTGGTTCTGAAAGTCCGAAACTAGGTTCTAAAAGTTGGGAACTTGATTCCGAAATTGGAAATAATGTTTCGAAAGTTGGGAACTTTGTTCCGAAAGTTGGGAACTTTGTTCCGAAAGTTGGGAACTTTGTTCCGAAAGTTGGGAACTTGGTTCCGAAAGATCGGATCTTTGTTCCGAAAGATGGGAACCTGGTTCCAAAAGTTGGAAACTTTGTTCAAAAACTTGGGGATTTGGAGCGAAAAGATGGAAATATGGTTCTGAAAGTTTGAAATATGGTTCCAAAAGTTGGAAACTTGGTTAACCAAGTTGGGAACTTGGTTAACCAAGTTGGGATTTTTGTTCAGAAAGTTAGAACTAGGTTTGAAAAATTCGGAACTTAGTTGAGAAAGTTTTTTTTTTTTGCAACAAGGCAAGTGTATTGTATTAGTAGTGAAGAAGATGAGTACATGTAAAGTTCAGTAGCCAATCACCCTAGGACAAAAGAGTCTAGAACCTCACCTTCGGCATAGCCATCAGCAAGGTCAAGGCCCAATCCCTAGGGTTGATGGTCCCGCTACGATACAATCATAGCAATCTAAAAAGAAAAGACATCCCACAGCCCGGGAAAGGCACACAAGTCATGATGACCTAAAACTCACACACTAAAAGAAATGATACGCAATAAATCCCACAGCCCAGGAAAAGCTCACAATCATACCGACACGTCTATCAATATAGAAAAAAAGAATAATCACAAAGTCCCACAGCCCGGGAAACAATAGCCAAGCAAGAGTGTTAGGCCTGGCTCAAATTTGGGGGGCATAAAAATTCTCAATACCCAAAAGACGCACCATATCAGTTTCCTGCATCCCCAGTGGTGCCCCTAGTCCTCTTCTGCATAGTGTCATCCAGGATATATTTGGCAAGGGCCTCCCAAGATAATTGTCCTTCCTCATGCAACCATCAATTTCGCTCTCTCCACAGATGGTGAATAGTGGTAGTGAGAAGAAGCTTTCTCAGTAGCTTGGCATCAGAGGAGCCGCCAAATTGACTCAAAAGCCATGGCATACAATTCGCCAAGGTATCCCCATGTGGCATCATCCCAAGTACCTTGCGCCAGATTTTTAGAGAGTAAGTACAGCGTAATAGGATATGATCTATGCTCTCACTATCTTCTCTACATAGGTAGCAAATATTTGGCCCTTGCTTACCCCATCTATGCATGCGGTCAAATGTTGGAAGCCTTCCCCAGAAAGCCAGCCATGAGATGAAGGAGAATCTTAGACAAGAAAGAGATAACTCTGAGGACTGATTGCCAGGCAATCATTAGCTTCCATAATAAATCCAATCAGAACAAGCCATCAAGGGTAAGGTGGCTTAACTTTGTGGACTTCATAACGGGAACGGGAATCCAGGTAAATTTTGAGCACATTGAAGGAAAGCTTAACATTCTAGCTGATGCTTTATCCCGACTTACTACAAAGCTAGCTATTCTGGAAGATATACCGGATTTTATGAAAGAATCGAGGTACATGGCTTTTAAACCATAGCAGACTATGCCAATCTACATCAGGCTCAGCGGAATTCAAGTTGTTGTAAGCCGACTTAAGGCTGAAGGTGCCCGACGGGGAAGCTGTCCAAAGGATGGCATCACACCCATGTCTATCATGAAGTCGGACCTGGTGTAGGGTGTGCCAAGCATCGAATAAGCACGAATGGTGGAATCCAACCGTGTTCCACCCTTCGGGAGAAAGGATATCAGATACGAGATCAGTAGGGAGAGCAGGGATACTATAATGGGTCATGCCACAGCCTGGTACCTTCACCATTTCCTAGTTGGTGCCTGATGAATGGTTGAGCAAGATATCTCACGTTGAAAATACTCCTTGTCACCCAAGCAAGTGTAGAAGGGACCTGGCGAGTCCAAATAGAGTGCTCCCCAAGTAATTGCTATGAACCCATCTTACCCAAAGTGAGTCCTTCTTAGATGCAATGGCCCATATGTATCTCATCATACATGCTTGATTCAACTTCCTGATATTTCTCAGCCCCAAGCCACCCTTTTCCTTTGGTTTGCACACGGACAACCAGGCGATCCGTTGGTTACACTTGAGCGATCGACCAGACCAAAGGAACCGGGCCAAGAGCTGCTCAATACGGATAATAATCTGTTGAGGGAGAGAAAAGAAAGAGCACCAATATAATATCTTTCCCATCAGAACAGATTTGATAAGCTCCAAACGACCTGCAAAAGAGAGACATTTACTAGTCCATCCATTGATTTGTGATGCAATGCTATCCATCAGGGGCTGACAGTCCTGGAAAGATGGCCTAGTCGATAGTAGAGGAATCCCCAAGTATCGAACTGGTAGAGAACCAAAAGGCATGTCCAACACCGTAGCAATAGAAGCCCTCAACTCCGGGGATGCCCCAGAGATGTATAAGTGAGATTTCAAGTTGCTCGTACGCAGTCCTGAAACTTGGTGAAAGTACTCTAGACAATCCTTTAAAGTTGTGGAGGACATAATATCTGCTTTAGAGAATAGAAATAGATCATCAGCAAAGGACAAATGGGTAACAAGTGGAGTGAGGCACCTATGGTGGGGCGTAAGCCGTCCAGATGCAACTTGATCATCCAATAGGTCCGAAAAATACTGCATAGCTAGGATAAACAGATAAGGAGCCATGGGACAGCCCTGACGGAGACCTCTGCTACTCTGAAAGAAACCACAACTAGTGCCGTTCATGTTTATTGTAAATTTGGGATTGGAGATGCATGCTTTGACCCAGCTAATCATTATCCCAGGAAAGCCATATTGTCTCATTAGTTCAAGCAAGAAATCTCATCTGACTGAATCGTAAGCTTTATGAAGATCGATCTTGACTGCCATTCTAGGCGACCCTCGCTGCAAGTGATACCCTGTCACAATAAGCTCATGGCATAGAGCAATGTTTTCATGAATAAGACGGCCTTTCAGAAAGGCATGCTGGTTGGGACCAATGAATTCACCCAGGACCTTCTGCAACCTGTTTGCAATGATTTTAGAGATAAATCGATAAATTATCTTACATACCGATATGGGGCGGTAATCTGCAAACGAATCAGGGCGCTTCTTCTTTGCCACTAATGTTATTGAAGTGATGTTGAGTTCCTGAAGGAGGCATTTGGAATAAAAGAAACTCTGGATAGCTCTAATGACATCTTGCCCAAGAATTTCCCACGTGGCCACAAAGAATTCTTTGGTAAAACCATCAATTCCTGGAGCTTTGTTATTAGGCGATTGCTGAATAGCATCCAGGATCTCTTGAACGAGGATTGGCTTTCCCAGAAGTTCAATACTTTCTGGCTTCAATCTTCTATGAATCTTGAGCCTCGAGAAATCTACAGGATGAGATGGAGCATTAAACAGGTTAGTAAAGAAATTCACCGCTTCCTGATTCACCCGATCACCGTATACCCGCTGCCCCAAATCGTTCACAATAGAGTGGATAGCATTTTTGTGGCATCTCTGCTTAAAGGCCCGGTAGAAATATTTAGAATTGGAATCCCCAAGTTTGAGCCATTGGACTCTAGATTTCTGCTTCAGGCTTGCTTCTTCATCATTCAAAAAAGACTGAAGCCGCCCCCTCAGTTCTCTTTCCTCCATGTGTAAAATGTTATCAAGTGGACACTGCTGAATTTGAGTCTGTAGGACCTCCAGGTGCTCCACTAACTTCCTCTTCTCCGCAGTGTCTCTGATGTGGTTTTTGAAGGCCCACTGTTTGAGGGACCGCTTGGTAAGCTTAAGCTTTTGAACCAGAGAGAACATAGGTGAAGGTCTTCTACCATCTCTACAGATTACCGGCTGATCCCAAGCCTCTTTAACTACACTGAGAAAATCATGTTTATGGATCCACTGATTAAAGAACTTGAATGGGCATTTTCTCCGCTCGGGTTCCTGACATCGGATTAAAGCAAGAGAGTGATCAGATATCCCCGGGTTATGGAAGACTGCCGCACTGTCAGGGTATAGGGAGAGCCAATCGGCATTCACTAGCACCCTATCCAACTTGCACATTATCCTGCTAGAGCCAATCTGGTTATTAGTCCAAGTGTATTTGCATCCTGTCCATTTAAGATCAGAGAGCTATAAATTGTCCAGGCAATCTTCTATCTGAGTAGCAGCCGATGAAGGAAAGTGTCGGCCCCCTACTTTCTCCAGAGAATTAAATACGGTGTTGAAATCGCCCATGACAACCCAAGGACCATCAACTAATGGCCGAAGGCCACTTAGTTGATCCCACATTCGTCGTCTGTCTTGCTCTTCATTCCTCCCATAAACCGCAGTGAAGAAAAATGAGATATCAGAGCCAAACACCGTAGCCTTACCAAATATATACTGATTTGATTCTGACATAATGTGATAGTCCATCACTGTAGGATCCCAAGCTAAGCAAATACGCCCATTTGATGCTGAGCTATGATTAAAAAAGTACTTCCATCCTCCTGTAACAGACTAGATAATTTGAGAATCTCTATTACATTTCACCTTTGTTTCAAGAAGCCAAATTGAGCCAAGATGATTCAGATTAATACTGCTACGCACTGCGGCTCGTCGTGACGAGGAATTTAATCCTCGCACGTTCCATGAAGCTATGCTAATCATGGGGAAGAATAGAGGAGGGTGCTCGGCCCCCTTTATCAAGATTCATCCCCCACTTAGCACTTCCACAAAGAGAATACATAATATTTGGCTCTGCACATTCTCCATCCTCAAGGACCTGAAAAAAATTCCTTGTCTCTAGCAGTCCATCATTTTGATTATCAGTACGCTGAGCCACCTCAGATACCTTACTCTTACCAGTAGAGCTTTTCGGCGGAATCACTGATGCCCGCATCTGACCAACAGTCATCTGGCGATCATCTAAAGAACCCCGAGGCCGCTTTTCAAGCTCATGCTTCCTGCTGGGTTCTCCCTTTTCATACCGTGTCAGCCCATAACTTCTTTGATGCGGTACCTCAGCCACATGGCGGAGAGTGTCCTGCTTCTTAGGAACCCATTTAGATGTCAACTTTTTGGCTAAGGAGGGGCACTTATTTGCAGAGTGGCCAAAAGAAGAGCAGTTTGAACATCTACTTGGCTTCCATTCATATTCCAGATGGATCTCATACTTCTCATTCCTCACTATGAAGCTGAGGCTGTCAGGAAGGCCTGCTCCAACCTCCATCTCAATGCAAATGCGGGCATACCCTATACGACTCTTAGTAGCTGTAGGATTGTCCATGTAAAGGGGCTTACCAACTCGACTCATAACCTTTCCAATAATAGAAGCACTCCAGAATTCCAATGGAAGATCATGAATTTTAACCCATAAGGGGATGGAAGACAATGATTCCCTCACAAGCTTCATTCCAGGTGACCATCTTTTAAGCAGTAATATCTTACCTTGGACAAACCAAGGTCCCCCTTCTAAGGCTGAGAGCATATCCTCCTCTTGAGCAAATCTGGAGATGAGAAAACCACTGGGGAGGGAGAATGTCTCTAGAGCACCTTTTGGACGCCACAACATTAATGTTCTTTCTCTGATGGTAGGGAAAAAAGGCTTAGCACCAATAAAATGGCCAACTAACGCATATCGCCAGTGATCAACCCCAGTATCGAGCTCCTCATCGGACACATCAACTACAAACTCTCCCTCTTGAAAGGTGGGCTCTTCAAACTTCAATGAGCAATCGGCTTGCGCCACGGGCGATGAAAACAATGAAGACCATGGCCTTGGGGCGGCCGACATATCTTGAATCTCAGTCGAAGCTCGAAGCTTACCTCCAATATCTGAAAGCTTACCCCTCATATTCGGACCATCCTCCTTATCTAACACACCGCTCAAACTGGTTAGGCAGGCCTCCCCTTGAGGATCCCCAGAATCACAAACATCCACAACAGCATTGCATTCCTGCGAGACGGCCCGAGCTTTCATATGCGGTAGAGACACGGATTCCTCACATGAAGCTTCAATCAACTTAGCATTACAATCCTGAGCATCCAAAAGAACATCAGAGGGGACACCGGAAACATCTCCTCCCGTGCCATCGACCCTCTGGGTTGGCGAGGCAATCACGATCCTCCCACCTCGACGAGCACCCCTCGCCGACTTAGAATTCCGAGCCATGAATAAGAGCGATGCACGAGCAGCTGCTAGCACCCCAGCGGAAGACCCAGAGTTCGCCACGGTATCTAGCAACAACCACAGAATAGAAGCAACAGCCAAAAGATTACAGAAAAATAAAATACCACAGCCCCGGCAAACACAAATGAGAGATCAGAATGCTGCCAGAGAATTCAGCACAGAAAAAACTCTGCTTGCCAAAGAACAGCCTATTCACCAGATTGCACGAATCAGCAAGAATCAAGATAAGCAAACGATCCAAGTCTCAGCAAATAACCCAGATATCTGATACAAAAACGCAGCCCAAGAGCCAATCACAACGCTGATAGCCGCAGGAAGAGGCAGGATGAAGAACTCAGCCTCCAGGAGGAAGAGAACCCCGGAAACCACACCACCACAGAACCAATTCCCTGCACAATGATAGAGAGGGCCGCCGCAATGAACAGCACCCAAGGAACGCCACAGGAACCACGCTGATAACCGGAAGATGCCCACCGCAGCGAACAAGACGATGGGAAATTCACAGCAAAGCAGCCGAAGGAGAGACCACCGCCCAGAAAAAAAATAAAGCCCCTCCACCAAGCCCCAGCCGCCGGATAGATGAAGATACCGGAGACAGCAATCTGCTACGCCAAAGAGAGAACAAATTCGACGAGAAAAGCCCACAGGAACCACGTCGGAGAGCAAAAAGACGCAGAAAAAAACTAGGGTTTAAATAACCCTAGATTCGCAGACCGCCGCCGCACAACGCCTCCTGTCCGCCGACAACCACCGCCCGAGATCTACACCGCCTCTTCGCCTCGCCCAAGCCCCGCCGGAGAGGAGCCACCCGCGGAAGAGACGAGCGCCGCAGCAGGAAAGCTCGCGGCGATTGGGATACGCAAGGGCGAAAGGATATCCCAGTCGCCCAAACGTATACCCGATCGATCAAACCAATTCCCAATCGCCCAAACTTCTTCCCAGAATACCCACAATTCTTCCACTGGGGGTAAAAAGATGTTCCCAATCAGGACACCTGGAAGCCCAGTCGGGTAAACATCATCCCACCCGAGACAAAACTTCTCCCAAACCAATCAAACCCCAAACCCCTTCCCGAAATACCCCTCCACACGCCAAAAAAAACCTATACTACTTCCCAGTCGCCACGAGAGCTGCTGCGCACGCCAAAATCCCTCAAATCACCCCCCGAGTTATTTTTGACAGAATAATTAGTTGAGAAAGTTGGCAACGTAGTTCAAAAAGTTGTGAACATGGCTTGGTAAGTTGGGAACTTGGTTACGAAAGCATGAAACTTGGATCCGAAAACTTGAAACTTGGTTTCGAAAGTTGGGAACATGGTTCTGAAAACTTGAAAGTTGGTTCTAAAAGTTGGGAACTTGATTCCGAAAGCTCAAACCTGGTTCTGAAAGTTGGTAACTTGGTTCTGAAAGTTGGGAACTTTGTTTTGAAATTTGAGAACTTAGTTCCGAAAGTTGGGAACTTGGTTCCGAAAGCTCAAAACTTGATAATAAAAGTTGGGAACTTTGTTTCGAAAGTTGGGAACTTGGTTCCGAAAGTTGGGAACTTGGTTCCGAAAGTTGGGAACTTGGTTCCGAAATCTCGAAACTTGGTTCTCAAGATTGGCAACATGGTTCCAAAATTTGGGAAATTATTTTGGATGTTGGGATCTTGTTTCCGAAAGTCGAAAAATTGGTTCTGAAAACTTGAAACTTTGTTCTGAAAGTTGGAAACTTGGTTCTGAAAGTTCGAAACTTGTTTTGGAAAGTTGCGATCCTATTTTCAAAAATTGGGAACTTTGTTTCGAAAGTTGAGAACTTGGTTCCGAAAGTCCGACACTAGGTTCTAAAAGTTGGGAACTTGGTTCCGGAAGTTCGAATCTTAGTTCCGAAAAATGGGGAACCTAGTTCCAAAAGTTGGAAACTTTGTTCAAAAACTTGAGAATTTGGTTCGAAAAGTTGGAAACATGTTTCTAAAAGTTTGAAACATGGTTCAAAAAGTTGGGAACTTGGTTTGAAAAATTCGGAACTTGGTTCAGAAAGTTGGCAATATAGTTCGAAAAGTTCTAAACATGACTTGGTAAGTTGGGAACTTAGTTTCGAAAGTTGGGAACTTGGTTACGAAAGCTTGAAACTTGGTTTCGAAAACTTGAAACTTGGTTCTGAAAAGGAGAAGAGGAACAAAGAAAAAACCCACAGCCCGGGTCAAGCACGATATGCAAAAGCAATGTGTCACACGGAATACCCACAACTCGGGCCAAGTAATAAAAGCTCACATGCGAAAGCAATATATCAGACAGAATACCCACAACTCGGGCCAAGTAATTAAAGCTAATGAGATCAACATATAGCGTGACATTAATCATGGCGGACATGAGTGAGGTAATGTTGAATGCTCCACCTCTCTGCAATGGCTCTATTCTTTGATGTATCCTTGATAGGTTTGGCAGCATATTTCGAAAGTACGAAACTTGATTCCAAATGTTGGAAATTTGGTTCCGAAAGTTGGAAACTTATTTCTAAAAGCTGGGAACATGGTTACGAAAGTTGGGAACTAGGTTCGGAAAGTTGGGAACTTCGTTCGGAAAGTTTAAAACTTGGTTTCGAAAGCTAGGATTTTGGTTCTGAAAGTTCAGAAAATTTGAAACTTGGTTCAAAAAGTTGGGAACTTGGTTTCGAAAGTTGAGTTCTTTGTTCCGAAAGTCGGGAACTTGGTTCCGAAAGTTGGGAACTTGGTTCTAAAAGTTGGGAACTTGATTTCAAAAGTTCGAAACTTGGTTCTGAAAGGTGGGAACTTGATTCCGAAATATGGGAACTTGGTTCCAAATATTCAGATCTTGATTTCGAAAGATGGGAATTTGGTTGCTAAAGTTAGAAACTTTGTTCGGAAAGTTGATAATTTGGATCAAAAAGATCAAAAAATGGTTCTGAAAGTTCATACCCTGGTTTTGAAAGTTGAGAACTTGGCTCTGAAAATTGGGAACTTGATCCCGAAGGTTGGGAACTTTGTTCCGTAAGTTGGGAACTTAGTTCCGAAAGTAAGGAACTTGGTTTGGTCCAATAAAACCCTCAAGGACCTTTTGAAGCCGGATAGCAAGTATCTTGGAGAGAAACTTGTAGATCATCTTGCAGACTGAGATAGGCCTATAATCCGCAAAGGTTTCAGGCCTCCTCTTCTTAGGGACCAATGTAATAGAGGTGATGTTAATTTCACTCAAGAGCTTTCTAGAATTAAAAAAATGTTTTATGGCTTCCGTAACTGCCGTCCCCGTGATGCCCCAAGTGGACGTGAAAAACTCCTTAGTAAATCCATCAATACCTGGAGCTTTATTATTCGGAGACGCATGAACAGCCTCATATATCTCATGGTCTGAAATTTGTCTTGCCAAAAACTCAATGTTGTCCTGCTTGAGCTGCCTATGAGTCTGCAGGATAGAGAAATCCACCTACTCTTGGGGGCATTAAAAATACTATTGAAGTAATTAATCACCTCCTGCTCAGCTTGCTCACCAAAAACACGCTGGCCAGATTCATTATGTATAGAATGGATTGCATTTGCATTACACCGCTGCTTGAAAGCCCTATAGAAATAGGTTGTATTCGAATCACCCAGATTCAACCATTGAACTCTATATTTTTGTCTCATAGAAGCCTCCTCCACATCTAAATAATCTTGTAGCTTTCATCTGAGTTCTTTTTCTTGAATGTGTAGGCCCTCATCAGTTGTGTTGTTCTGGATTCTACTTTGAATATCATCAAGACGCTCAAGTAGATTCCTTTTTCCAGATATCTCATAGATATGGTTCTCAAAAGCCCACTTCTTTAATGCCATCTTTGTAAATTTGAGTCTCTGAACAAGAGAGAACATAGGAGTGGGTCTCCTCCCATATCTACAAGAAACCGTGGAAGACCAAGCTACCTGCACCACCTGTAAAAAATCCGGTCTGGAGATCCACTGGTTGAAGAATTTGAATGACCCCTTTCTCTGCTTGATCCTCTAATAATGTAAGACAGCCATAGAGTGATCAGAAACACCAGGATTATGAAAAATAGCCTCGCTATCTGGGAAGGTGGTTATCCAGTTAGAATTTACAAGCACTCTGTCCAATTTGCACACAATACGGTTAGCCCCAATCTGACTGTTTGACCATGTGTAATGGCACCCCTTCCAATTCAAATCAGACACACCTATTGTATGGAGATTATCAGAGATCTAAATGGCTGCATTTGTAGAAAGTGACACCCCCCAACCTTCTCCGATGCAATAAACACAGTATTAAAATCTCCCATAATAATCCAAGGCCCATGCACCTGATTACGCACCGTTTGAAGTTGCTCCCATAGACATCACCTATTCTGCTCCTCATTTCTCCCATAAACTGCAGTAAAATAGAAAGTATCTGACATATTGAGGACTATAATTTTCCCGAAAATAATCTGATCAGAGTCAAACAAAAACTGATAGTCAACTACTGTGTGGTCCCAAGCAATGCATATCCTCCCGTTTGAAGCTGAGTCATGATTAAAATAATACTTCCAACCACCTGTTGTTTCCTGAATAACTCGAGAAGCTTTACCTTGTCTCACCTTTGTTTCAAGAAGCCAAATAGAATTTAACTTGTTCAACATTATCTTGTTCCGAACAGCCACCCGGCGATTTGAGGAATTTAATCCTCGAACATTCCATGATGCTATATTAATCATGGCAAATCATCAGAGGGAGTGCTAGGCCCCCTTTACCACTCACAGTTCCTCCCTCTACCATAATGTTAGCATCATCAGCGCTATTTTCATCCTCAACAGCGGCTAGAACCTGAAAAGTGTTATGGGAACATGAAGAATCAGCTCTCTTTGCTCTAGAAGGACCATCTATTGAGGTTACAAGACTCAGAACACAAAGACCCGGATTTCTACTTCTGCCCATACTAGTTGGACGGTCAGCTGACTGTCTGTGATGAAGGGTTTTGAACCCTCTGTTAACATCTAAAGGAACCATGCTATTGTTGCCCTTAACCGATAACAACCCCGGTTTCTCAGTCATAGTCTCAAGAATCAAGGAAGCTTTTCCCGCCTCAATTTTCTCATCCATAACCACTGTTTGATGGGAAATTTTCTCCGACCTACCCCACCACGGCTGTTTAAGAACCCAAACAGAGGTCTCCTTCTTGATTAAGAGCAGACACTTGGCCTCTACATGACCAAAAGTTGAGCACCTTTCGCACTTCTTTGGTTTCCAATCATATTCTAACTGGACACTGTATTTCACCCCTCTTATAGTGAAGGCCAAATCTTCGGGGAGGTTTGTACTAGCATCCATCTCAATACATATGCGTGCATACCCAATGCGGCTTTTGGAAGCGGTAGGGTTATCCATGTACAACGGTCTACCAATGCCACTCAAGATTTTCCCAATAATAGAAGCATTCCAGAATTCCAAGGGGAGATGATATACCTTCATGTTCGGAACAAAGTTGAGAATTTGGATCGAAAAGATCAAAATATGGTTCCGAAAGTTGGGAACTTGGTTCCGAAGGTTGAGAACTTGGTTCTGAAAGTTAAAACTTGGTTCCGAAAGTTGGGAACTTGATTGCGAAAGTTGGGACCTTGGTCCGGAATGTTGGGAACTTGGTTCTGAAAGTAAGGATCTTGGTTCCGAAAGATGGGGACTTGATTTCTAAAGTTAGAAACTTTGTTCGGAAAGTTAGGAATTTGGATGAGAAAGATCGAAACATGGTTCCAAAAGTTGGGAACTTGATTCTTAAAGTTGAGAACTTGGTTCCGAAAGTTGGGACCATGGTTCCGAACGTAGGGAACTTGGTTTCGAAAGTTGGGAACATGGTTCCAAAAGTTAGGAACTTTGTTCCGAAAGTTGGGAACTCGATTCTGAAAGATGAGAACTCAGTTTCGAAAGTTGGGAACTTGGTTCCGGAATGTGGAAACTTTATTCTGAAAGTTGGGAATTTGGTTCGGAACCATAGAAACATTGATCTGAAAGTACGAAACTTGATTCCAAATGTTGGAAACTTGGTTCCGAAACTTGGAAACTTGTTTTTGAAAGTTGGGAACATGATTATGAAAGTTGGGAACTAGGTTCGGAAAGTTGGGAACTTGGATCGAAAAGTTTGAAACTTGGTTTCGAAAGTTGAGAATTTGGTTCCGAAAGTTTCGAACATGGTTTTGAAAGTTGGGAACAAGGTTCAAAAAATTCGGAACTTGGTTCAGAAAGTTGTCAAATTGGTTCGAAAAGTTGGGAACTTGATTTTGAAAGTTGAGTTCTTAGTTTTGAAAGTCGGGAACTTAGTTTCGAAAGTTGGGAACTTGGTTCTAAAAGTTCGAAACTGAGTTCTGAAAGTTGGGAACTTAGTTCAGAAAGTTGGCAACTTGGTTACGAAAGTTTGTATCTTGGTTTCTAAAGAAGGAAACTTGGTTCTGAAAGTTGGAAACGTTGTTCGAAAAGTTGAAAATTTTGTCCGAAAAGATCGAAACATGGTTCCGAAAGTTTGAAACTTCGTTCCGAAAGTTGGGACCTTGATTCCGAAAGTTGGGAACTTGGTTCCAAAAGTTGGGAACTATGTCTCGAAAGTTGGGAACTTGGTTCCGAAAGAAAGGAACTTGGTTGCTAAAGTTAGAAATTTTGTTCAGAAAGTTGGAAATTTGGATTGAAAAGATCGAAAAGCTCGAAACATAGTCACGAAAGTTGGGAACTTGGTTCTGAAAGTTGGGAACTTTGTTTCGAAAGTTGGGAACTTGGTTACGAAAGTTGGGAACTTGGATTCCAAAGTAGGGAACTTGGTTACGAAAGTTGGGAACTTGGTTCCGAAAGTTGACAACTTGGTTACGAAAGTTGGGAATTTGGTTCCGAAAGTTGGAAACTTTGTTCGAAAAGTTGGCAATTTGGTTAGAAAAGTTCGACACATGGTTCTGAAAGTTTTAAAACTTGGTTCCGAAAGTTGTGAACTTGGTCCCGGAAGTTGGGAACTTGGTTTCGAAAGTTTGGATATTGGTTCCGAAATATGGAAACTTGGTTGCTAAAGTTAGAAACTTTGTTCGGAAAGTTGGGAATTTGGATCAGAAAGATCGAAACAAGGTTCCGAAAGTTCGAAACTTGGTTTTCAAAAGTTGGGAACTTGGTTCTTAAAGTTAGGAACTTGGTTCTTAAAGTTGGGAACTTTGTTCCGAAAGTTGGGACCATGATTCCGATTGTAGGGAAGTTTTTTTTGCAACAAGGCAAGTGAATTGTATTAGTAATGAAGAAGATGTGTACATGTAAAGTTCAGTAGCCAATCACCCTAGGACAAAAGAGTCTAGAACCTCACCTTCGGCATAGCCATCAGCAAGGTCGAGACCCAAACCCTAGGGTTGATGATCTCGCTACGATACAATCATAGCAATCTAAAAAGAAAGACATCCCACAGCCCGAGAAAGGCACACAAGTCATGATGACCTAAAACTCATAGAGTGAAACAAGGAATAAGCAATAAGCCCCACAGCCTGGGGGAAAAGCTCACAATCATACCGACACATATAGCAATATATAGAAATAGGAATAATCACATCCTGTTAAGCACCTTCTCCCAAGAATAATAATAGGGTAAATCCCAAGAGATCATCAATAGTCAATCAGTTTGCTAGCATTGGGGAGACACATCCTCTCATGCTCTGAATATCATGTGTGATTGTGCCTGCTAGGAGTTCCCAAGACCTCTTTCGCTCATCATGCATTCTGCGATTGTAGGGAAGTTGGTTACGAAAGTTGGGAACTTGGTTCCGAAAGTTAGAAACTTTGTTATGAAAGTTGGGAACTCGGTTCCGAAAGATGAGAACTCGGTTCTGAAAGTTGGGAACTCGGTTCCGTAAATTGGGAACTCGGTTCTAAAAGTTGGGAACTCGGTTCTGCAAGCTTGGATCTTGGTCCGAAAGTTCAGATCTTTGTTCCGAAAGATGGGAACTTGGTTTTGGAAGGTGAAAACTTTGTTCTGAAATTTGTGAATTTGGTTCGAAACCATTGAGACATGGATCTGAAAGTACGAAACTTGATTTCAAATGTTGGAAACTTGGTTTCGAAACTTGGAAACTTGTTTACGAAAGATGGTTTATGAAAGTTGGGAATTAGGTTTGAAATGTTCGAAACTTGGTTTCGAAAGTTGGGATTTTGGTTCCGAAAGTTCCGAACTTGGTTTTGAAAGTTGGGAAGTAGGTTCAGAAAGTTTGCAACTTGGTTCGAAAAGTTGAGAACTTGGTTTCGAAAGTCGAGAACTTGGTTCGAATGTTACGAACTTGGTTCTGAAAGTTGGGAACTTGGTTACGAAAGTTCGTATCTTGGTTCCTAAAGATGGGAACTTGGTTCTGAAAGTTGGAAAAGTTGTTCGGAAAGTTTGGAATTTTATTTGAAAAGATCAAAACGTGGTTCCGAAAGTTTGAAACTTGGTTCAAACTTGGTTCCGAAAGTTGGGAACTTGATTTCGAAAATTTGGATCTTTTTTTTTTTTTTTTTTTGCAACAAGGCAAGTGTATTTTATTAGTAGTGAAGAAGATCAGTACATGTAAAGTTCAGTAGCCAATCACCCTAGGACAAAAGAGTCTAGAACCTCACCTTCGGCATAGCCATCAGCAAGGTCAAGGCCCAATCCCTAGGGTTGATGGTCCCGCTACGATACAATCATAGCAATCTAAAAAGAAAAGACATCCCACAGCCCGGGAAAGACACACAAGTCATGATGACCTAAAACTCACACACTGAAAGAAATGATACGCAATAAATCCCACAGCCCGGGAAAAGCTCACAATCATACCGACACATCTATCAATATAGAAAAAAGGAATAATCACAAAGTCCCACAGCCCAGGAAACAATAGCCAAGCAAGAGTGTTAGGCCTGGCTCAAATTTGGGGGGCATAAAAATTCTCAATACCCAAAAGACGCACCATATCAGTTTCCTGCATCCCCAGTGGTGCCCCTAGTCCTCTTCTGCATAGTGTCATCCAGGATATATTTGGCAAGGGCCTCCCAAGATAATTGTCCTTCCTCATGCAACCGTCGATTTCGCTCTCTCCACAGATGGTGAATAGTGGTAGTGAGAAGAAGCTTTCTCAGTAGCTTGGCATCAGAGGAGCCGCCAAATTGACTCAAAAGCTATGGCATACAATTCGCCAAGGTATCCCCATGTGGCATCATCCCAAGTACCTTGCACCAGATTTTTAGAGAGTAAGTAAAACGTAATAGGATATGATCTATGCTCTCACTATCTTCTCTACATAGGTAGCAAATATTTGGCCCTTGCTTACCCCATCTATGCATGTGGTCAAATGTTGGACGCCTTCCCCAGAAAGCCAGCCATAAGATGAATGAGAATCGAGGTACATGGCTTTTAAACCATAGCAGACTATGCCAATCTACATCAGGCTCAGCGGAATTCAAGTTGTTGTAAGCCGACTTAAGGCTGAAGGTGCCCGACGGGGAAGCTGTCCAAAGGATGGCATCACACCCATGTCTATCATGAAGTCGGACCTGGTGTAGGGTGTGCCAAGCATCGAATAAGCATGAATGGTGGAATCCAACCGTGTTCCACCCTTCGGGAGAAAGGATATCAGATACGAGATCAGTAGGGAGAGCAGGGATACTATAATGGTATCGTCTAACAATGTGAAAGAGAATCCCAGCAGGGTGCCATGGGTCATGCCACAGCCTGGTACCTTCACCATTTCCTAGTTGGTGCCTGATGAATGGTTGAGCAAGATATCTCACGTTGAAAATACTCCTTGTCACCCAAGCAAGTGTAGAAGGGACCTGGCGAGTCCAAATAGAGTGCTCCCTCAAGTAATTGCTATGAACCCATCTTACCCAAAGTGAGTCCTTCTTAGATGCAATGGCCCATACGTATCTCATCATACATGCTTGATTCAACTTCCTGATATTTCTCAGCCCCAAGCCACCCTTTTCCTTTGGTTTGCACACGGACAACCAGGCGATCCGTTGGTTACACTTGAGCGATCGACCAGACCAAAGGAACCGGGCCAAGAGCTGCTCAATACGGATAATAACCTGTTGAGGGAGAGAAAAGGAAGAGCACCAATATAATATCTTTCCCATCAGAACAGATTTGATAAGCTCCAAACGACCTGCAAAAGAGAGACATTTACTAGTCCATCCATTGATTTGTGATGCAATGCTATCCATCAGGGGCTGGTAGTCCTGGAAAGATGGCCTAGTCGATAGTAGAGGAATCCCCAAGTATCGAACTGGTAGAGAACCAAAAGGCATGTCCAACACCGTAGCAATAGAAGCCCTCAACTCCGGAGATGCACCAGAGATGTATATAAGTGAGATTTCAAGTTGCTCGTACGCAGTCCTGAAACTTGGTGAAAGTGCTCTAGGCAATCCTTTAAAGTTGTGGCGGACATAATATCTGCTTTAGAGAATAGAAATAGATCATCAACAAAGGACAAATGGGTAACAAGTGGAGTGAGGCACCTATGGTGGGGCGTGAGCCGTCCAGATGCAACTTGATCATCCAATAGGTCCGAAAAATACTGCATAGCTAGGATAAACAGATAAGGAGCCATGAGACAGCCCTGACGGAGACCTCTGCTACTCTGAAAGAAACCACAACTAGTGCCATTCATGTTTATTGTAAATTTGGGGTTGGAGATGCATGCTTTGACCCAGCTAATCATTATCCCAGGAAAGCCATATTGTCTCATTAGTTCAAGCAAGAAATCCCATCTGACTGAATCGTAAGCTTTATGAAGATCGATCTTGACTGCCATTCTAGGTGACCCTCGCTGCAAGTGATACCCTGTCATAATAAGCTCATGGCATAGAGCAATGTTTTCATGAATAAGACGGCCTTTCAGAAAGGCATGCTGGTTGGGACCAATGAATTCACCCAGGGCCTTCTGCAACCTGTTTGCAATAATTTTAGAGATAAATCGATAAATTATCTTACATACCGATATGGGGCGGTAATCTGCAAACGAATCAGGGGGCTTCTTCTTCGCCACTAATGTTATTGAAGTGATGTTGAGTTCCTGAAGGAGGCATTTGGAATAAAAGAAACTCTGGATAGCTCTAATGACATCTTGCCCAAGAATTTCCCACTGGCCACAAATAATTCTTTGGTAAAACCATCAATTTCTGGAGCTTTGTTATTTTTTTTTTGCAACAAGGCAAAGGAAATATATTAATACGTAAAAGGATACAATAGAGTTCATACATGACTACCATTAATAGGAATGGTAGAGCTTCTCATCCCCCACAGGAACAGACCAAGCCCTCACCTTCGGCATTGCCATCAGCAAGGTAGTAGCCAAAACCTTAGGAGGAGAGGAAACAAAAGGAAAACCCACAGCCCGGGTCAAGCACAATATAGAGATGCAAAAGCATTACATCACACGGATTACCCACAACTCGGGGGCCAAGTAATAAAAGCTCACATGCAAATGCAATATATCACGAGAAAGAAGCAATGCACGACATGGAAACATCCACCCCTCGGGGCCAAGGAAAAAGACCCGAATAGTGAGACACTAATCTAGACGGACATGAGTGAAAATAACTTGAACGCTCCACCGTTCTGCTACAGCTCTGTTTCTTGGTGTGTCGGCGATAGGCTTGGTACCATAACTCTGAAGGATTTTACTTTTAACTCTTGTGATAATGCTGCCAAGCACACTAGTAGGTGAAGAGAATACATGAGAGAAAATACGCTCATTCCGCTCACGCCAAATAAAGTAAACTGAAGCAGCGAGTGTAATACGCCTGATATAGCCAATGAAAGAATCTCCAGGCATGATGTCTTCCCACCATCTGAGCTGATCATCCCAAAGATGCAAAGGGTTCGCCAAGAGACAAAGATCTAGAACCTCGCGCCAAATGATAGTTGAGAAGGGGCAGTGAAAGAATAGGTGTTCAATGGATTCATCTACACCGCAAAAATAACAGCTAGTAGAATGTGTAATTCCCCAATGTGAAAGTCGATCAAGAGTTGGTAATCTCCGTAAGAGAGCAAGCCATAATACAAAGGAGTACTGCGGAACCCTTCCTTTAAACCAAACAAGATGATGCCAAGTAACCATAGGATTAGTGGGGGAAATGTCATTGCAAGCTGATGCAATACTAAAAATACCATCACCAGATGGCTTCCAGATGATCTGATCTTCATTCGGACTAGTGATAATAGTGCCAATGGAATCCCAAGCACTATGCAGGTCAAGCTCATGAGCAATATTACCCAGATACCAAGTATTTTGCTGCCAAATAGAAGAGACCCTGGCTGTCCTACTCGAGTAGAGGCGGGCCGGGATATGGTTGTTCATCCTGTCAATAAGAAGGTAATCAGGAATCCAAGGATCAAGCCAGAGGAAAGTTTTCGCACCATCACCAATGCGGTACTTTACCAGTTTATATGCATAATCACGCGCAAAAAGAATACTACGGAAACACCAAGAGCACACCCATGGCTGTTTGATAGACCAAGGCAAACTTGGTCTATCAATTCCTGGAGCTTTGTTATTAGGCGATTGCTGAATAGCATCCAGGATCTCTTGAACGAGGATTGGCTTTCCCAGAAGTTCAATACTTTCTGTCTTCAATCTTCTATGAATCTTGAACCTCGAGAAATCTACAGGATCAAATGGAGCATTAAACAGGTTAGTAAAGAAATTCACCGCTTCCTGATTCACCCGATCACCGTATACCCGCTGCCCCAAATCGTTCACAATAGAGTGGATAGCATTTTGTGGCATCTCTGCTTAAAGGCCCGGTAGAAATACTTAGAATTGGAATCCCCAAGTTTGAGCCATTGGACTCTAGATTTCTGCTTCAGGCTTGCTTCTTCATCATTCAAAAAAGACTGAAGCCGCCCCCTCAGTTCTCTTTCCTCCATGTGTAAAATGTTATCAAGTGGACACTGCTGAATTTGAGTCTGTAGGACCTCCAGGTGCTCCACTAACTTCCTCTTCTCCGCAGTGTCTCTGATGTGGTTTTTGAAGGCCCACTTTTTGAGGGACCGCTTGGTAAGCTTAAGCTTTTGAACCAGAGAGAACATAGGTGAAGGTCTTCTACCATCTCTATAGATTACCGGCTGATCCCAAGCCTCTTTAACTACACTAAGAAAATCATGTTTATGGATCCACTGATTAAAGAACTTGAATGGGCATTTTCTCCGCTCGGGTTCCTGACATCGGAGTAAAGCAAGAGAGTGATCAGAAATCCCCGGGTTATGGAAGACTGCCGCACTTTCAGGGTATAGGGAGAGCCAATCGGCATTCACTAGCACCCTATCCAACTTGCACATTATCCTGCTAGAGCCAATCTGGTTATTAGTCTAAGTGTATTTGCATCCTGTCCATTTAAGATCAGAGAGCTCGAAATTGTCCAGACAATCTTCTATCTGAGTAGCAGCCGATGAAGGAAAGTGTCGGCCCCCTACTTTCTCCAGAGAATTAAATACGGTGTTGAATTTGGATCTTGCCTCTGAAAGATGGGAACTTGGTTGCTAAAGTTAGAAATTTTATTCGGAAGGTTGGGAATTTGGAACGAAAAGATCGAAACATGGTTCGAAAGTTTGGAACTTGGTACTGAAAGTTGGGAACTTGATTCCGAAGGTTGGGAACTTTGTTCCGAATGTTGGGAACTTGGTTCTGAAAATAGGGAACTTGGTTATGAAAGTTTGAAACTTGGTTACGAAAGTTTGGAACTTGGTTACGAAAGATGAGAACTTGGTTCGCAAAGTTGGCAATTTAGTTCGGAAAGTTCGAAACATGGTTCTGAAAGTTTGAAACTTGGTTCTGAAAGTTGGCAATTTGGTTCCGAAAGATCGGATATTGATTCTGAAAGATGGGAACTTGGTTGCTAAAGTTAGAAACTTCGTTCGAAAAGTTTGGAATTTGGATCAGAAAGATTGAAACATGGTTCCGAAAGTTCGAAACTTAGTTCTGAAAGTTGGAAACATTGTTCCGAAAGTTGGGAACAAGGTTCTGGACGTTGGGAACTTGGTTCCGAAAGATGGGAACTTGGTTGCTAAAGTTAGAAACTTTGTTTGAAAAATTGGAAATTTGGATCTGAAAGATCGAAACATGGTTACGAAAGTTCAAAACTTGGTTTTGAAAGTTTGGAACATTGTTCCGAAAGTTGGGAACAAGGTTCCGTATATTGGGAACTCGGTTTCGAATATTGGAAACCTGGTTCCGAAAGTTAGGAACTCAGTTTTGATAGTTGGGATCTTGGTTCCGCAAGATCGGATCTTGGTCCAAAAGTTCGGAACTTGGTTCCGAAAGATGGAAATTTGGTTTCGAAAGGTGGAAACTTTGTACTGAGAGTTCGAAATTTTGTTCAGAACCATCGAAACATGGATCTGAAAGTACGAAACTTGATTCCAAACGTTAGAAACTTGTTTCCGAAAGCTGCAAACGTGTTTCCGAAAGTTAGAAACATGTTTCCGAAAGTTGGAAACTTATTTCTGAAAGCTGTGAAAAAGGTTATGAATGTTGGGAACTAGGTTCGAAAAGTTGGGAACTTGGTTCGAAATGTTCAAAACTTGGTTTTGAAAGTTAATATTTTGGTTTCGAAAGTTCTGAACTTGGTTTTGAAAGTTGGGAATTAGGTTCAGAAAATTCAGAACTTGGTTCATAAAGTTGGAAACTTGGTTCGAAAAGTTGAGAACTAGGTTTTGAAAGTTGAGTTCATGGTTCCGAAAGTCAGGAACTTGGTTTCAAAAGTTGAGAACTTGGTTTCAAAAGTTTGGAACTTGGATTCGAAAGTTCGTAACTTGGTTCTGAAAGTTGGGAACTTGGTTCCGAAAGTTAAAACTTAGTTCCGAAAGTTGAAAACTTGGTTTAGAAAGTTGGCAACCTGGTTACGAAAGTTCGTATCTTGGTTCCTAAAGATGGGAACTTGGTTCTGAAAGTTAGAAACGTTGATCAAAAAGTTGGGAATTTTATTCAAAAAGATCGAAACATGGTTCCGAAAGTTAGGAACTTGGTTCCGAAAGTTGGGAACTTTGTCCCGAAAGTTGGGAACTTGGTTCCAAAAATTTGGATCTAGGTTCAGGAAGATGGGAACTTGGTTGCAAAAGTTAGAAATTTGTTTCAAAAGTTGGGAATTTGGATCGAAAAGATCGAACCATGATTCCGAAATTTGAGAACTTGGTTCCGAAGGTTGGGAACTTCATTCTGAAAGTTGGGAACTTGGTTCCGAAGGTTGAGAACTTTGTTTGAAAAGTTGGCAGTTTGGTTCGGAAAGATCGAAACATGGTTCTGAAAGTTTGAAACTTGGTTCCGAAAGTTGAAAACTTGGTCCCAAAATTTCAGATCTTGGTTCCGAAAGATGGGAACTTGGTTGCTAAAGTTAGAAATTGTATTCAGAAAGTTACGAATTTGGATCAGAAAGATCGAAACATGGTTCAGAAAGTTCAAAATATTTTTTGCAACAAGGCAAAGGAAATATATTAATACGTAAAAGGATACAATAGAGTTCATGCACGACTACCATTAATAGGAATGGTAGAGCTTCTCATCCCCCAAAGGAAAAGACCACGCCCTCACCTTCGGCATTGCCATCAGCAAGGTAGTAGCCAAAACTTTAGGAGAAGAGGAACACAAAGAAAAACCCACAGCCCGGGTCAAGCACATATATAGAGATGCAAACAATGCATCACACAGATTACCCACAACTCGGGCCAAGTAAGAAATATCACGTGGACCACCCACAACTCGGGCCAAGAAATAAAAGCCCACAGAGTGACATCACTAATCTCAACGGACAGGAGTGAAATGAGCTTGAACACTCCACCGTTCCGCAATAGCTCTGTTCCTTGGTGTGTCGGTGATAGGCCTGGTACCATATATCTGAAGAATTTTGATTTAAACTCTTGTAATAATATGACTAAGCACACCAGCAGGTGAAGAGGATACATGAGAAAAAATACGTTCATTCCGCTCACGCCAAATGAAGTAAACTGAAGCAGTGAGAGCAAGACGCCTAATATAGCCAATGAATGAGTCTCCACTCATAACGTCTTCCCACCATCTAAGCTGATCACCCCAATGATGCAAAGGGTTCGCCAAAAGACAAAGATCTAGAACCTTGCGCCAAATTACAGCCGAGAAAGGGCAGTGAAAGAATAAGTGTTCAATGGATTCATCTACACCGCAAAAACAACAGCTAGTATTGTGTGTAATCCCCCAATGTGAAAGTCGATCAAGAGTTGGTAATCTCCGTAAGAGAGCAAGCCATAAGACAAAAGAGTACCTCGGGATCCTCCCCTTGAACCAAACAAGATGATACCAAGTAACCATGGGAGTAGTGGGGGAAATGCCATTGCAAGCTGATGCAATACTGAAAAAACCATCACTAGACGGCTTCCAGATGATCTGATCGTCATTCGGACTAGTGATAACAGTGCCAATGGAATCCCAAGCACTAAGCAGGTCAAGCTCATGAGCAAGATTACCCAAATGCCAAGTATTTTGCTGCCAAATGGAAGATACCTTGGCTGTCCTACTCGAGTAGAGGCGTGCCGGGATATGGTTGTTCATCCTGTCAATAAGAAGGTAATCAGGAATCCAAGGATCAAGCCATAGGAAGGTGTTCGTACCATCACCAATGCGGTACTCTACCAGTTCATAGGCATAATCACGAGCAAAAAGAATACTACGAAAGCACCAAGAGCAGGACCATGGCCGTTTAACAGACCATATAGAGTCGTTGTTGAGGTATTTAGAGGTGATCCAACGAATCCAGAGAGAGTCTTTCTTTGAAGCAATTGCCCAAATATACCTCATGAGATATGCAATATTAAGGTGAGAGAGTCGATGAAGTCCAAGTCCACCATTTTGATGTGGTTGGCATATATCAGCCCATGAAACTTTATGGATGCTTCTTTTATCATCACCACTCCATAGGAATCTAGCAAGGAGATGTTCAATGCGGGACGTGACTTTATGGGGAAGCTTGTAAGCGGCGCACCAGTAGGTAATCTTGCCCTGAAGAACAGATTTGATGAGTGCCAATCTACCCATGTAAGATAGGTGCTTAGCCTTCCAAGAATGGATGCGGCTCTGGATACTCTCAATAAGCGGAAGGCAATCATTATATGTAAGTTGCTTAGAAATGAGGGGAACACCTAGGAATCGAGTGGGGAGAGTACCAATAGGCATGCCAAGAGTGTCCTGAACTCTATCCATCATGTGTCTAGAGCACCCTGCCATATACATATGTGATTTGGTTGTGCTTGCGGATAGACCTGAAATATCTGCGAAGGATTCCAAAACATTTTTGATCACTCTAGCATTGGATTCAGAGGCTTTGGCAAATATAATGAGATCATCTGCAAACGCTAAGTGAGTAATAAGCGGGTTTTCACAGCCGGGGTGTGGAGTGATCATACCTCGCCTTGCTACATCATCAAGGCGAGAGGATAAGTGCTGCATAACAATAAGGAACAGATATGGAGCCATGGGGCAGCCTTGCCTTAGACCTCGAAAACTTCGGAAGAAACCCACAGAAGAACCATTGATATTGATAGTAAATGAGGGGTTGGAGATACAAGCTCGAATCCAACTAATCACCATAGGGGGAAAACCATGAAGGTGAAGTAACTGAAGCAAGAAGTCCCACCGAACAGAATCATAAGCTTTATGAAGATCAACCTTGATGGCCATACGAGCTTGCCCAGAGGAAAGATGATAATTGTGCATAAGGTCATGGCAGAGAGCAATATTCTCATGAATAAACCGACCACGCATAAAAGCATGTTGTGTGATGCTAATCAAATCAGGTAAAATAACCTTGAGCCTGTTTGCAATAATTTTAGAAATGAATCTGTAAATCATCTTGCAAATAGAGAGAGGACGGTAATCGGCAAATGAGGTAGTGTTGCTCTTCTTAGGGATCAGAGTAATAGAAGTAATATTAGCTTCATTAAGAAGTTTACCAGTCTTGAAAAACTCAAGTATCGCAGCAATAACATCATCCTTAATGATGGGCCAACAAGATTTGTAAAATTCAGCATTTAATCCATCAACACCGGGGGCCTTATCAGAGTTTGACGATAGGATCACCTGTTCAACCTCCTGAGGTGTAACCAGCTGAGACAGTAAGGGAATACTTTGTTGAGAGAGATGATTTGAGACTCGCACATCAGAGAAATCCACATTAAGAATCTCAGGGGCAAACTGCCTAGTAAAGTAGCTAATGGCCTCTTGTTCTAGAGCAAGGCCCTCAAGGGAATTACCATCAGCATCTGTAATAGAAAGTAAGACATTTCTGTTACATCTGAGCTTCAAGGAATTATGAAAGAATTTAGAATTTGAGTCTCCAAAGCGCAACCAAGTATCCCTTGATTTTTGTCTAAGAGAGGCCTCCTCATTAGCATAGAGCCGTAGAAGTTCAGCCCTGCATTCTGCCTCTTCGGTGAAGGCCCTGTCATCCATATTTGTAGATAGAGTGATAGCCTGTAACTCATGAAGCTTAGATTGTAGCAAGGAAATTTGACTTTTCTGTGCCTTCACCAAGTCTCTAGACCACATTTGTAGTGCCTTCCTGGTTCTTTTCAGCTTCTGGATAAGGATAAACATTCTCGTTGTTCTGTGGCCGAATCGACTACTAACAGGTGGGTTCCAAGTTGACTCAATGCAATCAAGAAAACCAGTCTCCTGAGGCCAATAATTAAAGAAATGAAAATTCCGAGGCCGCCAGGGTAACTTGCACACCCTAAGGATGACAAAAGTGTGATCAGATACATCAGGACTATGGATGGTAGCCTCTGAATCTGGAAATGTATGAACCCAATTCTGATTGCATAGAACCCTGTCTAGTTTTTCACATACTCTATTGTGGCCTATGGAAGAATTTGACCATGTAAAAAAACTGCCTTGACTTTTCATATCAAATAGGCCCAAGTTATCGAGCTGGTCAGTAATAGCCTCAATGTAGGAACTATTAACATCACTACCCCCATATTTTTCAGATGGCGAGAAGACCATATTAAAATCCCCGAAAACAGTCCAAGGCCCCTCAACACGATTTGCAAAGTCATTCAAAGCAGTCCAAATATGAGCTCTATCATCATTAGAATAAAGGCCATAAACCACTGAAAAAGCAAATGTTGTACCTTGCTGAATAAATTTGATACTGCCAGAAACCACCTGATCTGTAGAAGCAACGATAGCAATATCCACAATAGCAGGATTCCAAAGACACCATATCCTACCATGATGGTTAGGACAGACATTAACATGATAATTCCAGCCTTCCACAATATTCGTAAAAACGCGAGCTGAATTTTCTAATTTAACTCTAGTCTCCAAAAGAAAGAAACAATGAAGCTTGTGATGGGAGATCTTACTCCTGATAGCCCTTTGCTTAGCACAGCTATTCAGGCCCCGAATATTCCAAAATGCTACTTGCATTTGTGGGACTGGGTGTTCTTTTTCTTACCCGGTTTCCTAGAACTCTCTGCACCTCCTTTGGCCTTTTTAATCTTGACATGGACATTTTTATCCTCAATAGGATCATAATCATCATCATTAGGCATATCATTATCTGACGAATCTGCAAGCACATTAAACCTGTTGGGAGAAATTGTTAAGCTTTCAGACTGTGGCCTATCTGGTTCAATAACACTTGTTTTACCTTTCTTTCGAACATTTTCATCTGAGAGAATAGGAGACATATTCATATCCTTCACATGCTTTCCAAGATTCCTTTCTTCTTCATTTTGGGCAGCAATATCCTCTTGTTGTGGTTTAGGGGATGGCTGGGGTTGTGCCTTCTTTGGAACCCAAATCGGATTGGCGCTATTGCCGCAATTCCTAGTAGCATGGCCAAACTTTTTGCAAGTTGTACAGTGAACCGGTATCCAATCATATTCAACATGAATAAAATATTCTTCATTATTAACATGCACAGGCAGTTTCCTAGGATAGGTGCAGTCCAACGTCACCTCAATACAAGCACGCATATAACCCAACCGCTGTTTTGTGGATGACATGTGATCAAGATGGACAGGGTTGCCAATGACGCTGCAAAATTTGTTAACAAAGAAAGGAGTCCACATAAATAATGGAACATTAAAAAACTTTACCCAAATAGGAATGGTAGCCATTTCAGCTTTTTCAAACTTCAAAGCTCTATTCCATCTCCGAAGGGCAAGAAATCTATTCTGAATAAACCATGGGCCACCCTCAAGAATAGAATCTGCATCAACCCTCTGTGAGAATCGAAAAATAAAGAACCCAGACTCCATAGTAAGCACCTCGACGTTGCCACTAATTTTCCACATCTTAGTCACCCAGTTTTTCACGACTTGGTACGGAAGGCGTGGCCCAATAAAGTGTCCAACTAAGGAGGATTGCCAATGCTTTTCCCCTGCTAAAATCTCTTCTTGAGGAGCCTCAATAATAATATTACCATCCACAAGATTCGGTTTCTCAAAACTAAGCTTAGTTTCATGTGAATGCGCATCTGAGGAGAATAGCGAACTCCAAGAAGAAGTAATTCCGTGTCCAACCAAAGGTTCTGGTGAAGACCTAGGTGGACAATTCAAAAGATGCATATCATGATGAGAAGCTGAAGGGAGCATACCTTTGATGGAGGAACGAGAGGCCTCATCAATGTTTAATTCATCTATTGTCTTCATGAGAATTGCCATAGCGTCAGCATCTGAGGCCTTAGCACAGTCAGGGACATCAGCATTTACATGATAATCTGGTGCAACACACTGTGAGGAAGTTGCAATTTCAACACGCCTGGCCATAGAACGATCACGACGAACATCACATGAAGGAATGCTAAATTCCACAAGCTTTGAGTTCTTCATGGTCGACAAGTCGGTATTCCTCTTGAGGATAGAGCGGAGAAAATCCGATGATGAGGAGGAAGAAAACGAAGCACCAACAGAAGGAGGTGGACAGTTTCCCGGAACCACAAAATCGGCCATAGCGCTAACGGAACCTGCGGAAACCCGAACACAACACCCTGCGGAAACCCTTTGCTATCACCAGAAGCCGACACACATCGACTACACTCCGGGAGGGATGCAGGAACCGGATAGCCACAAGAGCCAAGCAAGAATTTAAATCAGAAACCACGAACCAGAAATCTCAATCCACAATGCCAATGGATAGCAGCAGAAGAAACCAAGAGACCTCCAGCGAACCCACGCCGCCGGTGGCAAACCCTAGAGCCGCCGCCACAAGAAGAAAGCCAGCAACGCCGCAGGACGCTTGCACAGGGAAGAGGCACCAATCGCCGCACCACCGAAGACCTGGATCTGAGACCCACCGACTTCCTTCTCCGCCGAGTTGCAGCCGCCCAATGAAGACGCCAACCAAGATGCCGGAGATAGGCCAATCTCGGTGAGAAGACAAGCAGAATACAAATCAGAAGTCCAGGTTTGAGGAAACCCTAGCCGCGATACCCGAACCAAAGGAGAGCAGTGCCGCCGCCAATCACTCCCGCCACCCAGAAGACCCACCGCCGGGGAACACCCCTCCGGTCTACCTCGCCTTTGCAACAGCGGAGAAGATCACTAGTCGGTAGGGATGAGCGCCGGAGTGGAACACCACAGGCGAGCAAGGAAACCGGAGGCGGAAAGGAATCCCAGTCGCCCAAAGAAGTTCCCAATCGGGCAAAGGGATGCCCAAACGCCCAAACGTCTTCCCCTGGAAGACAACAATCTTCCACTGGAGGACAAAAGATGTTCCCAATCCGGACAAGTCAAAATCCAGACGGGTCAATCATGGGATTTGCCCGATCAAATCACGCCCAAAACGCGCCACCTCCATACCTCTTCCCGAGGTACCCCTCCGCACGCCCAAACAAGCCAAAAGGCTTCCCAGTCGCCTCGAGAGCCAAAAAAACCTGCAAAATCAAAATTTGCTTCCAAAAGTTGGGAACTTGATTCTGAAAGTTGGGAACTTGGTTCTGAAAGTTGCGAACTTGGTTCTGAAAGTTGCGAACTTGGTTCCAAAGGTTGAGAATTTTGTTCCGAAAGTTTGGAATTTGGTTCCTGAAGTTTGGATCTTTGTTCCGAAAGTTGGGAACTAGGTTCTTCCGAGAGATGAGAACTCGGTTCCGAAAGTTGGGAACTCGGTTCCGAAAGTTGGGAACTCGGTTCCGTAAATTTGGAACTCGGTTCCGAAAGTTGGGAACTTGGTTCCGCAAGCTCGGATCTTGGTCTGAACGATCGGATCTTGGTTCGAAAGATCGGAACTTGGTTTCGAAAAGTGGAAACTTTATTCTGAAAGTTGGGAATTTTTTTCGAAACCTTCGAAACAAGGATCTGAAAGTACGAAACTTGATTCCAAATATTGGAAACTTGGTTCTAAAAGTTGGAATCTTATTTCCGAAAGCTGGGAACATGGTTATGAAAGTTGGCAATTAGGTTCCGAAAGTTCGGAACTTGGTTCAGAACCATCAAAACATGGACCTAAAAGTACAAAACTTGATTCCAAATGTTGGAAACTTTGTTCCGAAAGTTGAAAACATGTTTCCGAAAGCTGGGAACATGGATATGAAAGTTACGAAATAGGTTCAGAAAGTTGGGAACTTGGTTCGAAACGTTCGAAACTTACTTTCGAAAGTTGGGATTTTGGTTCCGAAAGTTCCGAACTTGGTTTTGAAACTTGGGAACGAGGTTCAGAAAATTCGTAACTTGGTTCAGAAAGTTGGCAAGTTTGTTCGAAAAGTTGTGAACTTGGTTTCGAAAGTTGAGTTCTTGATTTCGAAAGTCGGGACTTGGTTCCAAAAGTTCGGAACTTGGTTCCGAAAGTTGAAAACTTGATTCAGAAAGTTGGCAACTTAGTTCAGAAAGTTGGCAACTTAGTTCAGAAAGTTGGCAACTTGGTTACGAAATTTTCTATCTTTTTTTTTTGCAACAAGGCAAGTGTATAGTATTAATAATGAAGATGATGTGTACATGTAAAGTTCAGTAACCAATCACTCTAGGACAAAACAGTCTTGAACCTCACCTTCGGCATAGCCATCAACAAGGTCGAGACCCAAAATCTAGTGTTGATGGTCGGTCCCGCTACGATACAGACGTAGCAATCTTAAAAGAAAGACATCCCACAGCCCGGGAAAGGCACACAAGTCATGATGACCTAATACTCCCAAACTGAAAGAAGTAATAAACAATAAGTCCCACAGCCCAGGGAAAGGCTCACAATCATACCGACACGTCTATCAACATAGAAATAGGAATAAGCACTAAGTTCCACAGCCCGAAAAAGGCAATAACCAAGAAAAAGTGATAGGCTTGGCTCAAATCAAGGGTCATAAAAACACTGAATCCCACAGCCCGGGACAGGCAACACCTCATGTAAGATAGGACTCAAACTAGAAGTGCATGAATAATCAAAAGACGCAGCATATCAATTTTCGGCATCCCCAATGGTGCACCTAGTCCTCTTCTGCATACTGTCATCCAGGATATGTTTGGCAAGGGCCTCCCAAGATAAGTGTCCTTCCTCATGCATCCGCTGATTCTGCTCTCTCCACAGATGGTGAATAGTGGTAGTGAGAAGAAGCTTTCTCAATAACTTGGCATCAGAGGAGCCGCCAAAATGATGCAAGAGCCATGACATACAATCTGCCAAGGTATCTCCATATGGTATCAACCCAAGTACCTTGCGCCAGATCTTTTGAGAGTAAGTGCAGCATAATAAGATATGATCTATGCTCTCGCTATCTTCTCTACATAGGTAATAGATATTTGGCCCTTGCTTACCCCATCCACGCATGCGGTCAAATGTTGGGAGACTTCTCCAGAAAGCCAACCATGAGATGAAGGAGAATCGAGGTACATGGCCTTTAAACCATAGCAAACTATGCCAAGCTACATCAGGTTCAGTGGAAGTCAATTTGTTGTATGCCGACTTAAGGCTGAAAGTGCCCGATGGGGAAGCTGTCCAAACAATGGCATCACACCCATGTCTATCATGAAGTCAGATCTGGTGTAGGTTTAGCCATGCATCGAATAAGCACGAATGGTGGAATCCAACCGTGTTCCACCCTTCAAGAGAAAGAATATCAGATACTAGATCAGTAGAGAGAGCAGGGATACTATACGGGTATCGTCTGACAATGTGAAAGAGAATCCCATCAGGGTGCCATGGGTCATGCCATAGCCTGGTACCTTCGCCATTTCCCATCTAGTGCCTGATGAATGGTTGAGCAAGATATCTAACGTTGAAAATGCTCTTTGTCACCCAGGCAACTGTAGAAGGGACCTGGCGAGTCCAGATAGAGTGCTCCCTCAAGTAATTGCTATGAACTCATCTCACCCAAAGTGAGTCCTTCTTAGATGCAATGGCCCATATGTATCTCATCATACATACCTGATTAAGCTTCCTGATATTTCTCAGCCCCAATCCATCCTTTTCTTTTGGTTTGCACACGGACAACCAGGCGATCCGGGGCAAGAGCTGCTCAATACGGATAATAACCTGTTGTGGGAGAGAAAAACAAGAGCACCAATATAATATCTTTCCCATCAAAACAGATTTCATAAGCTCCTAGCGACCTGCAAAAGAGAGACATTTACTAGTCCATCCATTGATTTGAGATGCAATGCTATCCATCAGGGGCTGGCAGTCCTAGAATGATGGCCTAGTCGATAGTAGAGGAATCCCCAAGTATCTAACTGGTAGGGAACCAAAAGGCATGTCCAACACCATAGCAATAGATTTCTGCAGCTCCAGGGATGTGCCAGAGATGTATATGTGGGATTTCAAGTTGCTCATACGCAGTCCTAAAACTTGGTGAAAGTGCTCTAGGCAATCCTTTAAAATCGTGGTTGACATAATATCTGCCTTGGAGAATAAAAATAGATCATTAGCAAAGGACAGATGGGTAACAAGTGGAGTGAGGCACCTATGGTGGAGTGTAAGCCGTCTAGATGCAACTTGATCATCCAATAGATCTGAAAAATACTGCATAGTGAGGATAAACAGATAAGGAGCCATGGAATATCCCTGACGGAGACCTCTGCTACTCTGAAAAAAACCACAACTAGTGCCGTTCATGTTTATTGTAAATTTGGGATTGGAGATGCATGCTTTGACCTAGCTAATCACAATCCCAGGGAAGCCATATTGTCTCATCAGTTCAAACAGGAAATCCCATCTGACTGAATCATAGGCTTTATGAAGATCGATCTAGACTGCCATTCTAGGTGACCGTCGCTGCAGGTGATATCCTGTCATAAGCTCATGACATAAAACAATGTTTTCATGAATAAGACAGCCTTTCAGAAAAGCATGCTGGTTGGGACCAATGAATTCACCTAGGACCTTCTGCAACCTATTTGCAATGATTTTAGAGATAAATCGGTAAATTATTTTACATACCGATATGGGCCGGTAATCTGCAAAAGTATCAGGGCGCTTCTTCTTTGCCACTAATGTTATTGAAGTGATGTTGATTTCCTGAAGGAGGCATTTGGAATCAAAGAAGCTCTGGATAGCACTAATGACATCTTGCCCAATGATTTCCCACGTGGCCACAAAAAATTCTTTGGTAAAACCATCAATTCCTGGAGCTTTGTTATTAGGCGATTGCCGAATAGCCTCCAGGATCTCTTGAACATGGATTGGTTTTCCCAGAAGTTCAATGCTTTCTTGCTGCAATCTTCTATGAATCTTGAGCCCCGAGAAATCTACATGATCAAATGGAGCATTAAATAGGTTATTAAAGAAAGTCACCACTTCTTGATTCACTTGATCACCGTATATCCGCTGCCCCGAATCATTCACAATAGAGTGGATAGCATTCTTGTGGCATCTCTGCTTAAAGGCCCTGTAGAAATACTTAGAATTGGAATCCCCAAGTTTGAGCCATTGGACTCTAGATTTTTGCTTTAGGCTTGCTTCTTCATCATTCAGAAAAGACTGTAGCCGCCCCCCTCAACTCTCTTTCCTCCAAGTGTTGAGCGTCGTCAAGTGGACATTGCTGAATTCGAGTCTGCAGGACTTCAAGATTCTCTACTAATCCCCTCTTATCCGAAGAATCCCGGATATGATTATTATAAGACCAGTGCTTGAGGGACCGCTTGATAAGCTTATGTTTTTGAACCAGGGAGAACATAGGTGTGGGCTTTCTACCATCTCTGCAGATTACAGGCTGAGACCAAGCCTCTTTAACTACATACAGGAAGTTAGGTTTATGGATCCACTGATTGAAAAATTTAAATGGGCCTTTCCTTCGCTCGGATTTCTGACACCGAAGTAAAGCAAGAGAGTGATCAGAGATCCCAGGGTTATGGAAGACTACCTCACTGTCAGGGTATAGGGAGAGCCAATCTGCGTTCACTAGCACCCTATCCAACTTGCACATTATCCTGCTAGAGCCAATCTGGTTATTAGTCCAAGTGAATTTGCATCCTATCAATTTGAGATCAGAGAGCTCTAAATTGTCCAAGCAATCTCCAATCTGAATAGCCGCCGATGGTGGATGGTGGAAAGTGTTGGCCCCCTACTTTCTCTCGAGAATTAAATATGGTGTTGAAGTCGCCCATGACAACCCAAGGACCATCAACTAAGGGTCGGAGTCCACTCAATTGGTCCCACATCCGACGTCTATCCTGCTCTTCATTTCTTCCATAAACCGCAGTAAAGAAGAATGAGATATCAGAGCCAAGCATCGTAGCCTTACCAAAGATAGTCTGATCTGATTCCGAGATAATGTGATACTCCATCACTGTAGGATCCCAAGCTAAGCAGATGCGACCATTGGATGCTAAGTTATGATTAAAAAAGTACTTCCACCCTCCTGTGACAGACTGAATAATTTTTGATGCTCTATTACACTTCACCTTTGTTTCAAGAAGCCAAACAGAGTTGAGATTATTCACATTAATACTGCTACTCACTGCAGCTCGTCGTGCCGAGGAATTTAATCCTCGCACGTTCCATGAAGCTACGCTAATCATGGGGAGGAATAGAAGAGGGTGCTCGACCCCCTTTATCTAGATTTATCCCCCACTTAGCACTACCAAGGAGAGTATACATATTATTAGGTTATGCACATTCTTCATCACCAAGGACCTGAAAAAAATTCCTTGTCTCTAGCAGACCGTCATTTTGTTCATCAATACGCTGAGCCGCCTCTGATACCTTACTTTTACTGGGAGAGCTTTTTGGCGGAATCCCTGCTGCCCGCACCTGGCCAACAGCCATCTGATGATCCACTAAAGAACCCCGAGGTCGCTTTTCAACCTCATGTTTCCTGCTGGTCTCTCCCTTTTCATACCGTGACATTCCATAGCTTTCCTGATGCGGTACCTCATCCACACTGCGGTTCGTGCCCAGCTTCTTTGGAACCCATTTAGGTGTCAATTTTTTGGCTAGGGAAGGGCACTTATTATCAGAGTGGCCAAAAGAGGAGCATATCGAACACCGACTTGGCTTCCATTCATATTCCAGATGGACCTCATATTTTTCATTCCTCACTATGAAGCTAAGGCTGTCAGGAAGGCCTGCTCCAACCTCCATCTCAATGCATATACTGGCATACCCTATACGACTCTTAGTAGTTGTAGGATTGTCCATGTAAAGAGGCTTACCAACTCTACTCATAACTTTTCCAATAATTGAAGCACTCCAGAATTCCAACGGAAGATCATGAATTTTAACCCATAAGGGAATAGAAGACAATGATTCCCTCACAAGCTTCATACCAGGTGACCACCTTTTAAGCAGTAGAATTTTCCCTTGGATAAACCAAGGTCCCCCTTCTAAGGCTGAGAGCATATCCTCTTCCTGAGTAAATCTGAAGATGAGAAAGCCGCTAGGTAGGGAGAAAGCCTCAAGTTCCCCTTTTGGACGCCACATCATCAAGGTGCGATCTTTGATGGTAGGGAAAAAAGGTTTAGCACCAATAAAATGGCCCACTAGTGCATACCGCCAGTGATCAACCGCAGCATCTAATTCCTCATCGGACACTTCAACTACAAACTCACCATTCTGAAAATTGGGTTCTTCAAACTTCAATGAGCAATCTGCTGGCGCCACTGACGATGAAAACAATGAATACCATGGTTTTGGATTGTTCGTCATATCCTGAATCACAGTCGTATCCCGTAGCTTAATTCCAATATCTAAACATTTAGCCCCCATAGCTTGATCGTCCCCCTTGTCTACCACATCGCCTGCATAGGATGAGCAAGCCTTCCCTTGAGGATCATCGGAGTCACATGGCTCCTCCTCAACCAAGGAACACACACACTGATGGCTGGACCTTCACAACCTAATCTCTGTAGAGGCGGGAATGCCTCCACACCCAGGTTCGATATCTTGCATGGCTCCCGTATCCGATCCACGGAATGAAGGACGTCCCCAACAGCATTGCACCTCTTCAAGACAGCCCGAGTTTTCACCAAATCCTCACATGAAGCATCAAGCACCTTAGCAGTAAGTTCATGAGACTCCACAAAAACATCAGAGGGGACACCGGATACATCTCCACCCGAGCTATCTCTCGCCAGGGTTGGCGAAGCAACCCCGACCTTCACACCTCGACGAGCACCTCTCACAGACTTAAAATTCCGAGCCATGAACAAGAGCGATGCCCGAGCAGCAGTTAACACCGCAATAGAAGACTGAGAGTTCGCCACGATACCTATCTACGATCAGAGAGCATAAACAACAATCAAGACAAGAAACCACAGCTTGTGTTGCATGAAATATTGAAGACGACGGCCACCGAACAGCACGCTGCACCACCAACTTGTACGTTGCACTCCCACAGCTGCTATTTCACGGCCACCCAAAGCCCAGTCACCAGTCACCAGGGAAGTAGCCTTAAGAGAAACTACACCTCCAGGAGCCAAGGAATTTCGGCCGCCGGACACTGCAGAAACACCATATCCAAATCACCGACCACCAAGGCAATAGATGATCACCGGGAATAGGCTTTCTTCCTAGCTTCAAGGGGGCCCCAAAAACACCAGTACACCTTAGGAGATTAGCTGCTGATGGCAAATATATCAAGAGAACCAGATCCGATCTGGAAAAGATGAAAGCCGCTTGAGATGGAAGCTCCGCAGGATCTCCGCCTAGCCGCTGCCTAGGATTGCCAGCGACCGGTCCCTTAAGGCCGGAGGGACGCCGCCCAGCGGCTGGAGAGGAACCGCCGCCGTCAATCGCCTTTTAGACGCCCTAGAAACCAAGATGGAGTGGATTCCCGATCGCGCGAAGGGTTTCCCAGACTTTTTTTTTTTTTTTTTTTTTTCAACAAGGCAAGTGAATTTGTATTAATAATAAAAGGGATGTGTACATGAAAAGTGCAATAGCCAATCACCCTAGGACAAAAGGGTCGCGCACCTCACCTTCGGCATTGCCATCAGCAAGGTCGAGACCCAAAAACCTAGTAGTGATGGTCCCGCTACCTTAGGAATGTAGCAAACTCAATAACAAACAACCCCACAGCCCGGGGGAAAGGCACACTACTCAAATATTCTCAAAGAAATGAGCAAGAAGCAATAAATCCCATAGCCCGGGAAAGGCACACAACTCATGATGACCTAACCTCATAAGAATAAAAAATATGCAATAAGCAATAGGTCCCACAGCCGGGGGGGGGGGGAAGGCAATATCCAAAGCAAATAAATAATCGCGGATTCTCATGTGATCATCGCGAGTCAGTCAGACTGTTGGCGGTGGGGAGGAGTGGGGGGGTCCTCTTTTGCTTTGAATATCATGAGTGATTCCGTCAGCTAGGAGCTCCCAAGTCCTCTTCGGATCATCATGCATTCTGCGATTCCGTTCATTCTAGATGTGGTATATCGAAGTGGTGAGGGAGAGTTTCCTATGTTTTCTAGCCTCAGAGGATCCTTTGAAGTGGCAGAGAAACCAAGGCCGATAATCAGACCATGTGTTTCTGCAAGGTCTCAAGTTGCACCCTTTTAGCACCTCCTCCCAGACTTTATGTGTGTAATCACAATAAAAAAAGATATGATTCAAACTCTCACAGGAATTCTGACAAAGATAGCACATATTTGGGCCCTGCCGACCCCAAGCCTGCATACGATCAAAGGTAGGAAGTCTATTCCAAAAGGCTAGCCAAGAGATAAATGAGTACCGAGGAATGTGATTCTGAAACCAGACCAATTCATGCCAAGCAACGTCTGGTTCATTGGAGACCAAAGTGTCATATGCGGATTTGAGAGTGAACTTCCCGGAGGGGGAAGCGCTCCAAAGGATAGAGTCATCGCTATGATAGTCCAATGTAGGAATGTGATGGAGCCGCTGCCAGGCCTCAAAGAGGCAAGAGTGCTGATAACCAGTTATGTCCCATCCACCTGAATGTTTGAGCAGGGCTACTCTGTCCCTAGAGGAGACAAGGATGCTATATGGATACCGCTCCACAATATGAATAAGAATGTCATCTGGATGCCAAGGTTCATGCCATAACATTGTGGATCTTCCATTCCCAATTTTGTGTGTAATGTGAGGCTGTGCTAGGTACCTCACATTAAAAATACTCCGCGTCACCCATGAAATCACAGCTGGTGTGCGACGAGTCCAAATAGAGTCCGACCTCAAGAAATTACTGTGCATCCATCGTACCCATAGAGAATCTTTCTTGGAAGCAATGGCCCACACATATCTCATTAAGCATGCTTGGTTAAGCTTCCTAATATTTCTCAAGCCAAGACCGCCTTTTTCCTTTGGTTTACATACCGAAAGCCAAGCAATCCGATGGTTACATTTTTGAGCTCTGCCAGACCAAAGGAAACGAGCAAGAAGCTGCTCAATACAGATAACAACTTGTTGAGGTAGTGAGAAAGAGGAGCACCAGAATAGTAGTTTCCCCATCAGCACTGACTTAATCAGCTCCAACCGCCCAGCATAAGAGAGACACTTGCTAGTCCATCCATTTATGTTCGCTTCAATACTGTCAAGTAGAGGTTTGCAGTCATGGAAAGAAGGTCTAGTCGATAATAGAGGGACCCCCAAGTATCGAACAGGTAGCGACCCAAATGGCATGCACAGAATATCAGCAATAGAGGACCTCATATCGGAAGAAGCACCCGAGATATACAGATGAGATTTATGATTGCTAGTACGGATCCCTGAAAACTGATGAAAATGCGCCAAGCAGTCACGAATAGCGGTAGCTGAAGAAGAATCTGCTCTAGAGAAGATGAATAGGTCATCCGCAAACATGAGGTGAGTGACAAGCGGATCCCGACATTTGGGGTGGGGAGAGATGCAACCCTCAATGACCGTATTATCCAACAGATCGGAGAAGTACTGCATCACCAGGATGAACAAGTAAGGGGCCATAGGACAGCCCTGACGTAGGCCTCGACTGCTTTGGAAAAAGCCACAAGAAGCGCCGTTCAAATTCAATGTGAATCTGGGATGAGAGATACATGCTGAAATATAATCAATAAAAACCTCAGGGAACCTGTAACACCTGAGGAGTGCAATCAAAAAATCCCACCGCACTGAGTCATAGGCTTTATGGAGATCAATCTTGATTGCCATACGTGAGGGACCATGGTCCAAGTGATATCCAGTCATCAGCTCATGACATAAGGCTATATTCTCATGGATGAGCCGCCCCTTCAAGAAGGCATGTTGGTTTGGTCCAATGAAATCCTCAAGGACCTTCTGAAGTCAATTAGCAAGTATCTTGGAGATAAACCTGTAAATCATCTTACATACTGAGATGGGCCGATAATCCGCAAAGGTTTCAGGCCTCCTCTTCTTGGGGACCAATGTAATAGAGGTGATGTTAATCTCTCTCAAAAGCTTCCTGGATTTAAAGAAACTTTGTATGGCTTCCGTAACTGCCGTCCCCGAGATGCCCCAAGTGGACGTGAAAAACTCCTTAGTAAATCCATCAATACCTGGAGCTTTACCATTTGGAGACGCATGAATAGCCTCATATATCTCATGATCTGAAATTTGTCGTGCCAATAACTCAATGCTGTCCGGCTTGAGCTGCCTATGAGTCTGCATGATAGAGAAATCCACCTCCTCTTGGGGGGATGGGTTTCCCAGACTGGAGAAAAGAAGTCCCAAACGGGAGAAGGTATTCCCAATCGGGAAAAGTTCTTCCACTGGGAGTAGAAGACCTTCCCAAATCGGACAACCAAATCCTTAACCGGATCAAACCATCACCAACCCGAGTCAAAACTCCACCCAAACCACTCAAACCCAAGACTACTTCCCAGAATACCCCTCCTCACACCCAAAGAAACCAAAAATTCTTCCCAGTCGCCACGAGAGCCAAAATCCCAATCAACTCCAAAAGCGAAATTTTTCTATCTTGATTCCAAAAGATGGGAACTTGGTTATGAAAGTTGGAAACGTTGTTCGGAAAGTTGGGAATTTTATTCGGAAAGATCGAAACATGGTTCCGAAAGATTGGAACTTAGTTACGAAAGTTGGGAACTTTATTCCGAAAGTTGGGAACTTTATTCCAAAAGTTGGGAACTTTGCCCTAAAAGTTGGGAACTTTGTTTCGAAAATTTGGATCTGAAAGTTCCGAACTTGGTTTTGAAACTTGGGAATGAGGTTCAGAAAATTCGTAACTTGGTTCAGAATGTTGGCAAGTTGGTTCGAAAAGTTGGGAACTTGGTTTCGAAAGTTGAGTTCTTGATTTCGAAAGTCGGGAACTCAGTTTCGATAGTTGGGATCTTAGTTCCGCAAGATCGGATCTTGGTCCGAAAGTTCAGATCTTGGTTCCGAAAGATGGTAACTTTGTTTCCCATAATAAGCCAAGGCACATGCACATGATTACGCACCGTTTGGAGTTGCTCCCATAGACATCGCCTATTCTGCTCCTCATTCCTCCCCTAAACTGCAGTAAAAAAGAAAGTATCTGACGTATTGAGGACTGTAATTTTCCCAAAAATAATCTGATCAGAGTTAAACAAGAATTGATAGTCGACTGCGGTGTGGTCCCAAGCAATACATATCCTCCCGTTTGAAGCTGAGTCTTGATTAAAATAATATTTCCACCCACCTGTTGTGTCCTGAATAACTCGAGAAGCTTTACCTTGTCTCACCTTTGTTTCAAGAAGCCAAATAGAAGTTAACTGGTTCAGCATTATTTTGTTTCGAACTGCCAACCGGCAAGTCGAGGAATTTAATCCTCGAACATTCCATGATGCTAAATTAATCTTGGCCCCCTTTATCACTCACAATTCCTCCCGCTACCACAAAGTTTGCATCATCAACGCTATCTTCATCCTCAACCGCGGCTAGGACCTGAAAAGTGTTATGAGAACTTGAAGGATCAACTCTCTTGGCTCTAGAAGGACCATCTGTTGAGGTTACACGGGCACGACTCTGAACACAAAGACCCGGATTTCTGCCCATACTAGTTTGTCGATCAACTGACTGTCTATGATGAAGGGTTCTGAACCCTCTGTTAACATCTGAAGGAACCATACTATCGCAGCCCTTAACCGATATCAGCCCCGGTTTCTTAGTCATAGTCTCAGGAATCAAGGAAACTGTTCCCGCCTCAGTTTTCTCATCCATATCCACAGTTTGGTTGGAAATTTCCGCCGACCTTCCCCTCGGCTGTTTAGGAACCCAAATAGAGGTCACCCTCTGGATTAAGAGCGGACACTTGGCCTCTACATGACCAAAAGTTGAGCACCTTTCGCACTTCTTTGGTTTCCAATCATATTCTAACTTAACATTGTATTTCACCCCTCTTATAGTAAAGCCAGATCTTCGGGGAGGTTTGTACTAGCATCCATCTCAACACATAGGCGTGCATACCCAATATGGCTTTTGGAAGCAGTAGGATTATCCATGTACAACGGTCTACCAATGCCACTCAGGATTCGCCCAATAATAGGAGCATTCCAGAATTCCAAGGGGAGATGATAAACCTTCACCCAAATAGGGATAGCAGACAACGATAATGTCTCAATCTTCATTCCAGGAGTCCATCGTCGCAGAACCATCAACTGTCCTTGGATAAACCAATGCCCTCCTTCAAGGGCAAGCATCATATCGGCCTCTTGAGCAAATTTGAACAGAAAAAAACCTGAAGGAAGAGAAAAGACCTCACATTCTCCTACAGGATGCCACATCGAAATGACTTTTCTTTTAGCAGTAGGGAAATACGGCTTAGCCCCAACAAAATGACCGACAAGAGCATACTTCCAATAATCAATCCCATCCGATAATTCCTCATCCGAGACATCAACCACAAAATCACCATTTATCACTTTAGGCGCTTCAAACTGTAAAGAACAATCCGCAGTGACATTCTTCGATAAAAACAAGGACGACCACGATGTAGGCCCATCATTCTGAACTGTCACATTGTCCCTACAGCCAGGATCAGAGTGCATCTCCCCTCGAGGCTCATCGGAATGAATTAATTCCTCCTCAACCAAGGGGTTCTTGCTCAGCCCTTTATCAGGACTAACAAGATGAGGAAAAAAGGTCACATCCGAAATATCAATGCCTTCTTGCTCAGTAAGGATTGTATCCGGTGCTAGAGCAGATTCATCAGAACTATTGCAGCACTGCCTAGTAGGAGGTTCCATACGAATGCTCTGTCTTGCACCCCTCGCGGTCTTAGAACCCCGCGCCATGCGAGAAAGTGACGCACGAGCAGCAAGAAGTTGAGAAGGAGACCTGGAATTCGCCACAACAGCAACCAACAAAGAACACGGCAAAACAAATAGAGGGTGCAAAAATCACAAGAACAAGGAATACCAGTGCACAGTGAAGAGGAGGGTGTAGCTGATCACCACAATGCCAGCATGCAAGAGAGAAAGGAAGTTGCACCACCAGCAAAACGCACCTCCAGTAGATCACCCCCCAGATTCTATCGCTGGCCCAAAAAGCAAGATGCTGAAGAAGCCCCAACGAACTGCAGGAAGGACCAAGGCTCTGATGTTTCGGAACCTTCGGAACATTGATTCCAAATGTTGGAAACTTTGTTCCGAAAGTTGAAAATATGTTTCCGTAAGCTGGGAACATGGTTATGAAAGTTGGGAACTAGTTTCAGAAAGTTGGGAACTTCGTTTTTAACGTTCGACACATACTTTCGAAAGTTGGGATTTTGGTTCCGAAAGTTCCGAACTTTGGTTTTGAAACTTGGGAACGAGGTTCAGAAAATTCGTAACTTGGTTCAAAAAGTTGACAACTTGGTTCGAAAAGTTGGGAACTTGTTTTCGAAAGTTGAGTTCTTGATTTCGAAAGTCGGGACTTGGTTCCGAAAGTTGAAAACTAGGTTCAGAAAGTTGACAACTTGATTCAGAAAGTTGGCAACTTAGTTACGAAAGTTTGTATCTTGGTTCCTAAAGATGGGAACTTGGTTATGATTGAAAACGTTGTTCGGAAAGTTGAGAATTTTATTCGGAAAGATCGAAACATGGTTCCGAAAGTTCGAAACTTTATTCCGAAAGTTGGAAACTTTGCCCCGAAAGTTGGGAAGTTTGCCCCGAAAGTTGGGAACTTTATTTCAAAAATTTGGATCTTGGTTCCAAAAGATGGAAACTTGGTTGCTAAAGTTAGAAATTTTGTTCGGATAGTTGGGAATTTGGATCGAAAAGATCGAAACATGGTTCCGAAAGTTGGAAACATGGTTCCGAAAGTTGGAAACTTGGTTCCGAAGGTTGGGAACTTTGTTCCGAATGTAGGGATCTTGGTTCTGAAAGTTGGGAACTTTTTTTTTTTGCAACAAGGCAAGTGAATTTGTATTAATAATAAAAGAGATGTGTACATGAAAAGTGCAATAGCCAATCACCCTAGGACAAAAGAGTCGCGCACCTCACCTTCGGCATTGCCATCAGCAAGGTCGAGACCCAAAACCTAGTAGTGATGGTCCCGCTACATTAAAAGTGTAGCAAGCTCAATAAAGAACAATCCCACAGCCCGGGAAAGGCACACTACTCTAATACTCACATAGAAATGAGCAATAATCATTGAAGAGGCAGCGTGCAGGGCTGAACTTCTGCGGCTCTACGCTAATGAGGAGGCTTCATTTAGACAAAAATCAAGAGATACTTGGTTACGCCTTGGTGACTCAAACTCAAAGTTCTTTCATAATTCCTTAAAGTCCAAATATAATAGGAATGCCTTACTTTCTATTAAAGATGCAGATGGGAATATTCTCGAAGGCCAAGCTCTTAACCAAGAAGCTATCACCTACTTTACTCGGACATTTGCTCCTGAGATTCCTCAGGTGAATCTTTCTAATGTTCATGTCCAAAGTTGCCTCTCCCAACAAAGCATATCCCTGTTGTCTCAGTCGGTTACCCCTCAAGAGATTGAACAAGTAATCCTATCTTCAAATTCTGATAAGGCCCCTGGCGTTGATGGTTTCAATGCTGAATTTTATAAATCTTGTTGGTCTATCATTAAGGATGATGTTATTGCTGCCATTCTTGAGTTCTTTAGGACCGGTAAACTTCTTAGTGAAGTTAATATTACCTCCATCACTCTCATTCCTAAGAAGGCGAACACCAACTCATTTTCTGATTACCGTCCTCTCTCTATTTGCAAAATGATCTACAGATTTATTTCAAAGCTTATTGCGAATAGGCTCAAGGTGGTATTACCTGATTTGATTAGCCCAACCCAACATGCCTTTATGAGTGGTAGGCTTATACATGAAAATATTGCTCTATGTCATAGTCTTATGCACAACTATCATCTTAACTCTGGGCAGAAACGTATGGCCATCAAAGTTGACCTCCATAAGGCCTATGATTCAGTTCGATGGGATTTCCTGCTTCAGTTACTTCACTTGCATGGGTTGCCTACTATGATGATCAGTTGGATTAGAGCCTGTGTTTCTAATCCCTCCTTTACTATCAATATTAATGGCTCTTCTGTGGGTTTCTTTCGGAGTTCTCGAGGCCTTAGACAAGGCTGCCCCATGGCTCCTTACTTGTTCCTTATTGTTATGCAGCACTTATCTTCCCATCTTGATGACTTAGTCAGGCAAGGTATGATCACTCCTCACCCGAGTTGTGCAAATCCACTTATTACTCACCTCGCATTTGCAGATGATCTCATTATATTTGCCGAAGCCTCAGAGTCCAATGCTAGAGCGATCAAGGATGTATTGGGGTCCTTTGCAGATATCTCAGGGCTATCCGTTAGTACTACCAAGTCTAATCTATATATAGCGGGGTGCTCTAGCGACCTGATGAACAGAGTTCAGAACATTCTTGGTATTCCTATTGGTGCTCTCCCCACTCGATTCCTAGGTGTCCCTCTTATTACCAAGCAGCTTACATATAATGATTGCCTCCCTCTTATTGAGAGCATCCAGAGCCGCATTCACTCTTGGAAGGCAAAGCATTTATCTTACATGGGCAGGTTGGCTCTTATTAAATCTGTTTTACAGGGTAAGATCACCTATTGGTGCGCCACTTACAAGCTACCCCAGAGAGTCATATCCCGTATTGAACAACTTCTTGCTAGATTCCTGTGGAGTGGGGATGATAAAAGAAGCTTCCATAAGGTCTCCTGGGATGACATTTGTCAATCGTATCAAAATGGTGGGCTTGGGCTTCATCGACTCTCTCACCTTAACATTGCGTACCTTATGAGGTATATTTGGGCTATTGCTTCAAAGAAAGACTCTCTATGGATCCGTTGGATCAGCTCTAAATTCCTCAACAATAACTCCATTTGGACTGTACGACAGCCACAGGCCTGCTCTTGGTGTTTCCGCAGTATCCTTTTTGCTCGTAATCAAGCAAAGGAACTTGTAGAGTATCGCATTGGTGATGGTATGAATACATTTCTCTGGCTTGATCCTTGGATTCCTGGTTATCTTCTTATTGACAGGATGAATGATCACATTCCGGCCCGCCTCTACTCCAGTAGGACCGCTAGGGTTTCATCTATTTGGCAACACAATACTTGGCAGTTGGGCAACCTTGGCCATGAACTTGTTTTGCATAGTGCTTGGGATTTTATTGGCTCTGTGAACACTGGTTCGAATAGAGATCGGGTGCTTTGGAGACCGTCTATAGATGGTCGTTTTAGTATTGCATCAGCTTGCAATGGCATTTCCCCCACTAATCCCATGGTTATTTGGCATCATCTTGTTTGGTTCAAGGGAAGGATCCCAAGGTACTCCTTTGTGTTATGGCTTGCTCTCTTACGGAGATTACCAACTCTTGATCGACTTTCACATTGGGATCCAGTGATATCCATCTTGAAGGGGCGGCTCATTCATGAGAATATAGCCTTATGTCATGAGCTGATGACTGGATATCACTTGGACCATGGTCCAATGAAACCCTTAAGGACCTTTTGAAGTCGATTTGCAAGTATCTTGGAGATAAACCTGTAAATCATCTTGCAGACTGAGATGGGTCGATAATCCGCAAAGGTTTCAGGCCTCCTCTTCTTAGGGACCAATGTAATAGAGGTGATGTTAATCTCTCTCAAGAGCTTCCTGGATTTAAAAAAACTTTGTATGGCTTCCGTAACTGCCGTCCCCCGTGATGCCCCAAGTGGACCTGGAGCTTTACCATTCGGAGACCCATGAATAGCCTCATATATCTCATGGTCTGAAATTTGTCTTGCCAATAACTCAATGATGTCCTGCTTGAGCTGCCTATGAGTCTGCATGATAGAGAAATCCACCTCCTCTTGGGGGCATTAAAAATACTATTGAAGTAATTGATCACCTCCTTCTCAGCTTGCTCACCACAAACACGCTGGCCAGATTCATTCTGTACAGAATGGATTGCATTTGCATTACACCGCTGCTTAAAAGCCCTATAGAAATAGGTTGTATTCGAATCACCCAGATTCAACCAATGGACTCTAGATTTTTGTCTCATAGAGGCCTCCTCCATGTCTAGGTAAGCTTGTAACTGTCCTCTCAGTTCTTTTTCTTGAATGTGTAGGCCCTCATCAGTTGTGTTTTCCTGGATTCTACTTTGAATTACATCAAGACGCTCAAGTAGATTCCTTTTTTCAGATATCTCACGGATATAGATCTCAAAAGCCCACTTCTTCAATGCAGTCTTTGTAAATTTGAGTTTCTGAACAAGAGAGAACATAGGAGTGGGTCTCCTCCCATCTCTACAAGAAACCATGGAAGACCAAGCTGCCTGCACCACCTGTAGAAAATCCGGTCTGGAAATCCACTGGTTGAAAAATTTGAAAGGCCCCTTCCTCCGCTTAATCCTCTGATAATGTGGGATAGCCATAGAGTGATCGGAAACACCAGGACTATGAAAAATAGCCTCACTATCTGGGAAGGTGATTATCCAGTCAGAATTTACAATCACTCTGTCCAATTTGCACATAATACGATTAGCCCCAATCTGACTGTTTGACCATGTGTAATGGCACCCCTTCCAATTCAAATCAGACACACCTAATGTATGGAGATTATCAGAGATCTGAATGATAGCATGTGTAGGAAAGTGATGCCCCCCAACCTTCTCTGATGCATTAAAAACAGTATTAAAGTCTCCCATAATAAGCCAAGGCCCATGCACCTGATTACGCACCGTTTGGAGTTGCTCCCATAGACATCGCCTATTCTGCTCCTCATTCCTCCCATAAACTGCAGTAAAAAAAAAAGTATTTGACGTATTGAGGACTGTAATTTTCCCAAAAATAATCTGATCAGAGTCAAACAAAAATTGATAGTCAACTACTGTGTGGTCCCAAGCAATGCATATCCTCCCGTTTGAAGCTGAGTCATGATTAAAATAATATTTCCAACCACCTGTTGTGTCCTGAATAACTCGAGAAGCTTTACCTTGTCTCACCTTTGTTTCAAGAAGCCAAATAGAATTTAACTTGTTGAGCATTATCTTGTTTCGAACTGCCAACCGGCGAGTCGAGGAATTTAATCCTCGAACATTCCATGATGCTATATTAATCATGGCAGATCGTCAGAGGGAGTGCTTGGCCCCCTTTACCACTCACAATTTCTCCCTCTACCACAAAGTTTGCATCATCAACGTTATCTTCATCCTCAACCTCGGCTAGGACCTGAAAAGTGTTATAAGAACTTGAAGGATCAACTCTCTTGGCTCTAGAAGGACCATCTGTTGAGGTTACACGTGCACGACTCTGAACAAAAAGACCCGAATTTCTGCCCATACTAGTAGGTCGGTCAACTGACTGTCTATGATGAAGGGTTCTGAAACCTCTGTAAACATCTAAAGGAACCATGCTATCGCTGCCCTTAACCGATACCAGCCCCGGTTTCTTAGTCATAGTCTCAGGAGTCAAGGAAGCTTTCCCCGCCTCAGTTTTCTCATCCATATCCACAGTTTGGTTGGAAATTTCCTCCGACCTTCCCCTCGGCTGTTTAGGAACCCAAATTGAGGTCACCCTCTTGATTAAGAGCGGACACTTGGCCTCTACATGACCAAAAGTTGAGCACCTTTCGCACTTCTTTGGTTTCCAATCATATTCTAACTTAACATTGTATTTCACCCCTCTTATAGTGAAAGCCAGATCTTTGGGGAGGTTTGTACTAGTATCCATCTCAACACATATGCGTGCATACCCAATGCGGCTTTTGGAAGCTGTAGGATTATCCATGTACAACGGTCTACCAATGCCACTCGGGATTTTCCCAATAATAGGAGCATTCCAAAATTCCAAGGAACTGAGTCATCTGAGAACCTGTAATATCTGAGAAGTGCGATCAAAAAATTCCACCGTACTGAGTCATAGGCTTTATGGAGATCAATCTTAATTGCCATACGTGAGGGACCATGGTCCAAGTGATATCCAGTCATCAGCTCATGACATATGGCTATATTCTCATGAATAAGCCACCCCTTCAAGAAGGCATGTTGGTTTGGTCCAATGAAACCCTCAAGGACCTTTTGAAGTCGATTTGCAAGTATCTTGGAGATAAACCTGTAAATCATCTTGCAGACTGAGATGGGCCGATAATCCGCAAAGGTTTCAGGCCTCCTCTTCTTAGGGACCAATGTAATAGAGGTGATGTTAATCTCTCTCAAGAGCTTCCTGGATTTAAAAAAACTTTGTATGGCTTCCATAACTGCCGTCCCATTGATGCCCCAAGTGGACGTGAAAAACTCCTTAGTAAATCCATCAATACCTGGAACTTTACCATTCGGAGACCCATGAATAGCCTCATATATCTCATGGCCTGAAATTTGTCTTGCCAATAACTCAATGCTGTCCTGCTTGAGCTGCCTATGAGTCTGCATGATAGAGAAATCCATCTCCTCTTGGGGGGCATTAAAAATACTATTGAAGTAATTGATCGCCTCCTGCTCAGCTTGCTCACCACAAACACGCTGGCCAGATTCATTCTGTACAGAATGGATTGCATTTGCATTACACCGCTGCTTAAAAGCCCTATAGAAATAGGTTGTATTCGAATCACCCAGATTCAACCATTAGACTCTAGATTTTTGTCTCATAGATTCATGATAGAGAAAGTTGGGAACTTGGTTCCCAAGATTGTCAATTTTTGTTCCAAAAGTTGGGAACTTGGTTACAGAAGTTGGGAATTTGGTTCTAAAAGTTGGAAACTTTGTTTGAAAAGTGGGCAATTTGGTTCGGAAATCGAAACATGGTTCTGAAAGTTGAAACTTGGTTCTGAAAGTTCATATCTTGGTTCCAAAAGATGAGAACTTGGTTCCTAAAGTTAGAAATTTTGTTCGAAAAGTTGGGAATTTGGATCAGAAAGATCGAAACATGGTTCTGAAGGTTGGGAACATTGCTCCGAAAGTGGGGAACAAGGTTCCGTAAATTAGGAACTCTGTTCTGAATGTTCGGAACTCGGTTCCGAATGTTGGAAACTCGGTTCCTAAAGTTAGGAACTCAGTTTCGATATTTTTGATCTTAGTTCCGCAAGATCGGATCTTGGTCGGAAAGTTCGGATCTTGGTTTTGAAAGATGGAAACTTGGTTTCGAAAGGTGGAAACTTTTTTCTGAGAGTTCGAAATTTTGTTCGGATCCCTCGAAACAAGGATGTGAAAATACGAAACTTGATTCCAAATGTTGGATACTTGGTTCCGAAAGTTGGAAACCTGGTTCCGAAAGTTTGCAACTTGTTTTCGAAAGTTGGAAACGTGTTTCCGAAAGTTGGAAACTTGTTTATGAAAGCTGGGAACATGGTTATGAATGTTGAGAACTAGGTTCGAAAAGTTGGGTACTTGGTTCGAAATGTTCAAAACTTGGTTTCGAAAGTACATTTTGGTTCCGAAAGTTCTGAACTTGGTATTGAAACATGGGAATGAGGTTTAGAAAATTCGTAACTTGGTTCAGAAAGTTGGCAACTTGGTTCGAAAAGTTGGGAACTTGGTTTCGAAAGTTGAGTTCTTGATTTCGAAAGTCGGGACTTTGTTCCAAAAGTTGAAAACTAGGTTCAGAAAGTTGACAACTTGATTCAGAAAATTGGCAACTTGGTTACGAAAGTTCGTATCTTGGTTCCTAAAGATGGGAACTTGGTTATGAAAGTTGAAAACGTTGTTCGAAAAGTTGGGAATTTTATTCGAAAAGATCGAAACATGGTTTAGAAAGTTCGAAACTTCGTTCCGAAAGTTTGGAACTTAGTTACGAAAGTTGGGAACTTTATTCCGAAAGTTGGGAACTTTGCCACGAAAGTTGGGAACTTTGTTTCGAAAATTTGGATCTTGGTTCCGAAAGATGGGAACTTGGTTGCTAAAGTTAGAAATTTTGTTCGGATAGTTGGAAATTTGGATCGAAAAGATCGAAACATGGTTCCGAAAGTTGAGAACTTGGTTCTGAAAGTTGGGAACTTGGTTCCGAAGGTTGGGAACTTTGTTCCGAAAGTTGGGAACTTGGTTCCGAACTTAGGGATCTTGGTTCTGAAAGTTGGGAACTTGATTCCCAAGGTTGGGAATTTTGTTCCGAAAGTGGGTAACTTGGTTACGGAAGTTGGGAATTTGGTTCTGAAAGTTGGAAACTTTGTTTGAAAAGTGGGCAATTTGGTTCGGAAATCGAAACATGGTTCTGAATGTTTGAAACTTGGTTCTGAAAGTTCATATCTTGGTTCCGAAAGATGGGAACATGGTTCCTAAAGTTAGAAATTTTGTTCGAAAAGTTGGGAATTTGGATCAAAAAGATCGAAACATGGTTCTGAAGGTTGGGAACATTGCTCCGAAAGTGGGGAACAAGGTTCCGTAAATTAGGAACTCTGTTCTGAATGTTGAGAACTTGGTTTCGAAAGTTGAGTTCTTGGTTTCAAAAGTCAGGAACTTGGTTCCAAAAGTTGGGAACTTGGTTTCGAAAGTTGCGAACTTGGTTTCGAAAGTTAAAAACTTGGTTCAGAAAGTTGACAACTTCGTTACGAAAGTTCGTATCTTGGTTCCTAAAGATGGGAACTTGGTTCGAAAAGTTGGGAATTTTATTCGGAAAGATTGAAACATGGTTCCGAAAGTTGGGAACTTGGTTCCGAAAATTTGGATCTAGGTTCAGGAAGATGGGAACTTGGTTGCTAAGGTTAGAAATTTTGTTTGGAAAGTTGGGAATTTGGATCGATAAGATCGAAACATGGTTCCGAAATTTGGGAACTTCGTTCTGAAAGTTGGGAACTTGGTTTCGAAAGTTGGTAACTTCGTTCTAAAAGTTGGTAACTTGGTTCCGAAGGTTGGGAACTTCGTTCTTAAAATTGGGAACTTCATTCTAAAAGTTGGGAACTTGGTTCCGAAAGTTGGAAACCTTGTTTGAAAAGTAGGCAATTTGTTTCGTAAAGATCGAAACATGATTCTGAAAGTTTGAAACTTGGTTTCGAAAGTTCGGAACTTCGTTCTGAAAGTTGGGAACTTCGTTCTGAAATTTGGGAACTTGGTTTCGAAAGTTGGTAACTTCGTTCTAAAAGTTGGTAACTTGGTTCCGAAGGTTGGGAACTTCGTTCTTAAAATTGGGAACTTTGTTCCGAAGGTTGGGAACTTCATTCTAAAAGTTGGGAACTTGGTTCCGAAAGTTGGAAACCTTGTTTGAAAAGTAGGCAATTTGTTTCGTAAAGATCGAAACATGATTCTGAAAGTTTGAAACTTGGTTTCGAAAGTTGGGAACTTGGTTCATAAGTTGAGAACTTGGTTCCGAAAGTTGGGAACCTGGTTCCGAAAGTTGGGAATTGGTTCATAAGTTGAGAACTTGGTTCCGAAAGTTGGGAACCTGGTTCCGAAAGTTGGGAATTGGTTCCAGAAGTTCAGATCTTGTTTCCGAAAGATGGGAACTTGGTTGCTAAAGTTAGAAGTTTTGTTCGGAAAGTTGGGAATTAGGATCAGAAAGATCGAAACATGGTACAGAAAGTTCGAAATTTGGTTCCAAAATATTGGGAACTTGGTTCTGAAAGTTGGGAACTTGGTTTCGAAGGTTGGGAACTTTGTTTCGAAAGTTGGGAAATTGGTTCTGAAAATTTGGAACTTGGTTCCGAATGTTTGGAATTTGGTTCCGAAAGTTTGGAACTTTGTTCAGAAAGTTGGGAATTGGGTTCCGAAATTTGGGAACTCGGTTCCGAGAGATGAGAACTCGGTTCCGAAAGATGGGAACTCGGTTCCGAAAGTTGGAAACTCGGTTTCGAAAGTTGGGAACTCTGTTCCGACAGTTGGGAACTTGTTCCGCAAACTCGGATCTTGGTCCGAAAGATCGGATCTTGGTTCCGAAAGATGGGAATTTGGTTTCGAAATGTGGAAACTTTATTCTAAAAGTTGCGAATTTGGTTTGGAACCATCGAAACATGGATCTGAAAGTACGAAACTTGATTCCAAATGTTGGAAACTTGGTTCTGAAAATTAGAAACTTATTTCCGAAAGCTGGGAACATGGTTATGAAAGTTGGCAACTAGGTTCCGAAAGTTGGGAACTTGGTTTAGAACCATCAAAATATGGATCTAAAAATACAAAACTTGATTCCAATGTTGGAAACTTGTTTCCGAAAGCTGGGAACATGGTTATGAAAGTTGGGAACTTTTTCGAAAAGTTCGAAACTTAGTTTCGAAAGTTCGGATTTTGGTTCCGAAAGTTCTGAACTTGCTATTAAAACATGGGAATGAGGTTTAGAAAATTCGTAACTTGGTTCAGAAAGTTGGCAACTTGGTTCGAAAAGTTGGGAACTTGGTTTCGAAAGTTGAGTTCTTGATTTCGAAAGTCGGGACTTAGTTCCGAAAGTTAAAAACTAGGTTCAGAAAGTTGACAACTTGATTTAGAAAATTGGCAACTTGGTTACGAAAGTTCGTATCTTGGTTCCTAAAGATGGGAACTTGGTTATGAAAATTGAAAACGTTGTTCGGAAAGTTGGGAATTTTATTCGAAAAGATCGAAACATGGATTAGAAAGTTCGAAACTTCGTTCCGAAAGTTTGGAACTTAGTTACGAAAGTTGGGAACTTTATTCCGAAAGTTGAGAACTTTGCCACGAAAGTTGGGACCTTTGTTTCGAAAATTTGGATCTTGATTCCGAAAGATGGGAACTTGGTTGCTAAAGTTAGAAATTTTGTTCGGATAGTTGGGAATTTGGATCGAAAAGATCGAAACATGGTTCCGAAAGTTGGGAACTTGGTTCTGAAAGTTGGGAACTTGATTCCGAAGGTTGGGAACTTTGTTCCGAAAGTTGGGAACTTTGCCACGAAAGTTGGGAACTTTGTTTCAAAAATTTGGATCTTGATTCCGAAAGATGGGAACTTGGTTGCTAAAGTTAGAAATTTTGTTCGGATAGTTGGGAATTTGGATCGAAAAGATCGAAACATGGTTCCGAAAGTTGGGAACTTGGTTCTGAAAGTTGGGAACTTGGTTCCGAATTTAGGGATCTTGGTTCTGAAAGTTGGGAACTTGATTCCCAAGGTTAGGAATTTTGTTCCGAAAGTGGGGAACTTGGTTACGGAAGTTGGGAATTTGGTTCTGAAAGTTGGAAACTTTGTTTGAAAAGTGGGCAATTTGGTTCGGAAATCGAAACATGGTTCTGAAAGTTTGAAACTTGGTTCTGAAAGTTCATATCTTGGTTCCGAAAGATGGGAACTTGGTTCCTAAAGTTAGAAATTTTGTTCGAAAAGTTGGGAATTTGGATCAAAAAGATCGAAACATGGTTCTGAAGGTTGGGAACATTGCTCCGAAAGTGGGGAACAAGGTTCCGTAAATTAGGAACTCTATTCTGAATGTTGGGAACTCGGTTCCGAATGTTGGAAACTCGGTTCCTAAAGTTAGGAACTCAGTTTCGATATTTTTGATCTTAGTTCTGCCAGATCGGATCTTGGTCTGAAAGTTCGGATCTTGGTTTCGAAAGATGGAAACTTGGTTTCGAAAGGTGGAAACTTTGTTCTGAGAGTTCGAAATTTTGTTCGGAACCCTCAAAACAAGGATCTGAAAGTACGAAACTTGATTCCAAATGTTGGATACTTTGTTTCGAAAGTTGGAAACCTGGTTCCGAAAGTTTCCAACTTATTTTCGAAAGTTGCAAACGTGTTTCCGAAAGTTGGAAACTTGTTTCTGAAAGCTGGGAACATGGTTATGAATGTTGAGAACTAGGTTCGAAAAGTTGGGAATTTTATTCGGAAAGATCGAAACATGGTTCCGAAAGTTGGGAACTTGGTTTCGAAAGTTGGGAATTTTGACCCGAAAGTTGGGAACTTGGTTCCAAAAATTTGGATCTAGGTTCAGAAAGATGGGAACTTGGTTGCTAAGGTTAGAAATTTTGTTTGAAAAGTTGGGAATTTGGATCGATAAGATCGAAACATGGTTCTGAAATTTGGGAACTTCGTTCTGAAAGTTGGGAACTTCGTTCTGAAAGTTGGGAACTTGGTTCCGAAAGTTGGTAACTTCGTTATGAAAGTTGGGAACTTGGTTCCGAAGGTTGGGAACTTTGTTCTGAAAATTGGGAACTTTGTTCCAAAGGTTGGGAACTTGTTTTCGAAAGTTGCAAACGTGTTTCCGAAAGTTGCAAACTTGTTTCTGAAAGCTGGGAACATGGTTATGAATGTTGAGAACTAGGTTCGAAAAGTTGGGAACTTGGTTCGAAATGTTCAAAACTTGGTTTCGAAAGTTAGCATTTTGGTTCCGAAAGTTCCGAACTTGGTTTTGAAAGTTGGGAACTAGGTTCAGAAAGTTGGCAACTTGGTTCGAAAAGTTGAGAACTTGGTTTAGAAAGTTGAGTTCTTGGTTTCGAAAGTCAGGAACTTGGTTCCAAAAGTTGGGAACTTGGTTTCGAAAGTTGCGAACTTGGTTCCAAAAGTTAAAAACTTGGTTCAGAAAGTTGACAACTTCGTTACGAATTTTCGTATCTTGGTTCCTAAAGATGGGAACTTGGTTCGGAAAGTTGGGAATTTTATTTGGAAAGATCGAAACATGGTTTCGAAAGTTGGGAACTTTGTCCCGAAAGTTGGGAACTTGGTTTCGAAAATTTGGATCTAGGTTCGGGAAGATGGGAACTTGGTTGCTATGGTTAGAAATTTTTTTTGGAAAGTTGGGAATTTGGATCGAAAAGATCGAAACATGGTTCCGAAATTTGGGAACTTCGTTCTGAAAGTTGGGAACTTGGTTCTGAAGGTTGGTAACTTCGTTCTGAATGTTGGTAACTTCGTTTTGAAAGTTGGGAACTTCGTTCTGAAAGTTGGGAACTTTGTTCCGGAGGTTGGGAACTTCGTTCTAAAAGTTGGGATCTTGGTTCCGAAAGTTGGAAACCTTATTTGAAAAGTAGGCAATTTGTTTCGTAAAGATCGAAACATGGTTATGAAAGTTTGAAACTTGGTTTCGAAAGTTGGGAACTTGGTTCATAAGTTGAGAACTTGGTTTCGAAAGTTGGGAACTTGGTTCCGAAAGTTGGGAATTGGTTCCAAAAGTTCAGATCTTGTTTTCGAAAGATGGGAACTTGGTTGCTAAAGTTAGAAGTTTTGTTCGGAAAGTTGGGAATTTGGATCAGAAATATCGAAACATGGTACAAAAAGTTCGAAATTTGGTTCCAAAATATTGGGAACTTGGTTCTGAAAGTTGGGAACTTGGTTCCGAAAGTTTGGAACTTTGTTCAGAAAGTTGGGAATTGGGTCCGAAATTTGGGAACTCGGTTCCGAGAGATGAGAACTCGGTTCCGAAAGTTGGAAACTTGGTTCCGAAAGTTGGGAACTCTGTTCTGACAGTTGGGAACTTGGTTCCGCAAACTCGGATCTTGGTTCCGAAAGATAGGAATTTGGTTTCGAAATGTGGAAACTTTATTCTAAAAGTTGCGAATTTGGTTTGGAACCATCGAAACATGGACCTGAAAGTACGAAACTTGATTCCAAATGTTGGAAACTTGGTTCTGAAAATTAGAAACTTATTTCCGAAAGCTGGGAACATGGTTATGAAAGTTGGCAACTAGGTTCCGAAAGTTGGGAACTTGGTTCAGAACCATCAAAATATGGATCTAAAAGTACAAAACTTGATTCCAAATGTTGGAAACTTGTTTCTGAAAGCTGGAAACATGGTTATGAAAGTTGGGAACTTTGTTCGAAAAGTTCGAAACTTACTTTCGAAAGTTCGGATTTTGGTTCCGAAAGTTCTGAACTATGTTTTGAAACATGGGAAAGAGGTTTAGAAAATTCGTAACTTGGTTCAGAAAGTTGGCAACTTGGTTTGAAAAGTTGGGAACTTGGTTTCGAAAGTTGAGTTCTTGATTTCGAAAGTCGGGAACTTAGTTCCGAAAATTAAAAAGTTGGTTCCGAAAGTTGAAAACTTGGTTCAGAATGTTGGCAACTTGGTTACGAAAGTTCGTATCTTGGTTCCAAAAGATGGGAACTTGGTTATGAAATTTCGAAACGTTGTTCGGAAAGTTGGGAATTTTATTCGGAAAGATCGAAACATGGTTCTGAAAGTTTGAAACTTGGTTCCAAAAGTTGGGACCTTGGTTATGAAAGTTTGGAACTTGGTTACGAAAGTTGGGAACTTTGTTCCGAAAGTTGGGAACTTTGCCCCGAAAGTTGGGAATTTAGATCTAAAAGATCGAAACATGGTTTCAAAAGTTGGGAACTTGGTTCTGAAAGTTGGGAACATGGTGCCGATGGTTGTGAACTTTTTTCCGAAAGTTGGGAACTTGGTTCCGAATGTAGGGATCTTGGTTCCGAAAGTTGGGAACTTGGTTCCGAAGGTTGGGAATTTTGTTTCGAAAATGGGGAACTTGGTTACAGAAGTTGGGAACTTGGTTACAGAAGTTGGGAACTTGGTTCTAAAAGTTGGAAACTTTATTTGAAAAGTGGGCAATTTGGATCGGAAATCGAAACATGGTTCTGAAAGTTTGAAACTTGGTTTCGAAAGTTGGGAACTTGGTTCTGAAAGTTCAGATCTTGGTTCCGATAGATGGGAACTTGGTTCCTAAAGTTAGATATTTTGTTCGAAAAGTTGGAAATTTGGATCAGAAAGATCGAAACATGGTTTTGAAAGTTCAAAACTTGGTTCTGAAGATTGGGAACATTGTTCCAAAACTGGGGAACATGGTTCCGTAAATTGGGAACTCGGTTCCGAATGAACTAGGTTCATAAAGTTGGCAACTTGGTTATGAAAGGTGGAAACGTTGTTCGGAAAGTTGGGAATTTTATTCGGAAAGATCGAAACATGGTTCCGAAAGTTGGGACCTTGGTTCCTAAAGTTTGGAACTTAGTTACAAAAGTTGGGAACTTTATTCCGAAAGTTGGGAACTTTGCCCTGAAAGTTGGGAACTTTATTTCGAAAATTTGGATCTTGGTTCCGAAAGATGGGAACATGGTTGCTAAAGTTAGAAATTTTGTTCAGATAGTTGGGAATTTGGATCGAAATGATTGAAACATGGTTTCAAAAGTTGGAAACTTGGTTCTGAAAGTTGGGAACTTGGTTCCGAAGGTTGGGAACTTTATTCCGAAACTTCGGAACTTGGCTCTGAAAGTTGGGAACGTTGTGCCGATGGTTGTGAACCTTTTTCCGAAAGTTGGGAACTTGGTTCCGAATGTAGGGATCTTGGTTCTGAAAGTAGGAAACTTGGTTCCCAAGGTTTGGAATTTTGATCCAAAAGTGGGGAACTTGGTTACGGAAGTTGGGAACTTGGTTCTGAAAGTTGAAAACTTTGTTTGAAAAGTGGGCAATTTGGTTCGAAAATTGAAACATAGTTCTGAAACTTTGAAACTTGGTTTCGATAGTTGGGAACTTGGTTCTGAAAGTTCAGATCTTGGTTCCGAAAGATGGGAACTTGGTTCCTAAAGGTAGAAATTTTGTTTGAAAAGTTGGGAATTTGGATCAGAAAGATCGAAACATGATTTTGAAAGTTCGAATCTTGGTTCTGAAGGTTGGGAACATTGTTCCGAAAGTGGCGAACAAGGTTCCGTAAATTGGGAACTCGGTTCCGGATGAACTAGGTTTAGAAAGTTGGCAACTTGGTTCGAAAAGTTGAGAACTTGGTTTTGAAAGTTGAGTTCTTGATTTCGAAAGTCGGGACTTGGTTCCAAAAGTTCGGAACTTGGTTCCGAAAGTTGAAAACTTGATTCAAAAAGTTTGCAACTTAGTTTAAAAAGTTGGCAACTTGGTTCCGAAATTTTCTATCTTGGTTCCTAAAGATAGGAACTTGGTTATGAAAGTTTGGAATTTTATTCGAAAAGATCTAAACATAGTTCCGAAAGTTGGGTCCTTGGTTCCGAAAGTTGGGAACTTTATTCCGAAAGTTGGGAACTTTGCCCCGAAAGTTGGGAACTTTGTTTCGAAAATTTGGATCTTGGTTTCGAAAGATGGGAACTTGGTTGCTAAAGTTAGAAATTTTGTTCGGATAGTTGGGAATTTGGATCGAAAAGATCGAAACATGGTTCCGAAAGTTGGAAACTTGGTTCTGAAAGTTGGGAACTTGGTTCCGAAGGTTGGGAACTTTGTTCCGAAAGTTCGGAACTTGGTTCCGAATGTAGGGATCTTGGTTCTGAAAGTTGGAAACTTTGTTCCCAAGGTTGGGAATTTTGTTCCGAAAGTGGGGAACTTGGTTACAAAAGTTGAGAACTTAGTTCTGAAAGTTGGAAACTTTGTTTGAAAAGTGGGCAATTTGGTTCAGAAATCGAAATATGGTTTTGAAAGTTTGAAACTTGGTTTCGAAAGTTGGAAACTTGATTCTGAATGTTCAGATCTTGGTTCCGAAGATGGGAACTTGGTTCCTAAAGTTAGAAATTTTATTCGAAAAGTTGGGAATTTGGATCAGAAAGATTAAAACATGGTTTTGAAAGTTCGAAAGTTGGTTCTGAAGGTTCGGAACATTGTTCCGAAAGTGGGGAACAACGTTCGGTAAATTTGGAACTCGGTTCCGAATGTTGGGAACTCGATTCCGAATGTTGAAAACTCGGTTCCGAAAGTTAGGAACTCAGTTTCGATAGTTGGGATCTTAGTTCTGCAAGATCGGATCTTGGTCCGAAAGTTCGGATCTTGGTTCCGAAAGATGGAAACTTTGTTTCGAAAGGTGGAAACTTTTTTTTTTTTTTGCAACAAGGAAAGTGTATTGTATTAGTAATGAAGAAGATGTGTATATGTAAAGTTCAGTAGCCAATCACCCTAGGACAAAAGAGTCTAGAACCTCACCTTCGGCATAGCCATCAGCAAGGTCAAGACCCAAACCCTAGGGTCGATGGTCCCACTACGATACAATCATAGCAATCTAAAAAGAAAGACATCCCACGGCCCGGGAAAGGCACACAAGTCATGATGCCCTAAAAACTCACAAACTGAAAGAAGTAATAAGCAATAAGTCCCACAGCCCGGGAAAAGCTCACAATCATGCTGACACGTCTAGCAATATAGAAATAGGAATAAGCACAAAGTCCCACAGCCCAGGAAAAGCAATAACCAAGAAAGAGTGATAGGCCTGGCTCAAATCAAGGGGCATAAAAATACTGAATCCCATAGCCCGGGATACGCACCTCTAGTAAGATAGTACGCAAACTAGAAGTGCAAGAATAAACTAAAGACGCACCATGTCAGTTTCCTGCATCCCCAGTGGTGCCCCTAGTCCTCTTCTGCATAGTGTCATCCAGGATATGTTTGGCAAGGGCCTCCCAAGATAATTGTCCTTCCTCATGCAACCGTCGATTCCGCTCTCTCCACAGATGGTGAATAGTAGTAGTGAGAAGAAGCTTTCTCAATAGCTTGGCATCAGAGGAGCCGCCAAATTGACTCCAAAGCCATGGCATACAATCCGCCAAGGTATCTCCATGTGGCATCATCCCAAGTACCTTGCGCCAGATCTTTAGAGAGTAAGTGCAGCATAATAGGATATGATCTATGCTCTCACTATCTTCTCTACATAGGTAGCAAATATTTGGCCCTTGCTTACCCCATCTATGCATGCGGTCAAATGTTGGGAGCCTTCTCCAGAAAGCCAGCCATGAGGTGAAGGAGAATCAAAGTACATGGCTTTTAAACCATAGCAGACTATGCCAATCAACATCAGGCTCAGTGGAATTCAATTTGTTGTATGCCGACTTAAGGCTGAAGGTGCCCGATGGGGAAGCTGTCCAAAGGATGGCATCACACCCATGTCTATCATGAAGTCGGACCTGGTGTAGGATGTGCCAAGCATCGAATAAGCACGAATTGTGGAATCCAACCGTGTTCCACCCTTCGGGAGAAAGGATATCAGATACTAGATCAGTAGGGAGAGCAGGGATACTAAAGGGTATCTTCTAACAATGTGAAAGAGAATCCCATCAGGGTGCCATGGGTCATGCCATAGCCTGGTACCTTCACCATTTCCTATTTGGTGCCTGATGAATGGTTGAGCAAGATATCTAACGTTGAAAATGCTCCTTGTCACCCAAGCAAGTGTAGAAGGGACCTGGCGAGTCTAAATAGAGTGCTCCCTCAAGTAATTGCTATGAACCCATCTCACCCAAAGTGAGTCCTTCTTAGATGCAATGGCCCATATGTATCTCATCATACATGCTTGATTAAGCTTCCTGATATTTCTCAGCCCCAAGCCACCCTTTTCTTTTGGTTTGCACACGGACAACCAGGCGATCCGTTGGTTACACTTGAGCGATCGACCAGACCAAAGGAACCGGGCCAAGAGCTGTTCAATACGGATAATAACCAGTTGAGGGAGAGAAAAATAAGAGCACCAATATAATATCTTTCCCATCAAAACAGATTTGATAAGCTCCAAACGACCTGCAAAAGAGAGACATTTACTAGTCCATCCATTGATTTGTGATGCAATGCTATCCATCAGGGGCTGGCAGTCCTGGAAAGATGGCCTAGTCGATAGTAGAGGAATCCCCAAGTATCGAACTGGTAGAGAACCAAAAGGCATGTCCAACACCGTAGCAATAGAATCCCTCAGCTCCGGGGATGTACCAGAGATATATAAGTGGGATTTCAAGTTGCTCGTACGCAGTCCTGAAACTTGGTGAAAGTGCTCTAGGCAATCCTTTAAAGTTGTGGCTGACATAATATCTGCCTTAGAGAATAAAAATAGATCATCAGCAAAGGACAAATGGGTAACAAGTGGAGTGAGGCACCTATGGTGGGGCGTAAGCCGTCCAAATGCAACTTGATCATCCAATAGGTCCGAAAAATACTTCATAGCAAGGATAAATAGATAAGGAGCCATGGGACATCCCTGACGGAGACCTCTGCTACTCTGAAAGAAACCACAACTAGTGTCATTCATGTTTATTGTAAATTTGGGATTGGAGATGCATGCTTTGACCCAGCTAATCATTATCCTACGGAAGCCATATGACATTAGTTCAAGCAGGAAATCCCATCTGACTGAATCGTAAGCTTTATGAAGATCGATCTTGACTGCCATTATAGGTGACCCTCGCTGCAAGTGATACCCTGTCATAAGCTCATGGCATAGAGCAATGTTTTCATGAATAAGACGGCCTTTCAGAAAAGCATGCTGGTTGGGACCAATGAATTCACCCAGGACCTTCTGCAACCTGTTTGCAATGATTTTAGAGATAAATCGATAAATTATTTTACATACCGAGATGGGGCGATAATCTGCAAAAGAATCAGGGCGCTTCTTCTTTGCCACTAGTGTTATTGAAGTGATGTTGATTTCCTGAAGGAGGCATTTGGAAGCAAAAAAGCTCTGGATAGCTCTAATGACATCGTGCCCAAGAATTTCCCACGTGGCCACAAAGATTTCTTTAGTAAAACCATCAATTCCTGGAGTTTTGTTATTAGGCGATTGCCGAATAGCATCCAGGATCTCTTGAACAAGGATTGGTTTTCCCAGAAGTTCAATACTTTCTTGCTTCAATCTTCTATGAATCTTGAGCCTCGAGAAATCTACATGATCAAATGGAGCATTAAACAGGTTATTAAAGAAATTCACCGCTTCTTGATTCACCCGATCACCGTATACCCGCTGCCCCAAATCGTTCACAATAGAGTGGATCGCATTTTTGTGGCATCTCTGCTTAAAGGCCCGGTAGAAATACTTAGAATTGGAATCCCCAAGTTTGAGCCATTGGACTCTAGATTTCTGCTTCAGGCTTGCTTCTTCATCATTCAAAAAAGACTGAAGCTGCCCCCTCAGTTCTCTTTCCTCCATGTGTAAAACGTTGTCAAGTGGACTCTGCTGAATTCGAGTCTGCAGGACCTCAAGGTGCTCTACTAATTTCCTCTTCTCCACAGTGTCTCGGATGTGATTTTTAAAGGCCCAATGTTTGAGGGACCGCTTGGTAAGCTTAAGCTTTTGAACCAGAGAGAACATAGGTGAGGGTCTTCTACCATCTCTACAGATTATCGGCGGATCCCAAGCCTCTTTAACTACACTCAGAAAATCATGTTTATGGATCCACTGATTAAAGAACTTGAATGGGCATTTTCTTCGCTCGGGTTCCTGACATCGGAGTAAAGCAAGAGAGTGATCAGATATCCTCGGGTTATGGAAGACTGCCTCACTATCAAGGTATAAGGAGAGTCAATCTGCATTCACTAGCACCCTATCCAACTTGCACATTATCCTGCTAGAGCCAATCTGGTTATTAGTCAAAGTGTATTTGCATCCTGTCTATTTGAGATCAGAGAGCTCTAAATTGTCCAGGCAATCTTCTATCTGAGTAGCTGCCGATGGAGGAAAGTGTCGGCCCCCTACTTTCTCCAGAGAATTAAATACGGTGTTGAAATCGCCCATGACAACCCAAGGACCATCAACTAAGGGCCGAAGGCCACTCAGTTGATCCCACATCCGTCGTCTGTCTTGCTCTTCATTTCTCCCATAAACCGCAGTGAAGAAAAATGAGATATCAGAGCCAAACACCGTAGCCTTACCAAATATATACTGATCTGATTCTGATATAATGTGATAGTCCATCACTGTAGGATCCCAAGCTAAGCAAATGCGCCCATTTGATGCTGAGCTATGATTAAAAAAGTACTTCCATCCTCCTGTAACAGACTGGATAATTTGAGATGCTCTATTACATTTCACCTTTGTTTCAAGAAGCCAAATTGAGCAAAGATTATTTAGATTAATACTGCTACGCACTGCGGCTCGTCGTGACGAGGAATTTAATCCTCGCACGTTCCATGAAGCTATGCTAATCATGAGGAAGAATAGAGGAGGGTGCTCGGCCCCCTTTATCTAGATTTATCCCCCAGTTAGCACTTCCACAGAGAGAATACATAATATTTGGCTCTGCACATTCTCCATCATCAAGGACCTGAAAAAAATTCCTTGTCTCTAGCAGTCCATCATTTTGATTATCAGTATGCTGAGCCACCTCAGATACCTTACTTTTACTAGTAGAGCTTTTCGGCGGAATCTCTGATGCCCGCATCTGACCAACAGTCATATGACGATTATCAAAAGAACCCCGAGGCCGCTTTTCAATCTCATGCTTCCTGCTGGTTTCTCCCTTTTCATACCGTGTCAGTCCATAGCTTTTCTAATGCGGTACCTCAGCCACATTGCGATTTATGTCCTTCTTAGGAACCCATTTAGATGTCAACTTTCTGGCTAAGGAGGGGCACTTATTTTCAGAGTGGCCAAAAGAAGAGCAGTTTGAACATCGACTTGGCTTCCATTCATATTCCAGAAGGATCTCATACTTCTCATTCCTCACTACGAAGCTGAGGCTATCAGGAAGGCCTGCTCCAACCTCCATCTCAATGCAAATGCGGGCATACCCTATTTCGAAAGTTCGGAACTTGGTTCTGAAAGTTGGGAACATAGTGTCGATGGTTGTGAACTTTTTTCCGAAAGTTGGGAACTTGGTTCCGAATGTAGGGATCTTGGTTCTGAAAGTAGGAAACTTGGTTCCCAAGTTTAGGAATTTTGTTTCAAAAGTGGGGAACTTGGTTCTGAAAATTGGAAACTTTGTTTGAAAAGTGGGCAATTTGGTTCGGAAATTGAAACATGGTTCTGAAACTTTGAAACTTGGTTTCAAAAGTTGGGACCTTGGTTCTGAAAGTTCAGATATTGGTTCTGAAAGATGGGAACTTGGTTCCTAAAGTTAGAAATTTTGTTCGAAAAGTTGGGAATTTGGATCAGAAAGATCGAAACATGGTTTTGAAAGTTCGAAACTTGGTTATGAAGGTTGGAAACATTGTTCCGAAAGTGGGGAACAAGGTTTCGTAAATTGGGAACTCGGTTCCGAATGAACTAGGTTCAGAAAGTTGGCAACTTAGTTCGAAAAGTTGAGAACTTGGTTTTGAAAGTTGAGTTCTTGATTTCGAAAGTCGGGACTTGGTTCCAAAAGTTCGGAACTTGGTTCCAAAAGTTCGGAACTTGGTTCCAAAAGTTCGGAACTTGGTTCCAAAAGTTCGGAACTTGGTTCCAAAAGTTCGGAACTTGGTTCCAAAATTTCGGAACTTGGTTCTGAAAGTTGAAAACTTGATTCAGAAAGTTGGCAACTTAGTTCAAAAAGTTGGCAACTTGGTTACGAATTTTTCTATCTTGGTTCCTAAAGATGGGAACTTGGTTATGAAAGTTGGAAACGTTGTTCGGAAAGTTGGGAATTTTACTCGGAAAGATCGAAACATAGTTCCGAAAGTTGGGACATTGGTTCCGAAAGTTTGGAACTTAGTTACGAAAGTTGGGAACTTTATTCCGAAAGTTGGGAACTTTGTGCTGAAAGTTCGGAACTTGGTTCCGAATGTAGGGATCTTGGTTCTGAAAGTTGGAAACTTGGTTCCCAAGGTTGGGAATTTTATTCCGAAAGTGGGGAACTTGGTTACGAAAGTTGAGAACTTGGTTCTGAAAGTTGGAAACTTTGTTTGAAAAGTGGGCAATTTTGTTCGGAAATCGAAACATGGTTCTGAAAGTTTGAAACTTGGTTCCGAAAGTTGGAAACTTGGTTCTGAATGTTCAGATCTTGGTTCTGAAAGATGGGAACTTGGTTCCTAAAGTTAGAAATTTTATTCGAAAAGTTGGGAATTTGGATCAGAAAGATTGAAACATGGTTTTGAAAGTTCGAAACTTGGTTCTGAAGGTTCGGAAGATTGTTCCGAAAGTGGGGAACAACGTTCCGTAAATTGGGAACTCCGTTCCGAATGTTGGGATCTCGATTCCGAATGTTGAAAACTCGGTTCCGAAAGTTAGGAACTCAGTTTCGATAGTTGGGATCTTAGTTCCGCAAGATCAGATCTTGGTCCGAAAGTTCGGATCTTGGTTCCGAAAGATGGAAACTTTGTTTCGAAAGGTGGAAACTTTTTTTTTTGCAACAAGGCAAAAGGAAATATATTAATTCGTAAAAGGATACAATAGAGTTCATACACGACTACCATTAATTGGAATGGTAGGGCTTCTCATCCCCCAGAGGAAAAGACCACGCCCCTCACCTTCGGCATTGCCATCAGCAAGGTAGTAGCCAAAACCTTAGTAGAAGAGGAACACATGGAAAAACCCATAGCCCGGGTCAAGCACAATATAGAAATGCAAACAATGCATCACACAGATTACCCACAACTCGGGCCAAGTAATAAATATCACATGGACTACCCACGACTCGGACCAAGCAATAAATGCCCACACAATGAATCACTAATCTGGACGGACGGGAGTGAAATGGACTTGAACGCTCCACCGTTCTGCAACAGCTCTGTTCCTTGGTGTGTCGATGATAGGCCAGGTACCATATGTCTGAAGAATTTTGCTTTTAACTCTTGTGATAACACTGCTAAGCACGCTAGCAGGTGAAGATGATACATGAGAAAAAATACGATCATTCCGCTCACGCCAAATGAAGTAAACTGAAGCAGTGAGAGCAATATGCCTAATATAGCCAATGAATGAGTCTCCACTCATAACGTCTTCCCACCATCTAAGCTGATCACCCCAATGATGCAAAGGGTTCGCCAAGAGACAATGATCTAGAACCTTTCGCCAAATTATAGCCGAGAAAGGGCAGTGAAAGAACAGGTGTTCAATGGATTCATCTACACCGCAAAAACAACAGCTAGTAGAATGTGTAATCCCCCAATGTGAAAGTCGATCAAGAGTTGGTAATCTTCGTAAGAGAGCAAGCCATAATACAAAAGAGTACATTGGGATCCTTCCCTTGAACCAAACAAGATGATGCCAAGTAACCATGGGATTAGTGGGGGAAATGCCATTGCAAGCTGATGCAATACTAAAATGACCATCTATAGACGGTCTCCAAAGCACCCGATCTCCATTCGAACCAGTGTTCACAGAGCCAATAGAATCCCAAGCACTATGCAAGATAAGTTCATGGCCAAGGTTGCCCAACTGCCAAGTATTATGTTGCCAAAGGTGGAAACTTTGTTATGAGAGTTCGAAATTTTGTTCGGAACCCTCGAAACAAGGATCTGAAAGTACGAAACATGATTCCAAATGTTGGAATCTTGGTTTCGAAAGTTGGAAACCTGGTTCCGAAAGTTGGAAACTTGTTTTCGAAAGTTGCAAACGTGTTTCTAAAAGTTGGAAACATGTTTTCGAAAGTTGGAAACTTGTTTCTGAAAGCTGAGAACATGATTATGAATGCTGGGAACTAGGTTCGAAAAGTTGGGAACTTGGTTCGAAATGTTCAAAACTTGGTTTCGAAAGTTAGCATTTTGGTTCCGAAAGTTCCAAACTTGGTTTTGAAAGTTGGGAACTAGGTTCAGAGAGTTGGCAACTTAGTTCGAAAAGTTGAGAACTTGGATTCGAAAGTTGAGTTCTTGATTTCGAAAGTCAGGAACTTGGTTCCAAAAGTTGGAAACTTGGTTTCGAAAGTTTGTTACTTGGTTCTAAAAGTTGGGAACTTAGTTCCGAAAGTTAAAAACTTGGTTCCGAAAGTTGAAAACTTGGTTCATAAAGTTGACAACTTGGTTCATAAAGTTGACAACTTGGTTACGAAAGTTCGTATCTTGGTTTCTAAACATGGGAACTTGGTTCTGAAAGTTGGAAACGTTGTTCAGAAAATTGGGAATTTTATTCGGAAAGATCGAAACATGGTTCTGAAAGTTGGGAACTTGGTTCCGAAAGTTGGGAAGTTTGTCCCGAAAGTTGGGAACTTGGTTCCGAAAATTTGGATCTAGGTTCAGGAAGATGGGAACTTGGATGCTAAGGTTAGAAATTTTGTTTGGAAAGTTGGGAATTTTGATCGAAAAGATCGAAACATGGTTCCAAAATTTGGGAACTTCGTTCTGAAAGTTGGGAACTTGGTTCCGAATGTTGGGAACTTCATTCTGAAAGTTGGAAACTTTGTTCCTAAGGTTGGCAACTTGGTTTCGAAAGTTTGGAACTTGGTTCCGGAAGTTTGGATCTTTGTTCTGAAAGTTAGGAATTGGGTTTCGAAATTTGGGAACTCGGTTCCGATAGATGAGAACTCGGTTTCGAAAGTTGGGAACTCGGTTCCGTAAATTAGGAATTCGATTCTGAAAGTTGGGAACTCTGTTCCGATAGTTGGGAACTTGGTTCCGCAAGCTCAAATCTCTGTCCGAAAGATCGGATCTTGGTCCGAAAGATTGGATCTTGGTTCCGAAAGATCGGAACTTGGTTTAGAAAGGTGGAAACTTTATTCTGAAAGTTGGGAATTTGTTTCGGAACCTTCGAAACATGGATCTGAAAGTACGAAACTTGATTCTAAATGTTGAAAACTTGGTTCTGAAAGTTGGAATCTTATTTCCAAAAGCTGGGAACATGGTTATGAAAGTTGGCAACTAGGTTCCGAAAGTTGGGAACTTGGTTCAGAACCATCAAAACATGGATCTAAAAGTACAAAACTTGATTCCAAATGTTGGAAACTTTGTTCCGAAAGTTGAAAACATGTTTCCGTAAGCTGGGAACATGGTTATGAAAGTTGGAAACTAGTTTCAGAAAGTTGGGAACGTGGTTCGAAACGTTCGAAACTTACTTTCAAAAGTTGGGATTTTGGTTCCGAAAGTTCCGAACTTGGTTTTGAAAGTTGAATACTAGGTTCAGAAAGTTAGCAACTTGGTTACGAAAGTTCGTATCTTGGTTCCTAAAGATGGGAACTTGGTTATGAAAGTTGAAAACGTTGTTCGGAAAGTTGGGAATTTTATTCGGAAAGATCGAAACATGATTCCGAAAGTTCGAAACTTGGTTCCGAAAGTTTGGAACTTAGTTACGAAAGTTGGGAACTTTATTCCGAAAGTTGGGAACTTTATTCCGAAAGTTGGGAACTTTGCCCCGAAAGTTGGGAACTTTGTTTCGAAAATATGGATTTTGGTTTCGAAAGATGGAAACTTGGTTGCTAAAGTTAGAAATTTTGTTCGGATAGTTGGGAATTTGGATCGAAACGATCGAAACATGGTTCCGAAAGTTGGGAACTTGGTTCCGAAAGTTGGGAACTTGGTTCCGAAGGTTGGGAACTTTGTTCCGAAAGTTGGGAACTTGGTTCCGAAAGTTGGGAACTTGATTCCGAAGGTTGGGAACTTGGTTCCGAAAGTTGGGAACTTGGTTCCGAATGTAGGGATGTTGGTTCTGAAAGTTGGGAACTTGGTTCCCAAGGTTGGGAATTTTGTTCCGAAAGTGGGGAACTTGGTTATGGAAGTTGGGAATTTGGTTCTGAAAGTTGAAACTTGGTTCTGTAAGTTTGAAACTTGATTCTGAAAGTTCATATCTTGGTTCCGAAAGATGGGAACTTGGTTCCTAAAGTTAGAAATTTTGTTCGAAAAGTTGGGAATTTGGATCAGAAAGATCGAAACATGGTTCTGAAGGTTAGGAACATTGCTCCGAAAGTGGGGAACAAGGTTCCGTAAATTAGGAACTCTGTTCTGAATGTTGGGAACTCGGTTCCGAAAGTTGGGAACTCGGTTCCTAAAGTTAGGAACTCAGTTTCGATATTTTTGATCTTATTTCCGCAAGATCGGATCTTGGTCTGGAAAGTTCGGATCTTGGTTTCGAAAGATGGAAACTTGGTTTCGAAAGGTGGAAACTTTGTTCTGAGAGTTCGAAATTTTGTTCGGAACCCTCGAAACAAGGAACTGAAAATACAAAACTTGATTCCAAATGTTAGATACTTGGTTCCGAAAGTTGGAAACTTATTTTCGAAAGTTGCAAACGTGTTTCAGAAAGTTGGAAACTTTTTTTTTTTTTTTTTTTTTTTTTGCAACAAGGCAAATGAAATATATTAATTAACAAAAGAGATACAATGAAGTTCATACACGACTACCATTAATAATGGTAGAGCTCTCTCATTCCCCTCCCCCCAAGAGAAATGGCCACTCCCCTCACCTTCGGCATAGCCATCAGCAAGGTAGTAGTCAAACCCTTAGGAAAAGCAGAACAAAGAAGAAACCCACAGCCCGGGTCAAGCACAAAAATAGAACATTCAAGCAATGCATCATACCCACAATTTGGGCCAAGCAATAAAACACATGCAGGAATAGTGAATCACACGGAATACCCACAACCCGGGCCAAGTAACAAAGCTCACGAGATCAACATAAGTGTCACACGGAATCACGACATTAAACATGGTGGACATAAGTTAGATAACTCTGAATGCCCCACCTCTCTGAAATGGCTCTATCCTTTGGTGTATCCTTAATAGTTTTTGTAGCATAATTCTGAAGGATCTTGCCTTTGACTTCTGCAATAATACTACTAAGCACGCCCGCAGATGTAGAGGAGACATGAGAGAAAATGCGATCATTTCGTTCACGCCAAATGAAATAAACTGAAGCAGTGAGAGCAATGCGTCTAATATAGCCAACTAGTGTGTCCCCACGCATGACGTCGACCCACCATTTAAGCTGGTCCTCCCAGTGAAGCAGGGGGTTAGCCAATAGACAACGATCTAAAATCTCGCACCAGATGATAGTTGAAAAGGGGCAGTGGAAGAAAAGGTGCTCAATGGACTCATCCACACCACAAAAACAACAACTGGTAGAGCGAGTAATCCCCCATTGTGAAAGGCGATCAAGAGTTGGTAGTCTTCGTAAGAGCACAAGCCAAAGTATAAAAGAATACCTTGGAATCCTTCCTTTGAACCAAACAAGGTGATGCCAAGAAGTTATAGGGTTAGCAGGAGAAATGCCAATGCAAGCTGAAGCAATACTAAAACGACCATCTACAGACGGCCTCCAAAGCACCTGATCTCCATTCGTTCCAGTGTTCACAGTACTAATGGAATCCCAAGCACTATGCAAGACAAGTTCATGACCAAGATTGCCCAGAAAGTTGGAAACTTGTTTCTGAAAGCTGGGAACATGGTTATGAATGTTGAGAACTTGTTTCGAAAAGTTGGGAACTTGGTTCGAAATGTTCAAAACTTGGTTTTGAAAGTTCCGAACTTGGTTTTGAAAGTTGGGAACTAGGTTCAGAAAGTTGGCAACTTGGTTCGAAAAGTTGAGAACTTGGTTTCGAAAGTTGAGTTCTTGGTTTCGAAAGTCAGAAACTTGGTTTCAAAAGTTGGGAACTTGGTTTCGAAAGTTGCGAACTTGGTTCCAAAAGTTAAACACTTGGTTCAGAAAGTTGACAACTTCGTTACAAAAGTTCGTATCTTGGTTCCTAAAGATGGGAACTTGGTTCGGAAAGTTGGGAATTTTATTCGGAAAGATCGAAACATGGTTCCGAAAGTTGGGAACTTGGTTCCGAAAGTTGGGAATTTTGTCCCGAAAGTTGGGAACTTGGTTCCGAAAATTTGGATCTAGGTTCAGGAAGATGGGAACTTGGTTGCTAAGGTTAGAAATTTTGTTTGGAAAGTTGGGAATTTGGATCGATAAGATCGAAACATGATTCCGAAATTTGGGAACTTCGTTCTGAAAGTTGGGAACTTGGTTCCGAAGGTTGGTAACTTCGTTCTGAAAGTTGGTAACTTCGTTCTAAAAGTTGGGAACTTGGTTCCGAAGGTTGGGAACTTCGTTCTAAAAGTTGGGAACTTGGTTCTGAAAGTTGGAAACCTTGTTTGAAAAGTAGGCAATTTGTTTCGTAAAGATCGAAACATGGTTCTGAAAGTTTGAAACTTGGTTTCGAATGTTGGGAACTTGGTTCATAAGTTGAGAACTTGGTTCCGCAAGTTGGGAACTTGGTTCCAAAAGTTCGGATCTTGTTTCCGAAAGATGGGAACTTGGTTGCTAAAGTTAGAAGTTTTGTTCGGAAAGTTGGGAATTTGGATCAGAAAGATCGAAACATGGTACAGAAAGTTCGAAATTTGGTTCCAAAATATTGGGAACTTGGTTCTGAAAGTTGGGAACTTGGTTTCGAAGGTTGGGAACTTTGTTTCGAAAGTTGGGAACTTGGTTCCGAAGGTTTGGAACTTTGTTCAGAAAGTTGGGAATTGGGTTCCAAAATTTGGGAACTCGGTTCCGAGAGATGAGAACTCGGTTCCGAAAGATGGGAACTCGGTTCCGAAAGTTGGAAACTCGGTTCCGAAAGTTGGAAACTCGGTTTCGAAAGTTGGAAACTCGGTTCCGAAAGTTGGGAACTCTGTTCCGACAGTTGGGAACTTGGTTCCGCAAACTCGGATCTTGGTCCGAAAGATCAGATCTTGGTTCCGAAAGATGGAAATTTGGTTTCGAAATGTGGAAACTTTATTCTAAAAGTTGCGAATTTGATTTGGAACCATCGAAACATGGATCTGAAAGTACGAAACTTGATTCCAAATATTGGAAGCTTGGTTCAGAAAATTAGAAACGTATTTCCGAAAGCTGGGAACATGGTTACGAAAGTTGTCAACTTGGTTCCGAAAGTTGGGAACTTGGTTCAGAACCATCAAAATATGGATCTAAAAGTACAAAACTTGATTCCAAATGTTGGAAACTTGTTTCCGAAAGCTGGGAACATGGTTATGAAAGTTGGGAACTTTGTTAGAAAAGTTCGAAATTTACTTTTGAAAGTTCGGATTTTGGTTCCGAAAGTTCTGAACTTGGTTTTGAAACATGGGAATGAGGTTTAGAAAATTCGTAACTTGGTTCAGAAAGTTGGCAACTTGGTTCGAAAAGTTGGGAACTTGGTTTCGAAAGTTGAGTTCTTGATTTCGAAAGTTTGTTACTTGGTTCTAAAAGTTGGGAACTTGGTTCCGAAAATTAAAAACTTGGTTCCGAAAGTTGAAAACTTGGTTCAGAATATTGGCAACTTAGTTATGAACTTGGTCCGAAAGTTCGTATCTTGGTTTCAAAAGATGGGAACTTGGTTATGAAATTTGGAAACGTTGTTCGGAAAGTTGGGAATTTTATTCGGAAAGATCGAAACATGGTTCCGAAAGTTTGGAACTTGGTTACAAAAGTTGGGAACTTTGTTCCGAATGTTGGGAACTTTGTTCCGAAAGTTGGGAACTTTGTTCCGAAAGTTGGGAACTTTATTCCGAAAGTTGAGAACTTTGCCCCGAAAGTTGGGAATTTGGATCTAAAAGATCGAAACATGGTTTCAAAAGTTGGGAACTTGGTTCTGAAAGTTGGGAACATGGTGCCGATGGTTGTCAACTTTTTTCCGAAAGTTGCAAACTTGGTTTCAAAGGTTGGGAAATTTGTTTCGAAAGTGAGGAACTTGGTTACGGAAGTTGGGAACTTGGTTCTGAAAGTTGGAAACTTTGTTTGAAAAATGGGCAATTTGGTTCGGAAATCGAAATATGGTTCTGAAAGTTTGAAACTTGGTACTGAAAGTTGGGAACTTAGTTGCTAAAGTTAGAAACTTTGTTCGAAAAGTTGGGAATTTGGATCAGAAAGTTCGAAACTTGGTTCTGAAAGTTGGAAACTTTTTTTTTGCAACAAGGCAAAAGGAAATATATTAATTCATAAAAAGATACAATAGAGTTTAGACACGACTCCCATTAAGGAATGGTAGAGCTTCTCATCCCCAAGGGAAAAGACCACGACCCTCACCTTCGGCATTGCCATCAGTAAGGTAATAGCCAAAAACCGTAGGAGAAGAGGAACAAAGAAGAAACCCACAGCCCGAGTCAAGCACGATATAGGAAACGCAAAACAATGCATCATACGGATTACCCACAACTCGGGCCAAGTAATAGAGGCTCACATGCAAAAGCAGTGTATCATATGGACTACCCACAACTCGGGCCATGCAATAAAAGCTCACATGCAAATGCAATGTATCACGAGAGAACAAGCAATGCAGGACATGAAATACCCACACCTCGGGCCAAGGAATAAAGCCCATAGTGAAACACTAATCTTGACGGACATGATTGAAATGGACTTGAACGCTCCACCGTTCTGCAATAGCTTTGTTCCTTGGAGTGTCGGTGATAGGCTTGGTACCATATCTCTGAATAATTTTGCTTTTAACTATTGTGATAACACTGCTAAGCACACTAGTAGGTGAAGAGGATACATGAGAAAAAATACGGTCATTCCGCTCACGCCAAATGAAGTAAATTGAAGCAGTGAGTGCAATACGCCTAATATAGCCAATGAATGAGTCTCCACTCATGACGTCTTCCCACCATCTGATCTGATCATCCCAATGATGCAAAGGGTTCGCCAGAAGGCAACGATCTAGAACCTTGCGCCAAATAATAGTTGAGAAAGAGCAGTGAAAGAATAGGTGTTCAACGGATTCATCCACACCACAAAAACAACAGCTAGTAGAATGAGTAATTCCCCAATGTGAAAGTCGATCAAGAGTTGGTAATCGCCGTAAGAGAGCAAGCCATAATACAAAAGAGTACCTTGGGATCCTTCCTTTGAACCAAACAAGATGATGCCAAGTAACCATGGGATTAGCGGGGGAGATGCCACTGCAAGCTGATGCAATACTGAATAAACCATCACCAGACGGCTTCCAGATGATCTGATCTTCATTCGAACTTGTGGTAATAGTGCCAATAGAATCCCAAGCACTAAGCAGATCAAGCTCATGCGCAAGATTGCCCAGATGCCAAGTATTTTGCTGCCAAATAGAAGAGACCCTGGCTGTCCTACTCGAGTAGAGGCGGGCCGGGATATGGTTGTTCATCCAGTCAATAAGAAGGTAATCAGGAATCTAAGGATCAAGTCAGAGGAAGGTGTTCGTACCATCACCAATGCGGTACTCTACCATTTTATTTGCATAATCACGCGCAAAAAGAATGCTACAAAAACACCAAGAGCAGGCCCATGGTCGTTTGACAGACCATATAGAGTCGTTGTTGAGGTATTTAGAGTTGATCCAACGAATCCAAAGTGAGTCTTTCTTTGAAGCAATTGCCCAAATATACCTCATGAGATATGCAATATTAAGGTGAGAGAGTCGATGAAGCCCAAGTCCACCATTTTGATATGGCTGGCAAATATCATCCCATGAAACCTTATGGATGCTCTTTTTATCATCACCGCTCCATAGGAATCTAGCTAGAAGATGTTCAATGTGAGACGTGACTTTCCTAGGAAGCTTGTAAGCGGAGCACCAGTAGGTAATCTTACCCTGAAGAACAGATTTGATGAGTACCAATCTACCCATGTAAGATAGGTGCTTAGCCTTCCAAGAATGGACGCGGCTCTGGATACTCTCAATAAGCGGAAGACAGTCATTATATGTAAGTTGCTTAGAAATGAGAGGAACACCTAGGAATCGAGTGGGGAGAGTACCAATAGGCATGCCAAAAATGTCCTGAACTCTGTTCATCAAGTCTCTAGAGCACCCTGCCATATACAGATTTGATTTGGTTGTGTTTGCGGATAGTCCTGAAATATCTGCAAAGGATTCCAAAACATCTTTGCTCGCTCTAGCATTGGATTCAGAGGCTTCGACAAATATAATGAGATCGCAAACGCTAAGTGAGTAATAAGCGGATTTTCACAGCCCGGATGAGGAGTGATCATACCTTGCCCTGCTACATCATCAAGACGAGAGGATAAGTGCTGCATAACAATGAGGAACAGATATGGAGCCATGGGGCAGCCTTGCCTTAGACCTCTAGAACTTCGAAAGAATCCCACAGAGGAACCATTTATATTGATAGTAAATGAGGGGTTTGAGATACAAGCTCTAATCCAACTAATCACCATAGCGGGAAACCCATGCAGCTGAAGTAACTGAAGCAAGAAGTCCCAACGAACAGAGTCATAAGCTTTATGAAGATCAACTTTAATGGTCATACGAGCTTGCCCAGAGGAAAGATGATAATTGTGCATAAGGTCATGGCAGAGAGCAATATTCTCATGAATAACCCGACCACGCATAAAAGCATGTTGTGTTACGCTAATCAAATCAGGTAAAATAACCTTGAGCCTGTTTGCAATAATTTTAGAAATGAATCTGTAGATCATCTTGCAAATAGAGAGAGGGCGGTAATCAGCAAATGAGGTAGTGTTGCTCTTCTTAGGGATGAGAGTAATAGAGGTAATATTAGCTTCACTAAGAAGTTTACCAGTCCTGAAAAACTCAAGTATCACAGCAATAACATCATCCTTAATGATGGGCCAGCAAGATTTGAAAAATTCAGCATTTAATCCATCAACACCGGGGGCCTTATCAGAGTTTGATGATAGGATCACCTTTTCAACCTCCTAAGGTGTAATCAACTGAGACAGTAAGGAAATGCTTTGTTGAGAGAGATGATTTAAGACTCTCACATCAGAGAAATCCACATTAGGAATCTCAGGGGCAAACTGCCTAGTAAAGTAGCTAATGGCCTCTTGCTCAAGAGCATGGCCCTCAAGGGAATGACCATCGGCATCTGTAATAGAGAGTAAGGCATTTTTGTTACATCTGAGCTTCAAGGAATTATGAAAGAACCTAGAATTTGAATCCCCAAGGCGCAACCAAGTATCCCTTGATTTTTGTCTAAGAGAGGCCTCCTCATTAGCGTAGAGTCTTAACAGTTCAGCCCTGCACTCTGCCTCTTCGGTGAAGATCCTATCATCCATATTTGTAGAAAGAGTGATAGCTTGTAACTCATGAAGCTTAGATTGTAGTAAATAAATTTGCCTTTTCTGAGCCTTCACCAAGTCTCTAGACCATATTTGTAGTGCTTTCCTGGTTCTTTTCAGCTTCTGAATAAGAACAAACATCCTCGTTGTTCTGTGGCCGAGTCTACTACTAACAGGTGGGTTCCAAGCTGTCTCAATACAATCAAGAAAACCAGTCTCCTGCGGCCAATAATTAAAGAAATGAAAATTACGAGGTCGCCAGGGTAAATTGCACACCCTAAAAATGACAAAAGTATGATCAGATACATCAGGACTATGGAAGGTTGCCTATGAATCCAGAAATGTATGAACCCAATTCTGATTGCATAGAACCCTGTCCAGCTTTCCACATACTCTATTGTTACCTATGGAAGAATTTGACCATGTAAAGAAGTTGCCTTTACTTTTCATATCAAATAGGCCCAAGTTATCGAGCTGGTCAGTAATAACCTCAATGTAGGAGCTATTTACATCACTACCCCCATGCTTTTCAGATGGAGAGAAGACCATATTAAAATCACCGAAGACAGTCCAAGGCCCCTCAACATGATTTGCAAAGTCATTCAAAGCAGTCCAAATATGAGTTCTATCATCATTAGAATAAAGGCCATAAACTATTGAAAAAGAAAATGTTGTACCTTGCTGAATAAATTTAATACTACCATAAACCACCTGATCTGTAGAAGCAACGATAGCAATATCCACAATAGCAGGATTCCAAAGACACCATATCCTACCATGATGGTTAGGACAGACATTGACATGATAATTCCAGCCTTCCACAATATTCGTAAAGACACGAGCTGAATTTTCCAATTTGACTCTAGTCTCCAAAAGAAAAAAATAATGAAGTTTGTGATGGGAGATCTTACTTCTAATAGCCCTTTGCTTAGCACATCTATTCAGGCCCCGAATGTTCCAAAAGGCTACTTGCATTTATGGGACTGGGTGTTCTTCTTCTTACCCGATTTCCTAGAACTCTCTGTACCTCCTTTGGCCTTTTTAATCTTGACATGGGCATTTCCATCCTCAATAGGATCATAACCATAATCATTATGCATATCATTATCTAATGAGTCTGCAAGAACTTTGAACCTGTTGGGAGAAATTGTTAAACTTTCAGATTGTGGCCTATCTGGTTCAATAATACTCGTTTTACCTTTCTTTTGAATATTTGCATCTGAGAGAATAGGAGACATACTCATGTCCTTCACATGCTTTTTAAGATTTCTCTCTTCTTCATTATGAGCAGCAATATCCTCTTGTTGTGGTTTAGGAGGTGGCTGGGGTTGTGCCTTCTTTGGAACCCAAACCTGATTAGCGTTTTTGCTGCAATTCATAGTAGCATGGCCAAACTTTTTGCAATTTGTGCAGTGAACCAGTATCCAATCATATTCAACATGAATAATATATTCTTCATCATTAACATGCACACCCAGTTCTCTAGGATAAGTGCAGTCCAAAGTCACCTCAATACAAGCACGCATATACCCCAAACGTTGTTTTGTGGATGACATGTGATCAAGATGGACAGGGTTGCCAATAACGCTGCAAAATTTGTTAATAAAGAAAGGAGTCCACATAAATAATGAAACATTAAAAAACTTTACCCAAATAGGAATGGTTGCCATTTCGGCTTTTTCCAACTTCAAAGCTCTATTCCATCTCCGAAGAGCAAGAAATCGATTCTAAATAAACCATGGGCCGCCCTCAAGAATAGAAACTGCATCGTCCCTCTGCGAGAATCGAAAAATAAAGAACCCAGACTCCATAGCACCTCGACGTTGCCACTAATTTTCCACATCTTTGTCACCCAATTTTTCACGACTCTGTAAGGAAGGCGAGGCCCAATAAAGTGTCCAACTAAGGAGGATTGCCAATACTTTTCCCATGCTAAAATCTCTTCTTGAGGAGCCTCAATAATAATATTTCCATCCACAAGATTCAGTTCCTCAAAACTAAGCTTAGTTTCAAGAGAATGCACATCTGAGGAGAATAGCGAACTCCAAGAAGAAGAAAATCCGTGTCCAACCATAGGATCTGGTGAAGACCTAGGTGGACAATTCAAAGGATGCATAACACGATGAGGAACTGAAGGGAGCATGCCTTTGATGGAGGAACGAGATGCCTCATCAATATCTAATTCATCTATTGTCTTCATGAGAATTAAAACTCTACATCTAGGAATTGAACCCAAGACCTAGACAACATATTCAAATGCTACTACCACTTGAGCACAAGTGGGTTCACAAACGCTACATCTAGGAATTGAACCCAAGACCTAGACAACATATTCAAATGCTACTACCACTTGAGCACAAGTGGATTCACAAAACAAAGAGTTCAACACGAGGACTTTCCAGGGGGTCACCCATCCTAGTACTACTCTCGCCCAAGCACGCTTAACTTCGGAGTTCTGATGGGATCCGGTGCGTTAGTGCTGGTATGATCGCACCTAAAATATAACTTTAAACAAATGAGAAGGTTGGAAACTTGGTTCCGAAGGTTGGAACTTTGTTCCGAAAGTTGGGACCATGGTTCTGAACATAGGGAACTTGATTACAAAAGTTGAGAACTTGGTTTCGAAAGTTAGTAACTTTATTTTGAAAGTTGTGAACTTGGTTCCGAAAGTTGGAAACTCGGTTCCAAAAGTGGGGAACTCGGTTCAGAAATATGAGAACTCGATTCCGAAAGTTGGGAACTCGGTTCCGATAGTTGGGAACTTGGTTCCGCAAGCTCGGATTTTGTTTTGAAATTTCGGATCTTGGTTCCGAAAGATGAGAACATGGTTCCGAAAGGTGGAAACTTTGATCTTAAAGTTGGGAATTTGGTTCAGAACCTTCAAAACATGGATTTGAAAGTACAAAACTTGATTCCAAATGTTGGAAACTTTGTTCCGAAAGTTGGAAACTTATTTTTGAAAGCTGGGAACGAGGTTATGAAAGTTGGGAACTAGGTTCGGGAAGTTGGGAACTTGGTTTGAAATGTTCGGAACATGGTTTCGAAAGTTGAGATTTTTGTTCCGAAAGTTCCGAACTTAGTTTTAAAGTTGGGAACTACGTTCAGAAAATTCAAAACTTGGTTAAGAAAGTTGTCAACTTGGTTCGAAAGTTGGGAACTTGGTTTCGAAAGTTGAGATCTTTGTTCCGAAAGTCAAGAACTTGGTTTCGAAAGTTGAGAACTTGGTTCCAAAAGTTAAAAACTTGGTTACGAAAGTTGGAAACTTGGTTCAGAAAGTTGGCAACATGGTTACGAAACTTCTTATCTTGGTTCCTAAAGATGAGAACTTGATTCTGGAAGTTGGAAACGTTGTTCAGAAATTGGGAATTTTGTTTGGAAAGATCAAAACATGGTTCTGCAGTTGGGAACTTGGTTCCGAAAGTTGGAAACTTTGTCCCGAAAGATGGGAACTTGGTTCCGAAAGTTCGGATCTTGGTTCCAAAAGATGGGAACTTGGTTTCCAAAGTTAGAAACTTTGTTCGAGAAGTTGGGAATTTGGATCAGAAAGATCGAAATATCATTCCGAAAGTTCAAAACTTGGTTCCAAAAGTTGCGAACTTGGTTCTGAAAGTAAGGAACTTGGTTATGAAGGTTGGAAACTTTGTTTCTAAAGTTGGAAAGATGGGAACTTGGTTTCGAAAATTAGGAACTTTGTTCTGAAAGTTGGGAACTCGGTTTCGTAAATTGGGAACTCGGTTCCGAAAATTGGTTCCAAATGTTGGAAACTTGGTTCCGAAAGTTTGAAACTTGTTTCCGAAAGCTGGGAACATGGTTATGAAAGTTGGGAACTACTTTTGGAAAGTTGGGAACTTGGTTTCGAAAGTAGGGATTTTGGTTACGAAAGTTCCGAACTCGATTTTCAAAGTTGGGAACTAGCTTCAGAAAATTCGAAACTTGGTTTAGAAAGTTGGCAACTTGGTTCGAAAAGTAGGGAACTTGGTTCCAAAAGTTGAGAACTTGGTTCGGAAAGTTTGAAACTTTATTTTTTTTTTTTGCAACAAGGCAAAGGAAATATATTAATTCGAAAAAGGATACAATAGAGTTCATACACGGCTACCATTAATAGGAATGGTAGAGCTTCTCATCCCCCAAAGGAAAAGACCACGCCCCTCACCTTCGGCATTGTCATCAGCAAGGTAGTAGCCAAAACCTTAGGAGAAGAGGAACAAAAGGAAAACCCACAGCCCGGGTCAAGCACAATATAGAGATGCAAACAATGCATCACACGGATTACCCACAATTCGGGCCAAGTAATAAATATCACATGGACTACCCACGACTCGGGCCAAGCAATAAAAGCCCACACAATGAATCACTAATCTTGACGGACAGGAGTGAAATGGACGTGAACGCTCCACCGTTCTGCAACAGCTCTGTTCCTTGGTGTGTCGGCGATAGGCCTGGTACCATATCTGAAGAATTTTGCTTTTAACTCTTGTGATAACACTGCTGAGCACACTAGCAGGTGAAGATGATACATGAGAAAAAATACGATCATTCCGCTCACGCCAAATGAAGTAAACTGAAGCAGTGAGAGCAATACGCCTAATATAGCCAATGAATGAGTCTCCACTCATAACGTCTTCCCACCATCTAAGCTGATCACCCCAATGATGCAAAGGGTTCGCCAAGAGACAATGATCTAGAACTTTGCGCCAAATTATAGCTAAGAAAGGGCAGTAAAAGAATAGGTGTTCGATGGATTCATCTACACCGCAAAAACAACAGCTAGTAGAATGTGTAATTCCCCAATGTGAAAGTTTGAAACTTGGTTCTGAAAGTTGGGAGCTTGGTTCTGAAAGTTGGAAACTTGGTTCTGAAAGTTGAAAACTTGGTTCCGAAAATTGTAAACTTGGTTACGAAAGATGGGAACTTGGATCCGATAGATAGAAAACGTGTTCGGAAAAGTTGGGAATTTGATTCGGAAAGATCGAAATATGGTTCCGAAAGTTTGAAACTTGGTTCCAAAACTTGCGAACATGGTTCCGAAAGTTGGGAACTTGGTTCTGGAAGTTGAGAACTCGGGTCCGAAATTTGGGAACTCGGTTCCGATAATTGGGAACTTGGTTCCGCAACCTAGGATCTTTGTTCGAAAGTTCGGATATTGGTTCCGAAAGGTAGAAACTTTGTTCTGAAAGTTGGGAATTTGGTTCGGAACCATCGAAACATGGATCTAAAAGTACAAAACTTTATTCCAAATGTTGGAAACTTTATTCCGAAAGTTGGAAACTTGTTTCCAAAAGCTGGGAACATGATTATGAATGTTGGGAACTAGGTTCGAAAAGTTGGGAACTGGATTCGAAATATTGGAAGCTTGGTTTTGAAAGTTTAGATTTTGGTTTCGAAAGTTCTGAACATGGTTTTGAAAGTTGCGAACTAGGTTCAGAAAGTTGGCAACTTGGTTCAAAATGTTGGAAACTTGATTTAAAAAATTGAGTTCTTGGTTTCGAATGTCAGGAACTTGGTTCCGAAAGTTGGGAACTTGGTTCTGAAACTTCGAAACTTGGTTCTAAAAGTTGGGAGCATGGTTCCGAAAGTTGAAAACTTGGTTCCAAAAGTTGAAACTTGATTCCAAAAATTGACAACTTGGTTACGAAAGATCGTATCTTGGTTCCGAAATTTGGGAACTTGGTTCCAAAAGATGGAAAACGTGTTCGGAAAGTTAGGAATTAGATTCGGAAAGATCGAAACATGGTTCCGAAAGTTGGGAACTTGTTTCCGAAAGTTTGAAACATTGTTCAGAAAGTTGGGAATTTGATTCGGAAAGATCAAAATATGGTTCTGAAAGTGTGAAACTTGGTTCTGAAAATTTAGATCTTGGTTCCGAAAGATAGGAACTTGATTCCGAAAGTAGGGAACTTGATTCCGAAAGTTGAGAACTTGCTCCGGAAAGTTCGAAAGTTGGTTCTGAAAGTTGGGAGCTTGGTTCCGAAAGTTGAAAACTTAGTTCCGAAAGTTGAAAATTTGGTTTCGAAAATTGGCAACTTGGTTACGAAAGTTCGTATTTTGTTTCCGGAAGATAGAAATTTGATTTGGAAAGTTGGGAATTTGATTCGGAAAGAACGAAACATGGTTCCGAAAGTTGGGAACTTGGTTCCGAAAGTTCAGATCTTGGTTCCGAAAGACGGGAACTTGGTTCCTAAAGTTAAAAACTTTGTTCGAAAAGTTAGGAATTTGGATCAGAAAGATCGAAACGTAGGGAACTTCGTTACGAAGTTGGGAACTTGGTTCCGAAGGTTGGGAACTTTGTTCCAAAAGTTGGGAACATGGTTCCGAACGTAGGGATCTTTGTTCCGAAAGTTGTGAACTTGGTTTCGAAAGTTCAAATCTTGGTTCCGAAAGATGGGAACTTGGTTGCTAAAGTTAGAAACTTTGTTTGGAAAGTTGGGAATTTGGATCAGAAAGATCGAAACATGGTTCCGAAAGTTCGAAACTTGGTTTCCAAAATTTGGAACTTGGTTCTTAAAGTTGGGAATTTGGTTCCGAAGGTTGGTAACTTTATTCCGAAAGTTGGGACCATGGTTCCGAACGTAGGGAACTTAGTTACGAAAGTTGGGAATTTGGTTCCAAAAGTTGAGAACTTGGTTTCGAAAGTTAGGAACTCTGAAAGATGCGAACTTGGTTGCTAAAGTTAGAAATTTTATTCGGAAAGTTGGGAATTTGGATCGAAAAGATCGAAACATGGTTTCGAAAGTTAGGAACGTGGTTTTGAAAGTTGGGAACTTGATCCGGAGGTTTGGAAGTTTGTTCCGAAAGTTGGGAACTTGGTTATGAAAGTAGGGAACTTGGTTGCGAAAGTTTGGAACTTGGTTCCGAAAGTTGGCAACTTGGTTACGAAAGATGGGAACTTGATTCTGAAAGTTGGTAACTTTGTTCGAAAAGTTGGCAATTTGGTTCGGAAAGTTTGAAACTTGGTTCCGAAAGTTGGGATCTTGGTTCTGAAAGTTCGGATCTTGGTTCCGAAAGATGGGAACTTGGTTGCTAAAGTTAGAAACTATGTTCGAAAAGTTGGGAATTTGGATCAAAAAGATCGAAACATGGTTCCGAAAGTTCGAAACTTGGTTCTGAAAGTTGGGAACATTGTTCCGAAAGTTGGAAATAAGGTTCTGAAAGTTGGAAACTTGGTTTTGAAAGTTAGGAACTTGGTTCCGAAAGATGGGAACTTGGTTGCTAAATTTAGAAACTTTGTTCGAAAAGTTGAGTATTTGGATCAAAAAGATCAAAACATGGTTTTGAAAGTTCGAAACTTGTTTATGAAAGTTGGGAACATTGTTCCGGAAGTTGGGAAAAAGGTTTCGTAAATTAGGAACTCGGTTTCGAATGTTTGGAACTCGGTTCCGAAAGTAAGGAACTCAGTTCTGATAGTTGGGATCTTGGTTCCGCAAGATCGGATCTTGGTCCGAAAGTTCGGATCTTGGTTCCGAAAGATGGAAACTTGGTTTCGAAAGAAAGGTGGAAACATTGTTATGAAAGTTCGAAACTTTATTCCAAATGTTGGAAACTTATATCTGAAAGTTCGAAACGTCTTTCCGAAAGTTGGAAATTTGTTTCCGAAAGTTGGAAACTTTTTTCCAAAAGCTGGGAACATGGTTATGAAAGTTGGGAACTTGGTTCGAAAAGTTGGGAACTTGGTTTGAAATATTCAAAACTTGGTTTCGAAAGTTTTGAACTTTGTTTTGAAAGTTGGGAACTAGGTTCATAAAATTCGGAACTTGGTTCAGAAAGTTGGCAACTTGGTTCGAAAAGTTGAGAACTTTGTTTCGAAAGTTGAGTTCTTGGTTTCGAAAGTCAGGAACTTTGTTCCAAAAGTTGGTAATTTGGTTTTGAAAGTTTGAAACTTGGTTCTGAATGTTGGGAACTTGGTTCCTAAAGTTGAAAACTTGGTTCTGAAAGTTGAAAATTTGCTTCAGAAAATGTCAACTTGGTTACGAAAGTTCGTATCTTGGTTACTAAAGATGGGAACTTGGTTTTGAAAGTTGGAAACATTGTTCGAAAAGTTGGGAATTTTTATTCGGAAAGATAGAAACATGTTTTCAAAAGTTGGGAACTTGGTTGCGAAAGTTGTGAACTTTGTCCCGAATGTTAGGAACTTGGTTCCGAAAATTTGGATCTAGGTTCGGGAAGATGGAAACTTGGTTGCTAAAGTTGGATCGAAAATATCGAAACAAGGTTCCGAAATTTGGGAACTTGGTTCTGAAAGTTGGAAACTTTGTTTGAAAAAGTTGGCAATTTGGTTCAAAAAGATCGAAACATGGTTCTGAAAGTTTGAAACTTGGTTCCGAAAGTTGGGAACTTGATTACGAAAGTTGGGAACTTGGTCCCGAAAGTTGGGAACTTGGTTCCGAAAGATGGGAACTTGACTTCTAAAGTTAGAAATTTTGTTCGAAAAGTTGGGAATTTGAGTCAGAAAGATCGAAACATGGTTCAGAAAGTTTGAAATTTGGTTCCTAAAGTTGGGAACTTGCTTTTGAAAGTTGAGAACTTGGTTCCGAAATTTGGAACTTTGTTCCGAATGTTGGGAACTTGGTTCCGAAATTTCGTAACTCAGTTCCGAAAGTTGGGAACTCGGTTCCGAAAGTTGGGAACTCTGTTCCGATAGTTGGGAACTAGCTTCCGCAAGCTTAGATTTGGTTCTGAAAGTTGGGAATTTGGTTCGGAACCATCGAAACATGGATCTGAAAGTACGAAACTTGATTCCAAATTTTGGAAACTTGGTTCTGAAAGTTGGAAACTTATTTCCAAAAGCTGGGAATGTGGTTATGAAAGTTGGGAAACTAGATTTCGATAGTTCGGAACGTGGTTCAAAACCATAGAAACATGGATCTAAAAGAACAAAACTTGATTCCAAATGTTGGAAACTTGGTTTTGAAAGTTGGAAACTTGTTTCCGAAAGCTGCGAACAAGGTTATGAAAGTTGGAAACTAAGTTCAGAAAGTTGGGAATTTGGTTCGAAAACTTCGAAACGTACTTTCGAAAGTTGGGATTTTGGTTCCGAAAGTTCCGAACTTGGTTTTGAAAGTTGGGAACTTGGATCCAAAAGTTGAGAACTTGGTTCCGAAAGTTGGGAGCTTGGTTCCGAAAGTTAAAAAGTTGGGTCCGGAAATAGGCAACTTCGTTATGAAAGTTCGTTTCTTTGTTCCGAAAAATGGGAACTTGGTTCCGATAGATGGAAAACGTGTTCGGAAAGTTGGGAATTTGATTCAGAAAGATCGAAAATGGTTCCAAAAGTTTGAAACTTGGTTCCAAAACATGGGAACTTGGTTTTGAAACTTGGGAACTTGGTTCTGAAAGTTGGAAACGTTGTTCGGAAAGTTTGGAATTTGATTCGAAAAGATCGAAACATGGTTCCGAAAGTTTGAAACTTAGTTCCGAAAGTTGGGAACTTGGTTCTGAAAGTTGGGAACTCGGGTCTGAAAGTTGGAAACTTGGTTCAGATAGTTGGGAATTTGGTTCCGCAATGTAGGATCTTTGTCCGAAAGTTCGTATATTGGTTTTGAAAGATGGGAACTTGGTTCCGAAAGGTGAAAACTTTTCTGAAAGTTGGAAATTTGGTTCGGAACCATCGAAACATGTATCTAAAAGTACAAAACTTTATTCCAAATGTTGGAAACTTGTTTCTAAAAGCTGGGAATATGATTATGAAAGTTGGGAACTAGGTTCTGAAAGTTGAGAACTGGGTTCGAAAAGTTCGAAACTTGGTTTCGAATGTTGGGAATTTGGTTTCGAAAGTTCTGAACTTGGTTTTGAAAGTTGGTAACTAGGTTCAGAAAATTCGGAACTTGATTCAGAAAGTTGGCAACTTGGTTCGAAATGTTGGAAACTTGGTTTAAAAAATTGAGTTTTTGGTTTCGAAAGTCGGGAACTTGGTTCCGAAAGTTGGGAACTTGGTTCCAAAAGTTCGAAACTTGGTTCTGAATGTTTGGAGCATGGTTCCAAAAGTTCGAAACTTGGTTCTGAAAGTTTAGAGCATGATTCCGAAAGAATGAAACTTGGTTCCGAAAGTTGAAAATTTGATTCCGAAAATTGACAACTTGGTTACGAAAGTTCGTATCTTGGTTCCGAAAGATGGGAACTTGGTTCCAAAAGATGGAAAACATGTTCGGAAAGTTGGGAACTTGATTCAGAAAGATCGAAACAAGGTTCTGAAAGTGTGAAATTTGGTTCCGAAAGTTAGGAACTTGGTTCCAAAAGTTGGGAACATGGTTCCAAAAGTTGGGAACTTGATTTCGAAAATTGGAAACTTGGTTCCAAAAGTTGAAAACTTGGTTCCAAAAGTTGGAAACTTAGTTCCGAAAGTTGAAAACTTGGTTCCGAAAATTGGCAACTTGGTTATGAAAGTTCGTATCTTGGATCTGAAAGATGAGAACTTTTTTACGAAAGATGGAAATTTGATTCGAAAAGTTGGGAATTTGATTCGTAAACATCGAAATATGGTTCCGAAAGTTGGGAACTTGGTTCCTAAAGTTAGAAACTTTGCTCAAAAAGTTGAGAATTTGGATCAAAAAGATCGAAACGTAGGGAACTTGGTTACAAAGTTGGGAATTTGGTTCCGTAGGTTGGGAACTTTGTTTCGAAAGTTGGGAACATGGTTCCGAACTTAGGGAACTTTGTTTCGAAAGTTGGGAACTTGGTTCCGAAAGTTAGGAACTTTGTTCCAAAAGTTGTGAACTCGGTTCCGAAAGATGAGAACTCGGTTCCGAAAGTTGGGAATTCGATTCCGTAAAATGGGAACTCGGTTCCAAAAGTTGGTAACTCGATTTCGCTAGTTGGGAACTTGGTTCCAAAAGATCGGCTCTTGGTCCAAAAGTTCGGATATTGGTACCGAAAGATGAGAACTTGGTTCCGAAAGAAGGAATCTTTGTTGGGAATTTGGTTCGGAACCATCGAAACATGGATCTAAAAGTACGAAACTTGATTCCAAATGTTGGAAACTTGTTTCCGAAAGTTGAAAACTTATTTTCGAAAGGTGGGAACATGGTTATGAAAGTTGCTAAAACTAGGTTCGAAAAGTTGGGAACTTGGATCACAATGTTCGAAACTTGGATTGGAAAGTTGTGATTTTGGTTCCGAAAGTTCCGAACTTGGTTTTGATAGTTGGGAACTAGGTTCAGAAAATTTAGAACTTAGCAACATGGTTCAAAAAGTTGGGAAATTGGTTTCGAAAGTTGAGTTCTTGATTTCGAAAGTTAGGAACTTGGTTCTGAAAGTTGGGAACTTGGTTCCAAAGGTTGGGAAATTCATTCCGAAAGTTGGGAAATAGCTTCCAAAAGTAGGGAAATTGGTTACGAAAGTTGGGAACTTGGTTCCGAAAGATGGCAACTTGGTTACGAAAGATGGAAACATGGTTTCGAATGTTTGAAACTTTGTTCAAAATATTGGCAATTTGGTTCGGAAAGATCGAAATATGATTTTGAAAGTTTGAAACTTGGTTACAAAAGTTGGGAATTTGGTTCCGAAAGTTGAAAACTTGGTTATATAAGTTGGGAACTTGGTTCTGAAAGTTGAGAACTTGGTTTCAAAAGTTGGGAACTTGGTCCCAAAAGTTGGGAACTTGGTTTCGAAAGTTCAGATCATGATTCCGAAAGTTCGAATCTTAGTTGCTAAAGTTAGAAACTTTGTTCGGGAAGTTGGGAATTTGGATCAGAAAGATCGAAATATGGTTCTGAAACTTCGAAACTTGGTTCCAAAAGTTGGGAACTTTTTTCTGAAAGTTGGGAATTTGGTTCCGAAAGTTGAAAACTTATTTTCGAAAGGTGGGAACATGGTTATGAAAGTTGCTAAAACTAGGTTCGAAAAGTTAGAAACTTGGATCACAATGTTCGAAACTTGGATTTGAAAGTTGTGATTTTGGTTCCGAAAGTTCCGAACTTCGTTTTGATAGTTGGGAACTAGGTTCAGAAAATTTAGAACTTGGCAACATGGTTCAAAAAGTTGGGTTTCGAAAGTTGAGTTCTTGGTTCCGAAAGTCAGGAACTTGGTTCTGAAAGTTGAATTTGGTTTCAAAGGTTGGGAAATTCATTCCGAAAGTTGGGAAATTGCTTCCAAAAGTAGGGAAATTGGTTACGAAAGTTGGGAACTTGGTTCCGAAAGATGGCAACTTGGTTACGAAAGATGGGAACATGGTTTCGAAAGTTTGAAACTTTGTTCAAAATGTTGGCAATTTGGTTCGGAAAGATCGAAATATGATTTTGAAAGTTTGAAACTTGGTTACAAAAGTTGGGAATTTGGTTCCGAAAGTTGATAACTTTGTTATAAAAGTTGGGAACTTGGTTCCGAAAGTTCAGATCATAATTCCAAAAGTTCGAATCTTAGTTGCTAAAGTTAGAAACTTTGTTCGGAAAGTTGGCAACATGGTTACGAATGTTGGGAACTCGGTTTCGAAAGTTGGGAACTCGATTCAGAAAGTTGGGAACTCGATTCCGATAGTTGGGAACTCTGTTTCGAAAGTTGGAAACTTTGTTTGAAAGTTGGGAATTTGGTTCGGAACCATCGAAATATGGATCTGAAAGTACGAAACTTGATTCCAAATGTTGGCAAGTTAGTTTCGAGTGTTGAAAACTTATTTTCGAAAGTTGGGAACATGGTTATGAAAGTTGGGAACTTGGTCCGGAAAGTTCGAAACTTGGTCTTGGAAGTTGGGATTTTGCTTCCGAAAGTTTTGAACTTTATTTTGAAAGTTGGGAACTACGTTCAGAAAATTCGGAACTTGATTCGAAAAGTTGGGAACTTGGTTTCGAAAGTTGAGTTCTTGGTTCTGAAAGTTTGAAACTTGGTTCCAAAAGTTCGGAACTTGTTTTGGAAAGTTGGGATCCTATTTTCGAAACTCGGGAACTTGGTTTCGAAAGTTTGGAACTTGGTTGTGAAAGTTGGGAACTTGGTTCTGTAAGTTTGAAACATGGTTTTGAAAGTTGGGAAACTGGTTCCAAAAGTTGGGAACTTGGTTTCGAAAGTAGGGAACATTGTTCTGAAAGTTGGGAACACGGTTTTGAAAGTTGGGCACTCAGTTACGAAAGTTGGAAACTCGGTTCGTAAAGTTTGGAACTTGCTTTCGAAAGTTGAGATTTTGCTTCCAAATGTTCGGTACTTAGTTCTAAAAGTTGGAACCTGGTTCGGAAAATTCAGAAATTTGTTCCGAAAGTTGGGAACTTGGTTTCGAAAGTTGGAAACTTGGTTTCGAAAGTTGGAAACGTGGTTCCGAAAGTTGGGAACATGGTTTCGAAAACTCGAAACTTGGTCCTAAAAGTTGGGAACTTGGTTCCGGAAGTTGGGAACTTCATTCCGGAAGTTGGGAACTTGGTTCCAAAAACTCGAAACTTAGTTATGAAAGTTGGGAACTTGGTTCCGAAAGTTCGAAACTTGATTTGGAAACTTGGGATCCTATTTTCGAAAGTTTGGATCTTGGTTGCTAAAGTTAGAAACTTTGTTCCAAAAGTTGGGAACTTGGTTCCAAAAGTTCGAAACTTGGTTCCAAAAGTTCGAAATTTGGTTCTGAAAGTTGGGAACTTGGTTTCGAAACTTGGAAACTTGGTTTCGAAAGTTGGAAACTTGGTTCAGAAAGATGGCAACTTGGTTACGAAACTTGGCAACTTCGTTAAGAAACTTCGTAACTTGATGGGAACTTGATTCTGAAAGTTGGAAACGTTGTTCGAAAATTGGGAATTTTATTTGGAAAGATCGAAACATGGTTTCGAAAGTTTGAAACTTGGTTCCGAAAGTTGAGACTTTGGTTTCTGATTCTGAAAGTTGGAAACGTTGTTGGAAAGTTGGGAACTTTCTCTCGAATGTTGGGAACTTGGTTCCGAAAGTTCGGATCTTGGTTCCGAAAGATGGGAACTTGGTTGCTAAAGTTAGAAATTTTGTTCGAGAAGTTGGGAATTTGGATCAAAAAGATCGAAATATGGTTCCAAAAGTTCGAAACTTTGTTCCAAAAGTTGGGAACTTGGTTCTGAAAGTTGGGAACTTGGTTTTGAAAGTTGGGAACTTGGTCCCGAATGTTGGGAACAAGGTTCCGAACGTAGAGAACTTGGTTACGAAAGTCGGGAATTTGGTTCCGAGAGTTGGGAACTTGGTTCCGAAAGTTAAGAACTTTGTTCTCAAAGTTGGGAACTCGGTTCCGAAAGATGAGAACTCAGTTCCAAAAGTTGGGAACTCGGTTCCGTAAATTGGGAACTCGGCTCCGAAGGTTGGGAACTCGGTTCCGATATTGGTTCTGAAAGATAGAAACTTTGTTCTGAATGGTGGAAACTTTATTCTGAAAGGTGGAAACTATGTTCTGAAAGTTTGGAATTTGGTTTGAAACCATCGAAACATGGATATGAAAGTATGAAACTTGATTCCAACTGTTGAAAACTTGGTTGCGAAAGTTGAAAACTTATTTCTGAAAGCTGGGACATGGTTATGAAATTTGGGAACTAGGTTTGGAAAGTTGGGAACTTGGTTCGAAAAGATCGAAACTTGGTTTCGATAGATGGGATTTTGGTTCCAAAAGTTCCGAACTTGGTTTTGAAAGTTGAGAACTAGGATCAGAAAATTCGTAACTTGATTCAGAAATTTGGCAACTTGGTTCAAAAAGTTGGAAACTTGGTTCTAGAATTTGAGAACTTGGTTTCGAAAGTTCGAAATTTGGTTCTGAAAGTTGGGAGCTTGGTTCCGAAAGTTGGAAACTTTGTTCCAAAAGTTGAAAACTTGGTTCCGAAAATTGGCAACTTGGTTACGAAAGTTTGTTTCTTGGTTCCGAAAGATGGGAACTTGGTTCCGATAGATGGAAAACGTGTTCAAAAAGTTGGGAATTTGATTCGGAATGATTGAAACATGGTTTCGAAAGTTTGAAACTTTTTTTTTTTGCAACAAGGCAAAGGAAATATATTAATACGTAAAAGGATACAATAGAGTTCATGCACGACTACCATTAATAGGAATGGTAGAGCTTCTCATCCCCCAAAGGAGAAGACCACGCCCTCACCTTCGGCATTGCCATCAGCAAGGTAGTAGCCAAAACCTTAGGAGAAGAGGAACACAAAGAAAAACCCACAGCCCGGGTCAAGCACAATATAGAGATGCAAACAATGCATCACACAGATTACCCACAACTCGGGCCAAGTAAGAAATATCACATGGACCACCTACAACTCGGGCCAAGCAATAAAAGCCCACACAGTGACATCACTAATCTCAACGAACAGGAGTGAAATGGACTTGAACGCTCCACCGTTCCGCAATAGCTCTGTTCCTTGGTGTGTCGGTGATAGGCCTGGTACCATATATCTGAAGAATTTTGATTCTAATTCTTGTAATAATACTACGAAGCACACCAGCAGGTGAAGAGGATACATGAGAAAAAATACGTTCATTCCGCTCACGCCAAATGAAGTAAACTGAAGTAGTGAGAGCAAGACGCCTAATATAGCCAATGAATGAGTCTCCACTCATAACGTCTTCCCACCATCTAAGCTGATCACCCCAATGATGCAAAGGGTTCGCCAAAAGACAAAGATCTAGAACCTTGCGCCAAATTATAGCCGAGAAAGGGCAGTGAAAGAATAGGTGTTCAATGGATTCATCTACACCGCAAAAACAACAGCTAGTAGAGTGTGTAATCCCCCAATGTGAAAGTCGATCAAGTGTTGGTAATCTCCGTAAGAGAGCAAGCCATAAGACAAAAGAGTACCTTGGGATCCTCCCCTTGAACCAAACAAGATGATACCAAGTAACCATGGGATTAGTGGGGGAAATGCCATTGCAAGCTGATGCAATACTGAAAAAACCATCACTAGACGGCTTCCAGATGATCTGATCATCATTCGGACTAGTGATAACAGTGCCAATGGAATCCCAAGCACTAAGCAGGTCAAGCTCATGAGCAAGATTATCCAAATGCCAAGTATTTTGCTGCCAAATGGAAGATACCCTGGCTGTCCTACTCGTGTAGAGGCGGGCCGGGATATGGTTGTTCATCCTGTCAATAAGAAGGTAATCAGGAATCCAAGGATCAAGCCATAGGAAGATGTTCGTACCATCACCAATGCGGTACTCTACCAGTCTGTAGGCATAATCACGGGCAAAAAGAATGCTACGAAAGCACCAAGAGCAGGACCATGGCCGTTTAACAGACCATATAGAGTCGTTGTTGAGGTATTTAGAGGTGATCCAACGAATCCAGAGAGAGTCTTTCTTTGAAGCAATTGCCCAAATATACCTCATGAGATATGCAATATTAAGGTGAGAGAGTCGATGAAGTCCAAGTCCACCATTTTGATGTGGTTGGCATATATTAGCCCATGAAACTTTATGGATGCTTTTTTTATCATCACCACTCCATAGGAATCTAGCAAGGAGATGTTCAATGCGGGACGTGACTTTCTGGGGAAGCTTGTAAGCGGCGCACCAGTAGGTAATCTTGCCCTGAAGAACAGATTTGATGAGTGCCAATCTACCCATGTAAGATAGGTGCTTAGCCTTCCAAGAATGGATGCGGCTCTGGATACTCTCAATAAGCGGAAGGCAGTCATTATATGTAAGTTGCTTAGAAATGAGGGGAACACCTAGGAATCGAGTGAGGAGAGTACCAATAGGCATGCCAAGAGTGTTCTGAACTCTGTCCATCATGTGTCTAGAGCACCCTGCCATATACAGATGTGATTTGGTTGTGCTTGCGGATAGGCCTGAAATATCTGCGAAGGATTCCAAAACATTTTTGATCACTCTAGCATTGGATTCAGAGGCTTTGGCAAAAAAAACATTTTTGAAACTTTGTTCCAAAACTTAGTAACTTGGTTCCGAAAGTTGGAAACTTGGTTCCGAAAGTTAGAAACTTGGTTCCGAAAGTTTGAAACATTATTCGAAAAGTTGGGAATTTGATTCGAAAAGATCGAAACATGGTTCCAAAAATTTGAAACTTGGTTCCGAAAGTTGGGAACTTGGTTCTGAAAGTTGGGAATTCCGGTCCGAAAGTTGGAAACTCGATTCCGATAGTTGGGAACTTAGTTCCGCACTCTAGGATCTTGGTCCGAAAGTTCGGGTATTGGTTTCGAAAGATGGGAACTTGGTTCCGAAAGGTGGAAACTTTATTCTGAAAGTTGGGAATTTAGTTTTAAAAGTCCAAAATATGGTTTTGAAAGTTGGGAAACTGGTACCGAAAGTTGGGAACTTGGTTTTGAAAGAAGGGAACTTTGTCCCGAAAGTGGGGAACTCGGTTCTGAAAGTTGGGAACTCAATTCCGAAAGTTGGGAACTCGATTACGATTATTGGGAACTCGGTTCGTAAAGTTCGGAACTTGCTTTTGAAAGTTGGGATATTGCTTCCAAATGTTTGGAACTTAGTTCTAAAAGTTGGAACCTGGTTCGGAAAATTCGGAAATTTCTTCTGAAAGTTGGGAACTTGATTCTGAAAGTTGGGAACTTGGTTCCAAAAACTCGAAACTTGGTTATGACAGTAGGGAACTTGGTTCTAAAAGTTCGGAACTTGATTTGGAAACTTGGGATCCTATTTTCGAAAGTTTGGATCTTGGTTGCTAAAGTTAGAAACTTTGTTCCAAAACTTGGGAACTTGGTTCCGAAATTTGGGAACTTGATTCCAAAAGTTCGAAATTTGGTTCTGAAAGTTGGGAACTTGGTTTCGAAAGTTGGAAACTTGGTTCAGAAAGATGGCAACTTGGTTACGAAACTTTGTAACTTGATGGGAAGTTGATTATGAAAGTTGGAAACGTTGTTCGGAAGTTGGAATTTTATTTGGAAAGATCGAAACATAGATTCGAAAATTTGAAACTTGGTTCGAAAGTTGGGACTTTGGTGCCGAAAGTTGGGAACTTTGTCCCGAAAGTTGGGAACATGGTTCCGAAAGTTCGGATCTTGGTTCAGAAAGATGGGAACTTGGTTGCTAAAGTTAGAAACTTTGTTCGAGAAGTTAGGAATTTGGATCGAAAAGATCGAAATATGGTTCCAAAAGTTGGGAACTTGGTTCTGAAAGTTGGGAACTTGGTTTTGAAAGTTGGGAACTTGGTCCCGAATGTTGGGAACAAGGTTCCGAACGTGGGGAACTTGGTTACGAAAGTCGGGAACTTTTTTCCGACAGTTGAAAACTTGGTTCCAAAAATTAGGAACTTTGTTCTGAAAGTTGGGAACTCGATTTCGAAAGATGAGAACTCGGTTCCAAAAGTTGGGAACTCGGTTCCGTAAATTGGGAAGTTGGTTTCAAAAGTTGGGAACTCGGTTCCGATAGTTGGGAACTTGGTTCTGCAAGCTCGGATCTTGGTCCGGAAGTTCCGATATTGGTTCTGAAAGGTGGAAACTTTGTTTTGAAAGGTGGAAACTTTGTTCTGAAAGGTGGAAACTATGTTCTGAAAGTTGGGAATTTGGTTCGAAACCATCGAAACCTGGATGTGAAAGTGTGAAACTTGATTCCAAATGTTGGAAACTTGGTTCCGAAAGTTGAAAACTTATTTCCGAAAGCTGAGAACATGGTTATGAAATTTGGGAACTAGGTTTGGAAAGTTGGGAACTTGGTTCTAAAAGTTCGAAACTTGGTTTCGATAGATGGGATTTTGGTTCCGAAAGTTCCGAACTTGGTTTTGAAAGTTGAGAACTAGGATCAGAAAATTCGTAACTTGATTCAGAAATTTGTCAACTTGGTTAGAAAAGTTGCAAACTTGGTTCTAAAATTTGAGAACTTGGTTTTGAAAGTTCGAAATTTGGTTATGAAAGTTGGGAGCTTGGTTTCGAAAGTTGGAAACTTTGTTCCGAAAGTTGAAAACTTGGTTTCGAAAATTGGCAACTTGGTTACGAAAGTTCGTTTCTTGGTTCCGAAAGATGGGAACCTGGTTCCGATAGATGGAAAACGTGTTCAGAAAGTTGGGAATTTAATTCAGAAAGATAAACATGGTTTCGAATGTTTGAAACTTTGTTCCAAAACTTAGTAACTTGGTTCCGAAAGTTTGAAACTTGGTTCTGAAAGTTGGAAACGTTGTTCGAAAAGTTGGGAATTTGATTCGAAAAGATCGAAACATGGTTCCAAAAATTTGAAACTTGGTTCCGAAAGTTGGGAACTTGATTCTGAAAGTTGGGAATTCCGATCCGAAACCTGGAAACTCGATTCCGATAGTTGGGAACTTAGTTCCGCACCCTAGGATCTTGGTCCGAAAGTTCGGGTATTCGTTTCGAAAGATGGGAACTTGGTTCCGAAAGGTGGAAACTTTGTTCTGAAAGTTGGGAATTTGGTTCTGATAGTCCGAAACATGATTTTGAAAGTTGGGAACTTGGTTTCGAAAGTAGGGAACTTTGTTCCAAAAGTGGAGAACTCGGTTCTGAAAGTTGGGAACTCGATTCCGAAAGTTGGGAACTCGGTTCGTAAAGTTCGGAACTTGCTTTTGAAAGTTGGGATTTTGCTTCCAAATGTTCGGAACTTAGTTCTAAAAGTTGGAACCTGGTTCGGAAAATTCGGAAATTTTTTCTGAAAGTTAGAAACTTGGTTCCCAAAGTTGGGAACATGGTTTCGAAAACTCGAAACTTGGTCCTAAAATTTGGGAACTTGGTTTCGGAAGTTGGGAACTTCATTCCGAAAGTTGGGAACTTGGTTCCAAAAACTCGAAACTTGGTTATGAAAGTTCGGAACTTGGTTCCGAAAGTTCGGAACTTGGTTCCGAAAGTTCGGAACTTGATTTGGAAACTTGGGATCCTATTTTCGAAAGTTTGGATCTTGGTTGCTAAAGTTAGAAACTTTGTTCCAAAAGTTGGGAACTTGGTTCCGAAAGTTGGGAACTTGGTTCCAAAAGTTCGAAATTTTGTTCTGAAAGTTGGGAACATGGTTTCGAAAGTTGAAAACTTGGTTCAGAAAGATGACAACTTGGTTACAAAAATTCGTAGCTTGATGGGAACTTGATTCTGAAAGTTGGAAACATTGTTCGGAAATTGGGAATTTTATTTCGAAAGACCGAAACATGATTTCGAAGGTTTGAAACTTGGTTCCGAAAGTTGGGAGTTTGGTGCCGAAAGTTAGGAACTTCGTTCTGAAAGTTGGGAACTTTGTCCCGAAAATTGGGAACTTGGTCCGAAAGTTTGGATCTTGGTTCCGAAAAATGGGAACTTGGTTGCTAAAGTTAGAAACTTTGTTCGAGAAGTTAGGAATTTGGATCAAAAAGATCGAAATATGGTTCCAAAAGTTGGGAACTTGGTTCTGAAAGTTGAGAACTTGGTTTTGAAAGTTGGAAACTTGGTCCCGAACGTTGGGAACAAGGTACCGAAAGTGGGGAGCTTGGTTACGAAAGTCGGGAACTTGTTTCCGACAGTTGGAAACTTGGTTCCAAAAATTAGGAACTTTGTTCTGAAAGATGGGAACTCGGTTCCGAAATGTGAGAACTCGGTTCCAAAAGTTAGGAACTCGGTTCCGTAAATTGGGAACTCGGTTTCAAAAGTAGGGAACACGGTTCCGATAGTTGGGAACGTGGTTCTGCAAGATCGGATCTTGGTCCGGAAGTTTCGATATTGGTTCTGAAAGATAGAAACTTGGTTCTGAAATGTGGAAACTTTGTTTTGAAAGGTGGAAACTTTGTTCTGAAAGGTGGAAACTATGTTCTGAAAGTTGGGAATTTGGCTCGAAACCATCGAAACATGGATGTGAAAGTGTGAAACTTGATTCCAAATGTTGGAAACTTGGTTCCGAAAGTTGAAAACTTATTTCCGAAAGCTGGGGACATGGTTATGAAATTTGGGAACTAGGTTTGGAAAGTTGGGAACTTGGTTCGAAAAGTTCGAAACTTGGTTTCGATAGATGGGATTTTGGTTCCGAAAGTTCCGAACTTGGTTTTGAAAGTTGAGACTAGGATCAGAAAATTCGTAACTTGATTCAGAAATTTGGCAACTTGGTTTGAAAAGTTGGAAACTTGGTTCCAAAATTTGAGAACTTGGTTTCGAAAGTTCGAAATTTGGTTCTGAAAGTTGGGAGCTTGGTTACGAAAGTTGGAAACTTTGTTCCGAAAGTTGAAAACTTGGTTTCGGGAATTGGCAACTTGGTTTCGGGAATTGGCAACTTGGTTACGAAAGTTCGTTTCTTGGTTCCGATAGATGGAAATACGTGTACGGAAAGTTGGGAATTTGATTCGGAAAGATTGAAACATGGTTCCGAAAGTTTGAACTTTGTTCCAAAACTTTGTAACTTGGTTCCGAAAGTTGGGAACGTGGTTCCGAAAGTTAGAAACTTGGTTCTGAAAGTTGGAAACGTTGTTCGGAAAGTTGGGAATTTGATTCGAAAAGATCGAAACATGGTTCCAAAAATTTGAAACTTGGTTCCGAAAGTTGGGAACAAGGTTCTGAAAGTTGGGAATTCCGGTCTGAAAGTTGGAAACTCGATTTCGATAGTTGGGAACTTAGTTCCGCAACCTAGGATCTTGGTCCGAAAGTTCGGGTATTGGTTTCGAAAGATGGGAACTTGGTTCCGAAAGGTGGAAACTTTGTTCTGAAAGTTAGGAATTTGGTTCTGAAAGTCCGAAACATGGTTTTGAAAGTTGGGAAACTGGTACCAAAAGTTGGGAACTTGGTTTCGAAAGTAGGGAACTTTGTTCCGAAAGTGGGGAACTCGGTTCTGAAAGTTGGGAACTCGATTTCGAAAGTTGGGAACTCGGTTACGAAAGTTGGGAACTCGGTTCGTAAAGTTCGAAACTTGCTTACGAAAGTTGAGATTTTGCTTCCAAACGTTCGGAACTTAGTTCTAAAAGTTGGAACCTGGTTCGAAAAATTCAGAAATTTGTTCCGAAAGTTAGGAACTTGGTTTCGAAAGTTGGAAACTTGGTTCCCAAAGTTGGGAACATGGTTTCGAAAACTCGAGACTTGGTCCTAAAAGTTGGGAACTTGGTTGCGAAAGTTGGGAACTTGATTCCGAAAGTTGGGAACTTGGTTCCAAAAACTCGAAACTTGGTTCCGAAAGTTCGGAACTTGATTTGGAAACTTGGGATCCTATTTTCGAATGTTTGGATCTTGGTTGCTAAAGTTAGAAATTTTGTTCCAAAAGTTGGGAACTTAATTCCGAAAGTTGGGAACTCGGTCCAAAAGTTGGGAAGTTGGTTCAAAAAGATTGAAACATGGTTCTGAAAGTTGGGAACTTGGTTCCGAAAGTTGGAAACTTGGTTCAGAAAGTTGGCAACTTGGTTACGAAACTTCGTAACTTGATGGGAACGTGATTCTAAAAGTTGGAAACGTTGTTTGGAAATTTGGAATTTTATTTGGAAAGATCGAAACATGATTTCGAAAGTTTGAAACTTGGTTCCGAAAGTTGGGACTTTGGTGCCGAAAGTTGGGAACTTCGTTCTGAAAGGTGGGAACTTTGTCCCGAAAGTTGGAAACTTGGTCCGAAAGTTCGGATCTTGGTTCCGAAAAATGGGAACTTGGTTGCTAAAGTTAGAAACTTTGTTCGAGAAGTTAGGAATTTGGATCAAAAAGATCGAAATATGGTTCCAAAAGTTGGGAACTTGGTTCTGAAAGTTGAGAACTTGGTTTTGAAAGTTGGGAACTTGGTCCCGAATGTTGGGAACAAGGTTCCGAACGTGGGGAGCTTGGTTACGAAAGTCGGGAACTTGTTTCCGACAGTTGGAAACTTGGTTCCAAAAATTAGGAACTTTGTTCTGAAAGATGGGAACTCGGTTCCGAAAGGTGAGAACTCGGTTCCAAAAGTTAGGAACTCGGTTCCGTAAATTGGGAACTCGGTTTCAAAAGTTGGGAACTCGGTTCCGATAGTTGGGAACTTGGTTCTGCAAGCTCGGATATTGGTTCTGAAAGATAGAAACTTGGTTCTGAAATGTGGAAACTTTGTTCTGAAAGGTGGAAACTATGTTCTGAAAGTTGGGAATTTGGCTCGAAACCATCGAAACATGGATGTGAAAGTGTGAAAGTATGAAACTTGATTCCAAATGTTGGAAACTTGGTTCCGAAAGTTGAAAACTTATTTCCGAAAGCTGGGGACATGGTTATGAAATTTGGGAACTAGGTTTGGAAAGTTGGGAACTTGGTTCGAAAAGTTCGAAACTTGGTTTCGATAGATGGGATTTTGGTTCCGAAAGTTCCGAACTTGGTTTTGAAAGTTGAGAACTAGGATCAGAAAATTCGTAACTTGATTCAGAAATTTGGCAACTTGGTTTGAAAAGTTAGAAACTTGGTTCCAAAATTTGAGAACTTGGTTTCGAAAGTTCGAAATTTGGTTCTGAAAGTTGGGAGCTTGGTTCTGAAACTTGGAAACTTTGTTCCGAAAGTTGAAAACTTGATTCCGAAAATTGGCAACTTGGTTACGAAAGTTCGTTTCTTGGTTCCGATAGATGGAAATATGTGTTCGGAAAGTTGGGAATTTTATTCGGAAAGATTGAAACATGGTTCCGAAAGCTTGAACTTTGTTCCAAAACTTAGTAACTTGGTTTCGAAAGTTGGGAAAGTGGTTCCGAAAGTTAGAAACTTGGTTCCGAAAGTTGGAAACGTTGTCGGAAAGTTGGGAATTTGATTCGAAAAGATCGAAACATGGTTCCAAAAATTTGAAACTTGGTTCTGAAAGTTGGGAACAAGGTTCTGAAAGTTGGGAATTCCGGTCTGAAAGTTGGAAACTCGATTTCGATAGTTGGGAACTTAGTTCCGCAACCTAGGATCTTGGTCCGAAAGTTCGGGTATTGGTTTCGAAAGATGGGAACTTGGTTCCGAAAGGTGGAAACTTTGTTCTGAAAGTTAGGAATTTGGTTCTGAAAGACCGAAACATGGTTTTGAAAGTTGGGAAACTGGTACCAAAAGTTGGGAACTTAGTTTCGAAAGTAGGGAACTTTGTTCCGAAAGTGGGGAACTCGGTTCTGAAAGATGCCTAAAAGTTGGGAACTTGGTTGCGAAAGTTGGGAACTTGATTCCGAAAGTTGGGAACTTGATTTCGAAAGTTGGGAACTTGGTTCCAAAAACTCGAAACTTGGTTCCGAAAGTTCGGAACTTGATTTGGAAACTTGGGATCCTATTTTCGAAAGTTTGGATCTTGGTTGCTAAAGTTAGAAACTTTGTTCCAAAAGTTGGGAACTTAATTCCGAAAGTTGGGAACTCGGTTCCAAAAGTTGGGAAGTTGGTTCCAAAAGTTTGAAACTTGGTTCTGAAAGTTGGGAACTGGGTTCCGAAAGTTGGAAACTTGGTTCAGAAAGTTGGCAACTTGGTTACGAAACTTCGTAACTTGATGGGAACGTGATTCTAAAAGTTGGAAACGTTGTTTGGAAATTGGGAATTTTATTTGGAAAGATCGAAACATGATTTCGAAAGTTTGAAACTTGGTTCCGAAAGTTGGGACTTTGGTGCCGAAAGTTGGAAACTTTGTCCCGAAAGTTGGAAACTTGGTCCGAAAGTTTGGATCTTGGTTCCGAAAAATGGGAACTTGGTTGCTAAAGTTAGAAACTCTGTTCGAGAAGTTAGGAATTTGGATCAAAAAGATCGAAATATGGTTCCAAAAGTTGGAAACTTGGTTCTGAAAGTTGAGAACTTGGTTTTGAAAGTTGGGAACTTGGTCCCGAATGTTGGGAACAAGGTTCCGAACGTGGGGAGCTTGGTTACGAAAGTCGGGAACTTGTTTCCGACAGTTGGAAACTTGGTTCCAAAAATTAGGAACTTTGTTCTGAAAGATGGGAACTCGGTTCCGAAAGGTGAGAACTCGGTTCCAAAAGTTAGGAACTCGGTTCCGTAAATTGGGAACTCGGTTTCAAAAGTTGGGAACACAGTTCCGATAGTTGGGAACTTGGTTCTGCAAGCTCGGATCTTGGTCCGGAAGTTCCGATATTGGTTCTGAAAGATAGAAACTTGGTTCTGAAATGTGGAAACTTTGTTTTGAAAGGTGGAAACTTTGTTCTGAAAGGTGGAAACTATGTTCTGAAAGTTGGGAATTTGGCTCGAAACCATCGAAACATGGATGTGAAAGTGTGAAACATGATTTCAAATGTTGGAAACTTGGTTCCGAAAGTTGAAAACTTATTTCCGAAAGCTGGGGACATGGTTATGAAATTTGGGAACTAGGTTTGGAAAGTTGGGAACTTAGTTCGAAAAGTTCGAAACTTGGTTTCGATAGATGGGATTTTGGTTCCGAAAGTTCCGAACTTGGTTTTGAAAGTTGAGAACTAGGATCAGAAAATTCGTAACTTGATTCAGAAATTTGGCAACTTGGTTTGAAAAGATGGAAACTTGGTTCCAAAATTTGAGAACTTGGTTTCGAAAGTTCGAAATTTGGTTCTGAAAGTTGGGAGCTTGGTTCCGAAAGTTGGAAACTTTGTTCCGAAAGTTGAAAACTTGGTTCCGAAAATTTGCAACTTGGTTATGAAAGTTCGTTTCTTGGTTCCGATAGATGGAAATACGTGTTCGGAAAGTTGGGAATTTTATTCGGAAAGATTGAAACATGGTTCCGAAAGTTGGGAACGTGGTTCCGAAAGTTAGAAACTTGGTTCTGAAAGTTGGAAACGTTGTTTGGAAAGTTGGGAATTTGATTCGAATAGATCGAAACATGGTTCCAAAAATTTGAAACTTGGTTCCGAAAGATGGGAACAAGGTTCTGAAAGTTGGGAATTCCGGTCTGAAAGTTGGAAACTCGATTTCGATAGTTGGGAACTTAGTTCCGCAACCTAGGATCTTGGTCCGAAAGTTCGGGTATTGGTTTCGAAAGATGGGAACTTGGTTCCGAAAGGTGGAAACTTTGTTCTGAAAGTTAGGAATTTGGTTCTGAAAGTCCGAAACATGGTTTTGAAAGTTGGGAAACTGGTACCAAAAGTTGGGAACTTGGTTTCGAAAGTAGGGAACTTTGTTCCGAAAGTGGGGAACTCGGTTCTGAAAGTTGGAAACTCGATTTCGAAAGTTGGGAACTCGGTTACGAAAGTTGGGAACTCGGTTCGTAAAGTTCGAAACTTGCTTTCGAAAGTTGAGATTTTGCTTCCAAACGTTCGGAACTTAGTTCTAAAAGTTGGAACCTGGTTCGAAAAATTCAAAAATTTGTTCCGAAAGTTAGGAACTTGGTTTCGAAAGTTGGAAACTTGGTTCCCAAAGTTGGGAACATGGTTTCGAAAACTCGAGACTTGGTCCTAAAAGTTGGGAACTTGGTTGCGAAAGTTGGGAACTTGGTTCCAAAAACTGAAAACTTGGTTCCGAAAGTTCGGAACTTGGTTCCAAAAACTCGAAACTTGGTTATGAAAGTTGAGAACTTGGTTCCGAAAGTTCGGAACTTGATTTGGAAACTTGGGATCCTATTTTCGAAAGTTTGGATCTTGGTTGCTAAAGTTAGAAACTTTGTTCCAAAAGTTGGGAACATAATTCCGAAAGTTGGTAAGTTGGTTCCAAAAGTTGGGAAGTTGGTTCCAAAAGTTTGAAACTTGGTTCTGAAAGTTCGGAACTTGGTTCCGAAAGTTGAAAACTTGGTTCCGAAAGTTGGAAACTTGGTTCAGAAAGTTGGCAACTTCGTTACGAAACTTCATAACTTGATGGGAACGTGATTCTAAAAGTTGGAAACGTTGTTTGGAAATTGGGAATTTTATTTGGAAAGATCGAAACATGGTTTCAAAAGTTTGAAACTTGGTTCCGAAAGTTGGGACTTTGGTGCCGAAAGTTGGGAACTTCGTTTAGAAAATTGGGAATTTTGTCCCGAAAGTTGGGAACTTGGTTCCGAAAGTTCGGATCTTGGTTCCGAAAGATGGGAACTTGGTTGCTAAAGTTAGAAACATTGTTCGAGAAGTTGGGAATTTGGATCAAAAAGATCGAAATATGGTTCCAAAAGTTCGAAACTTGGTTCCAAAAGTTGGGAACTTGGTTTGAAAAGTTGGAAACTTGGTTCCAAAATTTGACAACTTGGTTTCGAAAGTTCGAAACTTGGTTCTGAAAGTTGGGAGCTTGGTTCCAAAGGTTTGAAAACTTTGTTCCGAAAGTTGAAAACTTGGTTCCGAAAATTGGCAACTTGGTTACGAAAGTTCGTTTCTTGGTTCTGAAAGATGGGAACTTGGTTCCGATAGATGGAAAACGTGTTCGAAAAGTTGGAATTTGATTTGGAAAGATCGAAACATGATTTCAAAAGTTTGAAACTTTGTTCCAAAACGTAGAAACTTTGTTCCAAAAGATAGAAACTTGGTTCCGAAAATTGGCAACTTGGTTACGAAAGTTCGTTTCTTGGCTCCGAAAGATGGGAACTTGGTTCCGATAGATGGAAAACGTGTTCGGAAAGTTGGGAATTTGATTTGGAAAGATCGAAACATGATTTCGAAAGTTTGAAACTTTGTTCCAAAACATAGTAACTTGGTTCCGAAAGTTAGAAACTTGGTTCCGAAAGTTGGAAACGTTGTTCGGAAAGTTGGGAATTTGATTCGAAAAGATCGAAACATGGTTCCAAAAATTTGAAACTTGGTTCTGAAAGTTGGGAACTTGGTTTTGAAAGTTGGGAACTCGGTACGAAAGTTGGAAACTTGAATCCAATAGTTGGGAACTTAGTTTCGCAACCTAGGATCTTGGTCCGAAAGTTCGCGTATTGGTTTCGAAAGATGGGAACTTGGTTCCGAAAGGTGGAAACTTTGTTGTGAAAGTTTGGAATTTGGTTCGGAACCATCGAAACATGGATCTAAAAGTACGAAACTTTATTCCAAATGTTGGCAACTTTGTTCGGAATGTTGGAAACTTGTTAGCGAAAGCTGGGAACATGATTATGAAAGTTGGCAACTTGGTTCAGAAAGTTAGGAACTGGGTTCGAAAAGTTCGATACTTGGTTTCGAAAGTTGGGATGTTTGTTTCGAAAGTTCTGAACTTGGTTTTGAAAGTTGGGAACTAGGTTCAGAAAATTCGAAACTTGGTTCAGAAAGTTGGCAAGTTGGTTCGAAATATTGGGAACTTGGTTTCAAAAGTTGAGTTCTTGGTTTCGAAAGTCGGGAACTTGGTTCTGAAAGTTGGGAACTTGGTCCCGAAAGTTCGAAACTTGGTTCTAAAAGTTGGGAGCATAGTTCCGAAAGTTGGAAACTTGGTTTCGAAAGTTGAAAACTTGATTTCGAAAGTTGAAAACTTGATTCCGAGAATTGACAACTTGGTTACGAAAGTTCGTATCTTGGTTCCGAAAGATGGGAACTTGGTTCCAAAAGATGGAAAACGTGTTCGGAAAGTTGAGAAATTGATTCGGAAAGATCGAAACATGGTTCCGAAAGTTTGGAACTTGGTTCCAGAAGTTGGGAACTTGGTTCCGAAAGTTGGAAACATTGTTCGGAAAGTTGGGAATTTGATTTGGAAAGATTGAAACATGGTTCTGAAAGTTGGGAACTTGGTTTCGAAAGTTGGGAACTTGGTTCCAAAAATTTGGATCTTGGTTCCGAAAATTCAGATCTTGGTTCCGAAAGATGGGAACTTTGTTCCAAAAGTTGGAAACTTGCTTTCGAAAGTTGAGTTCATGGTTCCGAAAGTCGGGAAAACTTGGTTCTGAAAGTTGAGAACTTGGTTCGAAAAGTTCGAAAGTTGGGAGCTTGGCTTCGAAAGTTGTAAACTTAGTCCCAAAAGTTGAAAACTTCATTCCGAAAATGGGCAACTTGGTTATGAAAGTTCGTATCTTGGTTCCGAAGGATATGAACTTTTTTCCGAAAGATGGAAATTTGATTCGGAAAGATCGAAATATGGTTCTGAAAGTTGGGAACTTGGTTCCGAAAGTTCAGATCTTGATTCCAAAAGATGGGAACTTGATTCTTAAAGTTAGAAACTTTGTTCGAAAAGTTGGGCATTTGGATCAGAAAGATCGAAACGTAGGGAACTTGGTTACGAAGTTGGAAACTTGGTTCCGAAGGTTGGGAACTTTGAATAGAAAGTTGGGAGCATGGTTCCAAAAGTAGGGAACTTTGTTCTGAAAGTTGGGAATTTGGTTCTGAAAGTTAGGAACTTTGTTTCGAAAGTTGGAAACTCGGTTCAAAAAGTTGGGAACTCGGTTCCGAAAGATGAGAACTCGTTTTCGAAAGTTGGGAACTCGGTTCTGTAAATTGGGAACTCGGTTTCGAAAGTTGGTAACTCGATTTCGCTAGTTGGGAAATTGGTTCCGAAAGCTCGGATCTTGGTCTGAAAGTTCGGATATTATTTCCGAAAGATGAGAACTTGGCTCCGAAAGGTGAAAACTTTGTTCTGAAAGTCGGAAATTTGGTTCGGAATCATCCAAAAATGGATCTGAAAGTACGAAACTTGATTCCAAATATGGGAAACTTATTTTTGAAAGTTGGGAACATGATTATGAAAGTTGGTAACTAGATTCGAAAAGTTGGGATCTTGGATCACAATGTTCGAATCATGGTTTCGAAAGTTGTCATTTTGGTTCTGAAAGTTCCGAACTTGATTTTGATAGTTGGGAGCTAGGTTCAGAAAATTCAGAATTTTGCAACATGGTTCGAAAAGTTTGGAACTTGGTTTCGAAAGTTAAGTTCTTGGTTACGAAAGTCAGGAACTTGGTTCCAAAATTTGAAAACTTGGTTCCGAAAGTTGAGAATTTGGATCGAAAAGATCGAAACATGGTTCTGAAAGTTGAGCACTTGATTCCAAAGGTTGGAAAATTTGTTCTGAAAGTTGGGAAATTACTTCCGAAAGTAGGGAAATTTATTACGAAAGTTGGGAACTTGGTTCCAAAAGTTGGGAAATTACTTCCGAAAGTAGGGAAATTGGTTACAAAAGTTGGGAACTTGGTTCCGAAAGATGGGAACTTGGTTTCGAAAGTTTGAAACTTTCTTCAAAAAGTTGGCAATTTGGTTTGGAAAGATCGAAATATGGTTCTGAAAGTTTGAAACTTGGTTCCAAAAGTTGGGAATTTGGTTCCGAAAGTTAGAAACTTGGTTATGAAAGTTGGGAACTTGGTTTCGAAAGTTCGGATCATGGTTTTGAAAGTTCGGATCTTGGTTGCTAAAGTTAGAAACATTTTTCAGAAAGTTGGGAATTTGGATCAGAAAGATCGAAACATGGTTCCAAAAGTTGGGAACTTGTTTATGAAAGTTGGGAATTTGGTTCCGAAGGTTGGGAACTTTGTTCTGAAAGTTGAAAACATGGTTACGAAAATAAGGAACTCGATTACGAAAGTTGGGAACTCGCTTACGAAAGTTGGGAACTCGGTTCCGAAACTTGGGAACTCGATTCCGATAGTTGGGAACATTGTGCCGAAAGTTGGAAACTTTGTTCTGAAAGTTGAGAATTTGGTTCGTAAGCATCAAAATATGGATTTGAAAGTACGAAACTTGATTCCAAATGTTGACAACTTGGCTTCGAAAGTTGAAAAGTTATTTTCGAAAGCTAGGAACATGGTTATGAAAGTTGGGAATTTGCTTCCGAAAGTTTCGAACTTGATTTTGAAAGTTGGGAACTAGGTTCAGAAAATTCGGAACTTAGTTTCGGATAGTTAGCAACTTGGTTCGAAAAGTTGGGAACTTGGTTTCGAAAGTTGAGTTTTTGGTTATGAAAGTTGGGAACTTGGTTCTGAAAGTTGGGAACTTGATTCCGAAAGTTCGGAACTTATTTTGGATAGTTGGGATCCTATTTTCAAAAGTCGGGAACTTGGTTTCGAAAGTTTGGAACAAGGTTCGGAAAGTTGGAAAATTGGTTCGGAAAGTTCGTAACTTGGTTTCGAAAGTTGGGATTTTGCTTCTGAAAGTTTCGAACTTGATTTTGAATGTTGGGAACTAGGTTCAGAAAATTTGGAACTTGGTTTCAGATAGTTAGCAACTTGTTTCGAAAAGTTGGGAACTTGGTTTCGAAAGTTGAGTTCTTGGTTCCGAAAGTTAGAAACTTATTTCTGAAAGATGAGAACTTGGTTCCGAAAGTTCGGAACTTGTTTTGGAAAGTTGGGATCCTATTTTCGAAAGTCGGGAACTTGGTTTCGAAAGTTTGAAACTTGATTATGAAAGTTCTGAACTTGGTTCTGAAAGTCCGAAATATGGTTTTGAAAGTTGCGAAATTGGTTTCGAAAGTTGGGAACTTGGTTTCGAAAGTTGGGAACTCGGTTACGAAAGTAGGGAACTCGGTTCGGAAAGTTCGGGACTTGCTTTCGAAAGTTGGGATTTTGCTTCCAAATGTTCGGAACTTGGTTCTGAAAGTTGGAACCTGGTTCGAAAAATTAGGAAATTGGTTCCGAAAGTTGGGAACTTGATTTCGAAAGTTGGAAACTTGGTTCCCAAAGTTGGGAACATGGTTTCGAAAACTCGAAACTTGGTCCTAAAAGTTGGGAACTTGGTTTCGAAAGTTGAAAACTTGGTTCCCAAAGTTGGGAACATGGTTTCGAAAACTCGAAACTTGGTCCTAAAAGTTGGTAACTTGGTTCTGAAAGTTGGGAACCTGATTTCGAAAGTTTGTATTAATAATGAAAAAGATGCGTACATGAAAGGTTTAGTAGCCAATCACCCTAGGACAAAAGGGTCGTGAACCTGCGGCATTGCCATCAGCAAGGTCGAGACCCAAAACCCAGTAGTGATGGTCCTGCTACACTAAAACTATAGCAAGCTAAATAAAAAACAACCCCACAGCCCGAGAAAGGCACACTACTCCAATACTCAGATAGAAATGAGTAATAAGCAGTAAATCCCATAGCCCGGGAAAGGCACACAAGTCATGATGACCTAACCTCACAAGAATAAAAATATGCAATAAGCAATAGGTCCCACAGCCCGGGAAAGGCAATATCCAAAACAAATTAATAATCGTCGATTCTCAGGTAATCATCGCGAGTCGGTCGGACTGTTGGCGGTGGGGAGGAGTGGGGGGGGGGGGGGGGGGGGGGGGGGACACGTCCTCTTTTACTCTAAATATCATGAGTGATTGCGCCAACTAGGAGCTCCCAAGTCCTCTTCTGCTCATCATGCATTCTGCGATTCCGTTCAGTCCAGATGTGGTATATCGAAGTGGTGAGTGAGAGTTTCCTATGTTTTATAGCCTCAGAGGATCCCTTAAAGTGGTGGAGAAACCAAGTCTGATAATCAAACCATGTGTTTCTGCGAGGCCTCAGGTTACACCCTTTTAGCACCTCCTCCCAGACTTTATGTGTGTAATCACAATAAAAAAAGATATGATTCAAACTCTCACAAGCATTCTGACAAAGATAGCACATATTTGGGCCTTGCCGACCCCGAGCCTGCATACGATCAAAGGTAGGAAGTCCATTCCAAAAGGCTAGCCAAGAGATAAATGAGTACCGAGGAATGTGATTCTTAAACCAGACCAATTCATGCCAATCAACGTTTGGTTCAGTGGAGACCAAAGTGTCATACACGGATTTGAGAGTGAACTTCCAGGAGGGGGAAGCGTTCCAAAGGATAGAGTCATCGCTATGATAGTCCAAGGTATGAACGTGATGGAGCCGCTGTCAGGCCTCAAAGAGGCAAGAGTGCTGATAACCAGTTATGTCCCATCCACCTGAATGTTTGAGCAGAGCTACTTTGTCCCTAGAGGATACAGGGATGCTATATGGATACCGCTCCACAATATGAATAAGAATGCCATCCGGATGCCAAGGTTCATGCCATAACATTGTGGATCTTCCATTCCCAATCTTGTGTGTGATGTGAGGCTGTGCTACGTGCCTCACATTAAAAATACTTCGCGTCACCCATGAAATCACAGCTGGTGTGCGACGAGTCCAAATAGAGTCCGACCTCAAGAAATTACTATGCATCCATCTTACCCAGAGAGAATCTTTCTTGGAAGAAATGGCCCACACATATCTCATTAAGCATGCTTGGTTAAGCTTCCTAATATTTCTCCAGCCAAGACCGCCTTTTTTCCTTTGGTTTACATACCGAAAGCCAAGTAATCTGATGGTTACATTTTTGAGTTCTGTCAGACCAAAGAAAACGAGCAAGAAGCTGCTCAATACGGATAACAACTTGTTGAGGTAGTGAGAAAGAGGAGCACCAGAATAGTAGTTTCCCCATCAGCACTGACTTAATTAGCTCCAACCGCCCAGCATAAGAGAGACACTTGCTAGTCCATCCATTTATGTTAGCTTCAATACTGTCAAGTAGAGGTTTGCAGTCATGGAAAGAAGGTCTAGTTGACAATAGAGGGACCCCCAAGTATCGGACAGGTAGCGACCCAAATGGCATGCACAGAATATCAGCAATAAAGGACCTCATATCGAAAGAAGCACTTGAGATATACAGATGAGATTTATGATTGCTAGTATGGAGCCCTGAAAATTGATGAAAATGTGCCAGGCAGTCACGAATAGCGGTAGCTGAAGAAGAATCTGCTCTAGAGAAGATGAATAGGTCATCCGCAAACATGAGGTGAGTGACAAGCGGATCCTGACATTTGGGGTGGGGAGAGAAGCAACCCTCAATGACTTTATTATCCAACAGATCAGAGAAGTACTGCATCACCAGGATGAACAGGTAAGGGGCCATAGGACATCCCTATCGTAGGCTTTATGGAGATCAATCTTGATTGCCATACGTATGGGATCATGGTCCAAGTGATATCCAGTCATCAGCTCATGACATAAGGCTATATTCTCATGGATGAGCCGCCCCTTCAAGAAGGCATGTTGGTTTGGTCCAATGAAACCCTCAAGGACCTTTTGAAGTCGATTAGCAAGTATCTTGGAGATAAACCTGTAAATCATCTTGCACACTGAGATGGGCCTATAATCCGCAAAGGTTTCAGGCCTCCTCTTCTTAGGGACCAATGTAATAGAGGTGATGTTAATCTCTCTCAAGAGCTTCTTGGACTTAAAAAAACTTTTGTATGGCTTCCGTAACTGCCGTCCCCGTGATGCCCCAAGTGGACGTGAAAAACTCCTTAGTAAATCCATCAATACCTGGAGCTTTATCATTCGGAGACGTATGAATAGCCTCATATATTTCATGGTTTGAAATTTGTCTTGCCAATAACTCAATGTTTTCCTGCTTGAGCTGCCTATGAGTCTGCAGGATAGAGAAATTCACCTCCTCTTGGGGGGCATTAAAAATACTATTGAAGTAATTGATCGCATCCTGCTCAGCTTGCTCACCATAAACACGCTGGCCAGATTCATTCTGTACATAATGGATTGCATTTGCATTACACCGCTGCTTGAAAGCCCTATAGAAATAGGTTGTATTCGAATCACCCTGATTCAACCATTGAACTCTAGATTTTTGTCTCATAGAGGCCTCCTCCACATCAAAGTAATCTTGTAACTTTCCTCTCACTTCTTTTTCTTGAATGTGTAGGCCCTCATCAGTTGTGTTGTTCTGGATTCTACTTTGAATTACATCAAGACACTCAAGTAGATTCCTTTTTTCAGATATCTCACGGATATGATTCTCAAAAGCCCACTTCTTCAATGCAGTCTTTGTAAATTTGAGTTTCTGAACAAGAGAGAACATAGGAGTGGGTCTCCTCCCATCTCTATAAGAAATCGTGGAAGACCAAGCTGCCTGCACCACCTGTAGAAAATTCGGTCTGGAAATCCACTAGTTGAAGAATTTGAAAGGCCCCTTTCTCTGCTTGATCCTCTGATAATGTAGGACAACCATAGAGTGATCAGAAACACCAGGATTATGAAAAATAGCCTCACTATTTGGGAAGGTGGTTATCCAGTCAGAATTTACAAGCACTCTGTCCAATTTGCACATAATACGATTAGCCCCAATCTGACTATTTGACCATGTGTAATGGCACCCCTTCCAATTCAAATCAGACACACCTAATGTATGGAGATTATCAGAGATCTGAATGGTAGCATTTGTAGGAAAGTGACGCCCCCCAACCTTCTCTGATGCATTAAAAACGGTATTAAATTAAGTCTCCTATAATAAGCCAAGGCCCATGCACCTGATTACGCACCGTTTGGAGTTGCTCCCATAGACATCGCCTATTCTGCTCCTCATTCCTCCCATAAACTGCAGTAAAAAAAAAGTATCTGACGTATTGAGGACTATAATTTTCCCAAAAATAATCTGATCAGAGTCAAACAAAAATTGATAGTCAACTACTGTGTGGTCCCAAGCAATGCATATCCTCCCGTTTGAAGCTGAGTCATGATTAAAATAATACTTCCAACCACCTGTTGTGTCCTGAATAACTCGAGAAGCTTTACCTTGTCTCACCTTTGTTTCAAGAAGCCAAATAGAATTTAACTTGTCCAGCATTATCTTGTTTCGAACTGCCAACCGACGAGTCGAGGAATTTAATCCTCGAACATTCCATGATGCTAAATTAATCATGGCAGATCGTCAGAGGGGGTGCTTGGCCCCCTTTACCACTCACAATTCCTCCCTCTACCACAAAGTTAGCATCATCAACGCTATTTTCATCCTCAACCACGGCTAGGACCTGAAAAGTGTTATGATAACTTGAAGGATCAGCTCTCTTGGCTCTAGAAGGACCATCTGTTGAGGTTACACGTGCACGACTCAGAATAAAAAGATCCGAATTTCTGCCCATACTAGTTGGTCGGTCAGCTGACTGTCTATGATGAAGGGTTTTGAACCCTCTGTTAACATCTAAAGGAACCATGCTATCGCTGCCCTTAACCGATACCAGCCCCGGTTTCTTAGTCATAGTCTCAGGAATCAAGGAAACTTTCCCCGCCTCAGTTTTCTCATCCATATCCACAGTTTGGTTGGAAATTTCCTCCGACCTTCCCCTCGGCTGTTTAGGAACCCAAATAGAGGTCACTCTCTTGATTAAGAGCGGACACTTGGCCTCTACATGACCAAAAGTTGAGCACCTTTCGCACTTCTTTGGTTTCCAATCATATTCTAACTTAACATTGTATTTCACCCCTCTTATAGTGAAGGCCAGATCTTCGAGGAGGTTTGTACTAGCATCCATCTCAACACATATGCGTGCATACCCAATGCGGCTTTTGGAAGCGGTAGGATTATCCATGTACAACGGTCTACCAATGCCACTCAGGATTTTCCCAATAATAAAAGCGTTCCAGAATTCCAAGGGGAGATGATATACCTTCACCCAAATAGGGATAGCAGACAACGATAATTTCTCAATCTTCATTCCAAGAGTCCATCGTCTAAGAACCATCAACTGTCCTTGGATAAACCAAGGCCCTCCTTCTAGAGCAATCATCATATCGTCCTCTTGAGCAAATTTGAACAGAAAAAAGCCTGAAGGAAGAGAATAAGCCTCACATTCTCCTACAGGATTCCACATCGAAATGACTTTTCCTTTGACAGTAGGGAAGTACAGCTTAGCCCCAACAAAATGACCGACAAGAGCATACTTCCAATAATCAATCCCATCTGATAATTCCTCATCCGAGACATCAACCACAAATTCACCATTTATCACTTTAGGCTCTTCAAACTGTAAAGAGCAATCTGCAGTGACATTCTTCGATGAAAACAAGGACGACCACGATTTGGCCCATCATTCTGAACTGTCACATTGTCCCTATAACCCAGAACAGAGTGCATCTCCCCTCGAGGCTCATCGGAATGATTTAATTCCTCCTCAACCAAGGGGTTCTTGCTCAGCCCTTTATTAGGACTACCAAGATGAGGAAAAAAGGTGACATCCGAAATATCAATGCCTTCTTGATCAATAAGGATCGCATCCGATGCTAGAGCAAATTCATCAGAACTATTGCAGCACTGCCTAGTAGGAGGTTCCAAACGAATGCTCTGTCTTGCACCCCTGGCGGTCTTAGAACCCCGCGCCATGCGAGAAAGTGAAGCACGAGCAGCAAGAAGAAGTCGAGAAGGAGACCTGGAATTCGCCACAACAGCAACCAACAAAGGACACAGCAAAACAGATAGAGGGTGCAAAAATAACAAGAACAAGGAATACCAGTGCACAGTGTCAATACCACACAACATGCATGCAAGGAGTAAATGCCGGAAGGAAACACCAATCGAACCAGTTGAACCAGTCACAATGGAGAGGAAATCAAGTAGCAGGAAACACCACCCCGATCACCAACCCAACGCCGAAAAAAAGAAAGGACGACAAAGCTTCTCGATCAGCCGTCGGTTACCAAGGAGTAGACGCCGCCCTAGACAAGGGTAGCCGCCGGCCGGTCGCACCCGCCCAAGGTCTTCGATACAGGGAGAAACCACAAGAATCACCAAAAAACACTCCACCAATCTTCAATCCACATGGAGCAGCGTCGATCCCAAACGCCACTCAGCGTAGAAGACAAAGATGCGACGCGTTTCCAAGATTCAACCGCCCAGCGCAGAAGACCAAGACGCTGGAGTGAAGCTAAATCTGGCAAGACAAAAAGGCAGGAATCACGACGAAAGAGGAACTAAACTCGGGGGATACCTAGGTTTGAAGAAAACCCTAGATCTGTAGATCCGTCGTCGCCCAATGCCACACTTCCGCCTATCAATAGATCCACCGCCAGAGAGAGCCACCGCCAGTCCACTCCGCCTAAGCAACGCCGCCAGTCAAAGGGGATGAACGCCGGAGAGAATGCACTTGAGCCGATCAGGAATCGCTAGGGCGAAAGGATATCCCAATCGCCCAAACAAATTCCCAATCGCCCAAAGAGATGCCCAAACCACCCAAAGTTCTTCCACTGGGAGTAAAACCAATTCCCAAATCGAACAGCCACAAGCCCAGCCGGGTCAAACCAGCTACCACACGAGACAAAGCTTCACCCCAACCTCCCAAACACCCAACTTCTTCCCAGAATGCCCCTCCGCACACCCAAAACACCCAAACACCCTTCCCAGTCGCCACGAGAGCTCAAAAAATTCAAAATTCCTTCCCTAAGAGCCAATATATTCGGGTGCTACTCAAAAAAAAAAAAAAAAGATTTCGAAAGTTGGGAACTTGGTTCCAAAAACTCGAAACTTGGTTCCGAAAGTTGGGAACTCGGTTACGAAAGATGGAAAACGTGTTCGGAAAGTTGGGAATTTGATTCGGAAAGATTGAAACATGGTTTCGAAAGTTTGAAACTTTGTTCCAAAACTTAGTAACTTGGTTCTGAAAGTTGGGAACTTGGTTCCGAAAGTTCAGAACTTGTTTTGGAAAGTTGGGATCCTATTTTCAAAATTCGGGAACTTGGTTTCGAAAGTTTGGAACAAGGTTCGGAAAGTTGGGAACTTGGTTCGGAAAGTTCGTAACTTGGTTTCGAAAGTTGGGATTTTGCTTCCGAAAGTTTCGAACTTGATTTTGAAAGTTGTGAACTAGGTTCAGAAAATTTGGAACTTGGTTTCAAATAGTTAGCAACTTGTTTCGAAAAGTTGGGAACTTGGTTTCGAAAGTTGAGTTCTTGGTTCCGAAAGATAGAAACTTGTTTCTGAAAGGTGCGAACTTGGTTCCGAAAGTTCGGAACTTGTTTTGGAAAGTTGGGATCCTATTTTCGAAAGTCGGGAACTTGGTTTTGAAAGTTTGAAACTTGGTTATTAAAGTTCTGAACTTGGTTTTGAAAGTCCGAAACATGGTTTTGAAAGTTGCAAAATTGGTTTCGAAAGTTGGGAACTTGGTTTCGAAAGTAGGGAACTCGGTTTTGAAAGTTGGGAACTCGATTCTGAAAGTTGGGAACTCGGTTACGAAAGTTGGGAACTCGGTTCGGAAAGTTCAAAACTTGCTTTTGAAAGTTGGGATTTTGTTCCAAATGTTCGGAACTTGGTTCTGAAAGTTGAAACCTGGTTCGAAAAATTAGGAAATTGGTTTCGAAAGTTGGAAACTTGATTCCCAAAGTTGGGAACATGGTTTCGAAAACTCGAAACTTGGTCTTAAAAGTTGGGAACTTGGTTCCAAAAACTCGAAACTTGGTTCCGAAAGTTGGGAACTTGGTTCCAAAAACTTGAAACTTGGTTATGAAAGTTGGGAACTTAGTTCTGAAAGTTCGGAACTTGATTTGGAAACTTGGGATCCTGTTTTTGAAAGTTTAGATCTTGGTTGCTAAAGTTAGAAACTTTGTTCGGAAAGTTGAGAATTTGGATCAGAAAGATCGAAACATGGTATTGAAACTTCGAAACTTGGTTCCAAAAGTTGGGAACTTATTTATGAAAGTTGGGAATTTGGTTCCGAAGGTTGGGAACTTTGTTCCGAAAGTTGGGAAAATGGTTACGAAAGTAGGGAACTCGATTACGAAAGTTGGGTACTTGGTTCCAAAAACTCGAAACTTGATTTTGAAAGTTGGGAACATGGTTCCGAAAGTAAGGAACTCGATTCTCAAAGTTGGGAGCTCGGTTCCGAAAGTTAGAAACTCGGTTTCGAAAGTTGTGAACTCGGTTTCGAAAGATTAGAACTCGGTTACGAAAGTTTCGAACTCGATTACGAAAGTTTCGAACTCGGTTACGAAAGTTGGGAACTTGGTTCGGGAAGTTCGGAACTTGCTTTCTGAAAGTTGGGAACTTGGTTTCTAAAAATTGGGATTTTGATTCTAAATGTTTGGAACTTGGTTCTGAAAGTTGGAACTACATTTGGAAAATTCGGAACTTGGTTTTGAAATTAGGAAACTTGGTTTCGAAGGTTAGGAACATGGTTCCGAAAGTTGGAAACTTGGTTCTGAAAGTTTGGAACTTGTTTTGGAAAGTTGGGATCCTGTTTTCGAAAGTTTGGAACTTGGTTTCAAAAGTTGGGAACTTGGTTCCGAAAGTCCGAAACTTGATTCTGAAAATTGGGAACTCGATTCCGAAAGTTGGGAACACGGTTCCGAAAGTTGGGAACTTGGTTTCGAAAGTTGAGAACTTGGTTCAGAAAGTTGGGAACTCAGTTACCAAAGTTGGGAACTAGGTTACGAAAGTTCGGAACTTGCTTTCGAAAGTTGGGATTTTGGTTCCAAATTTTTGAAAATTGGTTCTGAAAGTTGGAACTACGTTCGGAAAATTTGGAACTTGGTTTCAAAAGTTGGGAACTTGGTTTCGAAAGTTGGGTACATGGTTTTGAAAACTCGAAACTTGCTTCCGAAAGTTGGGAATTTGGTTCCGAAAGTTGTCAACTTGGTTCCGAAAGATGGGAACTTGGTTCCGAAAGTTGGGAACTTGGTTACGAAAGTTTGTATCTTGGTTCCGAAAGATGGGAACTTGGTTTAGGAAGTTGGAAACGTTGTTCGGAAAGTTGGGAATTTGATTCGAAAAGATCGAAACATGGATCCGGAAGTTAGAAACTTGGTTCCGAAAGTTAGGAACTTGGTTCCGAAAGTTGGGAACTTTGTCTTGAAAATTCGGATCTTGGTTCCGAAAGATGGGAACTTGGTTGCTAAAGTTAGAAACTTTGTTCAGAAAGTTGGGAATTTAGATAGAAAAAATCGAAACATGGTTCCAAAAGTTCGAAACTTGGTTCTGAAAGTTCGGAACTTGGTTCCGAAGGTTGCGAACTCTGTTCCGAAAGTTAGAAACTTGGTTCCGTAAGTAGGGAACTTGGTTATGAAAGTTGGGAACTTGGTTTCAAAATTTAGGAACTCGGTTCCGAAAGTTGGGAACGCGGTTCCGAAAGTTGGGAACTCGAAAAGTTCGTAACTTGCTTTTGAAAGTTGGAATTTTGGTTTCAAATGTTTGTAACTTGGTTCTGAAAGTTGGAACTACATTCCAAAAATTCAGAACTTAGTTTCGAAAATTGGGTTCTTGGTTTCGTAGGTTAGGAATATGGTTCCGAAAACTCGAAACTTTGTTTTAAAAGTTGGAAACTTGATTCCGAAAGTTCAGAACTTGTTTTGGAAAGTTGGCATCTATTTTTCGAAAGTTGGGAACTTGGTTCTGAAAGTTCGAAACTTTGTTCTAAAAGTTGGGAACTTGGTTTCGAAAGTTGGGAACTCGGTTCGGAAAGTTTGGAACTTAGTTTCCAAATGTTCAGAACTTGGTTCTGAAAGTTGGAACTAGGTTCGGAAAATTCGGAAATTGGTTTCGAAAGTTGGGAACTTGGTTCCGAAAGTTGAGAACATGTTTCCGAAAACTCGACACTTGGTTCTGAAAGTTGGTAACCAGGTTCCTAAAGTTGGGAACTTATTTCCGAAAACTCTAAACTTGGTTCTGAAAGTTGGGAACTTGATTCTGAAAGATCAGAGCTTATTTTGAAAAGTTGGTATCCTGTTTTCGAAAGTCGGGAACTTGGTTTCAAAAGTTGGCAACTTTGTTACGAAAGTTGGGACCTTGGTTCCGAAAGTCCGAAACTTGGTTTCGAAAGATGGGAACTTGGTTTCGAAAGTAGGGAACTTGGTTCAGAATGTTGGGAACAAGATCCTATTTTCGAAAGTCGGGGACTTGGTTTCGATAGTTGGGAACATGGTTCCGAAAGTCCGAAATTTGGTTCGAAAATTTGGAAACTTTGTTTGGTAAGTTCGGTTCTTGTTTTCGAAAGTCGGGAACTTGGTTCCAAAAGTTGAGAACTTGGTTACGAAAGTTGGAAACAGTTCTGAAAGTTGGGAACACGGTTCCGAATGTTGGGAACTTGGTTCCAAAAGTTGGGAACTTTGTTCCGAAAGTTGGGAACTCGGTTCAGAAAGTTGGGAACTCGGTTCAGAAAGTTGGGAACTCGATTACGAAAATTGAAAACTTGGTTCAGAAAGTTCGGAACTTGCTTTCGAAAGTTGGAATTTTGGTTCCAAATGTTTGTAACTTGGTTCTGAAAGTTGGAACTACGTTCGGAAAATTCGGAACATGGTTTCGAAAGTTGGGAACTTGGTTCCGAAAGTTGGGAACATGTTTCTGAAAACTCGGAACTTGGTTCTGAAAGTTGGGAACCTGGTTTCGAAAGTTGGAAACCTGGTTCCGAAAGTTGGAAACCTGGTTTCGAAAACTCTAAACTTGGTTCTGAAAGTTGGGAACTTGTTTCTAAAAGTTCAGAAAATGTTTTGGAAAGTTGGGATCCTATTTTCGAAAGTCGGAAACTTGGTTTCAAAAGTTGGGATCTTCGTTACGAAAGTTGGGACATTGGTTCCGAAAGTCCGAAACTTGGTTCTGAAAGTAGGGAACTTGGTTCCGAAAGTCCGAAACTTGGTTCTAAAAGTTGGGAACTTGGTTCCGAATGTTTGGAACTTTGTTTCGAAAGTTGGAAACTTGGTTTCAAAAGTTGGAAACTTGATTTCAAAAGTTGCGAACTTGGTTCAGAAAGTTAGAAACTTGGTTTAGAAAATTGGGAACTACGTTACGATAGCTGGGAACTAGGTTCGGAAAGTTCGGAACTTAGTTCGAAATCTGCTTTCGAAAGTTGGGACTTTGGTTCCGATAGTTCGACACTTGTTTCTGAAGGTTGGGAACTTGGTTCAGAAAGTTGGGATTTTGTTTCTGAAAGTTTGAAAATTGGTTCAGAAAGTTTGAACTAGGTTCGAAAAATTCAGAACTTGATTTAGAAAGTTGGCAACTTGGTTTGAAAAGTTGTGAACTTGGTTTGGTAAGTTCGGAACTTGTTCCTGAAAGTCGGGAACTTAGTTCCGAAAGTATGGAACTTGGTTACGAAAGTTGGAAACTTAGTTCCAAAAGCTCGAAACATGGTTTTGAAAGTTGGGAACTTGGAACCAAAAGTTGGGAACTTGGTTTCGAAAGTTGGAAACTTCGTTCCGAAAGTTGGGAACTTCGTTCCGAAAGTTGTGAACTTCGTTCTAAAAACTTGAAACTTGATTCTAAAAGTTGGGAACTTAGTTCCGAATGTAAGGAAGATAGTTTTGAAAATTGACAACTTGGTTATGAAAGTTGGGAACTTAGTTCAGAAAGTTTGCAAGTTGTTTCAAAAAGTCGGGAACTTGGTTTCAAAATTTTAGAACTTGGTTATGAAAGTTGGGAAATTGGTTCCGAAAGTCAAAACTTGGTTCTAAAAGTTGGGAACTTGATTTCGAAAATTGGGAACTTGGTTTCGAAAGTTGCGAACTTGGTTCCGAAAGTTATGAACTTGGTTCCGAAAACTCGAAACTTGGTTCTAAAAGTTGAGAACTTGGTTCTGGAAGTTGGGAACATGTTTTGAATAGTTGGGATCCTATTTCCGAAAGTCGGGAACTTGGGTTCGAAAGTTGGGAACTTGGTTCTTAAAGTTGGAACTTTGTTCCAAAAGTTCAGAACTTCCTTTCGAAAGTTCGGATTTTGGTTCCAAATGTTCGGAACTTGGTTCTGAAAGTTGGAACTACATTCGGAAAATTCGAAACTTGGTTACAAAAGTTGGCAACTTGGTTCCGAAAGTTCGGATCTTGGTTCCGAAGGATGGGAACTTGGTTCCAAAAGATGAGAACTTGGTTCTGAAAGTTGAAAACTTTTTTCGGAAAGTTAGGAATTTGGTTCGGAAAGATCGAAATATGGTTCCGAAAGTTTGAAACTTGGTTCCAAAAATTGGGAACTTGGTTTCGAATATTGGGAACTTGGTTACGAGAGTTGGGAACTTAGTTTCGAATGTTGGGAACTTGGTCCCGAAATTTGGAAACTTGGTTCGGAATGTTTGAATCTTGGTTCCGAAATTTGGGAACCTAGTTGCTAAAGTTAGAAACTTTCTTTGAAAAGTTGTAAATTTGGATTGGAAAGATCGAAACATGGTTCCGAAAGTTGGGAACTTGGTTTCGAAAGTTGGGATTTTGGTTCTGAAAGTTGGAACTATGTTCGGACAATTCGAAACTTGGTTCAGAGAGTTGGCAACTTGGTTCGAAAAGTTATGAAATTGGTTTTGTAAGTTGGGATCTTGTTTCCGAAAGTCGGGATCTTGGTTTCGAATGTTGAGAACTTGGTTACGAAAGTTTGGAACTTGTTCAGAAAGTTGGGAACACGATTCTGAAAGTTGGGAACTTGGTTCCGAAAGTAGAGAACTTGGTTCCGAAAGTTGGGAACTTGGTTTCGAAAACTGGGAACTTGGTTTTGAAAGTTGGGAACTTGATTTCAAAAGTTGCGAACTTGATTTCAAAAGTTGCGAACTTTTTTCCGAAAATGCGAAATTTGCTTCTGAAAGTTTGTTACTTGGTTTCGAAAGTTGGAAACTTGTTTTGAAAAGTTGGGATCCTATTTCTGAAAGTTGGGATGTTATTTTTGAAAGTTGGGAACTTGGTTACAAAAGTTGGAAACTTGGTTCCGAAAGTACGAAACTTGGTTCTAAAAGTTGAGAACTTTGGGAACTTATTTTCGAAAGTTGGGAATTTGATTTCGAAAGTTGGGAACTTTGTTCCGAAAACTCGAAACTTAGTTCTGAAAGTTGGGAACTTGGTTCTGAAAGTAGGGAGCTTGTTTTGGTAAGTTGGGATTCTGTTTCAGAGAGTCGGGAACTTGGTTTGGAAAGTTGAGATTCTTTTTCAGAGAGTCGGGAACTTGGTTTGGAAAGTTGGGAACTTGGTTTAGAAAGTTAGCAACTTGGTTCAAAATGTTGGGAATTTGTTTGGTAAGTTGAGAACTTGGTTCCGAAAAATGAGAACTTGGTTACGAAAGTTGGGAACATAGTTCCGAAAGCTCGAAACTTAGTTCTGAAAGTTGAGAACTTGGTTACGAAAGTTGGGAACATAGTTCCGAAAGCTCGAAACTTAGTTCTGAAAGTTGAGAACTTGGTTCCGAAAGTTGAGAACTTTGTTTTGAAAGTTGGTAACTTGGTTCCGAAAGTTGGGAACTTGGTTTCGAAAGTTGAGAGAACATGGTTCCGAAAACTCGAAATTTGGTTCTGAAAGTTGGGAACTTGGTTTCGAAACTTGGGAACTTGGTTTCAAAACTTGGGAACTTAGTTCCAAAAACTCGAAACTTGGTTATGAAAGTTGGGAACTTGGTTCCGAAAGATGGGATCCTATTTCCAAAAGTTGAGAACTTGGTTAAGAAAGTTTGGAACTTGGTTCTGAAAGTTGGGAACTAGGTTCAGAAAGTTGACAACTTTGTTCTGAATGTTTGGAACATAGTTCCGAATGTTGGGAACTTGGTTCCGAAAGTTGAGAACTTGGTTTCGAAAGATGGGAACTTGATTCCGAAAATTGCGAACTTGGTTACGAAAGTTGGGAACTTGGTTCCGAAAGTTGGGAACTTGTTTTGGAAAGTTGGGATCTTGTTTCCGAAAGTCGGAAAGTTGGTTTCGTAAGTTGAGAACTTGATTCCGAAAGTTTTTTTTTTGCAACAAGGCAAGAGTATTTGTATTGATAATGAAAGAAAAATGTGCACATGACTAGTTCAGTAGCCAATCACCCTAGGACAAAGAAGTTGCGAACCTCACCTTCGGCATTGCCATCAGCAAGGTTGAGACCCAAAACGTAGATGTGATCGTCCCGCTACAATAAAACGTAGCAATCTAGCAATAAAAGCAATTCCATAGCCCGGGAAAGGCACAAGTCAAAAATGAGAATATGCAATAATCACTAAGTCCCACAACTAAGTCTCATCATTGTCTTGCATCCCTAATGATGTCGCCAGTCCTCTTCTTCAAGGTGTCATCTAGTATATTTTCGGCGAGGGCCTCCAAAGATAGTCGTTCCTCCTCATGCATGCGTCAATTGCGCTCTCTCCATAAATGATAAATAGTGGTAGTAAGAAGAAGCTTTCTCATTATTTTAGCATCAGAAGAACCACCAAAGTGATGTAGAAACCAAGGCATACAGTCTGTCAGGGAATGCCTGAAAGGTATCAATTTGAGTACCTTCCGCCATATCCTTTGAGAGTATGAGCAACCTAGAAGAATATGATCTATACTCTCGCTATCTTCTCGACATAAGTAATAAATGTTCGGGCCTTGCTTAACCCATCCACGCATGCGGTCGAATGTGGGAAGCCGCCTCCAAAAAGCCAGCCAAGAGATGAAGGAGAATCGAGGAATGTGGCCTTTAAACCATAGCAGATTATGCTAAGCTACATCAGGTTCAGTGGATGTCAGTTTGTTGTAAGCCGACTTGTTGTAAGTCCAAAATATGATATCACACCCATGTCTATCATGTGTAATAACCTGCTACAGGTTTTGCCATACGTCAAATAGACACGAATGCTGGAATCCAACCGTGTTACACCCTTCAGGAGATAGAATATCAGATACAAGATGAGTAGAGAGAACGGGGATGCTATAAGGGTATCGTCTGACATCGTGGTACAAAATTCCTTCCGGGTGCCATGGGTCGTGCCAAAGCCGGGTGCCTTCGCCATTACCTATCTTATGAATAATGAAGAGCCGAGCAAGGTATCTGGCGCTGAAGATGCTTCTTGTCACCCAGGAAGGTGCAAAAGGAGTCTGGCGAGTCCAAATTGAGTGTTCCCTCAAGTAATTGCTATGAATCCATTTCACCCAAAGAGAGTCCTTCTTTGATGCAATGGCCCATATATATCTCATCATACATGCCTAGTTAAGTTTCCTGATGTTTTTCAGCCCCAATCCACCTTTCTCCTTAGGTTTGCAAACGGAGAGCCAGGCTATGCACTGGTTACATTTGGAAGATCTACCAGACCAAAGGAAACGAGCCAATAGTTGCTCAATGCGGATAATAACCTGTTGAGGGAGAGAAAAAGAAGAACACCAATACAAGACCTTCCCCATTAGAACAGATTTGATAAGTTCCAGGCGGCCTGCAAAAGAGAGACATTTGCTCGTCCATCCATTGATTTTTGAAGCAATGGTATCCATCAAGGGCTGGCAGTCCTGGAATGAGGGCCTAGACGATAGTAAAGGAATTCCCAAATAGCAGATCGGAAGAGAACCAAAGGGCATGTCCAACACTAAAGCAATAGATGTCCGCAGCTCCAGGGAAGCGCCAGAGGTGTAAATGTGTGATTTTAAGTTGCTAGTACGCAGTCCAGAGACTTGATGAAAGTGGTCAAGGCATTCTTTTAGAGTTTTAGATGACATAATATCTGCCCTGGAGAACAAAAATGGATCATCAGCAAAAGTAAGGTGAGTGACAAGTGGAGTATGACACCTGTGAAGGGGAGTAAGCCGACCAGACACTACTTGATCATCCAAGAGATCTGAAAAATATTGCATCGTAAGAATAAACAGGTAAAGCGCCATAGGACAGCCTTGCCGAAGACCTCTACTACTCTGAAAAAACCCACAACTTGTGTCATTCATGCTGATTGTAAACTTAGGATTAGAAATGCATGCTCTGATCCAACTGACCATAACCCTAGGGAAGCCATATTGTCTCAACAATTCAAGTAGGAAATCCCATCTGATAGAGTCGTAAGCCTTGTGTAAATCAATCTTGACTGCCATTCTGGGCGGACCGTGCTGCAGGTGATATCCTGTCATAAGCTCATGACAAAGAGCAATGTTCTCATATATAAGGCGGCCTTTTAGAAAAGCATGCTGGTTTGGACCAATAAAGTCGCCTAGGACCTTTTGCAGCCTACTAGCAATGATTTTAGAAATAAATCGATAGATCATTTTGCATACCGATATGGGCCGGAAGTCTGAGAAAGTCTCAGGGCGCTGCTTCTTAGCCACTAAAGTAATGGAAGTGATATTGATTTCCTGCAAGAGGCACTTGGAATCAAAGAAACTCTGGATAGCACTAGTGACATCCTCCCCAATAGCTTCCCACGTAGCAATGAAGAATTCCTTTGTAAAACCATCAATACCTGGAGCTTTATTATTAGGTGATTGCCTAATAGCATCTAGGATCTCCTGAACAAGTATTGGTTTCTCCAAAAGCTCAATACTTTCTTGTTTCAATCTTCTATGGATCTTGAACCCAGAGAAATCTACACATTCAAAAGGGGCATTAAACAAGTTTTTTAAAAAATTCACCGCTTCTTGGTTCACCTGATCACCATAAATTCACTGTCCAGAATCATTCACAATAGAGTGGATCGCATTCTTGTGGCATCTTTGTTTAAAGGCCCTGTAGAAGAACTTAGAGTTAGAATCCCCCAGTTTGAGCCATTGAACTCTAGATTTCTGCCTCAAGCTTGCTTCTTCACTATTTAGGAAAACCTGTAGCTGACCCCTGAGATCTCTTTCCTCACTGTGTAGAGTAGCGTCAAAGGGACTCTGCTGAATGTGAGTTTGTAATACTTCAAGCTTCTCAATTAATTGCCTCTTTTCCAAAAGTGTCCCGTATGTGATTATTATAGGCCCAGTGTTTGAGAGATCGCTTGGTATTCTTAAGCTTTTGGACAAGGGAAAACATAGGTGTGGGTTGTCTATTATCTCTGCAATTCACAAGCTGAGACCAAGCCTCTTTAACTACATTCAGAAAATCAGGTTTAACAATCCACTGATTGAAAAACTTAAAAGGGCCTTTTCTACTTTCGGGTTTCTGCCAGTGAAGCACAGAAAGAGAATGATCAGAGACAATTGGGTTATGGAAGACAGCCTCACTATCTGGGTATGTAGAAAGCCAGTCTGCGCTCACAAGAACCCTATCCAACTTGCACATTATCCTGCTATACCCAATCTGATTATTTGTTCAGGTGTATTGGCATCCTGTCCATTTAAGATCCGAGAGCTCTAATGTATCAATGTAATCAGCTATCTAAATAGCAGCCAACGGAGGGAAGTGCCGCCCCCCTACTTTCTCCGAAGAGTTAAATACGGTGTTAAAATCGCCCATGATAACCCACAGACCATCAACTAAGAGACAGAGTGCAAGCAATTGGTCCCACATCCGGCGTCTGTCTAGCTCTTCATTTCTCCCATAGACCGCAGTGAAGAAAAATGAAATATCAGAACCAAGCAAGGTAGCCTTTCCAAAGATTGTCTGATCTGATTCAGAAATAATATGATAATCCATCACGGTAGGGTCCCATGCTAAGCAAATGGGGCCATTTGATGCCGAGCTGTGGTTGAAGAAGTATTTCCATCCTCCAGTGACAGATTCAATAATTTGAGATGCTTTATTCCTCTTTACCTTTGTTTCAATAAGCCAAGCAGAATTGAGGTTATTCGATCTGATGCTGCTACGCACTGCAACTCTCCGTGACGAGGAGTTTAATCCTCGCACATTCCACGCTGCGAGATTAAACATGGGGAGGTGCTGAAGGAGGTGCTCAGCCCCCCTCTATCAAGAGTTATCCCCCACTTATCTGTACCAAATAGTGCATACTCATGATCAGTTACTGCACATTCACCTTCTTCTAGGGCCTGAAAGGTATTACTTGTCTCTACATGTCCGTCACCCTGCTTTTCAATGCATCGGGCACCCTCTAAAATTTTCCTTTTAGTGGAGGAGTTATACGGCGTGACCCCAGAAGACCGCACTTGTGCAGCACTCGACCAGGGCTCTATTGAGGAACCCTGAGGCCTCTCAATAGTCTCATGTTTCTTGCTGGTTTCACCCTTTTCATAACGTGTCACTTCAGAATTCTTACATTGAGGGAACTCATTAACAAATCTATCCGAGGTAGGCTTCTTAGGAACCCATTTAGGTGCCACCTTTTTGACTATGGAGGGGCATCTATTGTCAGAATGATCGAAGGTAGAGCACCGAGAACATCGGCTTGGCTTCCAATCATATTCCAGATGGATCTCATACTTTACATCTCTAACTGTGAAACAAAGGCTGTCTGGGAGGCCATCTCCAACCTCCATCTCAATGCAGATGCAAGCATACCCTATCCGACTCTTACTAGCTGTAGGTTTGTCCATGTCAAGAGGCTTTCCAAGTCGACTCATGACTTTTCCAGTAATTGATGCACTCCAGAATTCCAATGGCAGATCATGAATTTTAACCCATAGAGGAATGGATGACAGTGATTCCTTCTCAAGCTTCATACCAGGTGACCATCGTTTAAGCAGTAAAATCTTCCCTTGGATGAACCAAGGTCCTCCTTCCAAAGCTGAGAGCATATCCTCCTCCTGAGAAAACCTGAAGAGGAGAAAACCACTAGGGAGGGAGAAAGCCTGAAGTTCACCTTTTGGACGCCATAACATCAATATTCGCTCTTTAATGGTAGGGAAAAATGGTTTAGCACCGATAAAATGGCCAACTAGTGCAAACCGCCAGTGACCAACCCTAGCATCTAGCTCCTCATCAGACCTTACAAAAGATTTGCAGAAATTGCAACTAGGAGAGTCATCCTCAAAGACTGCTACTGTTCCTAAGCTTAAAGGAAAACTTTACGTCTTTAAGGATCCCAAATTAATTTTGAAAGAAGAAAAGGCCAAAATTCGAAAATGAGTATCGGTTAGCCAGCCGATTAAGACACTCAGCTCAAAGAAGACTTTCCCCCCGATCCACTGGACAGAACTTCCGTCGAAGTTTAGAGTCTCAGCTTAATCCTGAGGCAGAACTATTAGTCTCGCAATACCAGAGAGCTCAACAAGTGCCTGCAGAAATCTTATATCAAGCAGGATGGGCTGAACGTCAACAGATCAAAGTTACAACCGACTGACTCAAGAAGGCCTTCAACATCTCCATATGGGGATGATCATGGTAAGACTACAGACCCTGCATCGCAGAAATGTAATCTGCGAATTGGACCATTAAGGCTCCATCAGATCTGGTTTGTATGCTTGCTGCTTGGGGGTTCTGTGGATTTGGGAGTACACTTCGCCCGTGATTGCAAAGGCAAACGAGGAAACATTGCACGTGCAGCAGTAGTTGAGAACTTGGATTTAGCAGACGACTGGGATGTCGTATCAGTCGATTTAGATGAACCTAACAGTGAAGGCATCTGTTCCTTCTCAGAAGGAGAGTCAGGCCTTGCTACCAAGCTCTCCATAGATTGTGGAGATTATCCCTTTGAAACAGCGTTTGTTATTATTACCGAGCCAGATACTGAGCCAGAAAAATCATGGCGAGCCAAAGTCACTCTTCCAACCAATATGCTTCCCATCAATATGCTCAAAGTTGATGAGGACTCCAGTGCCTGTAATATAATCCAAAAAGTTCAACCATCTAACTCTGGATGGTTTTGTTGAAGCTGACTTGTTATAGAAGCTAATTATAGCCTGACAGTCAGTTCGTAGGGTGATTTCTTTCTGATCTAGATAGTGAATTTTTAGAGACCTTAAAGTTTCAATGCAGGCGAAGATCTCAGCGTCTATGGCTGACTTGGTAACAGGGAATTTCCCGCTTGCATATGCACAAACTTTCTCAGTACTCATTTTCGAATTTTGGCCTTTTCTTCTTCCAAAATTAATTTGGGATCCTTAAAGACGTAAAGTTTTCCTTTAAGCTTAGGAACAGTAGCAGTCTTTGAGGATTTAGGGTTTAGGGTTTAGGGTTTAAACTGCGGATTCGTGCTTCTCGAATAGATCGCGGGTTACGTCGAACGCTGGAGCTAGTCGAGGAATAACTCAGAGAAGGAATAACACAGAGAAATTTTTGAAGGCTTAAAAGCTTTGATTGATTAATAACTTCAGAGAAAATAGTACAGTGGGAGAAGTAGAACTGCTTCGTTAGGCGAAGTCTGCTCTGCAACTCCTTAGTCGCATGCTTATATAGACAAGTAAGAAGTCTCTCGAAGAGGCTCAATAAGTGAGTGCGGGTGCACATGGGGCCCCATCGTCCACTCAAATACTGGCTTTCTACAGTGGAGAATCTTCTTTACAACTAGTGGTATGACTTTCCACGACTAGTAGTACTGTACATGAACCTTTCCAGCATGAAAGGTGGTGTATTATTGTCCTTGCTTAGCTTTTCTGGATTCCCTTTGTCGGTCTTATCTTCATATTTCAGATATGAGCGAATCTGATGTTACAGTAAGCATTACTGGTCCTGCTACTAGTGATCATCTTATGGCAAGACTCCAGGTTTTGAATATGGTGTGTCAGTGGCCCAAGTGCATCTTCTGAATAGTTGTCGTTTACAGCAGCTTGTTCCAGTCGGGCCTTTTGCAAATAGGCCATTGCCAGTAATGTTTCTAATTCTGTCAAGACCTTCTGGGTTTGTTGTTGGTGGATTTCTAGAATCTTGAAAGCCCATTCATCCATTTCATCTAGTGAATAAATTTCTCTGTACATCAGGTTGCACGTGAGTTCTTCCATTTCATCTAACCCATGGGATCCTGCTAGAACGGCCCAATGCTGGGCGGTCATAATGGCTCTTTTTGTGGTGGCATAAGTTCTTCTGCATTTGTCCGCCAGCTGTTTTAGCTTGTCAAGGATCATCTGAAACAAACAAACAAATATTAGATAACTTAGGATATTGTTTTAAGGGGTTTCCTATTCCCCTGCGAATATTTGTTATCGGGGTCTTCGCTTCCCCGGAGTGATGGTGCTTATTCTTCGGTAGCGGGATACTTCCCTTTCCTGAGAGTCTCAGGATCCCGCTCAATCATACTATCTTGTTCTTGATCAGGAGCTCCTTGTTCTTCATTAGGAGTTCCGTCATTGAAGAAGGCCTTGTACTTCTTTATGAGTTTCCCCATAGCGTTTTTGAACAGTTTGTCTTCTTCTATGTATCTGTTGTGATCTATCAATCTTTCCTGTTGAATCAGTGTTGTGTCGGCCGCCCTTTCTCGGGCTCTAGAACATTCCGGCTGTTCTATTATCTCAAGCCTTTCAACTTGTTGAAGGACTTCTTCATTCTCTGCTAGTTCAGTCCAATAAGGGATGTTAGCCCAGTGAGGCAGCGTGTTTTGACGCTGCGCTTCAGGCTTTAATTGGTCCAGTCGTTCTTCCTTTTGTCTTCGTTCTCTTAGATCGTTGATGAAGTCATCATAGGTGGGAACTTCGTTCATCCTTATTGGTGAGCCATAGTAGAAACTGGCTTCAGGGTAGTACTCGTAGTACTCATAATGTCTGTTTGTCATCTCTTCCATAAGGATGCTGATTGCTTCATCATTGTCATCAAGGTTGTCATTAGTTTCATCATCCCAAGCTATGACCGTCATTAGTGTTGTGTGGGTCAAAAGAGTTGCACTAATTTGGTTGACTGCCTTGCTCAGTTGACTAATTATTCTGGGAGGAGGTTGGTTTTCTCGTACCTCCTTTAATGCTTCTTCAAGTTGTCTGAGATATTGTTCTGTAGATTCCTCTGGTTCTTGGATTTGAATCAAACTTACTGTAAGCCTGGATAATGCGTCTGCCAATGAGTTTTGCTTCCCATCAATATGCTCAAAGTTGATGAGGACTCCAGTGCCTGTAATATAATCCAAAAAGTTCAACCATCTAACTCTGGATGGTTTTGTTGAAGCTGACTTGTTATAGAAGCTAATTATAGCCTGACAGTCAGTTCGTAGGGTGATTTCTTTCTGGTCTAGATAGTGAATTTTTAGAGACCTTAAAGTTTCAATGCAGGCGAAGATCTCAGCGTCTATGGCTGACTTGGTAACAGGGAATTTCCCGCTTGCATATGCACAAACTTTCTCAGTGCTTCGAGGGTCATTTTTCCGGGGTTTCCACTTGCAGACCCCTCCCCACCCTTCCATGCAGCCATCGGTTTCCAGGATGATATAGGATCGTGGGGCTGGTAATTCAAGGTCCGGAAGTGATTGGACAATTTCCTTTATCTTGGATATAAGTTGAATATCTGAAGGTTTCAGTCTCTTGTCCCCCTGGGGTCCAGTCTTGGAGTATAATGGACCGAGGAGAGTCCCCAGGTTTGGGATGTAAGCCCTAGCATAATTCAGGAGTCCTAACCAGGATCTCATGCCAGTCTTACTCTTGAGTTGTTCTATGTCGAAGCTGATGATTTTCTTGATAATGTGGGGCTGTAATTTAATTTTACTATCACCAATGATAGCCCCCAAAAATTCAATCTCCCGTGTTGTAATCTTGATTTTCGAAGGGGATAATACCAATCCCCATTTTTCACATATCTTTAGCATCGCTTCAAGATGCTTTGCATGTAATTTCTCATTCTCAGAGAACACCAGAATATCGTCAATGTAAACTGCGATGAAAGCGTCTGTTCCTGCGAAACATTGATCCATCTTTCGTTGGAAGATTGCAGGTGCATTCTTGAGGCCAAATGGCATGACCAGCCATTCAGAAAGGCCTCCAGGAACTATAAACGCAGTCCACGGAATTGACTCAGGGTCCATGGCCACCTGATGAAAACCACTCTTCAGATCGAACTTCGAAAAGATTTTACTATTTCCGATCTTCTTCAGGATAGTATTGATACCAGGTAAGCTATACTGATCTTTGTGAGTATTATCATTGAGGGTTCGATAATTGAAAACCATTCTTTCCTTACCTTTGACTTCCTTTCCTGTGACGGGATCAATACTAGTGCCAGAATTTACCATAATTGCCATAGTTCTATGTCGACTTGTATTGGGCCGAATGGCCCCAATCTGAAGAAGTGTTTTGACGTGTCTGTCATATTGCTCCTTCATGAGCGGAGTAACGTGCTTAAGAGGTTTGTCTTGTATTGTCAGATCTGGATTTATAATATCCAGCTTGCAGGTTACTTGATTTTTGGCCCAGTGTTGGGCCGGGTTTTCTCCAATATAGCCCTGTTCTCTTAATCTATCCAAGAGTGGGCTAAACTTTTGCTTAAAACTGGCTGATTCTTTGAAATTATCATAAGTCACAGCATTTTTTACTTCCAAATATTCATCTTCTGAAAGGCTGAGTTCTTCAATAGTGGCTGAAGCTGTGATTTCGGTGTCAAGCCTGGTTGTAATTGTGGTTACTTTCTTGTAGAAAGTAACAGTTTGCTCTTCTATTCGGACACCTCCTTGCATGGCCCGAATGAAGTTACATCCGATTAACATTTGAATACCATCTCTTTTCCCCATTGGAAAAGCATACGTGAAAGGAATTTTGAATTTATTTTCTTCGATGGTCATCAGTCCACCTTTCAACTTGTATCTTGCTGTCTGCTGGGAATTAACCCCGTTGATCTGAATGGGGTACGCACTTTGCTCAAATGCTTCGGCCGGTATAGAGTCTTGATCTATGCAACATACCGTAGCTCCAGTATCCAGAATGGCCTGTACCTTGAATTGTTTTACGTCAGGGATATCCATAATGATTTCCATGTTGTAGAGTCTATTCAAGACTCGACGTCCTTTATAAATCCCTTGGTAAATGGACTTAATTTCTTCTTCATCAATGGCTTCAAGGGCAGCTTTGGAAGCTGATTCTCTAAAACTTATCCCAGTGTTTTTCATTATTATCTCTTCGTCGTTGTCTATCCAAGGAGCTTTTCCTTTCTGTTTGTCAATCTGTAATTTATCAAATTCTGCTTCAAGGCTCTGCAGATCCTTTGATAGTTGGGATTCAATGAGTTCTTGCTTGCTCCTTTCATTTTCTGCTAACAAAAATGATACGTACTCAAGGAGTTCCCTAATGAGCGCATCTTTCTCATCATACGGTTTAAAAGGTGCTCTTTTAATAATAATTTTTCGTCCAAGACGAAATCTTGAGCACATGGGGCACACAGTTAGTGTGCACAATCTGCAATGGGAGCGCATGTTTGGGTTTGTTGGATCCTTACGCATGGTGCATCTCTCGCACCCTTTAGTCACTTCTGAGTTGTCTTCCCACTGATGAGGACACTCCTGCATATTGGTTGGAAGAGTGACTTTGGCTCGCCAAGATTTTTCTGGCTCAGTATCTGGCTCGGTAATAATAACAAACGCTGTTTCAAAGGGATAATCTCCACAATCTATGGAGAGCTTGGTAGCAAGGCCTGACTCTCCTTCTGAGAAGGAACAGATGCCTTCACTGTTAGGTTCATCTAAATCGACTGATACGACATCCCAGTCGTCTGCTAAATCCAAGTTCTCAACTACTGCTGCACGTGCAATGTTTCCTCGTTTGCCTTTGCAATCACGGGCGAAGTGTCCCTCCTCCCCACAAATGAAACATTTGCACTTGCGGACCCTGTCGGAGTGCTTACGTTTAACGATGCGTACATGGGTGTCATGGGGCTTACCCTTGTACGTCTTTGATTTCCGTAGGCCGTATTTCTTTTCCTTTTGGTAGTATCCTGGAAGTGGTATTTGAGAGCAAATGCTGAGGTCTTTCAGACTGCGCTGAAGGGCTGCTTTCTTGCATTGGTCCTCCAGATAATTGTAAGTAAAGTGAATCCGGGGGAACAGACCAATTTGGCAACCTGGATACTTAGCGAAGAAAGCTGCTTCCAATTCTCGGCCTAGTAGAGGGGGCATCTTTTTGAAGAATTTATCTGATAATTCTGTAGAAACAAACAGGCGACCTGACTTAGCTGCGAGGATCTTGAAATCATTGATATAGTGGAAGAGGTCTTTGACATGGTGACAGGATAACCTCTCTATGTCCTCATAAGCTCTGGTTTGTTCTTCAGTAGACCCTGTGGTGGGGTCTTCAAGTAGGAACATACGCCGTACTTGGGACAGAATATTTTGTGGATCATCAGTGATGTTGGTAATTTCGTCGTATTCGGTAGGGTACGACATTCGCCATTGTATCCAAGCATGTTTTTCTGTTTCTCCTAGTAAATTTTCCACATAACACATTTTAGATTTATTATCTGGACAGTTCCTTTCATTCAAGACATTCAAGGTGATTGACTCCCATCGGGATATTACGTCACCGTATTGGCCAATGTTCTCAGGAAGCACTAGGATTGCTCCAGTATTTATTTGAGCTGAGGGAAGGTTGTATACTTCTGAGTGATACTTTGAATATCCTCCCCGTAATTTTCCTACTCTTGAGGAAATGGTAGGTATATTTTGCGGGACTGGTGCCACTGATCTTCCAGGCGGGTACTGGGCTGGTCCCATGATGGGTTCCTTTGGAACTCTTGTGACATTAGACTCCGCAGTAGAGAAAGCTGACTCTATCTTCTGAGAAGGTTCGGTTTTCTGAACTAATTCCCTAATCATAGGGTAGTCCATTTCTGCAGTATATGCTGATTGAGGTTCTTGGGTGCTGGGATCATTAAAGTTTAGCAGACTGAATTCATTGTAGAAGTCTTCTTCGTCCGATTCACATGAGGTATCCCATCGCGGGGGAATGTCATAATCTTCATTCTGAGGTTGTTCATCATCTACTTGGAGGGCTAGGAGATGTCGGAGTACTGCTAAATCTTCATCTTGTTCCTCATCGTAGATGTCATCCCAATCTTCTTCTTCAGACCAGTCACAGGTCGTCATGTTTACTGATTCCTGTGCTAAATCATCTTCTTCGAGTGCTTGTGCGAGGCTAGCATCTGATGCCGTTGTATAATCTGCGAATTGGACCATTAAGGCTCCATCAGATCTAGTTTGTATGTTTGCTGCTTGGGGGTTCTGTGGATTTGGGAGTACCACATGTTGTACATTATACCGGAAATTAGTATGACTGTTATTTGACAGTCTTCCAATTAGGGATCTGGATAAAAGAAGGTTGCTTTCGCCACCTTGCCAACCATTGTATCCATGGGTCTGGATTACTAACTGTATGTGTTCCCTGAAGTCATGAATGCTCAGGGTGATGTCTGGTGCAGCATAGGCTAGTTGTACGCCCATAGTTAGGTCTATTTCCATCGAGCTGATAACAGCTCGATCATCAGCCCACCTTGTATCGCGGAGTAGTACTAAGGCGTTTACTCCAGCATTTCTGCGGTGCAGGGTCTGTAGTCTTACCATGATCATCCCCATATGGAGATGTTGAAGGCCTTCTTGAGTCAGTCGGTTGTAGCTTTGATCTGTGATGTAGGGGAGTTCTACTTGGGCTCCCTCAGTAACTAGAAATCTTTCGTCCGAGTAGTGTTGATATACTCGGTGTTGACGTTCAGCCCATCCTGCTTGATATAGGGTTTCTGCAGGCACTTGTTGAGCTCTCTGGTATTGCGAGACTGATAGTTCTGCCTCAGGATTAAGCTGAGACTCTAAACTTCGACGGAAGTTCTGTCCAGTGGATCGGGGGGAAAGTCTTCTTTGAGCTGAGTGTCTTAATCGGCTGGCTAACCGATAACCCCTGATCTGATCATCAATAGTAGGTTGCATATTTCCTTGGTTGGAAATCGAGGCTCTGGGGGGTGCCACCTCAGTTCTTGTGGTACTCATTTTCGAATTTTGGCCTTTTCTTCTTCCAAAATTAATTTGGGATCCTTAAAGATGTAAAGTTTTCCTTTAAGCTTAGGAACAGTAGCAGTCTTTGAGGATGACTCTCCTAGTTGCAATTTCTGCAAATCTTTTGTAAGGGAGTCTATTGAGCTTGCTAACTCGTCTGGACTAGCCAAGCTTTTGGCTTTTGCTTCTTTGAGGATCTTTACCTCTTGTTTAAGAGCGTCAAGATCTTCTTTAATTTTGACAGTTAATTGAAGTAGGACGTTCAATTGCTTTATAACAGTTTCAGATGGCTTTTGGGGATTAACAGAAAGAGTTGAGACAAAACCGACTGCGGGTTGTCCAAGTGATTCTGTTTCTTGAAGGGCTTGGAGATAGGCTGTACTTGCTGCCGTTAATCTCCAGTCACTCATGTAGAAGGTAGGTACAGAGAAATGTTCTTTTGAACAACAGGCTTAATATATAACTTGGTTATGTAGAAAACGTTGATTGTTTATCTAGGCTAACTCAAGATAACGAATGTAGCGGGATCTTCCTCTATGTGGTGAGTACTCCACCCTCGTTATCGTCTATCTTAAGTTGGGATTAGGTCACAATCGAGGTTTTCAAACAGAACTAAGTATACAAAAAGCGGTGTAGTTCGCAAGAATGTAAATGTGTACATTAAAGAAGAAAGCTCTGATACCAGGATTAGAGCCATTATGACCGCCCAGCATTGGGCCGTTCTAGCAGGATCCCATGGGTTAGATGATATGGAAGGACTTCTTGAAGGACTTCTTCATTCTCTGCTAGTTCAGTCCAATAAGGGATGTTAGCCCAGTGAGGCAGCGTGTTTTGACGCTGCGCTTCAGGCTTTAATTGGTCCAGTCGTTCTTCCTTTTGTCTTCGTTCTCTTAGATCGTTGATGAAGTCATCATAGGTGGGAACTTCGTTCATCCTTATTGGTGAGCCAGAGTAGATACTGGGCTGGTCCCATGATGGGTTCCTTTGGAACTCTTGTGACATTAGACTCCGCAGTAGAGAAAGCTGACTCTATCTTCTGAGAAGGTTCGGTTTTCTGAACTAATTCCCTAATCATAGGGTAGTCCATGGGCACATAGTTAGTGTGCACAATCTGCAATGGGAGCGCATGTTTGGGTTTGTTGGATCCTTACACATGGTGCATCTCTCGCACCCTTTAGTCACTTCTGAGTTGTCTTCCCACTGATGAGGACACTCCTGCATATTGGTTGGAAGAGTGACTTTGGCTCGCCATGATTTTTCTGGCTCAGTATCTGGCTCGGTAATAATAACAAACGCTGTTTCAAAGGGATAATCTCCACAATCTATGGAGAGCTTGGTAGCAAGGCCTGACTCTCCTTCTGAGAAGGAACAGATGCCTTCACTGTCAGGTTCATCTAAATCGACTGATACGACGTCCCAGTCGTCTGCTAAATCCAAGTTCTCAACTACTGCTGCACGTGCAATGTTTCCTCGTTTGCCTTTGCAATCACGGGCGAAGTGTCCCTCCTCCCCACAAATGAAACATTTGCACTTGCGGACCCTGTCGGAGTGCTTCCGTTTAAAGATGCGTACATGGGTGTCATGGGGCTTACCCTTGTACGTCTTTGATTTCCGTAGGCCGTATTTCTTTTCCTTTTGGTAGTATCCTGGAAGTGGTATTTGAGAGCAAATGCTGAGGTCTTTCAGGCTGCGCTGAAGGGCTGCTTTCTTGCATTGGTCCTCCAGATAATTGTAAGTAAAGTGAATCCGGGGGAACAGACCAATTTGGCAACCTGGATACTTAGCGAAGAAAGCTGCTTCCAATTCTCGGCCTAGTAGAGGGGGCATCTTTTTGAAGAATTTATCTGATAATTCTGTAGAAACAAACAGGCGACCTGACTTAGCTGCGAGGATCTTGAAATCTTTGATATAGTGGAAGAGGTCTTTGACATGGTGACAGGATAACCTCTCTATATCCTCATAAGCTCTGGTTTGTTCTTCAGTAGACCCTGTGGTGGGGTCTTCAAGTAGGAACATACGCCGTACTTGGGACAGAATATTTTGTGGATCATCAGCGATGTTGGTAATTTCGTCGTATTCGGTAGGGTACGACATTCGCCATTGTATCCAAGCATGTTTTTCTGTTTCTCCTAGTAAATTTTCCACATAACACATTTTAGATTTATTATCTGGCCAGTTCCTTTCATTCAAGACATTCAAGGTGATTGACTCCCATCGGGATATTACGTCACCGTATTGGCCAATGTTCTCAGGAAGCACTAGGATTGCTCCAGTATTTATTTGAGCTGAGGGAAGGTTGTATACTTCTGAGTGATACTTTGAATATCCTCCCCGTAATTTTCCTACTCTTGAGGAAATGGTAGGTATATTTTGCGGGACTGGTGCCACTGATCTTCCAGGCGGGTACTGGGCTGGTCCCATGATGGGTTCCTTTGGAACTCTTGTGACATTAGACTCCGCAGTAGAGAAAGCTGACTCTATCTTCTGAGAAGGTTCGGTTTTCTGAACTAATTCCCTAATCATAGGGTAGTCCATTTGTGCAGTATATGCTGATTGAGGTTCTTGGGTGCTGGGATCATTAAAGTTTAGCAGACTGAATTCATTGTAGAAGTCTTCTTCGTCCGATTCACATGAGGTATCCCATCGCGGGGGAATGTCATAATCTTCATTCTGAGGTTGTTCATCATCTACTTGGAGGGCTAGGAGATGTCGGAGTACTGCTAAATCTTCATCTTGTTCCTCATCGTAGATGTCATCCCAATCTTCTTCTTCAGACCAGTCACAGGTCATCATGTTTACTGATTCCTGTGCTAAATCATCTTCTTCGAGTGCTTGTGCGAGGCAAGCATCTGATGCCGTTGTATAATCTGTGAATTGGACCATTAAGGCTCCATCAGATCTGGTTTGTATGCTTGCTGCTTGGGGGTTCTGTGGATTTGGGAGTACTGCTGGTCGAATTACCCATTGTCGACCTTGAAGGCTTGCTGTAGATCTGGGCTGTCCTGGAATTGCCCTTATGCCTCTGCTGGCTAAATGATCTGCCACATGTTGTACATTATAACGGAAATTAGTATGACTGTTATTTGACAGTCTTCCAATTAGGGATCTGGATAAAAGAAGGTTGCTTTCGCCACCCTTCCAACCATTGTATCCATGGGTCTGAATTACTAACTGTATGTGTTCCCTGAAGTCATGAATGCTCAGAGTGATGTCTGGTGCAGCATAGGCTAGTTGTACGCCCATAGGTAGGTCTATTTCCATCGAGCTGATAACAGCTCGATCATCAGCCCACCTTGTATCGCGGAGTAGTACTAAGGCGTTTACTCCAGCATTTCTGCGGTGCAGGGTCTGTAGTCTTACCATGATCATCCCCATATGGAGATGTTGAAGGCCTTCTTGAGTCAGTCGGTTGTAGCTTTGATCTGTGATGAAGGGGAGTTCTTATACTCCAAGACTGGACCCCAGGGGGACAAGAGACTGAAACCTTCAGATATTCAACTTATATCCAAGATAAAGGAAATTGAGGTGGCACCCCCCCCAGAGCCTCGATTTCCAACCAAGGAAATATGCAACCTACTATTGATGATCAGATCAGGGGTTATCGGTTAGCCAGCCGATTAAGACACTCAGCTCAAAGAAGACTTTCCCCCCGATCCACTGGACAGAACTTCCGTCGAAGTTTAGAGTCTCAGCTTAATCCTGAGGCAGAACTATCAGTCTCGCAATACCAGAGAGCTCAACAAGTGCCTGCAGAAACCCTATATCAAGCAGGATGGGCTGAACGTCAACACCGAGTATATCAACACTACTCGGACGAAAGATTTCTAGTTACTGAGGGAGCCCAAGTAGAACTCCCCTACATCACAGATCAAAGCTACAACCGACTGACTCAAGAAGGCCTTCAACATCTCCATATGGGGATGATCATGGTAAGACTACAGACCCTGCACCGCAGAAATGCTGGAGTAAACGCCTTAGTACTACTCCGCGATACAAGGTGGGCTGATGATCGAGCTGTTATCAGCTCGATGGAAATAGACCTAACTATGGGCGTACAACTAGCCTATGCTGCACCAGACATCACCCTGAGCATTCATGACTTCAGGGAACACATACAGTTAGTAATCCGGACCCATGGATACAATGGTTGGCAAGGTGGCGAAAGCAACCTTCTTTTATCCAGATCCCTAATTGGATGACTGTCAAATAACAGTCATACTAATTTCCGGTATAATGTACAACATGTGGTACTCCCAAATCCACAGAACCCCCAAGCAGCAAGCATACAAACCAGATCTGATGGAGCCTTAATGGTCCAATTCGCAGATTATACAACGGCATCAGATGCTAGCCTCGCACAAGCACTCGAAGAAGATGATTTAGCACAGGAATCAGTAAACATGATGACCTGTGACTGGTCTGAAGAAGAAGATTGGGATGATATCTACGATGAGGAACAAGATGAAGATTTAGCAGTACTCCGACATCTCCTAGCCCTCCAAGTAGATGATGAACAACCTCAGAATGAAGATTATGACATTCCCCCGCGATGGGATACCTCATGTGAATCGGACGAAGAAGACTTCTACAATGAATTCAGTCTGCTAAACTTTAATGATCCCAGCACCCAAGAACCTCAATCAGCATATACTGCAGAAATGGACTACCCTATGATTAGGGAATTAGTTCAGAAAACCGAACCTTCTCAGAAGATAGAGTCAGCTTTCTCTACTGCGGAGTCTAATGTCACAAGAGTTCCAAAGGAACCCATCATGGGACCAGCCCAGTACCTGCCTGGAAGATCAGTGGCACCAGTCCCGCAAAATATACCTACCATTTCCTCAAGAGTAGGAAAATTACGGGGAGGATATTCAAAGTATCACTCAGAAGTATACAACCTTCCCTCAGCTCAAATAAATACTGGAGCAATCCTAGTGCTTCCTGAGAACATTGGCCAATACGGTGACGTAATATCCCGATGGGAGTCAATCACCTTGAATGTCTTGAATGAAAGGAACTGTCCAGATAATAAATCTAAAATGTGTTATGTGGAAAATTTACTAGGAGAAACAGAAAAACATGCTTGGATACAATGGCGAATGTCGTACCCTACCGAATACGACGAAATTACCAACATCACTGATGATCCACAAAATATTCTGTCCCAAGTACGGCGTATGTTCCTACTTGAAGACCCCACCACAGGGTCTACTGAAGAACAAACCAGAGCTTATGAGGACATAGAGAGGTTATCCTGTCACCATGTCAAAGACCTCTTCCACTATATCAATGATTTCAAGATCCTCGCAGCTAAGTCAGGTCGCCTGTTTGTTTCTACAGAATTATCAGATAAATTCTTCAAAAAGATGCCCCCTCTACTAGGCCGAGAATTGGAAGAAGCTTTCTTCGCTAAGTATCCAGGTTGCCAAATTGGTCTGTTCCCCCGGATTCACTTTACTTACAATTATCTGGAGGACCAATGCAAGAAAGCAGCCCTTCAGCGCAGTCTGAAAGACCTCAGCATTTGCTCTCAAATACCACTTCCAGGATACTACCAAAAGGAAAAGAAATACGGCCTACAGAAATCAAAGACGTACAAGGGTAAGCCCCATGACACCCATGTACGCATCTTTAAACGGAAGCACTCCGACAGGGTCCGCAAGTGCAAATGTTTCATTTGTGGGGAGGAGGGACACTTCGCCCGTGATTGCAAAGGCAAACGAGGAAACATTGCACGTGCAGCAGTAGTTGAGAACTTGGATTTAGCAGACGACTGGGATGTTGTATCAGTCGATTTAGATGAACCTAACAGTGAAGGCATCTGTTCCTTCTCAGAAGGAGAGTCAGGCCTTGCTACCAAGCTCTCCATAGATTGTGGAGATTATCCCTTTGAAACAACGTTTGTTATTATTACCGAGCCAGATACTGAGCCAGAAAAATCATGGCGAGCCAAAGTCACTCTTCCAACCAATATGCAGGAGTGTCCTCATCAGTGGGAAGACAACTCAGAAGTGACTAAAGGGTGCGAGAGATGCACCATGTGTAAGGATCCAACAAACCCAAACATGCGCTCCCATTGCAGATTGTGCACACTAACTGTGTGCCCCATGTGCTCAAGATTTCGTCTTGGACGAAAAATTATTATTAAAAGAGCACCTTTTAAACCGTATGATGAGAAAGATGCGCTCATTAGGGAACTCCTTGAGTACGTATCATTTTTGTTAGCAGAAAATGAAAGGAGCAAGCAAGAACTCATTGAATCCCAACTATCAAAGGATCTGCAGAGCCTTGAAGCAGAATTTGATAAATTACAGATTGACAAATAGAAAGGAAAAGCTCCTTGGATAGACAACGACGAAGAGATAATAATGAAAAACACTGGGATAAGTTTTAGAGAATCAGCTTCCAAAGCTGCCCTTGAAGCCATTGATGAAGAAGAAATTAAGTCCATTTACCAAGGGATTTATAAAGGACGTCGAGTCTTGAATAGACTCTACAACATGGAAATCATTATGGATATCCCTGACGTAAAACAATTCAAGGTACAGGCCATTCTGGATACCGGAGCTACGGTATGTTGCATAGATCAAGACTCTATACCGGCCGAAGCATTTGAGCAAAGTGCGTACCCCATTCAGATCAACGGGGTTAATTCCCAGCAGACAGCAAGATACAAGTTGAAAGGTGGACTGATGGCCATCGAAGAAAATAAATTCAAAATTCCTTTCACGTATGCTTTTCCAATGGGGAAAAGAGATGGTATTCAAATGTTAATCGGATGTAACTTCATTCGGGCCATGCAAGGAGGTGTCCGAATAGAAGGGCAAACTATTACTTTCTTCAAGAAAGTAACCACAATTACAACCAGGCTTGACACCGAAATCACAGCTTCAGCCACTATTGAAGAACTCAGCCTTTCAGAAGATGAATATTTGGAAGTAAAAAATGCTGTGACTTATGATAATTTCAAAGAATCAGCCAGTTTTAAGCAAAAGTTTAGCCCACTCTTGGATAGATTAAGAGAACAGGGCTATATTGGAGAAAACCCGGCCCAACACTGGGCCAAAAATCAAGTAACCTGCAAGCTGGATATTATAAATCCAGATCTGACAATACAAGACAAACCTCTTAAGCACGTTACTCCTTGAGTACGTATCATTTTTGTTAGCAGAAAATGAAAGGAGCAAGCAAGAACTCATTGAATCCCAACTATCAAAGGATCTGCAGAGCCTTGAAGCAGAATTTGATAAATTACAGATTGACAAACAGAAAGGAAAAGCTCCTTGGATAGACAACGACGAAGAGATAATAATGAAAAACACTGGGATAAGTTTTAGAGAATCAGCTTCCAAAGCTGCCCTTGAAGCCATTGATGAAGAAGAAATTAAGTCCATTTACCAAGGGATTTATAAAGGACGTCGAGTCTTGAATAGACTCTACAACATGGAAATCATTATGGATATCCCTGACGTAAAACAATTCAAGGTACAGGCCATTCTGGATATTTCTTCTTCCAAAATTAATTTGGGATCCTTAAAGACGTAAAGTTTTCCTTTAAGCTTAGGAACAGTAGCAGTCTTTGAGGATGACTCTCCTAGTTGCAATTTCTGCAAATCTTTTGTAAGGGAGTCTATTGAGCTTGCTAACTCGTTTGGACTAGCCAAGCTTTTGGCTTTTGCTTCTTTGAGGATCTTTACCTCTTGTTTAAGAGCGTCAAGATCTTCTTTAATTTTGACAGTTAATTGAAGTAGGACGTTCAATTGCTTTATAACAGTTTCAGATGGCTTTTGGGGATTAACAGAAAGAGTTGAGACAAAACCGACTGCGGGTTGTCCAAGTGATTCTGTTGCTTGAAGGGCTTGGAGATAGGCTGTACTTGCTGCCGTTAATCTCCAGTCACTCATGTAGAAGGTAGGTACAGAGAAATGTTCTTTTGAACAACAGGCTTAATATATAACTTGGTTATGTAGAAAACGTTGATTGTTTATCTAGGCTAACTCAAGATAACGAATGTAGCGAGATCTTCCTCTATGTGGTGAGTACTCCACCCTCGTTATCGTCTATCTTAAGTTGGGATTAGGTCACAATCGAGGTTTTCAAACAGAACTAAGTATACAAAAAGCGGTGTAGTTCGCAAGAATGTAAATGTGTACCTTAAAGAAGAAAGCTCTGATACCAGGATTAAACTGCGGATGCGTGCTTCTCGAATAGATCGCGGGTTACGTCGAACGCTGGAGCTAGTCGAGGAATAACTCCCATCAATCACGAACTCACCATTTTGAAAGTTCGGTTTTTCAAACCTCAGTGAACAATCTGCTTGCACCGTGGACGAAGAGAACAATGAAGACCATGGTTTAGGGGTGCCCATATGAGCATGAATCTCATTCATAGCCTGAGGCTTAGTGCCAGAATCTAGACGATTGCCATCCAATGATTGATCATCCCTCTTGTCTGACGCATCACTTCTACAAGCTGATACAAACTTTCCTTGAGGATCATCGGAGACAATCGTCTCCTCCTCAACCAAGGGACCATTCAAGCACAAAGCAAGAACCTTACAGCTCAAATTCTGAAGATGTGGGAAGGCCTCCACATCTACATTATAGGCCGCATCATCTTCTTCTGCAGATATCATGCAAGCCTTGTGCGACTGAACCGTATAAGGAGGATGAGCCTCCACAGCATGAATACCCCTCTTGGCAGCCGCCGGGGTTCCTGTCGTGTCCCCTACTAAGACCACCCGATGGGCAGCCCTCGAGGTTCGGCTCGACCTCGCCATCGGGCGCAAAGAGACCCGTGCAGCAGCCAAGACTCTGTCACGGGCCAATTGTTTTGTGCGGAAGAACCCGTGCGACACCCTTGCATCCCATGCAAGGGATAAGCCTTAATCCCGAATCCGTCCCGAATTGGGCTTCCCAACTTAACATCGTGGGGCATATATTGGACCACGTGCCAACCTCGCATTCCATGTCCGCGCCCCCAAAAGACCATGTTTTTTTTTGCAACAAGGCAAAGGAAATATATTAATTCACAAACAAAAGATACAATGGAGTTCATACACGACTACCATTAATAGGAATGGTAGATCTCTCTCATCCCCCAAGTGAAAAGTTCACTCCCCTCACCTTCGGCATTGCCATCAGCAAGATAGTAGCCAAAACCTTAGGAGAAGTGGAACAAAGAAGAAACCCACAGCCCGGGTTAAGCACAATATAGAACATGCAAAGCAATGCATCACACGGATTACCCACAACTTGGGCCAAGTGATAAAGCTCACATGCAAAGCAATGTATCACATGGAATACCCACAACTCGGGCCAAGTAAAAAAGCTCATGAGATCAACATATAGCGTGACATTAATCATGGTGGACATAAGTGAGGTAACTCCGAATGCTCCACCTCTCTGCAATGGCACTATCCTTTGGTGTATCCTTGATAGTTGTGGTAGCATAATTCTGAAGAATCTTTTTATTTTGCAACAAGGCAAGTGTGTTTGTATTAATAATAAAAAAAGATGTGTACATGAAAAGTTCAATAGCAAATCCCACTAGGACAAAAGAGTCACGAGCCTCACCTTCGGCATTGCCATCAGCAAGGTCGAGACCCAAAACCTAGAGGTGATGGTCCCGCTACAATAAGAGAATTCTGAAGAATCTTGCCTTTGACTTCTGCAATAATTCTACTAAGAACGCTCATAAATGTAGATGAGACATGAGAGAAAATACGATCATTTCGCTCACGCCAAATGAAGTAAACTGAAGCAGTGAGAGTAATGCGTCTAATATAGCCAACTAGTGTGTCCCCACGTATGACGTCTAGCCCACTAGCCAACCAGTGATGCAGGGGGTTAGCCAAGAGACAACGATCTAGAATCTCACACCAGATGATAGTTGAAAAGGGGCAGTGGAAGAATAGGTGCTCAATGGACTCATCCACCCCGGAAAAACAACAACTGGTAGAGTGAATAATCCCCCAATGTGAGAGACGATCAAGAGTTGGTAGGGTTAGCGGGTGAAATGCCATTGCAAGCTGAAGCAATACTAAAATGACCATCTACAGACGGTCTCCAAAGCACTCGATCTCCATTCGAACCACTGTTCACAGTGCCAATAGAATCCCAAGCACTATGCAAGACAAGTTCATGGCCAAGGTTGCCCAACTGCCAAGTATTATGTTGCCAAATAGATGAAACCCTAGCGGTCCTACTCGAGTAGAGGCGGGCCGGAATGTGATCATTCATCCTGTCAATAAGAAGATAACCAGGAATCCAAGGATCAAGCCAGAGAAATGTATTCATACCATCACCAATGCGATACTCTACAAGTTCCTTTGCTTGATCACGAGCAAAAAGGATAATGCGGAAACACCAAGAGCAGGCCTGTGGCTGTCGTACAGTCCAAATGGAATCGTTGTTGAGGAATTTAGAGCTGATCCAACGGATCCATAGAGAGTCTTTCTTTGAAACAATAGCCCAGATATACCTCATAAGGTACGCAATGTTAAGGTGAGAGAGTCGATGAAGTCCAAGCCCACCATTTTGATTCGGTTGACAAATGTCATCCCAGGAGACTTTATGAAAGCTTCTTTTATCATCCCCACTCCACAGGAATCTTGCAAGAAATTGTTCAATACGAGATATGACTCTCTGGGGTAGCTTGTAAGCGGCGCACCAATAAGTGATCTTACCCTGTAAAACAGATTTAATAAGTGTCAACTTGCCCATGTAAGATAGGTGCTTTGCCTTCCAAGAGTGGATGCGGCTCTGGATGCTCTCAATAAGAGGGAGACAATCATTATATGTAAGCTGCTTGGTAATAAGAGGGACACCCAAGAATCGACTGGGGAGAGTACCAATAGGAATACCAAGAATATCCTAAACTCTGTTCATTAGGTCTCTAGAGCACCCCGTCATATATAGATTAGACTTGGTAGTACTAGCAGATAGCCCTGAGATGCCTGAAAAGGACCCCAATACATCCTTGATCACTCTAGCATTGGACTCTGAAGCTTCGGCAAATATAATGAGATCATCTGCAAATGATAGGTGAGTAATAAGCAGTTTTGCACAGCTCGGTGTGGAGTGATCATACCTTGCCTTACTGAGTCATCAAGACGAGAAGATAAGTGATGCATAACAATAAGGAACAAGTAAGGAGCCATAGGGCAGCCTTGCCTAAGGCCTCTAGAACTCCGAAAGAAACCCACAGAAGAGCCATTAATATTGATAGTAAAGGAGGGATTAGAAACACAGGCTCTAATCCAACTGATCATCATAGTAGGAAAACAATGCAAGTGAAGTAACTGAAGTAGAAAATTCCATTGAACAGAATCATAAGCCTTATGTAGGTCAACTTTGATGGCCATGCGTTTCTGCCCAGAGTTAAGATGATAGTTGTGCATAAGACTATGGAACAGAGCAATATTTTCATGTATGAGCCTACCACTCATAAAGGCATGTTGGGTTGGGCTAATCAAATCAGGTAATACAACCTTGAGCCTATTCGCAATAAGATTTGAAATAAATCTGTAGATCATCTTGCAAATAGAGAGAGGACGGTAATCAGAAAATGAGTTGGTGTTCTCCTTCTTAGGAATGAGAGTGATGGAGGTAATATTAACTTCACTAAGAAGTTTACCGATCCTAAAGAACTCAAGAATGGCAGCAATAACATCATCCTTAATGATAGACCAACAAGATTTATAAAATTCAGCATTTAATCCATCAACGCCAGGGGCCTTATCAGAATTTGATGATAGGATTACTTGTTCAATCTCTTGAGGGGTAACCGGCTGAGATAACAGGGATATGCTTTGTTGAGAGAGGTAACTTTGGACCTAAACATTAGAAAAATTCACATGAGGAATCTCAGGAGCAAACGTCCTAGTAAAGTAGGTGATAGCTTCTTGATCAAGAGCTTGGCCTTCGAGAATATTCTCATCTGCATCTTTAATATAAAGTAAAAACAACATTATAGGACTATGGACTCAATAAAATATAAAACCGGATGTAAGACGAGCCCCGCAATTTTCTTGGGCGAAGAACGACATGTCGCATGCCCATATGGGCCATTCGTTCGTCTCCGCCCAAGGCAACCGCTTTGTTTGCCAACGCTCTCCTACATTATACATGAGACCCCTAACCCCCAAGTGCCACCCCCAAGGTTCCCAAAAGCACGAGGAGCATGACAAAATCGTGTCCATCCGACATGGTGATTTTCCATGGCCACGGCCATAACGAATTCACACAAAGTGCTCCGCTAAGCCGTAACACACGCACCAAGTGTCGAATGGACTCGAAATGCATCCAACTCGTACCATGGGTCCCTCGGGGATTGCACAAGAGATTTTACAAGTACGAACTAAAAATAAAGGCAAAATTACATGGATGCGAAAACATATTTACAAATATGTAGGGAACAATCCATCATGATTCGTTGTTGCTCGGGCGCATCGAAAAGTCCCTAACACAAGACTTTGATGGGTGAACGCAGTTAAGCCACCTCTACAATAAAGAAGGAAGAACCGCAACACAGTATACCATGAATAGGATGCAACACCCGTTAGCAAACAATGATGAAGATGTCGGCAGTTGTGAAGATGCACCCAACCAAAGATCACTATCAGAGAAGAAATGTAGAGAGGGAATCCATCTCAATCAAGGAACTCCGATCACGCCAAAACAGCCCTCGGCAAGAGCCTGGTCAACCTCCAGAAAGAGCCACCGCCGATCTAGCAAGAGATCTCAATCCCAATCTCGCAAGAGCCGACGGGTAAACCAACAGATCCAAACAGCTTGCATGCAACCAGGAAGTGAATCGGATAAGGTGCAACCGATCTTGGATCGCCGCACCTCCAATCCACCAAAACAAAAATCGTCGAGCCGCCCAAAAGGAAGCCGTACTTTCAGATCACCGGAGCTAGAGGGAGAAGCCGGAAGAGAGCAACCGATTCAGATCTCAGGAAGAACCGCCGACCGTCAAACACCTAGGTTTCGAGGATACCCTAGATGTGCAGATCCACCATCGCCCAAATCACACTCCCGCCGACCAACAGGACCACTGCCGGAGAGCACCACCCGGTCCACCTCACTTGAGCAACGTCAAAGAGGAAGTCAACCAATCGAAAGGGAGGAACGTTGGAGAGGGATCGCTCGGGTGATCAGGAATCAAGAGGGCAAAAGATATCCCAATCGCCCAAACCCGTTCCCGATCGAGCAAAATGATGCCCAATCGCCCAAAAGTCTTCCTCTGGAGGTAATAGTTATTCCCAAACCGGACAAACAGTAGTCTAGTCGGGTCAATCAGCTTACCACCCGAGTCAAACCTTCACCCAATCCGCTCAAATTCCAAACCTCTTCCCAAAATACCCCTTCGCACGCCAAAAAACTCCAAACTACTTCCCAGTCGCCACGAGAGCTCTATGCACTTCCCTCCCAGTTCCCGTAATCAAAATCTTTGTTTTCGAAAGTTGGGAACTTGGTTCGGAAAGTTGGGAATATGATTCGGAAAGATCGAAACTTGGTTTCGAAAGTTCGAAACCTGGTTCCAAAGTTGGGAACTTGGTTTCAAAAGTTGGAAACTTGGTTCGAAATGTTCGGAACATGATTCAGAAAGTTGGGAACTTGGTTCCTAAAGTTGGAAACTTGGTTCGGAATGTTCGGAACAAGATTCAGAAAGTTTGGAACTTGATTCAGAAAGTTTGGAACTTGATTCAGAAAGTTCGGAACTTGGTTTCGAAAGTTCGAAACTTGATTCCGAAAGTTGGAAATTTGGTTTCGAAAGTTGGGAACTAGGTTCAGAAAATTCGAAACTTGATTCAGAAAGTTGGGGACTTGATTCCGAAAGTTGGAAACTTGGTTCCAAAAGTTGGAAACTTTCTTCAATCCAGATGTGGTATATCGAAGTGGTGAGGTAGATTTTCCTTCGGGTTTTTGCCTCAGAGGATCCCTTGAAGTGATGAAGGAGCCAAATCTGATTAGCAGACCATGTTCTTCTGCGAGGCTTTAGGTTGCATCTCTTGAGCACCTCCTCCCAAATTCTATGCGTGTAATCACAGTCAAAGAAAATATGATTCAAGCTCCCGCATGCATTCTGACACAGATGGCACATATTAGGGCCCTGCCGACCCCAAGTCTGCATACGATCAAAAGTAGGAAGTTTGTTCCAAAAAGCCAGCCAAGAAATAAAAGAATACCGAGGAATATGATTCTTGAACCAGACCAACTTCAAAAATTGGTTCCGAAAGTTCGGAACTTGATTCAGAAAGTTAGGAACTTTGTTCCAAAAGTTGGAAACTTGTTTCTGAAAGTTGAGATCTTGGTTTCGAAAGTTGGGAATTTGATTTCAAAAGTTTGGAACTTGGTTCGAAAAGTTCGGAACTTGGCTCAAAAAGTGAGAACTTGTTTCCGAAAGGTTGAAACGTGTTTACGAAAGTTTAAAAATTGGTTCCGAAAGTTTGGAACTCGATTCGGAAAGTTCGAAACTTGGTTATGAAAGTTGGAAACTTGGTTATGAAAGTTGGAAACTTGGTTCCGAAAATTCGGAACTAGGTTCGGAAAGTTAGAAACTTTGTCCCAAATATTGGGAACTTGGTTTGGAAAGTTCGGAACATGATTCAGAAATTTGGAACTTGTTTCGAAAAGTTGGGAATATGGTTCGGAAAGATCGAAACTTGGTTTCGAAAGTTCAAAACCTGGTTCCAAAGATGGGAACTTGGTTCCGAAAGTTAGAAACTTGGTTCGAAATTTTTGGAACATGAATCAGAAAGTTGGGTACTTATTTCCTAAAGTTGGAAACTTGGTTCGGAATGTTCGGAACAAGATTCGGAAAGTTTGGAGCTTGATTCAGAAAGTTCGGAACTTGGTTCGGAAAGATTGAAACTTGGTTTCGAAAGTTGGAAATTTGGTTTCGAAAGTTGGGAACTAGGTTCAGAAAATTCGAAACTTGATTCAGAAAGTTGGGGACTTGGTTCCGAAAGTTGGGAACTTTCTTCTGAAAGTTGGGAACTTGGATCCGAAAGTTGGCAATTTGGTTCCGAAAGTTGGCAACTTGGTTTCGAAAAGTTCGAAACTTGGTTTGGAAAGTTCGGATCTTGGTTCTGAAAGTTGGGAATTGAACTTGGTTCCGAAGATTGGGAACTTGGTTCCGAAAGTTGCGAACTTGGTTCTGAAAGTTCAGAACTTGGATCTCAAAGTTGGGATCTTGGTTTCGAAAGTTGGGAACATGGATTCGAAAGTTTGGAACTTGGCTCTGAAATTGAGATCTTGGTTTCGAAAGGAGGAGATATGGTTACGATAGTTCAAAAATTGGTTTCGAAAGTTCGGAACTTGATTCAGAAAGTTAGGAACTTTATTCCAAAAGTTGGAAACTTTTTTTCTGAAAGTTGGGATCTTGGTTTCGAAAGTTGGGAATTTGATTTCGAAAGTTTGGAACTTGGTTCCGAAAGTTCGGAACTTGGCTCAGAAAGTGAGAACTTGTTTCCGAAAGGTTGAAACGTGGTTACGAAAGTTCAAAAATTGATTCCGAAAGTTCGGAAATTGATTCGGAAAGTTCGAAACTTGGTTATGAAAGTTGGAAACTTGATTGCGAAAATTCGGAACTAGGTTCGAAAAGTTAGAAACCGTGTCCCAAAAGTTGGGAACTTGGTTTCGAAAGTTGGCAACTTGGTTCCAAAAAGTTGGGAACTTGGTTCGGAAAGTTCGGATCTTGGTTTTGAAAGTTCGAAACTTTGTTCGTAAAATTGGGAATTCGAATTAGAAAGATTGAAATAAGGTTCAAAATGTTGGGAACTTTGTTTCGAAAGCTGGGAACTTGATTACGTAAGTTGGGAAATAGTTTCGGAAAGTTGGGAACATAGTTCGAAAAGTTGGGAACTTGGTTTTGCAAATTGGGATCTTGGTTCTAAAAGTTGGGAACTTGATTCCGAAAGATAGGAACTTGATTCCGAAAGTTCGAAACTTGGTTCTGAAAGTTGGGAACTTGGATCCGAAAGATCGAAACATGGTCTGAAAGTTGGGAACTTAGTTCTGAAAGTTGGCAACTTGGTTCCGAAAGTTCGGATGTTGGTTGTGAAAGTTGAAAATTTTGTTCGAAAAAGTTGGGAATTTGGTTTCGAAAGATCAAAACATGGTGCCGAAAGTTCGAAACTTGGCTACAAATTCGGGAATATGGTTCCGAAATTAGGGAACTTGGTTCCGAAGGTTGAGAACTTGGTTCCGAAAGTTCAGATCTTGGATCCGAAAGATTGGAGCTTGGTTCCGAAAGTTAGAAACTTTGTTCGGAAAGTTGGGAAACTTGGAAAGATCAAAACATGGTTCCGAAAGTTGGGAACATGGTTACAAAAGTTGGAACTAGGTTAGTTCTGGACGGTACGACAGCCACAAGCCTGCTCTTGGTCTTTCCGCAGTATCCTTTTTGCTCGTGATCAAGCAAAGGAACTTGTAGAGTATCGCATTGGTGATGGTATGAATACATTTCTCTGGCTTGATCCTTGGATTCCTGGTTATCTTCTTATTAACATGATGAATGATCACATTCCGGCCCGCCTCTATTCCAGTAGGATCGCTAGGGTTTCATCTATTTGGCAACACAATACTTGGCAGTTGGGCAACCTTGGCCATGAACTTGTCTTGCATAGTGCTTGGGATTCTATTGGCTCTGTGCACACTAGTTCGAATGGAGATCGGGTGCTTTGGAGACCGTCTGTAGATGGTCGTTTTAGTATTGCATCAGCTTGCAATGGCATTTCCCCCACTATTCCCATGGTTACTTGGCATCATCTTGTTTGGTTCAAGGGGAGGATCCCAAGGTACTTCTTTGTATTATGGCTTGCTCTCTCACGGAGATTACCAACTCTTGATCGACTTTCACATTGGGGAATTACACATTCTACTAGTTGTTTTTGCGGTGTCGATGAATCCACTGAACACCTATTCTTTCACTGCCCTTTCTCGGCTATAATTTGGCGTAAGGTTCTAGATCATTGTCTCTTGGCGAACCCTTTGCATCATTGGGGTGATCAGATTAGATGGTGGGAAGACGTTATGAGTGGAGACTCATTCATTGGCTATATTAGGCGTATTGCTCTCACTGCTTCAGTTTACTTCATTTGGCGTGAGCGGAATGATCGTATTTTCTCTCATGTATCATCTTCACCTGCTAGCGTGCTTAGCAGTGTTATCACAAGAGTTAAAAGCAAAATTCTTCAGATATATGGTACCAAGCCTATCACCGATACACCACGGAACAGAGCGGTTGCGGAACGGTGGAGCGTTCAAGTCCATTTCACTCCTGTCTGTCAAGATTAGTGATTCACTATGTGGGCCTTTATTGCTTGGCCCGAGTCGTGGGTAGTCCATGTAATAGTTACTACTTGGCCCGAGTTGTGGGTAATCCGTGTGATGCATTGTTTTGCATCTCTATATTGTGTTTGACCCGGGCTGTGGGTTTTTTCTTTTGTTCCTCTTCCTAAGGTTTTGGCTACTACCTTGCTGACGGCTATGCCGAAGGTGAGGGGCGTGGTCTTTTCCTTTAGGGGATGAGAAGCTCTACCATTCCTCATAATGGTAGTCGTGTATGAACTCTATTGTATCCTTTTACGAATTAATATATTTCCTTTGCCTTGTTGCAAAAAAAAAAAAAGTTGGAACTAGGTTCAGAAACTTGGGAATTAGTTCGGAAAATTCGGAACTTGGGTTCGAAAGTTGGGATTTTGGTTCGAAAAGTTGGGAGCTTAGTTTCGAAAGTTGAGACTTTCGTTCCGAACGTTGGGAACTTTGTTCCGAGAGTTCAGAACTTGGTTCAGAAAGTTGGCAACATGGTTTAAAAAGTTTGGAACTTGGTTTCGAAACTTGGGATCTTGGTTCCGAAAGTTGAACTTGGTTTCGAAAGTTGAGAACTTGGTTCCAAAAGCTGGGATGTTGGTTCAGAAAGTTCAGAACTTGGTTCAGAAAATTGGCAAGTTGGTTTAGAAAGTTGGCAACTTGGTTCCGAAAGTTGGGAAATTGGTTCCGAAAGTTGCGAACTTGGTTTCGACTGTTTTAAAATTGATTCTGAAAGTTGGGAATTTGGTTCCGAAAGTTGCGAACTTGTTTCAGAAAGTTCAGAACTTGGTTCTCAAAGTTGGGATCTTTGTTTCAAAAGTTGGGAACATGAATTCGAAAGTTGAGAACTTGGCTCTAAAATTGAGATCTTGGTTTCAAAAGGAGGAGACATGGTTACGATAGTTCATAAATTGGTTCTGAACGTTCAGAACTTGATTCGGAAAGTTAAAAACTTTGTTCCAAAAGTTGGAAACTTGTTTCTCAAAGTTGGGATCTTGGTTTCGAAAGTTGGGAATTTGATTTCGAAAGTTTGGAACATGGTTCCGAAAGTTCGTAACTTGGCTTTGAATGTGAGAACTTGTTTCCGAAAGGTTGAAACGTGGTTACGAAAGTTCAAAAATTGGTTCTGAAAGTTCGGAACTTGATTCGTAAAGTTCGAAACTTGATTATGAAAGTTGGAAACTTGGTTCTGAAAATTCAAAACTCTGTCCCAAAAGTTGGGAACTTTCTTCTGAAAGATGGGAACTTGGTTCCGAAAGTTGGCAACTTGGTTCCGACAGTTGGCAACTTGGTTTGGAAAGTTCGGATCTTCGTTTTGAAAGTTCGAAACTTTGTTCGGAAAATTAGGAATTCAAATTAGAAAGATTGAAATAAGGTTCCAAATGTTGGGAACTTGGTTCCGAAAGCTAGGAACTTGACTAAGTAAGCAGGGAACTACTTTCGGAAAGTTGGGAACATAGTTCAAAAAGTTGGGAACTTGGTTCTAAAAGTTGGGAACTTGGTTCCGAAAGATGGGAACTTGATTCCGAAAGTTCGAAAATTGGTTCTGAAAGTTGGGAACTTGGTTCCGAAAGTACGAAACTTGGTCTGAAAGTTGGGAACTTAGTTCCGAAAGTTCGGATCTTGGTTGTGAAAGTTGGGAATTTTGTTTGGAAAGTTGGGAATTTTGTTTCGAAAGATCGAAACATGGTGCCGAAAGTTCGAAACTTGGCTACAAAAGTCGGGAATATGGTTCCGAAAGTTGGGAACTTGGTTCCGAAGGTTGAGAACTTGGTTCCGAAAGTTCAGATATTGGATCCGAAAGATTGGAGCTTGGTTCAAAAAGTTAGAAACTTTGTTCGGAAAGTTGGGAAACATGGAAAGATCAAAACATGGTTCCGAAAGTTCGAAACTTGGTTTCGAAAGTTGGGAAATTGGTTACGAAAGTTGGGAACTAGGTTCGGAATGTTGGGAACTTGGTTTTGAAAGTTGGGAACTTGGTTCCGAAAGTTGGGAAATTGGTTCCGAAAGTTCGGATCTTAATTCCGAAAGATGGGAACTTGGTTCCGAAAGTTAGAAACTTAGTTTGGGAAGTTGAGAATTTAGATAGGAAAGATCGAAACAAGGTTCCAAAAGTTCTAAACTTGGTTTCAAAAGTTGGGAACTTGGTTCCGAAAGTTGGGAACATGGTTACAAAAGTTGGAACTTGGTTCAGAAACTTGGGAATTGGTTCGGAAATTTCGGTACTTGGGTTCGAAAGTTGGGAGCTTAGTTTCGAAAGTTGGGATTTTCGTTCCGAACGTTGGGAACTTAGTTCCGAGAGTTCGGAACTTGGTTCCGAGAGTTCGGCAACATGGTTCCGAGAGTTCGGCAACATGGTTCTGAATGTTGGAATCTTGGTTTCGAATGTTGGAATCTTGGTTTCGAAAGTTGAACTTGGTTTCGAAAGTTGAGAACTTGGTTCCAAAAGTTGGGAAGTTGGTTCAGAAAGTTCGGAACTTGGTTCAGAAAGTTGGCAACTTGGTTCCGAAAGTTGGGAAATTGGTTCCGAAAGTTGCGAACTTGGTTTCGAATGTTTTAAACTTGGTTCTGAAAGTTGGGAATATGGTTTCGAAAGTTGCGAACTTGTTTCAGAAAGTTCAGAACTTGGTTCTCAAAGTTGGGATCTTGGTTTCGAAATTTGGGAATTTGGATTCGAAAGTTGGGAACTTGGCTCTGAAATTTAGATCTTGGTTTTTAAAGGAGGAGACATGGTTTTGATAGTTCAAAAATTGGTTCCGAACGTTCGGAACTTGATTCGGAAAGTTAGGAACTTTGTTCCAAAAGTTGGAAACTTGTTTCTGAAAATTGAGATCTTGGTTTCGAATGTTTGGAACTTGGTTCCGAAAGTTCGGAACTTGGCTCAAAATGTGAGAACTTGTCTCTAAAAGGTTGAAACGTGGTTACGAAAGTTCAAATATTGGTTCCGAAAGTTCGGAACTTGATTCGTAAAGTTCGAAACTTGCTTATGAAAGTTGGAAACTTGGTTCCGAAATTTCGGAACAAGGTTCGAAAAGTTAGAAATTCTGTCCCAAAAGTTGGGAACTTTCTTCTGAAAGTTGGGAACTTTCTTCTGAAAGTTGGGAACTTGGTTCCGAAAGTTGGCAACTTGGTTCCAAAAAGTTGGGAACTTGGTTCCGAAAGTTCGGATCTAGGTTTTGAAAGTTTGAAACTTTGTTCGGATAATTATAAATTCGAATTAGATTGATTGAAATAAGGTTCCAAATGTTGGGAACTTAGTTCCGAACGCTGGGAACTTGATTACGTAAGTTGGGAACTAGTTTTGGAAAGTTGGTAACTTGGTTTCGCAAGTTGGGATCTTGGTTCTAAAAGTTTGGAACTTGGTTTCGAAAGATGGGGACTTGATTCCGAAAGTTCGAAACTTGATTCTGAAAGTTGGGAACTTGGTTCCGAAAGTATGAAACTTGGTCTGAAAGTTGAGAACTTAGTTCTGAAAGTTGGCAACTTGGTTCCGAAAGTTCGGATGTTGGTTGTGAAAGTTGGAAATTTTGTTCGGAAAGTTGGGAATTTGGTTTCGAAAGATTGAAACATGATGTCGAAAGTTCGAAACTTGGCTACAAAAGTCGGGAATATGGTTTTGAAAGTTGGGAACTTGGTTCCGAAGATTGAGAACTTGGTTTCGAAACTTCAGATCTTGGATCTGAAAGATGGGAGCTTGGTTTCGAAAGTTAGAAACTTTGTTTCGGAAGTTGAGAAACTTGTAAAGATCGAAACATGGTTCCGAAAGTGGGGAACTTGGTTCCGAAAGTTGGGAACTTGGTTACGAAAGTTGGGAACTAGGTTCGGAATGTTGGGAACTTTGTTTTGAAAGTTGAGATTTTGGCTCCGAAAGTTCGGAACTTGGTTTTGAAAGTTGGGAACTAGGTTCAGAAAATTCGGAACTTGGTTTAGAAAGTTGGGAACTTGGTTTCGAGAGTTCGGATCTTGGTTTCGAAAGTTGGGAACTTGGTTTCGAAAGTTCGGATCTTTGTTCCGAAAGTTGGGAACTTGGTTCCGAAAGTTAGAAACTTACTTTGGAAAGTTGGGAACTTGGTTCCGAAAGTTAGAAACTTAGTTCGGGAAGTTGGGAATTTAGACAAGAAAGATCGAAACAAGATTCCAAAAGTTCGAAACTTGGTTGCAAAAGTTGGGAACTTGGTTCCGAAAGTTGGGGACATGGTTACAAAAGTTGGAACTAGGTTCAGAAACTTGGGAATTGGTTCAGAAAGTTTGGAACTTGGGTTCAAAAGTTGGGATTTTGGTTCGAAAAGTTGAGAACTTGGTTCCAAAAGCTGGGAAGTTGGTTCAGAAAGTTCGGAACTTGGTTCAAAAAGTTGGCAAGTTGGTTCAGAAAGTTGGCAACTTGGCTCAGAATGTGAGAACTTGTTTTCGAAAGGTTGAAATGTGGTTATGAAAGTTCAAAAATTGGTTCTGAAAGTTCGGAAAGTTTTGGCAACTTGGCTCAGAATGTGAGAACTTGATTTGGAAAGTTCGAAAGTTGACTCCTTTGGATAGATTTGGGCTGGGTCAACGCGCGGAGATGGCTCTCGTGGCGACTGGGAAGAGTTTTGGCATTTTTTGGGTGTGAGGAGGGGTATTCTAGGAAGAAGTATTGGCTTTGAGCGGTTTGGGTGCAAATTGGCTCGGCTGGGTGCTTGTTTGCCTCGATTGGGCTCTTGTGTGTCCGATTTGGGAATGATTTTTGCTCCCAGTGGAAGATCTTTGGATGTTTTGGGCTTCATATTGGGCGACTGGGAAATCGTTTGGGCGATTGGGATATCCTTTCGCCCTTGCGATCCCTAATCGGCGCGGCTGCTTTCTCTCCGGCGCCCGTCCCCTCTGACTGGTGGCTTTCCTCCGGCGTTTCTCAGGCGGGGTGGACCGGCGGTGGTGCTCTCCGGCAGTGGTTCTATTGATTGGCGGACGGGTGGTGGTGGGCGACGGCGAATCTGAGATTCTAGGTTTCTTTAATCCATAGGTGTCTCCTTAAGAGTCGGTGCTTTCCGTCGTGATTCTCGCCGGGATAGGCTTCTCTCCGGCATCTTGGACCATGTCTCCTCCGACATCTTGGTATTCCGTCTGCGCCGCAGCTTGGCTAAGCGCTGCCTTCAGTGCTCTCTCCCTTCTGTGGATTGCAGTGTTGCCGGCGTCGCTGCCTTCTGTGGATTGCAGTGCTGCTGCATAGCTGAAGTGGTGTTCTCTTACGAATTTGGCAATCTGGGTCACTGTCTTAAGGTTTCAAGGTTGCTGGAATCTTGGTGTTCTCTCACGAATCTGGCGCTGTGTTTCTGAAATCTTAAGGGCTTTTAGTTTCGAGTGGAATTCACTGGTGTGTGTGGCTGCTGAAATCTTTGCATTGTTTGCTGAATTCTTTGTTGCTGAAATCCTAGGTTGCTGGGTGCTGCTTTATTGCTTTGTGCTAATTACGCATTGGCTCTTATTGCTGATTTCTCATTATCAAGGGGTGGCCTTCGATTCAATTTTATTCTCATTCCCCTTAGGAAGGATTGGCACCTATTGCATCTAATCCAGGTATTCTGATCATGATTTGGTTGGTTTTCCATTTGCTAATCTTCTTCATTCAGATTGGGTGGCTGGGTTGTGCGGCTGGTCTTTCTTTGTGACTGCTATTCTCTGTGCTTGTTACGGTGGCGCCTGCCCATTCCCCTCCTCGGTTCCTGACTGCTGCCCGTGCCTCCTTGCTTCATATGGCTAAGTCATCCAAGACTGTGAGGGGTGCTCGTCGTGGTGGTGGAAAGGGGGCTAGAATTGATGGAGAACCTATGAGTACACCTCGAGGTGTTTCAAATGCTGATGTGTCACAAGAAGGAGCTGATCAACGTGGCGAACTTGAGCTGATTCGTCCGGCTATTGTGCAGGTGGCAGAGGAGTTTCCTCTCCTGAATTGTGCGGGCTCTGAAAAAGTTGTTTGTAGCAATTCCTCCTTGGTTGAGGTGGGGTCTCCTGACTCCGATGATTCTCAAGGGAAGGACAACTCAGTAGGGATGAATATTGATGGAGCCGAACTTCCTTCGCGCTCTCTAAACTCGTGGTCTGCTCTTTTTTCATCTGCTATTCAACTTGAGGTTTCTTTAAAGTTTGAGAAGACGAATATTCTTGATGGAAATTTTGTTGTTGATGTTTCTGATGAGGAACTGGAGGCTGGTGCCGATCACTGGAAAAATGCTCTTGTCGGCCACTTCTTTGGAATTACACCTTACTTTCCTATTGTCAAATCTAAAGCTCAAGCACTGTGGAACCCAAAGGGTGAATTTGAGGTGTTCTCTCTCCCTTCAGGTCTTTTTATATTCAGGTTCTTGCAAGAGGATGATATGTTTCATGCTCTAGAGGATGGACCATGGTTCATTCAAGGAAAACTTTTGATTCTCAAGCGTTGGGAACCGGGTTTGAAGTTGGAGAAAGTATCGCTAGATGCCATTCCTTTATGGGTTCGAGTTATGAATCTTCCTTTGGAATTCTGGAGTTCCTCTATCATCGAAAAGATTATGAGTAAGCTGGGTAATCCCCTTTTCATGGATAAGCCTACTACCACCAAAAGCCGTATTGGTTATGCCCTGGTCTGCGTAGAGATGGATGTTAATACGGGTCTCCCTGATAGCCTTTCTTTCTGCATTAGGAATGTACAATATGAGGTACAACTTGAATATGAGTGGAAGCCGCTCCGATGCACCCATTGCGCAATCTATGGTCACACTGATACTACCTGCCCACGGAGAGTAAAGAAGGAGACTCAAGTGTGGGTTCCAAAGTAGTCTAGTACAATCAGTGAATTAGAAAGAGACTCAATGAAAAGGAATGAGGAGTTGAGACAGGTGAATACAAGTGACCGTGGTAGGTCCTCACTTCATGCTATTGGGTCTCATGCTCGGTCGACCGGAGCTCGACAGAACAATTTGGGCAAGAACGGATCTCTGAAACCCCATCATGCTGAAAGTTCGAAAGTTGGATCCCTGAGAGTTGAGAATTCTTTTCAGGTACTAGACACTGAGGATGTGGATAACCAGAGTTTGCACCGTGTGGTATCTTTGACAGCGGTTCCTTCAAGATCTCAGAATTCATTTGAAGTTCTAACTGACATGGAGTGTGAGGAATATGCAAGTGACATTAATCGTTTAAAGGATAAGAGGACTGGTTGTACTCAAGGGGACCTAGCACTCCCTCTGAATATTTGTCATGATTAGTCTTGCATCGTGGAATGTTCGAGGATTAAACTCCTCGACCCGCCGTTCGACGGTTAGGAGTAGTATCATGCAAAATAAATTGAACTCTATTTGGCTTCTTGAGACAAAGGTGAAAAAAACACAAAGCAATTAGGATTATTCAGGAGACAACTGGTGGCTGGAAGTTCTACTTCAACCATGACTCTGCAATTAATGGGAGAATTTGTTTAGCTTGGAATCCAGCTGAGGTGGATTATCATATTATGTTTGAGTCTGACCAGATGATTTTTGGGAAAGTTAGTGTCTCCAGCATGGCAACGTCTTTCTTTTTCACCGTAGTATATGGTAGGAATGAGGAACAAGATAGGAGGAGACTGTGGGAACAACTACAAATGGTTCGTAATCAAGTGGCGAGACCTTGGGTTATCATGGGAGATTTCAATACTGTTTTTAACTCCTCTGAGAAGATTGGTGGGCGACTTTTTCCCACAAACGCTACTGTCCAGATTTCTGATGCTATTGACGCACTTGGGGTGTTTGACTTGAAATGGAAGGGCTGCAAATACACATGGTCAAATAATCAGATTGGGGCAAATCGTGTTATGTGCAAATTATATAGAGTGCTTGTAAATCCAGATTGGATATCCGCTTTTCCTGATAGTGAGGCTATTTTTCTAAATCCGGGGGTTTCTGACCATTCTTTGGTTACTCTATAGTATCAGAAGCTCCAGCGAAAGAAAGGACCGTTTAAATTTTTCAACCAGTGGATTTTAAAACCTAATTTCCTTGAGGTAGTGCAGGCAGCCTGGTCTTCCACTATCACATGTAGAGATGGGAGGAGGCCAACTCCGATGTTTTCCCTTGTTCAGAAACTTAAGGCAACCAAGAATGCACTGAAAAAATGGGCCTATGAAAACCATTGTAGGGATAGCTCTGAGAAAAGGAAGCTGCTTGGGCTTCTTGATGATATTCAGAGCAAAATTCAAGCTTGCCCTTCTGATGAGTACCTTCACACCCAGGATAAGGAAGTGAGAGGGAGACTGCAGACATTCTTACATGACGAGGAGGCATCTATGAGGCAAAAATCTAGAGTCCAATGGTTGCATCTGGGGGACTCGAACACCAACTACTTTTACTGAGCCTTCAAGCAGAGGTGTAGCACAAATGCTATACATTCCATCCTAGATGACTTGGGTCAGAGAGTGTATGGTGACCAAGCTGAGCAGGCGGCTATTAGTTTCTTCAGAAATCTTTTCAATGCTCCGCAAGAGGTGGTAGATTTTTCTATCCTCCAAACACACAGGCAGCTCGGGCAAGAAAGTATTGAGGCACTAGGGAGACCCATCCTCGATCAGGAGATTTATGAGGCCATACACTCGTCTCCAAATGATAAAGCACCAGGCATTGATGGATTCACAAAGGAGTTCTTCACAGCTAGATGGGCCATTACTGGGAGGGAGGTTACGGAAGCTATCCAGAATTTCTTTACTACTAGGAGGCTTTTGAGTGAAGTTAACATCACATCCATCACTTTGGTTCCTAAGAAAGAGAATCCTGAATCATTTGCTGATTATCGGCCTATCTCGGTTTGCAAAATGTTATACAGGTTTATCTCGAAGATTCTTGCAAATAGGCTTCAAAAGGTTCTTGTGGATCTAATTGGACCGAATCAACATGCATTCTTGAAAGGGAGGCTTATTTACGAAAATATTGCCTTATGCCATGAGCTTTTGACGGGCTATCACCTGCAGCGCGGCCCTCCCCGTATGGCAATTAAGATAGACCTTCACAAAGCATATGACTCTGTTCGATGGGATTTCCTTCTTTAGCTTCTGAGGCGGTATGGTTTCCCTGGAAATTTTATTGAGTGTATCAGTGCCTGCATTTCAAATCCTAAGTTCACCTTGAACCTTAATGGTGCTTCTTGTGGGTTTTTTCACAGCAGTAGAGGCTTGCGTCAGGGGTGTCCTATGGCCCCATATCTCTTTATTCTGGTGATGCAGTACTTCTCGGATATTTTGGACAGCCATGTCACTATGGGTTCCCTCTCTCCCCATCCCAGATGCAATGACCCGTTAGTTACTCACCTCATGCTTGCAGATGACCTTTTTTTATTCTCCAGAGCAGACCTTACGTCGGCCGTCACTATTCGGAATTGCTTGGCGCACTTCCACCAGGTATCTAGGTTGCGCACTAGTAATCTCAAGTCGCATTTATACGCATCGGGGGTTTCTCTAGAGCTGCGGGCGTCTATTGCTGAGATATTGGGCATGCCCTTCGGGTCACTACCAGTCTGCTATTTAGGAGTCCCCCTCCTGTCGACTAGACCTTCCTTCCAGGACTGCCAGCCATTGCTTGACAGTATTGAAGCAAAGATTAATGGGTGGACTAGCAAATGTCTTTCTTATGCTGGCCGCTTGGAGCTAATCAGATCTGTGCTGATGGGAAAAATTTTATATTGGTGTTCTTCTTTTTCTCTGCCTCAACGGATAATCATTCGCATTGAACAGCTCCTTGCACGATTCCTTTGGTCTGGTAGAGGACAGAAATGTAATCACATGATTGCTTGACTTTCAGTATGTAAACCAAAGGAGAAAGGTGGACTTGGACTGAGAAATGTTAGGAAGCTTAATCAAGCATGCTTAATGCGATATGTGTGGGCCATCGCTTCCAAAAAAGATTCCCTTTGGGTGAGATGGATGCACAGTAATTTTTTGAGGTCACACTCCATTTGGACACGCCGTACGCCATCTGTGATTTCGTGGGTGACGAGGAGTATATTTAATGTACGACACCTAGCACAGCCTCATGTCACGCACAGGATTGGAAATGGTAGATCTACGATATTATGGCATGAACCTTGGCATCCAGATGGCATTCTTATGCATATTGTGGAACGCTACCCATATAGTGCTCCTATATCTGCTGGAGATAAAGTAGCACTGATCAGACTTTCTACAGGATGGGATATAATTGGCTATCACCACTCTTGCCTCTTTGAGGCTTGGCAAAAGCTCTCCCACATTCACACCTTGGACTATCATAGTGATGATAATATCCTTTGGAGTGCCTCCACTTCTGGGAAGTTCACTCTCAAATCTGCGTACGACAGGTTGACTTCTGCGGAACCAAATGTTGACTGGCATGAGTTGGTCTGGTTCAAGAATCATATTCCTCGATATTCTTTTATTTCTTGGCTAGCTTTCTGGAACAGACTTCCTACTTTTGATCGTATGCAAGCCTGGGGTCGGCAGGGCCCATATATGTGCTATCTCTGTCTGAATGCTTGCGAGAATTTGGATCATATTTTCTTTGAATGTGACTACACACATAAATTCTGGGAGGAGGTCCTCAAGCGGTGCAACCTGAGGCCTCGTAGAAGAAATTGGTCTGAAAATCGGATGTGGTTCTTTCATCACTTCAAGGGATCCTCTGAGTCAAAAACCCTAAGGAAGCTCACCCTCACCACTTCGATATATCACATCTGGACTGAACGGAATCGCAGAATGCATGATGAGCGAAAGAGGACTTGGGAACTCCTAGCAAGCACAATCACACATGATATTCAGAGCATGAGAGGATGTGTCCCCCCAATGCTAACAGACTGACTGACTATTGATGATCTCTTGAGATTTACTTTATTATTATTCTTGGGTTATTGCCTTTACGGGTTGTGGGACTTAGTGCTTATTCCTATTTTCTATGTCTCTAGTTGTGTCGGTATGACTTGTGAGCCTTTCCCGGGCTGTGGGATTTATTGCTTATTACTTCTTTCTGATTGTGAGCTTTAAGTCATCATGACTTGTGTGCCTTTCCCGGGCTGTGGGATGTAGGTCTTTATAGATTGCTATGATTGTATCGTAGAGGGACCATCAACCCTAGGTCTTGGGTCTCGACCTTGCTGATGGCTATGCCGAAGGTGAGGTTCACGACTCTTTTGTCCTAGGGTGACTGGTTATTGAACTTTAAATGTACACATCATCTTCATTATTAATACAATACACTTGCCTTGTTGCAAAAAGTTGGAAACTTGGTTTTGAAAATTCGGAACTAGGTTCGAAAAGTTAGAAACTCTATCCCAAAAGTTGGGAAGTTTCTTCTGAAAGTTGGGAACTTGGTTCCGAAAGTTGGCAACTTGGTTCCAAAAAGTTGGGAACTTGGTTCGGAAAGTTCGGATCTTGGGTTTGAAAGTTCGAAATTTTGTTCGGAAAATTGGGAATTCGAATTAAAAAGACTGAAATATGGTTCCAAATGTTGGGAACTTGGTTCCGAAAGCTGAGAACTTGATTACGTAAGTTGGGAACTAGTTTTAGAAAGTTGGGAACATAGTTTGAAAAGTTGGGAACTTGGTTTCGCAAGTTGGGATCTTGGTTCTAAAAGTTGGCACCTTGGTTCTGAAAGATGGGAACTTGATTCCGAAAGTTCGAAACTTAGTTCTGAAAGTTGGGAACTTTGTTCCGAAAGTACGAAACTTGGTCTAAAAGTTGGGAACTTAGTTCTGAAAGTTGGCAACTTGGTTTCGAAAGTTCGGATCTTAGTTGTGAAAGTTGGAAATTTTGTTCGAAAAGTTGGGAATTTGGTTTCGAAAGATCGAAACATGATGCCGAAAGTTCGAAACTTGGCTACAAAAGTCGGGAATATGGTTCCGAAAGTTCAGATCTTGGATCCGAAACATGGGAGCTTGGTTTCAAAAGTTAGAAATTTTGTTCAGAAAGTTTGGAAACTTGGAAAGATCGAAACATGGTTTCGAAAGTTCGAAACTTAGTTCCGAAAGTGAGGAAGTTTGATCAGAAAGTTAGGAACTTGGTTATGGAAGTTGCGAACTAGATTCGAAATATTGGGAACTTTGTTTTGAAAGTTGGGATTTTGGCTCTGAAAGTTCGGAACTTGGTCTTGAAAGTTGGGAACTAGGTTCAGAAAATTCAGAACTTGGTTTTGAAAGTTGGGAACTTGGTTTGGAGAGTTGGGATCTTGGTTCTGATAGTTGGGAACTTGGTTCCGAAAGTTCGGATCTTAGTTCCGAAAGATGGGAACTTGGTTCCGAAAGTTAGAAACTTAGTTCGAGAAGTTGGGAACTGGGTTCCGAAAGTTAGAAACTTAGTTCGGGAAGTTTGGAATTTAGATAGGAAAGATCGAAACAAGGTTCCAAAAGTTCGAAACTTGGTTGCAAAAGTTGGGAACTTGGTTCCGAAAGTTGGAAACATGGTTACAAAAGTTGGAACTAGGTTCAGAAACTTGGGAATTCGTTCGGAAAGTTCGGAACTTGGGTTCGAAAGTTGATATTTTGGTTCGAAAAGTTGGGAGCTTAGTTTCGAAAGTTGGGATTTTCGTTCCGAACGTTGGGAACTTGGTTCCGAGAGTTCAGAACTTGGTTCCGAGAGTTCGGAACTTGGTTCAGAAAGTTGGCATAATGGTTTAAAAAGTTTTGAACTTGGTTTCGAAAGTTGGGAACTTGGTTTCGAAAGTTAGGAACTTAGTTCCAAAAGCTGGGAAGTTCGTTCAGAAAGTTCAGAACTTGGTACAGAAAGTTGGCAAGTTGATTCAGAAAGTTGGCAACTTAGTTCCGAAAGTTGGGAAATTGGTTTCGAAAGTTGCAAACTTGGTTTTGAATGTTTTAAACTTGTTTCTGAAAGTTGAGAATTTGGTTCCGAAAGTTACGAACTTGTTTCAGAAAGTTCGAAACTTGGTTCTCAAAGTTGGGATCTTGGTTTCGAAAGTTGGGAACTTGGATACGAAAGTTGGGAACTTGGCTCTGAAATTGAGATCTTGGTTTCGAAAGGAGGAGACATGGTTACGATAGTTCAAAAATTGTTTCTGAAAGTTCGGAACTTGATTCAGAAAATTAGGAACTTTTTTCCATAAGTTGAAAACTTTCTTAAAGTTGGGATCTTGGTTTCAAAAGTTAGGAATTTGATTTCGAAAGTTTGGAACTTGGTTCCGAAAGTTCGAAACTTGGCTCAGAATGAGAGAACTTGTTTCAAAAAGGTTGAAACGTGGTTACGAAAGTTCAAAAATTGATTCCGAAAGATGGAAACTTGGTTATGAAAGGTTGAAACTTGGTTCTGAAAATTCGAAACTAGGTTCGAAAAGTTAGAAAACTCTGTCCCAAAAGTTGGGAACTTTCTTCTGAAAGTTGGGAACTTGGTTCCGAAAGTTGACAACTTGGTTCCAAAAAGTTGAGAACGTGGTTCGGAAAGTTCAGATCTTGGGTTTGAAAGTTCGAAACTTTGTTCGGAAAATTAGGAATTCGAATTAGAAAGATTGAAATAAGGTTCCAAATGTTGGGAACTTGGTTCCGAAAGCTGGGAACTTGATTACGTAAGTTGGGAACTAGTTTCGAAAAGTTGGGAACATAGTTTGAAAAGTTGGGAACTTGGTTTTGCAAGTTGGCATCTTGGTTATGAAAATTGGGAACTAGGTTTCGAAAGATGGGAACTTGATTCCGAAAGTTCGAAACTTGGTTTTGAAAGTTGGGAACTTTGTTCTGAAAGTACGAAACTTGGTTTGAAAGTTGGAAACTTAGTTCTGAAAGTTGGCAACTTGATTTCGAAAGTTCGGATCTTGGTTGTGAAAGTTGGAAATTTTGTTCGAAAAGTTGGGAATTTGGTTTCGAAAGATCGAAATACGATGCCGAAAGTTCGAAACTTGGCTACAAAAGTCGGGAATATGGTTCCGAAAGTTGGGAACTTAGTTCCGAAAGTTCAGATCTTGGATCCGAAAGATGGGAGCTTGGTTTCGAAAGTTAGAAATTTTGTTCGGAAAGTTGGGAAACTTGGAAAGATCGAAACATGGTTCTGAAAGTTTGAAACTTAGTTCCGAAAATGGGGAACTTGGTTCCGAAAGTTGGGAACTTGGTTACGAAAGTTGCGAACTAGGTTCGGAATATTGAGAACTTTGTTTTGAAAGTTGTGATTTTGGCTCCGAAAGTTTGGAACTTGATTTTGATAGTTGGGAACTAGGTTCAGAAAATTCGGAACTTGGTTTAGAAAGTTGAGAACTTAGTTTCGAGAGTTGGGATCTTGGTTCCGAAAGTTGGAAACTTGGTGCCGAAAGTTCGGATCTTAGTTCTGAAAGATGGGAACTTGGTTCCGAAAGTTAGAAACTTAGTTCTGGAAGTTGGGAATTTAGATAGGAAAGATTGAAACAAGGTTCCAAAAGTTCGAAACATGGTTGCAAAAGTTGGGAACTTGGTTCCGAAAGTTGGGAACATGGTTACAAAAGTTGGAACTAGGTTCAGAAACTTGGGAATTGGTTCAGAAAGTTCGGAACTTGGGTTCGAAAGTTGGGATTTTGGTTCGAAAAGTTGGGAGCATAATTTCGAAAGTTGGGATTTTCGTTTCGAACGTTGGGAACTTGGTTCCGAGAGTTCGGAACTTGGTTCAGAAAGTTGGCAAGTTGATTCAGAAAGTTGGCAACTTGGTTCCGAAAGTTGCGAACTTAGTTTCGAATGTTTTAAACTTGTTTCTGAAAGTTGGGAATTTGGTTCCGAAAGTTACGAACTTGTTTCAGAAAGTTCAGAACTTGGTTCTCAAAGTTGGGATCTTGGTTTCGAAAGTTGGGAACTTGGATTCGAAAGTTAGGAACTTTGCTCTGAAATTGAGATCTTGGTTTCGAAAGTTAGGAATTTGATTTCAAAAGTTTGGAACTTGGTTCCGAAAGTTCGAAACTTGGCTCAGAATGTGAGAACTTGTTTCAAAAAGGTTGAAACGTGGTTACAAAAGTTCAAAAATTGGTTCCGAAAGTTCGGAACTTGATGCAGAAAGTTGGAAACTTGGTTCCGAAAATTCAGAACTAGGTTCGAAAAGTTAGAAACTCTATCCCAAAAGTTGGGAACTTTCTTCTGAAAGTTGGGAACTTGGTTTCGAAAGTTCGGATCTTGGTTTTGAAAGTTCGAAACTTTGTTCGGAAAATTGAAAATTCGAATTAGAAAGATTGAAATAAGGTTCCAAATATTGGGAACTTGGTTCCGAAAGCTGGGAACTTGATTACGTAAGTTGGGAACTAGTTTCAGAAAGTTGGGAACATAGTTTGAAAAGTTGGGAACTTGGTTCCGAAAGATGGGAACTTGATTCCGAAAGTTTAAAACTTGGTTCTGAAAGTTGGGAACTTGATTTCGAAAGTTTGAAACTTGGTCTGAAAGTTGGGAACTTAGTTTTGAAAGTTGGCAACTTAGTTCCGAAAGTTCGGATCTTGGTTGTGAAAGTTGAAAATTTTGTTCGGAAAGTTGGGAATTTAGTTTTGAAACATCGAAACATGGTGCCGAAAGTTCGAAACTTGGCTACAAAAGTCGGGAATATGGTTCCGAAAGTTGGGAACTTGGTTCCGAAGGTTGAGAACTTCGTTCCGAAAGTTCAGATCTTGGATCTGAAAGATGGGAGCTTGGTTCCGAAAGTTAGAAACTTTGTTCAGAAAGTTAGAAAACTTGGAAAGATCGAAACTTGGTTCCGAAAGTTGGAAACTTTGTTCGGAATGTTCGGAACTTTGTTTTGAAAGTTGGGATTTTGGCTCCGAAAGTTCAGAACTTGGTTTTGATACTTGGGAATTAGGTTCAGAAAATTCGGAACTTGGTTTAGATAGTTGGGAACTTGGTTTCGAGAGTTGGGATCTTGATTCCGAAAGATGAGAACTTGGTTCCGAAAGTTAGAAACTTAGTTCGGGAAGTGGGGAATTTGGATAAGAAAGATCGAAACAAGGTTCCAAAAGTTTGAAACTTGGTTGCAAAAGTTGGGAACTTTGTTACAAAAGTTGGAATTAGGTTCAGAAACTTGGGAATTGGTTTGGAAAGTTCGGAACTTGATTTCGAAAGTTGGGATTTTGGTTCGAAAAGCTGGGACCTTAGTTTCGAAAGTTGGGATTTTCGTTCCGAACGTTGGGAACTTGGTTCCGAAAGTTCGGAACTTGGTTCAGAAAGTTGGCAACATGGTTTAAAAAGTTTGAAACTTGATTTCAAAAGTTGAGAACTTTGTTCCAAAAGCTGGGAACTTGGTTTCAAAAGTTGAGAACTTGGTTCAGAAAGTTGAACTTGGATTCGAAAGTTGGGAACTTGGTTTCAAAAGTTGAGAACTTGGTTCCAAAAGCTGGAAAGTTGGTTCAGAAAGTTCGAACTTGGTTCAGAAAGTTGGCAACATGGTTCCGAAAGTTGGGAAATTGGTTCGAAAAGTTGTGAAGTTGGTTCCGAATGTTTTAAACTTGGTTCTAAAAGTTGGGAACTTGGTTCCAAAATTTGTGAACTTGTTTTAGAAAGTTCAGAACATGGTTCTCAAAGTTGGTATCTTGGTTTCGAAAGTTGAGAACTTGGATTCGAAAGTTGGGAACTTGGCTCTGAAATTGAGATCTTGGTTTCGAAAGGAGAAGACATGGTTACGATAGTCCAAAAATTGGTTCCGAAAGTTTGGAACTTGATTCGGAAAGTTCGGAACTTTGTTCCAAAAGTTGGAAATTTGTTTCTGAAAGTTGGAAATTTGTTTCTGAAAGTTGGGATCTTGGTTTCGAAAGTTGGGAATTTGATTTCAAAAGTTTGGAACTTGGTTCAGAAAGTTTGGAACTTGGCTCAGAAAGTGAGAACTTGTTTCCGAAAGGTTGAAACGTGGTTACGAAAGTTTAAAAATTGTTTCCGAAAGTTAGAAACTTTATTCAGAAAGTTCGAAACTTGATTATGAAATTTGGAAACTTGGTTCCGAAAATTCAGAACTAGGTTCGGAAAGTTAGAAACTTTTTCCCAAAAGTTGGTAACTTGGTTTGGAAAGTTCGGAACATGATTCGTAAATTCGGAACTTGGTTAGGAAAGTTGGGAATATGGTTCGGAAGGATCGAAACTTGGTTTCGAAACTTCGAAACATGGATCTAAAGTTGGGAACTTGGTTTCGAAAGTTAGAAACTTGGTTCGAAATGTTCGGAACATGATTCAGAAAATTGGGAACTTGGTTCCTAACGTTGGAAACTTGGTTCACAATGTTCGGAACAAGATTCGGAAAGTTTGGAACTTGATTCAGAATGTTGGGAACTTGGTTCGAAAAGATTGAAACTTGGTTTCGAAAGTTCGAAACTTGGTTCCGAAAGTTGGAAATTTGGTTTTGAAAGTTGGGAACTAGGTTCAGCAAATTCAGAACTTGATTTAAAAAGTTGGGGACTTTGTTCCGAAAGTTGAGAACTTTCTTCTGAAAGTTGGGAACTTGGTTCCGAAAGTTCGGATCTTGGTTTTGAAAGTTCGAAACATTGTTTGGAAAATTGGGAATTCGAATTAGAAAGATTGAAATAAGGTTCCAAATATTGGGAACTTGGTTCCGAAAGCTGGGAACTTGATTACATAAGTTGGGAACTAGTTTTGGAAAGTTGGGAACATAGTTCGAAAAGTTGGGAACTTGGTTCTAAAAGTTGGGAACTTGGTTCCGAAAGATGGGGAACTTGATTCCGAAAGTTCCGAAAGTTGGGAACTTGGTTCCAAAATTTCGAATCTTGGTCTGAAAGTTGGGAACTTAGTTCTGAAAGTTGGCAACTTGGTTCTGAAAGTTCGGGTCTTGGTTGTGAAAGTTGGAAATTTTGTTCGGAAAGTTGGAAATTTGGTTTCGAAAGATCGAAACATGCTGCCGAAAGTTCGAAACTTGGCTACAAAAGTCGGGAATATGGTTCCAAAAGTTGGGAACTTGGTTCCGAAGGTTGAGAACTTGGTTCCGAAAGTTCAGATCTTGGATCCGAAAGAAGGGAGCTTGGTTCCGAAAGTTAGAAACTTTGTTCGGAAAGTTGGAAAACTTGGAAAGATCGAAACATGGTTCCAAAAGTTTGAAACTTGGTTCCGAAAGTTGGGAACTTGGTTACGAAAGTTGGGAACTAGGTTCGGAATGTTGGGAACTGTGATTTGAAAGTCGGGATTTTGGCTCCGAAAGTTCGGAACTTGGTTTTGAAAGTTGGGAACTAGGTTCAAAAAATTCGGAACTTGGTTTAGAAAGTTGGGAACTTGGTTTCGAGAGTTGGGATCTTGGTTCTGAAAGTCGGGAACTTAGTTCCGAAAGTTCGAACTTTGGTTCTAAAACTTGGGAACTTGGTTCCGGAAGTTCGGATATTAGTTCCGAAAGATGAGAACTTAGTTTCAAAAGTTAGAAACTTTGTTCGGGAAGTTGGGAATTTAGATAGGAAAGATCGAAACAAGGTTCCAAAAGTTCGAAACTTGGTTGCAAAAGTTGGGAACTTGGTTCGGAAAGTTCGAAACTTGAGTTCGAAAAGTTGGGAGCTTAGTTTCGAAAGTTGAGATTTTTGTTCCGAATGTTGGGAACTTGGTTTAGAAAGTTGGCAAGATGGTTTAAAAAGTTTGGAACTTGGTTTCAAAAGTTGGGATCTTGGTTCTGAAAGTTGAAGTTAGTTTTGAAAGTTGAGAAATTGGTTTCGAAAGTTGAGAACTTGGTCCCAAAAGCTGGGAAGTTGGTTCAGAAAGTTCGGAACTTGGTTCAGAAAGTTGGCAACTTGGTTCCGAAAGTTTGGAAATTTGTTTTGAAAGTTGCGAACTTGGTTTCGAATGTTTTAAACTTGGTTCTGAAAGTTAGGATTTTGGTTCCACAAGTTGCGAACTTGTTTCAGAAAGTTCAGAACTTGGTTCTCAAAGTTGGGAACTTGGCTCTGAAATTGAGATCTTAGTTTCGAAAGGAGGAGACATGGTTACGATAGTTCAAAAATTGGTTCCGAAAGTTTGGAACTTGATTTGGAAAGTTAGGAACTTTGTTCCAAAAGTTGGAAACTTGTTTCTGAAAGTTGGGATCTTGGTTTCGAAAGTTGGGAATTTGATTTCGAAAGTCTGGAACTTGGTTCGGAAAGTTCGGAACTTTGCTTAAAAAGTGAGAACTTGTTTCCGAAAGGTTGAAACGTTGTTACGAAAGTTCAAAAATTGGTTCCGAAAGTTCGGAACTTGATTCGGAAAGTTCGAAACTTGGTTATGAAAGTTGGAAACTTGGTTCCGAAAATTCGGAACTAGGTTCGAAAAGTTAGAAACTCTGTCCCAAAAGTTGGGAACTTGGTTCAGAAAGTTCGGAACATGATTCAGAAATTCGGAACTTGGTTCGAAAAGTTGGGAATATTGTTCGGAAAGATCGAAACTTGGTTTCGAAAGTTCGAAACCTGGTTCCAAAGTTGGGAACTTGGTTTCGAAAGTTGGAAACTTGGTTCGAAATGTTCGGAACATGATTCAGAAAGTTGGGAACTTGGTTCCTAAAGTTGGAATCTTGGTTCAGAATGTTCGGAACAAGATTTAGAAAGTTTGGAACTTGATTCAAAAAGTTTGGAACTTTGTTCGAAAAGATCGAAACTTGGTTTCGAAAGTTGGAAACTTGGTTTCGAAAGTTGGAAACTTGGTTTCGAAAGTTGGGAACTATGTTATGAATGTTGGAACTAGGTTTAGAAACTTGGGAATTGGTTCGGAAAGTTCAAAACTAGGTTGAGAAAGTTGGAAACTTGGTTCGAAAAGATTGGGATTTTTGTTCCGAACGTTGGGAACTTGATTCTGAAAGTTCCGAATTTGGTTTAGAAAGTTGGCAACATAATTTCGAAAGTTGGGAAATTGGTTTCGAAAGTTGAGAACTTGGTTCCGAAAGTTCGAAATTTGGTTCTGAAAGTCGGGAACTTGGTTCCGAATGTTAGGAACATGGTTCAAAAAGTTAGGAACTTGGTTCTGAAAGTTAGGAATTTGGTTCTGAAAGTTGGGAACTTGGTTCGGAAAGTTCGGAACTAGGTTCAAAAAGATATGAACTTTGTTTCGAAAGTTGGGAAATTTGTTCCGAAAATTTGGAACTTGCTTCTGAAAGTTTGAATCTTGGTTCCGAAAGAAAGAAACTTGATTTCGAAATATGGGAACTTGGTTTCGAAAGCTGGGAAGTTGGTTCGGAAAGTTCGAAACTTGGTTCATAAAGTTTGGAACTTTGTTCTGAAAATTGGGAAATTGATTCCGAAAGTTGGGAATTTGGTTTTGAAAGTTGGGATCTTGGTTTCGAAAGTTGCGAACTTGGTTCCGAAAGTTTGAAACTTAGTTCTGAAAGTTCGGATCATGCTTCCGAAATATGGGAACTTGGTTTCGAAAGTTAGAAACTTTGTTCGGGAAGTTGGGAATATAGATAGAAAGATCAAAACAAGGTTCCAAAAGTTGGGAATTTAGTTTCGAAAGTTGGGAACTTGGTTCCGAAAGTTGCGAACTTGTTTCAGAAAGTTCAGAACTTGTTCTCAAAGTTGGGATCTTGGTTTTGAAAGTTGGGAACTTGGTTTCGAAAGTTGTGAACTTGGTTTTGAAAGTTGAGAACCTAGTTCAGAAAGTTCGAAACTTGGCTCTGAAAGTGTGATCTTGGTTCTGAAATGTTGAAACATGGTTACGAATGTTCGAAAATTTGTTCCGAAAGTTCGGAACTTGATTCGAAAAGTTCAGAACTTGGTTCTGAAAGTTTGAAACTTGGTTTCGAAAGTTGGGAACCTTGTTCCGAAAATTAGGATCTTGGTTTGGAAAGTTGGGAACTTGATTCACAAAGTTTGGAACTTGGTTCGGAAAGTTGGAAATTTGGTTCAGAAAGTTCGAAACTTGATTCCAAAAGTTGGGAACTTGATTCCGAAAGTTGGGAACTTGGTTACGAAAGTGGGAACTAGGTTTAGAAACTTGTGAATTGGTTCGTAAAGTTCGAAACTTGGTTGAGATAGTTGGCAAAAAGGTTAAAAAAGTTGGGAGCTTTGTTTCGAAAGTGGGGATTTTGGTTCCGAAAGTTGGGAAATTTGTTCCGAAAGATGGGAACTTGGTTTCGAAAGATGGGAACTTGTTTCTGAAAGCTGGGAAGTTAGTTCGAAAAGTTGGGACCTTGGTTTTGAAAGTTGAGAACTTAGTTTCGAAAGTTCGAAACTTGGTTCTAAAAGTTGGGAACTTGGTTCCGAAGGTTGGGAACTTGATTCACAAAGTTCGGAACTTGGTTCCGAAAGTTCGTAACTTGGTTCCGAAAGTTGTGAACTTAGTTCCGAAAGTTGGGAAATTGGTTCTGAAAGTTGGGAAGTTGGTTCTGAAAGTTCGGAACTTGGTTATGAAAGTTGGAACTAGGTTTCTAAAGATTGGAACTTCGTTCCGAAAGTTTGAAAATTGGTTTCGAAAGATCAGAACTTGATTCTGAAAGTTCGAAACTTGGTTACGAAAGTTGGAAACTTTGTTCCAAAAGTTTGAAGCTTGGTTTCGAAAGATGGGAACTTATTTTCGAAAGTTGGGAACTTGATTTCAAAAGTTGGGATCTCGGTTGGTGAAAGTTGGGATCTTAGTTCCGAAGGTTGGGAACTTGGTTCCGAAAGTTTGGAACTTGGTTCGAAAAGTTGGGAACTTAGTTCGAAAAGTTTGAAACTTGGTTCTTATAGTAGAAAACTTGGTTCTGATAGTTGAGAACTTGGTTTCGAAAGTTGGGAACCCTAGTTCTGAAAGTTCGAAAGTAGTTCGAAAAGTTATAAACTTTGTTCTTAAAGTTGGAAACTTTATTCTGAAAGTTAGGAACTTGGTTTCGAAAGATGAGAACTTGTTTCCGAAAGCTGGGAAGTTGGTTCGAAAAATTTGGAACTTGTTTTCGAAAGTTGGGAACTTTGTTTCGAAAGTTGGGAAATTGGTTCAGAAAATTGGGAACTTGATTCTGAAAGTTGGGATCTTGGTTCCGAAAGTTGTGAACTTGGTTTCGAAAGTTAGAAACTTGGTTCTAAAAGTTGGATACTTGGTTCCGAAAGTTATGAACTTATTTCAGAAAGTTCAGAACTTGGTTCTCAAAGTTGGAATCTAGGTATCGAAAGTTGGGAACTTGATTTCGAAAGTTGGGAACTTGGTTTCGAAAGTTGGGAACTTGGTTCGGAAAGCTCAGAACTTGGCTCTAAAAGTGAGATCTTGGTTCCGAGAGGTGGAAACATGGTTACGAAAGTTCAAAAATTGGTTCCGAAAGTTCGGAACTTGATTCGGAAAGTTCGGAACTTGGTTCCGAAAGTTCGAAACTTGGTTTCAAAAGTTCGAAACTTGTATTCGAAAGTTGGGAACTTGGTTTCAAAAGTTGGGATCTCGAGTTTTGATAGTTGGGATATTGATTCCGAAGCTTGGGAACTTGGTTCCGAAAGTTCGAAACTTAGTTCTAAAAGTTGGGAACTTGGTTCGGAAAGTTCGAAACTTAATTCTGAAAGTTGGGAACTTAGTTCGAAAAGTTCGAAACTTGGTTCAAAAATTTTAAAGTTGAGATCTTGATTCTGATAGTTGAGAACTTGGTTCCTAATGTTGGGAACTTGGTTACGAAAGTTGGGAACTATGTTATGAAAGTTAGGAACTAGGTTCCAAAAGTTCGGATCTTGGTTCTGAAAGTTGAGAATTTGGTTCAGAAAGTTAAAAACTTTGTTCTGAATGTTGGGAATTTGGTTCGGAAAGATTGAAACTTGGTTTCCAAATTTCGAAACTTGGTTCCAACCGTTGGGAACTTGGTTACGAAAGTTGCGAACTTGGTTCGGAAAGTTGGGAACTTGATTTGGAAAGTGCGACACTTGGTTGAGAAAGTTGGCAACTTGGTTCAAAATTATGGGAACCTGATTTTGAAAGTTGGGATTTTGATTCCAAAAGTTCGGAACTTGGTTCAGAATATTGGCAACTTGGTACAAAAAGTTGGGAACTTGGTTTCGAAAGTTAGGATCTTGGTTTCGAAAGTTGGGAACTTGGTTCCGAAATTAGGGAACTTGGTTCCAAAAGTTCGAAACTTTGTTTTGAAAGTTGTGAACTTGGTTCCGAACGTTAGAAACTTGGTTCAGAAAGTTCAGAACTTGGTTCAAAAAGTTCAGAACTTAGTTCAGAACTTGGTTTCGAAAGTTGAGAACTTGATTCAAAAATTTGGGAACTTAGTTTTGAAAATTGGGATCTTGGTTCCGAAGGTTGGGAACTTGGTTTCGAAAGTTCGTAACTTGGTTCTAAAAGTTGGATACCAGGTACGAAAAGTTGGGAACTTGGTTCGGAAAATTCGAAACTTGGTTGAGAAAGTTGGGAACTTGGTTTGAAAAGTTGGGAACTTGATTTCCAAAGTTGGGATTTTGGTTTCGAACGTTGGGAACTTGGCTCCGAAAGTTGGGAACTTGGTTTCAAAATTTGGGATCTTGGTTCCGAAGTTGAGAACTTTGTTCCTAAAGTTGGGAAATTGGTTCCGAAATTTGGAACCTTCGTTCCGTTAGTTTGGAACTTGGTTCGGAAAGTTCGTAACATGGTTTGGAAAGTTTGGAACTTGGTTTTGAAAGTTGGGATCTTGGTTTTGAAAGTTGGGAAATCGATTCTGAATGTTGGGAACTTGGTTCCGGAAGTTCGAAACTTGATTTTGAAAGATGGGAACTTAATTTCGAAAGTTGGGAACTTGGTTCAGAAAGTTGAGAACTAGATTCCGAAAGTTCAGAACTTAGTTCGGAAATTTTGAAACTTGGTTCCGAAAATTGGGAACTTGGATCAAAAATTTGGGAACTTTGTTTTGAAAGTTGGGATCTTGATTTCGAAAGTAGGGAACTTGGTTTCGAAAGTTCGAAACTTGGTTATAAAAGTTGGGAACTTGGTTCGGAAAGTTTGGAACTTGGTTTCGAAAGTTGTGATCTTGGTTTCGATAGTTGGAACTTGATTCCGAAAGTTGTGATCTTGGGTCCTATAGTTGGAACTTGATTCAAAAAGATGAGAACTTGGTTCCGAAAGTTGAGAACTTGGTTCGGAAAGTACGAAACTTAATTCAGAAAGTTCGGAACTTGGTTCGGAAAGTTGGGAATTTGGGTTGGAAAGATCAAAACTTGGTTTCGAAATTTTGAAACTTTTTTTTTTTTGCAACAAGGCAAGTGAATTGTATTAGTAATGAAGAAGATGTGTACATGTAAAGTTCAGTAGCCAATCACGCTAGGACAAAAGAGTCTAGAACCTCACCTTCGGCATAGCCTAATAGCAAGGTCGAGACCCAAACCCTAGGGTTGATGGTCCCGCTATGATACAATCATAGCAATCTAAAAAGAAAGACATCCCACAGCCCGGAAAAGGCACACAAGTCATGATGACCTAAAACTCACAGACTGAAACAAGTAATAAGCAATAAGTCCCACAGCCCGGGAAAAGCTCACAATCATACCGACACATCTAGCAATATAGAAATAGGAATAAGCACATCCTGTTAAGCGCCTCCTCCCAAGAGTAATAATAAAGTAAATCTCAAGAGATCATCAATAGTCAGTCAGTCTGCTAGCATTGGGGGGACACATCCTCTCATGCTCTGAATATCATGTGTGATTGTGCCTGCTAGGAGTTCCCAAGTCCTCTTTCGCTCATCATGCATTCTGCGATTCCGTTCAGTCCAGATGTGATATATCGAAGTGGTGAGGGTGAGCTTCCTTTGGGTTGTTGACTCAGAGGATCCCTTAAAGTGATGAAAGAACCACATCCGATTTTCAGACCAATTTCTTCGACGAGGCCTCAGGTGGCACCTCTTGAGCACCTCCTCCCACACTTTATATGTGTAGTCACATTCAAAGAAAATATGATCCAAATTCTCGCAAGCATTCAGACAGAGATAGCACATATTTGGGCCCTGTCGACCCCAAGCTTGCATACGATCAAAAGTAGGAAGTCTGTTCCAGAAAGCTAGCCAAGAAATAAAAGAATATCGAGGAATATGATTCTTGAACCAGACCAACTCATGCCAGTCAACATTTGGTTCCGCAGAAGTCAACCTGTCGTACGCAGATTTGAGAGTGAACTTCCTAGAAGGGGAGGCACTCCAAAGGATATGATCATCACTATGATAGTCCAAGGTGTGAATGTGGGAGAGCTTTTGCCAGGCCTCAAAAAGGCAAGAGTGGTGATAGCCAGTTATATCCCATCCTGTAGAAAGTCTGATCAGTGCTACTTTATCTCCAGCAGATATAGGAGCACTATATGGGTAGCGTTCCACAATACGCATAAGAATGCCATCTGGATGCCAGGGTTCATGCCATAACATCGTAGATCTACCATTTCCAATCCTGTGCGTGACATGAGGCTGAGCTAGGTGACGTACATTAAATATACTCCTCGTCACCCACGAAATCACAGATGGCGTACGGCGAGTCCAAATGGAGTGTGACCTCAAAAAATTACTGTGCATCCATCTCACCCAAAGGGAATCTTTTTTGGAAGCGACGGCCCACACATATCACATTAAGCATGCTTGATTAAGCTTCCTAATATTTCTCAGTCCAAGTCCATCTTTCTCCTGTGGTTTACATACTGAGAGCCAAGCAATCCTGTGATTATATTTCTGTCCTCTACCAGACCAAAGGAACCGTGCAAGGAGCTGTTCAATGCGAATGATTATTCGTTGAGGCAGAGAAAAAGAAGAACACCAATATAAAATTTTCCCCATCAGTACAGATCTGATCAGCTCCAAGCGGCCAGCATAAGAAAGGCATTTGCTAGTCCACCCATTAATCTTTGCTTCAATACTGTCAAGCAAGGGCTGGCAATCCTGGAATGAGGGTCTATTCGACAGGAGGGGGACTCCTAAATAGCGGACTGGTAGTGACCCGAAGGGCATGCCCAATATCTCAGCAATAGACGCCCGCATCTCTAGAGAAACCCCCGATGCGTATAAATGCGACTTGAGATTACTAGTGCGCAAACCAGATACCTGGTGGAAGTGCGCCAAGCAATCCCGAATAGCGACGGCCGATGTAAGGTCTGCTCTGGAGAATAAAAATAGGTCATCTGCAAACATGAGGTGAGTAACTAACGGGTCAGTGCATCTGGGATGGGGTGAGAGGGAACCCATAGCGACATGGCTGTCCAAAATATCCGAGAAGTACTGCATCACCAGAATGAAGAGATATGGGGCCATAGGACACCCCTGACGCAAGCCTCTACTGCTGGGAAAAAACCCACAAGAAGCACCATTAAGGTTCAAGGTCAACTTAGGATTTGAAATGCAGGCACTGATACACTCAATAAAATTTCCAGGGAAACCATACCGCCTCAGAAGCTCAAGAAGGAAATCCCATCGAACAGAGTCATATGCTTTGTGAAGGTCTATCTTAATTGCCATACGGGGAGGGCCGCGCTGCAGGTGATAGCCCGTCAAAAGCTCATGGCATAAGGCAATATTTTCGTGAATAAGCCTCCCTTTCAAGAATGCATGTTGATTCGGTCCAATTAGATCCACAAGAACCTTTTGAAGCCTATTTGCAAGAATCTTCGAGATAAACCTGTATAACATTTTGCAAACCGAGATAGGCCGATAATCAGCAAATGATTCAGGATTCCCTTTCTTAGGAACCAAAGTGATGGATGTGATGTTAACTTCACTCAAAAGCCTCCTAGTAGTAAAGAAATTCTGGATAGCTCCCGTAACCTCCTTCCCAGTAATGGCCCATGTAGCTGTAAAGAACTCCTTGGTGAATCCATCAATGTCTGGTGCTTTATCATTTGGAGACGAGTGTACGGCCTCATAAATCTCTTGATCGAGGATGGGTCTCCCTAGTGCCTCAATGCTTTCTTGCCCGAGCTGCCTATGAGTTTGGAGGATAGAAAAATCGACCACCTCTTGCGGAGCATTAAAAAGATTCCTGAAGAAACTAATAGCCGCCTGCTCAGCTTGGTCACCATACACTCTTTGACCCAAGTCATCTAGGATGGAATGTATAGCATTTGTGCTGCACCTCTACTTGAAGGCTCGGTAAAAATAGTTGGTGTTTGAGTCCCCCAGATGCAACCATTGGACTCTAGATTTTTGCCTCATAGATGCCTCCTCGTCATGTAAGAATGTCTGCAGTCTCCCTCTCAGTTCTTTATCCTGGGTGTGAAGGTACTCATCAGAAGGGCAAGCTTGAATTTTGCTCTGAATATCATCAAGAAGCCCAAGTAGTTTCATTTTCTCAGAGCTATCCCTACAATGGTTTTCATAGGCCCATTTTTTCAGTGCATTCTTGGTTGCCTTAAGTTTCTGAACAAGGGAAAACATCGGAGTAGGCCTCCTCCCATCTCTACAAGTGACAGTGGAAGACCAGGCTGCCTGTACTACCTCAAGGAAATTTGGTTTCAAAATCCACTGGTTGAAAAATTTAAACGGTCCTTTCTTTCGCTGGAGCTGCTGATACTGTAGAGTAACCAAAGAATGGTCAGAAACCCCCGGATTTAGAAAAATAGCCTCACTGTCAGGAAAAGCGGATATTCAATCTGGATTTACAAGCACTCTATCTAATTTGCACATAACACGATTTGCCCCAATCTGATTATTTGACCATGTGTATTTGCAGCCCTTCCACTTCAAGTCAAACACCCCAAGTGCGTCAATGGTATCAGAAATCTGGACAGTAGCGTTTGTGGGAAAAATTCGCCCACCAATCTTCTCAGAAGAGTTAAAAACAATATTGAAATCGCCCATGATAACCCAAGGTCCCGCCACTTGATTACGAACCAGTTGAAGTTGTTCCCACAATCTCCTCCTATCTTGTTCCGCATTCCTACCATATACTGCGGAGAAAAAGAAAGACGTTGCCATGCTAGAGACACTAACTTTCCCAAAAATCATCTAGTCAGACTCAAACATAATCTGATAATCCACCACAGCCGGATTTCAAGCTAAACAAATTCTCCCATTAATTGCATAGTCATGGTTGAAGTAGAACTTCCAGCCACCAGTTGTCTCCTGAATAATCCTAACTGCTTTGTGTTTTTTCACCTTTGTTTCAAGAAGCCAAATAGAGTTCAATTTATTTTGCATGATACTACTCCTAACCGCTGAACGGCGGGTCGAGGAGTTTAATCCTCGAATATTCCACGATGCAAGACTAATCATGACAAATATGCAGAGGGAGTGCTAGGCCCCCTTGAGTACAACCAGTCCTCTTATCCTTTAAACGATTAATGTCACTTGCATATTCCTCACACTCCATGTCAGTTAGAGCTTGAAATGAATTCGGAGATCTTGAAGGAACCGCTGTCAAAGATACCACGCGGTGCAAACTCTGGTTATCTACATCCTCAGTGTCTAGTATCTGAAAAGAATTCTCAACTCTTAGGGATCCAACTTTCGAACTTTCAGCATGATGGGGTTTCAGAGATCCATTCTTGCCCAAATAGTTCTGTCGAGCTCCGGTCGACCGAGCATGAGACCCAATAGCATGAAGTGAGGACCTACCACGGTCACTTGTATTCATCTGTCTCAACTCCTCATTTCTGTTCATTGAGTCTCTTTCTAGTTCACTGATTGTACTAGACTTCTTTGGAACCCACACTTGAGTCGCCTTCTTTACTCTCCGTGGGCAGGTAGTATCAGTGTGGCCATAGATTGCGCAATGGGTGCATCGGAGCGGCTTCCACTCATATTCAAGTTGTACTTCATATTGCACATTCCGAATGCAGAAAGAAAGGCTATCAGGGAAACCCGTATTAACATCCATCTCGACACAGACCCGGGCATAACCAATACGGCTTTTGGTGGTAGTAGGCTTATCCATGAAAAGGGGATTACCCAGCTTACTCATAATCTTTCCGATGATAGAGGAACTCCAGAATTCCAAAGGAAGATTCATAACTCTAACCCATAAAGGAATGGCATCAAGCGATACTTTCTCCAACTTCAAACCCGGTTCCCAACGCTTGAGAATCAAAAGTTTTCCTTGAATGAACCATGGTCCATTCTCTAGAGCATGCAACATATCATCCTCCTGCAAGAACCTGAATATAAAAAGACCTGAAGGGAGAGAGAACACCTCAAATTCACCCTTCGGGTTCCACAGTGCTTGAGCTTTGGATTTGACAATAGGAAAATAAGGTCTAGCTCCAAAGAAGTGGCCGACAAGAGCATTTTTCCAGTGATCGGCACCAGCCTCCAGTTCCTCATCAGAAACATCAACAACAAAATTCCCATCAAGAATATTTGGCTTCTCAAACTTTAAAGAAACCTCAGGCTGAATAGCAGATGAAAAAAGAGCAGACCATGAGTTTAGAGAGCGCGAAGGAAGTTCTGCTCCATTAATATTCATCCCTTCTGAGTTGTCCTGCCCTTGAGAATCCGCGGAGACAGGAGACCCCACCTCAACCAAGGAGGAATTGCTACGAACAACTTTATCAGAGCCTGCACAATTCAGGAGAGGAAACTCCTTCTCCTCTTCCAAAAGTTGGGGACTTGGTTTCGAAAGTTGGGAACTTGGTTTCGAAAGTTGAGAACTTGGTTATGAAAGTTGGGAACTAGGTTCGCAAAGTTGGAAACTTGGTTCGGAAAGTTCGAAACTTGGTTGAGAAAGTTGGCAACTTGGATCGAAAAGTTGGGACCTTGGTTTTGAAAGTTGGGATTTTGGTTCCGACTGTTGGGAACTAGATTCTAAAAGTTTGGAACTTAGTTCAGAAAGTTGGCAACTTTGTTCAAAAAGTTGGCATCTTTGTTCAAAACGTTGAGAACTTGGTTTCGAATATTGGGATCTTGGTTCCGAAAGTTGGGAATTTTGTTCCGAAAGTTGGGAACTTGGTTTCGAAAGTTCAATATTTGGTTCTGAAATTTGTGAACTTGGTTTCGAAAGTTGTGAACTTGGTTTCAAAAGTTAGGAACTTGGTTCAGAAAGTTCATAACTTGATTCACAAAGTTGAGAACTTGGTTCCGAAAGTTGGGAACTTGATTCAGAAAGTTGGAAACTTGGTTTCGAAAGTTGGGATCTTGGTTCCGAAGGTTGGGAACTTGGTTCCAAAAGTTCAAAACTTGACTCTAAAAGTTGGGAACTAGGTACGGAAAGTTGAGAACTTAGTTCAAAAAATTCGGAACTTGGTTGAGAAAGTTGGCCACTTGGTTTCCAAAGTTGGGATTTCGGTTCCGAACTTTGAAACTTGGTTCCGAACGTTGGGAACTTGGTTTAGAAAATTTGGAACTTGGTTCTGAAAGTTGGCAACCTGGTTCGAAAAGTTGGAAACTTGGTTTCAAAAGTCAATCTTGGTTCCGAAAGTTGGGAACTTGGTTCCGAAATTTGGGAAGTTGGTTCCGTTAGTATGGAAGTTGGTTTGGAAAGTTTGGAACTTGGTTCTGAAAGTTCGAAACTTGGTTCCGAAAGTTCGAAAGTTGGTTTCGAAAGTTCGAAAGTTGGTTCCGAAAGTTCGAAACTTGGTTCCAAAAGTTCGAAATTAGGTTCTGAAAGATGGGAACTTGATTCCGAAAGTTGGAAACTCGGTTCAGAAAGTTGAGAACTAGATTCCAAAAGTTGGGGACTTGGTTTCGAAAGTTCAGAACTTGGTTCCGAAAATTGGAAACTTGGATTGGAAATTTGGGAACTTGGTTTTCAAAGTTGGGATTTTGGTTCCAAAAGTAGGGAACTTGGTTTTGAAAGTTCAAAACTTGGTTATGGAAGTTGGGAACTTGGTTCGAAAAGTTTGGAACTTGATTCCGAAAGTTGTGATCTTAGTTCCGATAGAACTTGGTTTCGAAAGTTGTGATCTTGGTTCCGATTGTTGGAACTTGATTCGGAAAGGTGAGAACTTGGTTTTGAAAGTTGGAACTTGATTCGGAAAGTACAGAACTTAATTCAGAAAGTTCAGAACTTGGTTCTGAAAGTTGGAAATTTGATTTGGAAAGACCGAAACTTGGTTTCGAAATTTTGAAATATGGTTCCAAAAGTTGGGAACTTGGTTCCGAAAGTTGTGAACTTGGTTACGAAAGTTGGGAACTATGTTCGGAAAGTTAGAAACTAGGTTCAGAAAGTTGGGAACTTGATTCGGAAAGTTCGAAACTTGGTTGAGAAAGTTATCAACATGGTTCGAAAAGTTGGGAACTTGGTTTCGAAAGTTGGGATTTTGGTTCCGACCGTTGGAAACTTGATACCGAAAGTTTGGTACTTGGTTCAGAAAATTGGCAACTTTATTCAAAAAGTTGGAAACTTTATTCAAAAAGTTGGAAACTTTATTCAAAAAGTTGGAAACTTTATTCAAAAAGTTGGGAACTTGGTTCCGAAAGTTGGGAACTTGGTTCAGAAAGTTCAAAACTTTGTTCAGAAAGTATATAACTAGGTTCCGAAAGTTGGGAACTTGGTTTCGAAAGTTGGAAACTTGGTTTGGAAAGTTCGGAACTTGATTTCGAAAATTGGGAACTTGATTCAGAAAGTTGAGAACTTGATTTTGAAAGTTGGGAACTTGGTTCCTAAAGTAGTGATCTTGGTTCCGATAGTTGAGAACTTGGTTCTGAAAGTTGGGAACTTCGTTCGAAAAATTTAAAATCTGGTTTCAAAAGTTAGGAACTAGGTTCCGAAAGTTCGGAACTAGGTTCGAAAAGTTCGGAACTTGGTATCGAAAGTTCGGAACTTGCTTTCGAAAGTTGGGAACTTGCTTCCGAAAGTTGGAAACATGGTTCGGAAAGATCGAAACTTGGTTCCAAAAGTTGGGAACTTGGTTAAGAAAGTTGGAAACAAGATTGGAAAAGTTGGGAACTTGGTTCAGAAAGATTGAAACTTGATTTCAGAAGTTTGAAACTTGGTTCTGATATTCCAAAACTTGGTTCCGAAAGGTAAAAACTTGGTTCCGAAAGTTCGGAACTAGGTTCAGAAATTTCAGAACTTGGTTCCGGAAGTTGGGAACTTGGTTCCGAAATTTCAGATCTTGGTTCCGAAAGTTTTGAACTTGATTCCGAATGTTGGGAACTTAGCTCAGAAAGTTGAGAAGTTGGTTCGAAAAGTTAGGATCTTAGTTCGGAAAGTTGGAAACTTAGTTATGAAAGTTGGAAACTTGGTTTTGAAAGTCGAAAAGTTGAGAATTTGGTTCGGAAAGATCGAAACTTGGTTTCGAAAGTTTGAAACTTGGTTCCGAAAGTTGGGGCTTAGTTTTGAAAGTTGAGAACTTGATTTAGATAGTTCGGAACTTGGTTCGGAAAGTTGGAAACTTAGTTTAAAAAGTTGGAAATTTAGTTCGGAAAGTTTGGAACTAGGTTCAGAAAGTTGAAAACTTGATAGAAAAAGTTGGAAACTTAGTTGAAAAAGTTGGAAACATGGTTCGGAAAGTTAGGAACTTGGTTCGAAAAGATCGAAACTTGGTTTTAAAAGTTCGAAACTTGGTTCCAAAAGTTGGGATCTTGGTTCTGAAAGTTGGGAACTTCGTTTAGAAAGTTGGAAACTTGATTCAGAAAGTTTGGAACTTGGTTCGAAAAGTTGGGAACTTGGTTCGGAAAGATCTAAACTTGGTTCGAAAAGTTCAAAACTTGATTCCGAAAGTTTGAAATTTGGTTCAGAAAGTTGGGAACTTGATTCGGAAGTTGAAAACTTAGTTCAGAAAGTTGGAAACTTGATTGGGAAAGTTGGAAACTTGGTTCGGAAAGAACGAAACTTGGTTCCGAAAGTTTGAAACTTGGTTCCGAGATTCCGAAACTTGGTTCCAAAAGTTGGGAACTTCGTTCCGAATGGTGAAAACATGGTTCGGAATGTGGGGAATTTGGTTCAGAAATATTGAAACTTGGTTCCGAAAGTTCGAAACTAGGTTAGGAAAGTTCGTAACTTGATTCCAAAAATTCGGATCTTGGCTCTAGAAGTTGGGAACTTGGTTCCGTAAGTTGGGAACTTAGTTCAGAAAGTTGAGAAGTTGGTTCGGAAAGTTGGGATCTTGGTTTCGTAAGTTGGGAACTTTTTTTTTTGCAACAAGGCAAGTGTGTTTGTATTAATAATGAAAAAAAATTTGTACATGAAAAGTTCAGTAGCTAATCACCTTTGGACAAAAGAGTCGCAAGCCTCAACTTCGGCATTGCCATCAGCAAGATCGAGACCCAAAACCCAGAGGTGATGGTCCCGCTATAATAAAAGCGTAGCAATCTAAAAAGATAGACATCCCTACAGCCCGGGAAAGGCACACAGGTCATGATGACTCGATACTCACAAAATAGAAATATGCAATAAAAGTGTAGCAATATAAAAAGATAGACATCCCCATAGCCCAGGAAAGGCAATAACAAAAAGAGATAATAAATCATAGATCCTCAGGTAATCATCAATAGTCGGTCAGTCTGTCAACGCTGGGGGACGCGTCCACGCGTCCTCTCCTGCTCTGAATATCATGTGTGATTGCGCCAACTAGGAGCCCCCAAGTCATCTTCTGCTCATCATGCAGTCTGCGATTCCGTTCAGTCCAGATGTGGTATATGGAAGTGGTAAGGGAGAGTTTCCTATGATTTTTTGCGTCAGAGGATCCTTTGAAGTGATAAAGGAGCCAAATCAGACAATCAGACCATGTTCTTCTGCGAAGCCTCAGGTTGCACCTCCTCCCAAACTTTATGCGTGGTAAGCACAATCAAAGAAAATATGATTCAAACTTTCGCAAGCATTCTGACAAAGATAACACATACCTACCGACTCCAAGCCTGCATACGCTCAAAAGTAGGAAGTCTATTCCAGAAGGCTAGCCAAGAAATAAAAGAATACCAGGGAATGTGATTCTTAAACCAGACCAATTCATGCCAATCAATATTTGATTCAGTAGAGGTCAAAGTGTCGTATGCGGATTTAGAGTGAACTTCCCAAAAGGGGAGACGCTCCAAAGGATAGAATCATCGCTATGATAGTTCAAGGTATGAATGTGTTGGAGCTGCTGCCAAACCTCAAGAAGACAAGAGTACTGATAACCAGTTATGTCACTTCCACTTGAATGTCTGAGCAGTGCTACTTTGTTCCTAGCAGATACAGGGATCAATATGAATAAGAATGTCATCCGGATGCCAAGGTTCATGCCATAACATTGTGAATCTTTCATTCCCACAAAATTTTGGTATTTTGGGAATTTCCCCTGATTTTACTCGACCTGGAAGGTGTTTTGGGGCTCTTCGGACTCGATTTCTCCTAATTGGGAATTCATTTACCCGATTGGGACATGGATTGACCCGATTGGGAACTCCTTTCCCCGTTTGGGATATCTCCACCTTCTGCAGAGCGGGCGATTGAAGGCGACAAGGGGGGCGATCTGCGCCGGCCCTATTTTGGCCTTCTTCCTGCCGATTTGGAGGCCAAATCGGCGCCCTTATTGGTTGGTTTTCGTCTGTTGAAGGGCTGGTGGCGGTGGATTTGGGGCTGGGCGACTATTCTTGCAGTGGATCTTCATCTTCTTCAAGGGCTGCGGTTTTGGGTGGTGATCTGCGCCGGCCCTACTCCGGCTGGTTTGGAGGGCTGGTAGGTGGTATTCCTAGTAGTTTTGCTTCCCTTGAAGGGTTGGTGGAGGAGGGTTTGGGGCTGGGCAGTTCTCCTCGCCGCCGTTCCTCTCCATCCTCACGGTCGGCGTGTGGACATTCCGCCTCTTCTTCACAGGATTGGGGGCCTTGTGTGGAGCTTCTCTCCTCCTTCATTGCTGTTCTAGGCTGAGGAATTTATTTCAGGTGATTGAGGGCTGGAAAAACAGGTTCTAGGCTGCAGAAATATCTTCATTGTTGTTGAAATCCTTCATTGCTGTTCGGTATTGCTGATTACATATTGTTTGTGGTGCTGAAATTGATGGAATTGCTGTTATTCCTTACTGAAATTACCATTGTTCCTTGCTGCAATTGCTGTTTACTTGTGCTGAAATTGCGGTGTTGAAATCGCTGAAATTGTTGCTATTCCTTGCTGAAATTACCATTGTTCCTTGCTGCAATTGCTGTTTCCTTGTGCTGAAATTGATCAAAGGGTCGAATTGTTAGGCTGAACATTTTGCATCGTTCTGTTGGTGCTTGTTAGTGTGGTGAATTCTCGGACTCCCTCTCGGTTTTTACTTAGCTGCTCGTTCATCGCTCTCGCGTATGGCTTGAGGTTTTAGGGCACCGAGGGGCGCTCGTCGGAATATTCGGTTGGATCCTACTCCTGCTAGCCTTCAAAGTGATGCATATGGTGGAGATCGTTCTTTGTTATGCTCTGAAAAATCTGTGGTACTTGTGAGGATTCTCTTGAATCTCTTGATGCTCCCAGTGCAAAACTTGACCCAATTATGGGGAAGATTCTGAACTTGTTTCCTCATCTCGGTAGTCCCCTCAAAGAGCATAGTGATATCCCCTTGGTTGAGGAGGGATCTACTAATCTCGATGAGCCTCAAGGGGAGATGAATTTGATTCACAATCGAACAGATACAGTGTCATCTCAGCTTGATGGGCCTAGACCGTGGTCATCCTTGTTCTCATCAAAAACTATTTCAACTGATTGCACTCTACAGTTTGAAGAGCCTAGAGTGGTTAATGGAGATTTTGTAGTTGATGTCTCTAATGAGGAAATGACCGTTGGGGTTGATTTTTGGAAGTATGCGCTTGTTGGTCACTTTGTTGGGACTAAGCCGTACTTCCCAACAGTGAAAGGAACGATCTTATCGATGTGGAATCCTGAAGGTGATTTTGAGGCTTATTCTCTTCCCTCAGGCTTTCTTATTTTCCGATTCTTGCAGGAGGATGATATGCTGGTTGTTCTAGAGGGAGGACTTTGGTTTATCCAAGGAAAATTGATTGTTCTTAGACGTTGGATTCTAAGGATGAATATTGAAAAGCTATCGCTGTCTACTATCCCTATTTGGGTGAAGTTCTTTCATCTCCCTTTGGAGTTTTGGAGTGCATCTGTTATTGGGAAAATTTTGAGTGGCATTGGTAAACCGCTGTACATGGATAATCCTACCGCTACAAAAAGCCGTATCGGATATGCACACATTTGCATTGAGATGGATGCTAGTAAAGCCCTCCCTGATAACTTGGCTTTCACAATAAGAGGAGTGAAATACAATGTTCTCTTAGAGTATGATTGGAAACCAAAAAAGTGTGTGCAATGTTCTACTTTTGGTCATGTAGAGGCAAAGTGCCCGATGTCTAGCAAGAAGGTGATCTCAGTTTGGGTTCCCAAACACTTAAGGGGTAATATGGGGAAAGCTTCCATGAATTCTGAGACTATGGATGAGAAACCGGGACAGTTAAAGGATAAGGGCAATGATAACATGGTTCTTTCATATATTAACAAAGGGTTCAGGACCGTAAATCATAGACGGTCGACCGATCGACCTACTAGTATGGCTAGAAGTGGTAATCTGGGACAATTGAGGGTAAGCCGTGCAACCTCCATGAGGGATAGTCCTTCTAGTTCCATGAGAGTGGATCCTTCTTGTTCCCATAACCTTTTTCAAGTTCTTGCTACTGATGAGGATGACGATAGCGCTGAAAATATAAATCATTTGATAGAAGGAGGAAATGTAAGTGTTCAAGGGAGCCTAGCACCCCCTTTGACGATTTGCCATGATTAATATAGCATCATGGAATGTTCGAGGATTAAATTCCTCGACCTGTCGATCAGCGGTTAGGAGCAGTATCGGGCTGAACAAATTGAACTATATTTGGCTCCTTGAGACAAAGGTGAAACCAAGCAAAGCCTCTAAGATCATTCATGAGACAACTGGTGGTTGGAAATACTACTTTAACCATGACTCTGCTACTAATGGGAGAATTTGTTTAGCTTGGAATCATACTGAGGTGGATTATCAGATTATATTTGAATCAGATCAAATGATTTTTGGGAAGGTTATTGTCTCTAGCACTTCGACTTCTTTCTTTTTCACTGCGGTGTATGGGAGGAATGAGGAACAAGATAGGTGACGTCTGTGGGAACAACTCCAAATAGTTCATAATCAAGTGTCGGGGTCTTGGGTTATTATGGGAGATTTCAATATTGTCTTTAACTCATCTGAGAAGGTGGGCGGGCGTCATTTTCCCACTAATGCTACTATTCAGATCTCAGATACCTTGGACATGCTTGGGGTGTTTGACATGAAATGGAAGGGATGTAAATACACAGGGTCCAATAGTTAGATTGGTGCAAATCGAATTATGTGCAAGTTGGATAGAGTTCTTGTAAACTCAGATTGGATATCCACTTATCCGGATAGTGAGGCCATCTTCCATAATCTGGGGCTTTTTGATCACTCATTGGTTGTTTTACAGTATCAGAAGCTTGAGAGGAGGAAATGACCCTTTAAATTCTTCAACTAGTGGATCTCTAGACCAAATTTTCTTGAGGTGGTGCAGGCAACATGGTCTTCCACGGTCACTTGTAGAGATGGGAGGCGTCCCACCCCGATGTTCTCTCTTGTGCAGAAACTTAAGATCGTGAAGAATGTATTGAAAAAATGGGCATATGAGAACCATTGCAGGGATATCTCTGGAAAAAAGAATCTGCTTGGCCTTCTTGATGGAATACAGAGCAGAATTCAAGCTAATCCTTCTGATGAGCACCTTCACTCCCAGGAAAGGGATTTGAGAGGGAAACTACAAGCCTTCTTACATGACGAGGAGGCATATATGAGGCAAAAATCTAGAGTTCAATGGTTGAATATGGGGGACTCAAACACAAATTACTTCTACTGGGCCTTCAAGGCGAGGTGCAACTCGAATGCAATCTATTCTATCCTAGATGACACGGGCCAACGAGTGTATGGCAAACAAACTGAACAAGAGGCTATTAATTCCTTCAAGAATCTTTTCAATGCCCCTTTAGAGGCGGTAGATTTTTCTATCCTTCAGACACATGGAGAGCTCAGGCAAGAAAGTATTGAGGCGCTAGGAAAACCCATCCTTGATCATGAGATTTATGAGGCTATACACTCGTCTCCAAATGATAAAGCACTAGGCATTGATGGGTTCACAAAAGAGTTCTTCACAGCTACATGGGCCTTAACATGAAAGGAAGTTACGGAAGCCATTCAAAGTTTCTTTAAATCCAGGAGGCTTCTAAATGAAGTTAACATCACATCCATCACACTAGTCCCTAAGAAGGAAAACCCCGAGTCCTTCGCTGATTATAGGCCTATCTCGGTTTGCAAAATAATATACAGATTTATTTCAAAGATTCTTGCAAATAGGCTTCAAAAAGTTCTTGTGGATTTGATCAGACCGAATCAGCTGCATTCTTGAAGGGGAGGCTTATTCACGAAAATACTGCCTTATGCCATGAGCTTCTGACGGGCTATCACCTACATCGTGGCCCACCACGTATGGCAATAAAGATAGATCTTCATAAAGCCTATGACTCTGTACGATGGGATTTCCTTATTGAGCTTCTCAGACGATACAGATTTCTTGAAATTTTCATTGAGTATATCAGAGCTTGTATTTCTAATCCCAAGTTCACCTTGAACCTTAATGGTGCATCTTGTGGGTGTTTTCAGAGTAGTAGAGGCTTGCGTCAGGGATGCCCTATGGCCCCTTATTTATTCATATTGGTGATGCAGTAGTTCTCTGATCTTTTGGATTGTTAGGTCACTTTCAGAGCACTTTGCCCCCATCCCAAATGCCATGACCCGTTAGTCACCCACCTCATGTTTGTCGAGGACCTTTTTTTATTCTCTAGAGCGGATTCTACATTGGCCACTACTATCCGTGACGGCTTAGCACACTTCGACCAAGTGTCTGGGTTGCGCACTAGTAATCATAAGTCACATTAGTACACATCTGGTGTTTCCCTGGAGCTGAGGGCGTCTATTGCAGAGATTTTGGGCATGCCCTTCGGGTCACTACCAGTCCGATATTTGGGAGTTCCCCTCCTCTCGACCAAACCTTCCTTCTAGGACTGTCAGCCCCTGCTTGACAGTATCGAAGCAAAGATTAATGGGTGGACTAGCAAATGTTTATCTTATGCTGGCCGCCTAGAGCTAATCAGATCTGTGCTGATGGAAAAAATTTTATACTGGGGCTCTTCTTTTTCACCACCTCAACAGATTATTATTCGCATTGAGCAGCTCCTTGCTCGTTTCCTTTGGTCTGGTAGAGCACAAAAGTGTAATTATCAGATTGCTTGGCATTCGGTATGTAAACCAAAGGAAAAAGGAGGTCTTGGCTTGAGAAATATCAAAAAGCTTAACCAAGCATGCTTAATGAGATGTGTGCGAGCCATTGCTTCCAAGAAAAATTCTCTCTGGGTAAGATGGATGCACAGTAATTTCTTGAGGTCAGACTCCATTTGGACACGCCGCACGCCAACTGTAATTTCGTGGGTGACACGGAGTATCTTGATCCGAGAAGTTGGAAACCTAGTTCAGAAGTTGGAAACTTAGTTCAGAAAATTGAGAACTTGGTTCGGAAAGAACGAGACTTGGTTCCGAGATTCCTAAACCTAGTTCCAAAAGTTGGGAACTTAGTTCCGAATGGTGAAAATATGGTTCGGAAAGTGGGGAATTTGGTTCGGAAATATCAAAACTTGGTTCCGAAAGTTCGGAACTAGGTTCAGAAAATTCGGAACTTGGTTCCGAAAATTCGGATCTTGGCTTTGAAAGTTAAAAACTTGGTTTTGAAAGTTGGGAACTTAGTTCAGAAAGTTCTTCTCAAAGAATCCCGAGCATCCTTGCCGATTTCTCTGATTTTTCCTATCGGGCACGTCGTGCGCTAACCGATATGGAACCTGAAAATAACTCTCCATGAAATCATTAGTTCTATATTTGTTATCATCAAAACCAAGATTAAGACCAAGGTTGAAAACCTTAGGCCAACATCTAACCCCAAATCTATTTTTGCCTATCGTCGTCCATGGCAGACGTTGCCAATGGCCTCTCAAACTTCTTGTGCTTGTGTTCGTAATTGTGGTAAAGCACACATAGGTTTAAATGCCCATGATTGGTCAATGTCATCTTTAGCTTCTTTATTTTACAAAGCTTGTACTTGTGTTAAATGTTCACCAAACTACCATTCAACCCATATCTTTTTTTAATATAAAAGATACATAAGGTGAAGGAAAATACTTACTCTTACAAGTGGCCCTCATCCAACGCCCACGATCATTAGTACCTTTTGTAGATTAGAAATAACATATTTATTGTTTAACAAAAAGGAAAATACCTATATATTGTTGCAAAACAAGTAAGGTAACATGGTTTTCTAATACATGAACTATTAAATACATACGCATGACACAGATCAAACAAGGAAGGTAGCATAGTAGTATAATATATTGTTGCAAAACAAGGTAACATAGTGGTAATAGTTTCTAACAAGCAATATCACAAAACCTTTAGTCATCAACTGTTACAACATTTTAAAAGATGCATATGACCTAGGAAACAAACCTGAGTATATTTGACTATATCTTTCTCGAATGTTCATAAGTTTGAGCCTCAAGATTATCCATGAGAAGCTCTAAGAAAGGAAAGCAATAATCAATTTAACTAAATAGGCTTAAACCAAATATTGGAGAACTAACTTATTGACTCATTCTAAATATGAATTCCATAAATGAATTAAGCTCAATGAAAACACAGGAAACATAAAAGAGTTAAACTACTTAGCCTTTCGGTGGAAAGCTCTGAAGAGTGGTGCATTCTAATACCCGGGGTTTCCTAATATAAAATTTTATTGGTGCAGCCCATCGGATCGGGAACTAGCCAGGCTGAGTCGCGAGATCTCCGTGAGTAGCAAGTATAATTTAAATTTTAGACCCATTGAGATCGGGTTCGCGGATCGAGTTGGGGCTCAATCCGGGTTTAGGTGGAGTCGAATGAGGGAGTTTAAATGAATAGGGGTGTTATTGTAAAGTCCTCACCCCAAGCCGCCGTGCGGCTCAAGACAAGTTGAGCCGCACGTAGCCCGAGGTAAGGAGGGGAGGAGAGGGAAGCTTTTGGGGCGGCGCCAAATTTGCGTCGTCGTTGGAGAAATCAAGATCGTCTTCATCCCATCCATCCTCTCCTCTACTCGAGGTGAGTGGATCAAATTTGGTTATGTAGGGTAGGCGAGTAGCTGACCCAAGGTTGTAGGGATTGTCGATTTCTCGAGTAATTCCGTCGATTTCTTTCGAGATTCGATTCTAGTATATATGTATGTTGTTAATATGAAGTTTTCTCGTAGTTTTCTTGATTATTAGGGTCGGCCGCATGAAGGAAAAAGGGGAAAGGTCATGCAGAAATTTCCCCCAATTTCCTAGAGTGGTCGATAAACTCTCGGACTGAGTTCTTTCATGATTGATGGCTTGATTTCTCTTGATCATGGCCGAGGATCCTTTTCTCCCACCCTGGTTAATCTCGATCGAGCATGAGCAACCAAGGTTTGGCTCGGCCGAGTGGGTGTGAGGAGGGAAAGGGGCTCGATTTGGTTCATACTTACATGTAGAGTGTTACATTATTGATTACGTATAGATCACTCACTCAATATATGAATTGTTAGTAGTGGTAGATTGGGATTATCATACTATAAGAAAATGTTCTTGACAGTACATACATGGTTAGGATTTAGTATGACATATGAATCATGGTAATGTTTCAATTATTTTCTATGTTTGTGCCCATTCTTTGCCTTGTTATACTACTTGTTTCCTTACTAAAATTTAGAATTCAATTGTTGAATTAATCTCCTTATTTCGGAATTAACATGTTATTATTGTTGGTTATTATTATTGGTAACTTTTGTTGGTAATGGTAGACCACATTTTCTTTTCTATGTATCATTTGCTCAAATAAATCAAGAAGTAAGGGTGTTGTACCTACGAATGGTAATTACCCTTGAGAAACAAGGTGCATAAACTAGGTTTCACACCTAGGGATAGATAGCGGACATTAGTGTTTAGATAGTGCAACCCTGGGGAAGGGTCGGGTGTGGGCAATGCCTGAAAAAACTTAAATAGAAATATTATAGAAACCTTATTTGTGTATTGTGTTTGAGATGGTCTACTGAGGAGTGTTATTAGTCGAACGGCTATCACACGACTCAGCGGTGATTAGGGTCTTGAGATTGCACCAGTGGGCCCGCTAGGTGTTAGACCCGAGTGACGAAGAGTCTTGAGATTTCGTCAGTGAGCCACGCTGACGGTAGACCCAAGTTGGGTGGGACTAGCTATCCCTACCCGGAGGGTTCCTGACTTCCTGAGACTAGTGGTCATCCTAGTCGACGAACCCGTGATTTGATTGGGTTACACATTATATGCACCATTGGGCTAGTTCAAGGAGGCCAGTCTGGCCTAGTTTGTAGAGAGGGGAAGGCCGGTAGGCCGAACCCCTTACATGTGCTTAGGCCTATAGTGGCCGAATGACATAGAGTTTGATAAGGGCCAAGGGAGCCGATTTAATTACTCAAATGACTTGTCAAATTGGTTAGATTAAATTCCTCACTGTATCATACTGCCATATGTGTTACCTTACCGGGGAATTAAGTGGAGGTTCGGAAGAACCGCACACTAAGTTCCTCATGAACTCACGGTTTGTTGTTTTATTTCTTTTGCATAGCCCGACCAGTGAGGTATGGCCTGGTGGCATGGTGCAGTTGGAGTGCAGGTGGAGGCACAGATCTCGTAGCAAGCATCCATAGAGTCGTAGTCGTGTTGTTTAGAGTTGATGGTCATGCATTGAGTGGTCTTTTGTAAAATATTTATTGCTTTCAAAACTTGAACTGGTTACTCGAAAAGTTGAGTTGTTTCTTTAAACTTAAAATTGTTTTGAAATTAATAAAGTTTGGTCACCATTTTATTTTATGACTTTCTCGTTGGTTTAGTGTTGATTCTTATTATGATCGGTTAGTGCATGTGGTAGGCTTCGGGGTATTGACACATACCCTGGCCGGTCACGTGACCTTGAGTTGGGGCGTGACATGCATTGTTTGTGATGGGGTGCGAGACAGGCCAGAAGCCAACGATGAGTCATCGGAGAGGGCTGTGGTTGCAGGAAGAGGACCAAAGGTTGAAGAACTACATCCTAAAGCATGGGCATGTTTGTTGGAGTCAACTTCATGCTAAAGATGCATGTTTATACTACAGAACATCTATATGTGATGTAAAGTCAAGATGCATAAATTGATAATAGAACAAGAATATATTATACAAAAATGTAAATTCAATAATCTAGCCAAATTATAAAAGAACTTCCTCAAATAGGTTGCATCTATTTACTTAACCTCAGCTTCATGTGCACAATTATCAAAGATCCCTGAAGTATTAATAGCAACGATGAGTATGGGAAATAAAAGAAAAGATAAATGCTGGTTTTCTTTAGATCTAAAGCAGAAAGAAAAGAAAAATGCTGGTTTTCTTTAGATCTAAAGCAGAAAAAAAAGAAAAATGCTGGTATTCTTTAGATCTAAAGCAGAAAGAAAATAAAAACGTTCATACCATATAGCTTTAAAGATTCCAGTACTGGTTTTCCCGATCCTTAAAGAAAAGTCATTGGAAATACTACTCATACAGTTCATAAAAAATAATCACTTGCAGTGAGTTAAAAGTCCACTTCTACAAAGAATTTTGCGAACTCGGGTGAATACGTATTGCACAATTAATGCATATAATCACATTCTTAAGGTTTAACAAGGTTAACTCTTGAACCATAGCACTAAGTGTGTACTGTACAATTAATGCATATAATCACATTCTTAACTAAGGTTAACTCCTAAACCCAAACAATTTGTAGTTTCAAGGTAGAAATAAGTTTCCTTGCCAGACGCGTGGTAGAGATTAATATGTATGCACCTATAAATTTTAGAATGTATATACATAAAGCTATCATATTCAGGAAAAAACAAAAGTAGAAATTAAAAAATCCCAAAGAATCTCAAAATTGAAGATAACCTAAGTTGATAACTTACATACAATCCAAAAATGCAACAACTACTATAGTAAACTTATGAAATTGGCTTTTATTATGTAGAAAACAGGCACCTTTTTTAGGTCTAAACTTATGTTTAGACCTTTATAAAAATGTCAGTATTGAAGCAAAAAATAATAATAAAGAAATTTAAAAATTGGCACATATAAAAGCACCCGATTTCTATTAATTTTGAGTTGATAAAGAGAAATATGACGCTTAATAATAAGAGCCTATTTCAATTTAACAAGTGCCCCTTTAAAGGGGCACCAGTTTCAATTTAACAGGCGCCCGTCGCCTCTTGAAAGGTTAATTAACCATTAATTAATGTTAGCTTGTATTTTTGGGTTTTTCTCATTTATGATATCTACTTTTATTTTGCTCAATTCAATCATATACTACCACATTTGTCTCAATTGTGACCTGTCGTCTAATTTCCGATAGCAACCCATTAAGCTAATGATATGGCATGCTGATGTGGAATAAAAAATAGTTTTTTAATATTAAAATTTAATAAATTGAATATCTCTATCTCTATCTCGTTGTTCATCATCGTTAAAGGACAAGGAGGAGCAAGAGGAAGAGGAGTCTCGCGAAAATGTCGACCTTTCAACAAGTGCCTCGAGTTCAATGTATCAAATAAGAAGTCAAGGTGGAGGCTTTCTTTTTGCAGGGTGACTCGTAGTCGGAACTTGGCGATGTAGTCAATGGTGTGACGAGTGGGCGCTTGAACCATGGCGTCGAGAGGCATTGACTTGGACTGCTCCTTCTGGACTACGGCTTCAAAGTCAACAAACATGGTGTGAGTGGCCTCAGCGAGCTTGGAGGGAGAGTCGATGGCATGTTCTTGGACAGCGGCTGTTGAGCCAAAGGAGAATAATGCATCTATCTCCCGAAATAGCTCAGAGATGGAGTTGTACAAGTCCAGTATCCAAAATATTTTCTCTGTCGACTGCTTGATTTCACCAACTCCGGGAAACGGAGGAGCTGAACTACAACATTTTCAGCGATGTTAGCTATGACAACCTCCTAGATTGAATTGAAGCCACGGAAGACGTGGGCCAAGAGGATCCGCTCATCGAAGTACAGGGTGGTGGTCGCCACTCGCGAGGCGCCGATCCAAAACTGGATTTTTCTCTCAAGAAGCTACCAATCCATCCTCTAAACCTGCGATGAGGTAAGTCACTCGAACCCGAGGCGATAGAGCCCCTTGATCAACTTGCGTAGGATCTTGTATACCCCGACACACTCATTGCCATAGCCGACGATGATCACGGTCTCGACAATGGCGCAGAGGTGAACCATTACGCTGGGCGTAGCGCTCTCATCCTCAACATTAAAGTCCATAGTTGCGTGAACGTCATCGTCCTCGGTGTCTTCGGAGACGCTAGAGTGGTTGGCTACGGGAATATGATAGAGCCTTCTCGAGGCGACGCATGGTGGCCTACAAGATCGAAGGTCACTACGGCCACATAGCATGCTAGAGGCCACATAGAAGAAGAAAAAGAGCAGCGGGAATTAGAGAGAGAAGACCCATGATATAAGTTTTCAATTTATAAAATTTTAAAATTAAAAAATATTTTTTTATTACACATCAGCATGACACATTGTTGACACAAATTAGACTACAGCCAAAATTGAGACAAATCTCGTAATATAAGATTTAATTAAACAAAATATAAGTACAAGCCACAAATGAGAAAAACCTCAAAGGGCATATAAGTACTATGTTTAGATATTTTTCCTAGATTTAATCTAGTAATGATAGTACAATCACTTCATAGAAGACAGAGTGTTGTGACCATCAATTCATGAAAGTACCATATATTCTTGGGTAAAATATGATGTTGAAACATGCAAATACAATTGTGGAAGCTAATATTAGAAAAATAAATACTACACTATTTTGATGAAATGATTTTTTTTTTGGATTATTAGATGTTACTAACCTCATTAATTTTGTTATGGTTCATTTAATTGGCAAATTTGGTGGTAACGGGTAAGAGCAATAAATGACAAAAAGAGCATTGAACATGCTCCAATATACATAATTCAAGGAACATCTTATATCTGTAATAAAAATAAATGCAGCTTCAACTAGACGAGGAGATTTAAGAAAATATTAAATGTGGTGTTTGGCTAAAAAAATAAGTACACACTTACCAATATAATAAAAAGAAATGTAGCTTCAGTCAATATTGTGAGGTGCAAGTATTATCAAGTATTCAACTGCAAATTTCATCCCAAAAACTTCAACAGGTAACAATTACCGAGAAAAGAGATAGCATCTAGACAAACATTGGGATTATCAAGTATTTTATAAATAATTAGAATTTGAAACTATGCAGCTACACAAGGATCGGAGTTATCAATCAATTGGGTTGTGCTACGATTCCAGAACATTTAAAAACTACTTTCTTATTGTTAATTTTAAATATATATCCCATGCTTTATAGCAATCTATTATCATAGAAGAGTAATCATTACCGCACAGGCGTAGAAAGAGAGGGCTGAGGGAGAAACAAGATCTTATAAACAAATTATTGTGTGCAGCCTAAGAATTTTCAACTTAAATAAATCACGTAGACTTTGAGACATACTCTTAAATATACAAAATTACAAATAATATTGGACCGGCATAATACCTTGTGCATGTTGAAGCAACGTCATCTTTTGTGCACATATCTTCTTGTGCACAAACATCATGCACATACAGATAGACCGGTCTGTCACAGTGTTGAACTAGTAAAGACATTATTAGAAAGTAAAAGATATTAATACACAATTAGTTGACAAAATTGACTAGTAAAATATGTAACAGAAAAAAATAAAACAAAACTTAAAATACATTAGCATACATCTATTATTAATAACATACATACTATTAATAGGTATAGGCACCGATGTCAGTGGATTTCGTGGCTTAGAGGGGTTAGACTCAGGGTAGAGGCCAGCGAGTTGGTGGTTCAGAGAGGCCTGCTGCATGGGTGTTCGCTTTGAACCAAGAGAGCGCTAAAGCATCAATGGGCAGTAGAGTCAGGTAACCTTGTTATAGGTCCTGCTATTGCATATGTCTTTGTATCTGCATTGTTTGCTGCTAAGTTATCAGGGAAACCCTCTTTGCTTGAATTGCCTCTTGTGGTGTCTACGCCTACGGGCGTTTCTATGATGGCAGAGATAGTCTTTCAGGGCTACGAGGTTGTCATTTGTGGGCATGTGTTGATAGCCGACTTGACACTCCTGTCGATGTTAGAGCTTGATATGATCTTGGGCATGGACTGGTTGGCGGACCATTTTGCCTCAGTGGATTGCAGGGCTAAAACCGTGACCTTCAGTAAGCCCGGATTGCCCTAGTTTACCTTCTAGGGTGAGGGAAGAGGAGAGCCGTTGATGGCAATTTCAGCTCTTAGGGCTCGGAAGCTGCTTATGGGCGGTTGCCATTCCTTCTTGGCTTTTGGGTCTGTGGCAGAGGAAGGCGGAGGTACGGCTAGGGACATCGGGGGAACGCCCGTGGTGTGTGGGTTCTCTGATGTGTTTCTGGAGGAGTTGCCATGGTTGCCTCCAGGGAGAGAGATCGAATTTTGTATTGATTTGTAGCAAGGGGTGAAGCCGATCTCCATTCGACTGTACCGGAAGTCACCAGCTGAGTTGAGGGAGTTGAAGTCCCAGTTGCAGGAGCTGCTTGAGTTGGGTTTCATTCACCCAAGTGTTTCTCATTGGGTGTTCCAGTGCTCTTTGTGAAAAAGAAAGATGAGTCCATGCGGATGTGCATTGATTACTGGTAGCTTAACAAGGTAACAATGAAGAACCGGTACCCGCTGCCCAGGATTGATGACTTGTTTGATCAGCTTCAGGGAGCTCAGTGGTTTTCTAAGATTGATCTGCGATCAGGGTATCATCAGTTGAGGATCCGGGACAGTGACGTCCCTAAGACTGCTTTTAGGTCGAGGTATGGGCACTTTGAGTTCCCGGTGATGTTCTTCGGGCTGACTAATGCACCTGTAGCATTTATGGATCTAATGAACCGAGTGTTCAGGGAATTCTTGGATAAATTTGCAATTGTGTTCATTGATGATATTTTAATTTATTCCATGAGCAGGGAGGAGCATGCTGAGCACTTGAGGGTAGTTCTGGAAACTCTCAGGGAGCACCAATTATAAGCTATGTTCTCCAAGTGCAAGTTCTGGCTGAGTGTGTTGGGTTCCTTGGCCAAGTGGTGTCCAGGGAAAGGGTAAAGGTGGACCCCGCAAAGATAGAAGCAGTTCAGAATTGGAAGAGGCCGACTAATATCACTTAGATCCGTAGTTTCCTGGGGTTGGCAGGATATTACAGAAAGTTTTGAATTTCTCCAGAATTGCAGCGCCATTGACCCGCCTAACCCAGAGGAAGGTCAAGTTCGAATGGGACAATAAGTGCGAGGAGAGCTTTCTGAAGCTCAAGGACCGCTTGACGTCGGCACCAGTTCTAGCAGTACCTTCGGGCTCGAGAGGGTTTGTGGTTTATTGTGATGCCTCCCGGGTCGGCTTGGGTTTTGTGTTGATGCAGAATAGCAGGGTGATAGCTTATGCCTCTAGGCAGTTGAAGGTTCACGAGAAGAATTACCCCACCCATGATCTTGAGCTGGCAGCGGTGGTATTTGCATTAAAGCCGTAGCGTCACTACCTTTATGTCACACCCCGACTGAGGGTAGTGTGACCGGCCAGGGCCCACATCCTACCCTATAGCCTACTGTCTACACTGACATCAAGAAACCAAAACACATTGACTGAAAGAAACTTAACATACTTTATAAAACAAAGTTTGCAAGTCACAATGCATAAGTTTTTCAAAATAAGAAGAAACATCAACATCAAATCCAAATGGTCAAATATCACATTTTTGCAATTCCTTTCAATTATAACTGTCAGTGCAGAAATAAAACCAACATAACTAGGACTAGTCTAAGACTCATGGACGCCGCTACGAGATTTGGCACCGCCTCTATCCTCCAGCTGCTGGACCATGTCGACACCAAACTACATCTCATGCTCTGCAAAAATAGAAATAAACCGTGAGTCCACTTGGGACTCAGTGAGTGGCTCAATTGAACCTCCACAAAAGCCTCAGCCATGCATATGTATATATTACAAGGCAATAAAGGAATGCACAAGGAGGTAAAGTGTCTTTCTAATACAACTACAGACCCTCAACGGATCCATCAGAACTTTCTGTATATGAGCACCTGCCACTTGGCTTATCAAGCCTCTAGCATCCGGCCCATGGGCTTGCTCATAGCAAAATATATCCCGGCTACAGCCGTCACTACCATACTGGGTAGTACCCTCCTGGCCATCGGCCACATCATCTCAAGATGCAAGCAAACAATCCCGGGCCGTCGACTAGGATGGTCCACTAGTCTTCGGACACCGTCTGGGGTAAGGATAGCTAGTCCAACCCAACTGGGGTTTGGCACCTAGCGGGCCCGCTGGTGCAACTCTAGACCCAACTGTCCGAGCTGAGCATTGGTCATTTCCGACCTCCTCGCTCCTCGGCGGACCATCTCAAGCACATTACACAACCAATATCCTAGTGTTTCTATATATACATACTTCGGGCCTTTGCCCGTATCTAGCCATGTCCGGCTACTAGGTCAACAATTCATGCTACCCCTTTTAGTATATGTGCACCTACAATCTCTAAGTTTCCAAAAATATACAAGCAATCATAGAAGTGTTATCGTTTCATATCTAAGTTTCCATAATTGTGCTATGAACATCTAGTGACACCTTACATGTTACCTAGCCTTTTAAACAATCTTAGGTGAGAATTTTCGTGAGTCAACCTTGGAATACCATCCAAGATCATTTAGGGCAGCATGCTTAATCTAAAGAAAATTGCTCATATATTACATCATTCATCATATATAATCATAATGCACATACCTAACAATTCCTATACTACCTTAGGAATTTTAGCACAATAAGGAGCAACTATCTAGCATGGCAAGGTAGTAATAAATTAAAATAACATGTATGAATTATAAAATATGGTAACATTGTCAACATCCAAGTTTAAGGATCAAATGCTAAGTATGGTTACAATCTAGCATTTCTACAATTCAAATCAATTAAGCTACTTGCTAAGTTTGGTGTTCTTCCTAAGTGTTGTCATATCCCTATGTGTGATCCCTAAGATCATGAAATTTCCATCTAAGGCAAGTCTCTCCTCCTCTCCCCAACCTTGGCCGAACCATGAGCAAGGGAAACCTTGCTCGACCAACGTCCTTGGGTAGGGAAGAATGGAAGAGACTTTAGCTATACTTTGTTTCTTCAATTCCACATACTTCTTAAATAGCAATGATCAACTTACCCTTCCCCTCATCCTTGGCCAACTCTTAATAAATCTTAGGGTTCATTCGGCCACTTCAAGGGGCTTTAGAAGGGGCATGCTTCATATTACGTGAGGAGTTCAAAGGGCTACATCGAAACAGTGGTATAAGGGCATCTAAGGGCCTTCTCGCCGTCAAGGGAATCGGGGAAAATTTCAGCATGACCTTTCCCCTTTTCCCATGACTCGGCAGCCCCAAGACATGCAAAACGGCGATTTGAAACAGCGAGATCCGACGAGAAACAACATAAACAATGAGTACAAATTGTTTAAATCATGGATCGTCGGGAAAATCGCGAAAACTCGACCTATCATCTAGGGATCGATCACCCACCTCCCCCAAACTGTTAAAGCCTTAACCACTCGCCTAGATTGCCAAGAAATAAGGATCGGGTGATGACGACTTGAGAATCTCCTGCGACGACGCGAATTCTAGATCGATCCAAGCCCCAAGCCCCCTCCTTGCTCCTTCTCCTCTTTTCTCCCTTGCGGCCTTGTGCGACTCAATGGTTGAGTCGCACGGCTGCCACATGGGGGGTTTTATCCCCTCAACCATCTTTCCAAAGATGGCTTCAAGGCTCACTTAAATCATACCCAGAACTCGACTAAACCCGAACTCGACTCTGGTTCCGACCCAACCATAACATGACTCGAGTTAACTTAATTTAAGGTATGATTTTATAAAAGGAAGGTAAATTATCCAATTAGACTTCATGATTCATTAGCCGAGTCATACCTTTTCACTCGAGGCGATCCTGAGGCTTGACTTGACTACCCCCGGGTCCGACGCGCTGCACCAAAATAGATTTTTATATTAGGAAACTTTTTTCGGGTCTTACACTTTATGGTGAGGCTTGAGAGATATACACTGATTATAAGAGCCTCCGATATTTGCTTACCCAGAAGGAGTTGAACCTGAGGCAGAGAAGATGGCTTGAGCTATTGAAGGACTATGATTGCACTATCATGTACCATCCGAGGAAGGCCAATGTGTTAGCTGATGATTTAAGCAGGAAGTCTATGGGCAACTTGGCACATTCGGCGGTCAGGAGGAGACCGTTGGCTCAAGATTTGGCCCTATGTTTGGATGGTGGGTAGTCTTGTCAGTATTAGATTTTGGTGCGCTGGTGGCTCACCTGAGGGTGCAGTCCACGTTGGTTGATTTGTTGCGAGCAGCGCAAGAGGAGGATGCTTTCTGTGTTCTCACTAAGGATCTGGCCAGGAGAGACGATGCCAATAATGGGTTCAGTGTGGACTCGGAGGGCGTTCTGAGGTTTAAGAATAGGATAGTGGTGCCAGATATGGCCGTGGTCCATAGGAAGATGCTAGAGATGGCTCATCGGTCCACATACACTATTCATTTGGGAGCCACGAAGATGTACCGGGACCTAAGACAAAATTATTGGTGGAAAGGCATGAAAAGATAAGTGGCCGAGTTTGTGTCTAAGTGTCTGGTGTGTCAGCAGGTGAAGGCTGAGCATTTGAAGCCGACAGGGTTGCTCCAGAACCTAGAAGTACCAGAGTGGAAATGGGAGAAGATAACTATGGATTTTGTGACAGGATTGCCAAAGTATGGGAAGGGCAATGACTCTATCTGGGTAGTGGTGGATCACCTAACGAAGACTTCTCATTTTATACCAGTTAGGATGACCTTTTCAACTGAGTAGTATACGAGGTTGTTCTTGGATCGGATCGTCGCATATCATGGTGTTTCTATGATGATCATCTCAAATCGGGGTACTCAGTTCACAGCTCATTTTTGGCAGTCATTCGAGGAGGCCTTGGGCACATAGGTTCGGTTTAGTACTGCGTGTTACCCTTAGACAGATGGTCAGTCGGAGCGGACGATTCAGACGTTGGAGGATATGCTGAGAGCATGTATCTTGGATTTGGAGGGCTGTTGGGAGAGACACTTACCTCTGATATAGTTTGCCTATAATAACAGTTATCATAGCAGCATCGGAATGGCCCCATTTGAGGCATTGTATGGGCGGAGATGCAGGTCGCTTGTAGGTTGGTTTGAGGCAGGAGATTCCCTTATGATGGGACTTGACCTGGTGGAGGAGGTAGTGGAAAAGGTGAAACTAATCAGGGAGAGACTATTGGCAGCTCAGAGTCGCCAGAAGATGTATGCGGATGGAAAGGCCAGGGAGGTAGAGTTTGTTGAGGGGGACATGGTGTTCCTCAAGGTGTCCCCCCTATGAAAGGGGTGGTGAGATTTGGTAAGAAAGGAAAGCTAAGCCCTAGGTTCATTAGGTCGTTTCTTATTCTCAGGCGCAGGGGAGCTGTGGCCTATGAGTTGGCCTTAACTTCTAGTATGGACCGAGTACATCCAGTGTTCCATATGTCTATGCTGAAGAAGAAGTATATTCGGGATGAGTCCCATGTGATTGAGCCTACTGCAGTCGAGGTGGATTCAGCAGTCTCTAATGAGGAGCGGCCAGTTGAGGTACTAGACCGTCAGATCAAAAAGTTGAGGTCCAAGGAGATCCCCTTGGTTAAGGTCAGATGGGAGCACCATTCTGCCCAGGAGGCCACCTGGGAGGTGGAGCAGGATATGAGGAAGCATTATCCTTCATTGTTTGGTGATTAGTGAGTCCTTATTTTTCTTTTTTGAAATTTGAGAACGAATTTTCTTTAAGGAGGAGGATTGTAATATCCTAGATATTTAATTGTATTATTTTCCTTTATGTTTGTATTTGCCAGCCTAGCGGACTAGTTCGAGGTCGAGCCGAGTCAACTCATGGTCCTGTGCGAGCTTGCGAGCTCGGGTAAGTAGGATATGAGTTATGTGAATTTTGCTTGCATAAATAGATTTATTTAATTTTATGTTGTCTTGCATGATGGTATAATTACGTGGCTTGTGGATGTGCATGTGTATTGGGTTTATATTTTTTATGGATGGTTATGTGGAGAATAGAATTAATTAAGTTAATTTAAGTTAGCGGGTTCGGGTTCGGCTTGAGGCGGATGCGGGTTGGATAAAGAGTTTAGTGGGGGTTAGGGTTGAGGAGGGAATATAAAACCCCCTCCCCTTGGCTTGTGGCTCCTATTTTGGAGCCACCCAAAGTTTTGAGAAAGGGAGCCAGCCGCCAACCTCCTTTCCTCTTCCGCTTAGAGCCACCGCCGCCCCTGGAGCTGAGCCGCCCAAGGCTCCTTCTCTTCTCCTTCCTCTCCTCTTCCTCCCCTTTGGAGCCGAGCCGAGAGGAGCCAGCCAAAGCCAGCCCCTCTCTCTTCCCCTCTCTCCCTCTCCTCAAGCCGACAGCTTAAGGTGAGCCGCCGCCCCCTCTCCCTCCTTTTTTGAGTCGAGCCACCATCAAATCCGTATTCGAGGGCCGTCAATCGGGAATTCTCCCTTATTCATCCTTCCTAATTAGGTGAGTGGTTTTACCCTCACCTTTCGGGTTTCTTCGAGTTCTTGAAGCCAATCTTGAAGGCTATTGAATCTTGATTTATTTTTCGACGATTTCTCGAGTTCTCGACGTTCTTGTTGTGTGTCGTGTTTGAGGAAGCCCTAAACCCTTCCCTACAGGGTTCGGCAGCCCTAGGACGGCCCTAGGGGTGCTCGGCCAAGGGTGGATCAAGGGTGCCCTCATGGTGTTCGATGAAATGCCTAAGTGAGAGATCTTGATTATCTTGTAGTTTATATCTTGATTTATTCATTTAAATGAGTTCTTATATGATCAAGCATGCTTTGTATGTAATCTGTGATTTTTGAAAAAATCATATTTTAAAAAAAATATGGATGTTGATATTGATGCCAAGAAGGTTCTTGAAAAAAGTTTCTTGATCATTATGCTTGATTCTTGTTTATAGTACTTGTTGATGCTTGTTAGCTTTGTTGTTAAGCATGGGAGGTGAGAAACTTGTCTCAAGATTTATATTATGTTTAAATAATAATTAAAGGCTTAATTTTTGGAAATTTCGGATTTATTTTTGACTCTGCTGAAATTTGATGTTGCTGAAATTGCATGCTGAAATGATGAATCTGTGCTGTTTTTAAATCGATTTCTGTCATGTGTGTATTTGTCTGAACATAGTCATGTAACCAATTATTTCGACCAGAAAATATGGTTTGGAAACATAGGACATACTTTGGAGACTTGATTCGGGTTAGATACATCAGTACTGGGCACAACAATAAGCTAAGACAAAACCCTAAAACAAAACCCTAATCTTGGTGATTTAAATTTTAATTGCATAATTAAAATTGGGTTAAGGGTCAGCGTAATCTATTATGAACCAACACATAAAGTTTTCATGAAATAAAATAACACGGGTTCATGACAATACGGGTCTAGGAGTTGGGGTCGGGTTTTGGATTGTTAAGACACTTTCCAATAGGATCACCCCTAAGACATCGTAGGAGAGGCTTGAGTTAGGTCATGTTGCGCCATATCTTTATGAATGGCGGAGAGGCTCGTAGAGGAGTCGGGTTGCGGGCTAAGCCCGGGAGGTTGGATGCTAATTCCCAAGCTGCAGAACAAGTTCGGAGGGCCTTTCCCGATTGTTCTGGTTTGGCCTCGTGGGATAAGTTCGGAGGGTCTACCTGATTATCCCCAAGGTGGTTTGTTAAGGAATAAGTTCGGAGGGTGTACCCGATTATTGTTAGGATATCTTAGAGGACTAAGTTCTGAGGGCCTACCCGGTCACTCCTATGATATCTTAAGGGGCAAGTTCGGAGGGCCTTTCCTAATTGCTCCCGAGTTAATTTATACTAAGATAAGTTCGAAGGGTCTTCCTGATTATCCTAGTATGTGTTGTTGCCTTAGGGCATGGTAGGCTTAGGCCTGTTGTTCTTCACCATATGGGTGTTGGCTGCCTTCGGGCAGGTAGTGGCCAAATGGCCCGATAGCTAGTCACACTTTCGTGACGTCATTCTTGTAGAGTTGGATGTTATGCTATTGCTTATCTTTGTGTTGTTTTATTGTGGGGGTCGGTAGAACCGCTCACTGAGTTCTTTGAACTCATCCGTTGTCGTTGTTTTGTTTTGCAGAGCCTGACCGATGAGGTGGGCTGGAGCACTTGGCGCAGCTGGAGGACAGAGGAGCCACATGATCTCATAGCAGTCCTAGTTAAGGGTCGTAGTCGAGTCTGTAGTAGGCTGTCATGCACTTTTGTTTTGGTATTTAGAGTTGTAATCCCGTGGGGACATTCATGCGTTATTCAGTTTTTATTTATTCAAAGAATTGTTGCTCTTTGATTTATTTATTTCTGCACTTGAGATATTTATTTAAAACCTTGCTCTTTTAAAATGAAAAATTATTTGGTTCTTTTTATTTGTAAAAGCTGTTGTTTATTCTGCTATCTTATGATGTTGGCATGTGCATGAGTTAGGCTGCGGGGTATAGGCACATATACCCTGACCGGTCACGTGACCTTGTATTTGGGGCATGACAAGAGGTTCTTGATCTTAATGCTTATTCTTAATATTGTAAATTCTTATTAATCTTGATTAATAAGCATGAAATCTGTGAAATTGATCTTGAGATTAGTATTCTGTCCTAATGATAATTAAGGATTTGATTTCTGTAAATTTTCGGATTTAATTTCATGATATGCTGAAAATTGAATGTTGCTGGAATCTTATGCTGAGGTGATGAATCTGTGCTGTTTTTAGATTGCTTCCTGTGGTGTGTGTATTACTCTGAATATAGTCGTGTAACCTATCGTTTCGACCAGAAAACATAGTTAGGAAACATAGGACACACTTTGAAGACTTGATTTGGGTTAGATATATCAGTACTGGGCACAACAGTAAGCTAAAACAAAACCCTAATATAAAACCCTAACCTTGGTGATTTAAATTTTAATTGCATAATTAAAATTGGGTTAAGGGTCAGCATAATCTGTTATGAACCAACACATAAAGTTTGCATGAAATAAAACCACACGAGTTCATGACATTACGGGTGTAGGAGTTCGGGTCGGGTTTTGGAGTGTTGAGACACTTTTCAATAGGATCAACCCTAAGACACCGTAGGAGAGTCATGACTTAGGTCATGGTGAGCCATATCTTTATGAATGGCGGAGAGGCTCGTAGAGGAGCTGGGTTGTGGGCTAAGCCCCGGAGGTTGGATGACAAATTCCCAACCTGCAGAACAAGTTCGGAGGGCCTTTCCCGATTATTTTGGTTTGGCCTCATGGGATAAGTTCGGAGGACCTACGTACCCAATTATCCCCGAGGTGGTATTAAGGAATAAGTTCGGAGGACCTTTCCTGATTATTTCTGTGATATCGTTTAAGAGTAAGCTCGGAGGGCCTACCCGATTACTCTTATGATATATTAAAGGGGCAAGTTCAGACGGGTGAATCCCGATTGTCCCTACGCGTCTCGTGGAGCAAGTTCGGAGGGCCTTCCCGATTATCCTAGTATGTGTTGTTGCCGTAGGGCATGGTAGGCTTAGGCCTGTTTTTCTTCACTATTTGGGTGTTGGCTACCTTCGGGCAGGTGGTGGTCGGATGGCCTGTTAGCAGGTCACTCCCTTGTGACATTTTCCTGCTTGAGTTAGGAGTTTTACCTTATGCATTCTATTGTGTGATGTTTTTCTTGTGAGGGTTGGTAGAATCGCTCACTGAGTTCTTTGAACTCACCCGTTGTCGTTATTTTGTTTTGCAAAACCTGACCGGTGAGGTGGGTTGGAGCACTTGGCGCAGCTGGAGGGTAGAGGAGCCACATGATCTCATAGCAGTCCCAGTTAGGGGTCGTAATCAAGTCTGTAGTAGGTTGTTATGCACTTTTGTTTCGGTATTTGGAGTTGTAGTCCCATGGGGACATTCATGTTTTATTTAGTTTTTATCTATTAAAAGAATTGTTGCTCTTCGATTTATTTATTTCTGCACTTGAGATATTTATTTAAAACCTGGTGCGTTTGGTTAGCGAAAATTATTTTGTGTTTTTCATTTTGAAGAAAACGAAAATGATTTTCTATTTTTCTTTTTTCTGTTTTGATGTTTTCGTTTTCTCAAACGCGTTTGGTTAATGAAAACAAAATGTGTTTTCATGAAATTAAAAACTGTCAAAACTTATTTGGTTATACAAAATAGTTTTGGTTTTCAGGAGTATTTTTCAGTTGAAAACATGAAAACTTGTTTGGTTTACCAAAACAACGAATTTGTTTTGGAATTAAATATTATATTTTAAATTGAATTTTAAAATATTTTATATAATTTATTTGTACATTGTCAATATTATAACATTTAAAAATATTAAATATAATATTTTAAAGTAATAAAAAATTTAATTAGATATTTATTATACAATTTATTATATTATTTTTAATTATATAAAAATATTATAATATTTAAAAATACTAAATATAATATTTTAAAGTAATAAAAATATTTTTAATAAGGTATTTATTATACAATTTATTATATTATTTTTAATTATATATTTTATTTTTATGAATGAATAAGGTGGTTAAAAAAATTCTCAATCTTATTATAATCATTTAAAATGATATTGAAACTAGTATCAAGTATAGCTCGATTTGAAGAATTAGAATGATACTTGAAGAATTGGAATGATACTTGTATCAAGTATCAAGTCAAGTACAAACTTTGATAAGAAAGAATCCCTCAAACAAATTTTATTAAAAAAATTGTCATATACAAGTACAAGAAAGATACAAAAATTAGACATAAAGAAAAAAAATATTCCATATGATACAATAAATTTTATCTTCCATTAGTTACAAATTTAAATGATACATGAAACAACAATCTTGACCACCTCTTGCCGCACCTTCACTTTTAGCTGCGAGATCATCTTGTTAGTGAGTAAAATATAGGGTTGTTTGAATATTGCACATCTCTAATAAAAAATGAGATGATTTCTCCAATTCTAAACCCCATGTATGACTTTGATATATGAAAAAAATATATAACTTGAAATAAAACCAAAAAAGTTTTTTCAACAAACTCAAAAATATATTATATATATATATATTTTGACAGTCTTACATTTATTTCAATTTTATCGACAATAAATTAAATTGAAAATTAATTATTTAAAAATAAAAGTCATACATTTTATTAATGTAGGGCTGATTTGTTGATGCAAATTATACTTTAAAATCAAAGTCATATTAGGAAGGAAAGTGTGCATACCCATTGATTGGGTATCGCCTCCATTTTCCTTCCGTTATGCGATCAAATAACACGTGTAAGGAAGGAATCAAATGTACAAGTCAAACATACATAGTATTCAAATTCAAGTCAAATATACACACTGTTCAAATCCAAGTTAAATAATATCCAACATTCAGATCTATTTATACATAAAAACTACGATAATGACAACCACCAGGACTATCCCCTTGGTGACCAAAGCTTGAAGTTTGTCTACTTTGGCCACCAACATATTTAGGTCTCCTCTTAAATAATCTAGGCCACTACTACGGTTGACTTGTTCTTCACCTTCATCTATAGGTGCGATGGGTATAAACCAATGAAAATACCCACATCCGGGAGAGTTCTGACACACTGCATATAATCGGCTCGGATTATCTTTTGATTCACTGATCCTTACACCAGCTTGGTTACCGCACGTACATCTTTTATTGGCATATTTGATATATTTTCCATTAGTATTTATTGAACTCAAAACTGCCATTCTAATTTAACAAAACCGATATTTTGCATTAGAATATATATTACACAAAAACAAGTCAGGTTACTGTATATACAAGTTAGTGTATATACAAGTTACACAAAAGCAAATTAATGTTACTAATATACAAGTTAGTTACATGCCCCATTCTAATTCAATGTCTATGTCTATTGGCCCAAAGTTGATCTGCGATCTCTACCCGAATCGCATGCATCACATTTTGTGATGATTCACCGCCATATTGTTGTGAAGATGATGAAGAAGGGTCTTGATCTTCATCGAAATTCAATTCAGCGGTGCTCCATTCATCTATCAAGGAATCTGAATTCTGATACTTGATGATGAAGTTGTGTATGACACAACATGCTATTGTCATATTACTTTGCCTTGCTAGTTTATAATTGGGCATTTGCTTTAAAATGGGGAACCGTGCCTTAAGCAAACCAAAGCATCGTTCAATCACATTTCGAACAGACGAATGCCTTTGGTTAAATAATTCTTTTTTGGTAGACGGCCCTCCCCGACCACGGAAATCCGAACGATGGTATCGTTCACCCCTATAAGGGGCCAAAGACACACTTACATTGGGATATCCCGCATCGACAACATAAAACCCATCTACATGAATAAGACATGTTATTATTAGTATAAATTGCTATCCATTGAGCAAGATATACACTTATCAACTATGATACCTTCATTTGGCATGGGAAAGTTTGAATCGGCTGAATGGGAAAAAATTCGAGAGTCATTTGCTGTCCCCTTCCATCCGGCCTTAATATGTGTAAACATCATGTTATGTGCACATGTTGGCATCATGTTTTGCGAGGTTGTACCTTTCCGACCACGATATAAAACTTATTTATCGACGGAGACACATGCCAAAATATGAGTTCCATCAATAGCCCCGATGCAATTCTAAAAAAGGAGAAAATTTTATTAGTAAGGAGACCCAAATCAATTCATACTTTAACATAAGGAAACACACTAAGTTCATACCTTAAACTAAGGAAACCCAATAAATTCATACCTTAAAATAAGGAAACCAACGAGAATTCCCTTCTATCTCAAGTTGGACTTTACGGGGTTCTCGTGACCGTATTAGTTGAGGGGCTAGACTCAAAACCGCACGTAGAACTTTTTTGAACCATGTGTGCACGATTTCAGTAGAGTGCTGGTAGCGTTCCGCCATAATTCGTACACGTTCATTGTGGCAAATAGTGAATAGGAACATAGCTACCCATTCTTCAACTAAGAACATACCCACTTTTCCAACCCAACCCCTCTAAGTCGTTGGCATAGCCTTCTAAACAAGTCAGGCTCCATCCGCAAACTTTCATAGCAACGGATGCGAGAGTTCATCAACTCTTGAGTATATTCCGCACCCAATAGTATAGATGTGCATACAGGTCTTGGTGGTGATTGAGCGACTTCAAAAAGTTCGTCAAGTATAACCGCACCCGCAAGAATTATCCTAGCTCTAATAAGTGCATCTCTCACCTCATCGTTATCATCATTAGAACTCATTTTGAATTTAAAGTAAACTGATATAGCAAATAATAAGTTATATGTCTCACCCCAACTGAGGGTAGTGTGACCGGCCAGGGCCTACATCCTGCCATGTAGCCTACTGTCTACACTGACTGACAATAAAACAGAACATATCGAGAAAGGAAACCATAACACAATCTTTATTTAAGTTTTCAAAATTCACAAATATATGTTTTTCAACCCAAAGAAGAAAACCAACATCGTCACAAATAGAACGTCTCAAGTATCAAAGTTATTACAAACTTTTCAAAACACAACTGTCAGTGTAGAAACATAAAATAACTACTACAATACACTGGACTATGACCAAAGGACGCCGCTACGAGATATGGCACCACCACCTGCCCTCCATGTAAGACCCAAAAAAATTTCCTGATATAAAATCTATTTTGGTGCAGTGCGCCGAGTCCGGGGGTAGTCGAGTCGAGCCTTAGGATCGCCTCGAGTGAAAAGGTATGACTCGATTAATGATTCATGGAATCTATTTGGGTGATTAACTTTCCTTTTATGAAATCATGCCTTAAATTAAGTTAACTCGATTCATATTATGGGTTGAGTCGGAACCCAAGTTGAGTTCGGGTTTAGTCGAGTTCTGGGTATGAGTTAAGTGAGTCATGAGGCCATCTTTGGAAAGATAGATGAGGGATTAAAACCGTCATCTTGCAGCCATGCGACTCGCCCTTTGAGTCGCACAAGGCTGCCTAGGGAGAGAGGAGAAGGAGCAAGGAGGAAGCTTGGGGCTTGGATCGATCCGGGATTCGCGTCGTCGTCGGAGAAATTTCAAGTCGTCGTTACCGATCCTTGTTTCTCCGCAATCTAGGTGAGTGGTTAAGTTTTGAAGCTTGGGGAAGGCGAGTGGCCAATCCCTAGATGACATAGGTTGAGTTTCTTGTGATCTTTCCGACGAATCTTGGTTTCAAAGATGTATGTTCACTATTTCATGGAATTCCTTGTCGGATCTCGCTGTTTCTTCATCGTTTTGCAAGTTTTTGGGGCTGCCGAGTCATGGGAAAAGGGGAAAGGTCATGCCAAATTTTTCCATGATTCCTTTGACGACAAGAAAGCCCTTGGATGACCTATATCAATGTTCGATGTAGTTCCACTTGTATATCTCACTCATTATGAAGCATGTCTTCCCTAGGAATCCCTTGAAGTGGCCGAATGAACCCTACAACTCATGAAGAGGGTTCAGCCAAGGGTGAGGGAAGGGTAAATTAGTCCATTGATATGTAAGCTATATTTGAAATTGAAGAAGTAGAGGTATAGCTAGAATCTCCTCCCCCTTTCCTACCTTAAGGGCCATGGCCGAGCAAGGTCTTCCTTGCTCATGGTTCGGTCAAGGCTAGGGAGGGGAGAAGAGAGTAGCTTTAGATGGAAATTACATGATTATAAGGATCACACATAGAGATATGGCAATACTTAGGAAGAACACCAAACATAGCAAGTAGCTTGATTGATTTTGAATTGTAGGAATGCTAGTATTATAACCATCTTTAGCATTAGATATTTAAACTTTGTATGTTGAGATTGTTACCATGTATTGTATTTCCTACATGTTATTTAAATTCATTACTACCTTGTCATGCTAGATAGTTGTTCCTTATTGTACTAAAAATTCCTAAGGTAGTGTAAAGTTGTTTTGTGTATACATTATGGTCATATATAATGAATGTTGCAATATTTGAATATTTTTCCTTGGATTATACATGCTGCCCTAAATGTTCTTGGGCGGGATTCCAAGGTCGACACACGGGAATTCCTCACCCAAGGCAGTGTAGGAGGTTAGGTAACATGTAAGACGTCATTAGACGTTCATCGCACTTAAATGGAAACTTAGTCAGGAGACGATGACACTTCTATGACTTCTTGTATACTTATGGAAACTTAGAACTCGTAGGTGTTCATATCTTGAAAGGGCGGCATAAATTATCGACCCTGTAGCTGGATTAAGGCTAGATTCGGACAAAGGTCCAAAGTGAATATATGGAAACCTGATGATATTGACTGTGTGATGTGTTTGAGATGGTCCGCCGAGGAGCGTGGAGGTCGGAAATGACCAATGCTTAGCTCGGCCAGTATTGGGTCTAGAGGTGGGCCAGTGGGCCCGCTAGGTGCCAGACCCCATTTGGGTGGGACTAGCTATCCTTACCCCAGACGGTGTCCGAAGACTAGTGGACCATCCTAGTCGACGACCCGACATTGTTTGCTTACACCTTGAGATGATGTGGCCGATGGCCAAATATGATACTTCCTGATATGGTAGGGACGGCTGTAGCCGTGATATGATTCTATGAGTAGGCCCAAGGATCGGATGCCGAAGGCTTGATAAGCCGAGATGGCAGGTTATCATGTTCAGTTGATACAGATGGACCCATTGGGGGTCGGTAATCGCATTAGAAATAAAAATTCTAGCTCCTTGTACATTTCCTTTATTGCCTTGTATGATATATATGCAAGATTGAGGCTTATGTGGAGGTTCATTTGAGCCACTCACTGAGTCCCAAGTGGACTCACAGTTTATTCTTATTTTGCAGAGCATGAGCAGTAGCTTGGCATGCCGACATGGTGCAGCTAGTGGGTGGGAGGCGGTGCCATATCTCGTAGCGGCGTCCATGAGTCTTAGACTAGTGCTTAGTTATGTTGGTTTTGTTTTTGCACTGACGGTCGTAATTGAAAAAGAATTGTAAACCTTGTTACTTGGACATTCGGTTATTTGATGTTGATGTTAATACTTATTTTGGAAAAATATAGATTGTGACTTTGGAAACTTTTTATAAAGTATGTTGATATTTCTTTCTATCGATATGTCTTGGTTTTCTTGATGTCAGTGTAGATAGTAGGCTACAGGGCAGGATAGAGGCCCTGGCCAGTCACACTACCCACAGTTGGGGTGTGACACTCCAGCTGCACCATGACGACAAGCCTCGATCACTGATCATGCTCTGCAAAAACAAAGGAAACAAACTGTGAGTCCACTTGGGACTCAGTGGGCAGTTCTTTCGAATCTCCACATAATCCGCAGTTAGTCATGCATAACATATAAACAACATAGAAGATAATCAGGGAGGTAAGCTACTCTTTGATGTGACTATCGACCCCGTGGGTCATTCTGTATAAACCATATAGGAGAAACTTGTAATAACGGCCTAACCTTGTCACTTGGCATCCGGCCCTAAAGGCCTACTTATGGTGTAAGAATCCCGGCTACAACCGGCCCTACCATACAAGGTAGAATCACACTGGCCGTTCAACCAAATCATATCAAGATATAAACATGGAATCTCGGCTACAACCGGCCCTACCATACAAGGTAGAATCACACTGGCCATTCGGCCACATCATATCAAGATATAAACATAGAATCCCGAGCCATCGACTAGGATGGTCTACTAGTCTCCGGACACCGTCTGGGGTAGGGATAGCTAGTCCCACCCAATTGAGGTCTGACACCTAGCGGGCCCGCTGGTGCATCTCAAGACCCAATCATTGGCCGAGCTAAGCATTGGTCATTCCCGACCTCCACGCTTCTCGGCGGACCATCTCAAGCACATCACACAGTCAAATGTCCTAGGGTTTCCTTATATACACTTCGGGCGGTTGCCCGTATCCGGCCTTAATCCGGTCTGCAGGGTCAACAAATTAGTATTGCCCTTCGAAAAACGTGTACACCTAATAGTTCTAGGTTTCCAAAAATGAATACTAGAAGTCCTAGAAGTTGTGTCATTTCCTAGCTAGGTTTCCATATATACTATGCATCTTGCAACGTCCTACATGTTATCTAACCCATTCTTCCTAGAACGAGCAAACTGGCCGACTATGTAGGCACTCGACCTACCATTTCCACAACACTTACCAAATTAATTACGGATAGTAATATCATGAAGAACCGAAATAAAAAGTAAGTAATGTAGAGGTTAAACCAATATGGAACAGACACTAAGTATAGCAACAATTAAACATGATATGAGCAATTAAATGAAACCTTTCTTGACTACATATACCATATAAGAATTGGCAAGAATATTTCCTAAATGATAATATAGATCCCAACAAATCACAACATGAATATGGATTAACATTAACATGAATATGAATAAACATTGCTCGTTCGTTTCCTCCCCCTTTCCCTTGATCGGCCGAAGCTCGAGCAAGGTAAACCTTGCTCGGCCAAACCATCCATGTGGGAAGGGGCTGGAATTTATGCATATTAACCAGTAGAACAGTAAACATAAACTTCAAATTTAATCTAACATTTAAGCATGAAGGTGCGAATTAATGCGATAAAATAAGAGATCCAACAATCCAATATAAATAGCCCAACTTTTCCCCCTTCTACTGCTCGGCCAACTCGAGCAGGATGATAACCATGCTCGGCCGAACCCTCTAGAGCATCAATCCAAAACCAAAAACAAAATGAATACAAGTCAATACACGAGTTGTGAGACGACGAAATTGGGAAAAAATTTGGCATGACCTTCCCCCTTTTTCCTCAGCTCGACCAGCCCCTTAAGGCAAGAAATCGACACGTTTTCAAACATGGAATCATAGTATGTACAACAATTTAAAAATCTAACATGGGGAAACAACCCGATCGGCAAAACTCGCGGAGAAAACCTCAATTTCAAAATCTATGGGGCCAGCCACCCGCCTCCCCTTAACATCTACTCTAACCACTCACCTTGAATTGGATCGCGAAGAAATCTTAATGAAACAAGATTTTGATATCCTCGAGTGACGTCGCGAACTCGGCGCCAACAAGATCTCCTCCTCCTCTATCCCTTTCTCCCTCTTGATGGGCTGCGTGCGACTCTATCTTTGAGCCGCACGGGTGGCTTGGGTGAGGGGTTTTATTCCCCTCATCCAATGACCCATTTGCCCCTCACTTGACTTGACTTCTTCACAGTTCGATCCTAGTCTGATTCGGACTCCGATCCTATCCGCACTCATGAGTCGAACTCGACTTTAATAAGACATCATAAGCAAGAAAGGAAATAACCATTGAATTAATTCAACTTCATATTTCCATGGGTCGGGTTATACCTTCTACTCGAGGCGATTTTCGCTACTCGACCCGGCCATCCTCCGATCCGGTGTGCTGCACCAAAAAATGAGATTTTTATATTAGGAAATTTTTTCGAGTATTACATTATAATAGCATAGAAGGAACAATAAATAGCAAACAGCCCTAAATCAAACATAGCTAACAGTCCTAAATCAAACACTAATAGCAAACAATAGCAACCTACTCAAAGCAAACAAGTATAAGTACAGCCCTACATAGTTGAGCATTTAGTACAGCCCCACATTAGGAGCATTTAGTACAACCCCACATTAGGAGCATTTCAGTTTAAAATATTTACATAAAATTGGTGCTATATATTCCCATGCACCACGCTACAGCACCTTCATCATCTAAAGCTGCAAAAAAACTACGAGCATCAGGATTTTTTATTAGAAAATTCATAACATGGTTGTTAACTTGATTATCTAGGCCAAAACTCTACATCATCGAAACACACGATGCGGGTGACTCAGGCACTACTTGAGGAGGACCAGTGGCACTTGTTTCCTTAACTACGATTCCACCCAACTTATCTATTAGTGCAGTTGCAGCAGATATTGCTTGGGCCGAACATTGAGATGAATTACCTCTTTTCCTCGATCGACCACTACATGACCCTGATGGAATGTTAGGGGAGACCCTAAGCAAAAGGGGTTCTGGACCACCACTTGAATCTGTCCCCTCATTCTCATGTGCTCTCAATGGTCGTTTCCCTTGACCTATATCTCTAAACTCATTCTCAACCCGACGCTCTTCGTCCGAGGTCAATGGTACTTGAGAAGAGGAACGAGCTAAGTGGCCCATTGCGGACTGATTAGCAAATCCTAATTCCATCAGGTCATAAAACTTAGGTGTCCATTTTTGAATATTTTGAATGAATCTCCAAGAGTCTGCGAACCAACAATTTTTTATTTGTACATTGTCGTCATAAGACTCATAACAAGAAAAACTACTAATAAAAGACATACCGAAGATCGGTTCCAAACAGTTTCATCAACTTCAATAATATTTGTGTCAGGATTCCAGGTTACTCCAGTATGAATAATTAGCTCTTTGAAAGATCGATAAGTTCTATGAAGACAACTTTTTTTTTGTCTACACTTATCATACCCAAATTTTCCCCAACCTTTTCCTCCAACTTATCACTAATCCCCTCCCAACTTTTCTTATCATAGTTGGTGGTACCACGTTGCCTTATGTACTCGGCCAAAATTTTCAAAAATTCTTCAGTGACAAGGTGGGCCCACTCAGCCATATTTTCTCTTGGTTTGCGGTGGCCACCCATGTTCAACTATGAAGAAAATGAGTTCTAATGACTTGTTATATAAAAAATGAACAAGATAGAACCTAGCATATATCAAAAACGAACAAGACATAACCTAGCATAGATAAAAAATGAATAAGACAGAACCTAGCATAGATCAAAATGAACAAAACAGAACCCACCATATATCAAAATGAACAGGACAAATCATAAACTCAAAAATAAAGCATATGAAACTGAGATCATAAACTAACATAGAACTAGAACAGGACAAAACATAAACTGAGATCATAAACTAACAGCATATGAGGTCATAACATGAGATCATACTAACATATATCAACAACATATGAGATCATACAACATATGAGATCATAACTTGAGATCATACTAACATATATCAAAATGAACAGAACAGTTTTGAGATAACTAGAACATACTAATAACTAGAACAGAACATAGAACATGCGAATATTGCAGTATATGAGATCATAACATGAGATCATACTAACATGTATCAAAATGAACAGAACAGTTTTGAGATAACTAGAACATACTAATAACTAGAACAGAACATAAAACATGAGAACATAGTAGCATATGAAATCATAAAATGAACAGAACAAAACATAACAACATATGAGATCATAACATGAGATCATACTAACATATATCAAAATGAACAGAACAGTTTTGAGATAACTAGAACATACTAATAACTAGAACAAAACATAGAACATGAGAACATAGCAGCATATGAGATCATACTAACATATATCAAAATGAACAAGACAGATCATAAACTCAAGAATAAAATATGAGATCATAACAAAATAGTTTTCGAAATAAAATATCATACTAGAACACAACAGCATAAAATATGAAACAACCACCATCATACTAAACTGATCTAAACATAGATCTGTATTAACTGAAACATAGATAAAAAATGAATAACACAGAACCCACCATAGACCAAAATGAACAAGACAAAACCCATCATAGATCAAAATGAACAAGACAGAACTTACCACAGATCAAAATGAACAAAACAGAACCTACCATAGATCAAAATGAACAAAACAGAACCGAACCGACCATATATCAAACTGAACAGGATAGAACAAAAAAGAACAATACAAGAATAAAAAAAAGAACAAGAACGATCAATCCTAGAACACATATAAACCCTAGATCTGTAAAAAAATGACAGAACAATATACCCTAGAACAATAAATCTGTATTAACCGAAAGTTATAAAAAAATGAAACAAATAGAACAATCGATCTTGTATTAAACATAGATGTGTAAACAAAAAAGAACAAGACATTAGAAAAAAAGAACAAACAAAAAAAAAGAACGAACATAAAACCTAAGCCCTAGATTCGTAAGAATAAACCCTAGATTGGGTCAAGAGATGAAGAATGCCAAGTTCGAGATTACCTAGCAGGAGTTTGGCGTCGATCTCGTGAATGTAGCCTGATCTAATCGGAGTTTGTTGCGGCGGAACTCTCCTACGAAGAGATCTGAGTAACCAAATGCGCTCGTTTAATCATAGAAACAAAAAAGAACAACAACAAAAAAAGAACGAAGATAAACCCTAGATTCGTAAGAATAAACCCAAGATTGGGTCAAGAGATGAAGAATGCCAAGTTCAAGATTACCTGGCAGGAGTTTGGCATCGATCTCATGAATGTAGCTTGATTCCGTCGGAGTTTGTTGTGGCGGAACTCTCCTATTAAGAGATCTGAGTGAAGAAACCTCATATCTGATGGGGTCTGTGCTAGGGTTCGAGTATTCTATGAGAGGAGAACAGAGGAGAACGGGAGTCGGTGTGGGGCAAAAAGTTGTCGCCGCGGAGGGGGTCTGCGCTAGGGTTCGAGTATTCTATGAGAGGCGACTCGGGAGACACTCGTGGTTTTGTTCGAATATCCAAAAATGGATTATTTTCGAGATAATTACAAGTTTGCCACTCCGCCCATTTTTTGTTTTTGATGAAAACACAAAAAACACCGAATCAGTGTTTTCTAATTCATGTTGTAATCGTGTTTTGAAGAAAACACGTTTTGGAGAAAACACATGCCCTATTTTCTGCTATTTCGCGGAACCAAATGCGTTTTCGGGCGCATTTTCGTTTTCAACAGAAAATGAAAATCCAAAACGCGCCCGTTTTGGGTAACCAAACAGCCCCAATGTTTTGAATGAAAATCTATTTTGATTCTTTTATTTATTAAAAATAGTTCTTTATTCCGCTATGTTATGATATTGGCATGTGCATGAGTTAGGCTGCGGGGTATAGGCACATATACTCTGGCCGGTCATGTGACCCTGTATTTGGGACGTGACAGCGATGTAGTCAATGGCGTGACGAGTGGGCGCTTGAACCATGGCGTCAAGAGGCATTGACTTGGAGTGCTCCTTCTGGACTACCACTTCAAAGTGTAAGACCTGGAAAAAATAAATAAATTCCTAATATAAAAATATATTTTGGTGCAGTGCGCCGGACCCGGGGTTAGTCGAGTCGAACCTCGGAATCGCCTCGAGTAGAAGGTATGACTCGACTAATGATGTATGAAGTTAAATTGGTTAAATGATTCTTTCCTTTTATGCATTTATACCTTAATTGAGTTAAGATTGACTCGTGTTATGGATAGAGTCGAAACCCAAGTTGAACTCAGATTGAGTCAAGTCAGTGCTAAGTTGTAAGGGCAATTAAGGCATGTTAGATGAGGGAATAAAATCCCTCATCATAACTGCCATGCGGCTCATCTAGGAGCCGCACAAAGCAACGCATAGGGAGATACATGTCCACCGGCGTGGACTGTACTCGCAGGTGTGCCACCAGGGCACCTGAAGCTGACACTGACAAGGTCATACCCCCATCTAGGCATAATGCCAACTCTCGAGCTAGAGGCCTCCGCTTAACTCCCAAATGAGCCAAACTACCCATGGATTTTCTGCTCAGAGCATCTGCTACCACATTTGCTTTCCCCGAATGATACATAATGGTGCAATCATAATTCTTTAGGAGCTCTAGCCACCTCATCTGTTTGAGGTTCAACTTCTTTTGGATAAGAAAGTACTGGAGGCTCTTGTGATCCGTGTAGATCTCGCATGTCTCCCCATACAGGTAGTGCCGCCAAAGCTTCAGTAAAAAGACCACTGCCGCTAGTTCTAGGTCGTGCATCAGATAGTTCTTCTCATGAACTTTCAGCTGGCGGGACGCATAAGCTATGACTCTACCAAACTGCATTAGGACACAGCCCAGGCCAACCCAAGAGGCATCACAGAAGACTACAAACCCTTCTGAGCTGGAACTTACAGCCAACACAGGTGCAGATGTCAAACATGCCTTGAGCTTCTGAAAGCTCACCTCGTAATTGTCATCCCAAATGAACCTGACCTTTTTCTGGGTCAACCGAGTCAAAGGGGCCGCAATTCTGGAGAAGTTCTCCACAACTTCCGATAGTACCCGGCCAAACCAAGAAAACTGCGGATCTCAATCATGCTAGTAGGCTGTTTCCAACTCTGCACCACTTCTACCTTGGCAGGATCTACCCTTATCCCTTCCTTGGACACTACATGGCCCAAGAACCCTACACTTTCCAACCAAAATTCGCACTTGGAAAATTTTGCAAACAAGCGGTGCTCTCTGAGGGTTTCCAAGACCATTCTCAGGTGCTTAGAGTAGTACTCTTCCTCACTCTTGGAGTAAACCAGAATGTCGTCAATGAAGACGATCACAAAGCTATCCAGGTACTCCTTAAATACCCTGTTCATTAGGCCATGAAGGCAGCAGATGCATTGGTTAGGCCAAAGGACATCACTAGGAACTCATAGTGACCGTAGCGAGTCCTAAAGGCCGTCTTAGGCACATCGTAGTCCCGAATTCTCAGCTGATGGTACACGGACCTCAGATCTATCTTTGAAAACAATTTTGCCCCCTGCAGTTGGTCAAACAGATCGTCTATCCTCGGTAGTGGGTAGCGATTCTTGATGGTCACCTTGTTCAACTGTCTATAGTCGATGCACATGCGCATCGACCCATCCTTCTTCTTCACGAAGAGAAACGGGGCACCCCAGGGTGACACGCTCGGCTGGATGAAACCCAGGTCTAGTATTTCCTGCAATTGCACCTTTAACTCCCTGAGTTCGGCTGGTGCCATCCTATAAGGTGGAATAGAAATTGGTTTCACCCCGGGCTGCAAGTCAATGCAAAAAATCAACTTCCCTTATGGGCGGCAATCCCAACAATTCCCCGGGAAACACATCAGGAAATTCACAGACCACTGGGGTTCCGCTGACATTCCTTGCCTCACCCCTTTCCTCCTCGGCCATAGATACGAAGGCCAGGAACGATTGGCAGCCGCCTCGAAGCAACTTACGAGCCTTTAGGGCTGAGATGACCCCTATCAGCTTGCTACCTCCCTCCCCTTGGAACGTGAACTGCGGCAGCCCAGGCTTATTAAACATCACCGTTTTAGCTCTGCAATCCAACATCGCAAAGTGCTCTGCCAACCAGTCCATGCCAAGGATGACATCAAGCTCAAGAGTGGGTAGGAGTGTCAAATCCGCACTCAACACATGGTCGCAAATGAGCACCTCACAGTCTTGGTATATTGAATTTGCTAAGATTGCATCGCTCGTAGGCGTTGATACTATCAATGGCCCATCGAGCATGGAGGGTGCCATTGGCAATTTTGCAGCAAATATGGCAGACACAAATGAGTGCGTGGCACCTGGATCAAATAAAACATATGCAACAGACAAACATACTAAAATAGTACCTGCCACCACTACTTTGGACGGCTCTGCCCCATCACGATTCATAGCATATACCCGAGCAGGCGGCCTCTCTGAATGACTGGTCTACAGCCTCTTATTCTGTGTCTGCCCCCTCTGAGCCACTGACCCTACTGACATAGGCCGCCTTTCCGTTAGACTGCTCAGGCTTCTGGCCAATTTCCTCAGGACAGTCCTTCTTGAAGTGCCTGACTCGGCCGCACCTGAAGCAAGTGTTTGCGCGACTATGGTAGGCCCCCCAGTGCCTCCGGCTACTGCTACCACATTGAAGCACCTCAACCTTCCGAGAGACACCTCCTGGCACTGACATGCCACCAGACTTGCACGGCATCTCAAAGTCTCGTGCCCGCTTATCGCGAACACTCATTAATACATCTCATGCTCAAGAATGCCAAGATCACTCGGCCCATACCGGCCCAATAGAAAACAATACATTCACACGACCCAAACCGGCCCAAACCTAGCAATCATACTAGTCGGTCGCTAGAATCTATCTAACGAGCCTTCTACCCAGGCCCTCTCTGGTTTGGAATAGCCCACCCAACCAAATCCACTCAGGTCTAATGTCAGTGTGGCCCCCCCTCGGGTCTAACGTCAATGTGGCTCATTGACGCACTATCAAGACCTAAAATCTACTCGCCAAGTCGGGATCAACTGGCCAAGTCGGCATGCTTCTCGGGCCGTCCACCGCTCGTCCACGAGCACAAACACAATCAACATCCATGCACAGTATACACAAGTGCATAAAGAATATTTTCTGTCGACAACCGGAGTACGCGTCTACGCGCCCCCACTCGACCCTCTCTTGGGTCCAACCTATTGACTCTATGTTTTATCACCCAAATTCTTGTCACTAACGCTTAGTGCAGCATTGTGAGTCTCCATTACACTATCATAGAGAGAACAAGGAAACAATTATCTCGCTAACATAAATAATTCATTCAACTGTAATTTAAATTACTAACCGTATGGTTCGCTGAGTGTAGGAGTGGTCGCCCAATCTCGTAGCATAACTATACCGTATGTCGACGCGCTAGTATATGTCTCATATGGTACCGAACACTGAGTCACAGACAAGACCTAACCCAGTGTTCTGATACCAACTTTGTCACACCCCAACTGAGGGTAGTGTGACCGGCCAGGGCCTACATCCTGCCCTGTAGCCTACTGTCTACACTGATGTAAAGAAAACCAGAACGTATCGATAAAATAAATCTCAACACAAACTTAATTAAAAAGTTTTCAAATTTCACAATTTTATGTTTTTAAACCAAATAAGAAAACCAACATCAGAACAACTGAACGTCTCAAGTATCAAATTTTTACAAACTCTTTCATAATACAACTATCAGTGCAGAAAATAAAACAACAACTAAACACTGGTCTATGACTCATGGACGTCGCTACGAGATATGGCACCACCTCCCGCCCACCAGCTGCACCATGTCGACAGGTCACAATCACTACTCATGCTCTGCAAAAATAAGAACAAACTGTGAGTCCACTTAGGACTTAGTGAGTGGTTCTAGGGAACCTCCACATAATCCTCAGTTATTCAAGCATATCATATAAGGTAACATAATATTTATTCAGGGAGGTAAGATACTTTTAATGTGACTATTGACCCCATGGATCATTCTGTATGAACCGAATATGTGAAAACCTGCCATCTCGGCCTATCAAACCTCCGGCATCCGGCCCTTGGGCCTACTTATGGAATAAAAATCCTAGCTACAGCTGGCCCTACCACACAAGGTAGAATCATACTAGCCGTCGGCCACATCATATCAAGATGTAAACAAACAATCCCGGGCATTCGAGTAGGATGGTCCACTAGTCTCCGGACACCGTCTGGGGTAAGGATAGCTAGTCCCACCCAACTAGGGTCTGGCACCTAGCGGGCCCGCTGGCACACCTCAAGACCCAAACACTGGTCGAGCTATGCATTGGTCATTTTCGACCTCCACGCTTCTCGGCGGACCATCTCAAACACATCACACAATCAATGTCCTAGGGTTTCCTTATATACCTTTCAGGCCATTGCCCGTATCTGGCCCTAATCTGGGCTATAGGGTCAATAAATTAATGCTGCCCTTTCAAAATATGTACACCTAAGAGTTCTAGGTTTCCAAAATGTTTACTAGAAGTCCTAGAAGTTATATCATCTCCTAGCTAAGTTTCCATATATGTTGAGCGTCTCGCAACGTCCTACATGTTATCTAACATTATACACTATCTTGAGTGAGGAATTCCATGTATCGACCTTGGAATTCCGCCCCTGATATTTTTTGAACAGCATGTGTAATTTAAAGAAACGTAAGCAAACTTTACAACATCTACTATATATGGCCACAATATTCTTGGATAATAATTATACACTACCTTTAGAATTAAGCTCAATAAGAAACAATTTATCTAGCATGGCAAGGTAGCAATGAATTCAAAAATGCATGATACCAAGCATGGTAAACTATTACATCATTTCAAATTTAAAAGATTTAATGAGCTAAGGATGGTCATTAAGCTAGCATTCCTACAATCTCATAAATCAATCAATTTACTTACTATGATTAGTGTTCTTCATTTTCACTAAGGTCAATCATCCAATTAAATTCCATGCATCAATAGTCGAGTTATACATTTTCACTCGAGGCGATCCTGAGGCTCGACTCGACTATCCCTGGGTCCAGTGCGCTGCACCAAAACAGATTTTTATATTAGGAAATTTTCCCGAGTCTTACAGCACCCATATGATTTTTTTTAAATTACTGATATATAGTAACATCATCTACTAAAACTAGGGGGAAAACACAATTAAGTAATTAAATGAATGTATATGAACAAATGATAAGGCTTATATGCCCTTTGATACAAACACAAATAGTAGTAACATCGTCCCGTAATTACATCAAGAGAATAATTAAGGATCACCCTTACCCTTAATTTTTGAACAAATTAATGATAAGGCTTCATGACTATTTGGTCCCTTTTAAAAAGTGAGGTCATCCCGCAAGAAGTTGTTGAAATCATGCACAGGCAAACTCAGGATTGAACCTGCTTTTCTTCAAGGGCTCTCTTTTGCAGCCATCATATACGCCAATACCTCCTGTCAAACCACGGGTAAGTGGAAAAAGAAGCAAGAAATCCAGAGCAGCGTATAAACATGGATAGATTTATGATAAATAAAATTTTGCTTAAATTTATAGAAAAATAAGAAACCATATATCTCTATATGTGTATATAATTATTTTAGCAATTTATTTTTCTTACCAAGAATTATTGTAGCAATTAATTCAACATTTAAATCAAACCTCACTTCTTGCTGTCGTATTGCTTTCAAACCTTTTGAATCTAAAACAACATTTTATTTATTCAAAAGAAAATAACACGTTACAAACTAAACCAGGAATGTATAAAGAGCATTCTTCTAAGTATATGACAACGTAATGAGGACGATAACAACTTTTCCTAGTATACTAGCCAAATAAGTACCACCATGTAAACAATTGTAACACAGCAGATAAATGATAAAACCTAAGATGAAAAATTGAAAATTAACTTAACTTGAAAAGATCATCTAGTTTTCCTTAAAAAAATATTAACTTGATCGAACATAAATACGATACTGTCATGCCTCAAACTCAGGGTCACGTGACCGGCCAAGGTATACGTGCCTATACCCTGCAACCTAACTCATGCATATGCCAACTCACAAAAGATAGCGGAAAGAAATAATAGTTTTATTTATAAAGAGAAACAGAGACAGATTTCATTAAACAATATAGTTTTTGTCAAAAGTTCGAGTGCGGAATAAAATGAATCAAAGAGTTTCAGTACTAATATTTATACAAAATCTGAATAAAAACATCAATGTCCCCACGGAGCTACAACTCCAAAATACCAAAATAAAAGTGCATGATAAACAACTACAGAATTGACTACGACTCCTAACTAGGACTGTTATGAGATCATGTGGCCCCTCTGCCCTCCAGCTGCGCCAAGTGCTCCAGCCCACCTCACCGGTCAGGCTCTGCAAAATAAAACAACGACAACAGGTGAGTTCAAAAGAACTCAATGAGCGATTCTACCAATCCCCACGAAAAAATAACACAGATAAGATGCGTAAAACAAAACTCCTGACTCAAGCAAAAAAATGTTACAAGGTTGTGACCAGTTAAGAGGCCATCTGGCACCACCTGCCCAAAGGCATCCAACACCCAAACGGTGAAGATCAACAGGCCTAAGCCTACCATGACCTAAGGCAATAACACATAATAGGATAATCGGGAAGACCCTCTGAACTTATCCTAGTATAAAAAAACTCGGGAGCAATCGGGAAGGCCCTCCGAACATTCTCCACGAGACGCGTAGGGACAATCGGAATTCACCCATCCGAACTTGCCCATTTAAGATATCAGGTAGGCCCTCCGAACTTATTCCTTTAAGATATCACAGGAATAATCAGGTAGGCCCTCCGAAATTATCCCACGAGCCCAACCAGAACAGTCGGGATTTGCTGAACCGAACTTGTTCCACAGATTGGGAATTAGCCATTCAATCTACCAGGCCTAGCTCGCAATCCGACTCCTCAACGAGCCTCTCCGCCAGTCATAAAGATATGATGTAACATGACCCAAGTCAAGTCTCTCCTACGGTGTCTTAGGGGTGTCCTTATTGGAAAGAGTCTCAACACTCTAATACCCGACCCCAACTCCTAGATCCGTAATGTTGTAACATGTGTGGTTTTATTTCATGCATAAACTTTACTTGTTGGTTCATAACAGATTATGCTGACCCTTTGCTCAATTTTAATTATGCAATTAAAATTTATATCATCCAGATTAGGGTTTTGGTTTAGAGTTTTGTTTTAGTTTACTGTCGTGCCCAAAACTGATGTATCTAATCCGAATCAGGTCTCCAACGTGTGTCCTATGTTTCCAAACTAAGTTTTCTGGTCGACATGATAAGTTACACGATTATGTTCAGATAAATACATACACCACAACAAGCATTTTAAAAACAACATAGATTCACCATTCTCAGAATGAAATTCCAGCAAAATTAAATTTTCATCATTGCATGAAAATAAATCCGAAATTTACATAAATTATATCCTTAATTATAATCAAAACAGAAAACTAATCTTGAGATAAATCTCCCAAATTTCACAATCTTTAAATAAGGCTAACAAGTATCAACAACACCATAAACAAGAACAAACACCATGATCAAGAACCCATCTTTCAAGAACCTTCATGGCATCAACATCAAGATCCATATTTTGTAAAAAACATGATTTTTCAAAAAATCACATATTAAATACTAGGCATGCTTGAACATATAATAACTCATTTTAATAAACAATTCAAGACATAAATCACAAGATAACCAAAATCTCTCACTTGGGCATTTCATCGAACACCTTGAGGGCACCCTTGCTCCACCCTTGGCCGAGCACCCCTAGGGTCGTCCTAGGGCTGCCGAACCCCATAGGGAAGGGTTTAGGGTCTCCTCAAATACGGCAATAAAAAAGAACGGCGAAAACTTGCAAGATCAACGGAAAACATTCAAGAACATCCAAGCCTTCAAGATCAGCTTCAAGAATCCGAAGAAACCCGGAAAGAAGGAGGGTAAAACCACTCACCCGAATAGGAAGGATGATGAGAGGAGAAACCTCGGACAATGGCCCTCGAATCGGCTTCAAGAATCAACAGCTCGATTCAAAGAAACAAGAAGGGGGGGCGGCTCACTCCAAGCCACCGGCTTGAAGAGAGAGAGAGAGGAAGAGAGAGGGGCTGGCGGCTTCAAGTCGGCTCCTCTTGGCTCAGCTCCAAAGGAAAGGAAGAAGAGGAAGAAGAGGGGAAGGTTCGGCGGCTGATCAAGATAGCTTGGCGATTGCAAGAGAGAGGAAAGGGGGTGGCTGGGGGCTGGGGGCTCCTCTCTTCCCTCAATGGCTTGTGCGGCTCCAATAGGGAGCCACAAGCCAAGGGGCGGGGGTTTTATACTCCATCCTCAATCCTAACCCCTCTAAACCATTTATCCAAACCGCATCCGCCTCAAGCCGAACCAGAACCCGCTAACTTAAATTAACTTAATTAATTCTATTCCCCACATAACCATCCAACACATGCACACCCACATGCGACATAATTAAACAATCATGCATACACAATATAAAAATTAAATAAATTAATCTACACAAGCAAAATTACATAACTCATATTCTTACTTACCCGAGTTCGCAAACTCGCACTGGATCATGAGTTGACACGGCTCGACTTCGAACTAATCTGCTAGGCTAGCAAACACAACCAATAAGGAAAAGAATTAAAATATCTAGGATATTACAATCCTCCCTCCTTAAAGAAAATTCATCCTCGAATTTCAGAAAAGAAAATTTAGGACTCACCAAATCATCAAACAATGAAGGATAACGCTCCCTCATATCCTGCTCCACCTCCTAGGTGGCCTCATGCCCGGAATGGTGCTCCCACCTGACTTTAACCAAGGGGAAGGGGATCTCCTTGGACCTCAATTTTCTGATCTGACAGTCTAGCACATCAACTGGCCACTCCTCATAGGAGACTGCTGAATCCACCTCCACCGCGGTAGGCTCCATCACATGGGACTCATCTCGAATGTACTTCTTCAGCATAGACACATGGAACACAGTATGCACTCGGTCCATACTAGGATGTAAGGCCAACTCATAAGCCACAGCTCCCCTACGCCTGGGAATAGGAAACAACCCAATGAACCTAGGAGCTTTCCTTTCTTATCAAATCTCACCACCTCTTTCATAGGGGATACCTCAGCAAACTCGACCTCCCTGCCTTTCCATCAACATACATCTTCTGGAGACTCTGAGCTGCTCTCTGATTTGATTCACTTTTTCCATAGCCTCCTCCATCAGGTCAGGTCCCATCATAAGAGAATCCCCTGCCTCAAACCAATCCATAGGCGACCTGCATCTCCGCCCATACAATGCCTCAAATGGAGCCATCCCGATGTTTCTGTGGTAGCTATTATTGTAGGCAAACTCAATTAGGGGTAAGTGCCTCTCCCAACTACCCTCCAAATCTAGGACACATGCTCTCAGCATATCCTCTAGTGTCTGAATAGTCCACTCTAACTGACCATCTATCTGAGGGTGAAATGTAGTACATAACCGAACCTGAGTGGCCAATGCCTCCTGGAAAGATTGCCAGAATCCAGCCATGAACTGAGTACCCCAATCTGAGATAATCATAACAGGAACACCATGATATGCGACGATCCGATCCAAGAACAACCTCTCATACTACTCGACTGAAAAGGTCATCCTGACTGATATGAAATGCAATATCTTGGTTAGGCGATCTACCACTACCCAGATAGAGGTATTGCCCTTCCCAGACTTTGGCAACCCCGTCATAAAATCCATGGTTATCTTCTCTCATTTCCACTATGGTACTTCTAGGTTCTGGTGCAACCTTGCCGGCTTCAAATTCTCAGCCTTAACCTGCTCACACACCAGACACTTAGATATGAACTCGGCCACCTGTCTTTTCATGCATTTCCACCAATAATTCTGTCTTAGATCATGGTACATCTTCGTGGCTCCCGGATGCATGGTGTATGTGGACCGATAAGCCATCTCTAGCACTGGCCTACGGACCTCGGCCATATCTGGCATCACTATCAGGTTTTTAAACCTCAGAACGTCCTCTGAGTTAACACCGAAACCATTATCGGCATCGCCTCTCCTGGTCAGATCCTTAGTGAGAGCAAAGAAAGCATCCTCCTCCTGTACTGCTCGCAACATATCAACCAACGTGGACTGCACCCTCAAGTGAGCCACCAGTGCACCAGAAGCTGAAACTGACAAGACTGTCCCGCCATCCAAACACATGGCCAAATCCCGAGCCAACGGCCTCCTCCTGACTGCCAAATGCGCCAGACTGCCCATAGACTTCCTGCTCAAAGCATCAACCACCATATTGGCCTTCCCCGGATGGTACATGATAGTGCGGTCATAATCCTTCAAAAGCTCAAGCCATCTTCTCTGCCTCAGGTTCAACTCCTTCTGGGTGAGCAAATACTAGAGGCTCTTATGATCAGTGTATATCTCACAAGCCTCGCCATAAAGGTAGTGATGCCACAGCTTCAATGCGAACACCACCACTACTAACTCAAGGTCATGAGTCGGGTAGTTCTTCTCGTGAACCTTCAACTGCTTGGAGGCATAAGCTATCACCCTGCCATTCTGCATCAACACACAACCCAAGCCGACCCGGGAGGCATCACAATAAACAACAAACCCTCCCGAGCCCGAGGGTACTGCTAGAACTAGTGTCGACGTCAAGCGATCCTTAAGCTTCAGAAAACTCTCCTCGCACTTACTGTCCCATTCGAACTTGATCATTTTCTAAGTCAGGCGGGTCAATGGCGCTGCAATCCTGGAGAAATTCTCCACAAACTTTTTGTAATAACCTGCCAAACCCAGGAAACTACGGATCTCAGTGACATTAGTCGGCCTCTTCTAGTTCTGAACTGCTTCTAGCTTTGCGGGGTCCACCTTTACGCCTTCCATGGACACCACATGGCCAAGGAACCCAACACTTTCCAATCAGAACTCACACTTGGAGAATTTGGCATACAATTTGTGCTCCTTGAGAGTTTCTAGAACTACCCTCAAGTGCTCAGCATGCTCCTCCCTGCTCCTGGAATAAATCAAGATATCATCAATGAACACTATCACAAATTTATCCAAATATTCCCTGAACACTCGGTTCATCAGGTCCATAAATGTTGCACGTGCGCTAGTCAGCCCAAAGGACATCACCAGGAACTCAAAGTGCCCATACCTCGACTTGAAAGTAGTCTTGGGGACGTCACTGTCTCGGATCCTCAACTGATGGTACCCTGACCGCAGGTCAATCTTAGAAAACCACTGAGCTCCCTGAAGCTAATCAAATAGGTCATCAATCCTGGGTAATGGGTACCGATTCTTCACCGTTACCTTATTAAGCTGTCGGTAATCAATGCACATCTGCATCGACCCATCCTTCTTTTTCACAAAGAGCACTGGAGCACCCCATGGAGAAACACTTGGGCGAATGAAACCCAACTCAAGCAGCTCCTACAACTGGGACTTCAACTCTCTCAATTCAGCTAGTGTCATCCGATACGGCGGAATGGAGATCGGCTTCACCCCAGGCTACAAATCAATACAGAACTCAATCTCCCTCTCTGGAAGAAACCCTGGCAACTCCTCCGAAAACAATCAGAGAACCCGCACAACACGAGCATCTGTCCAATGTCCCTAGCCGCACCTCTGCCTTCCTCTGACACAAACACAAAGGCCAAGAAGGACTGGCAACCGCCCAGAAGTAGCTTCCGAGCCTTGAGAGCTGAAATTGCCATCAACGACTCTCCCCTTCCCTCACCCTAGAAGGTAAACTGGGGTAATCCGGGCTTACTGAAGGTCACAGTCTTAGCCCTGTAATCCACTAAGGTGAAATGGTCCGCCAACCAGTCCTTGCCCAAAATTACATCAAGCTCCAGCATCGGCAGGAGTGTTAATTCGGCTATCAACACATGCCCACAAATGACAATCTCGCAGGCCCGAAATACTGTCTCTGCCATCTTAGAAATGCCCGTAGGCATTAACACCACAATGGGTAAATCAATCACAGAAGATATCCCTGACATCTTAGAAACAAAACAAAGCAGACACAAAAGAGTGCGTAGCACCCAGATCAAACAAGACATATGCAACTGTAGAACCAACAATCAGGTTACCTGATACTACTGCCCTGGACGCCTCAGTGCCTTCTTGGTTCATAGAAAACACCCGTGTAGCGGGCCTCTCTGAACCACCAGCTCGCTGGTCTCCTCCCTGAGTCTGACCCATCTGAGCTACGGAACCCACTAACATTGGTGCCTTTCCTCTGGTCTGATCAGGCTGCTGACTACCCTTTCTAGGACAATCCTTTTTGTAATGCCCAGCCTACCCACAACTGAAACATACCTCAGAACATCCCCAGCAAGCCCCCCAGTGTCTCCTGTGACATCGGTTACACTACTGCAGCCCAGATCTCCACTGCGAACCTCCAGATGATGCCCCTGGTCCTGTACCCATGTACCCTTAGACGGGGGCCGAAACTTTTTCTTTTGGGGACCATCATGCCTGTATGTCTGTACGAGTGCCTCCTTTCGGAGTGCCTCATCTATAACCCGAGCAAAGGAAGTGTCCTCCGTGTAATGGATCAGTCTGGCGGTCTGCGGCCTCAACCCCTCAACAAACCTCTTGACCCTGGCGGTCTCTGTGGCTATCAAGGTGGGATGATACTTCGAGAGCCAAGTGAACTCCATCTCATAATCTACCACCGACATACTGCTCGTTTGACTCAGTAGTTTGAACTCTTTCGCTCGCCTGTCCTGGACGCTCATCGGCAGGTACTTCTCCACCATAGCAGCTCTAAACTCCTCCCAGGTAGGGGTTGCTGCATCTGCTGGTCTGCGGTCCATCCAGGTGTGAAGCCAATCCTTGGCTAGGCCTCTGAGCTGTAGCCCGATTAGTCGAGCGGTCATCTCAGAAGAACAACCAAGCTCCTTGCACAACTCATAGCAATCTCCTAGAAAATTGGTGACCTCCACCCGCTGATCTGTCCATGTATACTCCAGTGGCCTGAATGCAACAAAATCTGCATATGAAGGCGCTTTGGGGGCTCTGACCACTGGTTCCACTAGATCTCCTCTGGTACTACGGTTGTTGTCGGTACTGGTTGTGGCTGCTGCCTCAGCTCCTGCTCCCTGCGGAGTGCCTCAGTCAGCTCAACCACCCGGGCTTGCAACTGTACAACCATGGGATCCTATCCCACCTCCTTCTGGACCTGCGGTGGTCTCCATCGATCCCGGCCCCAGCCTCGGCCTCAACCTCGCCGCTCAGTAGAGTTGCTGTCACTACCGCTCCAGTCGGCATCAAAGGCCTCCATCATCTGGAATCACAAGACAAAAAAACAAATCATAATCATGCAATTGAATTCACCCTAACATTTTGCAAACTTAACCACGAGTCGCACAGAGGTGCAGATTTAGCCCATTGATCTCATAACATATCCCTACTGTATACTGACACGCTAGCAATGCCCTATACGGTGACAACTATAGGTCGTAATCAGACCTAACCACATGCTCTGTTACCACATTATCATGCCCCAAACTCAGGGTCACGTGATCGGCCAGGATATACGTGCCTATACCCCGCAACCTAACTCATGCACATGCCAACTCACAAAAGATAACAGAAAGAAACAACAATTTTATTTATAAAGAGAAACAGAGACAGATTTCAATAAACAATATAGTTTTTGTCAAAAGCTCGAGTGCGGAATAAAATGAATCAAAGAGTATCAGTATTGATATTTAAACAAAATCAGAATAAAAATATGAATGTCCCCACGGGACTACAACTCCAAAATACCAAAACAAAAGTGCATGACAAACTACTACAGACTCAACTACGACCCCTAACTAGGACTGCTATGAGATCATGTGGCTCCTCTGCCCTCCAGCTGCGCCAAGTGCTCCAGTCCACCTCACCGGTCAAGCTCTGCAAAAAACAACAATGACAACATGTGAGTTCAAAAAACAACCCCCACGAAAAAACAACACACATAAGATGCGTAAACCAAACCTCCCGACTCAAGCAAGAAAAGGTCACAATGGAGTGACCGGCTAACAGGCCATTTGGCCACCACCGGCCCGAAGGCATCCAACACCCACACGGTGAAGATCAATAGGCCTAAGCCTATCATGCCCTAGGGCAACAACACATACTAGGATAATCGGGAAGGCCCTCCGAACCTAGTATAAAGAAACTCGGAAGCAATTGGGAAGGCCCTCCGAACTTGATCCACGAGATGCGTAGGGACAATCAGGATTCGCCCATCCGAACTTGCCCCTTTAAGATATCATAGGAGTAATCGGGTAGGCCCTCCGAACTTACCCCTTTAAGATATCACAGGAATAATCGGGTAGGCCCTCTAAACTTATTCTTTAAAACCACCTCGGGGATAATCGAGTAGGCCCTCCAAACTTATCCCACGATGACAAGCAGAACAGTCGGTATTTGCTCAACCGAACTTGTTCCACAAATTGGGGATTAGCCATCCAATCTCCCGGGCCTAGCCCGCAATCCGGCTCTTCAATGAGCCTCTCCGTCATTCATAAAGATATGACGTAACATGACCCAAGTCAAATCTCTCCTACGGCGTCTTAGGGGTGTTCTTATTGGAAAACGTCTCAATACTCCAATACCCGACCCCAACTCCTAGATTCCTAATGTCATAACCTATGTGGTTTTATTTTCATGCATAAACTTTACTTGTTGGTTCATAACAGATTATGTTGATTCTTTGCCCAATTTTAATTATGCAATTAAAATTTATATCACCAAGATTAGGGTTTTATTTTAGCTTTCTATCGTGCCAAAAAATGATGTATCTAACCCGAATAAGATCTCCAAAGTGTGTCCTATGTTTCCAAACTATATTTTTTAGTCGAAATGATAGGTTACATGACTATGTTCAGATAAATACATACACCACAACAAGCATTTTAAAAACAACACAGATTCATCATTCTCAGCATGAAATTCCAGCAATATTAATTTTCATCATAGTATGAAAATAAATCCGAAATTTATAGAAATTATATCCTTAATTATCATCAATACAGAATACTAATCTTGAGATAAATCTCTCAAATTTCACAATCTTTAAATAAGGCTAACAAGCACCAACAACACCATAAATAAGAACAAACACCATGATCAAGAACTCATCTTTCAAGAACCTTCATGGCATCAACAACAAGATCCATATTTTGTAAAAAATATGATATTTCCAAAAATACAGATTAAATACTAAGCATGCTTGAATATATAATAACTCATTTTAATAAACAATTCAAGACATAAACCACAAGATAACCAAAATCTCTCACATGAGCATTTCATCGAACACCTTGAGGGCATCCTTGCTCCACCCTTGGCCGAGCACCCCTAGGGTCGTCCTAGGGCTGCCGAACCCCATAGGGAAGGGTTTAGGGTCTCCTCAAATACGGTAATCAAAAAGAACGGTGAAAACTTGCAAGATCAACGGAAAACATTCAAGAACATCCAAGCCTTCAAGATCAGCTTCAAGAATCCGAAGAAACTCGGAAAGAAGGAGGGTAAAACCACTCACCCGAATATGAAGGATGATGAGAGGAGAAACCCCGGACAATGGCCCTCGAATCGGCTTCAGAATCGATAGCTCGATTCAAAGAAACAAGAAGGGGGGCGGCTCACTCCAAACCACCGGCTTGAAGAGAGGGCGAGAGGAAGAGAGAGGGGCTGGCGGCTTCAAGTCGGCTCCTCTTGGCTCAGCTCCAAAGGAAAGGAAGATGAGGAAGAAGAGGGGAAGGCTTGGCAGTTGATCAAGATGGTTTGGCGGCTGCAAGAGAGAGGAAGGGGGGCGATTGGGGGCTCCTCTCTTCCCTCAATGGCTTGTGCGGCTCCAATAGGGAGCCACAAGCCAAGGGGAGGGGGTTTTATACTCCCTCATCAATCCTAACCCCTCTAAATTCTTTATCCAACCCGAATTTGCTAACTTAAATTAACTTAATTAATCCTATTCTCCATATAACCATCCAATACATGCACACCGACATGCGACATAATTAAACACTAATGCATACACAACATAAAAATTAAATAAATTAATCTACACAAGCAAAATTACATAACTCATATTCTTACTACCCCGAGTTCGCAAACTCACACCGGACCATGAGTCGACTCAGCTCGACTTCGAACTAATCCGCTAGGTTGGCAAACACAACCAATAATGAAAAAGAATTAAATTAACTAGGATATTACAGATACATACGAAGTCCAGTTAGTTTTCTAGTAGAATTTGAAGCCTTTATATGGAGACAAGAAGTTGTTGAAACCATGCACGGTCCAACTCACAATTGAATCTGCTTTCTTAAAGGGTTCTCTTTTGCAGCCATCATATACGCCAGTACCTCATCACAAACCACGGGTAAGTGGGAAAAGAAGCAAGAAATCCAGAGCAACGAATTAAACCTGGATAGATATATGATAAATAAAATTTTGCTTAAATTTATTGAAAAATAAGAAACCATATAATCTCTATATGCGTATATAATTATTTTAGCAATTTACTTTTCTTGCCAATAATTATTGTAGCAATTAATCCAACATTTAAATCAAACCTCCCTTCTTGTTGTTGTATTCCTTTCAAACCTTTTGAATCTAATACAACATTTTATTCATTCAAAAAAAAAGGACACATTACAAACTAAATCAGGCATGTATAAAGAGCATTCTTCTAAGTATATATGATAACATAATGAGGACGATAACAACTTTTCCTAGTATACTAGGCAAATAATTACCACCATGTAAACAACTGTAACATAGCAGATAAATGATAATACCTAAGATGAAAAATTGAAAATTAACTTAACTTGTAAAGATCCTCCAGTTTTCCTTAAAAAAATCTTAACTTGATCGAACATAAATACGATACATACAAAGTTCAGTTAGTTTTCAAGTAGAATTTGAAGCCTTTATATGGAGACAGAGGACTTCTGACGAATTCTCATAAAAAGAAAGAGAAAAAGTAAAAGCTCGGAGAACATAATCCAAATTTGCTAGACTGTATATGAAACCATAGGTTGGCCCAAAAGCACCCATATGAATTTATTTAAATTACTGATATATAATAACATCATCTACTAAAACTAGGGGGAAAACACAATTTAGTAATTAAAAGAATGTATATGAACAAAATGATAAGGCTTAGATGCCCTTTGATACAAACACAAATAGTAGTAACATCATCCTGTAATTACATCAAGAGAATAATTAAGGATCACCCTTACCCTTAATTTCTGAACAAATTAATGATAAGGCTTCATGACGATTTGGTCCCTTTTAAAAAGTGAAGTCATCCCACAAGAAGTTGTTGAAATCATGCACGGGCCAAGTCAGGATTGAACCTGCTTTCTTCAAGGGCTCTCTTTTGTAGCCAAGTACCTCATAACAAACCAAGGGTAAGTGGAAAAAGAAGCAAGAAATCCAGAGCAGCGAATCCAACAACGAGACAAAGGCGAGAGATGTAGGAGAGTGGTGCGGCCGATAGGTTGGGGTGAGTGTGTGAGAGTGGAAAGAGCGATGGGTAAGTGGAAAAACAAGCAAGAAACCCAGAGCACTAGATCCAACAATGAGGTGAAGGCGAGAGATGTAGGAGAGTGGTGCGGCCATGCGGTTGGGGTGAGTGCGAGAAAGAGGAAAGAGGCAATGGGTAAGTGGAAAAAGAAGCAAGAAACCCAGAGCACTGGATCCAACAGTGAGACGAAGGAGAGTGGTGCGGCCGTGCGGTTGGGGTGAGTGCGGGAGAGAGGAAAGAGGCGATGGGTAAGTGGAAAAAGAAGCAAGAAATCCAGAGCATTGGATCCAATAGCGAGACGAAGGCGAGAGATGTAGGAGAGTGGTGCGGCCGTGCGGTTGGGTGAGTGAGGAAGAGAAGAAAGAGGAAGAAGGGTTTGGAATTGAATTGAATCTGGGAGAATAAGGGTTTGGAACTGAGGTGGATGATGTAATTTGGAATTGATTAATTAATATTTGGAACTAATATATTTAATTAATAAGAGCACTTATAATCTAAATGTTGTCACCTTCACGTGCGTAGAAAGAAGCATGAAACGAGGAAGCACAGTTAAATAAAGGATAAAAGTATGGCACACTTCTCTCTCATCATTCGCAAATGTAGCATATCGAACCAAAAAGTGAAACCTCTATGCGAACGCAGCACCATTAATTATTCAGAGCCGCGATTCTATGCCTCGCCAAATATACCAAACACGATGGGAGAACAAAAGCTTTAATTGCAAAGTTCAATATATCCCGCTTAATAATCTTGGGCCATCCGATCAAACGTCTGCGAATCTCGATGCAAATAACATATGCACACCACGTAGTCAAATTAATATCTTGTTGTGTATTATGATTGACTTCATTAAGATAATAATATATGAGAACTTGCAAATAACATATGCACACCACGTAGTCAAATTAATATCTTGTTGTGTATTATGATTGACTTCATTAAGATAATAATATATGAGAACTTGAAGCTCCGGTCAACGCCACCCAATGATTTCGCCCGAATATACCCGCCAGTTTCTTGTGAGAAAAAAAAGACAACGACCGAAAACAAATAGTGATTCTCTGAGTATATATATATATACATGACGTCGGGTTCTGGATCCACCCACGGTAGTCCGATGAGCGCAAGGGCATCCTAATGAAGGAGGCGAGTCCAGGTAGCTCGACGGATGAAAGGTAACATGACGAGGTGGGTTGTGGTTCGGGTAGCGACGATGGGTGTGCGAGTTTGAGTCAGAGTGCACTAGCGATCCGCAGGAGATTAAGCCACATCTCATCTCATCCTCGCCATGCGTCATGATTTGTTCCGCAGAGGAAGAAGGATTCGGATCGGACCGACGTTTTTGTTATGCTTAACCGCGAAGTAAAGACTGGGTAAGCTGTCAGGCTACGTGCCCGTTGTCCATAGGTTGATTTGATCAATCCTAAGCGAGTGGAAAGCCGAGCGTGGTGTCGTCTTTTCATGTGGATTAATTTCATGCATACCGAATTGTAAGTGAGGTTTTTATATCCTAGCTATCAAATCCTTGTTTTACTGCATACATTCACGATAAATAAATTGATACAACATGTACTGAATCGCATCCTTTAGCAATAAATTTGATATGTTGTATGAGAGATCTAATCAAGACTGAGCTTCATGTAGGTTGTTGAGTATGCCAATGAGGAACTTGTGGTTTGACTCTATTATGATAGGCTTTGATGCCAATGAAGATTGTCATTGTCCCACCCCACCCAAAGACGCATGACCTCTTCTTTACGGGAAGACGCCGTCCCGCGGGTCCCGAGTAGATTTTTAATATTTGTTTAATACATTATTAAAAATATATATATATATATATATATACATTTAAGAGTCGCGACTGAGTTTGAATTGGGGATCATTGATTCCTTGTCATTTTTGCTTCCAGTTTTGTAAACTGTATCCAGATTCAACTTCAATGCAATTCCTCTGGGATTGATGTTAGGGAAGCTAACCTGAATCATCTTGAGTTTTAATCCTCAATTGGATTGGTTTGTGAGCTGCATCAGTTACTCAAGTAATTTATGAATATATGTCTTTGCATAGGTACAAATATATACTTGATTAGCTTGGGAGATTTTTGGAGCTCATGTACCATAGATCTCTATCTGCATCGCAGGTACTGTCTCTTGTACTCTTGTCTATTAATTTTTGAATTGTTATTGTCACACCCCAACTGAGGGTAGCGTGACCGGCCAGGGCCTACATCCTACCCTGAAGCCTACTGTCTACACTGACATATAAGAAACCAGAAGATATCGATAAAAAGAAACCTCAACACAAGCTTTATTTAAAGTTTTTCAAAGTTCACAATATATGTTTTCAAACCAAAGAGAAAACCATCATCGGAACAAACTGAACATCTAAAATATCAAAGTTTTACAAACTTTTCCAAACACAACTGTCAGTGCAGAAAAGGAAACATCTACTAAGACACTGGACTATGACCCAAGGACGCCGCTACGAGATATGGCACCACCACCCGCCCTCCAACTGCACCATGCCGACAGATCACAATCACTGCTCATGCTCTGCAAAAAAAATAAGGAAACAAACTGTGAGTCTACTTGAGACTCAGTGAGCGGTTCTTGCAAACCACCACATAATCCTCAGTTATTCAAGCATAACATATAAGGCAACATAATATATATTCAGGGAGGTAAGTTACTTTCTAGTGTGACTACTGACCCTATGGGTCATTCTGTATAAATCATATATGTGAAAACTTGCCATCTTGGCCAATCAAGTCTTCGGCATTCGGCCCTTGGGCCTACTTATGGTATTAGAATCTCGGCTACAACCGGCCCTACCATACAAGGTAGAATCACACTAGCCAACCGGCCACATCATAGCAAGATGTAAACAAGAAATCTCGGGCCATCGACTAGGATGGTCCACTAGTCTCCGGGCACCGTCTGGGGTAGGGAGAGCTAGTCCCACCCAACTGGGGTCTGACACTTAGCGGGCCCGTTGGTGCATCTCAAGACCCAAACACTGGCCGAGCTAAGCATTGGTCATTTTCGACTTCCACGCTTCTCGACAGACCATCTCAAGCACATCACACAATCAAATGTCCTAGGATTTCCTTATATACACTTCGGGCCCTTGCCCGTATCCAGCCTTAATTCGAGCTACATGGTCAACAAATTAATACTGCCCTTCTCCTAGCTAAGTTTCCATATATGCTAAGCATCTTGCAACGTCCTACATGTTATCTAGCGTTATACGCTACCTTGGGTGAGGAATTCTATGTACCAACCTTGGAATTCCACCCATGAACATTTTAGGACAGTTTATATAATTTAAAGAAAAACAAGAAAAACTTACAGCAACTACTATATATACCTACGAGATTCATCAATAATCATTTATACACTGCATTTAGAATTTATTTCAATAACAAGCAACTTATGAAGCATGGTAAGATAACCATAAATTCACAACGCACGAAATACTAAACATGGTAACATATTTCATCATTTCAAAAATTAAAGAGGAATGAGCTAAGGATGGTCACTAAGCAATCATTCCTATAATTACATAAATCAATAAATTTACTTGCCATGGTTAGAGTTCTTCCTAAGTCATCATGTCTCCATAGTTTAAGCAAGAACATTACCATAACTAAGATAAATATAGATCTATAGTTGCAACAATCTCTAAGACGAACATCAATCATATGATACAAGTTCAACTTATCTATAAGCATGCGATCGCGAATCAAAACAACACAACCTGAAACCAAGCATGTTAAATCCGAGCAGTCCACTTTTTCTCACCCTTGCCCTTGCTCGACTGACTCAAGCAAGGTGACCCCCTGTTCGGCCGAGTCCTCAAGGATGAACGAGCATGGTTGCGACAATGACACGAGTGATAAATCCATAGATCTAACATATACAAACATAAAGCAATCTACGAGTTTCGAGACGAACGAGGAAATTGGGGAAAATTTCGACATGACCTTTCCCCTTTTTCCTCTACTCGGCCAGCCCTCAAGAATGTGAAATAAACATGTTTAAAACACAAGATCATAGGAATACACAACGATTAAAGTTCTAATACGAAGAAACGCATCGATCGGCAAGAACTCGCGAGAGAAAACCCGATTTCAAATCTAATAGGGCCGGCCACTCGGCTCCCTTCAAAAACTATGCTAACCACTCACCTTGATTGGATCCCGAGGAAGCCTCAATGAAGATGAGCTCCAATCTCCTCGAGAGTCGACGCGGACTCGGCACCGACAAGATCTCCCCTCTCTCTCCCTTTTCCCCCTTGCTCAGGCTGTGTGTGGCTCCAAGATGAGCCGCACGGCTCATGATGAGGGATTATATTCCCTCATCCACAAATGACTCAAATGCCCCTCATATGACTTAACCTCTACTCGATTCGATCTGAGTCCGATTTGGGCTCCGATTCAATCTGCACTCAAGAGTCGAACTCGACTTTAATAAACATCGTATGCATAAAAAGAAATAACCATTGAGCTAATTTAAACTTCATATTCTCATGAGTCTAGTTATATCTTCTACTCGAGGCGATTCTGCGGCTCGACCCGACTAACCCCCGATCTGGTGTGCTGCACCAAAATAGATTTTTATATTAGGAAATTTTCGAGTCTTACCGTTGTTCTCAAGCCTATTATTTTTCAGGGGACAAAATTAGCATTTGAAAAAAAATCAAGTGGTTGGAGATTGTTATAAGTTTAATTATTTGCAAGCAAGTAATTGATAAAGAATTTACTTGTGTTCCATTAAAACGGATAAACACAATAAGAAAATTATTCTAATTTATTTCTGCTTCATAAGAACCTGAAAATATTAATATCCAAAACCACTTACGTACACAAGTAATATTAGATAATACGAATAAGTATTGGATATGGGCTACCTTGTCGAAGAAAAGTTATATATATATAAGTTGTGTTAATAAGTTGTGCTAGTAAGTTGATTTTAGTAAGTTGTATTAGTAAGTTGAAAACTAAAGCCCAATGAAGCCGACGATTGTATTAGTAAGTTGATTTTAGTATTAGTAAGTTGTGTTAATAAATTGATTCAAGAGTAGATGAACTTGTTAATAATTAAGTTAAAAATATTTTATTAGTCTGACCGATAGAATCAGTATAATTAATTAGTATTATCTTAAAATTAGCTAGTTGACCAGGATCGATGATTGATTCATGCTCGGACGTGCATTTGCCCCTTCTGCCAAAAATAAAAAAAGAATAATATTTAATATCTTGGTTAGGTACGTAGTGCAATCCAGATTAATTCACAACTTTTTAAGGCGAATTAATTAGGTAGAAAAATTGCATATTGTAGCTAAGCCCGCTATGATATAGGTGGAAGATTCCCAAATGTCCTGTGTATATATGAAACCCGAGTATCACTTGGGTCCAACAAAGCACAACAGCTATAGCTCCTCGCATCTTATTCAGGTACTATTCTACATCCTTTTCTATTTTTGTGTACCTCCTTTCGTATGCTTTCCTATAAGTGCTCGGATCTGATTTAATATTAGTGCGAAATATACCATCATAAACTCGTAGCAAAAACATGCATTTTTTTTATGTTTTTATTTTTTATTTCTGAGAGTAATTATAAGGAGATTATTCAAGGAAAATTAGAGATGTAGATCATCATATTTCATGAAAATTTTAGACTACATTATGGTCATAATTTATTGAGTGCTGTAAATGCAGATAAAGTTAGAGAAGTATAACCAATATGAATGATGAATCACTTTCTTATTGCTACAAACTTAGTATACCTTTCAGATCCAATGTGAATGGTACCCACATGTTGAGGACCAGGCTCAAGCACATCAAGGTTGCAACATTGAAATTGTGGCAGCCTAGAAACAACAAGGTTTATTTTGGTTGTTACAAGCTAATCATTAAAGCCTTCAAGAATAAACAGTTTCATTTAAAAGTGTGAAATGTAGACATTTATGTAAATCAACATGAAAAGTCATTTAATATTTAGTTGATGAGGCCCTTGCAAAAGGAACATATGGGATCAGTTGATCCAATCAGTCTGGATGACCTTGTTCTTTGGTTGTGTACTAGAGAGATGAGGATATGGTGTTATTCATTATGTCATTACTCTGCTCTGGTTATTTTCTTCTTTAATTGTGAAGTAGAATAATTGACTGCTAATTGCTTTACCTAAAACTTCCATTCAACAATGTAAACAATCACCCTATACAAAAAATAGAAATTAACAAAATCTGATATGGCAGCAAATCAAAGGATGTTGTCGTACCATAAAAGTCCCATATGCTGTTGCATTTGACAGAACAACTGAGGAATGCACCTCTGTTCCATCAAGCAGTATAACCTGTGTGATGGAATCAAATGTCGGCAGGCTAAAATCATATCCAACACAATCAAATTAGACAAGACTTACCCCTGTGGCTGCTCCATTAGCCTCATCAATTATAATTTGAGCAACCTAATCAATAAAGACAACTACTTCTTAAACATAAACAAAAAGTCAATGAATTGAACATGATTATCAGATTATACTCATCAGCTAAAGAATCATGAAAACTAAATCCATACTTTGCAGTACAATGCATAGTCTGCAAACAACCAAATAAATCAAAAGCCACAATGGAATTCCGAAGTACCTAAATCAGAATTCTTTAACAGATAAGTCACATGAACCTAAACAGTTAACTATATTTTTTTGGGTAATTATCTAAATATATCCTGAACTATGCACTTTATCTCATTTATGGTCAATTCCAAAATATTATCAAATTATATCCTGAGCTTTGATATTTGTCTCAATTACATCATCCTGTCAACTCTCGGTCAACAGCACCGTTAAGACGATGATGTGACGCTCTGACGTGGATTAAAATAATATTTTTTTAAAAAAATATAAAAAATCATGTTAAATTATATTTAAAAATATAAAATAATATTTTATATTTTATATTAAAAAATCACTCCATGTTCACCCCGACATGGCTCGGAGTGATTCTTTTATAAAAAATAAAAAATATTTATTTTATATTATTTAATATAAATTAAAGTGATTTTTTATATTTTTTAAATAGAAAATATTATTTCAATCCACGTTAGAGCGCCACATCATCGTCTTAACGGTGATGTTGACGCAGAGTTGATGGAAGGATATAATTTGGTAATATTTTGGAATTGACCATAAATTAGACAAAGTGTATAGTTCAGGATATATTTAGGTAATTATTCTATTTTTTTTCTAAATATAACTGCAATCGCGGTGAACAAAAGATAGGAGCACATAGAAAGACAACAAAATATTTTTGAGAAAATACCTCTGCATCAATCACAATAGCTTAATGAGCAACATTACTTATAGCTTGTGAAACCACCCATTCCACCTTCAACATACTTGCAACAATTTTTTTTTTCTTAGAGCATACTTCTTTTGAGATGTCTAAGGTACCGATATAGGCTTGTTTGTTTAAGGGAAAACTTCATGAAAGAAGCAAATAAAAAAGACTCTCAAACCATGTAATCAAACAACCCATGCACAAAAGTAGAACCTATGTGTTAAAATTACTCATGAGTTATAAAGAAATTGCATTTTGTCATTATATTAACCATAAAAGATCAGATACAAGAATTAGATGTTCCAAATTGTACATTGTCTGAAGCCATATGTCATATATGTGGATTACAATAGTCAAATTAAACATTTTCATTCTTAGTGAAAGTGAGAGTGGGAAAATCAACCAAGCTTGGCAATGTCAAAGTAGAAAATATAGTAGAGATGAGAATAAATACGTACGACCAAACACCACGTTCTCCATCAGTCTCTCCCATTACATGATGTAGTTAACATATCCTGAGCCAGGTGTATGAACACTTGCCTGCAGAACAATTTCATGAAACCAACAATCTACATAAACATTGACAGAAATATTTGAGCAGCATTTAATGATGAAACTACTTGGAAGACTAATAACTGATTTCGGCAAAAAATACTTGTTAGTCAGAGTAAGATACTGTTTGACACCAAGTAGGAAACTGCATTATTCATGAACCTGAGAATTTTTTAACTTGACACAGTTCCAATACCAGCCTAGGTTTGAGCCATTATGAAAACATTTCATGAAAACAACCAAGATTTCTTCACGGTTTTCACCAAGCACCATTATATTCACTTTGGCATCCCTACAAGTTCACGAAAACCGTGGGAGGGCGGTGAGGGTAGGGGTCATCGGCGTAGTCCTGAAGGCCATCGTTCATCAGTCGCTCGTGGATGAGTCCTTAGCGATCCTCGCATTGCTATCGAGCGACCAAGAGGCGATCGAGGAGATCGTCGAGACTGGAGGCCTTGCTACCATGCTTAGCATCATAAGGGAGAATTCATGTGCGCAGAACAAGGAGAACGCAACCGTCGTCCTATTCTCGATCTGCATCAGTGAACAGACAAAGCTGAGGGAAGTGGGGGAGGAGGAGGAATCAAACAGAAGCATCTCTCGACTAGCTCAGGACGGCACTTCCAAGGCACGCAGAAAGGCTACTAGAATTCTGGAAAAACAAAAGAGAACGTTGAGGAGCACACATTTCTCGTGTTAGGCATTGACGTTATGAAGAAATAAGAAGGATTCAAAGTATGTAAATAACATCTACTCTCTTTTTTTCCTTTGATCTATCTTGCATTAAAGATGCTGTCCTTCTGTGCCATTGACTTCTTTCTCCATTATCGTGAATAATTTTATGCAATGTTTAAATGAAATATAAAAATATAAATTTATGATTAAAAATACTAAACCTGGATGCGCATATGTGTCACACCCCAAATCCGGTATGACCAGCCAGGATATGCCACGTATCCCAAAGCCTAACCCAACTCGAACACAACAATAATAATCTGAATAGTGGAAGATTTTTTTTTGAAAAAAAATAGACATGACATGACATCACGAACCAAATCAAATCAAAACTCAATATGAACACACTGAACAAGTTATTAAAAAGGAGTTTAAATAAATAACAAGACTCCCCAAATAAAAATAAATGCGAAAACCATGACCCGAGTCAACATGACTCAATAACTCAAAGAGACACTAAAATGACTCAGGTATCCTCCTCGATCACGACATATCACGAGACCCGCTGTCTTGCCGCCACCAGCCACGCTACTGCACACCGGTACCTCTCTGATTTAACTCGGGTGCTGAAAAACAACATAAATGAGGGGTAAGTCCAACTAGAACTTAGTGAGTAGATCAGTCCTCAATTCACCAAATCAATCATCATGCATAAAAACACAATATAACCGATATAAATAATCTAACAACAACGTCAGAATCAATCAGCAATAATATATCCATAGCTCTATGCATGACATCAACATCCGTCAACTAGTATAAAATATCTTTTTTTTAAATGACGGACAAGCATCAATAACACATCTGCTACCCTACTCATATTCACAACAATAAGTATAAGCATCCATCAATAGCTATAAACATATCAACAATAATAAAATAGGATTAATGCAACACCTCAATCATATGCATGCAATGCATCACCCCAATCATATGCATGCAGTACTGCGGATCCGTCGGTCCCTCATAGCCACATAGGGTAGGTAGACGGGTGGTCGCTGAACTACCACCCAACTCAGTGCCGTCTCTTTGGGGCATGCCCTCCTCTCATCGGCACTGGCTCTTCTGAGCTGGCCTGTTGGGGCATACATTCCCCTCACCTGCTCGGGTCTCCGGACCGTCTCTTTGGGGTATGATCTCTCCTCACCAGCCAGACTTCCGGAATAAGGCCAATGCTGTCTCTTTGGGTCATACCCTCCCCTCACCAGCGACGCTTTTCGCGAATGCAACAAGCACATCACAACACCACACACACAAGTATATAAGTATAAACAAGATGTGCTATCAACAAGTAATAAATGGTATATCAAATGCATACCTCATCCTCCACCTCCTCCTGCTATACATCACAATCACATACATATATATATGTAGAAATAGCGTTCATATATCATGAATGCTCAGCACAAATAAACAATTATAAAATAGAATTATGATACTATAAGAAAGGATGCACGTGTATCATGAAAGCAGTGCACAAAAGAAACTCCAACTATAAATCAATGAATTGGAACATAATAAAATGACTCGTCATAGAAATCATTGGATCTAGGATAAAATTCACCTCATTAACTACTATATCCATGAATCATCTCAGATCGAATCATAAAAATATATAAAATATGATTTTTCAGCCTAGCACGCAAAACGAGGCAATGCCCGGCTACTGTTTTCAAAATCCGAAGGTCTGATTCCAAAACAAACCTCACCAATGAAACCGAACGTCGATTAGGTGAAAATTCATATATAACATTAATATTTTTGCTAACTTTAAAGCCTCCAAATAATTATTTAGAATAATAGAAAAAATACCTTAATTTATTTAATAAACTACTGTTACGAACAAATATAACGGTGTTACAATCAATAAAACGGTAATGAAATCTTAGCCCTTCATCTAAACATGATCACATCACAGCCTTCCATCTAATATGATACAATCACAGCCCTCTATTTAACATGATGCAATCTCAGCCTTATATCTAACCAAATGCAATCACCATCCTCCATAGCTATATGATGGAATCATAACCTTACATCTAATCAGATGCAATCACAGCCCTCCATCTAACCAGATACAATCACAACTCTCATCTACATGATGCAATCACAGTCTTACATCTAACCAGATGCAATCACAGCCCTCCATTTAACTAGATGCAATCACAGCTCTCCATTTAACCTAATGCAATCTCCACCCTCCATCTACATGATGAAATCATAACATTACATCTAATCAGACACAACCACAACCCTCCATCTAATCAGATGCAATCACAGCTCTCCAACTACACAAGATCAAATCCCTGCCCTTCATCTCAACCACTTCAATCCAGCCCTTCATCTCACCCAAATTAATCTCAACCCTCTGTTTCATCTCCTCACCTAATCTCTTCACCTTCTTCTCCCCTCACCCACTGCCGCCGCTCATCGACGGGGTCCGGCCGGACGGGGAGGCGGCTAGGGAGGCAGCTCGGCAGTTGGCCCCAAGGGAGGCGGCAAAGGCCGGCTGCCCCAAGGGGGTGGGCAGCCGCCTACCCCAGCCGCGGCCCACGCCCGATGGCGACCACCTGGCCCATCGCCGGCCTAACCCACCACCGCCTGGCAGCGACTGCCCCTAGCGACGGCTGCACAAGGCAACAAGGGTTTATTTATTTATTTACAAAGGAAGAACCCCGATTTTTATTTCCGATTAGATACAAGAAAAATGCGTCAAAAATCGATGAAAAACTTCGAAACATAAAAACAACGACATGAATCAAGAATTGGAGAAAAGAAGGCCTAAAGCCACTCATCGGGTGGAGAGAAAATGGAAGGAAAAAACGCGTAGGATCTTCCCCCGATCGACAACGATGAACTCGCGAAAATTTGGCTCCGACGGCTCCTCCTCCTCGACGGCGCCCTCTCTCTCCTCTCTCCTTTGCCCTGGATGGCGCGCGGCTCAAAACCCTTGGCTGCACACCCCAGGGTCTAATTTATAGATACCGATTGGATCCAAATGACCAAAATACCACTACCTAAGAGATCTGACTTAAATAGCCCATAACTCATCCGATCTAACTCCGATTCGAGATCCGATTGCACCGCCAAATTCGCCTCGAGACCCTCTATCACCCTAGAATGCTAAATCATAGAGATAAGACAAATAAAATTTTCCTTAATTTTTCTACATTAAATGCTTACTCGGGTCTAATCCCGAAGCTTCCTGCCAATCCGCGCTAACTACGGTCCACAATCCCCCACTCAAGAATAAAATATTACTATTAAGATTTTTTGGTATTACAATATGTAAGAGAGAAAAGAAGAAGATGGCGTCGGTGATGGTGGGTGAACCGTGCGGTACCATCGCCGGATGCGGTACTGGTGGTTCATCGATTCGTCCCCCATGGAATATGGCTTTGGTGTTCGCTACCTTTGCTCGATGCAATTAATAGGGGCTGCTAACCCTAACTCTGTAGGGTTTTTCAAAAACCGACAATAGGAAGAGAAAGGTTCAACTAGAGCATGCATTAACAAATAAAAACATATGAAACTATTAAGAAATAAAAACAATAGAATCTATCCATTACATTAGATCAGAGGAAATAATTGGATAGCACATAAATATACAGAGTATTTAAATGCTCTTGTTTGGGACCTTTAAATCAGCAACAAGAGACTCGATGCAAAGTTGAGGATTGGTAGTCACAAGTTCAAGTGGGAGAGCATAAACTCCAACCACTAATGATCCATGTTGAATGCCTGAAAAGGGAGCAGTTCTACAAGCACAACCACCAAAAAATCATTACCAACAAAGTGTTATGAAATAGGAAGTGATCAATGTTGAGGAATTTACTTTGTTTCTTATCCAGGTACTATTCTACATCCTTCTCTATTTTTGTGTACCTCCTTTCGTATGCTTTCCATATAAGTGCTTGGATCTGGTTTAATATTAGTCCGAAATATACCATCATAAACTTGTAGCAAAAACAAGCATTTTTTTTGTTTTACAACTAAGCTTCTCTGTTTTTTATTAAAAACAACAAAATAGCATATTAAAACATTACGTTTACATGAACTAAGGTCAAATGAATTTTACACCCAAGGTAATTGTTCAAATGAATTTTAGCATATTGAACTAAGCAAATTTAAAAGTATATTGAAAAAAAAGCATATGTAGGTCAATGAACTAAGCATATTGAAAGGCTTACACACAAGGTGACTGTTTAAATGAATTTTAGCAAATGGCAGTAAATAAACTTTTTATTTCCTATATGAATCTAGTTCCAACTATTGTAGTTATGATCCATATAATTTAGATGAACTAAGGTTAATGTACCCAATACCAAATAAAAAACATTAAGTAAAAGCACTAAGCAAGAAGCCATTTCCTTTCCCTTGCATAATGAAGGGAATAATCCCACTACAGGTTATATAACTTTAATATTCAAGAATAACATAATATGATATAACTCTAAATCATTGAACAAGATGAAAGATTAGTGCATTGTTGTTCTAGAGTTCAATCAACAAAAGGTCAACACATATAATTAATCAAGATGTTGGTTACTAGTTTCACCACAAAGAATAACTTCTAGATCTACTAATTAAAATAATTAGTTTTATGCTATTGATGTGACATGCTATTGTTAGTGCTCGTGCTCTCTCCCAATGATGTGACACCAGTTAGTCTCTTGTATCGCACGGTTGTTGTCAGACAAGATGGTGATGAGCAGCTACAGCGACGAGGCATTGTAGTTCGAGCGCGAAGCAAACTCGTTCTCCATCTAGGCATCTACGACATCATGCTCACATCTATTGGCACCAAACTCAATCTCCCCTTCTTCCACGTTGACATCTTCTCCTCCAACATGTTCACGAGCACGAGGACAGTCACCTTTATCTTAGTCGGCTGAGTAGCTTGCTTCGCCTTGTGATTCTGAAGTTGCACCTTAGGAGTTTCTCAAGTGCTAGTGGTAAGAGATTATAGTCCTCATCTAAAGCCTCCTCGCTAACCTCAAATCTATTGTCACCTACCATCCTCCATGGTAGTCGTTGCCTACGACGCCGCTCTCAAACTCCTCTTGCTCGTGTTCGTAATTGTGGTAAAGAACAAATAGGTGAAAAAGCTCACGTTTGATCAATCAAAACTCCGTCTTTAGCTCTCCTTCTTAGATTGCTCATACTTGTGTCACGAAATCGCTTGCTCTCAAAGTTATGCCTTACACCTCCAAGATGAGCACCTCCTCTTTACTCTCCTTGACACTTTACCACGCCTTTCAATTCTTCATCATCGTACTCACCGAGGAATCAAGCTTCATAGGACCCTTCGCCATTATGGTTGGCTTTAGCGGTCACAGTGACTTCTTCCCCTTCTTATCCTTCATAACGACCTTGGGATTAGCGGTGGCTCTTGTATCGCAACCACTATCTCCAAGCAAGCAATCCTTGATGGTAACCCTAACTAGGTCGACGTTCTCGTCGTAGAAAAGGAAGGTGTCGTTGAGCCAATCCTTATCATTTGAACCTCGATGTTGATGAAGGTGGAGTTGCCCGATGGCAGGCCCCCGCCACCACACCTAAGCATCACCACTTTGTCGCGTAAAAGCAGTAGCCACACAGCGTAAGAGACCGACCAACACCACATCTGCAAGGAGAGAGACCAGGGATAATTATGAAATAATAGGAAATATGACTTAGAAAATAAATTTTATAGAGCTACATATAAAGTTTTCTATAGGAGAAATCATTTGCCAAACTAATAGAAAACTAATTAACGACAATGTTTAATATAATTTAAATCAACGTAATTATTATCTAGTCTAATTAATAAGATCAATATAAAACTCCTCTATGTCAAGTCATCAACTTCTTTCTATTGAGGAAACCTATAAATAATTGGGTAGGCAAAAATTAACAACTACTTATTCGCCAAGTTTACATACATAACTTTCAAATCAATTGGTCACTAATAATGCTATATCAATCAAAATTTCTAATTTATCTTAAAAACACTTGGCAAAAGAGTTTTTGTGCTGAAGAAAAACACAAGATAATTAAAATAAGCCTTGGAAGTGAAGAGAACTTCTTCTTTAGTTAAATGATATTGGAGAGAGGGTCAACCAATCCTTGCAACTTCATGGTCATTCACAATTTCAAAGTATGATATTGTAGAGAAATGTTTAACCAGAGCATGCATTAAGAAATAAAAGCATATGAAACTATTAAGAAATAAAAGCAATAGAATCTATCCATTACATTAGATCAGAGGAAATAATTGTATGGTGCATAAATATGCAGAGTATTTAAATGCTCTTGTTTGTGAGTTGTGACCATTATATCAGCAACAAGAGACTTGATGCAAAGCAGAGGATTGTTAGTCACAAGTTCAAGTGAGAGAACAGAAACTCCAACCACTAATGATCCATGTTGAATGCCTAAAATTGGAGCAATTCTACAAGCACAACCACCAAAAAATCATTACAAAGAAATAGGAAGTGATCAATGTTGAGGAATTTACTTTGTTTCTTATTATACTCTCTTGTATAGGTCAGGAAAATAATCCATATCACTCATTATCTAGAAACTAAGGATGTTGGCAGCTAAATTTTTTAGGAAGTGTTCTAATGTCCTTTAATTGATAATAATAGTTGAATTGCATCAAGAACGAGTCACCAGATGGAAGCTAGAGCAAAAATTAGAAATTATATTATATTTCTCTTTTGGCTACTATTTTGTCTATTAATATCTTAAATGCTTGTATTCTAATAACCCAGTTGCAACCATATGGATCTTTTTTGTTCGTTGTACAAATTTTACAAGTTGAAGATAAAATCACAAGGTAAGTACAAAAGCAATACCGACAGCATCAATCTAATCTATAGGCAACAAGAAATACTGTGAAAAAATGACATACCAAAAAGCCAAATAAATGCTCTGAAGAAACCACCTAGTTGGAGAAGGAAGCCAAAAAATATGCAACAGCAGCTATAGTAATAAGTAACTAAAAATCATGGATGACCACTATCTTATGCAAACCAAAACCGCAAAAAAGACTATCAACTTGTACAAGTTCTTAGGTTTGAAATGAAATTACAATCGAAATGAACTAGAGGATCAAAAAGAAATTACAACCATACAAAAGAAATTGCAAATGAATGATGACTGAATGCTGAAACTGACCACATATTAGATGACTGGATGAGAGTACTCAAATCTGATATTTCTTAAAGGGTCATTCCTCTATATAAGAGCAACCACAAGATTAACTAATACCATGTAAGAGCAATCACAAGATTAACTAAAATAATCTAAGAGTAACTAAATAGTTTCGTAATCCACTTGATATATGCTAGAACTAGGAATGCCTAAAACCATCCACAAAGAGACAAGCACTAGGATTCAACTAAAAGCCAAATAAATGCTATGAAGAAACCACCTAGCTGGAGAAGGAAGCCAAAAAATATGCAGCATCACCTGTAGTAATAAGTAACTAGAAAACATGGATGACCACTATCTTATGCAAACCAAAACCACAAAAAAGACCATCAACTTGTACAAGTTCTTAGGTTTAAAAAGAAATTACAACCGAAATAAACTAGAGAATCAAAAAGAAATTACAACCATACAAAAGAAATTGCAAATGAATGATGACAGAATGCTGAAACTGGCCACATATTAGATGACTGGATGAGAGTACCCAAATCTGATATTTCTTAAAGGGTAATTGGATATCCATTTAAAATTCAACCAAAATGCCATTCCTCTATATAAGATCGACCACAAGATTAAATAAAACTATCTAAGAGCAATCACAAAATTAACTAAAACCATCTAAGAGTAACTAAATAGTTTTGTAATCCACTTGATATATGCTAGAGAATTAGGCATGCCAAAAACCATCCACAAAGAAACTAAGGCAACTGGGATTCAACTAAAAGTACTAAATTCTACATATGTTCAACTCATCAACCACATATTTCTATCTATTATGCATATGTCCAAGTGCGGGACTAACTTCTCTGTGGTACCATGAAAGCAGAACATAACTAAAAGGAGCAAAATTCATGTTGTATAATGAAGTAATTCTAAACAACCTATAATTCAAGTTTTCCGTTGATAATTTAGTTTTATTTTTATTTTTAAAAAAGAAATTTGCATTGAATCAGACAATATTGTGAGCTACAAGAAATGAAATAAAGCTGAAAAATAAAAGGTGATATATATATATATATATATATGTTCTTGTCTGAAGGAAAAAAGAGGAAGAGTGAATTGCAAATGAAAGAAACTCTAATTAATTCTCTCAAAAATAGAGCATCCTACTATTCAAATAGCAAATTGTTCAATGTGGTCAGACGTGGATCGTGTGCAGCATACCAAATTCATTAGGACTATTTCTTGTTGTTTCTTGGTCGAATCTCTTCATGAAGAACAAATAATTCCTCTCAAACCAACTTTAGTTTCCTTCTCTAAAAAACAAATCTATCACTTATTTCAATTTGTTTAACGTACATTCTTCTATAGGAAAAATAAGCTGAAGAGAAATAGGAGATGCTTCATGTTAGGGTACCTTCTTCTTGTCCAGCGAATGCATCATACTTGATGGAGCCACATTAACACTCAATATTGGGATAAGTTATACTATTGCTAATCGCCTAAAAGGAAAAATGCTCGTGAAGCTAAATGAGAGATCCAAACACTCAAAAAACTTGAAAGCCTACTCCAAACAATATATAAAATAAAATATTTGAAAATCGGGCATGTCAATTATTCCTACTTCATAAGAACATGAAAATATTAATATCCAAAAGCACTAACACAAGTAATATTAGATAATACCAATAAGTATTGGATATGGGCTACCTTGTCGAAGAAAAGTTATATATATATATATATATATATATATAATTGTTACATAGAGTTCTGTGTAACAATTGAGAAAATTAAAGCCCAATGAAGTCGACGGTTGTACTACTAAAAGCAGACAATCGACCCAATTAAAGCCCATTGGTGGACCAAACACGTGCCACATAAGCCGTTGTCGGGCCAATCAAAGCCCATTAATGGACATATATTCCTAATTCAGCCTCGATCCTCGACCACAGTAAGCCCTCACTGTCCCAGATACACTCAATTAAGCCCGATGGTCGGCCCAATTGAGACTATTAGCAGCCCAAACCCGCCCCTGCTAAGCGCATTAGAATCAAACCATTAGTGGCCCAAACAGGCCCAACTAAGTAACCACGGCATATTTAAAAAGGTCGGATAGCCCATTAACCCAAATAGACCCACTAGTTGAACACAATTGACCCAAAATGAAGTGCATTATAATAGCTTTATCAAGTCTAGTTGGTCCAAAATCATTTTTCTACGTCAAATAAATGTAGTGTAAACAATCTAGCTACTAGAAAGAAGATACATAACATATAAAGGCAATGCATGATGAAGCTTTTATTTCTTGCTAACAGCACTAGAATATGAGAATTATGGTGGAGCTGATAAAACCTGTGGTGGTGTTGGACTTGGCACAACATAGCTGTTGCTCGGGGCTCGAAAGATTGAGAATGTCACTCTCATATTTACCTGGGCTACTAGATGATGATGAAGGGTAGGGTGACACGGATGCTAATGTGGTCAATCATGTCTTCCCTTTGAATCCTGACGGGGGAAGAGGGAGTCAGATCAAGTGGAACCAACCCATTGCTCATTGTAGAGGATGATGTACCGCTCGACTCAAGTCCGTGATTCTATCATTCTGACTTGTTGAGAGAGTCATATATACAGGTGATCAGTTTAGTCCACAATCAAGTCTAATAGCAACAAGAAGAAATCAAACAAGTTTTAGAAGTCTAACTTTTATTGATCATTAAACATTTAACATATGGGTCAGAGTAATGTTGCTGATGCTCCAAGGATGCTTCCCGAACCTTACTGTCTTCCATCAAGCTTTAATTTAAAGATTAGAATGAACTAGTAGACTCTACCTCGTACTAATATGCAGCTACTTTTATTTGACTAAATCTATGTTTATTATAACCAAAGCATAATGAAGCAAGCCATCCAGATTCTGCTTTAACCAGAACTTGTAATTTTATTTGGACTTTGCAGAGTTCTTCTATTTGAGAATCAAAACTTACATCAGATTTAGCTTTAAACTATAGACTATAACCACTACTAGATGTCTAAATCTGAAATATATCAACGAAAAAATTACATAAATCTGCAACTAAAATTTAGATGGACTCAATCTCTCATTGATTCATAGACTAGGATATTTTACTTGCAAAGAAACAGAGTTTGGTCCACATTAAGATCATGTGAAGTATGTAAAATTCTAAGAAAATATATAAACAAAAAAACATAGAAGTGCAAATTGCATAATCTGATATCAATGTGATTATTCACAACTATCCATTGAGTGGTATGCTGCACCAGATAATTTTTTATTACCAATATAAAATATGTGCAAAGCATAATAAGCAAATCAGCAAAGAATAATAAGCATCGGATAACAACCAAAGAAGCAAGAACCTTTAAAATTTCAGTTGTATTTGAAGTAGTATCATTTTTATTTTGATTATTAGCTGAAGTCCAAGCCTGGTTCAGTAAAGTTTGAATTGTAAAGCCTAAAATCCTATATTCAATGTAGGGTATATATTGGAAGGGAAGTGAAACTGCATAAAATTAGGATATTAATTGAAGCATAAAATTTGAATATCAAAAAACAAAATAACAAGGAGCAATGGTTGTTTACGTTGGTTATGCTAACCGTAGGAAAGGAATTGCCTATTAAGTAACCTAACACAATTGGCTTGTTAATGTGACCTGGAGAAGATATTCTACATTGTCTTTGTCGCATCATAAAAGCAAAAGCGGGGTAGCTGCGTGCTTAATTACATGGTCATTAGTAAGAAATGTAGTCATAATTTAGTAAAATTTCACTACAAAATAATAATAGCGAAGACATGCATTATTTTTACCCCTAAGCTATTTAACATATTTGTATTTTTAAAACATTAAAGCTTTGGTATAAAACTAACTCATAGTCCTTAATAATTAATATATTTAATTAAGTGATGAGCCATGAGAACTAGCTTGAAGGTTTGGAATAGTAGCATCCTGTATATTTATTGTACCACAAAATTCATGAAAAGACAAACCAACACTAATAGCATCAACACAATTAGATCACTGATAGCTTCTGTTGATAGGTGAACAGAAGTAATAAGATGTATTTACTCTAGTTTTGTTCATTATAGAAGATCTAAATCATTTGCAGAAGCTACAGAAGGTTGCTGATTTGATGTGTTGAAATTTCTGATGACAGGTGATGATCTGATTTTCTGAACCATGTCATTATGATAATTTTCGCAAGATAAACTGCATGCAGCACTTTTAATACCAATGTTAGCCGGATCACTTGCCCAAAAATTTGGAAAACCTATATGTTCTTCAAATTTAGTAACATTGTCTTTGGAATAAGGCAGACTCATTGACGGGTAGATTGGTCACCATCATGGAATGACTAGATTTGAATGTTCTGTCATTACTTTGATTAACATTTTGAGAAGATGCTGGTATTTGAGCTCTAGAGTTAGTGGCTTTTATGATTAAATTACTAGGTATGTGAGAATGATCAAGGGGCCCTTGAGACACTATCACACTAGCATATGATAACCTACTAGATGTGGGAGCTGAAACCTGTAGGAATTATAATAAATACTATTGAACATTAAGACAAATATTGCAAAATGAGTATTTCTCAGTAATGTACCATGAAGTTGTTGGTGGAAGGGCACTCGACTTTCTAGCATCACCTTTCAGTGGATGCATTTAATTTTGCAATTATCATAGGTTTAAAGCGCATTTATAAAAATTAAAATTAACCAAAAAAGCTGAAATAAACAATGCACTCTACCACCAGTTAATTCACTAAAAAACTTACATGAGCTAAGGATTCCGGAAGTACTTTTTCCTAGTACTGCTACTACCGCTACATGAGGTGTCCATTGGTGGAGGTAGCATGCTTCCAGACCGTGATACGAGACTTCGCCAGTACATTGCTTATGTCATAAATGCACTTTATAAACCAACATCTTAATGAAAATATTCTTTTGTGATTATATACAAAAGTTTGTTAGGAACAAGTCATATAAAAGATAACAACAATTATAGTTTGTGATAATTATTCCCTTCTTACCCACTTTTTGAAACTAAGAATTGTAGCAGAAACAGAGGACTAGGTTTGAAGGCAGGTGAGGTGAGATCATCCACGTAAGTTATGAATGAATGTGAAATTAGGGTGTGCCCACAAATATACACATGTACGTTTAAGTTTGAACGACTGAAGTAATATTGTTCAGATGAGAAAATAAAGGAAACACAAGTACCTAATTGACAATAATTAGACTAAATTTACACAATTGTGTAATAAGAATCAAATGCTAGAATGGCTAGCAATCCGTATTGATCTAGAAAACGAAACAGAGAGGAAATTTACTTGCAAAGCTAATTAACACATTTAATTAACACAACTTATCAAAATATAAAAATAAAATTCTGATTACCAGCAATAATTTGATATTTTCTGCTTAAACAAAGATAAAAAGGGTAGAAAAATGCACCTACAAATGTGACGACAAATATATGTTTACATAATTCGGCTCACTAAAAAGGAACATGCCTCTCACTACTTATTGTATTCCTCAATATCTTCTCAGTAATAATTTGATATTATCTGAAGTTTCAAAATGTTATTAGAATAACCAATTAAACAAGGTAACATTATCTTCTTTTCAACTGAGATTATGTTAAGATTAAATTCTTACCAAATTTCAATCTTTCAAAATTTCCTTTATCTCAGTAGCCCAAATTGGTTCAAAATAGACACTCAAACTTAAGTACACTTTTGAAATGAGCCCATAAATTTGATGACAAATTTCATGGTAGTAATTAAAAGTAATTTTGACAACAACCTATTAGGCTGTGCTACGATTCCAGAACATTTAAAAATTGTTTTCTTGTTGTTATTTTTAAATATATATATATTCCATGCTTTACAGCAACCTATTATAATAGATGAGTAATCATTACCGCACATGCGTAGAAAGAGAGGGTTGAGGGAGAAACAAGATCTTATAAACAAATTGTTGTGTGCAGCCTAAGAATTTTCAACTTAAATCAATCACGCATTCTTCAATACCAAGATCATGAGACATACTCTTAAATATACAAAATTACAAATAATATTGGACCGTCTTAATACCATGTGCATGTTGAAGCAACGTCATCTTTTGTGCACATATCTTCTTGTGCACAAACATCATGTACATACAACTTGCGGAGGATCTTTGTATACCCCGATGCACTCATTGCCATAGCCGACGATGATCACAGTCTCAGTAATGTCACATAGGTCAACCATAACGCTGGTCGTAGCGTTCTCATCCTCAACATTAAAATCCACAACTGTGTGATCTAATCATCCTCGGTGTCCTCGAAGATGCTGGAGAGGTTGGCTACAAGAATATTATACAAAACTCCTCGAGGCGACGCATGGTGGCCTACGAGATCGAAGGTCGCATGGGACCCCGCAGCCTCCATATCCTCAGTGGAGACGATGTTGAACATAGCATGCTAGAGGCCATAAAGAAGAAGAAATAGGGTAGAGAGAGAGAGAGAGATGGGATTCATGATATAAGTTTTCAATTAATAAAATTTTAATATTAAAAAAATAATTTTTTAATTACACGTCAACATGCCACGTTGAAGACACAAATTAGACTACATGCCACAATTGAGACAAATATCATAATATAAGATTTAATTAAACAAAATATAAGTACAAGCCACAAATGAGAAAAACCTCAAAGGGCAATCTATGTTTAGATATTATCACTAGATTTAATCTAGTAACGACAGTACAATCACTTTATAAAAGACAAAGTGTTGTGACCACTAATTCATGAAAGTATCATATATTCTTGGGGTAACATATGATGTTGAAACATGGAAATACGATGGTGGAAGCTAATAACGAAAAAACAAAAACAACTACACTATTTTGATGAAATGATTTTTTTTTGGATTGTTAGATGTTACTAACCTCATTAATTGTGTTATGATTCATTTAATTGACAAATTTGGTGGTAACTGGTAAGAGCAATAAATGACAAAAGGAGCATTGAACATGCTCCAATATACATAATGCAATGAACGTCTTATATATAAAAATAAATGCAACTTCAACTAGACGAGGAGATTTGAAAAAAATAACGCAATAAACACTATTTGGCAAACCTTGAGAGCTCACATCCAAAAAAAATGATTCCAGAAATACATTCTGAGCAGTCTCTTATGAAAAAACGAATCATGATCACAAATGTTTCTAGCAATGTGCTTGAGAAAAGAAACTATGATAGTATACAACTTAAGGAACATAAGAAAAAACATCGGGTTCAATTAATAACAATTTCTATAAAATAATGATTTTTCATTTATCTAAAACATAGCATGTTAAAACTCCATGTATAATATTACAAATAAATGCATTCAACACAATTTTAGATGAACAAGGATCATACTAGCCATACAGATTCATACCGTTCCGTATTCAATTTTTTTAGATTAATATCTGGACATAGTTAAAAACCAAGAACAAGAAGATGAGGAACAAGGATCATACAGATTCATACAGAACCAAGGAAAAGTGTTTTTACATTAACAGTTATTTTTAAAATTAATTTGTGAATCTAACCCAAATTTATCCCAAATTAAACTACTAAGTTGCTAGCAGCTTAGATTTGAACTTAGCAGTAATTGCAGCAATCTTAGCATTATTTCTAGAATTGAAAACTCAGGAAAAAGTAGGACTAGATCAATTCAATGGCACTCTTCTATTCCTAGTCCTAGTTGGACTAAAGAGTAGAGTTGGAGTAAATTATGTATTTGGTGATAAAAAACTACACTCAGGTGTGTTAATTATGTGGACCATAAAAGATAAAATTATGGTGGACGATGGAGGTCAACAAGTATAACACACATGGAAAAGAAACTTAATCCTAAACTACACTCTTCCGAATTGAAATAACATTTACCACCCCAGCCAACAAGTATAACACACACATGGAAAAAAAACTTAATCCTAAAGAACCAATTTAAACTAACCAAGTATGATACATTCAGGAATTTGAATTAACCAATTTGCCAAGTCATTTGAGTAATTAAACCGACATCCTTGGCCCTTAACAAACCCTATGTCATTCGGCCACAATAGGCCTAAGCACATGTAAGGGGGTTCGGCCATACCGGGCTTCCCCTCTCTACAAACCAGGCTAGATCGACCTCCTTGAATCAGCCCAATGCGGCATATAATATGTAAAACAATCAGACCACAGACCTCGTCGACTAGGATGGCCACTAGTCTCAAGAACCCTTCAGGTTAGGGATAGCTAGTTCCACCCAACTTGGGTCTACCGTCAACGTGGCCCACTGACGAAATCTCAAGACCCTTCGCCACTCGGGTCTAACACCTAGCGGGTCAGCTGGTGCAATCTAAAGACCCTAATTACCGCTGAGTCGTGTGGTAGCCGTTCGGCTAATAACACTCCTCAGTAGACCATCTCAAACACAATACACAATCAGGGTTTCTATAATATTTCCATTTAAATTTTTCGAGCATTGCCCACACTTGAGCCTTCCCCCGGGTCGCACTATCCGAACACTAATGTCTGCTATCTATCCCTAGCTGTGATACCTAGTTTATGCACTTTGTTTCTCAAGGGTAATTATCATTCGTAGGTACAAAAACCCTTACTTCTTGATTTACTTGAGCAAAGAATACATAGAAAAGAAAATGTGATCTACCATTACCAACAATAGTTACTAATAGTAATTACCAACAATAATAACATGTGAATGCCGAAATAAGGAGATTAATTCAGCAATTAAATTCTAAATTTCAATAAGGATACAAGTAATATAACATAGCAATGATTGGGCACTAACATTAGAGAATAATTGAAACATTTCCATGATTCACATGCCATACTAAATCCTAACCATGTATGCACCTTCAAGAATATTTCCTTATAACATGATAATTTCAATCTACCACTACTAACAATTCATATATCAAGTAATTAATCTATAGCATAAGTTAACGAATAAAGTCTTTAGATGTAAGCATGCGTCAACTTGAGTTCCTCTCCCCTTCTTACCTGCTCGGCCGAACCTAACATAGGCTTCTCATGCTCGGCTGAGTCTCATCGGGGTGGAAAGGGAGGACTTTTGGCCATAATCAGAATAACTAAGTCACCAATCGTGAAAAGAACTCGATCCGAAAGGATTCGGCCACTCTAGGAAATTGCGGAAAAAATTAGCATGACCTCACCCCTTTTTCCTTCATGCGGCCGACCCTTAAAATCGAGGAAAACTTTGAGAAACGTCATCAATTAGCGACATGGACATAATAGGATCAAGTCTTGGAAGAAAATTCGGTGAATCGATGGAAATCATTACGAGAATCGACAAATCTTCAATAACTTGGGTCGGCTACCCGCCTACCCTAGAGATCTTGGTTCAACCACTCACCTCGACTAGAGAAGACGATGGATGGGATGAAGACGATCTAGATTCCGACGACAACGACGCAGATCCGACGCCACCCCAAAAGCTTCCCTTCTCCTCCCCTCCTCACCTCGGGCTGCGTACGGCTCAACTTGTCTTGAGCCGCACAGCGGCTTGGGGTGAGGGGTTTATTCTTTTATTTTTTTTTGACAATAATGCCCCTCTTCACTTAAACCCCCTCATTCGACTCCACCTAAACCCGGATTGAGCCCTAACTCGATCCATGAACCCGATCTCAATTCAACTTGAGTCAACCAACACATACATTCCACAATTGTCAACAATGGGTCTAAAATTTAAATTATACCTGCTACTCGCGTTGACCTCGCGACTCGGCCCGTCTAGTTCCCGATCCGATGGACTGAACCAATGAAATTTTATATTATGAAACCCTGGGTATTACATAAAAAATGTATTTGGTGATAAAAAAACTACACTTAGGTCTGTTAATTATGTGGACCATAAAAGATAAAATTATGGTGGGGGTGGAGGTCAACAAGTATAACACACATGGAAAAGAAACTTAATCCTAAAGAACCATGGAAAAGAAACTTAATCCTAAACTATACTCTTCCAAATTGAAATAACATTTACCACCCCAGCCAGCAAGTATAACACACATGGAAAAGAAACATAATCCTAAAACCATCTGAATTGGCACAAATAAGTTCATGTTACAAACCAGCAAGAGCACTAGTCTGGTCTGTCACAGCATGAACTAGTAAAGACATTATTTGAAAGTAAAAGATATTAATACATAATCAGTTGACAAAATTGACTAGTAAAATGTGTAATAGAAAAATATAAAATAGAGCAATCAATTATCACAGATTATAAAACAAAACTTACCCCGTTCTTCAACCATTCATTGCAGTATCTTGTAGTACCAAAACAAGCTCTAGGGAAAATAGGAAAAAAGAATAAAAGGAAGAAATGGATACCAATTAGCACAAAAAAAGATGGAAGATAGAATAACAATCACTTCAAAGGACCACCAACTAATATGAAGCCATCTACTATTTCAATGCACCTAAGAGCTTCCTCCTCCTAGGAAAATGTAATATATCTAAATGGTTAACCAAAGGACTTGTCAAAAAATACTCTAAATTGGATCATAACTGAACCTTTTAGATTTGTGATTTTAGATGACATCATCTTTGTGTGAAATTCAAAAATAAGAAAGTGTATATATATAAAGCTATCATATTCACAAAAAAAACATACGTAGAAATTTAAAAAATCCAAAGAATCTCAAAATTAAAGAAAACCTGAGTTGATAAAGCTTGTATTTTTAGGTTTTTCTCATTTATGATATGCACTTTTATTTTGCTCAACTCAATCCTATACTACCACATTTGTCTCAATTGTGACATGCCGTCTAATTTTCGACAGCAACCCATTATACTAATGGCTACAACTGGTCCTAGCATACAAGGTAGAATCACATTGGTCGTTCGGCCACATCATATCAAGATGTAAATAAAAAATCTCGAGCCATTGACTAGGATGGTCTACTAGTCTCCGGATACCGTTTGGGGTAGGGATAGCTAGTCCCACCCAACTGGGGTCTGACACCTAGCGGGCCCGCTGGTGCATCTCAAGACCCAATCACTGGCCGAGTTAAGCATTGGTCATTTTCGACCGCCCATGCTTCTCGGCAGACCATCGCAAGCACATCACACAATCAAAATATCCTAGGGTTTCCTTATATACACCGTGGGCAGTTGCCCATATCCGGCCCTCACTCGGCCTATAGGGTCAACAATTCAATGTCACCCTTCCAAAAAATATGTACAGCTAATAATTCTAGGTTTTCAAAAATGAATACAAGAAGTGTTAGAAGTTGAGTCATTCCCTAGTTATGTTTCCATATCTTGTGTCATACGCTATCTTGGGTGAAGAATTTCGTATACCGGACTTAGAATTTCACCCATTAACATTTCCGGATAACATATATATATAAAAGAAATGTAATTATAATTCACAACAACTACCACGCATAACTACGAGATTCAACAATAAAAATTTATATACTACATATAGAATTTATTTCAATATGGAACATCGCATCTAGCATGGTAAAATATCAAATAATTCCCACAAGGAATATACTATCTAGCGTGGTAAAAATATCCCAACGACACTTACCAAATTTAATCATGAGCAATAAACATCATGAGGAAGCCGAATTAAAGAGGTAAATAATCTATTGATTACACCAATAAGTAACATGCAATAAACATAACAATTAAACATGATATCTGAAATTTAATGAAACCTTTCCATTGATGCATGTACCATAACCATCATGTCCATGTGATCATAGCAGGGTAATAACTAGCTCGGCCGAGCCCCCTAGGGGTGGTAAACATGGTTGCGGCAACAACACAAGCATCAATCCAACAATCTAAAACATATCGAACACAAGACGATCCACGAGTCGCTAGACGAATGTGGAAATTGGGGAAAATTTTGGCATGACCTTTCCCCTTTTTCCTCCACTCGGCCAGCCCACAAAGAAACGAAATAAATCTGATTTAAACCATCAAATCACAGGTATACATATCTATTAAGGTTCTAACATGAGAAGACGCGTAGATCGGCAAGAAACTCGCGAAAAGAACTCGATTCAAAACTGCTAGGGTCGGCTACTCGCCTCCCCTCATAAAACTCTAACCACTCACCTTTGCTTGATGAAAAATAAGGATCGGACGCTCACGATCTCGAATCCTCCGGCGACGACGCGATCTCCGGCCGACCAAGATCTCTCTTCCCCTCTCTTCTTTCTCCCTTGCTCGAACTTTGTGCGGCTCCTAGATGAGTCGCACGGCTCAATGATGAGGGATTTTATTCCCTCATCAACAACGACTTAAATGCCCCACTTACACGACTTAACCTTGACTCGACTCAGTCCAAGTTCGACTTGGGTTCTGACTCTAACCGCAACACGAGTCGATCTTAACTTAACTAAAGCATCAATGCATAAAAGGAAAGAGTCATTCACCCAATTTAATTGAATACATCATTAGTCGAGTCATACCTTCTACTCGAGGCGATCCTGAGGCTCGACTCGACTAACCCTGGGTCCGACGCGCTACACAAAAATAGATTTTTATATTAGGAAATTATTTTTTTCTGGGTCTTACAACCTTCCCCCCTTAAGGGAAATTCGTCCTCGAATTTACTTGAATGACGAGGACTTACCGGCTCTTCAAATAAGAAAGGGTAGCGCTCTCTCATGTCCTGCTCTACCTCCCAAGTGGCCTCTTGCCCAAAATGGTGCTCCCATCTGACCTTTATCAGGGGAATTCCTTTGGACCTTAGCTACCTGACTTGGCTATCAAGGATCTCTACCGGCCTTTCCTCAAATGTGACGGTCGAATCTACCTCAATAGCCGAAGGTTTGATCGCATGAGAATCATCTTTTACATATTTCCGAAGCATGGATACATGGAAGACTGGATGTACTCTACTTAGGCTAGGAGGCAAAGCCAGCTCACAAGCCACCTCGCCCCTCCGCTTGAGAATAGGAAAAGGCCCAATGAACCTAGGGCTCAGCTTTTCCTTCTTCCCAAACCGAACCACCCCTTTCATAGGGGAGACCTTCAGGAAGACTAAATCACCCCCGGCGAATTCTAATTCTCTGGCCTTCTTGTCGGCATACATTTTCTGTCGACTCTGTGCCGCCAGCAATCTTTCCTTTATGGTTTTCATCTTCTCTACCGCCTCCTCAACTAGATTAGGACCCACCATGAGTGATTCCCCGGTCTCAAACCAGCCCATCGGAGACCTACACCGCCGCCCATACAAGGCCTCAAAAGGAGCCATGCCAATGCTACTGTGATAGCTATTGTTGTAGGCGAACTCTATCAGTGGTAGGTGCTTTTCCCAGCCGTCGTCCATATCTAGGACGGATGCTCTCAACATATCCTCAAAGGTTTGAATGGTCCTCTCTGACTGCCCATCAGTCTGCGAATGGAAAGCTGTGCTGACACGCACCTGGGTACCCAAGGCTTCCTGGAAGGACTACCAAAACCGGGCTGTGAACTGGGTACTGCGATCGGATATAATCATTATCGGGGTACCATGGTATGCCATAATCTTGTCGAAGAATAGTCGGACATACTATTCCGCAGAGAAGGTAGTCTTCACTGGAATGAAGTGCACGGTCTTGGTTAACCGGTCCACTACCGCCCAAATGGAGTCAAAGCCGCCTTTTGACTTAGGCAACCCAGTCACTAGATTCATAGTGATTTTCTCCCACTTCCACTCGGGCACCTCGAGGTTCTACAGTAGTCCCGCATACATTTGGAGACCAACTCCGCTACCTCTCTTTTCATACCCTTCCACCAGTAATGCTGCCTTAAATCTCAATACATCTTCGGGGCCTACGGATGCATCGTATAAGTGGAACGATGACCTAGATCCAGGACTTGCCTACACACCTCAGCCATATCTGGCACCACGATTCAGTCTTTAAACCTCAATAAACCCTCTGAGTCCAACCTGAATTTGTTCTCTGCATCGCCTCTTTGCACCAGATCCTTGGTCAGCGCACAAAAGGCATCCTCTCCCTGCGCGGCACGCAGCATGTCCACCAGCGTGGATTGTACCCGCAGGTGTGCCACTAAGGCACCTAAAGCTGACACTGACAAGATTGTACCCCTATCTAGGCACAACGCCAACTCTCGAGCTAGAGGCCTCCGCTTAATTTCCAGATGAGCCAAACTGCCCATGGATTTTCTGCTCAGAGCATCTGCTACCACATTTGCTTTCCCCGGATGGTACATAATGGTGCAGTCATAATCCTTTAGGAGCTCCAGCCACCTCCTCTGTCTGAGGTTCAGCTCCTTTTGGGTTAGCAAGTACTGGAGGCTCTTGTGATCCGTATAAATCTCGCAAGTCTCCCCATACAGCTAGTGCCGCCAGAGCTTCAGTGCAAAGATCACTGCTACTAGCTCTAAGTCATGCGTCGGATAGCTCTTTTCATGAACTTTCAGCTGGCGGGATGCATAAGCTATAACTCTGCCAAACTGCACCAGAACACAGCCTAGGCCAACCCAGGAGGCATCACAGTAGACTACAAACCCTCTTGAGCCGGAAGGTACAGCCAACACGGGTGCATATGTCATTCTTTGAGCTTCTAAAAGCTCGCCTCGCATTTGTCATCCCAAATGGACCTGACCTTTTTCTGGGTCAACCGAGTCAAAGGGGCTACAATTCTGGAGATGTTCTCCACAAACTTCCGATAGTACCAGGCCAAACCAAGAAAACTGCGGATCTCAGTCACGCTAGTCGGCCGTTTCTAGTTCTGCACCACTTCCACCTTTGCAGGATCTACCATTATCCCATCCTTGGACACTACATGGCCCAAGAACTCTACACTTTCCAACCAGAATTCACACTTGGAAAATTTTGCAAACAAGCGGTGCTCTCTGAGGTTTTCTAGGACCACTCTCAGGTGGTTAAAGTACTTTTCCTCACTCTTGGAGTAGACCAGAATGTTGTCAATGAAGACGATGACAAAGCTGTCCAGGTAGTCCTTAAATACCCTGTTCATTAGGTCCATGAAGGCAGCAGGTGCATTGGTTAAGCCAAAGGACATCACTAGGAACTCGTAGTAACCATAGCGAGTCCTAAAGGCCGTCTTAGGCACATCGTAGTCCCGGATTCTCAGCTGATGGTATCGAGACCTTAAGTCTATCTTTGAAAACCATTGTGCCCCCTGCAGCTGGTCAAACAGATCGTCTATCCTCGGTAGTGCGTAACGATTCTTGACAGTCACTTTGCTCAGCTGCCTATAGTCGATGCACATGAGCATCGACCCATCCTATTTCTTCACGAAGAGAACTGGGGCACCCCAGGGTGACACGCTTGGTCGGATGAAACCTAAGTCTAGAATTTCCTGTAATTGCACCTTTAACTCCCTGAGTTCGGCCGGTGCCATCCTATAAGGTGGAATGGAAATTGGTTACACTCCGGGCTGCAGATCAATGCAAAAATCAACTTCCCTTCTGGGCGGCAATCCCGGCAATTCTTCGGAAAACACATCAGGGAATTCACAAACCGCTGGGGTTCCGCTAACATTCCTTGCCTCACCCCTTTCCTTCTCAGCCAAGATACGAAGGCCAGGAAGGATTGGCAGCCGCCCTGAAGCAACTTACAAGCCTTTAGGGTTGAGATGACCCCTATAGGCTTGCTCCCTCCCTCCCCTTGGAAGGAGAACTGTGGTAGCCCAGGCTTATTAAACACCACTATTTTCGCTCTACAATCCAACATCGCAAAGTGCTCTGCCAACTAATTCATGCCAAGGATGACATCAAGCTCAAGTGTGGGTAGGAGTGTCAAATCTGCACTCAGTACATGGCCGCAAATGAGCACTTCGCAGCCTTGGTATATTGAATTTGCTACGATTGCATCGCCCGTAGGCGTTGATACTATCAATGGCCCATCGAGCATGGAGGGTGCCATTGGCAACTCCGCAGCAAATTTGGCAGACACAAATGAGTGTGTGGCACCCGGATCAAATACAACAAATGCAACAGACGAACATACAAAATAGTACCTACCACCACTGCTTTGGATGCCTCTGTCCCATCACGATTCATAGCATAAACCCTTGCAGGCAGCCTCTTTGAATGACTGGTCTGCGGCCCCTTATTCTACGTCTGCCCCTTCTGAGCCACTGACCCCACTAACATAGGTATCTTTCCTTTAGACTGCTCAGGCTTCTGGCCAATTCCCTCAAGACAGACCTTCTTGAAGTGTCCGACTCGGCCGCACCTGAAGCAAGCATTCGTGCGGCTAAGGCAGGACCCCAGTTCCTCCGAATGCAACTACCACACTACGGCGCCTCTGATATCTGAGAAGCACCTCCTAACATTGCCGGCCTCACTGACCCAGACCCTGGGCCCCCACGGTCCCGATTGCCAATCTGTCCTCGGCTTTGTTGATGGTTGCCGCGGTCATTGCCCCCTCAGAATGCCAAGGCCGACTACCAGAACCCTGCGACCGAAATTTCTTCTTAGCTGGCCCGTCGTTCCACTCAAACGGCATCGAGGCTTCTTTCCGCAGGGCTTCATCCACTACCTGAGCCAGAGTAGAATCCTCAGTGTAGTGGATGAGTCTGCCGATCTGTGGCCTCAGACCTGCCACGAACCTCTTGACCCTAGCGGTCTCAGATGCCACTAGGGTCGGATGACATTTCGAAAGGCGGTTAAACTCCATACTAGCTCCCATAATCGGGTGCTACCAACTTTCCCCAAACCAATTGGTGAAGGGAATGGGCGCTATCCTCATCTTATACTGTATAGTAGCCCGAGCGCCCCCTGCGTTCGAATGTGACTTGGCCAAACCCGGCCTCCCCACAGGACAATTGCTAACACAATCTGTCCAACAACCTGGCCAAGCCCGACACGCTAGCATATGTCTCATACGGTACCCAACACTTAGTCACAGTCAAGACCTAACCTAGTACTCTGATACCAACTTTGTTACACCCCAACTGAGGGTAGTGTGATCGGCCAGGGCCTACATCCTGCCCTGTATCCTACTGTCTACACTGGCTGACAATAAAACCGAACATATCGAGAAAGGAAACCACAACACAATCTTTACTTAAAGTTTTCGAAATTCACAAATATATGTTTTTCAACCCAAAGAAGAAAACCAACATCGTCGCAAATAGAACATCTCAAGTATCAAAGTTATTACAAACTTTTCAAAACACAACTATCAGTGTAGAAAAGGAAAATAATTACTACAAGACACTGGACTATGACCAAAGGACGCCGCAATGAGATATGACACCACCACCTGCCCTCCAACTGCACCATGACGACAAGCCTCGATCACTGATCATGCTCAGCAAAAACAAAGGAAACAAACCATGAGTCCACTTGGGACTCAGTGAGCAGTTCTTTCGAACCTCCACATAGTCCATAATTAGTCATGCATAACATATAAAGCGGCATAGAATATAATCAGGGAGGTAAGCTACTTTTTAGTGTGACTATCGACCCCATGGGTCATTCTGTATATACCATATAGGAGAGACCTGCCATAATGGCCTAACTTTGCCACATGGCATCCGGCCCTTAAGGCCTACTTATGGTATAAGAACCCCGGCTACAATCGGCCCAACCATACAAGGTAGAATCACACTAGCCGTTCGGCCACATCATATCAAGATGTAAACAAGAAATCCCGAGCCATTGACTAGGATGGTCTACTAGTCTCCGGACACCGTCTAGGGTAGGGATAGCTAGTCCCACCCAACTGGGGTTTGACACCTAGCGGGCCCACTGGTGCATCTCAAGACCCAATCACTGGCCGAGTCAAGCATTGGTCATTTCCGACCGCCCATGCTTCTCGGCAGACCAACGCAAGCACATCACACAATCAAAATATTCTAGGGTTTCCTTATATACACCGTGGGCAGTGGCCCGCATTCGACCCTCACTCGGCCAATAGGGTCAACAATTCAATGTCACCCTTTCGAAAAATGTGTACACCTAATAATTATAGGTTTCCAAAAATGAATACAAGAAGTCTTAGAACTTGAGTCATTCCCTAGTTATGTTTCCATATCTAATATGTACCTTGCAAAGTCCTACATGTTATCTAGCGTCATACGCTATCTTGGGTGAAGAATTCCGTGTACCGGACTTGGAATTTCTCCCATTAACATTTCCGGACAGCATATATATATATAAAAGAAATGTAATTATAATTCACAACAACTACCCTGCATAACTACGAGATTCAACGATAAAAATTTATATACTGCATATAGAATTTATTTCAATATAGAACATCGCATCTAGCATGACAAAATATCAAATAATTCTCACAAGGAATATACTATCTAGCATGGTAAAAATATCCCAATGACACTTACCAAATTTAATCATGAGCAACAAACATCATGAGGAAGCCGAATTAAAGAGGTAAATAATCCATTGATTACACCAATAAGTAACATGCAATAAACATAGCAACAATTAAACATGATATCTGAAATTTAATGAAACCTTTCCTTTGATGCATATACTATAACCATCATGTCCATGTGAGCATTAGCAAGAACATTTTCATATTCATGAGAATGTAGATTAACATTTGCTATCAATTACTAAGATGAACAGTAATCATGTATTATAATTTGAACCTAACATTAAGCACGAAAGCGGGAATTAAGACGACATAACATGAGATCCGGCGTATCAATCCGAACAGCCCCAATTTCCCTCCCCTATCCACTGCTCGGCCGACTCAAGCAGGGTAATAACCAGCTCGGCCGAGCCCTCTAGGGATGGTAAACATGGTTGCGGCAACAACACGAGCATCAATCCAAAAGTCTAAAACATATCGAACACAAGATGATTCACGGGTCGCTAGACGAACAAGGAAATTGGGGAAATTTTTGGCATGACCTTTCCCCTTTTTCTTCCACTCGGCTTGCCCACAAAGAAACAAAATAAATCCGATTTAAACCATCAAATCATAGTTATACATATCTATTAAGGTTCTAACACGAGAAGATGCGTAGATCGGCAAGAAACTCGCGAAAAGAACCCGATTCAAAACTTCTAGGGTCGGCTACCCGCCTCCCCTCATAAAACTCTAACCACTCACCTTTGCTTCATGAAAAAGAAGGATCGGATGCTGGCAATCTCGAATCCTCCAGCGACGACGCGATCTCCGGCCGACCAAGATCTCTCTTCCCCTCTCTTCTTTCTCCCTTGCTCGGGCTTTGTGCGGCTCCTAGATGAGCCGCACGGCTCAATGATGAGGGATTTTATTCCCTCATCAACAATGACTTAAATGCCCCACTTACACGACTTAACCTTGAGTTATTCACCCAATTTAATGCATAAAAGGAAAGAGTCATTCACCCAATTTAATTGCATACATCATTAGTCGAGTCATACCTTCTACTCGAGGTGATCCTGAGGCTCAACTCGACTAAACTCGGGTCCGACGCGCTGCATCAAAATAGATTTTTATATTAAAAAAAAAAAATTGCGGGTCTTACATTTTATCAATAAAAATATTAAATTAGAGTGATCACCTTTTCAACCAAAGATACAACAGTCTAACATATGAGAAAATCCAGGGAAGACTCTACAAGTTCACAGGTATTTAAATTCAAAAGAAAAAAACAATCGTGGAAAGATTCTGTAGATTCTAAGGTGTTTAAACTCAAAATAAAAAACAAAGTAGATCAAAGAAGGAAGTCGATCGAAAAAAATAAAAGCAAAAGGCTTACCTTTCGAGGAAGGAGGCAGATCTGCGGATGAAGAAGGTATATATAAGATCCAGATCCAGTTATGGAACTAACAACTAGCTAGCTTTTATTGTCATATAAATAGTTATATTGTAGTAATACAAATATATTAAACTTTCAAAACTGAAGCAATCATCAGTAGACTTCTAATAATTGACATCAAATCTTACATAAAGATATACTACAACAACAGATATTAACAACACAATAGAACTTCTTATAGGCATTAACTGAATGTTATACTACCTGAACGTGCCATTGTTTAGAAGGAAACCCATAAGCTTGGAGAAACCCATAGTATCCTAGCATGTTAACTTAAGTCATATAGCAAGGATAAGAGGGTGGTATCGTGATCAAGATGCAAGAAACCCTGTAGTCTCAATTGTTAATGCCTCATTAGCAATTATTCTAATATGCTTCAGAAGTTAGACCATTTAGATTTCAGAGTAATGAAAATGTAAGAATAATAGTAATATTAAGAAATGAGTCATTTTCTAGAATACTTGATTTACTAACGTCTGGAATTTCTTGCCATTCTTTCCCTGTCAACTAGGGAAAGAAGTAAAACAAAAGATTTTATCAGTCTCCATATTTAGTTTAACTAACGTATCAATGCCCTAGACAAAAAAACATATGCATTTAATGCCCTAGACGAGAAACTATTCATAATACCTCTTTCGAGCATCAACACCCTTTACTCAAATTTGGCGATCATATATAGTTGTTTGTTGTGCAATAAGTTCCTCTCCATCCATTTTAATCTATAATCTGCTACGAAAAGGATAAACAATAAATATATGAGAGCTCTAAGTACTATAATCTGTAATCTTCATCCTTTTTAATTTGTAATATGTAATCAATTTAATGCCATAGAAGATATGGGAGCTCTAAGAACTGCAACAAAGATTTTGTCTAAGGGTTCCTAGAAGGTCCTGTAGTTATTGGAACATATTTGTATTAGACTAAGAACATAAAGCATCAATAACATAATAAAGGACCATGAAGAAAAGTCACCCAATGTAGACTTATGCACCTATTCCCTCTCCAATTGGCTCATAATTTGATAATAAAAAACTTTTGGTTTAACAAAATCAATTAAAATATTGCACTTTTGTTTGGATTTGAGTCTATATTGGCCTAGAGAGTAGAGTTGGAGTAAATTATGTATTTTGTGATAAAAAACTACACTCATATGTGTTAATTATATGGACCACAAAATATAAAATTATGGTGGAGGGTGGAGGTCGATCAACAAGTATAACACACATGGAAAAGAAACTTAATCCTAAAGAACCATGGAAAAGAAACTTAATCCTAAAGTACACTCTTCCAAATTGAAATAACATTTACCACCCCAGCCAACAAGTATAACACACATGGAAAAAAAACTTAATCCTAAAGAACCATCTGAATGGGCATAAATAAGTTCATGTGACAAACCAGCAAGAGCACCAGTGCCAGCCATGGTTTACTACAAAAAACCTGGACTCCTTGTAATACATGTGAACACCTTTCTTCAATCAGCTTCTTGTCACCACCACCATGAAGAAAAATAGTATCATCAAGAGAGATAGTTACCTAAAAGGCAAAATATCAGTACACTTCAAAATCACAATATTGAACAAGCAGAAGATGCTCTTACAAGTGGTCCTCGTCCATCGCCCCCGACCATTAGTACCTTTTATAGATTAGAAACAACATATTTACAAGTGGTGCTTCGACTACTTCTTCCTCATCCTCGGATTTTCTCTGCTCTATCCTCAAGAGAATACCGACTTGTCGACCAAGAAGAACTCTAAGCATGTGGACTCTAACATTCCTTCAAGTGATGTTCGTCATGTTCGTTCTATACCCAGGCGTGTTGAAATTGCAACTTCCTCACAGTGTGTTGCACCAAGTTATCATGTTAATGCTAATGTCCTTGATTGTGCTAAGGCATCAAATGCTGAAGCTATGGCAATTCTCATGAAGACAATCAATGAATTAGATATTGATGAGGCCTCTCGTTCCTCCATCAAAGACATGCTCCCTTCAGTTCCTAATCAAGATATGCATCCTTTGAATTGTCCACCTAGGTCTTCACAAGAACCTATGGTTGGACACGGAATTACTTTTTCTTGGAGTTCGCTATTCTCCTCAAATGCTCATAAACTTGAAACTAAGCTTAAATTTGAGGAACCGAATCTTGTGGATGGTAATATTATTATTGAGGCTCCTAAAGAAGAGATTTTAGCAGGGGAAAAGTATTGGCAATCCTCCTTAGTTGGACACTTTATTGGACCTCGCCTTCCTTACAGAGTTGTGAAAAATTGGGTGACTAAGATGTGGAAAATTAGTGGCAATGTCGATGTGCTTACTATGGATTCTGGATTCTTTATGAAGCGATTCTCACAGAGGGACAATGCATATTCTATTCTTGAGGGCGGCCCATGGTTTATTCAGAATAGATTTCTTGCTCTTCGGAGATGGAATAGAGCCTTGAAGATGGAAAAAGCCGAAATGGAACCCATTCCTGTATGGGTAAAGTTTTTTAATGTTCCATTATTTATGTGGACTCATTTCTTTATTAACAAATTTTGCAGCGTTATTGGCAAGCCGGTCCATCTTGATCACATGTCATCCACAAAACAACGTTTGGGTTATATGCGTGCTTGTATTGAAATGACTTTGGACTGCACTTATCCTAGAGAACTGCCTGTGCATGTTAATAATGAAGAATATATTATTCATGTTGAATATGATTGGATACTGGTTCACTACACAAATTGCAAAAAGTTTGGCCATGCTACTAGGAATTGCAGCAATAGCGCCAATCAGATATGGGTTCCAAAGAAGGCACAGGCCCAGCCACCTCCTGAACCACAACAAGAGGTTATTGCTGCTCACAATGAAGAAGAGAGGAATCTTAAAGAACATGTGAAGGACAAAACAAGTATGTCTCCTAATTCTCTCAGATGCAAATATTCCAAAGAAAGGCAAAACAAGTGTTGTTGAACCAGGGCCACAGTCTGAAAGTATAACAACCTCTCCCAACAAGTTCAATGTTCTTGCAGACTCGTCAGATAATGATATGCATAATGATGATGATTATGATCCTATTGAGGATGCAAATGTCCATGTTAAGATTAAAAAGGCCAAAGGAGGTGCAGAGAGTTCTAGGAAACCGGGTAAGAAAAAGAACACCCAGTCCCACAAATGCAAGTAGCCTTTTGGAATATTCGGGGCCTGAATAGCTATGCTAAGCAAAGGGCTATCAGAAGTAAGATCTCCCATCACAAACTTCATTATTTCTTTCTCTTGGAGACTAGAGTTAAATTGAAAAATTCAGCTCGCGTCTTTACGAATATTGTGGAAGGTTGGAATTATCATGTCAATGTCTGTCCTAACCATCATGGTCGGATATGGTGTATTTGGAATTATTGTGGATATTGCTATCGTTGCTTCTACATATCAGGTGGTTTCTGGCAGTATTAAATTTATTCAGCAAGGTACAACATTTTATTTTTCAGTGATTTATGGCCTTTATTCTAATGATGATAGAACTCATATTTGGACTGCTTTAAATGATTTTGCAAATCATGTTGAGGGGCCTTGGACTGTTTTCAGTGATTTTAATATGGTCTTCTCACCATCTGAAAAGCATGGGGGTAGTGAGGTTAATAGCTCCTGCATTGAGGCTATTACTGACCAGCTTGATAACTTGGGCCTATTTGATATGAAAAGTAAAGGCAACTTCTTTGCATGGTCTAATTCTTCCATAGGTAGCAATAGAGTATGTGAAAAACTGGACAGGGTTCTATGCAATCAGAATTGGGTTCATACATTTTCGGATTTAGAGGCTACCTTCCATAATCCTAATGTATCTTATCATACTTTTGTCATATTTAGGGTGTGCAATTTACCTTGGCGGCCTCGTAATTTTCATTTCTTTAATTATTGGCCTCAGGAGACTAGGTTTCTTGATTGTATTGAGACAGCTTGGAACCTACCTGTTAGTAGTAGATTTGGCCACAGAACAACGAGAATGTTTGTCCTTATTCAGAAGCTGAAAAGAACCAGGAAGGCACTACAAATGTGGTCTAGAGACTTGGTGAAGGCACAGAGAAGTCAAATTTATTCACTGCAACCTTAAGCTTCATGAGTTACAGGCTATCACTCTATCTACAAATATGGATAATAGGGCTATCACCGAAGAGGCAGAATGCAGGGTTGAACTTTTAAGGCTTTACGGTAATGAGGAGGCCTCTCTTAGACAAAAATCAAGGGATACTTGGTTGCACCTTGGGGACTTAAATTCTAAGTTCTTTCATAATTCCTTGAAGCTCAGACATAACAGAAATGCCTTACTCTCTATTATAGATGCCGATGGTAATTCCCTTTAGGGCCATGCTCTAGAGCAAGAGGCCATTAGCTACTTTACCAGGCAGTTTGTCCCTGAGATTCCTAATGTGGATTTCTCCGATGTGCAAGTCTCAAATCACCTCTCTCAACAAAGCAAATCCTTACTATCTCAGCTGATTACACCTCAGGAGGTTGAAAAGGTGATCCTGTCGTCAAACTCTGATAAGGCCCCCGGTGTTGATGGATTAAATGCTGAATTTTACAAATCATGTTGGCCCATCATTAAGGATGATGTTATTGCTGCGATACTTGAGTTTTCAGGACTAGTAAACTTCTTAATGAAGCTAATATTACCTCTATTACTCTCATCCCTAAGAAGAGCAACACTACCTCATTTGCTGATTACCGTCCTCTCTCTATTTGCAAGATGATCTACAGATTCATTTCTAAAATTATTGCTAACATGCTCAAGGTTGTTTTACCTGATTTGATTAGCGTAACACAACATGCTTTTATGCGTAGTCGGGTTATTCATGAGAATATTGCTCTCTGCCATGACCTTATGCACAATTATCATCTTTCCTCTGGGCAAGCTCGTATGGCCATCAAAGTTGATCTTCATAAAGCTTATGATTTTGTTCGTTGGGACTTCTTGCTTCAGTTACTTCAACTGCATGGGTTTCCCGCTATGGTGATTAGTTGGATTAGAGATTGTATCTCAAACCCCTCATTTACTATCAATATTAATGGTTCTTCTGTGGGATTCTTTCGAAGCTCTAGAGGACTAAGGCAAGGCTGCCCCATGGCTCCATATCTGTTCCTCATTGTTATGCAGCACTTATCATCTCGTCTTGATGATTTAGTAAGGTGAGGTATGATCACTCCACACCCAAGCTATGAAAGTTCGCTTATTACTCACTTAGCGTTTGCAGATGATCTCATTATATTTGCCGAAGCCTCTGAGTCCAATGCTAGAGCAATCAAAGATATTTTGGGGTCCTTTGCAGATATTTCAGGACTATCCGCAAGCACAACCAAATCAAATCTGTATATGGCAGGATGCTCTGGGGACTTGATGAGTAGAGTTCAGGATATTCTTGGCATACCTATCGGTACTCTCCCCACTCGATTCCTAGGTGTTCCTCTCATTTCTAAGCAGCTTACATACAATGACTGCCTTCCGCTTATTGAGAGTATCCAGAGCCGCATCCATTCTTGGAAGGCTAAGCACCTATCTTACATGGGTAGATTGGCACTCATCAAATCTGTTCTTCAAGGTAAGATTACCTACTGGTGCGCCGCTTACAAGCTACCTCAGAAAGTCACGTCCTGCATTGAAGATCTTCTTGCTAGATTCCTATGGAGCGGTGATGATAAAAAGAGCATCCATAAAGTTTCATGGGATGATATATGCCAACCACATCAAAATGGTGGACTTGGGCTTCATCGACTCTCTCACCTTAATATTGCATATCTCATGAAGTATATTTGGGCAATTGCTTCAAAGAAAGACTCGCTTTGGATTCATTGGATCAACTCTAAATAACTCAACAACGATTCTATTTGGTCTGTCAGACAACCATGGGCCTGCTCTTGGTGTTTTCATAGCATTCTTTTTGCACCTGATTATGCAAAGAAGCTTGTAGAGTACCGCATTGGTGATGGTATGAATACCTTCCTCTGGCTTGATCCTTGGATTCCTGGTTACCTCCTTATTGACAAGATGAACAACCATATCCCAGCCCACCTCTACTCGAGTAGGACAGTCAGGGTCTCTTCCATTTGGCAGCAAAACACTTGGCATCTGGGTAATCTTGCTCATGAGCTTGACCTGCTTAGTGCTTGGGATTTCATTGGCTCTATTATCACTAGTTTGAATGAAGATCAGATCATTTGGAAGCCGTCTGGTGATGGTCTTTTTAGTATTACATCAGCTTGCAAACGCATTTCCACCACTAATCCCATGGTTACTTGGCATCATCTTGTTTGGTTTAAGGGAAGGGTCCCGAGGTACTCTTTTGTATTATGGCTTGCTCTCTTACAAAGATTACCAACTCTTGATCGACTTTCACATTTGGGAATTACACATTCTACTAGTTGTTGTTTTTGCGATGTAGATGAGTCCATTGAACACCTGTTCTTTTATTGCCCTTTCTCGACTATCATTTGACACAAGGTTCTAGATCGTTGTCTCTTGGCAAACCCTTTGTATCATTGGGATGATCAGCTCAGTATGGTGGGAAGACGTCATGCGTGGAGACTCATTCATTGGCTATATCATGCGTATTACACTTACTGCTTCAGTTTACTTCATTTGGCGTGAGCGGAATGATCGTATTTTTTCTCATGTATCCTCTTCACCGGCTAGTGTGCTTACCAGTGTTATCACAAGAGTTAAAAGCAAAATTCTTTAGAGTTATGATACCAAGCCTATCACCGACACACCAAGAAACAGAGCTGTTGCAGAACGGTGGAGCGTTCAAGTTCATTTCACTCATGTCCATCAAGATTAGTGATTCACTATTATGGGCTTTATTCCTTGGCCCGAGGTGTGGGTATTTCATGTCCGGCATTGCTTGTTTTCTCGTGATACATTGCATTTGCATGTGAGCTTTTATTGCTAGGCCCGAGTTGTGGGTATATATTCTGTGTGATATATTGCTTTTGCATGTGAGCTTTTATTACTTGGCCCGAGTTGTGGGTAATCCGTGTGATGCACTGCTTTGCATATTCTATATCGTGCTTGACCCGGGTTGTGGGTTCTTTTCTTTGTTGCTCTTCTCCTAAGGTTTTGGCTACTACCTTGCTGATGGCAATGCCGAAGGTGAGGGGAGCGATCTTTTCCCTTGGGGGAATGAGAAGCTCTACCATTCCTATTAATGGTAGTCGTGTATGAACTCTATTGTATCCTTTTGTGAATTAATATATTACCCTTTGCCTTGTTGCAAAAAAAAAGAAAAAGACTAGGAGAACATTATATAATGTTGCAAAACAAGGAAGGTAACATAGTAATATAATATATTGTTGCAAAATAAGGTAACATAGTGGTAATAGTTTCTAACAATCAAAATCACAAAACCCTTAGTCATCAACTGTTACAACATTTTAAAAGATGCATATGACCTAGGAAACAAACCTGAGTATATTTGACTATATCTTTTTCGAATGTTCATAAGTTTGAGCCTCAAGATTATCCATGAGAAGTTCTAAGAAAGCAAAGCAATAATCAGTTTAACTAAATAGGCTTAAACCAAATATTGGAGAACTAACTTATTGACTTATTCTAAATATGAATTCCATAAATGAATTAAGCTAAATGAAAAACACAGAAAACATAAAAGAATTAAACTACTTAGCCTTTCGATGGAAAGCTCTGAAGTGTGGTGCATTGTTTGTGATGGGGTGCGAGACAGGCCAGAAGCCAACGATGAGTCACCGGAGATGGTTGTGGTTGCTGGAAGAGGACAAAAGGTTGAAGAACTACATCCTAAAGCATGGGCATGTTTGCTGGAGTCAACTTTTTGCTAAAGATGATTGTTTATACTACAGAACATCTGTATGTGATGTAAAGTCAAGATGCATAAATTGATAACAGCACAAGAATATAATTAACAAAAATGTAAATTCAATAATCTAGCCAAATTATAAAAGAACTTCCTCATACAGGTTGCATTTATTTACTTAAACTCAGCTTCATGTGCACAATTATCACACATCCCTGAAGAATTAATAGCAACGATGAGTATGAGAAATAAAAGAAAAGAAAAATGTTGGTTTTCTTTAGATCTAAAGTAGACAGAAAAGAAAAATGTTGGTTTTCTTTAGATCTCAAGCAGAAAGAAAAGAAAAACTATCATACCATATAGTTTTAAAAAATCCAGTAACGGTGTTCCCGATCATTAAAGAAAAGTCATTAGAAAAATTGGTCATACAGTCCATCAAAAATAATCACTTGCAGTATGAGTTAAAAATTCACTTATACAAAGAATTTTGCTAACTCAGGTCAACAAGTATTGCACAATTAATGCATATAATCACATTCTTAAGTCTTAACTAAGGTTAACTCTTGAACCATTAAGTGTATACTGCACAATTAATGCATATAATCACATTCTTAACTACGATTAACGCCTAAACCCAAACAATTTGTAGTTTCAAGGTAGAAATAAGTTTCCTTGCCAGACGCGTGATAGAGATTAATATGTATACACCTATAAGTTTTAGAATGTATATATATAAAGCTATCATATTCAGGAAAAAACATAAGTAGAAATTAAAAAAACCCAAAGGATTATAAAATTGAAGATAACCTGAGTTGATAACTTCCATAAAATCTTGAAATGCAACAACCACTTCAGTAAACTTATGAAATTGTCTTTTATTATGTAGAAAGCAGGCACCTCCGCCGCCCATACAAGGCCTCGAAGGGATTCACGCCAATGCTACTGTGATAGCTATTGTTGTAGGTGAACTCAATCAACGGTAGGTGTTTCTCCCAACTGCCTATTAGGTCCAGAACACATGCCCTCAACATATCTTCCAGAGTTTGGATGGTTCTCTCAAACTGTCCGTCTGTCTGCGGATGGAAAGCCATACTAAACAGTACTTAAGTGCCCAAGGATTCCTAGAAGGATTGCCAAAATCGGACTGCAAACTGGGTACCTTGATCTGATACGATCATCACTGGGGTACTGTGAGAAGCCACAACCCGATCTCTGAATCCTTGGACAATCCTCCTTGTCCACTTTTCTACCATGGTCCCTGAGCGATCAAAACGCGCTGGTCCGACATGCACAAACTCAACAATGAAAAGATACAAGCTTACTCAGGCAGGTGCGGTCTCCCATCAACAACTCGAGTGCATTCAAGGGTACACACCACACGACCCTTACCTTGGCACCAAAATGCTCAACCATACCGACCCAAGACTTCGTTTACCAGAGAAACCATCAAGTTGAAAACATTTATATGCATACACTTACACCTATCCCAGAGCGGTTAAGGTGTCTCGCCAATGACCCCAGGTGCGCATATGGGCACCCCCCAACCCTCGGACCCTCTCACGGCTCTAACTTGCGATCGCGCCTTCCCAGCCCGGCCCACATATAAATGCAATAAAGTAAATCAATAAATCATTATTAAAGTGATAATAATATGTGAGGATCTAGTCATTCATCTTGCGCGTGTTGCGCACCCTCCGGCCCACTCGGCCCAAACAAGACATCCTAAACCATCACAACTACAACTCGCAAATCGCTCACTAGGTTGGACACCCTAGTGGACTCCCCGCCCAAGGCTCACTGAGCTAGGAAAGCCCTCTAGTCTCAGTGCCCTAGATACTCAGTTGGGAAAGGTCCTCCAACCAATGCCACTCAGGTCAGTCGCCACTGTGGCTCATCAACAACTATCTCGACCCAATATCAACTCGTTGGATCGGTCATTAGCTTCACATGCTAACACGCTTCCCAGCCCGGCCATCACACACACATCCACAAGCACATCCTTTAAAAGGACGGAAATATGCACTACAAAATAAGGAGGTTAGCTCAGGTGGGTACATCCATAATCACATTCCTCGGGACCGTGCACAACCGCACCCCACTCAACCGCAACTGGGCCCCAAATTCTTATTTACTCGACGTACCACCCACCATTATACACTCTGAAGCTTAGCTTTTGATTCTTATCCAAGAACTGTACATCTATGGGAGGTCGTCATGCAATGAAATTTTTAGCGTTCTTCCGAACCATTTCAACATTATGTACTTTCCTGCCATTAATCATTCCATGTTCGAAATCTTCTCTGAACACCCAAAAATTTCTTGAGTGTAGAACAATATAAGGGATATGATAATTTCATGCTTAGGTTTGATCTCAGCATAATACGAGGCAAAATTTCAGCCTACACGAACCAAATTTTTAGCTCATAAAAAATGAAATTCCAGCATACATAAACATGAAATTTTCAGCAGGAACTTCGCCATTTCAACACACCAATACATAGAAAGTTCAGCCTATGAAGAAAAATTCAATAAACTTCCTCATTTAATTCAACATGCTTAAAATGTAATTCCAGCATACCCTACAAACAATTTCAGCATGCTTATAACTAGATCTCATCATACTTACCATGAAATCTCAGCATACTAAAAAGGGTTTCAGCTTAGGAAATCTCTACCAGAAGTCAAACCATAGGTACCTTACTGATTAAGGGTTATTGGGCCCACCCTTAAGCCACAACTTTAAATTCTTACTTGGGTTTTAGAATGCTTTTAATAAGCAAAATTTGGAATTAAATCAATGAAATTTCCTAATCAAACACCACACATAATGAAATTTGCCAACTGTGACTAGCACAGTTGGTGACAACAGTTAATGATTTGTCAAGAGATCTCAGGTTCAAACCCAGCAAGATCTCTTAGTGTGTTGGCGATTGGGAATAGGTTCCAGCGATTGGGAATAGGTTCCAGCGTTATGGTGCGGCGGGTGGGTATTTCCGGAATTAAATTCCGGATTTATACCCAATAAATTGGCCTTGTTCTCAGCTTGGGTTACCTCTTTCCCGATTGGCGCCTTTTGTCCAAATCGGGAAAAGGTTTACCCGACTGGGAAATCCTTCCCCCGTCTGGGAAATCATTTGTCCTCCTGCACCCGCGATCTTTGGCGGCGAGTGGCGCCTCGTCCCCGGCTATCTCCTTCTGTGGTGGTGGCGTATTCCTCTCTTCTCCTGGGTTTACCCTTCTTCTCATTGCTCTCGTTTGTCCGGAGGTGCCCCATCGCCGGTTGGGGTTTCCTGGTTTCTTCACTGTGGTTCTTGGCGGCGGCGGCTTTTCCCGGAATTCCTGGGTTCGGTGGTGACTGCCACCAATTTCTTCAGTGTCTGTCCCTCTTACCGACGATCTTTCTGCTTTAGGTTTCACCTAGAGGTTACCCTGCGGCGACAGTGGCAGTTATTTCTTTTTGAATTAACCGATCAACTTGCTATCGGACATTTATTTTCGACTTGGCACTATTCCAAACAATTTTTGACATATTTCACTTTAATTTCCTATATTGTCGGCGGCGGCTAGGGTTTCCTGTGCTTCTTCCAGCCGTGTATTTTCTTTCTCCGTTGTCGATCTTTGCCTTCTCCGCGTCTTCTACGGTCTTTTGGAGATTGCTCTGCTGGTCCGCTCCTCGTCGGCTGGTGGGGAGGTGGCTGTTGTGCCACCGTCGGGGCGCTGTTCTCCTGGGATCCATTTTTTTGCGACTGCAGTAGTCGGTGGTTCTTCCTGCGGTGGCAGTGGTAGTTTCCTATTTTGTCGACGGCGGCTAGGGTTTCTTCTTCCAGCCGTGTCTTTGCTTCCTCCGAGTCTTTTGCGGGCTTTTGGAGATTGCTCTGCTGGTCCGCTCCTCGTCGGCTGGTGGGGAGGTGGCTGTTGTGCCACTGTCGGGGCGCTGCTTTCCTGGGATCCAGTTTGTGACTGCCGCAGTTGGTGCTCCTTCCCTTCGGTTTGTAGGGTGTGGCTTCCCTGGTGCAATCGACGTGGTGCTTCTCTTCTTGGTCGGCCCTTGGTTCTTCTCGACTAGTTTGCCGACGGCACCTCTTGTTGGCCGTTGGTGTGGTGGTTCCTGTACTTGGCTTCACGGTGTGGTTGCTTCCTTGAGGGTGGTGGTCTTTGTCGGCCGTTGGGGTGGTGGGCGCAGTCAGCCTCTTCGCTATGGCTGATCTTGTGATTCCGGAAGATTGTCTTCCTCCTCCGCTCGGTGCTTCGACGGCGGTTTCCTCTTCTTCGAGTCTTCTCCACTCCGTCCTCAAAAGGAATACTGATTTGTCTATTATGATGAATTCTAGGCATGTGGACTTTGGAATCCCCTCGAGTAAGGTTTGTTCTATGGCGAGGCGTGTTGAGATAGTGACTCCTTCACCATGCACTGCACTACCTCCTTCTATTTTGCATGATTGTGCTAAAGCCTCGACCTTTGAAGCTGTCGAAATTTCTAAGGAAACTAACAATGAATTGGATATCGATGAGGGTCCGCGTTCTTCAATCCAAGGTATGCGATCTTCAGTTCATAGTCTTGATATGCCTGTTTTGCATTGCTCTACAGATTCTATGGCTGCTACTCCTTGGAGATCGCTCTTTACCTCGTCTCCACATAAACATGAAACAAAACTTACATTTGAGGAACCAAACCTGGTGGATGGTAATCTTATCATTGAGGCTACCCAGGAAGAGATTCTAGCTGGTGAAGACTATTGGAAATCTTCCTTAGTTGGCCATTTTGTTGGCTCACGTCTTCCGTACAGAGTAGTGCAAAATTGGGTGACAAAGATGTGGCACATTAATGGCAATGTTGAGGTGCTTACTATGCACTCAGGGTTCTTTATTTTTCGCTTCTCACAAAGGGACGATGCAGATGCTATTCTTGAGGGCGGCCCATGGTTTATTCAAAACAGGTTTCTTGCTCTCCGAAAATGGGATAGAGCAATGAAGTTGGAAAAGGCTGAGATGGCGACAATTCCTATATGGGTAAAGTTTTTTGATGTTCCGTTGTTTATGTGGACTCATTTCTTTATTAATAAGTTTTGCAGTGTTATTGGCAAGCCTTTACATATGGATCACATGTCATCTACTAAACAACGGTTGGGTTATCTTCGTGCATGCATTGAGGTGCCTTTAAATTGCACTTATCCTAAAGATTTGCCCGTGCGCATGAATAATGAAGCATACAATATTCGTGTTGAATATGATTGGATACCAGTTCATTGCACAAATTGCAAGAAGTTTGGACATACTACTAGAAATTGTAGCAATAATACCAAGCAAAGATGGGTTCCTAAGCAGGCACAACACCAACCATATCCTGAGCCACAACAAGAGATTGTTACAGCTACTCACGATGAAGAGGATAAAACTCTTAATAAACAGGTGGAGGACATGAATAAATTGTCTATCCTTTAGGATGCTAATATGCGACAGAAAGGAAAAGCACATGTTGTTGAACCAGAATTGCCACAGTCAAAAGGTAAGATAACCTCTCCCAATAGGTTCGATGTCCTGGCAGATTCTTCAGATAATGATATACAGAATGATGATGATTATGATCCTATTGAGGAGGCTAATCTCCATGCTCAAATTAAAAAGGCCAAAGAAGGTGCAGAAAGTTCTAGGAAACTGGGCAAGAAGAAGAGTACTCATTCCCATAGATGCAAGTAGCTTTTTGGAACATTCGGGGCCTGAACAGTTGTGCTAAGCAACAGGCCATCAGAAGTAAGATATCCCAACACAAACTTCACTATTTTTTTCTATTGGGGACTAGAGTTAAATTGGAGCATTCAGCTCGTGTCTTGAATATTATGGATGGGTGGAATTATCATGTCAATGTTTGTCCTAATCATCATGGTCGAATATGATGTATTTGGAATCCTGCTGTAGTGGATATTTCTATCATAGCTTCTACAGATCAGGTTGTTTCGGGCAGCATTAAGTTTATTCAACTAGGTACAACCTTTTCCTTCTCTGTGGTTTATGGTCTTTATTCTAATGATGATAGGACCCATATTTGGACTGCTTTAAATACATTTGCAAATCATGTTGAGGGGCCTTGGACCGTATTTGGGGATTTTAATATGGTCTTCTCACCTTCTGAAAAACGTGGGGGCAGCGATGTTAATGGTTCATACATTGAGAGTATTACTGATACCGTTGATAACTTGGGCCTATTTGATATGAAGAGTAAAGGTAACTTCTTTACGTGGACTAATTCTTCTACAGGCAATAACAGGGTATGTGAAAAACTTGACAGGGTTCTATGCAATCAGAATTGGGTTTCTACATTTCCGGATTCAGAGGCTACATTCCATACTCCTGATGTCTCTGATCATACTTTTGTCACATTTAGGGTGTGCACTTTACCTTGGCGTCCTCGGAATTTCCACTTCTTTAATTATTGGCCTCGGGAAACTGGATTCCTAGATTGTGTTGAGGCAGCTTGGAACCCGCCTATCACTAGCAGATTCGGCCACAGAACTACGAGAATGTTTATTCTTATCCACAAATTAAAAAGGACCAGGAAGGCTCTACAAATGTGGTCTAGGGACTTGATGAAGGATCAAAAAAGTCAGATACATTCACTGCAATCAAAGCTTCATGGTTTACAGACTATCACTCTCTCTACAAATATGGATGACAGGGCTATCATTGAAGAGGCAGAGTGCAGGGCTGAACTTCTAAGGCTCTACGCTAATGAGGAGGCTTCATTTAGACAAAAATCAAGGGATACTTGGTTACGCCTTGGTGACTCAAACTCAAAGTTTTTTCATAATTCCTTAAAGTCCAAATGTAATAGGAATGCCTTACTCTCTATTAAAGATGCAGATGGGAATATTCTCGAAGGCCAAGCTCTTGACCAAGAAGCTATCACCTACTTTACTCGGACATTTGCTCCTGAGATTCCTCATGTGATGGAAAGTCAAGATGCATAAATTGATAACAGCACAAGATTATAATTAACAAAAATGTAAATAATCTAGCCAAATTATAAAAGCACAACCTCGTACATGTTGCATCTATTTCCTTAACCTCAGCTCCATGTGCATAATTATCACGCATTCCTGAAGTATTAATAGCAACGATGAGTATGGGAAAGAAAAGAAAAGAAAAATGTTGATTCACTTTAGATCTAAAGAGAAAAAAAATGAACTATTTAGCAAATGGCAGCATATAAACCATCCATTTTAAATTTGAAAGTAGGAATAGATCATGATTGAAATTTGCTCATTAGTTGCAAAATTTGCAAAAGGCTCCAGGTAACAAAGAAACTAAGAAACTTGTACCATTAAGTAAAAAATTGACAATTTCAAAAGATGATGCTAGTTCTCTTTGAGTGAACAACAATTTTTTACATAAATAAGTTTTTTTTAAAAAAACTAGCACCTTCAAAATATAGTGTTTGGAACAAATAATGCAATAGTAAACAACAAATGGATACTCAAGTTTATTTTTTCCCCTCGTGTCCATATTTTCCCTACCAATAGACTCATCCCTAGTTTGAGGTGTATTAGGCATCTGATTTGAGAACTTCATTAGTAAAAGATAAATCCTTAATATTATTAGAAAGAGCCGCAAGAAATTTTTTTGAATAGGATTTTCGGCATAAATAATATTATTATCATCCTTAGTATTAAAAGTAGATGCATTTATTCTATATGAGAGCTCTAAGAATTGTAATATATAATCTGTAATCCATTTAATGTCATGAAAGATATGGGAGCTCTAAGAACTGCAACAAAGATTTTGTCTGGGGGTTCCTAGAAGGTCCTGCAATTATTAGAACAAACGTATTAGACTAAAAACATTAAGCATCAATAACATAATAATGGACTATGAAGAAAAGTCACCCAATGTAGACTTATGCACTTATTCCCTCTCCAATTGGGTCATAATCTGATAATAAAAAACTTTTGGTTTAACAAAATCAATTAAAACATTGCACTTTCGTGCGGATTTGAGTCTATGTTGGCCCAAATCTGCCCAAGTGTATAAACTTTTTTAACATATAACTTTCGGCATAAATAATATTATTATCATCCTTAGTATTAAAAGTAGATGCATTTATTCTATCATATTTATTCATAACATGGCAAATACATACATATTTAAAGCAGAAGATAGGTAAACGTTCATACCTTACGGCTTTAAAGATTCTGGTACTAGGTTTTACTGATCCTTAAAGAAAAAATCATTAGAAAAAGTAGTCATACAGTCCATCAAAAATAATCACTAAAGTATGAGTTAAAAGTCCACTTCTACAAAAAATTTTGCTAACTCAGGTGAATACGTATTGCAGAAATAATGCATATAATCACATTCTTAAGTCTTAACTAAGGTTAACTCCTGAACCATAGCACTAAGTGTGTATTGCACAATTAATGCATATAATCACATTCATAACAAACCCAAACAGTTTGTAGTTTCAAGATAGAAATAAGTTTCCATGCCAGACGCATTATAGAGATTAATATGTATGCACTGTATATATATAAAGCTATCATATTCACAAAAAAACATACGTAGAAATTAAAAAAACCCAAAAAATCTCAATATTGAAGGAAACCTAAATTGATAAAGCTTGTACTTTTGGTTTTTTCTCATTTATGATAGGCACTTTAATTTTGCTCCAATCAATCCTATATTACCACATTTGTCTTAATTATGACGTGTCGTCTAATTTCAAATAGCAACCCATTAAACTAATGACATGGCATGCTGATATGGAATAAAAAAATAGTTTTTTGATATTAAAATTTAATAAATTCAATATCCCTATCTCTCGTTGTTCGTCATCGTTTAAGGACGAGGAGCAAGAGGAAAAGGAGTCTCGCGTAAACATCGACCTTTCAAACAACGCCTCTGGGTGCAATCTATCGAATAAGAAGTCAAGGTGGAGGCTTTCTTTTTGCAAGGAGACTTTCGTGATGATCTTGGCGATGTAGTCAATGGCATGACGAGTGGGTGCTTGAATCACAGCGTCAAGAGGCATTGACTTGGAGTGCTCCTTCTCGACTACGACTTCAAAGTTGATAAACATGGTGTGACTAGCCTCGGTGAGCTTGGAGGTGGAGGCGATGGCATGTTCTTGGACAGCGGCTGTTGAGCCAAAAGAGAACAATGCATCTATCTCCGGCAATAGCTCAGAGATGATGTTGTACAAGTCTAGTATCCATAACATTTTCTCTGTCGACCGCTTGGATTTCACCAACTCCGAGAAACTAAGGAGCTGAACTACAACATTTTCAACAATGTTAGCTATGACAACCTCCTGAATTGAATCGAAGCCATAGAAGATGTGGGCCACCCGCGAGGCACAGATCCAAAAGTGGATTTTTCTCTCGAGATGCTACCAATCCATCCTCTAAACCTGCGATGATGTAAGCCGCACGAACCCGAGGCGATAGAGCCCCTTGATCAACTTGCAGAGGATCTTATATACCCCGATGCACTCATTGCCATAGCCAACGATGATCAAAGTCTCCGTAATGGCGCAAACGTCAACCATTACGCTGGTCGTAACGCTCTCATCCTCAATGTTAAAAGTCCACAATTGCGTGAATCTCATCATCCTCAGTGTCCTCGGAGACGCTGGAGCGATTGGCTATGATAATATGATAGAGAACTCCTTCTCGAGGAGACGCATGGTGGCCTATATGATCGAAGGTCGCGCGGGACCCCACAGCCTCCATATCCTCGGTGGAGACGATGTTGAACATAACATGCTAGAGGCCACAAAGAAGAAAAAATAGGGCAGCAAGAGAGAGAGAGATGGGACTCATGACATAAATTTTTAATTTATAAAATTTTAATATTAAAAAAATAATTTTTTTATTACACGTCAACATGCCACATTGTCGACACAAATTAGACTGCATGCCACAATTGATGCATGCTACAATTGAAACAAATCTCGTTATACAAAATTTAATTAAACAAAATATAAGTACAAGTCATAAATCAAAAAAACCACAAAGAGCAATTCATGTTTAGATATTTTCCCTAGATTTAATCCAGTAATGACAGTACAATCACTTTATAGAAGACAAAGTGTCGCGTCCATTAATTCATTAAAATACAATATATTCTTGGGGTAAAATATGATATTGAAACGTGAAAATACGATGATGGAAGCTAATAACAGAAAGACAAAAACAATTACACTATTTTTATGAAATGAATTTTTTTTTGGATTGTTAGATGTTACTAACCTCATTAATCTCACTATGATTCATTTAATTGGCAAATTTGGTGGTAACGAGTAAGAGCAATAATTGACAAAAAGAGCATTGAACATTCTCCAATATACATAAAGCAATGGACGTCTTATATCTGTAATAAAAATAAATGTAACTTCAACTAGATGAGTAGATTTAAGAAAAATAACGTAATAAATACTATTTTGCAAACCTTGAGAGCTTGCGTCCAAAAAGAATGATTCCAGAAATACATTCTGAGCAGTCTCTTACAAAAAAACGAATCATGATCACAAATGTTTCTAGCAATGGAAAAGTTTTTTTTGGATTAGTAGTTTTTAAAAAAAAATAATTTGTGAATCTAACCTAAATTTTTCCCAAATTAAACTACTAAGTTGCTAGCAATAGGTTCAAATCTGCTTAAATTTGAACTATCAACAATCATAGCATTATTTCTAGAATTGAAAACTCAGGAAAAAGTAGGACTAGATCAACTCCATATCCCAATGATAGATAAGTTAGACAAAGTAGCTTGCTAAATGGCACTCTTCTATTCCTAATCCTAATTGGACTAGAGAGTAGAGTTGATTGGTCATAAAAAAACTACACTCATGTGTGTTAATTATATGGACCAAAAAAGATAAAATTATAGTAGAGGGTGGAGGTCAACAAGTATAACACACACGGAAAAAAACTTAATCCTAAATAAGCATGGAAAAGAAACTTAATTTTAAACTACACTCTTCCAAATTGAAATAACATTTACCGCCCAAGCCAACAAGTATAACACACATGGAAAAGAAACTTAATCCTAAACAATCATCTGAATTGGCACAAATAAGTTCATGTTACAAACCAGCAAGAGCACCAGTGCTAGCCATGGTATACTACAAAAAACCTGGACTCCTTCCTATAATAAGTATTATGGTAGACTTAATCTAACAAATTGGCTAAGTTTGAATACCTGTGAACACATTTCTTCAATCAGCTTCTTGTCACCACCACCACGAAGAAAAATAGTATCATCAAGAGAGATTGTTACCTAAAAGGCAAAAGATCAATACACTTCAAAATCACAATAGTGAACAAGCGGAAGATGCTCTTACAAGTGGTCCTCGTCCATCGCCCCCGACCATTAGTACCTTTTGTAGATTAGAAACAACATATTCATTGTTTAGCAAAAAGGACTAGGAGAACATTATATATTGTTGCAAAACAAGGACGGTAACATAGTTTTCTAATACATAAACTATTAAATACATACGCATGACACAGATCAAACAAGGAAGGTAACATAGTACTATAATATATTGTTGCAAAACAAAGTAACATAGTGGTAATAGTTTCTAACAAGCAATATCACAAAACCCTAAGTCATCAACTGTTACAATATTTTAAAAAATACATATGACCTAGGAAACAAACCTGAGTATATTTGACTATAACTTTCTCGAATGTTCATAAGTTTGAGCCTCAAGATTATCCATGAGAAGTTAGAAGAAAGGAAAGCAATAATCAGTTTAACTAAATAGGTTTAAACCAAATATTGGAGAACTAACTTATTGACTCATTCTAAATATGAATTCCATAAATAAATTAAGCTCAATGAAAAACACAGGAAACATAAAGGAATTAAACTACTTAGCCATTTGGTGGAAAGCTCTAAAGTGTGGTGTATTTTTTGTGATTGGGTGCGAGACAGGCCTGAAGCCAACGATGAGTCACCGGAGACGGCTGTGGTTGCCGGAAGAAGACCAAAGGTTGAAGAACTACATCCTAAAGCATGGGCATGTTTGTTGGAGTCAACTTCCTGCTAAAGATGCATGTTTATACTATAGAACATCTCTACGTGATGTAAAATCAAGATGCATAAATTGATAACAGCACAAGAATATAATTAACAAAAATGTAAATTCAACAATCTAGCCAAATTATAAAATAACCTCCTTATAGAGGTTGCATCTATTTACTTAAACTCAACTTCATGTGCACAATTACCAAACATCCTTGAAGTATTAATAGCAACGATGAATATGTGAAATAAAATAAAAGAAAAATGCTAGTTTTCTTTAGATCTAAAGTAGACAAAAAAGAAAAATGCTAGTTTTTCTTTAGATCTAAAGCAGAAAGAAAAGAAAAACGATCATACCATACAGTTTTAAAGATTCCAGTACCGATTTTCTCGATCCTTAAAAAAAAGTCATTAGAAAAATTAGTCATACAGTCCATCAAAAATAATCACTTGTAGTATGAGTTAAAAGTCCACTTCTACAAAAAAATTTGATAACTCAGGTCTACACGTATTGCACAATTAATGCATATAATCACATTCTTAAGTCTTAACTAAGGTTAACTCTTGAACCATAACACTAAATGTGTACTGTACAATTAATGCATATAGTCGTATTCTTAACTAAGGTTAACTCCTAAACCCAAACAATTTGTAGTTTCAAGATAGAAATAAGTTTCCTTGCCAAACGCGTGGTAGAGATTAATATGTATACACCTATAAGTTTTAGAATGTATATAAAGCTATCATAATGAGGAAAAAACATAAGTAGAAATTTAAAAAACCCAAAGAAATGCAACAACCACTACAGTAAACTTATGAAAATGACTTATATTATGTATAAAGCAGGCTCCTTTTTTAGGTCTAAACTTATGTTTAGACCTTTATAAAAATGTTAGTATTGAAGTAAAATAATAATAATAATAAAGAAATTTAACAATTGGCACATTTGAAAGCACCCGATTTCTATTAATTTTGAGTTGATAAAGTGAATTATGGCGCTTAACAATAAGAGCCTATTTCAATTTAACAAGTGCCCCTTTAAAGGGGCACCGGTTTCAATTTAAGAGGCGCCCCTCGCCTCTTGAAAGGTTAATTAACCATTAATTAATGTTAACTTGTATTTTTGGATTTTTCTCATTTATGATATGTAATTTTATTTTGCTCAATTCAATCATATACTACCACATTTGTCTCAATTGTGACATGTCGTCTAATTTCCGATAGCAAACCATTAAACTAATGAAATGGCATGCTAACGTGGAATAAAAAATAATTTTTTAATATTAAAATTGAATAAATTGAATATTTTTATCTCTACCTCTCGTTGTTCGTCATCGTTTAAGGACAAGGAAGAGCAAGAGGAAGAGGAGTCTCGTGAAAATGTCGACCTTTCAACCAGCGCTTCCGAGTGCAATGTATCAAATAAGAAGTCAAGGTGGAGGCTTTAGTTTTGGAGGGGGGACTTCCGTGAAGATCTCGGCGAGGGTTGACTCGTAGTCGGAGCTTGGCAATGTAGTCAATGGCGTGACGAGTGGGCGCTTGAACCATGGCGTCAAGAGACATTGACTTGGAGTGATCCTTTTGGACTACGGCTTCAAGGTCGACAAACATGGTGTGAGTGGCCTTGGCGACCTTGGAGGGGGAGGCGATGGCTTGTTCTTGGAAAGCGAGGGTTCAGCCAAAGGAGAACAATGCATCTATCTCCGGCAATAGCTCAAAGATAGCATTGTACAAGTCCAATATCCAGAATATTTTCTCTATCGACCGCTTGGATTTCATCAACTCCGGCAAACGAAGGAGTTGAACTACAACATTTTCAGCAATGTTAGCTATGACAACCTCCCGGATTGAATTGAAGCCACAAAAGACGTGGGCCAAGAAAAACAATTCCTGAAGTCCATCTTACAGCATACAAAAATAAAACATCGTAACAAAGTAAAGAACTACATCAACATAATATTTCTTGGGACCAGAATAATAGGGAAAACGGTAAAATTGCATCAGGATACTCATAATTGTAAAATATATAGATTACCTTCTAAAATAGGCTATCGAACATCTATGTCGTCAACTTTATCTATCTAAGCAAGAACAAAAATCAAGCAAACAAGCAAAACAGGGATAACAAGGTAGGGACTAGCAGGAGAGATGTTCAAAGGCTTATTGGTGGAGTAAAATACTTGACCAGGAAATTCTGTCAAGGAGGCAAACAAAAATCCAATGTGGAGAACTGTGTTTCTGCTCCAACTACCCACTCTTCTATGCAACTATCCATTGGTGAAAACATGTTCCAAGAACCTCTATCCACCATGATGAAGAGTTCAGACCGAGGAATTGCATATAGAGATAACTAATTCACAATCCTTTGGCTATCATGTGAGATACTCACAACTAGGAAAACAAATATATAAAAAGAAAGGTATTGAGTCAAGAATTTAAGTCAGAAAGACAAAGCCTATATCTTAAGAAATAGTAAATGAAGCCAACTGGAACAACTTATAATATATATTGAACACATCACGAAGTTCTAATTGTAGATAAATACGAACACTCATTCTTGACATAAAATGCTGAAATGCATAGAATTTTCCAATTTCTGAGAAAAAAGTTGATTTTCCTCATAATTATAAGCTAAGAGTTTATCAGATCAAATCACAATAGTTTATCAAAAATATATCGGAGGTACTAGAATCAATACCTGCAAGAGAAACTCCAGCACATGCAAGACCAAAGAATAAAGATACTTGACCTTCCGGCTATATGCCTGAACCAAACCTTGCAGCAGCAATGCAACTAAAAACCAAATTCCTGTCGAGGAAAACAAAATTAAAGAAATCACATAACGGGTAGTACAAAAATGCTTTCAACTAGGAATCTCAAAATGCCACCTTCAGCAAAGTTCACGGAGTGGAGCTTGTGGTCCTGAACGAGGAAATCTCGCCAGAGCAAATTTTAAAGAGGTACTCTTCGAGCTTCTTAGCGAGGTCGACCTCCCAGTTGGACTGGAGGTCACGATTGGGCTGGACAAACTGGAAGCGCGACCCGGACTTGGAGAACAGTGAGCAATTAATCGAGAGAAGAAACCTAGAAAATGAATTCTTGGTGGATTCGAAGGTTAGGGTTTGGAGAACCTCGAAGAGGAAGTGCTCTTTATCGTTCATCTTCAGGCGACGGGGGCGAAAGGTCCATCAGCGGCACTAAATCCTCGTCCACATGACGAGCGCTGAGAGCAGTGAGCAATTAATCGAGAGAAGAAACCTAGAAAACGAATTATTGGTGGATTCGAAGGTTAGGGTTTGGAGAACCTCGAAGAGGAAGTGCTCTTTATCGTTTATCTTCAGGCGACGGGGGCGAAAGGTCCATCAGCGGCACTAAATCCTCGCCCACATGACGAGCGCTGAGAGCAGTGAGCAATTAATCGAGAGAAGAAACCTAGAAAATGAATTCTTGGTGGATTCGAAGGTTAGGGTTTGGAGAACCTCGAAGAGGAAGTGCTCTTTATCGTTCATCTTCAGGCGACGGGGGCGAAAGGTCCATCAGCGGGACTAAATCCTCGCCCACATGACGAGCGCTGAGAGCAGTGAGCAATTAATCGAGAGAAGAACCTCGAAAATGAATTCTTGGTGGATTCGAAGGTTAGGGTTTGGAGAACCTCGAAGAGGAAGTGCTTCATCTTCAGGCGACGGGGCGAAAGGTGCATCAGCGGCACTAAATCCTCGCCCACATGACGAGCGCTGAGAGCAGTGAGCCGAATTCTTGGTGGATGGTTTGGAGAGCCTCGGCAGCCCGATGAGTGCGAGGGCATACTAACGAAGGAGGCGGGTCCCGGTAGCTAGACGGATGGAAGGTCACGCGGCAAGGTGGGTTGTGGTTTGGGCAGTGTTGACGGGTGTGCGAGTTCGAGTCAAGGTGCACTAGCAATCCGCAAGAAATTAAACCACATCTCATCTCATCCTTGCCTTGAGTCACGATTTGTTCCGCGAAGGAAGAAGAGTTCGGATCGGACCGACATCTGTATTACGCTTAATCGCGAAGTGGAAAGTCGAGTTTGGTGTCGTCTTTTCACGTAGATTAAGGTGTTATTTGATTGACACAATTTCTTGTAGAAAATTGTACTTATCATGAAATTATACTTTTTGATCTTGTTTAATTGACACACTTCCTGCATTTTGCAGGAATTATAATTTTCTCAAGAAGTATTTAATGATAGACTGCACTTTCTGTGTTGAATTTAAAAGAAAAAAATAATTATATCATCACATATGTATTTAATGATAGACTTAATTCATGTTTTCAACATTATGAAATTAGACAATTCATAAATTTTTGGCCTATTTATTTTATTTTAATTTATATTTGAACAAAATATATAATTTTTTTATATTAACTTCAAATAAAAATTAATTTTTTATATATAATAAATAATATATTATATTAATTATATATATAAATTATTATTATTTTTCATATATGTGTTAAAATAATAATTTACAAATAAATTTTAATTTTTTTCATATATTCTAATGTATATTTTATTTATAAATAATTTTTTCATATATTTTAATTTATAAGATGAATGGTATATTGATCATTTGATGGATACTTCCAAGAAAGTATCCATGCCAACGAAATATATTTTTAATACTTCCCAAAAAATATAGGTAGAACGTTAATTTATGGGAATTATGATTTTTCATAGGAATTTACTTCAACCAAACGAGACCTAATTTCACGCATACCGAATTATAAGTGAGGTTTTTGTATCTTAGATATCAAATCCTTGTTCTACTGCAAACATTCACGATAAATAAATTGATACAACACGTACTGAATCGCATCCTTTAGCAATAAATTTGATATGTTGTATGAGAGATCTGATCAAGACTGAGCTTTATGTAGGTTGTTGAGTATACCAATGAGGAACTTGTTGTTTGACTCTATTATGATATGTTTTGATGCCAATGAAGTTTGTCATTGTCTCACCCGACCCAAAGACGCATGACCTATTCTTTTCGGGAAGATGTCGTCCCGCTGGTCCCAAGTAGGTTTTTAATATTTGTTTAATACATTATTTAATATATATATACATAATCGAGTAATCGAGTCGAGTCTCGGGTCATCTGATTCCAAATACTACAACCCGAGACCTCGCCTGATTATGGTCGGGTTTGGATAAATTGAACATGACCCAGCCCGATTACCTAACTTGACCCGGCCTGATTACCTAACATGACCCAGCCCGATTGGTTTGGGTCGAGTCGGCCCAACGAACACCCCTAGCTAGAAGGTTGTCAAAAACACCCAATGTATTTATTTTCTTTTTCTGAATCTATTTCATATATTTTAATTAATTAAAACATAATATTTATGCACACATCGGAAACATTGGAATTATTGAATTATGCTTATGTGATTCCTAAAAAAATCAAATAAATATTAATAACTCAATATTAAAATATTATTTATGCATGCATGCATTAAAACTCATGGATTGTGTTTATGTGATGATTTAAAAAAACTCAAATAAATGTTGACATTATTATTCTCAATTTAACATGAAGGTTAATTAATATGTTATTTATCGTGCTTGATTAATTGTTATTTCATGAAATTGCATTACTATTTTAGTTGAAAATGATATATTTTCAATTTGCAAATATAATAGAATTAATGATAGATTGTTTCTCTTTTTTCCTTGACTTATTAATTATTATTTTCTCAACATATATTTCTCATATGACAAAGCCGACCAAATAGTTACATATAATGTCTATATAAATGATAATAATTGCATGGTTTTTCTATATATTTTTCCCCTTTACCTATATTTTTATCCCCCTTTTGACATCAATCAAAAAGGGCAAGAAAAATTAATCAAAAGTCAAAGTTGAAACTCTAAATGAGCAACAATATCATAAGTGAATTTAAAATATCATATTTTAAGTCTCATTTGAAAATCCAATGAAAATTTAAAGTATCGGGAAAATGAGCAACTTGAGAAGAGTGATACTTTAGTGGCATTTTCGTAAATAAATGAGATTTTTATGATATTTTTAGATTTTATTCAAACTTTCAAGATATCAAAGAATGATCATTTAAATCATGTATATTAAGTTTGAGATGAAAATAATATCATTTGGTCAAAATATCAACCTAGCACAATTTCATTCAAAAATAGGCATGATAAATGAAATTGCTAAGTATCAAATTTTATTCTTTACTCATGGTTTTTCAAACTTAAACCTATGGACACCTAACATGAGTAAATCTAAATATATTCCTCAAATATGGATTAACAATAAGACCTCTAAGTCAATTTGTTTAGTTGGATCAATTTGGTTCAAATGAGATTATCATGAAATGACCTCTATGTCATTTCATTCATATCCATATGAATTTTTTATTATAAGTGCATGGAAACCTGTCATACCTATTTCTAAACATGTTTATGAACTTTGGACTTAAAATGAAGTGTCCAAGTCGATTTGTTGACCTCAATCTATTTTTCAAATCCTCACACTACAAGAGATAATTGATGTTAAATAATTTAGAAGGAGCAAATATTTTTAACTATTTAGCAACTATTATTAAAAATTCTACAAAAAAATTATAGATTTAATGACAATTTTTAACATAAATTTAAAAATACCTCTAATTATTACAATTTTCTTACCTGGTTTGGAGGTGCCTTTGTTTTTAATCCCTATATGATTTATATTGAATAAAAATAATTTAATTTATTACTTTCATCTCTTCATCTATAGTGTAAAGGAAAATGTAATTATTTAGATATAATAATTTCTCTCTAAATATAATATTTAGAGGCAAACAAAAAGTTTTGCCTTTAATACTACTTTAATCATTAATTTTAGCATCTAAATCTTATTTCAATTAAAATAAAAATATGCAATAAAATTTACCCCTACGGTCCTACCCCTTTTCCTAATTTTTTCCTTCCCCTTATATTTTATCTCGTGCCCTCTGCAATTCTTCTCAAGTGCATTGCCCTCGCACCTCTCGCTTTCGACTCTCCAAGTCATTCCTATATCCTGCTCAATCTCAATCGCCGATCATTGCCCTCGCACTGCCCTCTCTCAATATAGCTTGTCGATCTCCTCATCACCTCTTATAGCCCATTGTCGCAGGTCCCGAATTGCTGCCAATCATTCCCTATTTTTAGTTGTTGCTCGTCGAGTCGTCGTGTCGCAATCGCTGCCTATCGCCACACAGTTCTGACCATCGCTCATCGCGCGGCTATCGCAACCCATCGCCTTTGCCCCGGAAGCAAAAGGTTTTATTCTCTCCCTTGTCTCGATTCTCCACTTTCTATGGTCTTCTTCTTGGTTCTTTTGCGATTCCTATCTCTTCTTCTAATCGTTTCATCTTCTCTGGTAAACAATTTTCAAGTCCAGGCAATGTTCGTAAAAGTGCCAATTGCAGCCTCTCAGGTAAACCAATAGAAAATCCCTATCAGAAGAAAGCCATAGTAATTTAAGCTATAGAACATTATACATTTAGTGAATAACATAATGCATTTTCAGAGCAAATGAAAAAAGCATGGCAATATACAAAATTGAATTTTAAGATAAAGGCGAAAGGATATTCAGGAAATTGATTTATATATTTATATAAAACAAAATACATGCAGGTATTTGTAATACAATAAAAAATAAATAATAAAGCAATGAACATTAGACAGATGTGAAAGAATTTTCTAAATAAAAAATTATACCTTAAAAGCCAAGATCAAACATGCTAAATCATTAAGAATAATAAAATGCGAAAGCGTACCTGAATCAATTGCTTAGCTTAGGAGATGGGACGACCTTCCAAGTCTATACACCGTTCACGAGTCGTCTCTAAATAATGGGGCTTCAGAAACTGGAATCAAGTGCATGACCCAGGGACCATAACCCTTCTATTTATAATAAAAACCTGAGATAGTAGTAATTACTATTTTGCCCATCATAAAATTAATAATTACCCTAAATGGTATTTGTACAATTAAATCTCATATAATATTGAGATGTCACAAACCCATAAATAAATATAATCAGATCACTTAAAATCTGGGCTGTTAATTTTAACAATGATGGATGCACGCCTATTGATATGTGTTGGTCCATATCAGATTATTAAAATTAATCTAACAGTCTCCCACTTGGGCCAACACATGAATCACCGTATAGCTGTGCATACTAACTTTATGAGCTCATCATCACTATTTTATCAACATCTCCAATAATATGGTCCATCGATCATACCAACAAAGAACTAAAGTGACTTTTGCCACATTTATCGTGACTAAATCCATCAATGATCACAATGTTAATACTTTCGACGACATTGATCATATATGGGTGCACAATATGGAAATTACATGCAATGTGATCCTTACGTGCCTATTTCCAGCTGGTCCTACTTTATTTAGATCAATAAAAAATATTCAAAGTGTAAAATAATAAAACTTTATTCTGCAGAAAAATATCATAAAGCACAGTAACAAATTACAAACTCCCACTAAACCATCATATCAATACATGATGCAACACCCAAATGAGCAACATGCTCATGAAAGACCGCAGGTGGTAAGCCTTTAGTAAGTGGATTCACTCTCATGGAAGTTGTACCTTTGTGCTATATGTTTAATTGATCACTCTGAATTCTTTCTTTAACAACCGGGAACTTAATGTCAATATTCTTAGACATTGAAGGGCTCATGTTGTTATTGGAATATAACACTATCAGTTTATTGTCACATAATAACTTTAGTGGTATTTCAATTTTATTATTATAGGCAGCCTAGTAACAAAATTTCGCAGTCATATTCCAAGATTGGATACCTTAAAATAAGTTATGAATTCTGCTTTCATATCTGAAGTTGCAGTGAGTGTCTGCTTAGCACTCCTCCAATAAACAACTTTTCTAGTAAATAGAAAAACATAACTAGAAGTGGATCTTCAACTATTTAGGCATCCAACAAAATCAGAATCAAGAATACCCAATGATCTCCTGCTGATCTGATTTTCTATATGTAATGTTTATTCTCTGTAGATACCATATAAACCATTTGGCTGCTTTCCAATGATCCATTCTGGGATTACTTAGATATCTGTCTAATATCCCTTTAGTGTACGCAATATTTGAACGCGTACTTTCTTGAGCATACATCAGATTCCATGTAGTAGACGCATATAGAATCTTCTGCATTTCCTCTTGCTCAATTTTATCCTTAGGGCACGATTTGAGACTAAAATTACCTCCTTTAGCAATATGGGTATATAGGATAATAATCATGGTATATGCATTCATCAACCATATTTATCTCAAAATAAAATGAGATAATAACTTGATAAATTTATAATACCTCTAAGCATTAGTTCTAGAGGTCATTGAGTTTGTACTTCATGGGTAGATTCCTAAAGAATATCCTTATCTCCCCCCAAACTCAATAACTTCAATGAACTGAGTATTACTTATATCAAAATTATCCTATAATATCCCATAGACTTATCAAAGTACCCAATAAAGTAGCAGCGGACTATTCCAGTGATTTTTCCTTTGACCAATATGGCCTAGTCTCAGCTGGACAACCCCAAATATTTAGTATGGGCTTCTTTCCCGTCCATAATATATAAGGGTTACTATGTACTGCTATAGATGGTACTTTAATCAGAATATAAGCTGCAGTCTTAAAATTAATTAGACTTCTCACTATTTAGATATAGGTACCCGTATATGGAGTAATTGTCTATGAACATAGAAATATTATTTGACCATTCCAAGAAGCCATAGGGAAAGGTCAATAAACACCCATATAATTATGTTCTAAGACGTTTGAACTCCTATTAGTACCTTAACCCTAACGTATGTTTGTTTTCCCTTAATGCATTCAGTATGTACATCAAAGTCTGTAGCATTAGAAATAACTAGAATCCTATTAGACACAAGCCTCTGTATCCTATACTTGGATATATTATCTAAGTGCTTATGCCATATCATGATGGAATTCTTATCAGCTTATTTTTATTTTGTACCTTTTGAGTTGGTATGCAGGATTTCATTACATGAAGCAATTACATCAAACATATAAAGGTTATTGAAATATGACATAAATGGTACCAACAAAAATAGAATTAAGATAAAGTCTAAACTTTCTATTTTCATATGAACAAGAATAATTTTATTTTTCCAAAACAGAGATAGAAATCAAAATCCATCTAAAAGATGGAACTACAAAAGTCTCTCTTAAATTCTAAATAACAATCAATCCTAAACAATAACTTAAAAGATATATAGCTTCAATTTTAGTTGATTTGTCATCACCCCCAAAGATGAATCTTTCAACATCACTCGGCAGTTGGCAGCTCAGGTAATCCTGCATATACATATTTATGTGGATAGTAACACTAAAATCTATCCACCAAGTGTCTATAGGTACATAATTTTAAATTAACTGTTGAACAAACCAAAGAGAGAAATGTACCATTCTTAACACGCCAAGCATGGTACTTGGTACAATCTTTCTTTACATGCCCATTTTTCTTGCAGAAGAAACAGGTAGAAACCTTAGTCTGTTCCTTTTACTTTTTTTTAGGAGCATCTGCAGCTTTTGTAGTCTTAGATCTTTTCTTGCCCTTATCTTTAGAGGCCACAACCAAATGAGCACTTTCAATCTTATCTTGCTTTAGTCTTTCTTCCTCTTGCACACAATGAGAGATAAGCTCCTTAAGAGTCCACTTCTCCTTTTGACAGTTATAACTGATTTTAAAATGATTGAATTGTGCCGGAAGAGAGATCAGAATCAAATGCACCAATAAGTCCTCAGGGAGATCTAATTTCAGTGTCTTTAATCTAGAGACAAGATTTGACATATCCATAATGTACTCCCTAATGTTCCCTTTGCCCTTTATACCTCATTGAGACTAAATTTATTAATAACATGCTTGTCTCAACCTTCTCATTTTTCTCAAAATATTTTTTTTCAAGAGCATAATCTGATATTTTCCTTCTCATAATCATGAGACTAAATTTCATTGAGACTAAATTTCAGTGTCTTTAACATGCTTGCCTCTAAAACAATCTGATATTTCCCTTCTCATAATCATGAGACTTAGACGGTTGGATTTTTCCCACTGCTCATATTTTCTCTTGTCATCAAGAGAACTATCATCTGTAAGAGCAGACTCGGTTATCCTAAGTGTCAAGTCTAGATCCATGCAACCAAGAACAATCATAATATTTTCTTTTCAAGCATTGAAATTCGTGCCAGTCAACACAGGGATAGAACTTAGAGTGGCAGTAATATTTGATAAATCAGAAATGTTAGCTGAACAGAGAATAAAACAAATCATTAATATATTCAGCTCAATAAATTAATTAAAGCAAAAGAAATAAATAATTAACAGGTCCCATTACAGGATACCAATCACAAAATTGACACTTCATCTTTGGATAAAAATGTCAACTTGTAAGCGGTACTCTCAACGCAGTAATCAAATATTGACAATCAGTCCTGTCAAACAAGAAGCCTTTCTTTGGACCGACTCTTGTCCACATGGAAAACCTTATGACCATCACATATTTATTATCGCAGGCACGTAAGGAATCCGGCAAAGTAATAACCTTCCTTTGGGCCGATCATTATCCGCATGAATTTCTAACATGCTAACATCTTTATGTTCTAAAACATGCTAATTCTACACAAGAGAGCTCGCTTTGGCGAGATGTTGTTTCAAACCAACATATTCCAAAATATTAGATATGATGTGCTATTATTTTATTTCTTGTTAAATTGATCAAACTATAATAAAGCGGTCAAAATTGTGTTGAACCAATGTTAATTGAGCTGAACCAAAGTTAAATTAGGTTGAACCTAATGCTAATTGAATTGAACCGGTTGAAATTATGCTAAACCAGATGCTAATTTTAGTGACCTGAATCGGTGCTGAAACAATAAAATTTGACCTAAACCAGTGCTGAACCGGATCTAATTGCACTGAACCGAACCTAATTTCAGTGAACCAGACCTAATTTGAGTGAACTAGACCCAAACTTGATAAGCCAAACCTCAATTGAACCAAACCAAATTAAATTCAAGTGAACCAGATGAACCAGATCTAATTAACCAGAACCGAATGAATTAAACCGGGTTCAATTGCATTTCGGGTTGGGTTCAAATGCAAACAGGTCAGGTTTTAACTTATAATTGGGTTGGGTTTTAACATATTGGGTCGGGTTTTAACTTAATGGATCCAGTTTTACTAATCTTAACCGGGATCTGACCCAATAACCAACCCTAACTTTATAAACCCTAATACCCAATTCAAACCCTAACTCCTCTATCTCTCTAACCCTTCTCCCCACGATGCAGCTGCCACCTCCCTCTCTCCCACGCCGAACCACCCACTTCCTCCACCCGCCGCCGAGAACTACTCCCACACCGGCCATCTTCAGACGCCGACCACCATGATGCGTCGGAGTCGGCTGGTGATGAGAGAGCTGAGGCGAAATGAGGAAAACCCAGAGGAGAGGGGGAGTCGGACGTCGCTGATCCCATCTTCACGCTCCCCTCACGCATTGACGCCGCTGCACCTTCCTGAGACGCCGGCGGCCTTTCTTATGCCGGCATGAGACGGCGACAGGAGGTCGAACCTCCATGGTGGGGGTGCGGAGACAAGCCGAGAGGCCTCTGCTCTTCTCTCTCATCCAGACAAGGCGGCAATCGGAGCAAGGAAGACACCTGAAGTCGTTTTCCCCTCCGCGATCACAGCCAACTGCACGAAGGAAGAAGAGTCGATTTGTCAACTTGATCCTGTTGCAACATCTCCGTCGCACGAAAGACTCGACCTCGACGGAAACTATGCAGCCGACTACCCTCAAGTGCGTGAGAAAATCGGCAAGGCTTCATCGACATCTATGTCACCTCTCCGTCCTCCCATCTGGTCGGAGCAAAGTAACACCTTGCTTGCTCCGACCACACCGACAAGAAGGAAGAATCCGATGTGAATCGTGCAGCGAGGTCGCCGTCGCGTCCGCCAAGGATGAGGCTACATCGACAATGGCGGATCCGGAGATGAAGGGACGGGGAAGATGAGAAGAGGGATGACCTTCGGCAGAAGAGATGCGTAAATGAGGATGCTTCATGAAGGCTGCCGCAACCTCCTCTTTTGTTTTTTTTTAAGTAGTGTATAATCTGAATAATCTTTTGATGTATCTACTGTTTGTTTGCATGGAATCACGAAGCAAAAACAGAATACTTTATATGATCATGAGCAATATTGATCAAAAATCATGCATGAGAAAATTGCAATTTTCTAACAGCATGTATACCATGATTCATATCATTAAAATAAGAACAAAAATTGAGATGTTAAGCATGCATCGGCATACGAATAGTAGATATAATCATGAAAATTTTGTTTCTCAATGACTCAACATGATTGGCTCTGATACCAATTGAAAGAATTTTCTAAATAAAAAATTATACCTTAAAAGCCAAGATCAAACATGCTAAATCATTAAGAATAATAAAATGCAGAAGCGTACCTGAATCCATTGCTTAGCTTAGGAGATGGGGGACGACCTTCCAAGTCTATGCACCGTTCACGAGTCGTCTCTGAATAATGGGGCTTCAGAAACTGGAACAAGTGCATGACACAAGGATCATAACCCCTCTATTTATTAATAAAACTTGAGATAATAGTAATTACTATTTTGCCCATCATAAAATTAATAATTACCCCAAATGATATCTGTACAATTAAATCCCATATAATATTGAGATGTCACGGGCCCATAAAAAAATATAATCAGATCACTTAAGATCTGGGCCGTTAATTTTAATAGTGATGGATGCACGTCTATTGATATGTGTTGGTCCATATCAGATTATTAAAATTAATCTAACAAGATGTGCAGTATTCTTATTAGCTATATTAAAACATGCTAAATCAAAAATCATATGTGAACTATGGAAAGAGATTTGATTACTCCAACCTTCAAGTTAAAGAGGCCACAATTGCTCAAATGTTTTAAGGCAAGAAGAGTCAAATGCATATGTTATTTTGAATCAGTATTTCTCTTTCCATTGCAAGTCTACTTTCTCTTTGCTTGTTTGGTGTAACCGAATCCAAATGATTTCAGGAATGCATTGATGAACTTTACCAAGAAGTTAAAGAGAGAAAGGGTTAAATCTGTTAACACAAGTACATCTCTAGATATCCAACTCTGAATTGCTTGTATATTTGATAATTAGTGTTAGAAATTTATCTCCCATTTTGAGCTCGGATGCGAGAATAAAAATAGGATAGTAGTGTGTGAGAGAGAAAAGTAGCATTTTCTTAAATAATCACTACAGTGAAGTTCCAAATAATCACCACAGTAGCATTTTCTTCAAACATGTGGAAGCAAGACTGAGATAATGGAGTTTAAAATGTTTATTCTTTACACACTATTCTTTTATTTCATTTGCACAATAGTGAATGAAGTGCGAATGTGCCAATTTAGGTGCTTATCTCGACCCAAGAATACATTGAGCAACTTCTATGATCAATTTGTAGTTTCTTATCTGATTGTAGTCCTTGTTTGGTTCTAATTACTCCATGTATTGCAAGGCTTGGAGAGGGAGGTTTTCCAAAGTTTACAATGTAACCATACATATTGAGTACATATGTTTGACTTGTGCTTCAGTTTTAGCCCGGTTGAGAGTATTTGTGTTTAGTTTCTTCGCTTTCTTGTATCTCAGTCTTGAGCTTGTGTAGTTGTGTGTATAGGGTATGTTGTTTCCTTTGAAGGAACTGGTGTTTAGTCTTATTATCAGAGTGTTCTTTTTAGTCATTTTTTATAGATGCAGACTATACCAATAATTTCATCACTTACCATGATAGAACCTAATTATCAACTCAAGCTACAGAACCAGCCTAACATCCATCCTTACTATTCAACAGCTCTCATCTGGGATTACAGGGCTTGATAGCTTGCTCTTATCTTCTGATCATATGGATGTTTGTTCAGTGATGTAGGTCATTAACCTGAATGCCTATGTTAGCTGTTATTGAGACCATTGAGCACATGGCTTAATGCCCTTTGATTGTATCTTATTTGGGGAGCGTATGTTGCCTATGCAGCCTACTTTAGCTTAATTATTGTCAAACTTTAGTTATTCATTACCGTGATTAATGTTTATCAAGTTAACTGGTTGACTATTTTGAATTGGAAATAGGAACGAAAAGGGTCCTAGAAGAGCACAACTTCTCCTGAAAAAAAGTATGTGCATAATTTGCAGGTAATGGGAAGGTCCTCACCAAATGACAAGCTTCTACTTGTGCAAGACATGTGGTTGCAGTTACTGGAGATGGCACTAATGATGCTACTGCATTACATGAGGTCTGACATATACATATATATACCTCGGGCCTTTGCCCGTATCTAGCCATGTTCGGCTACCGGGTCAATAATTCATGCTGACTCCTTTTTGTATATGTGCACCTATAATCTCTAAGTTTCCAAAAATATACAAGCAGTCATAGAAGTGTTATCGTCTTATATCTAAGTTTCCATAAATGTGCTATGAACATCTAGTGGCACCCTACATGTTAACTAGCCTTCTACACTGTCTTAGGTAAGAATTTCCATGAGTCAACCTTGGAATACCATCCAAGAACATTTAGGCCAGCATACATAATTTTAAAAAAAAAGCTCAAATATTACATCATTCATCATATATAACCATAATTTACACACCTAACAATTCTTATACTACCTTAGGAATATTAACACAATAAGGAGCAATTATCTAACATGACACGGTAGTAATAAATTTAAATAACATGTATGAATTATAAAACATGGTAACATTGTCAAAATTCAAGTTTAAGGATCAATTGCTAAGTATGGTTATAATATGACATTTCTACAATTCAAATCAATTAAGCTACTTGGTAAGTTTGATGTTCTTCCTAAGTATTGTCATATCCCTATGTGTGATCCCTAAGATCATGAAATTTCCATCTAAGGCAAGTCTCTCCTCCTCTCCCCAACCTTGGCCGAACCATGAGCAAGGGAAACCTTGCTCGGCCAAGGTCCTTGGGGTAGGAAAAGATGGAAGAGACTTTAGTTATACTTTGTCTCTTCAATTTCACCTACTTCCTAAATACCAAGGATCAACTTACCATTCCCCTCACCCTTGGCTGAACCATCTCCATGAATCTTAGGGTTCATTCGACTGCTTGAAGGGCTTTAAAGGGGACATGCTTCATATTACATGAGGAGTTCAAAGGACTACATCAAAATAGCGGTATAAGGGAATCAGAGAAAATTTCGGCAAGACCTTTCCCCTTTTCCCATGACTCGGCAGCCCCAAAAATACATAGATCGGCGATTAAAATAGCGAGATCCGACAAGAAATATCATAAAACAGTGAGTACATATCGTTGAAATCATGGATCGTTGGGAAAAATCGCGAGAACTCGACCTATCATCTAGGGTTCGGCCACCCGCCTCCCCTAAACTGTTAAAGCCTTAACCACTCACCTAGATCACCAAGAAATAAGGATCGGGTGATGACGACTTGAGAATTTTCGGTGACGACGCGAATTCCGAATCGATCCAAGCCCCAAGCCCCCTCCTTGCTCCTTCTCCTCTTTCTCCCTTGCGGCCTTGTGCGACTCAATGGTTGAGTCGCACGGCTACCATATGGGGGGCTTTTATCCCCTCAACCATCTTTCCAAAGATGGTTTCAAGGCTCACTTAAGTCATACTCAGAACTCAACTAAACCCAAACTCAACTCGGGTTGCGACCCAACCCATAACATGACTCAGGTTAACTTAATTTAAGGTATGATTTTATAAAAGGAAAGTTAATTATCCAAATAGACTTCATGATTCATTAGCCGAGTCATACCTTTTCACTCGAGGCGATCCCGAGGCTCGACTCGACTACCCCCGGGTCCGACGCGCTGCGCCAAAATAGATTTTTATATTAGGAAAAATTTTCCGGGTCTTACAACCTTCCCCCCTTAAGGGAAATTCGTCCTCGAATTTACTTGAATAACAAGGACTTACCGTCTCCTCGAACAACGAAGGGTAGCGCTCTCTCATGTCCTGCTCTACCTCCCATGTGGCCTCTTGCCCGTAATGGTGCTCCTATCTAACCTTTACCAAGGAAATTTCTTTGGACCTTAGCTTTCTGATTTGGCGGTCAAGAATCTCTACCGGCCTTTCCTTGAATGAGATGGCCAAATCTACCTCGATAGAAGAGGGCTCGATCACATGCGAATCATCTTTTACATACTTTCGCAACATGGATACATGGAAGACCGGGTGCACTCTGCTCAGGCTAAGAGGCAATGCCAGCTCATAGGCCACTTCGCCCCTCCGCTTGAGAACGGAAAAAGGCCCAATGTATCTAGGGCTCAGCTTCTCCTTCTTCCCAAACCAGACCACCCCTTTCATAGGAGAGACCTTCAGGAATACTAAGTCACCCTCTGTAAATTCCAATTCCCTGGACTTTCTGTCGGCATACATTTTCTGTCGACTTTGAGCCGTCAACAATCTTTCCTTAATGACCTTTACTTTTTCTACTGCCTTCTCAACCAGATCAAGGCCCACCATGAGTGATTCCCTTGCCTCAAACCAGCCCACTGGGGACCTGCACCATCACCCATACAAGGCCTCAAAAGGAGCCATGCCAATGCTACTGTGATAGCTATTGTTAATGGCGAATTCGACCAACGGTAGGTGCATCTCCCAGCCATCTGCCATGTCTAGGACACATGCTCTCAGCATGTCCTCCAAAGTTTGGATGGTCCTCTCTGACTGCCCGCCAGTCTGCGGATGGAAAGCTGTGCTGAAACGCACCTGAGTACCTAAGGCTTCCTGGAAGGACTGCCAAAACCGAGTTGTGAATTGGGTACCGCGGTCGGATATAATCATCACCGGGGTACCATGATAGGCCATAATCCTATCAAAAAATAGTCGGACATACTGCTCCGCAGAGAAGGTAGTCTTCACTGGTATGAAGTGCGCGGTCTTGGTTAACCCATCCACCATCACCCAAATGGAATCAAAACCGCCTTTTGACTTAGGCAATCTAGTCACTAGATCCATGGTGATTTTCTCCCACTTCCACTCGGGCACTTCGAGATTTTGCAGGAGCCCCGCAGGCTTAAGGTGTTCGGCCTTCACCTGTTGACAGACTAGACATTTGAAAACAAATTCTGCCACCTCTCTTTTCATGTGTTGCCACCAGTAATGCTGCCTTAAGTCCCGGTACATCTTGGTGGCACCCAGATGCATCGTGTAAGTGGAACGATGACACAGTTCCAGGACTTGCCTGCGCACCTCAGCCATGTCTGGTACTACTATCCAGTCTCTGAATCTCAGTACACCTTCTGAGTCCAATCTGAAATCGTTCTCTGCATCACCTCTTTGTACCAGGTCCTTGGTCAGTGCACAAAAGATATCTTCCCCCTGGGCGGCACGCAGCATGTCTACCAGTGTGGACTGTACCTGCAGGTGGGCCATAAGGGCACCTGAAGCTGACACTAATAAGGTTGCACCCCCATCTAGGCATAAAGCCAACTCTCGAGCTAGAGGCCTCCGCTTAGCTTCCAAATGGGCCAAACTGCACATGAATTTTCTACTAAGTGCATCTGCTACCATATTTGCTTTCCCCGGATGATACATAATGGTGCAATCATAGTCCTTTAGGAGCTCCAGCCACCTCCTATGCATGAAGTTCAGCTCCTTTTGGGTAAGCAAGTACTGGAGATTCTTATGATCTGTGTAGATTTCGCAAGTCTCCCCATACAAGTAGTGCCTTCAAAGCTTTAGTGCAAAGACCACTGCTGCTAATTCTAGGTCATGCGTCAGATAGTTCTTCTCATGAACTTTTAACTGGCGAGACGCATAAGCAATCATTCTGTCATACTGCATCAAGACGCAGCCCAGACCAACCCGAGAGGCATCACAGAAAACCACAAACCCTCCTGAGCCTGAAGGTACAGCCAACACGGGTGCAGATGTCAAACATGCATTGAGCTTTTGAAAGCTCGCCTCACATTTGTCATCCCAAACGAATCTAACCTTCTTCTGGGTCAACCGAGACAGAGGGGCTGTAATTCTGGAAAAATTCTCCATAAAATTTCTATAATAGCCGGCCAACCCAAGAAAACTGCGAACCTCGGTCACACTAGTCGGCCGCTTCCAATTGTGAAACACTTCAATCTTGGCAGCATCTACCCTTATTCCTTCCATGGACACTACATGGCCCAAGAACCCTACATTTTCCAACCAAAATTGAAACTTGGAAAATTTGGCAAACAAGCGGTGCTCTCTGAGGGTTTCCAGGACCATTCTCAGGTGCTTAGAGTGCTCTTCCTCACTCTTGGAGTAAACCAAAATGTCGTCAATGAGGATGATCACAAAGTTGTCCAGGTACTCCTTAAATACCCTGTTCATTAGGTCCATGAAGGCAGCAAGTGCATGGTTTAGGCCAAAGGACATCACTAGGAACTCATAGTGACCGTAGCGAGTCCTAAAGGCCGTCTTTGGCACATCGCAGTCCCAGATTCTCAATTGATGGTATCCAGACCTCAGATCTATCTTTGAAAACCATTGAGCCCCCTGCAGCTGGTCAAACAGATCGTCTGTCCTCGGCAGTGGGTAGCGATTCTTAATAGTCACCTTGTTTAGCTGCCTATAATCAATGCACATGCGCATCGACCCATCCTTCTTCTTCACGAAGAGAACCGATGCACCCCAGGGTGACACACTCGGTCGGATGAACCCCAGGTCTAGCATTTCCTGCACTTTAGCTCTCTGAGTTTGATCGGTGCCATCCTGTAAGGGGGAATAGAAATTGGTTTCACCCCGGGCTGCAGATCAATGCAAAAATCGACCTCCCTTCTGGGCGACAACCCTGACAATTCCTCAGGAAACAAATCAGGGAATTCACAGACCACGGGGATTCCAACATGCTTTGCTTCACCCCCTTCCTCCTCGACCACAGCTACAAAGGCCAGGAAAGATTGGTAGCCGCCCCTAAGCAATTTGCGAGCCTTTAGGGCTGAGATGACCCTATCGGCTTGCTACCTCCCTCCCCTTGGAAGATGAACTTCGGCAGCCTAGGCTTATTAAACATCACTGCTTTGGCTCTACAGTCCAACATTGCGAAATGCTCTGCCAGCCAGTCTATGCCAATGATGACATCAAGCTCAAGAGTGGGTAGGAGTGTCAAATTCGCACTAAACACATGGCCGCATATTAGCACTTCACACCCTTGATAAATTGAGGTTGCTAAGATTGCATCGCCTGTAGGCGTTGATACCATCAATGGCCCATCAAGCATAGAGGGTGCCATTGGCAGCTTTGCAGCAAATATGACAGACACAAATGAGTGTGTTGCACCCGGATCAAATAATACATATGCAGCAGACGAACATACTAAAATAGTACCTGTCACCAATGCTTTGGAAGCCTCTGCCCCATCACGGTTCATAGCATATACCTGCGCAGGTGGCCTCTCTGAATAACTGGTCTGCAGCCCCTTATTCTGAGCCTGCCCTCTCGGTGCTACTGACCCTACTGACATAGGTGCTTTACCCCTGGACTGCTCAGGCTTCTGACTAGTTCCCTCAAGGCAGTCCTTCTTGAAATGTCTGACTCGACCGCACTTGAGGCAAGCATTAGTCCGGTTAAGGCAGGACCCCTAATGCCTCCAACTGCAACTGCCACACTGCGGCGCCTCAAATCTCTGAGAATCACCTCCTGACACTGCTGGCCTCACTGACCCGGTCCCTGGGCCCCCATGGCACTGGTTGCCATTCTGCCCCCGGCTTTGCTGCTGCTCTGCTGTGGGCATTGCCCCCTCGGAGTGCCAAGGTTGACTACCAGAACCATGTGATCGGAACTTCTTCTTAGCTGGCCTGTCGTTTCTCTCGAACGGCACCAAAGCTTCTTTCCGTAGGACTTCATCCACTACCCGAGCCAGTGTAGATTCCATGGTGTAACGAATAAACCTGCCAATTTGTGGCCTCAATCCTGCCACGAACCTCTTGACCCTGGCGGTCTTAGTCACCACTAGGGTGGGATGGTACTTGGAGAGATGATTAAACTCCATCTCATACTCTGACAATGTCATGCCATAAGACCTGCGCAACATCTCAAGGTCCCGTGCCCGCTTATCACGAACACTCATTAATACATGACATGCTCATGAATGCCAAAATCACTCGGCCCATGCCGGCCCCACAGAAAACAATACATTCATACGACCCAACCCGGCCCGAACCTAGCAATCATACAAGTCGGTCGCTAGAATCTATCTAGTGAGCCTTCTACCCGGGCCCTCTCTGGTTGGGTATGGCCCACCCAACCAAATCCACTCGGGTCTAAAGATAGTGTGGCTCCCCTTGGGTCTAACGTCAGTGTGGCTCACTCACGCAGTATCAAGACCCAAAATTCACTCGTCGAGTCGGGACCAACTTGCCAAGTCGGTACGCTTCTCGGCTCGGCCATTGCTCATCCACGAGCACAACCACAATCAATATCCATGTGTAATACGCACAAGTACATAAAGAATATTTTCTACCGACAACCGGGGTACGCGTCTACACGCCCCAACTCGACCCTCTCTTGGGTCTAACCTCTTGGCTCTATGTTTCATCACCCAATTTACTGCCACAGCCGCTCAGTGCAGCATTGGGAGCCTCCATTACATTATCACAGAAAAGAAAAAGTTTCCTGTCACATAATAAATTTTTAACATAAGCTTTGAAAAGTTACTAACCGCATGGTGCGCTGAGTGCAGGAGTGGTCATCCAATCTCGTAGCATAACTATACCGTATGTCGGCACGCTAGCATATGCCTCATACGGTACCCAACACTGAGTCATAGACAAGACCTAACCTAGTTCTCTGATACCAACTTTGTCACACCCTGACTGAGGGTAGTATGACTGGCCAAGGCCCACATCCTACCCTGTAGCCTACTGTCTACACTGACATCAAGAAACCAAAACATATCGACTGAAAGAAACTTAACATACTTTATAAAAAGTTTGCAAGTCGCAATGTATAAGTTTTTCAAAACAAGAAGAAACATCAACGTCAAATCCGAATGGTCAAAAATCAAGTTTTACAATTCTTTTCAATTACATCTGTCAGTGCAGAAATAAAACCAACATAACTAGGACTAGTCTAAGACTCATGGACGCCGCTACGAGATATGGCACCGCCTCTGCCCTCCAGTTGCACCATGTCGACACCAAGCTACTGCTCATGCTCTGTAAAAAATAGAAATAAACTGCGAGTCCACTTGGGACTCAGTGAGTGGCTCAATTGAACCTCCACTTAAGCCTCAGTCATGCATATGTATATATTACAAGGCAATAAAGGAATATACAAGGAGGTAAGGTGTGTTTCAAATGCAACTACCGACCCTCAATGGATCTATGAGTATCCATTGTACATGATAACCTGCCACCTTGGCTTATTACGCCTCTGGCATAAGGCCCTTAGGCCTACTCAGCAATATATATCCCGGCTACAACCGTCCCTACCTTATCAGGTAGTATCATACTGGCCATCGGCCACATCATCTCAAGGTGCAAGCAAATAATCTCGGGCCACCGACTAGGATGGCCACTAGTCTCCGGATACCATCTGGGGTAAGGATAGCTAGTCCCACCCAACTGGGGTCTGGCACCTAGCGAGCCCGCTAGCGCATCTCTAGACCCAACTGGTCGAGCTAAGCATTGGTCATTTCCGACCTCCTCGCTCCTCGGCGGACCATCTCGAGGACATTACACATTCAATATCCTAGGGTTTCCTTATATACATATATATACCTCGGGCCTTTGCCCGTATCTAGCCATGTTCGGCTACCGGGTCAATAATTCATGCTGACCCCTTTTTGTATATGTGCACCTATAATCTCTAAGTTTCCAAAAATATACAAGCAGTCATAGAAGTGTTATCGTCTTATATCTAAGTTTCCATAAATGTGCTATGAACATCTAGTGGCACCCTACATGTTAACTAGCCTTCTACACTGTCTTAGGTGAGAATTTCCATGAACATCTAGGGCAGCATACATAATTTAAAGAAAAATGCTCAAATATTACATCATTCATCATATATAACCAAAATGCACACACCTAACAATTCTTATACTACCTGAGGAATATTAGCACAATAAGGAGCAACTATCGAACATGGCAAGGTAGTAATAAATTTAAATAACATGTATGAATTATAAAACATGGTAACATTGTCAACATCCAAGTTTAAGGATCAAATGCTAAGTATGGTTACAATCTGGCATTTCTACAATTCAAATCAATTAAGCTACTTGGTAACTTTGATGTTCTTCCTAAGTATTGTCATATCCCTATGTGTGATCCCTAAGATCATGAAATTTCCATCTAAGGCAAGTCTCTCCTCCTCTCCCCAACCTTGGCCGAACCATGAGCAAGGGAAACCTTGCTCGGTCAAGGTCCTTTGGGTAGGGAAAGATGGAAGAGACTTTAGCTATACTTTGTCTCTTCAATTCCACCTACTTCCTAAATACCAAGGATCAACTTACCGTTCCCCTCACCCTTGGCCGAACCATCTCCATGAATCTTAGGGTTCATTCGGCCACTTCAAGGTCTTTAAAGGGGACATGCTTCATATTACGTGATGAGTTCAAAGGACTACATCAATACAACGGTATAAGGGCATCTAAGGGCCTTCTCGCCGTCAAGGGAATCGGGGAAAATTTCGGCATGACCTTTCCCCTTTTCCCATGACTCGGCAGCCCCAAAAATATGTAGATCGGCGATTAAAACAGCGAGATCCGACAAGAAATATCATAAAATAGTGAGTACATATCGTTGAAATCATGGATCGTCGGGAAAAATCATGAGAACTCGACCTATCATCTAGGGTTCGGCCACCCGCCTCCCCCAAACTGTTAAAGCCTTAACTACTCACCTAGATTGCCAAGAAATAAGGATAGGGTGACGACGACTTGAGAATTTCCGGCGACGACGCGAATTCCGAATCGATCCAAGCCCCAAGCCCCCTCCTTGCTCCTTCTCCTCTTTCTCCCTTGCGGCCTTGTGTGACTTAATGGTTGAGTCGCATGACTGCCATATGGGGGGGTTTTATCCCCTCAACCATCTTTCCAAAGATGGTTTCAAGGCTCACTTAAGTCATACTCGGAACTCGACTAAACCCGAACTCGACTCGGGTTGCGACCCAACCCATAACATGACTCGAGTTAACTTAATTTAAGATATGATTTTATAAAAGGAAAGTTAATTATCCAAATACACTTCATGATTCATTAGCCGAGTCATACCTTTTCACTCGAGGCGATCCTGAGGCTCGACTCGACTATCCCCGGGTCCGACGCGTTGCGCCAAAATAGATTTTTATATTTGTAAACTTTTTTCCGAGTCTTACAGCTCCGAGCCCTTCAAATGCAAGTAGTCTTTTGGAACATTCGGAGTCTGAACAGTTGTGCTAAACAAATGGCCATCAGAAGTAAGATCTCTAAACATAAACTTCAATGTTTTTTTCCTTTTGGAGACTAGAGTTAAATTGGAAAATCTGCTCGTCTTTTTTTGAATATTGTGGAAGGATGGAATTATCATGTCAATGTTTGTCCTAACCATCATGGCAGAATATGACGTACTTGGAATCCTGCTATTATGGATATTGTTATTGTTGTTTCTACATATCTAGTGGTTTCAGGTAGTATTAAATATATTCAGCAAGGTACAACATTTTCTTTCTCAGTGGTTTACGATCTTTATTCTAATGAAAATAGATACCATATTTGGGTTGCTTTTACTGATTTTGCAACCCACGTTGAGGGGCCTTGGGTTGTCTTCAGTGATTTCAATATGGTCTTCTCACCTTCTGAAAAATACGGGGGTAGTAATGCCAATGGATCCCATATTGAGGTTATTACTGATCAGCTTGATAGCTTAGGCCTATTTGATATGAAGGGTAAAGGTAATATTTTTACTTGGTCAAATTCTTCTACTGGCAGCAATAGAGTTTGTTAAAAACTTGACAAGGTTCTATGTAATCAGAATTGGGTTCATGTCTTTCCAAATTCAAAAGCCACTTTCCACAATGATGATGTTTCTGATCATACTTTTGTCACAATTAAGGTGTGCAATTTACCTTGGCGGCATCAGAATTCCCATTTCTTTAATTTTTGGCCTCGGGAGATTGGTTTCCATGATTATGTTGAGACAGCTTGTAACCCACATGTCACAAGCATATTTGGCAACAGAACTACGAGAATGTTTGTCCTTATCCAAAAGCTAAAAAGAACCCAAAAGACACTACAATTATGGTCTAGAGACTTGATGAAGGCACAAAAGAGTTAGATATATTCACCGTAATCTAAGCTTCAAATTAAACTTTTAAGGCTCTATGCTAATGAGGAGGCATCTCTTAGACAAAAATGAAGGGATAGTTTGGTTACACCTTGAGGACTCAAATTCAAAGTTTTTCCATAGTTCCTTGAAGTTCAAATATAATAGAAATGCCTTACTTTCTATTAATGATGCAGATGGGAATATTCTTGAAGTCCAAGCTCTATAATAGGAAGCCATCAACTACTTTACTAGGTAGTTTGGTCATGAGATTCCTCATATGAATTTTTCAAAATTCAAGTCTCAAATCACATCTCTCAACAAAGCATATCCCTGTTGTCAGATGCGATTCCCCCCAAGAGATTGAAAAGGTAATCATGTCATCAAATTCTGATAAGGCCCCTGTCGTTGATGGATTAAATACTGAATTTTTTTTAAATCTTCTTGGCCCATTATTAAGGATGATGTTATTGCTGCCATACTTGAGTTTTTTAGGACTCGTAATCTTCTTAATGAAGCTAACATTACCTCCATTACTCTCATTCCTAAGAAGGAAAACACCACCTCATTTGTTGATTACCGTCCTCTCTCTATTTGCAAGATGATCTACAGATTTATTTCTAAAATTATTGCGAATAGACTCAAGGTCATTTTACTTGATTTGATTAGCTTAACACAGCATGCTTTTATGTGTGGTGGGCTTATACATGAGAATATTGCTCTTTGCCATAATCTTATGCACAACTATCATCTTAACTCTAGGCAAGCACGTATGGCTATTAAAGTTGATCTTCATAAAGCTTTTGATTCCATTTGATGAGACTTTCTGCTTCAGTTACTTCATTTGCATGGTTTTCCCATTATGATGATTAGTTGGATCAGAGCTTGCATTTTTAATCCCTCTTTTACTATCAATATTAATGGCTCTTTTGTGGAATTCTTTCGGAGCTCTAGAGGCCTAAGGCAAGGCTGCCCCATGGGAAAACCATCCCGCTATAAGTTTGGTCCAATCACCTGAGCCTCACTAGCCTCAAACTGGCCCACCGGGGATCTACATCTACGCCCATACAGGCTACAAATAGTGTCATCCCAATGTTACTCTGGTAGATGTTATTATGGGCAACTCTACAAAAGGCAGGTATTTCTCCCAACTATCCTTTAAGTCCATGACACAAGCTCACAACATATTCTCTAGAGTCTAAATGGTCCTCTTCGACTGCCCATTGGTCTATAGAAGGAAAGTGGTATTGAACCTCACTTGAGTGCCTATATGGACTCATTACAATTCCTTGACCTAAACAGACCGATGACCTAAATCCATGGAGATTTTTTCCCATTTCTACCTTGATACCTCCAAACTCTATAGCAACCCTTACAGGTCCTACATTCGGTCACCCTAAACTCCGAGCGAGGAAATTAGGAAAAATTTCGACATGATCTTCCCCCTTTTTCCTTGACACGACCATCCCCTTAAAGCGAGAAATCTACACGTTTTCAAACATGAAATCACAGTATGTGCAACGATTTAAAAATCTAACATGGGGAAATAACCCGATCGGCAAAACTCACGGAGAAAACCTCGATTTTAAAATCTATGGGGCCGGCCACCCGCCTCCCCTTAACATCTACTCTAACCACTCACCTTGAATTGGATTGAGAAGAAATCTTGATGAAATAAGATTCCGATCTCCTCGAGCGTCGTCGCGAACTCGGCGTCGACAAGATCTCCTCCTCTCTCCCTTTCTCCCTCTTGATGGGCTGCGTGTGGCTCTCTCTTTGAGTCGCACAGGTGGCTTGGGTGAGGGGTTTTATTCCCCTCATCCAATGACCCATTTGCCCCTCACTTGACTTGACTTCTTCTCGGTTCGATCCGAGTCCGATTCGAACTCCGATCCTATCCGCACTCATGAGTCGAACTCGACTTTAATAAGACATCATAAGTAAGAAAGGAAATAACCATTGAACTAATTTAACTTCATATTTCCATGGATCGGGTTATACCTTCTACTCGAGGCAATTTCCGCGGCTCGACCCGGCTAACCTCCGATCCGGTGCGCTGCACCAAAAAAAGAGATTTTTATATTAGGAAATTTTATTTCGGGTCTTACAGATTGGCCATGCATGATGTACATGTTGTGGTTTGTAAATTATATCTTGCATCCTTCCATCTACTTTTGAATTTTAATTCTGTGTCATGGAACATTATTCTCAATTTTGAACATAAACTGTAATATCTTCTATAATTTGTCTCTTAACACGTTACTTTTGACCTTTTGGACATAAACTACATATCCTATATAATTCTTATTTTTACAAACTACACTCACATATGCTATTAATTCTACGGTTTTGTTCTCTTTGGTTTGTTTGTCTCTTCCTCATTTTATTTTTCTTTTCTTCTTTAAACATTTCACGTCGAATGAAAAGGCCTTTAGAATTATTTTTTAGTTCTCTATAGATTCAAAAATAAATTGGGGCACTTAAAGAAGCTTTGATTGAAAAGGTTAGACAATATTTTTGGGTCAATATTCCAAACACAACTGGTAATGTAAAATTATGGCCTATAATGCCTAAATTATGACTCAATCCTCAGGTTTTATATGTTTGTTGATTGTTCTTATTGACTTTTTGCATTAATTATTAGTAACATATATGTTTCTCACCTCTTTGTATTTTGATTTTTGTTCATTTTGAATAGATTTATTCTTTGGTAAAACATCTAAGAAGATTATTGAGTTGATTTGATTGCCTAATAATCTATAGTCCTTTTATCCAGTTAAGTAATAGGTCAAAATGTATTGGTTCATGATAAATTTTGATATGCATAAGTCCGCTTTCTTGTTATGCCATATCAACAACCACTGGTTTCCAAGTTAATCTTCCAGATGTCTGCTAGGATACAATCTTGGTTGTTGCATGTGGAGTTGCTTTAAACATTATTATAGAATGTGATTTTAGTTTTCTCTTTCCCATCTCCATCAACTGTTTTGTTTGGTACATGATGTTACGTCATTTTGTATTTGGCACAACATTCATCGTAGCAAATATTATGATTTAGTGGAGTTTCATATTCTAAAGAAAGGACGTGAGGTCTCCCTGACAAGATGTTGTCTTCGTACTGCCTCTTAAGGCTCTAGTCAGTCCTTCGTTTTTTGCCGATAGAATAGTTGGTTGGATCGCTAGATAAGGTAATCTGCTATATTCTACCCATCACAAAAGCAATTATTTAATGCCTTTATTTCTATCATTTCTTGCTGATAGAATAGTTGGTTGGATCGCTAGATAAGGTAATCTGCTATATTTTACCCATCACAAAAGCAATTATTTAGCGCCTTTATTTCTATCATGTATTTCTTGAAATAGATTGGGGAAGGAGTTTTTGTGTTTTTGGACGTGCGGATGGGTATCTCTGGAAGTGGTTCGATGTTTGGAGTGGTTTTGACCGGGCTGGTAAGGAGTTTGACCTGACTGGACATAAGTTTGTCCATATCCGAAATTATTTCACCCGATTTTGTCCAATTTGGGATATTGTTTGGGCGATTGGGACTTCTTTTTGCTGGATAGGGAAATCTCCCAAGGTGTGTGCGGCGACTGCAGGAGACGGCGGTGCCTCCTTCCGGCACTTTCCCGGTTCTTGGTGTCTTCTTATCGGTGCTCCTTGGCCTTTTCTTCTTCTCCCAGGCGGTGGCTTTCCTCCTGCGTCCTTGGAGGCGCTGCTCCGTGTCCGTGTTAGATCGGGCACCGATCTAGGGTTCTCTATTGAGATAGGGCACCGGCGGGGTGGCTCTTCTTCCTCGGCGACTGCCTGCCTTCTCTCGGTTTGTTGAGTACTCTTGGAGGTCCCTAGAACTTTTGTTCTCCTTCCCCGGTGGTGTGTTTTTTTGCAGCAATTTTTTGGTGTCGTCGGCGGTATATTTTCCTTTAGATCAGTGCTTTCCCCTCGCTCGTCCGCGGCTTCCTTGGCGATTCGCGGATTCTAGGGAACCTCCGGCGGTGTCTTTGCTAAGTGGCCTGGAATTCTTTGACCGACGGCTTTCCTGTTTGGGTTTTTTTGTAGCCGGCGGCTCATACTTGGTGTCCGGCGGCTCATACTTGGTGACCTGCAGCTCCATGGGTGCTCTTGACCTTTCATCCCCCGGCATTAGGCCGATGTCTTGGTTGGAAGTATTCCTGGGTGAACAGCGACCTGTTTGTCAGAGTTCTTGTATGGATCAGAAAGGTTGCATGATTGGAGATCGAGTGGGAAGAGCTGCTGGGGTTTCCTCCACCTCAATTCTCCCCACCGTTGACGACTTTCCACCTCTAATGTCTCCTTCTGCCAAAGCTCTTCCACCGATGAAAGCGGTGTCTTCTCCGAGGGAGGTGGAGTTTGATGAGTTGTCCTCTCATTTGGCTTCTATAAATTGTTTGCTCCCAAAAGGAGAGGATCTATCCCGAGTTTTGGTGGATTTATTGATTAGAGAAGGATTACATGTTACCTCTTCAAATTGTGAACAAGTTTTTGAGACTACATCCCCACTTCTTGGTCTTTTTTGTTCCGCATCTTTGTTCAGCACCAATGATGTTGATTACTCTCTATCTTTTGAGGCTCCAGGAGAGGTTGATTGGAAGTTTGTAATTAACTTATATGAGGAGGGTATGTGACCGTGAAAATTCTCACTTGTTGGACACTTTATTGGGACCCGACCTTCTTTTCATGTTGTTCAAGACAAAACTATGGCCATGTGGAAACCACAAAGTGCGCTTGAGGTGTTTTCCCACGACTCGGGATTTTTTGCTTTTCGATTTGCATCTGAAGAAGATATGTTAATTGCCTTAGGGGGGGGGGGCGTGGTTCATATAGAATAGACTATTGGAGTGGTGTTGCGATGCTGGGACAAGAACCTTAGATTGGAAAAGATGAATTTTAGTGAGGTCCCAATCTGGGTAAATGATTATAACCTTCATTTGCACCTATGCACACCTATGGCGCTAGGAAAGATAATGAGCAAAATTGGACGTCTGTTGTATATGGATAAGGCTACTGCATCTAGATCTCGATTGGGCTATGCGCGCATTTGTGTTGAGGTACAAGCTACTTATGAACTTCCTGATTCAATTAATTTTAGCATAAATGGTGTGGAGGACATTACAATCAAGCTGGATTATGCATGGAAACCCGTGTGGTGTGATAATTGCAGGATCTTTGGGCATACCCTCGCGCACTGCCCCAAGAAGGAGGTTCAAACCGAGACTCAGAAATGGGTGCTAAATCAGCCCTCTCATCATGTCGGTGATGACAACACTAAAAAAATTAATGGTACCTTCTTGCAAGAAGGTAGCAAAGAGGAAATGAAAAGAGATCATGTGGTGGAGTCTAACACCACCCCTATTCGGGAAAGGAGAAAGACATCCCTATTTCAAATAGCTTTGATAATCTAACTAGTGATGATGATGACCCTGATTTTGAGCTTGAGGAAGCATTTACTTCCGTTATTGGGAGCATCGAGATGCATACATAGAAAAGAACAAAAAGAAGAAGAAGAAAGGTAAGATGCAAGTGGAGTAATAACACAGGTAGTGGATTTGTTCTTTGAGTTGTGGGTTCTCTTAATTTATTTACTTGACCCGAGTTGTGGGTGCATTTGTTTGTTTGAGTTATATTGTTGACCCAAGTTGTGGGTGCAACATGTGTAGTCTGGTTGTGGTCTGTCTTTCTTTTCTTTTTTCCTTGTGTATTGCATTGAGTTGAGTCGGAACCTATATTGTTGAATATGTTATATCAATAAATTTTTCTTTTGCCTTGTTGCAAAAAAAAATTGTTTAGTGTCTTTCAATTCTTAGTAGAAAAATATTGTGTTTAAAAAACTTTACCATATTAAATGGATGTTTCTTTTTTTGTACTGTGGTTAGGTCCGTTAACAATAAAATTGAATTAATCACCCCCTCTCGTAATAGCTTAACCATTTAAAAACTTGATCAACTCAATCAAATTTAACATGATTTGAGAACAAGAGGTCTTGAATTTGAATATTTCACATGTCATATGTAAAAATATATACTACCAGTTCATTTCTCTCTCTCTTAGTAGGAAAATACTGTGTTTAGTAGGAAAAGACTAAGGCTTCCACTGCCCTGCAACAAGTTTCAGTGGAACACCAATCCTCCACAGGCTATAAAGATATCATCTTAGCCCTAGTACTAAAAACTCATGAGTCTCTAGAAGAACCTTCAATTCCAGGGACAGTCAAACATTTATTAAAGCAATTTTTAGATCTTCATCCGAAAGTGGTCAACATATGGGCAAACAGAAGTGGTCAACAGGACTTTGGGAAGCATATTGAGAAGCTTGGCCATGAATAGTCCTAAAAAGTGGGATTTAGTATTGCCACAAGCAGAATTTGCGTACAATTGTATGCTTAATAGGACTACTAGAAAGTCTCCTTTTGCTAGTCTGTACTAAAGTTCATAATCATACATTGGACTTGATGACTGTTAAACAGGGAACAAGTGTAGCAGCTACCAACTTTGCAACCAATTATTCAGAGCAGCACCACAAAATTAAAGCCACCATTGAAGCTGCTAATAACAAATACAAGGCAGTTGCTGAGAGACACAGAAAGTTTCAAACTTAGCAGTTGGATGATTTGGTGATGGTACATCTCAAAAAAGAACGATTTCCTACATGAACATATAGTAAACTGCAACCCAAAAAGATAGGACTTTCCAAATAGCTAAAGTTTTGGGTGACAATGCTTATCTGGTGGAGCTTCCTGATGAGTTTAAAATATCACCAATCTTCAACGTTGCTGACCTTTTCCCCTACATTCCACCTGATTCAGCTCCAATTTCTTGTTCAAAACTCGAGGACGAGTTTCCTGATGGTGGGAAGGATTGATGTATGCTGGTGTTACATAGTTTAATAAATAGCTGTTACTTAAGTGAGTTGTAACTAGTTTCATCACTATGAACACTACTTAGTTGAATAATGTAATTAGTTGTCTTGTAAGCTAAATAATGAGATGACACGTGGACGTTTGAATGGCCACAATTAGCTAGCTATGAGTCGCGGGATGAGTATAAGAGCCGCGACTGAGTTTGAATTGGGGATCATTGATTCCTTGTCATTTTTGCTTCTAGTTTTGTAAACTGTATACAGATTCAATTTCAACGCAATTCCTTTGGCATTGATGTTAGGAAAGCTAACCTGAATCATCCTGAGTTTTAATCCTCAATTGGATTGGTTTGTGAGCTGCATCAGTTACTCATGTAATTTATGAATATATGTCTTTGCATAGGTACAAATATATACTTGATTAGCTTGGGAAACTTTCGGAGCTCATGTACCATAGATCTTTATATGCATCGCAGGTACTGTCTCTTGTACTCTTATTTATTAATTTTTGAATTATTGTTGTCACACCCCAACTGAGGGTAGTGTGACCGGCCAGGGCCTACATTCTACCCTGAAGCTTACTATCTACACTAACATATAAGAAACCAGAAGATATCGATAAAAAAAAACCTCAACACAAGCTTTATTTAAAGTTTTTCAAAGTTCACAATATATGTTTTCAAACCAAAGAGAAAACCATCATCGGAACAAACTGATCATCTCAAATATCAAAGTTTTACAAACTTTTTCAAACACAACTGTCAGTGCAGAAAAGGAAACAACTACTAAGACACTGGACTATGATCCAAGGACGCCGCTACGAGATATGACACCACCACCCGCCCTCCAGCTGCACCATGCCGACAGGTCATAATTATTACTCATTCTCTGCAAAAAAAAATAAGGAAACAAACTATGAGTCCACTTGGAACTCAGTGAGCGGTTCTTGCGAACTTCCACATAACCCTCAGTTATTCAGGCATAACATATAATGCAACATAATATATATTCAGGGAGGTAAGTTACTTTCTAGTGTGACTACTGACCCTATGGGTCATTCTGTATAAACCATATATATGAAAACTTGACATCTTAGCCTATCAAGTCTTCGGCATCCGGCCTTTGGGCCTACTAATGGTATTAGAATCCCGGCTACAACCAGCCCTACCATACAAGGTAGAATCACACTGGCCGACCGGCCACATCATAACAAGATGTAAACAAGAAATCCCGGGCCATCGACTAGGGTGGTCCACTAGTCTCCGGGCACCATCTGGGGTAGGGATAGCTAGTCCCACCCAATTGGGGTCTGACTCCTAGCGGACCCGCTAGTGCATCTCAAGACCCAAACACTGGCCGAGCTAAGCATTGGTCATTTTCGACCTCCACGCTTCTCGGCGGACCATCTCAAGCACATCACACAATCAAATGTCCTAGGGTTTCCTTATATACACTTCGGGCCCTTGCCCGTATCCAGCCCTAATTCGAACTACAGGGTCAACAAATTAATGCTGCCCTTCTAAAATTGTGCACGCCTAATAGTTATAGGTTTCCAAAAATATTTACTAGGTGTCCTAAAAAGTTGTGTCATCTCCTAACTAAGTTTCCATATATACTAAGCATCTTGCAACGTCCTACATGTTATCTAGCGTTATACGTTACCTTGGGTGAGGAATTCTATGTACTGACCTTGGAATTCCACCCATGAACATTTTAGGACAGCTTATATAATTTAAAGAAAAATAAAAATAACTTACAACAACTACTATATATACCTACCTACCTACGAGATTCATCAATAATCATTTATACACCGCATTTAGGATTTATTTCAATAAGAAGCAACTTATAAAGCATGGTAAGATAACCATAAATTCACAACGCACGAAATACTAAGCATGGTAACATATTTCATCATTTCAAAAATTAAAGATGAATGAGCTAAGGATGGTCACTAAGCAATCATTCCTACAATTACATAAATTAATAAATTTACTTGCCATGGTTAGAGTTCTTCCTAAGTATCATCATGTCTTTATAGTTTTAGCAAGAACATTACCATAATTGAGATAATTATAGATCTATAGTTGCGACAATCTCTAAGACGAACATCAATCATATGATACAAGTTCAACTTATCTATAAGCATGTGATCGCGAATCAAAACAACACAACCTGAAACCAAGAATGTTAAATTCGAGCAGTCCACTTTTTCTCACCCTTGCCCTTGCTCGGCCGACTCAAGCAGGGTGACCCCCCGTTCGGTCGAGTCCTCAAGGATGAACGAGCATGGTTGCGACAATGACACGAGTGATAAATCCATAGATCTAACATATACGAACATAAAGTGATCTACGAGTTTCGAGACGAGCGAGGAAATTGGGAAAAATTTCGGCATGACCTTTCCCCTTTTTCCTCTACTCGACCAGCCCTGAAGAACGTGAAATAAACACGTTTAAAACACAAGATCATAGGAATACACAACGATTAAAGTTCTAATACGAAGAAATGCATCGATCGGCAAGAACTCGCGAGAGAAAACTCGATTTCAAATATTATAGGGCCGGCCACCTACTCATATGACTTAACCTCTACTCGATTCGATCCGAGTCCGATTCGGGCTCCGATTCAATCCGCACTCAAGAGTCGAACTCAACTTTAATAAACATCTTATGCATAAAAGGAAATAACCATTGGGCTAATTTAAACTTCATATTCTCATGAGTCGAGTTATATCTTCTACTCGAGGCGATTCTACAGCTCGACTCGACTAACCCCCGATCAGGTGCGTTGCACCAAAATAGATTTTTATATTAGGAAATTTTCGGGTCTTACAACTTTCCTCTTTAAGGGAAATTCGTCCTCAAATTTTGAAGATTCATACGGACTTACCAGATCTTCGAACAGGGAAGGGTAACGTTCCCTCACGACTTGCTCTACTTCCCAGGTAGCTTCCTATCCGGAGTGAATTTTTTAGAGGGGAGAGTTCCAATTTGATTTTCTAGGGTTTAAGAGACCCAAAAAATGAATTTTTTCAATTGGAACCCTAAATCAAGCATAAGGCTTTGATACCATGAAGAATTTGAAGAAGAAAATATTTTTATTCTTCTCTATCATGTTTACAATCAGTATACAAGACCCAATTTATAAACAAGAAATAAAGCCTATCTAGGAAAGTTTACGAGTAAGGTAGTAAATAAATTACAATAAGTCACAATCAAATCATAATAAAATCACAATAAATTAGGGCCTAAAAATCAGCATAATTGATTTCATTAGTCAACACTAGCTTGATAAAAGAAGCGAGCTATATATTGAATTGTCCTAGCTCTTACTTCTTTATCACAAGCATCATTGATATATGTCTGTCTTAACTTTCCTTCTTGCATATTTTTCTTTAGATCTTGATACAAAATCAAATCCATTAGCCCCTTCTTCGTTAATGACTTATTACTGATCATAGGCTCTTTTCCTTTTCTGGAAATTCTTTTGGCTTGTTGAGTGAACTCTTCCTCTTCATCTTGATCATCTCCGATAGGTGCATCGTCAAGATCAGAAATACGTCCATAAGATTCATCCCTTTGAATTTTTTTCCATGTCATGTACTCCTCCAATTCTAGCTTCACTTCAGGAGGACATTTTTTGCATGCTGCTGCATTTTTAAAATTGCCAACTTGATGTTATTTTGCTCGATAAATCCCGCCTTTCGTAGTTTTCTCGCAAAACATACATGTTACAGAATTAGCGTCCTTAGGGTCCTTCAAATAGTTGTACTGCCAACCAGGATCCTTCTTGTTATTTCTTGAAGCTTGAGATTCAACATTAGGTGCTGAACTATCCATTAGTCTACAAAAAAGGATGAACAATGTTTTTGATTCCAAATTTTGATACTTTGATTCTAGAACAAAACTTGTTATGTTCCTTGTGGAATCAAATAAAGAGCTCTATGCCTCTCTGATCCTTATGGAATCATCAATTTGTTTGATTCCATAACAAGTTCTAGAATTTGATTCCAGAACTTGTTCTGGAATCAAACAATTGTTTGATTCCAAAACATCTTGGTTTGATTCCAGAACAAGTTCTGGAAGTTTGTTCTGGAATCAAACAAGGAACTTGTTCAAACAAAGCCTTGTTTGATTCCAGAAGGACCAGAACAGAAGAACATGAGCAGGATAAAGGAGAAAAGAGCAGGGCATGAGCAGGGCAGGATAAAGGAGAATTTCAGGTGGAATTACTTGGATTTTTGTCGAAAAAAATCTGGTGAGTGCCCGAGGAATTAGTCCCGTGAGAGGGAGAGGCTGAGGGTTAAAAATTTTAACTGGGCAATTCTTTTAGGTTCTTTTTAAACAAGCAATATAGTATAACTTTAATTAAATATAGGTTAGTTAAAAAAAAACAAAAAAGTAACCCTTGCCCAATGGTGGGACCTTTTTTTGTCCCACCAACAGGCCAAGGTTCAAACCCGCCTCAGGTGGTCTTGAGGCGCCGAGGGCTCGCCACGCCTAGGCGAGCGCCTCGGCGCCTTTTAATAACACTGGCGCTAACCGATATGGAACCTGAAAGTTTTTGCAATGAAACATTAGTTCAATGTTTGTTATCCTCAAAACCGAGATTAAGACCAAAGTAGAAAACCTTAGGCCAACAATCACCTTTTCAACCAAAGATACAACAGTCTAACATATGAGAAAATCTAGGGAAGATTCTACAAGTTCTCAGGTGTTTAAATTCAAAAGAAAATAACAATCCTAGGAAGATTCTGCAGATTCTAAGGAGTTTAAACTCAAAAGAAAAAAACAAAGTAGATCAGAAACGAAGCCGATCGAAAAAAATAAAAACAAAATCTTACCTTTCGAGGAAGAAGGAAGCAGATCTGTTAGTGAAGAAGGTATATATAAGCTCCAGATCCAGTTATGGACCTAACAACTAGTTTTTATTGTCATATAAACAGTTATAATGTAGTAAGATAATTACTGATAAATGTAGCTCAACCCTCAAACACAGGAACTCAAGGTTGATCAACGTGTTGTTGAGGGGTAACTGTGTATGTGTTGTTGAGATGTCTCATGAGGTGGTCAAGGCGCGCGCCTTGACAACGTCAAGAGACATCAGCGCGGAATTCTATGCCCTAATTGCAGCGCCCAAAGTTAACGCCTTTGAGAAACAGTAGGAAGAAGAAGGTTTCTGTGCCCAAATCTCATGGAAGAAAGAGAGATATTTGAAGAAGACGAAGAACAACAACAAAAAGAAGTGAAAACATGGGGGAAGGAGAAATACCTATGCTCGCCTCCTACAGCCCGGAAGAATAAGAGCTCGCCACCTCCTCTCGCTTTTCTTCTTATTTTCGCAATTTTCTCTTGTGAGCTCCTGCTGCTTCTTAGAATAATACAAAAATACAACTAGAGATGAGCAGGAAAGCAAAAGGAGGAGGGCAAGAGAATGCATCTACTCGATCGGGAGAAGAGCAGTACGAGCGAGAGAGGGAACTAGAATCGGGAGGGAGATGAGCGGGAAGGGGAAGAGCGAAGTCAGGGAATAGGGAAACAGAAAGAAGAAAATAATGTTAATGACCGACGCCCTTCCTTGGCACCGGTTATTAATCTAATTATATATGTTTAATTAGATTAATAACTGCGCCACTAAAGGGCGCCGGTTATATACCACCTTTAAACATTACTTTTGCTGCAATGGGATGATCTCAACTCTCCCAAAAGCTATTAGGAAAGACACCGATCTATGCATATATTCTTAACACTAACATTCACTGACCAATCATTACCACTAACAATCATTATCATGACAAATAACATGCTTGCTAAAAAAAACAACATATAGTAACGTAATTGTGCAAATTGAAAGTAAGAAAATAAAACATAAATTATTCACCTATTACCAAATAGTTTACATATATAAATGAATTTCATTATAGGTACACTTGATTCAATGTTGCATGGGTAGAGTCTCGCAATATCCAAATTTCCTTTTCCTTCTATGGTTTGGTGTTGAGGAAAACATCAAAGCAAGTTTTTGAATTTAATTAATACAGGAGAGTAATTACTAAAGTAGATTTTAAGCCACATGTCAAATTAATTCATACAAGATATCAACCAATAACTAAGTGATTTTTTTTGTTTGCCCTAATTTTATTGCTTATATAAATAAGCTATGATATCTAAAGGCATTTCTATATATATATACTACAACATCTGTATGTGATGTAAAGTCAAAATGCATAAATTGATAACAGCACAAGAATATAACTAACAAAAATGCAAATTCAATAATCTAGCCAAATTATAAAAAAATTCCATGTACATGTTGCATCTACTTCCTTAACTTCAGCATCATGTGCACAATTATCACGCAACCCTGAAGTATTAATAGCAACGATGAGTTTGGGAAAGAAAAGAAAAAAAAAATACTAATTCTCTTTGAATCTAAAGCGAAAAAAAATGAACTATTTAGCAAATGGCAGCAAATAAACCATCCATTTTAAATTTGAAAGTAGGAATAAATGATGATTGAAATTTGCTCATTAGTTGCAGAATTTGCAAAAGGCTCCGAGTAACAAAGAAACTAAGAAATTTGTACCATTAAGTAAAAAATTGACAACTTCAAAAGATGATGTTGGTTCTCTTTGAGTGAACAACAATTTTTTACATAAATAAGTTTAAAGAAAGAACTAACACCTTCAAAATATAATGTTTGGAACAAATATTGCAATAGTAAACAATAAAGGGCTACTCAAGTTTATTTTTTCCCCTCGTGGCCATATATTCCCTACCATTAGACTCATTCCTAGTTTGAGGAGTATTAGGCATATGATTTGGGAGCTTCATTAGTTTAAGATAAACACTTAACTTATTAGAAAGAGCCGCAACAAATTTTTTTGAACAGGATTTTCGGCATAAATAATATTATTATCATCCTTAGTATTAAAAGTAGATGCATTTATTCTATCATATTTATTCATAACATGGCAAATACATCCACATTTAAAGCAGAAGATAGGTAAATGTTCATACCTTGCGGCTTTAAAGATTCTGGTACCAAGTTTTACTGATCCTTAAAGAAAAGTCATTAGAAAAACTAGTCATACAGTCCATCAAAAATAATCACTTAAGTATTAGTTAAAAGTCCACTTCTACAAAAAAATTTACTGACTCGGGTGAATACGTATTGCACAAATAATGTATATAATCACATTCTTAAGTCTTAACTAAGGTTAACTCCTGAACCATAGCACTAAGTGTGTATTGCACAATTAATTCATATAATCACATTCATAACAAACTCAAACAATTTGTAGTTTTAAGATAGAATTAAGTTTTCTTGCCAGACGCCCGATAGGGATTAATATGTATGCACTGTATATATATAAAGCTATCATATTCACACACAAAAACATACGTAGAAATTTAAAAAACCCAAAGAATCTCAAAATTGAAGAAAAACCTAAGATGATAAAGCTTGTACTTTTGGGTTTTTCCCATTTATGATATGTACTTTTATTTTGCTCAATTCAAACCTATACTACCACATTTGTCTCAATTGTGACGTGTCGTCTAATTTCAAACAGCAACCCATTAAACTAATGACATGGCATGCTGATGTGGAATAAAAAATAGTTTTTTGATATTAAAATTTAATAAAGTGAATATCTATATCTCTATCTCTCGTTGTTCGTCATCGTTTAAAGACAAGGAGGAGCAAGAGGAAGAGGAGTCTCGCGAAAACATCGACCTTTCAAACAGCGCCTCTGAGTGCAATGTATCAAATAAGAAGTCAAGGTGGAGGATTTCTTTTTGCAGGGAGACTTTCGTGATGATCTTAGTGATGTAGTCAATGGCATGACAAGTGGGCGCTTGAATCACAGCATCAAGAGGCATTGACTTAGAGTGCTCCTTCTCGACTACGGCTTCGAAGTCGACAAACATGGTGTGACTAGCCTCGATGAGCTTGGAGGGGGAGGTGATGGCCTATTCTTGGACAGCAGCTGTTGAGCCAAAGGAGAACAATGCATCTATCTCCGCTTGGATTTCACCAACTCCGAAAAACAGAGGAGCTGAACTACAATATTTTCAGCGATGTTAGCTATGATAACCTCCCGAATTGAATCAAAGCCACGAAAGACGTGGGCCAAGAGGATCCGCTCATCGAAGTACACGGTGGTGGTGGCCACCCGCGAGGCACCGATCCAAAAGTGGATTTTTTTCTAGAGAAGCTACCAATACATTCTTTAAACCTGCGACGATGTAAGCTGCACGAACCCGAGGCGATAGAGCCCCTTGATCAACTTGCGGAGGATCTTGTATACCCCGATGCACTCATTGCCATAGCCAACGATGATCAAAGTCTCGATAATGGCGCAAAGGTCAACCATTACGCTAGCTGTAATGCTCTCATCCTCAAAGTTAAAGTCCACAACTGCGTGAATCTCATCGTCCTCGGTGTCCTCGGAGATGCTAGAGAACTCCTCGAGGCGGCACATGGTGGCCTACATGATCGAAGGTCGAGTGGGACCCCGCAGCCTCCATATCCTCAATGGAGACGATGTTTAACATATCCTCAATGGACCACCAATTCATGAAAGTACCATATATTCTTGGGCAAAAATATGATAATGAAATATTCAAATACGATGGTGGAAGCTAATAATAGAAAAACAAATACTACACTATTTCGATGAAATAAAAAAATATGAATTATTAGATGTTACTAACCTCATTAATTATATTATGATTTATTTATTTGGCAAATTTTGTGATAACAGGTAAGAGCAATAAATGACAAAAAGAGCATTGAACATGATCCAATATACATAATTCAAGGAACATGACAAAAATAAATGTAGCTTCAACTAGACGAGGAGATAAAAAAATATTCAATGGGGTGCTTTGCGAAAAAAATAAGTACACACTTACCGATGTAATAAAAAGAATTGCATCATATTCAAATAAAATAAGTACACACTTACCGATGTAATATTCAATGGGGTGAGTTGCAAGTATCATCAAGTATTCAACTGCAAATTTCATCCCAAAAACTTCAACAAGTAATGGTTACCGAGAAAAGAGATAGCAACAAGACAAGCATTGGAATTATAAGTATTTTATAAATAATTAGAATTTGAAACTATGCAGCTACACAAGGATCGAAATTATCAACCTATTGGGTTGTACTACGATTCCTATCTTGTTGTTATTTTTAAATATATATCTCATGATTTACAGCAATCTATAATCATAGAAGAGTAATCATTACCGCATAGGCGTAAAAAGAGAGGGCTGAGGGAGAAACAAGATCTTAAAAACAAATTATTGTATGTAGCCTAAGAATTTTCGACTTAGATCAATCACGCAGTCTTTGAGACATACTTTTAAATATACAAAATTACAAATAATATTAGACCGGCATAATACCTTGTGCATGTTGAAGCAACGTCATCTTTTGTGCACATATCTTCTTGTGTACAAACATCATGCACATACAGACAGACTGATCTGTCACAGCGCTGAACTAGGAAAAAAATTATTATAAAGTAAATAATATTAATACACAATCAGTTGACAAAATTGACTAGTAAAATATGCAACAGAAAAAAATAGAACAAAACAAAGAATACATTAGCATACATCTATTATTAATAACACACATACTATTAATAATCTTGAGTAATAACCTTCCCATAAACTTGCACAACCATCGTGTTTGCATATATTAAATATATATATATATATATATATATATATATAATATAAATTAATTATGAAAGCTACTAACCTCTAAAATTCTAATAGCAAAATTCCACTTGATGCAACCTACTAACCTTCAACTAGTGCTAATGGAAACTAATTAGTGATATGATAAAAATAATTAATTATTGATGTAGAATTGAAAACAAAACCCTTAATTCAATAAAGTAGAAGTCAGAAAGAATGAAAGTAGCTATCATACTAGTGTTAAAAAAATTTGAAACTACGAAAAGAAAATTGACCTTCTATGCCGTGCAAGTTTTTAGTTTATTGAAGTTATAGGAGATGTTGCTGCTGCACAGTGGCTCATAGGCTCATAGCCTCATTGACATCGAGTGGCTTCACCAATAAGGATTGAATTTTCATCTTCGTGGACTTCCATGATTTGTTGGTTCAAAAAGTTAGTGATCCATTGTCTCAATAACTTGAAATGCCTTCGAAAAATCATAATCTATCAAATTTCAAAGACATATAAACGACAAAATAATGTCTATTACATTTAATCAAATTTAGCATATTTAGCTATATACCCAAATTCATCAGCATATCAAATTTATGGTTCATGACTATGCTTCATAAAAGAAATTCATCAGCCAAAAAGAATAACACACATGGAAAAGAAATTAAATCCTAAACAACCATCTGAATATGCACAAATAAGTTCATGTTACAAACCAGCAAGAGCACTAGTGACAGCCATGGTTTACTACAAAAAACCTAAACTCCTTCCTGTAATAAGTATTATGATAAACTTAATCTAACAGATTCGCTAAGTTTGAATACCTGTGAACATCTTTCTTCAATCAGCTTCTTGTCACCACCACCATGAAGAAAAATAGTATCATCAAGAGAGATAGTTACCTAAAAGGCAAAAGATCAATACACTTCAAAATCACAATAGTGAACAAGCTGAAGATGCTCTTACTAGTGGTCCTCGTACATCGCCCCCGACCATTAGTATCTTTTATTGATTAGAAACAATATATTTTTTTGTTTAGCAAAAAGGACTAGGAGAACATTATATATTGTTGCAAAACAAGGACGGTAACATAGTTTTCTAATATATGAACTATTATATACATACGCATGATACAGATCAAACAAGGAAGGTAACATAATATATTGTTGCAAAACAAGATAATATAGTGGTAATAGTTTCTAACAAGCAATATCACAAAATCCTAAATCAACTGTTACAACATTTTAAAAGATACATATGACCTAGGAAACAAAGAGTATATTTGATTATATTTTTCTCGAATGTTCATAAGTTTGAGCCTCAAGATTATCCATGAAAAGTTCTAAGAAAGGAAAGCAATAATCAATTTAACTAAATAGGCTTAAACCAAATATTGAAGAACTAACTTATTGACTCATTTTAAATATGAATTTCATAAATGAATTAAGCTCAATGAAAAACATAGGAAACATAAAAAAATTAAACTACTTAGCCTTTCGATGGAAAGCTCTGAAGTGTGGTGTATTTTTTGTGATGGGGTGCGAGATAAACCAGAAGCCAACGATGAGTCACCGGAGACGACTGTGGTTGCCGGAAGAGGACCAAAGGTTGAAGAACTACATCCTAAAGCATGGGCATGTTTGTCGGAGTCAACTTCCTACTAAGGATGCATGTTTATATTACAAAACATCTGTATGTGATGTAATGTCAAGATGCATAAATTGATAACAGCACAAGAATATAATTAACAAAAATATAAATTCAATAATCTAGCCAAATTATAAAAGAACTTATATAAGTTGCAACTATTTACTTAAACTCAGCTTCATGTGCACAATTATCACACATCCTCGAAGTATTAACAGCAACGATGAGTATGAAAAATAAAATAAAAGAAAAATGCTAGTTTTCTTTAGATCTAAAGTAGACAAAAAAGAAAAATACTGGTTTTTCTTTAGATCTAAATCAGAAAGAAGAAGAAAAAAGATCATACCATACAGCTTTAAAGATTCCAGTACCGATTTTCCCGATCCTTAAAGAAAAGTCGTTAGAAAAATTGGTCATACAGTCCATCAAAAATAATCAATTGCAGTATGAGTTAAAAGTCCACTTTTACAAAAAAAATTTACTAACTCAGGTCAACACGTATTGCACAATTAATGCATATAATCACATTCTTAAGTCTAAACTAAGATTAATTCTTGAACCATAGTACTAAGTGTACTGCACAATTAATGCATATAATCGCACTCTTAACTAAGGTTAACTCATAACCCAAATAATTTCAAGTTTCAAGGTAGAAATAAGTTTCCTTGCCAGACGCATGGTAGAGATTAATATGTATGCACCTATAAGTTTTAGAATGTATATATATAAAGCTATCATATTGAGGAAAAAATATAAGTAGAAATTTAAAAAACCCAAAGAATCTCAAAATTGAAGATAACCTGAGTTGATAACTTCAATACAATCCAGAAATGCAACAACTACTACAGTAAACTTATGAAATTGGCTTTTATTATGTAGAAAGCAAGCACCTTTTTCCCCCTCATGGCCATATTTTCCCTACCATTAGACTCATTCCTAGTTTGAGGGGTATTAGGCATATGATTTGGGAGCTTCATTAGTTAAATAGACCAAGAATATGTTGCGGCTCTTTCTAATAAATACTTAATTTATTAGAAAGAGCCGCAACATATTTTTTTTGAACAGAATTTTCGGCATAAATATTATTATTATCATCCTTAGTACTAAAAGTAGATGCATTTATTCTATCATATTTATTCATAACATGGCAAATACATCTACATTTAAAGCAGAAGATAGGTAAACGTTCATACCTTGCGGCTTTAAAGATTCTGGTACCAGGTTTTACTGATCCTTAAAGAAAAGTCATTAGAAAAACTAGTCATACAATTCATCAAAAATAATCACTTAAGTATTAGTTAAAAGTCCACTTCTACAAAAAATTTTGCTAACTCGGGTGAATACGTATTGCAGAAATAATATATATAATCGTATTCTTAAGTCTTAACTAAGATTAACTCCTGAACCACAACACTAAGTGTGTATTGCACAATTAATTCATATAATCACATTCATAACAAACTCAAACAATTTGTAGTTTCAAGATAGAAATAAGTTTCTTTGCCAGATGGCCTATTCTTGGACAGCGGCGATTGAGCCAAAGGAGAACAATGCATCTAACATTTTCTCTATCGACCACTTGGATTTCACCAACTCCGAAAAACAGAGGAGGTGAACTACAACATTTTCAACGATATCAGCTATGATAACCTCCCGAATTGAATCAAAGCCACGAAAGACGTGGGCCAAGAGGATCCACTCATCGAAGTACACGGTAGTGGTGGCCACCTGCGAGGCACCGATCCAAAAGTGGATTTTTTTTCTCGAGAAGCTACCAATCCATCCTCTAAACCTGTGACGATGTAAGCCGCACGAACCCAAGGCGATAGAGCCCCTTGATCAACTTGCGGGGTATCTTGTATACCCCGATGCACTCATTGCCATTGCCAACTATGATCAAAGTCTCGGTAATGGCGCAAAGGTCAACCATTACGCTGGCCGTAACGCTCTCATCCTCAAAGTTAAAATCCACAACTGCGTGAATCTCATCGTCCTCGATGTCCTCGGAGATGCTGGAGCGATTGGCTACGAGAATATGATAGAGAACTCATTCTCGAGGCGGCGCATGGTGGCCTACATGATCGAAGGTCGCGTGGGACCCCGCAACCTCCATATCCTCGATGTAGACGATGTTAAACATAGCATGCTAGAGGCCACAAAGAAGAAGAAATAGGACAGCGAGAGAGAGAGAGAGAGAGATGGGACCCATGATATAAGTTTTCAATTTATAAAATTTTAATATTAAAAAATAATTTTTTTTATTACACGTCAACATGCCACATTGTCGACACAAATTAGACTGCATGCCACAATTAATGCATATCATAATTGAGACAAATCTTGTAATATAAGATTTAATTAAACAAAATATAAGTACAAGCCACAAATGAGAAAAACCTCAAAGGGCAATCTATGTTTAGATATAAGGATCATACGGATTCATAGAGAACCATGGAAAAGTTTTTTTAGATTAGTAATTTTTTTAAAATTAATTTGTGAATTTAACCCAAATTTATACCAAATTAAACTACTAAGTTGCTAGTAGTAAATTTACTTTCAGCAATCTTAGCAGTATTTCTAGAATTGAAAACTCATAAAAAAGTAGGACTAGATCAACTACATATCCCAATGATCGATAAGTTAGACAAAGTAGCTTGCTAAATGGCACTCTTTTATTCCTAGTCGTAATTGGACTAGAGAGTAGAGTGATAAAAAACTACACTCATGTGTGTTAATTATATGGACCATAAAAGATAAAATTATGGGGGAGGGTGGAGGTCAACAAGTATAACACATATGGAATAAAAGTTAATCCTAAACAACCATGGAAAAAAACCTTAATCCTAAAGTACACTCTTCCAAATTGAAATAACAAATACCTAAAGAATCATCTAAATAGGCACAAATAAGTTCATGTTACAAACCAGCAAGAGCACTAGAATCAGCCATGGTTTACTACAAAAAAATTGGACTCCTTCCTGTAATAAGTGTTATGATAAACTTAATCTAACATATTGGCTAAGTTTGAATACCTGTGAACACCTTTCTTCAATCAACTTCTTGTCACCACCGCCACGAAGAAAAATAGTATCAAGAGAGAGAGTTACCTAAAAGGCAAAAGATTAGTACACTTCAAAATCACAATAGTGAACAAGCTGAAGATGCTTTTACAAGTGGTCCTCAATCATCGCCCTCGACCATTAGTACCTTTTGTAGATTAAAAACAACATAATTATTGTTTAGCAAAAAGGACTAGGAGAACATTATACATTGTTGCACGACAAGGACGATAACATAGTTTTCTAATATATGAACTATTAAATACATACGCATGACACAAATCAAACAAAGAAGGTAACATAGTAGTATAATATATTGTTGCAAACAAGATAACATAGTGGTAATAGTTTACTCATTCTAAATATGAATTCCATAAATGAATTAAGCTCAATGAAAAACACAGAAAACATAAAAGAATTAAACTACTTAAACACAGGAAACATAATGATGTAAAGTCAAGATGCATAAATTGATAACAACACAAATATAATTAACAAAAATGTAAATTCAAAAATCTAGTCAAATTATAAAAGAACTTCCTTATATAGGTTGCATCTATTTACTTAAACTCAGTTTCATGTGCACAATTATCACACATCCTTGAAGTATTAATAGCAACGATGAGTATGGGAAATAAAATAAAATAAAAGAAAAATGTTGATTTTTCTTTAGATCTAAAGCAGAAAGAAAAGAAAAAACGATCATAGCATACAGCTTTAAAGATTCCAGTATCGGTTTTCCCAATCCTTAAAGAAAAGTCATTAGAAAAATTGGTCATACAGTCCATCAAAAATAATCACTTGCAGTATGACTTAAAAGTCCACTTCTACAAAAAAAATTGCTAACTGAGGTCAACACGTATTGCACAATTAATGCATATAATCACATTCTTAACTAAAGTTAACTCCTAAACCCAAATAATTTATAGTTTCAAGGTAGAAATAAGTTTCCTTGCCAGACGCGTGGTAGAGATTAATGTGTATGCACCTATAAGTTTTAGAATGTATATATATAAAGCTATCATATTGAGGAAAAAACATAAGTACAAATTAAAAAAACCCAAAAAATCTCAAAATTGAAGATAACCAACTTGATCGAACATAAATACGATACATACAAAGTTCAGTTAATTTTCAAGTAGAATTTGAAGCCTTTATATAGAGACAGATGGACTTCTGACGATTCCTCATAAAAAGAAACTAAAAGTAAAAGCTCAGTGAACATAATCCAAATTTGTTATGCGGTTGTAGTTGAAAGTGACTTACAATTAGATAAAGAAACCATAGGTTGGCCCAAAAGCATTCATATGAATTTATTTAAATCACTGATATATAGTAACATTATCTACTAAAAACTAGGGAAAAAACACAATTAAGTAATTAAAAGAATGTATATGAACAAATGATAAGGCTTAGATGCTCTTTGATACAAACACAAATAGTAGTAACATCGTCATGTAATTACATCAAGAGAATAATTAAGGATCACCCTTACCCTTTATTTCTGAACAAATTAATGGTAAGGCTTCTTGACGATTGGTCCCTTTTAAAAAGTGAAGTCATCCCGCAAGAAGTTGTTGAAACCATGCAAGGCCAACTCAGGATTGAACCTGCTTTCTTCAAGGGCTCTCTTTTGCAGCCATCATATATGCCAGCACATCATCACAAACCACGGGTAAGTGGAAAAAGAAGCAAGAAATCTAGAGCAACGAATTAAATATGGATAGATTTATACTAAATAAAATTTTGCTTAAATTTATAGAAAAATAATTAACCATATATCTCTATATGTGTGCATAATTATTTTAGCTATTTATTTTTCTTACCAAGAATTATTGTAGCAATTAATCCAACATTTAAATCAAACTTTCCTTCTTGCTGTTGTATTCCTTTCAAACCTTTTGATTCTAATACAACATTTTATTCATTCAAAAGAAAAGAACACGTTACAAACTAAACCAAGCATGCATAAAGAGCATTCTTCTAAATATATGACAACGTAACGAAGGACGATAACAATTTTTCCTAGTATACTAGCCAAATAGGTACCAACATGTAAACAACTGTAACACGGTAGATAAATGATAATACCTAAGATGAAAAATTGAAATTTAACTTGACTTGTAAAGATCCTTTAGTTTTCCTTAAAAAAATCTTTAAAAAATCTTAACTTGGTCGAACATAAATAAGATACGTACAAAGTTCAGTTAGTTTTCAAGTAGAATTTGAAGCCTTTATATGGAGACAAAGGACTTCTAACGATTTCTCATAAAAGGAAAGAGAAAAAGTAAAAGCTCAGAGAACATAATCCAAATTTTCTGTGGTTGTAGTTGAAAGTGACTTACAATTAGATAAAGAAACCATAGGTTGGCCCAAAAGCACCCATATGAATTTATTTAAATTACTGATATATAGTAACATCATCTACTAAAACTAGGGGGAAAACACAATTAAGTAATTAAAAAAACGTATATGAACAAATGATAAGGCTTAAATGCTCTTTGATACAAACACAAATAGTAGTAACATCGTCTTGTAATTACATCAAAAGAATAATTAAGGATCACCCTTACCATTAATTTCTAAACAAATGTTAAGGCTTCATGATGATTTGGTCCCTTTTGAAAACTGAAGTCATCCCGCAAGAAGTTGTTGAAACCATGCACGGTCCAACTCAGGATTGAACCTGCTTTCTTCAAGGGCTCTCTTTTGCAGCCATCATATACACCAGTACCTCGTCACAAACCACGAGTAAGTGGAAAAAGAAGCAAGAAATCCAGAGCAACAAAAATTTATTTAATTGGCAAATTTGATGGTAACGGGTAAGAGCAATAAATGACAAAAGAGCATTTGAACATGCTCCAATATACATAATTCCATACCTGAAAAAAAGAAGAGAAACATTAGCACGGAGGAATTTCCACTTACTAATCCTCCATCAGAATTACACTAACCTTTATACTCTTGTCGTCACCACACGTGATTACATATCTATGTTCATTAGGTTGAGAGAAGTGGACATCATTAACTCCACCACGATGGGCCTCAATCTGACAAGTGCATGAAGTAATTAGAACAAATGATCTACGGAAGTATATAAAAGTTCTAACAACTATATGTTAAAATCAAATTTAGAAAAATCAATGACCTGAAACCAGAATTGATTCTATATTCATATCTATGAAGGAAAACAGAACTCGGGAAAAGCTGCAGAGTACCTATAAATGGTTTGCTAGCTCCCCATGGAAGTTGTAGGTATAGTACAAGGTGCTTGAAATTAAACATGTGGCAGGAAACAGAACATGATCTCTAGGTAAGATACCTTAATCATAGAAGAACACTGCAAATTAAATTGAGAAGATATGTTGCAAACCTTTGATGACACTGCGTCCAAGATTATTGTTTTGTTTCAGGGGATCCACAATATTTAGGTGCTTCTTTAAAATGCTCAGGATTCTAAAAATCTTGGAAGAACTGAAAATATGTCCACACATTCTTTTAAAAATTCTTCACTAAGAGGCAAATCATTCCCATTAGACTCTCTTGGATCAGCTGCAACAGAATAATACATTAGATATTAGAAAAGCACAAGAAAGAATGTGAACATTGCATTCCCTTGCAGGAAAGAGTAACATAACTTGCTAGTGTTAATGATGAAGACCCAAGGCAGAAAAGTCATCACAATCGTTTACCTAGAATATTTATTTGTGTACGGGTTCAAAAGTAAAAACATGAAATAGTTGCAGTGGTAGAGTCCATATCATCAAGTATGATGCTAGCATATTGTAAAAGATTGTAGTATAGTAAATGATACAACTGATAAAAATTAGCATACCTGTGATCTTGTGTCATGGTTCTCAATAAATGTAATTGCTTCCTGTTTTTGAATGCATTCGAAGCAAAAGGGTTATGTTATTCTAACATTTTCTCAAGAAAAGTTATCCTAAGATGGAGAAAAGATACCCTTTGTTGTGAAATCAAAGGCAGCGCAGAGCTGCCCAGTTTTATCCATCCAGTTAATAATCTTGTCTGTGACTATCTATATCATTTCAACAAATTAAATATATGAGAATTAAATATATAATCTTGTATGTGACTATCTGTATCCTTGGCTAACTAAAACTGGCCTCAGTTAGATATATGATCATCTAACTTGTGATGCAGGCCTCTATTCATCTGCTCATGTTCTACAGTTAGTATTCAAGAAGTAACTGTGCTCAAGCATGTTGTGCATTCTCAAGATTAAGAATTACTTAAATTTTAATACATGATTTGTTCATAATTAGTATGCAAGCCACTAATTTCAAGTACGTAGTTTACTCAGTATGAAAAGCATAATGAACATTCAAAATAATAATTCCCACAAATGAACCAATTGAACTGCCATAACATACAGAAGGCACAATCCCACAAATATATGTTAAAATCAAATTTAGAAAAATCAATGACCTGAAACAAGAATGTTTCTCTTTTTTATTTTAACTACTATATGTTAAAATCATTAACTCCACCAAGACGGGCCTCAATCTGACAAGTGCATGGAGTAATTAGAACAACTGATCTACGGAAGTATAAAAAAGTTCTAACAACTATATGTTAAAATCAAATTTAGAAAAATCAATGACCTGAAACAAGAATTGATTCTATATTCATATCTATGAAGGAAAACAGAACTCGGGAAAAGCTGCAGAGTACCTGTAAATGGTTTGCTAGCTCCCCACGGAAGTTGTAGGTATACAGGTGTACAAGGTGCTTGAAATTAAACATGTGGCAGGAAACAGAACATGATCTCTAGGTAAGATACCTTCATCATAGAAGAACACTGCAAATTAAATTGAGAAGATATGTTGCAAACCTTTGATGACACTGCGTCCAAGATTATTGTTCTGTTTCAGGGGATCCACAATATTTAGGTGCTTCTTTAAAATGCTCGGGATTCTAAAAATCTTGGAGGAACTAAAAATATGTCCACACATTCTTTTAAAAATTCTTCACTAAGAAGCAAATCACTCCCATTAGACTCTCTTGGATCAGCTGCAAAAGAATAATACATTAGATATTAGAAAAGCACAAGAAAGAATGTGAACATTGCATTCCCTTACAGGAAAGAGTAACATAACTTGCTAGTGCTAATGATGAAGACCCAAGGCAGAAAAGCCTTCACAATCATTTACCTAGAATATTTATTTGTGTAGGGATTCAAAAGTAAAAATCATGAAATAGTTGCAGTGGTAGAGTCCATATCATCAAGTATATGATCATCTAACTTGTGATGCAGGCCTCTATTCATCTGCTCATGTTCTACAGTTAGTATTCAAGAAGTAACTGTGCTCAAGCATGTTGTGCATTCTCAAGATTAAGAATTACTTAAATTTTGATACATGATTTGTTCATAATTAGTATGCAAGCCACTAATTTCAAGTACGTAGTTTACTCAGTATGAAAAGCATAATAAACATTCAAAATAATAATTCCCACAAATGAACCAATTGAACTGCCATAACATACAGAAGGCACAATCCCACAAATAAAAGCACGCCAAGAAGTAATAAATCAATTATGATTTTGGAGTTGGTCAGATATACCTGTTGAATCAACATGCTCAGAAATGTGCTCAAGCCTATAAAGCCTTATGAACTGGTATTGGCTTTTCAACGCTACACTATTTGAAAGAATTAAAAGAAAAGTTGAGAAGCTGATGGAGAAACGAGAGAAAAAGCAGTTAGATACTTGCAGTGGCAATGAAGGTAGAGTTTGGTGACCTATCAAACAGAACAAAAGCAAAATTCCCACCGAGATCTCTGACAACTTGGCTTGCGAGAAATGGTCCTCTATCTCTTAATGTTTTTTAGGCTTCAATCACAATTGTTGTTTCATTAGCAGTCTTCCCCAATCCATACTCTTGCTTCAGAGAATAGAAGCAAATAAAATAGAGAAACATTATATACTCTTAATGCTTTATCTCTTCAAAGACCCCAGTTATGGCATTCCATACCTGAAAAGAAAAAAGAGAAACATTAGCACGGAGGAATTTCCACTTACTAATCTTCCATCCGAATTACATTAACCTTTATACTCTTGTCGTCACCACATGTGATTACATATCTATGTTCATTAGGTTGAGAGAAGTGGACATCATTAACTCCACCAAGATGGGCCTCAATCTGACAAGTCCATGGAGTAATTAGAACAACTGATCTACGGAAGTATAAAAAAGTTCTAACAACTATATGTTAAAATCAAATTTAGAAAAATCAATGACCTGAAACAACAATTGATTCTATATTATTATCTATGAAGGAAAACGGAACTCGGGAAAACCTGCAAAGTACCTATAAATGGTTTGCTAGCTCCCCATTGGAACATGCAATGGCTGCAAAGCAAAGATAAATAAGATTCCATAATAAAGTTGATTGATGTCCAAGACTTTTCCTCTATCTATCACGCCTTGTATATAATAATCACTATCAGAAGTTTTTCAAAAATAAACAAAATCAGAAAACAAGGTAATTAGTTCTCTTCAGCATACCACATTTGTGTCCGTCATCGTTCCATCTTACGCGATTAACTGACATAGGGATTTCCATTGCTAGAGCAGCCTATTCATCAAAGCAGCCAAAGTGATTTTTCGTATGACTATGTATGCATATACACAACTTAATATGAGAAAGATGCAAAAACCTGAAGGGAAGTCGAAGTTTCTATATTATCCCATAGTTTGGACTCTCCATGAGCAATCCTCTTCTTGGAAGCTACCTCCCATAGAGAGACATCACCAAATCTTCATCCCAACTGAAATAAAACCTTAAATCGGATCTCCAGGCTCCAGCTAAATGTTCCAAGTTTCCAACTATATATAGAGATAATGATGGCAGAAAAAGCAACATGCTTGAGTATATTTTTATTACCTAAAAGAACTGTTTGATGAACTGGACGAAAATCCATGCTAGAAATAGGAAGACCCTTGACTTAAAGTCATAACAACAGTCTTCGGTAACTCATCTAGTGAGTGTTGAGTCCAGGCAGCACTGGTGTATCCCGTAGGCAAATGAGTAATAGGAATGCCGATCTGCAGATAGATGAGGCTCGTGCATAATTTTCAAATGGTAAGAGGCTCATGCATATTAATGAAGAAACTAAGATTTACCACAAACATTTATACTGGCAATAATCAGCGAATGGAAAACAGAATATATCAATAAACAGAATATCAAAAGGAATTTCATTGAAGAAAAAAAAGATTAATGAAAAGAGTGGCAAAGCATAAATCTAGTACCTCGTGCAAGGGTCCCATAGGACGTGGCCTCTTTGCTACATGCTCCAGATCTGCTGAGTGGTAGACAAAAGAAGGTTTGTTGCTAGGGGGAGTCATTGGCCGCTTTAAATAAGCAGCTACAATAAGAAATAAAAAAGAAAAAAGAAAAAACGACATGAAACATTTATGTATTTGATCAAGTTTGCCCACAGCTTTAATCCATTAACAAAATTTATGCAGAAAAGTTGAAGAAACACTACCTGACATGACAAACTATTAAAAATCACCACATTACTAGAGGTAAATCATATAAATGCATGCTATCCTTCGATCAACTATTCTACAGAGCATCACTTCATTACTGATCTTGGAAATAACTTCAGAATAAATTATTAAGGTAGTCATGCCTTCATCATTTGATGGTTATCAGGAGTTATATAGAAGAGGCTTCCATGTCTTTTTCCTATTATGCACTGGAAAGTTAACAAAGGTCATATTTTTCCCTGAGCAGTGAGACTATTTATAGATCAACATTCTGATAAATTTTACTTTTGTTAAAAATTACTTTGACCTTTGTTACTTGTAACTTCAGGTGGCCCACCAATAAATTCCCGGAGATTGGGAGATGTGGGGGTTTGGGAGCAGCATTATTCACCCAAACAGAAACAAATTTAGGAAGAGGAATTATTGCCGGCTGAAAAGTCAGTTTAATCAGACGCACAAAACATACAGATGATTGATATATAGTCGAATTAATCTATGTTTCTAATTTTCAGGAATAACTAAACAATACTGCTGCACAAGTATTTTCACTAACACAAGGACTTACGCCATGAAGATCCAGCGGTGAAAACACCCCTGTTTTTTGCATCGCTTTCATTACAGTCCGGGCAGGAGAGGGTGCTTGAGCACCATTGGACTGAGAACATGAATATGCAGAGAGATATATGAATATATAGTCGATCTTGAATTCATGATAGTTACAGCTCATGTGCAAATTATATACTTAAATTTATCAATGTTCCACTCATCAAAAGTTACCAAAAAATGGCATATAAATGGAAATGCAAAAGTTAACAATGTTCCACTCATCGGCCATCATTAACACTTATTCTTAATACAAGTTTAACCAAAAAGGATATGCATTTCAGAAAATTAAGCTTAGAAGCATGTCAAAGAGCAAATGAGGGCTGTTTTACTTTGTTCTAAGACAACTTCATTATACAGCAATTCCCAATCACTAATGAATCGAATTCCAACATAAATTCCATGTAATGGTGGAATACATGACCTCACGAAAATTTCAAACATAAGCATCCTCTACAAATGAAGAGTAATAAAGTAACAACAAATGAAAATATTGTCTCAATTGAAGGAAAACATCTACAAAATTTGCACCTTATTTTATATCTACAGTAAAATAAGGTTATGCAACCTTATTTTATATCTCGTCTCAATTGAAGAAAACATCTACAGGAAATCCTAGGAATAAGGTTATGCAAGTGTCAAAGTCAAATGAAAAGAAAAGCAATGATAAATAAGGTATCTCCATAAAAGAATACCTTGCCGCAAATCCTCACACGGATAGCTGGAATGCTTGATATGGGAATTGTATAATAGTGTTTGACAACTGCAATATAATCTGCTGCACCAACCTCATTATTATTTAAAACACTACTTGGATTAAATATATGTACCCTTGAGAATCTCCATAAAAGGACAAGTGCATATCAAGTACAAAAGAAATCACCATTGAGATATCATAGATTACAACTACATGAAGGAAGAACTACTTGGAATTATTGAGGCGACATTAAAACCAATACTAAAAACAATTCCTGAAGTCCATCTTGCAGCATACAAAAATAAAACATCGTAACAAAGTAAAGAACTACATCAACATAATATTTCTTGGGACCAGAATAATAGGGAAAACGGTAAAATTGCATCAGGATACTCATAATTGTAAAATATATAGATTACCTTCTAAAATAGGCTATCGAACATCTATGTCGTCAACTTTATCTATCTAAGCAAGAACAAAAATCAAGCAAACAAGCAAAACAGGGATAACAAGGTAGGGACTAGCAGGAGAGATGTTCAAAGGCTTATTGGTGGAGTAAAATACTTGACCAGGAAATTCTGTCAAGGAGGCAAACAAAAATCCAATGTGGAGAACTGTGTTTCTGCTCCAACTACCCACTCTTCTATGCAACTATCCATTGGTGAAAACATGTTCCAAGAACCTCTATCCACCATGATGAAGAGTTCAGACCCAGGAATTGCATATAGAGATAACTAATTCACAATCCTTTGGCTATCATGTGAGATACTCACAACTAGGAAAACAAATATATAAAAAGAAAGGTATTGAGTCAAGAATTTAAGTCAGATGGACAAAGCCTATATCTTAAGAAATAGTAAATGAAGCCAACTGGAACAACTTATAATATATATTGAACACATCACGAAGTTCTAATTGTAGATAAATACGAACACTCATTCTTGACATAAAATGCTGAAATGCATAGAATTTTCCAATTTCTGAGAAAAAAGTTGATTTTCCTCATAATTATAAGCTAAGAGTTTATCAGATCAAATCACAATAGTTTATCAAAAATATATCGGAGGTACTAGAATCAATACCTGCAAGAGAAACTCCAGCACATGCAAGACCAAAGAATAAAGATACTTGACCTTCCGGCTATATGCCTGAACCAAACCTTGCAGCAGCAATGCAACTAAAAACCAAATTCCTGTCGAGGAAAACAAAATTAAAGAAATCACATAACGGGTAGTACAAAAATGCTTTCAACTAGGAATCTCAAAATGCCACCTTCAGCAAAGTTCACGGAGTGGAGCTTGTGGTCCTGAACGAGGAAATCTCGCCAGAGCAAATTTTAAAGAGGTACTCTTCGAGCTTCTTAGCGAGGTCGACCTCCCAGTTGGACTGGAGGTCACGATTGGGCTGGACAAACTGGAAGCGCGACCCGGACTTGGAGAACAGTGAGCAATTAATCGAGAGAAGAAACCTAGAAAACGAATTCTTGGTGGATTCGAAGGTTAGGGTTTGGAGAACCTCGAAGAGGAAGTGCTCTTTATCGTTCATCTTCAGGCGACGGGGGCGAAAGGTCCATCAGCGGCACTAAATCCTCGTCCACATGACGAGCGCTGAGAGCAGTGAGCAATTAATCGAGAGAAGAAACCTAGAAAACGAATTATTGGTGGATTCGAAGGTTAGGGTTTGGAGAACCTCGAAGAGGAAGTGCTCTTTATCGTTCATCTTCAGGCGACGGGGGCGAAAGGTCCATCAGCGGCACTAAATCCTCGCCCACATGACGAGCGCTGAGAGCAGTGAGCAATTAATCGAGAGAAGAAACCTAGAAAACGAATTCTTGGTGGATTCGAAGGTTAGGGTTTGGAGAACCTCGAAGAGGAAGTGCTCTTTATCGTTCATCTTCAGGCGACGGGGGCGAAAGGTCCATCAGCGGTACTAAATCCTCGCCCACATGACGAGCGCTGAGAGCAGTGAGCAATTAATCGAGGGAAGAACCTCGAAAACGAATTCTTGGTGGATTCGAAGGTTAGGGTTTGGAGAACCTCGAAGAGGAAGTGCTTCATCTTCAGGCGACGGGGCGAAAGGTGCATCAGCGGCACTAAATCCTCGCCCACATGACGAGCGCTGAGAGCAGTGAGCCGAATTCTTGGTGGATGGTTTGGAGAGCCTCGGCAGCCCGATGAGTGCGAGGGCATACTAACGAAGGAGGCGGGTCCCGGTAGCTAGACGGATGGAAGGTCACGCGGCGAGGTGGGTTGTGGTTTGGGCAGTGTTGACGGGTGTGCGAGTTCCAGTCAAGGTGCACTAGCAATCCGCAAGAAATTAAACCACATCTCATCTCATCCTTGCCTTGAGTCACGATTTGTTCCGCGAAAGAAGAAGAGTTCGGATCGGACCGACATCTGTATTACGCTTAATCGCGAAGTGGAAAGTCGAGTTTGGTGTCATCTTTTCACGTAGATTAAGATGTTATTTGATTGACACAATTTCTTGTAGAAAATTGTACTTATCATGAAATTATACTTTTTGATCTTGTTCAATTGACACACTTCTTGTATTTTGCAGGAATTATAATTTTCTCAAGAAGTATTTAATGATAGACTGCACTTTCTGTGTTGAATTTAAAAGAAAAAAATAATTATATCATCACATATGTATTTAATGATAGACTTAATTCATGTTTTCAACATTATGAAATTAGATAATTCATAAATTTTTGGCCTATTTATTTTTTTTAATTTATATTTGAACAAAATATATAACTTTTTATATTAACTTCAAATAAAAATTTAATTTTTTATATATAATAAATAATATATTATATTAATTATATATAAAAATTATTATTATTTTTCATATATGTGTTAAAATAATAATTTACAAATAAATTTTAATTTTTTCATATATTCTAATGTATATTTTATTTATAAATAATTTTTTCATATATTTTAATTTATAAGATGAATGGTATATTGATCATTTGATGGATACTTCCAAGAAAGTATCCATGTCAACGAAATATATTTTTAATACTTCCCAAAAAATATAGGTAGAACGTTAATTTATGGGAATTATGATTTTTCATAGGAATTTACTTCAACCAAACGAGGCCTAATTTCACGCATACCGAATTATAAGTGAGGTTTTTGTATCTTAGATATCAAATCCTTGTTCTACTGCAAACATTCACGATAAATAAATTGATACAACACGTACTGAATCGCATCCTTTAGCAATAAATTTGATATGTTGTATGAGAGATCTGATCAAGACTGAGCTTTATGTAGGTTGTTGAGTATACCAATGAGGAACTTGTTGTTTGACTCTATTATGATATGTTTTGATGCCAATGAAGTTTGTCATTGTCTCACCCGACCCAAAGACGCATGACCTATTCTTTTCGGGAAGATGTCGTCCCGCTGGTCCCAAGTAGGTTTTTAATATTTGTTTAATACATTATTTAATATATATATACATAATCGAGTAATCGAGTCGAGTCTCGGGTCATCTGATTCCAAATTCTACAACCCGAGACCTCGCCTGATTTTGGTCGGGTTTGGATAAATTGAACACGACCCAGCCCGATTACCTAACTTGACCCGGCCTGATTACCTAACATGACCCAGCCCGATTGGTTTGGGTCGAGTCGGCCCAACGAACACCCCTAGCTAGAAGGTTGTCAAAAACACCCAATGTATTTATTTTCTTTTTCTGAATCTATTTCATATATTTTAATTAATTAAAACATAATATTTATGCACATCGGAAACATTGGAATTATTGAATTATGCTGATGTGATTCCTAAAAAAATCAAATAAATATTAATAACTCAATATTAAAATATTATTTATGCATGCATGCATTAAAACTCATGGATTGTGTTTATGTGATGATTTAAAAAAACTCAAATAAATGTTGACATTATTATTCTCAATTTAACATGAAGGTTAATTAATATGTTATTTATCGTGCTTGATTAATTGTTATTTCATGAAATTGCATTACTATTTTAGTTGAAAATGATATATTTTCAATTTGCAAATATAATAGAATTAATGATAGATTGTTTCTCTTTTTTCCTTGACTTATTAATTACTTTTTTCTCAACATATATTTCTCATATGACAAAGCCGACCAAATAGTTACATATAATGTCTATATAAATGATAATAATTTATAATATTATATTATATATATAATAGTGAATTATATATAAATATTTTGTATATTATAACTAAATATTTTTGCAAATATTTATTTTATATTAATATATTAAATATATTAAAATAAATTAATATATATTTTGTATTAATTCATATTAATTATAATTAATTAACATGAAGCTTAAATATACATTTACACATATAACTTAACAAATACTAAAAACCCATTCAAATTTCTCCAAAAAAAAATTATTCTATTTCAGCAACAAAAATTCACATATGTATGTTGATTACTTTATTGCTCAAAATAAAGTTAACAGAAGGTTCTTGAGAACTTGCTGTCGTGTTAATATTTCAAAAAATATTCAGTTCTTATACATTTATGCCGAAATTACTTTGCTGCTCTATTTTCTCATTTGTGGTTTTTCTCTTCTTGGATTCTTTTTATTGTTGAAACATATTCATTTGAGTTCTCAAGAGAGCTGCAAATTAAACATGTGGCAGGAAACAGAATATGAGCTCTAGGTAAGATACCTTCATCATAGAAGAACACTGCAAATTAAATTGAGAAGATATGTTGCAAACCTTTGATGACACTGCGTCCAAGATTATTATTCTATTTCAGGGGATCCACAATATTTAGGTGCTTCTTTAAAATGCTCGGGATTCTAAAAATCTTGGAGGAACTGAAAACATGTCCACACATTCTTTTAAAGATTCTCCACTAAGAAGCAAATCACTTCCATTAGACTCTCTTGAATCAGCTGCAAAAGAATAATACATTAGATATTAGAAAAGCACAAGAAAGAATATGAACATCGCATTCACTTACAGGAAAGAGTAACATAACTTGCTAGTGCTAATGATGAAGACCCAATGTAGAAAAGCCATCACATTCGTTCACCTATAATATTTATTTGTGCAAGGATTCAAAAGTAAAAAATATGAAATAGTTGCAATGGTAGAGTCCATATCATCAAGTATGATGCTAGCATATTGTAAAAGATTGTAGTATAGTAAATGATACAACTGATAAAAAACTAGTCGAGAACCCGCGCGTTGCGCAAATATATATAAATATAATTTTATTTAAATAAATTCTAAAAATTATAATAAAAATTATCAAGATTATTTTAAATTAAATTATTCTTTTAAATAATAATATTCATACTCAAATAATTAAGAGTAATAATAAATATAGAGAAAAAAAGTAATTATATATATATGTGTGTGAAATTTTATATTAATTTAGTTTAATTTATATAATTGTAAAAAAAATATACATATCTATTTTTAAATATAATTTTTGTTTATTGATTAAAATTCACCCAGCACACTAATAATGAAATTGAAAAAATAAACAATGAAATCAAAATCAATGAGTACTATATATGTCTATATATGGAGAGAGAGAAATTGCTTAATAATATTAATGAATACAATAATTAAAAATTATAATTTGAATAGACTATGAAATAAATAATTCATTATAATTATTTGAATATATAGATATTTGATGTAATTAATTATCTGTACAAATAGTTAGAATTATTAAAATGACATATTATAGAAAAAAATAGAATTAAACCAACTCACAACATAATATTATTTTATTTCACTTAAAAATATTCATAAATAAATAATAAATAAAAACACAATCAAATGTGATTTCGTTCAAATTATAGAATATAAAACTTAATAATCATGTAAAATTATGGATAGAAACAAATGTATGAGAGATGAAAAAATCATTAAAACTAAAAAATATCATATTGTTATTACCGTTATTGCAACATGTGTTATCAATCTTGTATCAAAATTGTCGTTGTCGTTATCTTTATCAACGACGATTATCGTAAGATCTTATAATAATCTAATAAAAACCGTATAAGAATAATATTAAAAATCATCCTAACACTTGGAAAACTCAAATAAAATTAACCATAAATCTCAAATCACTATCATATAAAATATAATAGAAAAAAAATAATATAAAAGAAACTCTAGTAAAAAATTTACCCTAATTATCACACTAAATGTTACCATTAAAGATGTTATTATTATTTTTTAGAAACTGCACATTTATGCATAATAAAAAAGAAATTTGTAATTAATATTTAATTCATATAAAATTTAAGAACACGTATTAATGAAATGGAATTAATTGGGTAGAAAAAGAAACAAATAATATATATATATATAAGGATTACAAATTATGGATCTAAATTGATAATTAAAGTGAGAAATAAGTACTAAAACTACACTAAATGTTATCATTAAATATAGAAATTTTTTATATTTAGAAACCACACATTTTTTACAATAAGAAAGAAAAATGTAATTAATATTTGATATGAAATTTAATGACACGATATAATGAAATGGAATTAAAATTGGCTTCATGATGCGGCATTAATTAAAAAAGGAAAATTAAAATTAAAAATTAATTATTAATGTAAAAAGTGAAAAAATCTGTCTAATAATCATTATTTAAAAGAAAACCTACATAGTAAGCATTATTCAAGACATCAAACTTCATAGTCTGCACAACATCAAGGAAAACAATTAGTTCCCATAAGAATTAATGGAAGTCAATCATAATAGTGCAAGAAAATACTCTGATAAAACCATACAATTCAGCAAAAGGCCTTCCAAAAGTCCTCGACGGCGAAGGCCATCTGCTGGGTCTGCAGCTGGAACACGGCCCGGTCATCATCATATCTCCGGCAAAGGCGATCCGCGCGAGTGATAGGCGTATTTTGTCACCATATGAAACCATTCCGACATGTCGATCTCCACTTCCTCGCCGGAGTCGGGTAACTTCTCCACCATGCCCAACATCGTCTTCCCGATGAAATATATCAGCAGTTGAAATGGAAACTTCCTACACCGGAGAGAGAGAGAGGAACATTTACTCTTCTAATAAAGTATGAGAAAAAGAGAGTGATGAAAAAAATAACTGTAGGGTTCTTCTGTAATAAAGTTTGAGGGAGAGAGAGGGGAGTATGGAAAAATAACTACATGGAAACTCCCCCACATAATTAAGTTGAAAAATAACTACAGAGAGATAAATTGAAAATTAGTCATGTAATTAAGGCAAATGAACAGAAAAATAACTGGAGAGAGAGAGAAAAGCCCATAATGATGAAGACCCAAGGCAGAAAAGCCATCACATTCATTCACCTAGAATATTTATTTGTGCAGGAATTCAAAAGTAAAAAAACATGAAATAGTTGCAGTGGTAGAGTCCATATCATCAAGTATGATGCTAGCATATTGTAAAAGATTGTAGTATAATAAATGATACAACTAATAAAAAATTAGTCGAGAACTCGCGCGTTGCGCAAATATATATAAATATAATTTTATTTAAATGAATTCTAAAAATTATCAAGATTATTTTAAATTAAAGTATACTTTTAAATAATAACATTCATACTCAAATAATTAAGAGTAATAATAAATATAAAGAAAAAAGTAATGATATATATGTGTGTATGTGGGTAATTTAAGGCACTTCCACAACCGGAGAGTCTTACTATCAACCTAAGAGATTTTTGGTGCACATGTTGAACTTCTAGAGATTTTTGGTAATTTAAGACACTTCCACATCTTTGGTGCACATGTTGAACTTCTAGAGATTTTCGCGATGAACCCGAATGCGTCGATAATTGTCCTTCTGATTTTTTGATTTCTTCGATATTTTTGATCGAGGACATCAATTGCTAATCAATATGGAATCTGAAAATATTTCTCAATGAAACATTAGTTCCATGTTTGTTATCATCAAAATCGAGATTAAGACCAAGATAGAAAACCTTAGGCCAACAATCTCCCTCTTTTTGATGATGACAAATATCCTTAAGAAAATATGTATATTAAAGCACAAAGGATATCAAACATGGGATTTCTTCCCCTATCAACATGCATATCTACATAATGGAACTCCCCCTATCTATATGCATGATTTTTCTATATATTTTCCCCCTTTACCCATATTTTTATCTCCCTTTTGACATCAATCAAAAAGGGCAAGAAAAAATTAATCAAAAGTCAAAGTTGAAACTCTAAAAGATTTTTTAAAATCGCGAAAGTCTCAACTAAGGGATGAAAGCCAAACATCGAATAAGATACTAAGTCATACATGATATCGTGAAATGATAAATGAAATTTAAAATCAAGAATCATGTAGTAACTTAAGTATCGATATTTTCAAGTATCGGTCAAATAGTCAAAAATCACTTTAGAAATGTTTTTTCTCATCAAATGAGTAGAACAATATCATAAGTGAATTTAAAATATCATATTTTAAGTCTCATTTGAAAATCTAATGAAAATTTAAAGTATCGGGAAAATGAGCAACTTGAGAAGAGTGATACTTTAGTGGCATTTTCGTAAATAAATGAGATTTTTATGATATTTTTAGATTTCATTCAAACTTTCAAGATATCAAAGAATGATCATTTAAATCATGTATATTAAGTTTGAGATGAAAATAATATCATTTGGTCAAAATATCAACCTAGCACAATTTCATTCAAAAATAGGCATGATAAATGAAATTGCTAAATATCAAATTTTATTCTTTACTCATGGTTTTTCAAACTTAAACCTATGGACACCTAACATGAGTAAATCTAAATATGTTCCTCAAATATGGATTAACAATAGGACCTCTAAGTCAATTTGTTTAGTTGGGTCAACTTGGTTCAAATGAGATTATCATGAAATGACCTCTATGTCATTTCATTCATATCCATATGAATTTTTTATTATAAGTGCATGGAAACATGTCATATCTATTCCTAAACATGTTTATGAGCTTTGGACTTAAAATGAAGTGTCCAAGTCGATCTGTTGACCTCAATCTATTTTTCAAAACCTCACACTACAAGAGATTGGTTTTTTAGTAATAATTAATTAGTAGCAATAAGATAATTGATGTTAAATAATTTAGAAGGAGCAAATATTTTTAACTATTTAGCAACTATTATTAAAAATTCTACAAAAAAAATATAGATTTAATGACAATTTTTAACATAAATTTAAAAATACCTCTAATTATTATAATTTTCTTACCTGGTTTGGAGGTGCCTTTGTTTTTAATCCCTATATGATTTATATTGAATAAAAATAATTTAATTTATTAGTTTCATCTCTTCATCCTTTTGACGAGCTCTTGAGCACTCTGGCAGCTCATTTATCTTAGAGCATTCTGCAACTTCTCTGCTCCTGATATCATGAAAATTTTCACTTAGATTGAAGTACCCTTCGTATCTGGCTACTCGTAAAATAACATCTTCACCCTCTTCAAATTCGTCCCAAAAGGGTGGTTCCTCCCATACTGGTAAATTCGGGTCATGTTGGTGGGGATCATATTCATATCTATACATTAAGCCATTTTCCATGACTGTCTCGATGGCAGTATCATTGTCCTCTATTATTTCCTGGATTTCATCATCCCAGGAATAAAGGGCTCGAGCAGATTCTTCTGGTTTAAAGTACTTGCACATTTTAAAAATTGTAGCACTTAGTGCTTGAACTACCTCACGAGGTGCTTGCTTGGTTTCATTAATGGCTTCCTCCAAGCTGATAAGATTTTTCTCCATAAATTCTGGAACTTCTTCAACTAATACGAGTTTCGTTGTAAGCCGAGATAGAGCGTCGGCTAAAACATTCAGTTTTCCTTCAATATGCTCAAAGTGGATTTAGTTTAAAGGAAAATGTAATTATTTAAATATAATAATTTCTCTCCAAATATAATATTTAGAGGCAAATAAAAAGTTTTGCCTTTAATACTACTTTAATCATTAATTTTAGCATGTAAATCTTATTTCAATTAAAATAAAAATATGCAATAAAATTTACCCATACGATCTTACCCCTTTTCCTAATTTTTTCCTTCCCCTTATAATTTATCCCGTGCCCTCTGCAATTCTTCTCAAGTGCATTGCCCTCGCACCTCTCGCTCCCGACTCTCCAAGTCATTCCTATATCCTGCTCAATCTCAATCGCCGATCATTGCCCTCGCACTGCCCTCTCTCAATATAGCTTGTCGATCTCCTCATCACCTCTTATAGCCCATTGTCACAGGTCCCGAATTGCTGCCAATCATTCCCTATTTTTAGTTGTTGCTCGTCGAGTCGTCGTGTCGCAACCGCTGCCTATCGCCACACAGTTCTGACCATCGCTCATCGCGCGGCTATCGCAACCCATCGCCTTTGCCCCGGAAGCAAAAGGTTTAATTCTCTCCCTTGTCTCGGTTCTCCACTTTCTATGGTCTTCTTCTTGGTTCTTTTGCGATTCCTATCTCCTCTTCTAATCGCTTCATCTTCTCTGGTAAATAATTTTCAAGTCCAGACAATGTTCGTAAAAGTGACAATTGCAGCCTCTCAGGTAAACCAATAGAAAATCCCTATCAGAAGAAAGCCATAGTAATTTAAGCTACAAAACATTATACATTTAGTGAATAACATAATGTATTTTCGGAGCAAATGAAAAAAGCATGGCAATATACAAAATTGAATTTTAAGATAAAGGCGAAAGGATATTCAGGAAATTGATTTATATATTTATATAAAACAAAATACATGCAGGTATTTGTAATACAATAAAAAATAAATAATAAAGCAATGAACATTAGACAGATGTGAAAGAATTTTCTAAATAAAAAATTATACCTTAAAAGCCAAGATCAAACATGCTAAATCGTTAAGAATAATAAAATGCGAAAGCGTACCTGAATCAATTGCTTAGCTTAGGAGATGGGACGACCTTCCAAGTCTATGCACCGTTCACGAGTCGTCTCTAAATAATGGGGCTTCAGAAACTGGAATCAAGTGCATGACCCAGGGACCATAACCCCTCTATTTATAATAAAAATCTGAGATAGTAGTAATTACTATTTTGCCGATCATAAAATTAATAATTACCCTAAATGGTATTTGTTCAATTAAATCTCATATAATATTGAGATGTCACAGACCCATAAATAAATATAATCAGATCACTTAAGATCTGGGATGTTAATTTTAACAGTGATGGATGCACGCCTATTGATATGTGTTGGTCCATATCAGATTATTAAAATTAATCTAACAGTCTCCCACTTGGGCCAACACATGAATCACCGTATAGCTGTGCATACTAACTTTATGAGCTCATCATCACTATTTTATCAATCATCTCCAATAATCTGGTCCATCGATCATACCAACAAAGAACCAAAGTGACTTTTGCCACATTTATCGTGACTAAATCCATCAATGATCACAATGTTAATACTTTCGACGACATTGATCATATATGGGTGCACAATATGGAAATTACATGCAATGTGATCCTTACGTGCCTATTTCCAGCTGGTCATACTTTATTTAGATCAATAAAAAATATTCAAAGTGTAAAATAATAAAACTTTATTCTGCAGAAAAATGTCATAAAGCACAGTAACAAATTACAAACTCCCACTAAACTATTATATCAATACATGATGCAACACCCAAATGAGCAACATGCTCATGAAAGACCGCAGGTGGTAAGCCTTTAGTAAGTGGATTCGCTCTCATGGAAGTTGTACCTATGTGCTCTATGTTTAATTGATCACTCTGAATTCTTTCTTTAACAACCAAGAACTTAATGTCAATATTCTTAGACATTGAAGGGCTCATGTTGTTATTGGAATATAACACTGTCAGTTTATTGTCACATAATAACTTTAGTGGTATTTCAATTTTATTATTATAGGCAGCCTAGTAACAAAATTTTGCAGTCATATTCCAAGATTGGATACCTTAAAATAAGTTATGAATTCTGCTTTCATATCTGAAGTTACAGTGAGTGTCTGCTTAGCACTCCTCCAATAAACAACTTTTCTAGTAAACAGAAAAATATAACTAGAAGTGGATCTTCAACTATTTAGGCATCCAACAAAATCAGAATCAAGAATACCCAATGATCTCCTGCTGATCTGATTTTCTATATGTAATGTTTATTCTCTGTAGATACCATATAAACCATTTGACTGCTTTCCAATGATCCATTCTGGGATTACTTAGATATCTGTCTAATATCCCTTTAGTGTACGCAGTATTCGAACGCGTACTTTCTTGAGCATACATCAGATTCCATGTAGTAGACGCATATAAAATCTTCTGCATTTTCTCTTGCTCAATTTTATCCTTAGGGCACGATTTGAGACTAAAATTACCTCCTTTAGCAATATGGGTATATAGGATAATAATCATGGTATATGCATTCATCAACCATATTTATCTCAAAATAAAATGAGATAATAACTTGATAAATTTATAATACCTCTAAGCATTAGTTCTAGAGGTCATTGAGTTTGTACTTCATGGGTAGATTCCTAAAGAATATCCTTATCTCCCCTCAAACTCAATAACTTCAATGAACTGAGTATTACTTATATCAAAATTATCCTATAATATCCCATAGACTTATCAAAGTACCCAATAAAGTAGCAGCGGACTATTCCAGTGATTTTTCCTTTGACCAATATGGCCTAGTCTCAGCTGGACAACCCCAAATATTTAGTATGGGCTTCTTTCCCGTCCATAATATATAAGGGTTACCATGTACTGCTATAGATGGTACTTTAATCAGAATATAAGCTGCAGTCTTAAAATTAATTAGACTTCTCACTATTTAGATATAGGTACCCGTATATGGAGTAATTGTCTATGAACATAGAAATATTATTTGACCATTCCAAGAAGCCATAGGGAAAGGTCAATAAACACCCATATAATTATGTTCTAAGACGTTTGAACTCCTATTAGTACCTTAACCCTAACGTATGTTTGTTTTCCCTTAATGCATTCAGTATGTACATCAAAGTCTGTAGCATTAGAAATAACTAGAATCCTATTAGACACAAGCCTCTGTATCCTATACTTGGATATATTATCTAAGTGCTTATGCCATATCATGATGGAATTCTTATCAGCTAATTTTTATTTTGTACCTTTTGAGTTGGTATGCAGGATTTCATTAGATGAAACAATTACATCAAGCATATAAAGGTTATTGAAATATGACATAAATGGTACCAACAAAAATAGAATTAAGATAAAGACTAAACTTTCTATTTCCATATGAACAAGAACAATTTTATTTATCCAAAACAGAGATAGAAATCAAAATCCATCTAAAAGATGGAACTACAAAAGTCTCTCTCAAATTCTAAATAACAATCAATCCTAAACAATAACTTAAAAGATATATAGCTTCAATTTTAGCTGATTTGCCATCACCCCCAAAGATGAATCTTTCAACATCACTCGGCAGTTGGCAACTCAGGTAATCCTGCATATACATATTTATGTGGATAGTAACACTAAAATCTATCCACCAAGTGTCTATAGGTACATAATTTTAAATTAACTGTTGAACAAACCAAAGAGAGAAATGTACCATTCTTAACACGCCAAGCGTGGTACTTGGTACAATCTTTCTTTACATGCCCATTTTTCTTGTAGAAGAAACAGGTAGAAACCTTAGTCTGTTCCTTTTACTTTTTTTTAGGAGCATCTGCAGCTTTTGTAGTCTTAGATTTTTTCTTGCCCTTATCTTTAGAGGCCACATCCAAATGAGCACTTTCAATCTTATCTTGCTTTAGTCTTTCTTCCTCTTGCACACAATGAGAGATAAGCTCATTAAGAGTCCACTTCTCCTTTTGACAGTTATAACTGATTTTAAAATGATTGAATTGTGCCGGAAGAGAGATCAGAATCAAATGCACCAATAAGTCCTCAGGGAGGTCTAATTTCAGTGTCTTTAATCTAGAGATAAGATTTGACATATCCATAATGTACTCCCTAATGTTCCCTTTGCCCTTTATACATCATTGAGACTAAATTTGTTAATAACATGCTTGTCTCAACCTTCCCATTTTTCTCAAAATATTTTTTTTCAAGAGCATCTATGAATAATTTGGCATTAGTCTTTTCAGATATAGCGCCTCTAAAACAATCTGATATTTCCCTTCTCATAATCATGAGACTTAGACTGTTGGATTTTTCCCACTGCTCATATTTTCTCTTGTCATCAAGAGAACTATCATCTGTAAGAGCAGACTCGATTATCCTAAGTGCCAAGTCTAGATCCATGCAACTAAGAACAATCATAATATTTTCTTTTCAAGCATTGAAATTCGTGCCAGTCAACACAGAGATAGAACTTAGAGTGGCAATAATATTTGATAAATCAGAAATGTTAGCTGAACAGAGAATAAAATAAATCATTAATATATTCAGCTCAATAAATTAATTAAAGCAAAAGAAATAAATAATTAACAGGTCCCATTACAGGATACCAATCACAAAATTGACACTTCATCTTTGGACAAAAATGTCAACTTGTAAGCGGTACTCTCAACGCAGTAATCAAATATTGACAATCAGTCCTGTCAAACAAGAAGCCTTTCTTTGGACCGACTCTTGTCCACATGGAAAACCTTATGACCATCACATATTTATTACCGCAGGCACGTAAGGAATCTGGCAAAGTAATAACCTTCCTTTGGGCCGATCATTACCCGCATGAATTTCTAACATGCTAACATCTTTATGTTCTAAAACATGCTAATTCTACACAAGAGAGCTCGCTTTGGCGAGATGTTGTTTCAAACCAACATATTCCAAAATATTAGATATGATGTGCTATTATTTTATTTCTTGTTAAATTGATCAAACTATAATAAAGCGGTCAAAATTGTGTTGAACCAATGTTAATTGAGCTGAACCAAAGTTAAATTAGGTTGAACCTAATGCTAATTGAATTGAACCGGTTGAAATTATGCTAAACCAGATGCTAATTTTAGTAAATCGGTAAAGAAACCTATTGAACCGCTTAAAATGTGCACTGAACCGGCCTAAATTGACCTGAATCGGTGCTGAACCAATAAAATTTGACCTAAACCAGTGCTGAACCGGATCTAATTGCACTGAACCGAACCTAATTTCAGTGAACCAGACCTAATTTGAGTGAACTAGACCCAAACTTGATAAACCAAACCTCAATTGAACCAAACCAAATTAAATTCAAGTGAACCAGATGAACCAGATCTAATTAACCAGAACCGAATGAATTAAACCAGGTTCAATTGCATTTCGGGTTGGGTTCAAATGCAAACGGGTCAGGTTTTAACTTATAATTGGGTTGGGTTTTAACATATTGGGTCGGGTTTTAACTTAATGGATCCAGTTTTACTAATCTTAACCGGGATCTGACCCAATAACCAACCCTAACTTTATAAACCTCAATACCCAATTCAAACCCTAACTCCTCTATCTCTCTAACCCTTCTCCCCACGATGCAGCTGCCACCTCCCTCTCTCCCACGCCGAACCACCCACTTCCTCCACCCGTCGCCGACAACTACTCCCACACCGGCCATCTTAAGACGCCGACCACCATGATGCGTCGGAGTCGGCCGGTGATGAGAGAGCTAAGGCGAAATGAGGAAAACCCAGAGGAGAGGGGGAGTCGGACGTCGCTGATCCCATCTTCACGCGCCCCTCACGCATTGACGTCGCTGCACCTTCCTGAGACGCCGGCGGCCTTTCTTATGCCGGCATGAGACGGCGACAGGAGGTCGAACCTCCATGGTGGGGGTGCGGAGACAAGCCGAGAGGCCTCTGCTCTTCCCTCTCATCCAGACAAGGCGGCAATCAGAGCAAGGAAGACACCTGAAGTCGTTTTCCCCTCCGCGATCGCAACCAACTGCACGAAGGAAGAAGAGTCGATTTGTCGACTTGATCCTGTTGCAACATCTCCGTCGCACGAAAGACTCGACCTCGACGAAAACTATGCAGCCGACTACCCTCAGGTGCATGAGAAAATCGGCAAGGCTTCATCGACATCTATGTCGCCTCTCCGTCCTCCCATCTGGTCGGAGCAAAATAACACCTTGCTTGCTCCGACCACACCGACAAGAAGGAAGACAACCAATATGCGATAGTTTACAAATCCGATGTGAATCGTGCAACGAGGTCGCCGTCGCGTCTGCCAAGGACGAGGCTACATCGACAATGGCAGATCCGGAGATGAAGGGACGGGGAAGATGAGAAGAGGGATGACCTTCGGCAGAAGAGATGCGAAAATGAGGATGCTTCATGAAGGCTGCCGCAACCTCCTCTTTTGTTTTTTTTTTTAAGTAGTGAATAATCTGAATAATCTTTTGATGTATCTACTGTTTGTTTGCATGGAATCACGAAGCAAAAACAGAATACTTTATATGATCATGAGCAATATTGATAAAAAATCATGCATGAGAAAATTGCAATTTTCTAACAGCATGTATACCATGATTCATATCATTAAAATAAGAACAAAAATTGAGATGTTAAGCATGCATCGACATACGGATAGTAGATATAATCATGAAATTTTTTGTTTCTCAATGACTCAACATGATTGGCTCTGATACCAATTGAAAGAATTTTCTAAATAGAAAATTATACCTTAAAAGCCAAGATCAAACATGCTAAATTATTAAGAATAATAAAATGCAGAAGCGTACCTGAATCCATTGCTTAGCTTAGGAGATGGGGGCACGACCTTCCAAGTCTATGCACCGTTCACGAGCCGTCTCTGAATAATGGGGCTTCAGAAACTGGAATCAAGTGCATGACACAGGGATCATAACCCCTCTATTTATTACAAAAACTTGAGATAATAGTAATTACTATTTTGCCCATCATAAAATTAATAATTACCCCAAATGATATCTGTACAATTAAATCCCATATAATATTGAGATGTCACGGGCCCATAAAAAAATATAATCAGATCACTTAAGATCTGGGCCGTTAATTTTAATAGTGATGGATGCACGCATATTGATATGTGTTGGTCCATATCAGATTATTAAAATTAATCTAACAAGATGTGCAGTATTCTTATCAGCTATATTAAAACATGCTAAATCAAAAATCATATGTGAACTATGGAAAGAGATTTGATTACTCCAACCTTCAAGTTAAAAAGGCCACAATTGCTCAAATGTTTTAAGGCAAGAAGAGTCAAATGCATATGTTATTTTGAATCAGTATTTCTCTTTCCATTGCAAGTCTACTTTCTCTTTGCTTGTTTGGTGTAACCGAATCCAAATGATTTCAGGAATGCATTGATGAACTTTACCAAGAAGTTAAAGAGAGAAAGGGTTAAATCTGTTAACACAAGTACATCTCTAGATATCCAACTCTGAATTGCTTGTATATTTGATAATTAGTGTTAGAAATTTATCTCCCATTTTGAGCTCGGATGCGAGAATAAAAATAGGATAGTAGTGTGTGAGAGAGAAAAGTAGCATTTTCTTAAATAATCACTACAGTGAAGTTCCAAATAATCACCACAGTAGCATTTTCTTCAAACATGTGGAAGCAAGACTGAGATAATGGAGTTTAAAATGTTTATTCTTTACACACTATTCTTTTATTTCATTTGCACAATAGTGAATGAAGTGCGAATGTGCCAATTTAGGTGCTTATCTCGACCCAAGAATACATTGAGCAACTTCTATGATCAATTTGTAGTTTCTTATCTGATTGTAGTCCTTGTTTGGTTCTAATTACTCCATGTATTGCAAGGCTTGGAGAGGGAGGTTTTCCAAAGTTTACAATGTAACCATACATATTGAGTACATATGTTTGACTTGTGCTTCAGTTTTAGCTCGGTTGAGAGTATTTGTGTTTAGTTTCTTCGCTTTCTTGTATCTCAGTCTTGAGCTTGTGTAGTTGTGTGTATAGGGTATGTTGTTTCCTTTGAAGGAACTGGTGTTTAGTCTTATTATCAGAGTGTTCTTTTTAGTCATTGTTTATAGATGCAGACTATACCAATAATTTCATCACTTACCATGATAGAACCTAATTATCAACTCAAGCTACAGAACCAGCCTAACATCCATCCTTACTATTCAACAGCTCTCATCTGGGATTACAGGGCTTGATAGCTTGCTCTTATCTTCTGATCATATGGATGTTTGTTCAGTGATGTAGGTCATTAACCTGAATGCCTATGTTAGCTGTTATTGAGACCATTGAGCACATGGCTTAATGCCCTTTGATTGTATCTTATTTGGGGAGCTTATGTTGCCTATGCAGCCTACTTTAGCTTAATTATTGTCAAACTTTAGTTATTCATTACCGTGATTAATGTTTATCAAGTTAACTGGTTGACTGTTTTGAATTGAAAATAGGAACGAAAAGGGTCCTAGAAGAGCACATCTCCTGAAAAAAACTATGTGCATAATTTGCAGGTAATGGGAAGGTCCTCACCAAATGACAAGCTTCTACTTGTGCAAGACATGTGGTTGCAGTTACTGGAGATGGCACTAATGATGCTCCTGCATTACATGAGGTCTGACATATGTTTGCTGACTTTTTTTTCTAAAGCCTCACATGTTTAGTTATTAAATCACTAGCAGATTTTATCATTCAAGTGGGAATGCAAGGGACAGAAGTTACAAAAGAAAGCTCAGACATCATTATATTGGATGCCAATTTTGCATCTGTTGTAAAGGTTAGATTAAAATTCTTCATTCACAAAATTTTAGATACAATTTGTTAGTTTTGTTAAAAAAATAATGAAATCCTTAGTTGTGTTATTACGGGCAAGCCTACTATAATAACAGAACGTGTATATGAACTACACAGTTCAAACCATCCGAACTTTGCTAATTGCAGAAATAGCTAACACAAGCTGGTTGGATCTTTTCCCTTAAAAAAACCTTGTTACCTTCTTGCCAAATTTCTTTGCCATTAAATTTAGTAAATTTCCACCTTGATCTACGTATATAGGAGAAATCCTTAGTTGTGTTATTACAGGCAAGTCTACTGTAATAACAGAATGTGTATATGAACTACACAGGTCAAACCATCCGAACTTTGCTAACTGCAGAAATAGCTAACACAAGCTGGTTGGATCTTTTCCCTTCAAAAAATCTTGTTACCTTCTTGCCAAATTTCTTTGCCATTAAATTTAGTAAATTTCCACCTTGATCTACGTATATAGGAGGATACACTATTTTATTTTCATTGACAAGTGATATCTTTTTAGGTTCTCATTTTTAACCTTCTATGTATAAATTTAATAATTTACAAAGTTCTAAATTTGTGTTCCTACCTGTTTGCTTCCACTAGGTTTGTTCTTAATATTATTTCCTTTCAAGATCTAGATCAAATTTCTAGTTTGTTTTATGTACTTGGTATTCTTAATTTTTTTAGAACATAAATCAATGTTCTCAATAGTGATTGAGTTGCTTGTTAGAATGTGTTGTTTCAAAATAAATTATTTTAATTTTTAAATCTTTGTAGAATCATTTTGAAAAAGAAGTTATTTTATTTTTATAAGATTAATTACTAGATATGAAGCCAATTTTCAGTGTCAACTTTGTCTTGCAATCTAAAGTACTTGTTTGAATTATGGTGCAGGATTTGGTTCCTTGTATCCTTGTGACCTTTGATAAGGACCAAATTATTGTATGGAGGGGAAATAACTATAATGGAAATACCCATCAAAGGTTGGAAGAAAAATCTCTTGCTCAAACAACTGAATCTAGCATCTTTGCCTTGAATTGCTTTCCTGATTCTCATGATAGCTCAATTGACTGTACTGCTGATCCATATTCAACAGACCAAGCCACTGCATCCAGCACAGTTTAAATAACCAAAAGTTAAAATATGATAATGGTAAAAAGACTTGCATGACAGATAGGCTTCTACTCTGAACTTGCAAGGAAGATGCTGAAGCGAACTATTTCTCAACCTCATGAAGCTTGTTTCATTGAAGAGACTAATGTCTTTCTTTCTGACAAATGAAACTTCATCAATTGAAGAGCTTACTCGTGTGGAAGATTGGAAGATGAGGAGTTTCTTGCTAAAATTATTGAATTTATTCAGCTCTTGCAATTGAGGAATTGACATCATCATAATGGAGACAATATTGGCAACCCACTAATACTGTTAGAGCTCGCAATGCGCTGAAGCAGCAATCCATTCAAAAAATTCATATTCATTTTTGCCCAAATCGGTAAATTTATTTGACCTATAGAATGCACTTTTAAAATGTAAAAGTCAAAAGAATGCCTCTGAACTTACCACACAGCTGCAAATGCTTTTCAAATGTTTTTCTTGAGTGCATAAAGTCTCGTAGTATTCAACATATAAAATAGAATTTCTTTGGTCTTGGAGACTACATCAATTAGAATTTCTACTGAGTTTTCTTTTAAAATATTTCAATATGCACATATCTAGTTGTTTACAACTATTGCTTTACCTTTTTGTACCTACCATAAATTGCATTATCAAACATGTTGCAGTGCTCATATTTATTTTTATTAATAATTGCCATCTTTTGATGCTGTCATACTTTTCATCATTTCATTTGCTTTACTAATACAGTCATCGATTACCATGTGCAGATTAACTAGAATGTGAAGAAAGATGCTTGACTATCACAAACATCAACTCAATGTTACCCAACAATGATAAGACCAAAGTTTCTACTCTACCCTTATCAGAGGATCAAGCAAGAGTCCTTGAAATTGAATTGAAGTCTCTATGTTTAGATTTCACGGAATGGATGTCAGCACATAAATCTTACCTTCAAGCTATGGCTTTTTAAATGTGTACTATTCCCAAAACAAAAGTCAAGTAGGAGAAAACAATGGCGAGAGATGCAAATGGAGATTTTATACAATGACGAGATATATATCTGGATTTTTTTTTTCATTTTTATATGAAGGATGCTTTAATAATTTTGTTGGTATATTCAAACAATAAGGATATAAAGACTATAATGGGTGAGGATGAGGTTAAACTCTCAATTTAATTTCTTTTTGTTTCTGAATTGTAATTCATGTGATAGTTGAAGTTCAAGTATTTCACAATATAATTTTTTCAATTTTTGTTTGACTAATCTCGTGATTTTTAGTTTAATTGTAATAAGCATTGTTATGCTATGATGATCAATTTAATGGTAATTATAAAAGTCACCAAAGAAAATTAGTCGAATAAGACATTATAAGATTTAGTAGCAATTGTAATTGCTACAAAAATAATCATTAAATATATATACATTTAGTGGTGATTATTTTAGTATTTACCAGCAATTGTATAAATTATTTCTAAATTTTTTAACAATGGATCTAATAGAAATTCATTAATTGATGGTAAAAGTTTTTGCAGCATTTACAATTGCTAGCAAATGTCATAACAATCACCGCTAAAATGCTAAATTGTAGTAGTGTCATTTTCAAGTTTCAAATCATTAACTTCAAGAGTTAATGTATCATGACAAGGATCAATCATGCTAATTTTCAATTTATCATTTTCACTCTTCAACTTATGCACATGATTAACAAGCTTCAAGTTTTCTTTCTTGAATTTTCTATTTTCCTTATTTGATTTCATGAGAATGGCATACATCTTCTTAGATTCTTCTAATAGCTCATCATAAGACATACCTAAAGAATTAGAGCTACTATCATCATTATCACTATCAAGATTTTTAACATGACTAGAAGTAGAAGATTTTACCTCATTCTGAAACCCATGAGACATATTTAAGATGTGACTTCATCATCATGAGAGAAAGATGCTCCACTAGATTCAGAGGTGGACATGGAAGCATTCTTCTTCTTGGTCCTTTTCTTCAAGTGTGGACAATTCCTCTTTTTATGTCCCTTTTCTTGACAAAGAAAACACCTTAGCTTTCTTATTTGATTTTTGATGTTCCTTTGACTAGATGAGCTTTGGGTATCAAAAATATCATTAGAACTAGAGGTATGACAATTGTCATCACCTCCTTCTTTTAAAGTAATAAGCTCCTCGGTTTTTGCATAATCATAAAGCATGTTTAATATTGCCCAAATATCAAATGTGGAAGAACAATACATAACCTTTTCAAGTATATCATTTGAAAATATGCAATATAGAAGATGCGTTATTTTACCATTTAATTCAAACAATTTAACTTGTTCTTGGGTCTATGCATTCATGTTTTCCTTAGGTTCAATATATTTTGTTTTTACCATGTTAAATACACCTAAATCTTAAGTCTTTAGGAAAGTATACATTCTACTCTTCCAAATATCAAAATTAGACTCATCGAACCTAGGTGGTATAGACGTTACACTCTCTAGTGCCATTTTTGGATCAATACTAGATGTAGACTAGATGGTGAAATCTCAAGCTACGGCATGCTCTGATACCAAATGTTGGTGAAATGGCCACACTAAAGGGGGGTGAATAGTGTGTTAATAAAATCCTTTTTACTTAATTCCAATTTTAATCGTTTCTTAGACTACTTAGGCAAATTACAATTTATCGACTAAATGCGGAAGTAATAATAATACAATTTAAACACAAGCAAGGATATCAATGCTAACACAATTATTTATAGTGGTTCAGCCCCAATGCCTACTCCACTACCTAAGCACCCCGCTTAGGATTTCTAATCTAGCTTTACTAGATTAATCTTGTTTACCTTACAACGAGAACTTTGACCCTAGGCTACCATCAAACACTAAGGTTTACACCTAGGCTACCTAATTCCAATTATTTATAGTGCTCAAGCCTCAAACACTAAGGCTACCATCAACTCAACCAAACCTAGCTACCTAGGTTTACACAAGTTCAAATACAATGAAATAAATAAGAAAATATACAAGTAATGGAGCAAAAATACAACAACACAAATACTTACCTCCAACACAATGAATCATAACTCCTCTTGATGCCTTGATGATGAATTAAATGAAGCTTGAAGGCAACATCAAAGATTGGAGAACAAAACTAGGGTTCTTGCAAGAATGACTCAAGAGAATCTTGTAGAGATGCAAGAAGATCACTCTCTTAGGCAAAGTGTTGTGACCACCAATTCATGAAAGTACCATATATTCTTGGGCAAAAATATGATACTGAAATATTCAAATACGATGGTGGAAGCTAATAATAGAAAAACAAATACTACACTATTTCGATGAAATAAAAAAATATGGATTATTAGATGTTACTAACCTCATTAATTATGTTATGATTTATTTATTTGGCAAATTTTATGATAACAGGTAAGAGCAATAAATGACAAAAAGAGCATTGAACATGCTCCAATATACATAATTCAAGGAACATGATAAAAATAAATGTAGCTTCAACTACACGAGGAGATAAGAAAATATTCAATGGGGGTGCTTTGCGAAAAAAATAAGTACACACTTACCGATGTAATAAAAAGAATTGCATCTTCAGTCAATATTGTGAGTTGCAAGTATCATCAAGTATTCAACTGCAAATTTCATCCCAAAAACTTCAACAAGTAACGGTTACCAAGAAAAGAGATAACAACAAGACAAGCATTGGAATTATAAGTATTTTATAAATAATTAGAATTTGAAACTATGCAGCTACACAAGGATCGAAATTATCAACCTATTGGGTTGTACTACGATTCCTATCTTGTTGTTATTTTTAAATATATATCTCATGATTTACAGCAATCTATAATCATAGAAGAGTAATCATTACCGCATAGGCGTAAAAAGAGAGGGCCGAGGGAGAAACAAGATCTTAAAAACAAATTATTGTATGCAGCCTAAGAATTTTCGACTTAGATCAATCACGCAGTCTTTGAGACATACTTTTAAATATACAAAATTACAAATAATATTAGACCGGCATAATACCTTGTGCATGTTGAAGCAACGTCATCTTTTGTGCACATATCTTCTTGTGTACAAACATCATGCACATATAGACAGACTGATCTATCACAGCGCTGAACTAGGAAAAAAATTATTATAAAGTAAATAATATTAATACACAATCAGTTGACAAAATTGACTAGTAAAATATGCAACAGAAAAAAATAGAACAAAACAAAGAATACATTAGCATACATCTATTATTAATAACACACATACTATTAATAATCTTGAGTAATAACCTTCCCATAAACTTGCACAACCATCGTGTTTGCATATATTAAATATATATATATATATATAATATAATATAAATTAATTATGAAAGCTACTAACCTTTAAAATTCTAATAGCAAAATTCCACTTGATGCAACCTACTAACCTTCAACTAGTGCTAATGGAAACTAATTAGTGATATGATAAAAATAATTAATTATTGATGTAGAATTGAAAACAGAACCCTTAATTCAATAAAGTAGAAGTTAGAAAGAATGAAAGTAGCTATCATACTAGTGTTAAAAAAATTTGAAACTAAGAAAAGAAAATTGACCTTCTATGCCGAGCAAGTTTTTAGTTTATTGAAGTTATAGGGGATGTTGCTGCTGCACAGTGGCTCATAGGCTCATAGCCTCATTGACATCGAGTGGCTTCACCAATAAGGATTGGATTTTCATCTTCGTGGACTTTCATGATTTGTTGGTTCAAAAAGTTAGTGATCCATTGTCTCAATAACTTGAAATGCCTTCGAAAAATCATAATTTATCAAATTTCAAAGACATATAAACGACAAAATAATGTCTATTACATTTAATCAAATTTAGCATATTTAGCTATATACCCAAATTCATCAGCATATCAAATTTATGGTTCATGACTATGCTTCATAAAAGAAATTCATCAGCCAAAAAGAATAACACACATGGAAAAGAAATTAAATCCTAAACAACCATATGAATATGCACAAATAAGTTCATGTTACAAACCAGCAAGAGCACTAGTGACAGCCATGGTTTACTACAAAAAACCTAAACTCCTTCCTGTAATAAGTATTATGATAAACTTAATCTAACAGATTCGCTAAGTTTGAATACTTGTGAACATCTTTCTTCAATCAGCTTCTTGTCACCACCACCATGAAGAAAAATAGTATCATCAAGAGAGATAGTTACCTAAAAGGCAAAAGATCAATACACTTCAAAATCACAATAGTGAACAAGCTGAAGATGCTCTTACTAGTGGTCCTCGTACATCGCCCCCGACCATTAGTACCTTTTATTGATTAGAAACAATTTTTTTTTTGTTTAGCAAAAAGGACTAGGAGAACATTATATATTGTTGCAAAACAAGGACGGTAACATAGTTTTCTAATATATGAACTATTATATACATACGCATGATACAGATCAAACAAGGAAGGTAACATAATATATTGTTGCAAAACAAGATAATATAGTGGTAATAGTTTCTAACAAGCAATATCACAAAATCCTAAATCAACTGTTACAACATTTTAAAAGATACATATGACCTAGGAAACAAAGAGTATATTTGATTATATTTTTCTCGAATGTTCATAAGTTTGAGCCTCAAGATTATCCATGAGAAGTTCTAAGAAAGGAAAGCAATAATCAGTTTAACTAAATAGGCTTAAACCAAATATTGAAGAACTAACTTATTGACTCATTTTAAATATGAATTTCATAAATGAATTAAGCTCAATGAAAAACACAGAAACATAAAAAAATTAAACTACTTAGCCTTTCGATTGAAAGCTCTGAAGAGTGATGTATTTTTTGTGATGGGGTGCGAGATAAATCAGAAGCCAACGATGAGTCACCGGAGACGACTGTGGTTGCCGGAAGAGGACCAAAGGTTGAAGAACTACATCCTAAAGCATGGGCATGTTTGCCGGAGTCAACTTCCTACTAAGGATGCATGTTTATATTACAGAACATTTGTATGTGATGTAATGTCAAGATGTATAAATTGATAACAGCACAAGAATATAATTAACAAAAATATAAATTCAATAATCTAGCCAAATTATAAAAGAACTTCCTTATATAAGTTGCAACTATTTACTTAAACTCAGCTTCATGTGCACAATTATCACACATCCTCGAAGTATTAACAGCAACGATGAGTATGAAAAATAAAATAAAAGAAAAATGCTAGTTTTCTTTAGATCTAAAGTAGACAAAAAAGAAAAATACTGGTTTTTCTTTAGATCTAAATCAGAAAGAAGAAGAAAAAAGATCATACCATACAGCTTTAAAGATTCCAGTACCGATTTTCCCGATCCTTAATGAAAAGTCGTTAGAAAAATTGGTCATACAGTCCATCAAAAATAATCAATTGCAGTATGAGTTAAAAGTCCACTTTTACAAAAAAAATTTACTAACTCAGGTCAACACGTATTGCACAATTAATGCATATAATCACATTCTTAAGTCTAAACTAAGATTAATTCTTGAACCATAGTACTAAGTGTACTGCACAATTAATGCATATAATCGCACTCTTAACTAAGGTTAACTCATAACCCAAATAATTTCAAGTTTCAAGGTAGAAATAAGTTTTCTTGCCAGACGCGTGGTAGAGATTAATATATATGCACCTATAAGTTTTAGAATGTATATATATAAAGCAATCATATTGAGGAAAAAATATAAGTAGAAGTTTAAAAACCTAAAGAATCTCCAAATTATACAATCCAGAAATACAACCACTGTAGTAAATTTATGAAATTGGCTTTTATTATGTAAAAAGCGAACACCTTTTTTAGGTCTAAACTTATGTTTAGACCTTTATAAAAATGTTAGTATTTAATAATAATAATAATAATAATAATAATAATAATAATAATAATAATAATAATAATAATAATAATAATAATAATAAAGAAATTTAAAAAGTGGCACATTTAAAAGCACCCGATTTTTATTAATTTTGAGTTTATAAATTGAAATATGACGCTTAACAATAAGAGCCTATTTCAATTTAACAAGTGCCCCTTTAAAGAGGCACCAGTTTCAATTTAAGAGGCGCCCCTCGCCTCTTGAAAGGCTAATTAACCATTAATTAATGTTAGCTTGTATTTTTGAGTTTTTCTCATTTATGATATGTACTTTTATTTTGCTCAATTCAATCATATACTACCACATTTGTCTCAATTGTGACATGTCGTCTAATTTCCGATAGCAACCCATTAAACTAATGATGTGGAATAAAAAATATTTTTTTAAAATTAAAATTTAATAAGTTGAATATCTTTATCTCTACCTCTCGTTGTTCGTCATCGTTTAAGGACAAGGACGAGCAAGAGGAAGAGGATACTCGCGAAAAATGTCGACCTTTCAACCAGCGCCTCCGAGTGCAATGTATCATATAAGAAGTCAAGGTGGAGGCTTTCTTTTTGGAGGGGGGACTTCCGTGAAGATCTCGACGAGGGTTGACTCATAGTCGGAGCTTGGCAATGTAATCAATGGCGTGATGAGTGGGCGCTTGAACCATGGCGTAAAGAGACATTGACTTGGAGTGCTCCTTTTGGACTACGGCTTCAAAGTCGACAAACATGGTGTGACTACGGCTCAATAAAGTAGAAGTTAGAAAGAATGAAAGTAGCTACCATGCTAGTGTTAAAAAAATTTGAAACTAAGAAAAGAAAATTGACCTGTGTATACTCGTGAAGTATGTCTCTATGCCTTGCAAGTTTTTGGTTTATTGAAGTTATAGGGGATGTTGCTGCTGCACAGTGGCTCATAGGCTCATAGACTCATTTACCTCGAGTGGCTTCACCAATAAGGATTGGATTTCCATCTCCGTGGACTTTCATGATCTGTTGGTTCCAAAAGTTAGTGATCCATTGTCTCAATAACTTGAAATGCCTTTGAAAAATCATAATCAATCAAATTTCAAGGACATATAATCGACAAAATGATGTCTATTACATATAATCAGATTTAGCATATTTAGCTATATACCCAAATTCATCAGCATATCAAATTTATGGTCAATGACTATGGTTCATAAAAGAGATTCATCAACCAACAAGAATAACACACATGGAAAAGAAATTTAATCCTAAATAACCATCTAAATAGGCACAAAAAAGTTCATGTTACAAACCAGCAAGAGCACCAGTGTCAGCCATGGTTTACTACAAAATCACTAGGGCCAGAGTTAGGAGAAATCAACTGACCAGAATGAAACAAATTTGGGATGAAAACCAGTGGATCTGGGTTGTCTGCCACTTCTGAGAAGCAGTGGATCTGGGTTGTCTGCCACTTCAGGATGAAAACCAGGAGTTGGTTTAATTTGAGAACCCTTCAACTTTGAATTTGAAACTACCAAAAAAATATATAATCAACAAGTTAAAAGCATCAATATTGAAACAAGGAATAGATAATAAAAACAGAACAATTTAATCAAAATAAAATTATGGAGAGAACATATTATCTTCTATTGATACCTGTAATCAATTCATTGCTATAGGAAAATAGTTCATGTGACTTGGTGGCGTAATTGTGAGTTAGAATGGACAAGATAAAACAATGACATCCACTTGAAAGTGAATCATAAAAATTATTTGCATCAAGCTAAACCCTCAAATGAAAATGATATTTTGGCTTTATATAACTTAAACATCACCAGAATTACCTAGAGAAGAGAGGGAAGAAATCACAAGAAACATTGCAGCTTTATAAACCTTGCTTAGAAATGCAAACCATACAAATTTAACTAGTTAACGAAACATAATACTTCAGATGCAAAGATTTTTGTCAATAAAAATCTTTAATTAGAGTGATCACATTTTCAACCAAAGATACAACAGTCTAACATAGGAGAAAATCCAAGGAAAATTCTACAAGTTCTCAGGTGTTTAAAATCAAAAGAAAAAAACAGTCCTAGGAAGCTTCTGCAGATTTTAAGGAGTTTAAGAAAAAACATTGTAGATCAAAAAGAAAGCCGATCGGAAAAAATAAAAGCAAAATGCTTAGCTTTCGAGGAAGAAGGAAGCAGATCAGTTAGTGAAGAAGGTATATATAAGCTCCAAATCCAGTTATGGACCTACAAGCTAGTTTTTATTGTCATATAAACAGTTATAATGTAGTAATACAAATATATTAAAATTTTGAAATTGAAGCACGCATAAGTAGACTTCTTATAATTGACTTCAAATGCATAAGAATGACAATGAATCAAACACTAACCAAAAGGTTAACAATAAAACAGTAGTAGACCCTTAAAAACCTTAAAATGGCCAACACATGTAAGTTGTCAAATGCTAAAAATATATTATCTACAACTCGGAGGATTTGCACACATGTAAACTGCAGGTGCTGGTTGTTTGTATTTTGGTATGCTATTTGGATAAACAAGCCTCACTTCACTTGGGCTAAAGAACAAATCGCGGTGCCTGCATAAACATGAACATGCTTGCATCTTTTAGTAACAAAGATCACCTGGGCGGAGACGATGTTGAACATGGCATGCTAGACGCCACAAAGAAGAAGAAATAGGGCAACATGAAGAAGAGAGAGAGATGAACAATGATATAAGTTTTCAATTTACAAAATTTTAATATTATAAAATAATTTTTTTTGGATTATTAGATGTTACTAAACTTATTAATTCTGTTATAGTTCATTTAATTGACAAATTTGGTGGTAACGGGTAAAAGCAATAATTGACAAAAAGAGCATTGAACATGCACCAATATACATAACTCAACGAATATCTTATATCTGTAATAAAAATAAATGCAGATTCAGCTAGACGAGGAGATAATGAAATATTAAATGTGGTGTTTTGCTAAAAAAAATAAGTGCACACTTACCGATGTAATAAAAAGAATTGCATCTTCAGTCAATATTGTGAGTTGCAAGTATCATCAAGTATTCAACTACAAATTTTATCCCAAAAACTTCAACAGGTAACAGTTACCGAAAAAAGTGATAGCAACTAGACAAGCATTGGAATGATCGAGTATTTTATAAATAATTAGAATTTGAAACTATGCAGCTACACGAGGATCGAAATTATCAACCTATTGGGTTGTGCTACGATTCCTTTCTTGTTATTTTTAAATATATATCCCATGATTTACAGCAATCTATTATCACAGAAGAGTAATCATTACCGCATAGGCGTAAAAAGAGAGGGCTGAGGGAGAGTTATAAACAAATTATTGTGTGCAGCCTAAAAATTTTCAACTTAAATCAACCACGCAGTCTATGAGACATACTTTTAAATATACGAAATTAAAAATAATACTGGACCGTCATAATATCTTGTGCATGTTGAAGCAACGTCATCTTTTGTGCACATCTTCTTGTGGACAAACATCATGCACATACAGACAAACTAGTCTGTCACAGCGCTGAACTAGGAAAGTCACTATTAGAAAGTAAATAATATTAATACACAATCAGTTGACAAAATTGACTAGTAAAATATGCAACAGAAAAAAATAAAACAAAACTTAGAATACATTAGCATACATCTATTATTAACAACAAACATACTATTAATAATCTTGAGTAATAACCTTGTCATAAACTTGCACAACCATCGTGTTTGCATATATTTTAAATACATATAATATAAATTAATTATGCAAGCTACTAACCTTTAAAATTCCAATAGCAAAATTCCACTTGATGCAACCTACTAACCTTCAACAAGTGCTAGTGGAAACTAATTAATTAGTGATATGATAAAAATAATTAATTATTGATGTAGGATTGAAAACAAAACCCTTAATTCAATAAAGTAGAACTTAGACAGAATCACAACACTAGTGCTAGGGCCAGACTCAAGAGAAATCAACTGATTTGAGAACCCTTCAACTTTCAATTTGAAGCTACCAAAAAAATATATTATCAACAAGTTAAAAGCATCAATATTGAAACAAGGAATAGATAATAAAAATAGAAGAATTTAATCAAAATAAAATTGTGGAGGGAACATATTATCTTCTATTCATACCTATAATCAATTCATTGCTATAGGAAAATAGTTCATGTGACTTGGTGGCGTAATTGTGAGTTAAAATGGACAAGATAAAACAATGACATATCCACTTAAAAGTAAATCATAAAAATTATTTGCATCAAGCTAAACCCTCAAATGAAAATGATATTTTGGCTTTATATAACTTAAACATCAACAGAATTACCTAGAGAAGAGAGGGAAGAAATCACAAGAAACCTTGCAGCTTTATAAACCTTGCTTAGAAATGTAAACCATCAAAGTTAACTAGTAAACGAAACAAAATACTTCAGATGCAAAGATTTTTGTCAATAAAAATCTTTAATTAGAGTGATCACCTTTTCAACCAAAGATACAACAGTCTAACATATGAGAAAATCCAAGGAAAATACTACAAGTTCTCAGGTGTTTAAATTCTAAAGAAAAAAATAGTCCTAGGAAGCTTCTGCAGATTTTAAGGAGTTTAAACTCAAAAGAAAAAACAATGTAGATCAAAAAGGAAGCCGATCGGAAAAAATAAAAGCAAAATGCTTAGCTTTCGAGGAAGTCATTAGAAAAACTAGTCATACAGTCCATCAAAAATAATCACTTAAGTATTAGTTAAAAGTCCACTTCTACAAAAAATTTTACTGACTCGGGTGAATACGTATTGCACAAATAATGTATATAATCACATTCTTAAGTCTTAACTAAAGTTAACTCCTGAACCATAGCACTAAGTGTGTATTGCACAATTAATTTATATAATCACATTCATAACAAACTCAAACAATTTGTAGTTTCAAGATAGAAATAAGTTTTCTTGCCAGACGCCCGATAGGGATTAATATGTATGCACTGTATATATATAAAGCTATTATATTCACACACAAAAACATACGTAGAAATTTAAAAAACCCAAAGAATCTCAAAATTGAAGAAAAACCTAAGATGATAAAGCTTGTACTTTTGGGTTTTTCCCATTTATGATATGTACTTTTATTTTGCTCAATTCAAACCTATACTACCACATTTGTCTCAATTGTGACGTGTCGTCTAATTTCAAACAACAACCCATTAAACTAATGACATGGCATGCTGATGTGGAATAAAAAATAGTTTTTTGATATTAAAATTTAATAAAGTGAATATCTATATCTCTATCTCTCGTTGTTCGTCATCGTTTAAAGACAAGGAGGAGTAAGAGGAAGAGGAGTCTCACGAAAACATCGACCTTTCAAACAGCGCCTCTGAGTGCAATGTATCAAATAAGAAGTCAAGGTGGAGGATTTCTTTTTGCAGGGAGACTTTCGTGATGATCTTGGTGATGTAGTCAATGGCATGACAAGTGGGCGCTTGAATCACAGCATCAAGAGGCATTGACTTAGAGTGCTCCTTCTCGAGTACGGCTTCGAAGTCGACAAACATGGTGTGACTAGCCTCGATGAGCTTGGAGGGGGAGGTGATGGCCTATTCTTGGACAGCGGCTGTTGAGCCAAAGGAGAACAATGCATCTATCTCCGCTTGGATTTCACCAACTCCGGAAAACAGAGGAGCTGAACTACAATATTTTCAGCGATGTTAGCTATGATAACCTCCCGAATTGAATCAAAGCCACGAAAGACGTGGGCCAAGAGGATCCGCTCATCGAAGTACACGGTGGTGGTGGCCACCCGCGAGGCACCAATCCAAAAGTGGATTTTTTTCTAGAGAAGCTACCAATACATTCTTTAAACCTGCGACGATGTAAGCCGCACGAACCCGAGGCGATAGAGCCCCTTGATCAACTTGCGGAGGATCTTATATACCCCGATGCACTCATTGCCATAGCCAACGATGATCAAAGTCTCAATAATGGCGCAAAGGTCAACCATTACGCTGGCTGTAATGCTCTCATCCTCAAAGTTTAAGTCCACAACTGCGTGAATCTCATCGTCCTCGGTGTCCTCGGAGACGCTGGAGCGATTGGCTACGAGAATATAATAGAGAACTCCTTCTCGAGGCGGCGCATGGTGGCCTACATGATCGAAGGTCGAGTGGGACCCCACAGCCTCCATATCCTCAATGGAGACGATGTTGAACATAGCATGCTAAAGGCCACAAAGAAGGAGAAATAGGGCAGAGAGAGAGATAGGACACATGATAAAAGTTTTCAATTTATAAAATTTTAATATCAATTTTTTTTTTTTACTACACGTGAGCATGCCACGTTGTCGACACAAATTGGACTACATGCCACAATTGAGACAAATCTCGTAATATATGATTTAATTAAATAAAATATAAGTATAAGCCACAAATTTAAAAAAACCTCAAAAGACAGTCTATGTTTAGATATTTGCCCTAGATTTAATCTAGTAACGATAGTACATTCACTTCAAAGAAGACAAAGTGTTGTGACCACCAATTCATGAAAGTACCATATATTCTTGGGCAAAAATATGATACTGAAATATTCAAATACGATGGTGGAAGCTAATAATAGAAAAACAAATACTACACTATTTCGATGAAATAAAAAAATATGGATTATTAGATGTTACTAACCTCATTAATTATGTTATGATTTATTTATTTGGCAAATTTTGTGATAACAGGTAAGAGCAATAAATGACAAAAAGAGCATTGAACATGTTCCAATATACATAATTCAAGGAACATGACAAAAATAAATGTAGTTTCAACTAGACGAGGAGATAAGAAAATATTCAATGGGGTGCTTTGCGAAAAAAATAAGTACACACTTACCGATGTAATAAAAAGAATTGCATCTTCAGTCAATATTGTGAGTTGCAAGTATCATCAAGTATTCAACTGCAAATTTCATCCCAAAAACTTCAACAAGTAACGGTTACCGAGAAAAGAGATAACAACAAGACAAGCATTGGAATTATAAGTATTTTATAAATAATTAGAATTTGAAACTATGCAGCTACACAAGGATCGAAATTATCAACCTATTGGGTTGTACTACGATTCCTATCTTGTTGTTATTTTTAAATATATATCTCATGATTACAGCAATCTATAATCATAGAAGAGTAATCATTACCGCATAGGCGTAAAAAGAGAGGGCCGAGGGAGAAACAAGATCTTAAAAACAAATTATTGTATGTAGCCTATGAATTTTTGACTTAGATCAATCACGCAGTCTTTGAGACATACTTTTAAATATACAAAATTACAAATAATATTAGACCGGCATAATACCTTGTGCATGTTGAAGCAACGTCATCTTTTGTGCACATATCTTCTTGTGTACAAACATCATGCACATACAGACAGACTGATCTATCACAGCGCTGAACTAGGAAAAAAATTATTATAAAGTAAATAATATTAATACACAATCAATTGACAAAATTGACTAGTAAAATATGCAACAGAAAAAAATAGAACAAAACAAAGAATACATTAGCATACATCTATTATTAATAACACATACTATTAATAATCTTGAGTAATAACCTTCCCATAAACTTGCACAACCATCGTGTTTGCATATATTAAATATATATATATATATAATATAAATTAATTATGAAAGCTACTAACCTCTAAAATTCTAATAGCAAAATTCCACTTGATGCAACCTACTAACCTTCAACTAGTGCTAATGGAAACTAATTAGTGATATGATAAAAATAATTAATTATTGATGTAGAATTGAAAACAAAACCCTTAATTCAATAAAGTAGAAGTCAGAAAGAATGAAAGTAGCTATCATACTAGTGTTAAAAAAATTTGAAACTAAGAAAAGAAAATTGACCTTCTATGCAGTGCAAGTTTTTAGTTTATTGAAGTTATAGGAGATGTTGCTGCTGCACAGTGGCTCATAGGCTCATAGCCTCATTGACATCGAGTGGCTTCACCAATAAGGATTGAATTTTCATCTTCGTGGACTTCCATGATTTGTTGGTTCAAAAAGTTAGTGATCCATTGTCTCAATAACTTGAAATGCCTTCGAAAAATCATAATCTATCAAATTTCAAAGACATATAAACGACAAAATAATGTCTATTACATTTAATCAAATTTAGCATATTTAGCTATATACCCAAATTCATCAGCATATCAAATTTATGGTTCATGACTATGCTTCATAAAAGAAATTCATCAGCCAAAAAAAATAACACACATGGAAAAAAAATTAAATCCTAAACAACCATCTGAATATGCACAAATAAGTTCATGTTACAAACCAGCAAGAGCACTAGTGACAGCCATGGTTTACTACAAAAAACCTAAACTCCTTCCTGTAATAAGTATTATGATAAACTTAATCTAACAGATTCGCTAAGTTTGAATACCTGTGAACATCTTTCTTCAATCAGCTTCTTGTCACCACCACCATGAAGAAAAATAGTATCATCAAGAGAGATAGTTACCTAAAAGGCAAAAGATCAATACACTTCAAAATCACAATAGTGAACAAGCTGAAGATGCTCTTACTAGTGGTCCTCGTACATCGCCCCCGACCATTAGTACCTTTTATTAATTAGAAACAATATATTTTTTTGTTTAGCAAAAAGGACCAGGAGAACATTATATATTGTTGCAAAACAAGGACGGTAACATAGTTTTCTAATATATGAACTATTATATACATACGCATGATACAGATCAAACAAGGAAGGTAACATAATATATTATTGCAAAACAAGATAACATAGTGGTAATAGTTTCTAACAAGCAATATCACAAAATCCTAAATCAACTGTTACAACATTTTAAAAGATACATATGACCTAGGAAACAAAGAGTATATTTGATTATATTTTTCTCGAATGTTCATAAGTTTGAGACTTAAGATTATCCATGAGAAGTTCAAAGAAAGGAAAGCAATAATCAGTTTAACTAAATAGGCTTAAACCAAATATTGAAGAACTAACTTATTGACTCATTTTAAATATGAATTTCATAAATGAATTAAGCTCAATGAAAAACACAGGAAACATAAAAAAAATTAAACTACTTAGCCTTTCGATGGAAAGCTCTGAAGAGTGGTGTATTTTTTGTGATGGGGTGCGAGATAAACCAGAAGCCAACGATGAGTCACCGGAGACGACTGTGGTTGCCGGAAGAGGACCAAAGGTTGAAGAACTACATCCTAAAGCATGGGCATGTTTGCCGGAGTCAACTTCCTACTAAGGATGCATGTTTATATTACAGAACATCTGTATGTGATGTAATGTCAAGATGTATAAATTGATAACAGCACAAGAATATAATTAACAAAAATATAAATTCAATAATCTAGCCAAATTATAAAAGAACTTCCTTATATAAGTTGCAACTATTTACTTAAACTCAGCTTCATGTGCACAATTATCACACATCATCGAAGTATTAACAACAACGATGAGTATGAAAAATAAAATAAAAGAAAAATGCTAATTTTCTTTAGATCTAAAGTAGACAAAAAAGAAAAATACTGGTTTTTCTTTAGATCTAAATCAAAAAGAAGAAAAAAAAAGATCATACCATACAACTTTAAAGATTCCAGTACCGATTTTCCCGATCCTTAATGATAAGTCGTTAGAAAAATTGGTCATACAGTCCATCAAAAATAATCAATTGCAGTATGAGTTAAAAGTCCACTTTTACAAAAAAAATTTACTAACTCAGGTCAACACGTGTTGCACAATTAATGCATATAATCACATTCTTTAGTCTAAACTAAGATTAATTCTTGAACCATAGTACTAAGTGTACTGCACAATTAATGCATATAATCGCACTCTTAACTAAGGTTAACTCATAACCCAAATAATTTCAAGTTTCAAGGTAGAAATAAGTTTCCTTGCCAGACGCGTGGTAGAGATTAATATGTATGCACCTATAAGTTTTAGAATGTATATATATAAAGCTATCGTATTGAGGAAAAAATATAAGTAGAAGTTTAAAAACCTAAAGAACCTCCAAATTATACAATCCAGAAATACAACCACTGCAGTAAATTTATGAAATTGGCTTTTATTATGTAAAAAGCGAACACCTTTTTTAGGTCTAAAATTTGAAACTAAGAAAAGAAAATTGACCTGTGTATACTCGTGAAGTATGTCTCTATGCCTTGCAAGTTTTTGGTTTATTGAAGTTATAGGGGATGTTGCTGCTGCACAGTGGCTCATAGGCTCATAGACTCATTTACCTCGAGTGGCTTCACCAATAAGGATTGTATTTCCATCTCCGTGGACTTTCATGATCTGTTGGTTCCAAAAATTAGTGATCCATTGTCTCAATAACTTGAAATGCCTTTGAAAAATCATAATCAATCAAATTTCAAGGACATATAATCGACAAAATGATGTCTATTACATATAATCAGATTTAGCATATTTAGCTATATACCCAAATTCATCAGCATATCAAATTTATGGTCAATGACTATGGTTCATAAAAGAGATTCATCAACCAACAAGAATAACACACATGGAAAAGAAATTTAATCCTAAATAACCATCTAAATAAGCACAAATAAGTTCATGTTACAAACCAGCAAGAGCACCAGTGTCAGCCATGGTTTACTAGAAAATCACTAGGGCCAGACTTAGGAGAAATCAACTGACCAGAATGAAACAAATTTGGGATGAAAACCAGTGGATCTGGGTTGTCTGCCACTTCTGAGAAGCAGTGGATCTGGGTTGTCTGCCACTTCAGGATGAAAACCAGGAGTTGGTTTAATTTGAGAACCCTTCAACTTTGAATTTGAAACTACCAAAAAAATATATAATCAACAAGTTAAAAGCATCAATATTGAAACAAGGAATAGATAATAAAAACAGAACAATTTAATCAAAATAAAATTGTGGAGAGAACATATTATCTTCTATTCATACCTGTAATCAATTCATTGCTATAGGAAAATAGTTCATGTGACTTGGTGGCGTAATTGTGAGTTAGAAAGGACAAGATAAAACAATGACATATCCACTTAAAAGTGAATCATAAAAATTATTTGCATCAAGCTAAACCCTCAAATGAAAATGATATTTTGGCTTTATATAACTTAAACATCACCAGAATTACCTAGAGAAGAGAGGGAAGAAATCACAAGAAACATTGCAGCTTTATAAACCTTGCTTAGAAATGCAAACCATACAAATTTAACTAGTTAACGAAACATAATACTTCAGATGCAAAGATTTTTGTCAACAAAAATCTTTAATTAGAGTGATCACCTTTTCAACCAAAGATACAACAGTCTAACATATGAGAAAATCCAAGGAAAATTCTACAAGTTCTCAGGTGTTTAAAATCAAAAGAAAAAAACAGTCCTAGGAAGCTTCTGCAGATTTTAAGGAGTTTAAACTCAAAAGAAAAAAACATTGTAGATCAGAAAGAAAGCCGATCGGAAAAAATAAAAGCAAAATGCTTAGCTTTCGAGGAAGAAGGAAGCAGATCAGTTAGTGAAGAAGGTATATATAAGCTCCAGATCCAGTTATGGACCTAACAGCTAGTTTTTATTGTCATATAAACAGTTAAAACATAGTAATACAAATATATTAAAATTTTGAAATTGAAGCAAGCATAAGTAGACTTCTTATAATTGACTTCAAATGCATAAGAATGACAATGAATCAAACACTAACCAAAAGGTTAACAATAAAACAGTAGTAGACCCTTCAAAACCTTAAAATGGCCAACACATGGAAGTTGTCAAATGCTAAAAATATATTATCTACAACTCGGAGGATTTGCACACATGTAAACTGCAGGTGCTGGTTGTTTGTATTTTGGTATGCTATTTGGATCAACAAGCCTCACCTCTCCTGGGCTAAAGAACAAATCGCGGTGCCTGCATAAACATGAATATGCTTGCATCTTTTAGTAACAAAGATCACCTGGGCGGAGACGATGTTGAACATGGCATGCTAGACGTCACAAAGAAGAAGAAATAGGGCAACATGAAGAAGAGAGAGAGATGACCAATGATATAAGTTTTCAATTTACAAAATTTTAATATTATAAAATATTTTTTTTGGATTATTAGATGTTACTAAACTTATTAATTCTGTTATAGTCCATTTAATTGGCAAATTTGGTGGTAACGGGTAAAAGCAATAATTGACAAAAAGAGCATTGAACATGCACCAATATACATAATTCAACGAATATCTTATATCTGTAATAAAAATAAATGCAGCTTCGGCTAGACGAGGAGATAATGAAATATTAAATGTGGTGTTTTGCTAAAAAAAATAAGTGCACACTTACCAATGTAATAAAAAGAATTGCATCTTCAGTCAATATTGTGAGTTGCAAGTATCATCAAGTATTCAACTACAAATTTTATCCCAAAAACTTCAACAGGTAACAGTTACCGAAAAAAGTGATAGCAACTAAACAAGCATTGGAATTATCGAGTATTTTATAAATAATTAGAATTTGAAACTATGCAGCTACACGAGGATCGAAATTATCAACCTATTGGGTTGTGCTACGATTCCTTTCTTGTTATTTTTAAATATATATCCCATGATTTACAGCAATCTATTATCATAGAAGAGTAATCATTACCGCATAGGCGTAAAAAGAGAGGGCTGAGGGAGAGTTATAAACAAATTATTGTGTGCAGCCTAAGAATTTTCAACTTAAATCAACCACGCAGTCTATGAGAGATACTTTTAAATATACGAAATTAAAAATAATACTGGACCGTCATAATATCTTGTGCATGTTGAAGCAACGTCATCTTTTGTGCACATCTTCTTGTGGACAAACATCATGCACATATAGACAGGTCTGTCACAATCAATTGACAAAATTGACTAGTAAAATATGCAACAGAAAAAAACAAAACAAAACTTAGAATACATTAGCATACATCTATTATTAACAACAAATATACTATTAATAATCTTGAGTAATAACCTTGTCATAAACTTGCACAACCATCGTGTTTGCATATATTTTAAATACATATAATATAAATTAATTATGCAAGCTACTAACCTTTAAAATTCCAATAGCAAAATTCCACTTGATGCAACCTACTAACCTTCAACAAGTGCTAATGGAAACTATTTAATTAGTAATATGATAAAAATAATTAATTATTGATGTAGGATTGAAAACAAAACACTTAATTCAATAAAGTAGAACTTAGACAGAATCACAGCACTAGTGCAAGGGCCAAACTCAAGAGAAATCAACTGATTTGAGAACCCTTCTACTTTCAATTTGAAGCTACCAAAAAAATATATAATCAACAAGTTAAAAGCATCAATATTGAAACAAGGAATCGATAATAAAAATAGAACAATTTAATCAAAATAAAATTGTAGAGAGAACATATTATCTTCTATTCATACCTATAATCAATTCATTGCTATAGGAAAATAGTTCATGTGACTTGGTGGCGTAATTGTGAGTTAAAATGGACAAGATAAAACAATGACATATCCACTTAAAAGTAAATCATAAAAATTATTTGCATCAAGCTAAACCCTCAAATGAAAATGATATTTTGGCTTTATATAACTTAAACACCAACAGAATTACCTAGAGAAGAGAGGGAAGAAATCACAAGAAACCTTGCAGCTTTATAAACCTTGCTTAGAAATGCAAACCATACAAAGTTAACTAGTTAACGAAACAAAATACTTCAGATGCAAAAAATTTTGTCAATAAAAATCTTTAATTAGAGTGATCACCTTTTCAACCAAAGATACAACAGTCTAACATATGAGAAAATCCAAGGAAAATACTACAAGTTCTCAGGTGTTTAAATTCAAAAGAAAAAAATAGTCCTAGGAAGCTTCTGCAAATTTTAAGGAGTTTAAACTCAAAAGAAAAAACAATGTAGATCAGAAAGGAAGCCGATCGAAAAAAATAAAAGCAAAATGCTTAGCTTTCGAGGAAGAAGGAAGAAGATCAGTTAGTGAAGAAAGTATATATAAGCACCAGATCCAATTATGGACCTAACAGCTAATTTTTATTGTCATATAAGCAGTTATAATGTAGTAATACAAATATACTAAAATTTTAAAACTGGAGCATGCATAAATAGACTTCTTATAATTGACATCAAATGTTACATAAAGATATACTACAACGACAGACAAGCTATGACCAAAAGACTAACCTGATGTTGGCTTCCTGAGAATTCTTAGGAAATCCTTTTACTGATCCTGAGTCGAAAAATCTGAAAAGTCAACAATCAGAAATTATTGTGTATTAACAACACAATAGAACTTCTTATTGGCATTAACTAAATGTTATACTACTTGAACGTTTCGTTGTTCTGGAAACCCTTAAGCTTTGAAAAACCCATAGTATCCTAGTATGTTAACTTAAGTCATATAGCAAGATAAGAGGGTGGTATCGTGATCAAGATGCAAGAAACCTTGAAGTCTCAATTGTTAATGTCTCATTAGCAATTATTCTAATATGCTTAAGAGGTTAGACCATTCAAATATAAAAAATATTAAAAAATGGGTCACTTTCTAGAATGCTTGATTTACTAACCTCTAGAATTTTTTGCCATTCTTTTCCGATCAATTGGGGGAAAGAAGTAAACAAAAGATTTTATAAGTCTCCATGTTTAGTTAACTAATGTATCAATACCCTAGACAAAAACATATGCATTTAATGTCATAGACAAGAAACTATTCATAATACCTCTTCCGAGCATCAACACCTTGTACTCGAATTTGGCGATCATTTAGAGATGTTTATCGTGCAGTAAGTTTCTCTCCATCCATTTTAATCTATAATCTGCTACGAAAAAGATAATAAATATATGAGAGCTCTAAGAATTGTAATATGTAATCTCCATCCATTTTAATATGTAATCTGTAATCCATTTAATGTCATAGAAGATATGGGAGCTCTAAAAACTGCAACAAAGATTTTGTCTGAGGGTTCCTAAAAATGTAAACTTAAGTCATAACACATGGAAGTTGTCAAATGCTAAAAATATATTATCTACAACTCGGAGGATTTGCACACATGTAAACTGCAGGTGCTGGTTGTTTGTATTCTGGTATGCTATTTGGATCAACAAGCCTCACCTCACCTGGGCTAAAGAACAAATCGCGGTGCCTGCATAAACATGAACATGCTTGCATCTTTTAGTAACAAAGATCATCAGAAATTTGTTCAAAGTAATCATAAAAAGAGAAAAGGAATATATTCAAGATGCAACAAAACCATTAGGGGGGAGTTTGGTGTAATGCTAATTAATTTTGCATGGTAATGATTACTAGTATAAAATGGTTGGAAATCTTACATGGCAATGGTTGTGCCTAGTAGACATTTTAAAAGCAGAATGATAGTTGTTTACCTCCGCATATCAAATCCTACCAAGCCTGCTTGAAGGATTGATAAGTTGTTTGAATATGGTGAAACGATTATCACAGTATCTGCTGAGTATTGTGTTTCTAATATGGACATGAGTTGTGTTACCCTCACAAACACATCTGCAACACTTTCGTTAAGTGTTCCATCATCAATTGGAGGGGTTTTAGTATCAAGAGAAATACTATCTGATTCATAGAATTGCAACAAGAACATCAAGTTCAAAAAAAACAGAGCAATCAAGAGCATTTGGAGTTTATTTGCCAACTCTTTTCAGTTTTAGGGTGATCATCCATCATGGCAATATCTACAAAAACATATATTGTTGTTGTTGTTGTTACAATTTTTTACATAAATAAATTTAAAGAAAGAACTAGCACCTTCAAAATATAATGTTTGGAACAAATATTGCAATAGTAAACAATAAAGGGCTACTCAAGTTTATTTTTTCCCCTCGTGGCCATATATTCCCTACCATTAGACTCATTCCTAGTTTGAGGAGTATTAGGCATATGATTTGGGAGCTTCATTAGTTTAAGATAAACACTTAACTTATTAGAAAGAGCCGCAACAAATATTTTTGAACAGGATTTTCGGCATAAATAATATTATTATCATCCTTAGTATTAAAAGTAGATGCATTTATTCTATCATATTTATTCATAACATGGCAAATACATCCACATTTAAAGCAGAAGATAGGTAAATGTTCATACCTTGCGGCTTTAAAGATTCTGGTACCAAGTTTTACTGATCCTTAAAGAAAAGTCATTAGAAAAACTAGTCATACAGTCCATCAAAAATAATCACTTAAGTATTAGTTAAAAGTCCACTTCTACAAAAAATTTTGCTAACTCGGGTGAATACGTATTGCAGAAATAATGTATATAATCGTATTCTTAAGTCTTAACTAAGATTAACTCCTGAACCACAACACTAAGTGTGTATTGCACAATTAATTCATATAATCACATTCATAACAAACTCAAACAATTTGTAGTTTCAAGATAGAAATAAGTTTCTTTGCCAGATGGCCTATTCTTGGACAGCGGCGATTGAGCCAAAGGAGAATGCATCTAGCATTTTCTCTGTCGACCACTTGGATTTCACCAACTCCGAAAAACAGAGGAGGTGAACTACAACATTTTCAACGATGTCAGCTATGATAACCTCCCGAATTGAATCAAAGCTACGAAAGACGTGGGCCAAGAGGATCTGCTCATCGAAGTACACGGTAGTGGTGGCCACCTGCGAGGCACCGATCCAAAAGTGGATTTTTTTTCTCGAGAAGCTACCAATCCATCCTCTAAACCTGCGACGATGTAAGCCGCATGAACCCAAGGCGATAGAGCCCCTTGATCAACTTGCGGAGGATCTTGTATACCCCGATGCACTCATTGCCATTGCCAACTATGATCAAAGTCTCGGTAATGGCGCAAAGGTCAACCATTACGCTGGCCGTAACGCTCTCATCCTCAAAGTTAAAATCCACAACTGCGTGAATCTCATCGTCCTCGGTGTCCTCGGAGATGCTGGAGCGATTGGCTACGAGAATATGATAGAGAACTCATTCTCGAGGCGGCGCATGGTGGCCTACATGATCGAAGGTCGCGTGGGACCCCGCAACCTCCATATCCTCGATGTAGACGATGTTAAACATAGCATGCTAGAGGCCACAAAGAAGAAGAAATAGGGCAGCGAGAGAGAGAGAGATGGGACCCATGATATAAGTTTTCAATTTATAAAATTTTAATATTAAAAAATAATTTTTTTTATTACACGTCAACATGCCACATTGTCGACACAAATTAGACTGCATGCCACAATTAATGCATATCATAATTGAGACAAATCTTGTAATATAAGATTTAATTAAACAAAATATAAGTACAAGCCACAAATGAGAAAAACCTCAAAGGGCAATCTATGTTTAGATATAAGGATCATACGGATTCATAGAGAACCATGGAAAAGTTTTTTTAGATTAGTAATTTTTTTAAAATTAATTTGTGAATTTAACCCAAATTTATACCAAATTAAACTACTAAGTTGCTAGTAGTAAATTTACTTTCAGCAATCTTAGCAGTATTTCTAGAATTGAAAACTCATAAAAAAGTAGGACTAGATCAACTACATATCCCAATGATCGATAAGTTAGACAAAGTAGCTTGCTAAATGGCACTCTTCTATTCCTAGTCGTAATTGGACTAGAGAGTAGAGTGATAAAAAACTACACTCATGTGTGTTAATTATATGGACCATAAAAGATAAAATTATGGGGGAGGGTGGAGGTCAACAAGTATAACACATATGGAATAAAAGTTAATCCTAAACAACCATGGAAAAAAACCTTAATCCTAAAGTACACTCTTCCAAATTGAAATAACAAATACCTAAAGAATCATCTAAATAGGCACAAATAAGTTCAAGTTACAAACCAGCAAGAGCACTAGAATCAGCCATGGTTTACTACAAAAAAATTGGACTCCTTCCTATAATAAGTGTTATGATAAACTTAATCTAACATATTGGCTAAGTTTGAATACCTGTGAACACCTTTCTTCAATCAACTTCTTGTCACCACCGCCACGAAGAAAAATAGTATCAAGAGAGAGAGTTACCTAAAAGGCAAAAGATTAGTACACTTCAAAATCACAATAGTGAACAAGCTGAAGATGCTTTTACAAGTGGTCCTCAATCATCGCCCTCGACCATTAGTACCTTTTGTAGATTAAAAACAACATAGTTATTGTTTAGCAAAAAGGACTAGGAGAACATTATACATTGTTGCACGACAAGGACGGTAACATAGTTTTCTAATATATGAACTATTAAATACATACACATGACACAAATCAAACAAAGAAGGTAACATAGTAGTATAATATATTGTTGCAAAACAAGATAACATAGTGGTAATAGTTTACTCATTCTAAATATGAATTCCATAAATGAATTAAGCTCAAAGAAAAACACAGAAAACATAAAAGAATTAAACTACTTAAACACAGGAAACATAATGATGTAAAGTCAAGATGCATAAATTGATAACAACACAAAAATATAATTAACAAAAATGTAAATTCAAAAATCTAGTCAAATTATAAAAGAACTTCCTTATATAGGTTGCATCTATTTACTTAAACTCAGTTTCGGGTGAGTATTTATAACCATAAATCATCCTAACATTTGGAAAACTCAAATAAAATTAACCATAAATCTCAAATCACTATCATATAAAATATAATAGAAAAAAATAATATAAAAGAAACTCTAGTAAAAAATTTACCCTAATTATCACACTAAATGTTACCATTAAAGATGTTATTATTATTTTTTAGAAACTGCACATTTATGCATAATAAAAAAGAAATTTGTAATTAATATTTAATTCATATAAAATTTAAGAACACATATTAATGAAATGGAATTAATTGGATAGAAAAAGAAACAAATAATATATATATATATATATATAAGGATTACAAATTATGGATCTAAATTGATAATTAAAGTGAGAAATAATTACTAAAACTACACTAAATGTTGTCATTAAATAAATAAAAAAAATATTTAGAAACCACACATTTTTTACAATAAGAAAGAAAAATGTGATTAATATTTGATATGAAATTTAATGACACAATATAATGAAATGGAATTAAAATTGGCTTCATGATGCGGCATTAATTGAAATTCTGAAACTACATACTCCATTTTTCTGCAGTAAAAAAGGAAAATTAAAATTAAAAATTAATTCTTAATGTAAAAAGTGAAAAAATCTGCCTAATAAGCATTATTTAAAAGAAAACCTACATAGTAAGCATTATTCAAGACATCAAACTTCATAGTCTGCACAACATCAAGGAAAACAATTAGTTCCCATAAGAATTAATGGAAGTCAATCACAATAGTGCAAGAAAATACTCTGATAAAACCATACAATTCAGCAAAAGGCCTTCCAAAAGGCCTCGACGGCGAAGGCCATCTGCTGGGTCTGCAGCTGGAACACGGCCCGGTCATCATTATATCTCCGGCAAAGGCGATCCGCGCGAGTGATAGGCGTCTTTTGTCACCATCTGAAACCACTCCGACATGTCGATCTCCACTTCCTCGCCGGAGTCGGGTAACTTCTCCACCATGCCCAACATCGTCTTCTCGATGAAATATATCAGCAGTTGAAATGGAAACTTCCTACACCGGAGAGAGAGAGAGAGGAACATTTACTCTTCTAATAAAGTATGAGAAAGAGAGAGTGATGAAAAAAATAACTGTAGGGTTCTTCTGTAATAAAGTTTGAGGGAGAGAGAGGGGAGTATGGAAAAATAACTACATGGAAACTCCCCCATGTAATTAGTTGAAAAATAACTACAGAGAGATAAATTGAAAATTAGTCATGTAATTAAGGCAAATGAACAGAAAAATAACTGCAGAGAGAGAGAAAAGCCCATAATGATGAAGACCCAAGGCAGAAAAGACATCACATTCATTCACCTAGAATATTTATTTGTGCAGGGATTCAAAAGTAAAAAAACATGAAATAGTTGCAGTGGTAGAGTCCATATCATCAAGTATGATGCTAGCATATTGTAAAAGATTGTAGTATAATAAATGATACAACTAATAAAAAATTAGCCGAGAACTCGCGCGTTGCGCAAATATATATAAATATAATTTTATTTAAATGAATTCTAAAAATTATAATAAAATTATCAAGATTATTTTAAATTAAAGTATACTTTTAAATAATAACATTCATACTCAAATAATTAAGAGTAATAATAAATATAAAGAAAAAAGTAATTATATATATGTGTGTGTGTGGGTAATTTAAGGCACTTCCACAACCGGAGAGTCTTACTATCAACCTAAGACACTTCCACAACCGGAAGTCTCCGCCTTCTTACCGAGAGCACTCTTCCACCTCAACCCTAAGGGACAACTAAACTAATCATAGTAAACTATGTTTACACCAGTGGATTTAAGTCTCAAACACTAATGCTACCACCAACTCAACCAAACCTAGCTACCTAGGTTTACACAAGTTCAAATAGAATGAAATAAACAAGAAAAATATACAAGTAATAGAGCAAAAATACAACAACACAAATACTTAGATTCAACACAATGAATCATAGCTCCTCTTGATGCCTTGATGATTAATCAAATGAAGCTTGAAGGCAAGATCAAAGATTGGAGAACAAAACTAGGGTTCTTGCAAGAATGGCTCAAGAGAATCTTGTAGAGATGCAAGAAGGTCACTCTCTTAGGCTTAGAAGCATCATAGAAGGCTTGGAAGAGAGTTTGGGGTGAGTATTTATAACCCCCAAACAAAAGGGCTCGCCAACGAGCATTTTTTTGTCTGTTGGCGACGCCCGGTCGCTTATCAATCGATCGTCGGTCGACCGACCAGAGGCTTACTACCAACTTCTAGTAGCATTCGGTCAACCTAAATAGCCTACTGCCTATATCGGGCTTCTGCCGATCGACCAGTCGGACGATCGAATCTAGGCATGGCTGATTTTTTTTTGTGTTTTTCTTGCGCGATTCATCTTCGGGTTCCGGCCTTCAGCGTGCGTCAAATTGGCGAGCTTTCCATGTGTTCTTTAGAATTATCCAATACATCTTTGGTGCACATGTTGAACTTCTAGAGATTTTCGCGATGAACCCGAATGCGTCGATAATTGTCCTTCTGATTTTTTGATTTCTTCGATATTTTTGATCGAGGACATCAATTGCTAATCGATATGGAACCTGAAAATATTTCTCAATGAAACATTAGTTCCATGTTTGTTATCATCAAAATCGAGATTAAGACCAAGATAGAAAACCTTAGGCCAACAATCTCCCTCTTTTTGATGATGACAAATATCCTTAAGAAAATATGTATATTAAAGCACAAAGGATATCAAACATGGGATTTCTTCCCGTATCAACATGCATATCTACATAATGGAACTCCCCCTATCTATATGCATGATTTTTCTATATATTTTTCCCCTTTACCTATATTTTTATCCCCCTTTTGACATCAATCAAAAAGGGCAAGAAAAATTAATCAAAAGTCAAAGTTGAAACTCTAAAAGATTTTTTAAAATCGCGAAAGTCTCAACTAAGGGATGAAAGCCAAACATCGAATAAGATACTAAGTCATACATGATATCGTGAAATGATAAATGAAATTTAAAACCAAGAATCATGTAGTAACTTAAGTATCGATATTTTCAAGTATCGGTCAAATAGTCAAAAATCACTTTAGAAATGTTTTTTCTCATCAAATGAGTAGAACAATATCATAAGTGAATTTAAAATATCATATTTTAAGTCTCATTTGAAAATCTAATGAAAATTTAAAGTATCGGGAAAATGAGCAACTTGAGAAGAGTGATACTTTAGTGGCATTTTCGTAAATAAATGAGATTTTTATGATATTTTTAGATTTCATTCAAACTTTAAGATATCAAAGAATGATCATTTAAATCATGTATATTAAGTTTGAGATGAAAATAATATCATTTGGTCAAAATATCAACCTAGCATAATTTCATTCAAAAATAGGCATGATAAATGAAATTGCTAAGTATCAAATTTTATTCTTTACTCATGGTTTTTCAAACTTAAACCTATGGACACCTAACATGAGTAAATCTAAATATGTTCCTCAAATATGGATTAACAATAAGACCTCTAAGTCAATTTGTTTAGTTGGGTCAACTTGGTTCAAATGAGATTATCATGAAATGACCTCTATGTCATTTCATTCATATCCATATGAATTTTTTATTATAAGTGCATGGAAACATGTCATATCTATTCCTAAACATGTTTATGAGCTTTGGACTTAAAATGAAGTATCCAAGTCGATTTGTTGACCTCAATCTATTTTTCAAAACCTCACACTACAAGAGATTCGTTTTTTAGTAATAATTAATTAGTAGCAATAAGATAATTGATGTTAAATAATTTAGAAGGAGCAAATATTTTTAACTATTTAGCAAATATTATTAAAAATTCTACAAAAAAAATATAGATTTAATGACAATTTTTAACATAAATTTAAAAATACCTCTAATTATTATAATTTTCTTACCTGGTTTGGAGGTGCCTTTGTTTTTAATCCCTATATGATTTATATTGAATAAAAATAATTTAATTTATTAGTTTCATCTCTTCATCTATAGTTTAAAGGAAAATGTAATTATTTAGATATAATAATTTCTCTCCAAATATAATATTTAGAGGCAAACAAAAAGTTTTGCCTTTAATACTACTTTAATCATTAATTTTAGCATCTAAATCTTATTTCAATTAAAATAAAAATATGCAATAAAATTTACCCCTACGGTCCTACCCCTTTTCCTAATTTTTTCCTTCCCCTTATATTTTATCCCGTGCCCTATGCAATTCTTCTCAAGTGCATTGCCCTCGCACCTCTCGCTCCCGACTCTCCAAGTCATTCCTATATCCTGCTCAATCTTAATCGTCGATCATTGCCCTCGCACTGCCCTCTCTCAATATAGCTTGTCGATCTCCTCATCACCTCTTATAGCCCATTGTCGCAGGTCCCGAATTGCTGCCAATCATTCCCTATTTTTAGTTGTTGCTCGTCGAGTCGCCGTGTCGCAATCGCTGCCTATCGCCACACAGTTCTGACCATCGCTCATCGCGCGACTATCGCAACCCATCTCCTTTGCCCCGGAAGCAAAAGGTTTTATTCTCTCCCTTGTCTCGGTTCTCCACTTTCTATGGTCTTCTTCTTGGTTCTTTTGCGATTCCTATCTCTTCTTCTAATCGCTTCATCTTCTCTGGTAAATAATTTTCAAGTCCAGACAATGTTCGTAAAAATGCCAATTGCAGCCTCTCAGGTAAACCAATAGAAAATCCCTATCAGAAGAAAGCCATAGTAATTTAAGCTACAGAACATTATACATTTAGTGAATAACATAATGCATTTTCAGAGCAAATGACAAAAGCATGGCAATATACAAAATTGAATTTTAAGATAAAGATGAAAGGATATTCAGGAAATTGATTTATATATTTATATAAAACAAAATACATGCAGGTATTTGTAATACAATAAAAAATAAATAATAAAGCAATGAACATTAGACAGATGTGAAAGATTTTTCTAAATAAAAAATTATACCTTAAAAGCCAAGATCAAACATGCTAAATCATTAAGAATAATATAATGCGAAAGAGTACCTGAATCAATTGCTTAGCTTACGAGATGGGACGACCTTCCAAGTCTATGCACCGTTCACGAGTCGTCTCTAAATAATGGGGCTTCAGAAACTGGAATCAAGTGCATGACCCAGGGACCATAACCCCTCTATTTATAATAAAAACCTGAGATAGTAGTAATTACTATTTTGCCCATCATAAAATTAATAATTACCCTAAATGGTATTTGTACAATTAAATATCATATAATATTGAGATGTCACAGACCCATAAATATATATAATCAGATCACTTAAGATCTGGGATGTTAATTTTAACAGTGATGGATGCACGCCTATTGATATGTGTTGGTCCATATCAGATTATTAAAATTAATCTAACAGTCTCCCACTTGGGCCAACACATGAATCACCGTATAGCTGTGCATGCTAACTTTATGAGCTCATCATCACTATTTTATCAATCATCTCCAATAATCTGGTCCATCGATCATACCAACAAAGAACCAAAGTGACTTTTGCCACATTTATCGTGACTAAATCCATCAATGATCACAATGTTAATACTTTCGACGACATTGATCATATATGGGTGCACAATATGGAAATTACATGCAATGTGATCCTTACGTGTCTATTTCCAGCTGGTCCTACTTTATTTAGATCAATAAAAAATATTCAAAGTGTAAAATAATAAAACTTTATTCTGCAGAAAAATGTCATAAAGCACAGTAACAAATTACAAACTCCCACTAAACTATTATATGAATACATGATGCAACACCCAAATGAGCAACATGCTCATGAAAGACCGCAGGTGGTAAGCCTTTAGTAAGTGGATTCGCTCTCATGGAAGTTGTACCTATGTGCTCTATGTTTAATTGATCACTCTGAATTCTTTCTTTAACAACCAGGAACTTAATGTCAATATTCTTAGACATTGAAGGGCTCATGTTGTTATTGGAATATAACACTGTCAGTTTATTGTCACATAATAACTTTAGTGGTATTTCAATTTTATTATTATAGTTAGCCTAGTAACAAAATTTTGCAGTCATATTCCAAGATTGGATACCTTAAAATAAGTTATGAATTCTGCTTTCATATCTGAAGTTGCAGTGAGTGTCTTCTTAGCACTCCTCCAATAAACAACTTTTCTAGTAAACAGAAAAATATAACTAGAAGTGGATCTTCAACTATTTAGGCATCCAACAAAATCAGAATCAAGAATACCCAATGATCTCCTGCTGATCTGATTTTCTATATGTAATGTTTATTCTCTGTAGATACCATATAAACCATTTGGCTACTTTCCAATGATCCATTCTGGGATTACTTAGATATCTGTCTAATATCCCTTTAGTGTACGCAATATTCGAACGCGTACTTTCTTGAGCATACATCAGATTCCATGTAGTAGACGCATATAGAATCTTCTGCATTTCCTCTTGCTCAATTTTATCCTTAGGGCACGATTTGAGACTAAAATTACCTCCTTTAGCAATATGGGTATATAGGATAATAATCATGGTATATGTATTCATCAACCATATTTATCTCAAAATAAAATGAGATAATAACTTGATAAATTTATAATACCTCTAAGCATTAGTTCTAGAGGTCATTGAGGTCATTGAGTTTGTACTTCATGGGTAGATTCCTAAAGAATATCCTTATCTCCCCCCAAACTCAATAACTTCAATGAACTGAGTATTACTTATATCAAAATTATCCTATAATATCCCATAGACTTATCAAAGTACCCAATAAAGTAGCAGCGGACTATTCCAGTGATTTTTCCTTTGACCAATATGACCTAGTCTCAGTTGGACAACCCCAAATATTTAGTATGAGCTTCTTTCCCGTCCATAATATATAAGGGTTACTATGTACTGCTATAGATGGTACTTTAATCAGAATATAAGCCGCAGTCTTAAAATTAATTAGACTTCTCACTATTTAGATATAGGTACCCGTATATGGAGTAATTGTCTATGAACATAGAAATATTGTTTGACCATTCCAAGAAGCCATAGGGAAAGGTCAATAAACACCCATATAATTATGTTCTAAGACGTTTGAACTCCTATTAGTACCTTAACCCTAACATATATTTGTTTTCCCTTAATGCATTAAGTATGTACATCAAAGTCTGTAGCATTAGAAATAACTAGAATCCTATTAGACACAAGCCTCTGTATCCTATACTTGGATATATTATCTAAGTGCTTATGCCATATCATGATGGAATTCTTATCAGCTAATTTTTATTTTGTACCTTTTGAGTTGGTATGCAGGATTTCATTAGATGAAACAATTACATCAAGTATATAAAGGTTATTGAAATATGACATAAATGGTACCAACAAAAATAGAATTAAGATAAAGACTAAACTTTCTATTTCCATATGAACAAGAACAATTTTATTTATCCAAAACAGAGATAGAAATCAAAATCCATCTAAAAGATGGAACTACAAAAGTCTCTCTCAAATTCTAAATAACAATCAATCCTAAACAATAACTTAAAAGATATATAGCTTCAATTTTAGCTGATTTGCCATCACCCCCAAAGATGAATCTTTCAACATCACTCGGCAGTTGGCAGCTCAGGTAATCCTGCATATACATATTTATGTGGATAGTAACACTAAAATCTATCCACCAAGTGTCTATAGGTACATAATTTTAAATTAACTGTTGAACAAACCAAAGAGAGAAATGTACCATTCTTAACACGCCAAGCGTGGTACTTGGTACAATCTTTCTTTACATGCCCATTTTTCTTGTAGAAGAAACAGGTAGAAACCTTAGTCTGTTCCTTTTACTTTTTTTTAGGAGCATCTGCAGCTTTTGTAGTCTTAGATCTTTTCTTGCCCTTATCTTTAGAGGCCACAACCAAATGAGCACTTTCAATCTTATCTTGCTTTAGTCTTTCTTCCTCTTGCACACAATGAGAGATAAGCTCATTAAGAGTCCACTTCTCCTTTTGACAGTTATAATTGATTTTAAAATGATTGAATTGTGCCGGAAGAGAGATCAGAATCAAATGCACCAATAAGTCCTCAGGGAGGTCTAATTTCAGTGTCTTTAATCTAGAGATAAGATTTGACATATCCATAATGTACTCCCTAATGTTCCCTTTGCCCTTTATACCTCATTGAGACTAAATTTGTTAATAACATGCTTGTCTCAACCTTCCCATTTTTCTCAAAATATTTTTTTTCAAGAGCATCTATGAATAATTTGGCATTAGTCTTTTCAGATATAGCGCCTCTAAAACAATATGATATTTCCCTTCTCATAATCATGAGACTTAGACGGTTGGATTTTTCCCACTGCTCATATTTTCTCTTGTCATCAAGAGAACTATCATCTGTAAGAGCAGACTCGGTTATCCTAAGTGCCAAGTCTAGATCCATGCAACCAAGAACAATCATAATATTTTCTTTTCAAGCATTGAAATTCGTGCTAGTCAACACAGGGATAGAACTTAGAGTGGCAGTAATATTTGATAAATCAGAAATGTTAGCTGAACGGAGAATAAAACAAATCATTATTATATTCAGCTCAATAAATTAATTAAAGCAAAAGAAATAAATAATTAACAGGTCCCATTACAGGATACCAATCACAAAATTGACACTTCATCTTTGGACAAAAATGTCAACTTGTAAGCGGTACTCTCAACGCAGTAATCAAATATTGACAATCAGTCCTGTCAAACAAGAAGCCTTTCTTTGGACCGACTCTTGTCCACATGGAAAACCTTATGACCATCACATATTTATTACCGCAGGCACGTAAGGAATCTGGCAAAGTAATAACCTTCCTTTGGGCCGATCATTACCCGCATGAATTTCTAACATGCTAACATCTTTATGTTATAAAACATGCTAATTCTACACAAGAGAGCTCGCTTTGGCGAGATGTTGTTTCAAACCAACATATTCCAAAATATTAAATATGATGTGCTATTATTTTATTTCTTGTTAAATTGATCAAACTATAATAAAGCGGTCAAAATTGTGTTGAACCAATGTTAATTGAGCTGAACCAAAGTTAAATTAGGTTGAACCTAATGCTAATTGAATTGAACCGGTTGAAATTATGCTAAACCAGATGCTAATTTTAGTAAATCGGTAAAGAAACCTACTGAACCGCTTAAAATGTGCACTGAACCGGCCTAAATTGACCTGAATCGGTGCTGAACCAATAAAATTTGACCTAAATCAGTGCTGAACCGAATCTAATTGCACTGAACCGAACCTAATTTCAGTGAACCAGACCTAATTTGAGTGAACTAGACCCAAACCTCATAAACCAAACCTCAATTGAACCAAACCAAATTAAATTCAAGTGAACCAGATGAACCGGATCTAATTAACCAGAACCGAATGAATTAAACCGGGTTCAATTGCATTTCGGGTTGGGTTCAAATGCAAACGGGTCAGGTTTTAACTTATAATTGGGTTGGGTTTTAACATATTGGGTCGGGTTTTAACTTAATGGATCCAGTTTTACTAATCTTAACCGGGATCTGACCCAATAACCAACCCTAACTTTATAAATCCCAAATCCCCAATACCCAATTCAAACCCTAACTCCTCAATCTCTCTAACCCTTCTCCCCACGATGCAGCTGCCACCTCCCTCTCTCCCACGCCGAACCACCCACTTCCTCCACCCGTCGCCGACAACTACTCCCACACCGGCCATCTTAAGACGCCGACCACCATGATGCGTCGGAGTTGGCCGGTGATGAGAGAGCTGAGGCGAAATGAGGAAAACCCAGAGGAGAGGGGGAGTCAGACGTCGCTGATCCCATCTTCACGCGCCCCTCACGCATTGACGTCGCTGCACCTTCCTGAGACGCCGGCGGCCTTTCTTATGCCGGCATGAGACGGCGACAGGAGGTCGAACCTCCATGGTGGGGGTGCGGAGACAAGCCAAGAGGCCTCTGCTCTTCCCTCTCATCCAGACAAGGCGGCAATCGGAGCAAGGAAGACACCTGAAGTCGTTTTCCCCTCCGCGATCGCAGCCAACTGCACGAAGGAAGAAGAGTCGATTTGTCGACTTGATCCTGTTGCAACATCTCCGTCGCACGAAAGACTCGACCTCGACGGAAACTATGCAGCCGACTACCCTCAGGTGCGTGAGAAAATCGGCAAGGCTTCATCGACATCTATGTCGCCTCTCCGTCCTCCCATCTGGTCGGAGCAAAGTAACACCTTGCTTGTTCCGACCACACCGACAAGAAGGAAGACAACCAATATGCGATAGTTTACAAATCCGATGTGAATCGTGCAACGAGGTCGCCGTCGCGTCCGCCAAGGACGAGGCTACATCGACAATGGCGGATCCGGAGATGAAGGGATGGGGAAGATGAGAAGAGGGATGACCTTCGGCAGAAGAGATGCGAAAATGAGGATGTTCATGAAGGCTGCCGCAACCTCCTCTTTTGTTTTTTTTTAAGTAGTGAATAATCTGAATAATCTTTTGATGTATCTACTGTTTGTTTGCATGGAATCACGAAGCAAAAACAGAATACTTTATATGATCATGAGCAATATTGATAAAAAATCATGCATGAGAAAATTGCAATTTTCTAACAGCATGTATACCATGATTCATATCATTAAAATAAGAACAAAAATTGAGATGTTAAGCATGCATCGGCATACGAATAGTAGATATAATCATGAAAATTTTTGTTTCTCAATGACTCAACATGATTGGCTCTGATACCAATTGAAAGAATTTTCTAAATAGAAAATTATACCTTAAAAGTCAAGATCAAACATGCTAAATCATTAAGAATAATAAAATGCAGAAGCGTACCTGAATCCATTGCTTAGCTTAGGAGATGGGGGCACGACCTTCCAAGTCTATGCACCGTTCACGAGTCGTCTCTGAATAATGGGGCTTCAGAAACTGGAATCAAGTGCATGACATAGGGATCATAACCCCTCTATTTATTACAAAAACTTGAGATAATAGTAATTACTATTTTGCCCATCATAAAATTAATAATTACCTCAAATGATATCTGTACAATTAAATCCCATATAATATTGAGATGTCACGGGCTCATAAATAAATATAATCAGATCACTTAAGATCTGGGCCGTTAATTTTAATAGTGATGGATGCACGCCTATTGGTATGTGTTGGTCCATATCAGATTATTAAAATTAATCTAACAAGATGTGCAGTATTCTTATCAGCTATATTAAAACATGCTAAATCAAAAATCATATGTGAACTATGGAAAGAGATTTGATTACTCCAACCTTCAAGTTAAAGAGGCCACAATTGCTCAAATGTTTTAAGGCAAGAAGAGTCAAATGCATATGTTATTTTGAATCAGTATTTCTCTTTCCATTGCAAGTCTACTTTCTCTTTGCTTGTTTGGTGTAACCGAATCCAAATGATTTCAGGAATGCATTGATGAACTTTACCAAGAAGTTAAAGAGAGAAAGGGTTAAATCTGTTAACACAAGTACATCTCTAGATATCCAACTCTGAATTGCTTGTATATTTGATAATTAGTGTTAGAAATTTATCTCCCATTTTGAGCTCGGATGCGAGAATAAAAATAGGATAGTAGTGTGTGAGAGAGAAAAGTAGCATTTTCTTAAATAATCACTACAATGAAGTTCCAAATAATCACCACAGTAGCATTTTCTTCAAACATGTGGAAGCAAGACTGAGATAATGGAGTTTAAAATGTTTATTCTTTACACACTATTCTTTTATTTCATTTGCACAATAGTGAATGAAGTGCGAATGTGCCAATTTAGGTGCTTATCTCGACCCAAGAATACATTGAGCAACTTCTATGATCAATTTGTAGTTTCTTATCTGATTGTAGTCCTTGTTTGGTTCTAATTACTCCATGTATTGCAAGGCTTGGAGAGGGAGGTTTTCCAAAGTTTACAATGTAACCATACATATTGAGTACATATGTTTGACTTGTGCTTCAGTTTTAGCCCGGTTGAGAGTATTTGTGTTTAGTTTCTTCGCTTTCTTGTTTCTCAGTCTTGAGCTTGTGTAGTTGTGTGTATAGGGTATGTTGTTTCCTTTGAAGGAACTGGTGTTTAGTCTTATTATCAGAGTGTTCTTTTTAGTCATTGTTTATAGATGCAGACTATACCAATAATTTCATCACTTACCATGATAGAACCTAATTATCAACTCAAGCTACAGAACCAGCCTAACATCCATCCTTACTATTCAACAGCTCTCATCTGGGATTACAGGGCTTGATAGCTTGCTCTTATCTTCTGATCATATGGATGTTTGTTCAGTGATGTAGGTCATTAACCTGAATGCCTATGTTAGCTGTTATTGAGACCATTGAGCACATGGCTTAATGCCCTTTGATTGTATCTTATTTGGGGAGCGTATGTTGCCTATGCAGCCTACTTTAGCTTAATTATTGTCAAACTTTAGTTATTCATTACCGTGATTAATGTTTATCAAGTTAACTGGTTGACTATTTTGAATTGGAAATAGGAACGAAAAGGGTCCTAGAAGAGCACAACTTCTCCTGAAAAAAAGTATGTGCATAATTTGCAGGTAATGGGAAGGTCCTCACCAAATGACAAGCTTCTACTTGTGCAAGACATGTGGTTGCAGTTACTGGAGATGGCACTAATGATGCTACTGCATTACATGAGGTCTGACATATACATATATATACCTCGGGCCTTTGCCCGTATCTAGCCATGTTCGGCTACCGGGTCAATAATTCATGCTGACTCCTTTTTGTATATGTGCACCTATAATCTCTAAGTTTCCAAAAATATACAAGCAGTCATAGAAGTGTTATCGTCTTATATCTAAGTTTCCATAAATGTGCTATGAACATCTAGTGGCACCCTACATGTTAACTAGCCTTCTACACTGTCTTAGGTAAGAATTTCCATGAGTCAACCTTGGAATACCATCCAAGAACATTTAGGCCAGCATACATAATTTTAAAAAAAAAGCTCAAATATTACATCATTCATCATATATAACCATAATTTACACACCTAACAATTCTTATACTACCTTAGGAATATTAACACAATAAGGAGCAATTATCTAACATGACACGGTAGTAATAAATTTAAATAACATGTATGAATTATAAAACATGGTAACATTGTCAAAATTCAAGTTTAAGGATCAATTGCTAAGTATGGTTATAATATGACATTTCTACAATTCAAATCAATTAAGCTACTTGGTAAGTTTGATGTTCTTCCTAAGTATTGTCATATCCCTATGTGTGATCCCTAAGATCATGAAATTTCCATCTAAGGCAAGTCTCTCCTCCTCTCCCCAACCTTGGCCGAACCATGAGCAAGGGAAACCTTGCTCGGCCAAGGTCCTTGGGGTAGGAAAAGATGGAAGAGACTTTAGTTATACTTTGTCTCTTCAATTTCACCTACTTCCTAAATACCAAGGATCAACTTACCATTCCCCTCACCCTTGGCTGAACCATCTCCATGAATCTTAGGGTTCATTCGACTGCTTGAAGGGCTTTAAAGGGGACATGCTTCATATTACATGAGGAGTTCAAAGGACTACATCAAAATAGCGGTATAAGGGAATCAGAGAAAATTTCGGCAAGACCTTTCCCCTTTTCCCATGACTCGGCAGCCCCAAAAATACATAGATCGGCGATTAAAATAGCGAGATCCGACAAGAAATATCATAAAACAGTGAGTACATATCGTTGAAATCATGGATCGTTGGGAAAAATCGCGAGAACTCGACCTATCATCTAGGGTTCGGCCACCCGCCTCCCCTAAACTGTTAAAGCCTTAACCACTCACCTAGATCACCAAGAAATAAGGATCGGGTGATGACGACTTGAGAATTTTCGGTGACGACGCGAATTCTGAATCGATCCAAGCCCCAAGCCCCCTCCTTGCTCCTTCTCCTCTTTCTCCCTTGCGGCCTTGTGCGACTCAATGGTTGAGTCGCACGGCTACCATATGGGGGGCTTTTATCCCCTCAACCATCTTTCCAAAGATGGTTTCAAGGCTCACTTAAGTCATACTCAGAACTCAACTAAACCCAAACTCAACTCGGGTTGCGACCCAACCCATAACATGACTCAGGTTAACTTAATTTAAGGTATGATTTTATAAAAGGAAAGTTAATTATCCAAATAGACTTCATGATTCATTAGCCGAGTCATACCTTTTCACTCGAGGCGATCCCGAGGCTCGACTCGACTACCCCCGGGTCCGACGCGCTGCGCCAAAATAGATTTTTATATTAGGAAAAATTTTCCGGGTCTTACAACCTTCCCCCCTTAAGGGAAATTCGTCCTCGAATTTACTTGAATAACAAGGACTTACCGTCTCCTCGAACAACGAAGGGTAGCGCTCTCTCATGTCCTGCTCTACCTCCCATGTGGCCTCTTGCCCGTAATGGTGCTCCTATCTAACCTTTACCAAGGAAATTTCTTTGGACCTTAGCTTTCTGATTTGGCGGTCAAGAATCTCTACCGGCCTTTCCTTGAATGAGATGGCCAAATCTACCTCGATAGAAGAGGGCTCGATCACATGCGAATCATCTTTTACATACTTTCGCAACATGGATACATGGAAGACCGGGTGCACTCTGCTCAGGCTAAGAGGCAATGCCAGCTCATAGGCCACTTCGCCCCTCCGCTTGAGAACGGAAAAAGGCCCAATGTATCTAGGGCTCAGCTTCTCCTTCTTCCCAAACCAGACCACCCCTTTCATAGGAGAGACCTTCAGGAATACTAAGTCACCCTCTGTAAATTCCAATTCCCTGGACTTTCTGTCGGCATACATTTTCTGTCGACTTTGAGCCGTCAACAATCTTTCCTTAATGACCTTTACTTTTTCTACTGCCTTCTCAACCAGATCAAGGCCCACCATGAGTGATTCCCTTGCCTCAAACCAGCCCACTGGGGACCTGCACCATCACCCATACAAGGCCTCAAAAGGAGCCATGCCAATGCTACTGTGATAGCTATTGTTAATGGCGAATTCGACCAACGGTAGGTGCATCTCCCAGCCATCTGCCATGTCTAGGACACATGCTCTCAGCATGTCCTCCAAAGTTTGGATGGTCCTCTCTGACTGCCCGCCAGTCTGCGGATGGAAAGCTGTGCTGAAACGCACCTGAGTACCTAAGGCTTCCTGGAAGGACTGCCAAAACCGAGTTGTGAATTGGGTACCGCGGTCGGATATAATCATCACCGGGGTACCATGATAGGCCATAATCCTATCAAAAAATAGTCGGACATACTGCTCCGCAGAGAAGGTAGTCTTCACTGGTATGAAGTGCGCGGTCTTGGTTAACCCATCCACCATCACCCAAATGGAATCAAAACCGCCTTTTGACTTAGGCAATCTAGTCACTAGATCCATGGTGATTTTCTCCCACTTCCACTCGGGCACTTCGAGATTTTGCAGGAGCCCCGCAGGCTTAAGGTGTTCGGCCTTCACCTGTTGACAGACTAGACATTTGAAAACAAATTCTGCCACCTCTCTTTTCATGTGTTGCCACCAGTAATGCTGCCTTAAGTCCCGGTACATCTTGGTGGCACCCAGATGCATCGTGTAAGTGGAACGATGACACAGTTCCAGGACTTGCCTGCGCACCTCAGCCATGTCTGGTACTACTATCCAGTCTCTGAATCTCAGTACACCTTCTGAGTCCAATCTGAAATCGTTCTCTGCATCACCTCTTTGTACCAGGTCCTTGGTCAGTGCACAAAAGATATCTTCCCCCTGGGCGGCACGCAGCATGTCTACCAGTGTGGACTGTACCTGCAGGTGGGCCATAAGGGCACCTGAAGCTGACACTAATAAGGTTGCACCCCCATCTAGGCATAAAGCCAACTCTCGAGCTAGAGGCCTCCGCTTAGCTTCCAAATGGGCCAAACTGCACATGAATTTTCTACTAAGTGCATCTGCTACCATATTTGCTTTCCCCGGATGATACATAATGGTGCAATCATAGTCCTTTAGGAGCTCCAGCCACCTCCTATGCATGAAGTTCAGCTCCTTTTGGGTAAGCAAGTACTGGAGATTCTTATGATCTGTGTAGATTTCGCAAGTCTCCCCATACAAGTAGTGCCTTCAAAGCTTTAGTGCAAAGACCACTGCTGCTAATTCTAGGTCATGCGTCAGATAGTTCTTCTCATGAACTTTTAACTGGCGAGACGCATAAGCAATCATTCTGTCATACTGCATCAAGACGCAGCCCAGACCAACCCGAGAGGCATCACAGAAAACCACAAACCCTCCTGAGCCTGAAGGTACAGCCAACACGGGTGCAGATGTCAAACATGCATTGAGCTTTTGAAAGCTCGCCTCACATTTGTCATCCCAAACGAATCTAACCTTCTTCTGGGTCAACCGAGACAGAGGGGCTGTAATTCTGGAAAAATTCTCCATAAAATTTCTATAATAGCCGGCCAACCCAAGAAAACTGCGAACCTCGGTCACACTAGTCGGCCGCTTCCAATTGTGAAACACTTCAATCTTGGCAGCATCTACCCTTATTCCTTCCATGGACACTACATGGCCCAAGAACCCTACATTTTCCAACCAAAATTGAAACTTGGAAAATTTGGCAAACAAGCGGTGCTCTCTGAGGGTTTCCAGGACCATTCTCAGGTGCTTAGAGTGCTCTTCCTCACTCTTGGAGTAAACCAAAATGTCGTCAATGAGGATGATCACAAAGTTGTCCAGGTACTCCTTAAATACCCTGTTCATTAGGTCCATGAAGGCAGCAAGTGCATGGTTTAGGCCAAAGGACATCACTAGGAACTCATAGTGACCGTAGCGAGTCCTAAAGGCCGTCTTTGGCACATCGCAGTCCCAGATTCTCAATTGATGGTATCCAGACCTCAGATCTATCTTTGAAAACCATTGAGCCCCCTGCAGCTGGTCAAACAGATCGTCTGTCCTCGGCAGTGGGTAGCGATTCTTAATAGTCACCTTGTTTAGCTGCCTATAATCAATGCACATGCGCATCGACCCATCCTTCTTCTTCACGAAGAGAACCGATGCACCCCAGGGTGACACACTCGGTCGGATGAACCCCAGGTCTAGCATTTCCTGCACTTTAGCTCTCTGAGTTTGATCGGTGCCATCCTGTAAGGGGGAATAGAAATTGGTTTCACCCCGGGCTGCAGATCAATGCAAAAATCGACCTCCCTTCTGGGCGACAACCCTGACAATTCCTCAGGAAACAAATCAGGGAATTCACAGACCACGGGGATTCCAACATGCTTTGCTTCACCCCCTTCCTCCTCGACCACAGCTACAAAGGCCAGGAAAGATTGGTAGCCGCCCCTAAGCAATTTGCGAGCCTTTAGGGCTGAGATGACCCTATCGGCTTGCTACCTCCCTCCCCTTGGAAGATGAACTTCGGCAGCCTAGGCTTATTAAACATCACTGCTTTGGCTCTACAGTCCAACATTGCGAAATGCTCTGCCAGCCAGTCTATGCCAATGATGACATCAAGCTCAAGAGTGGGTAGGAGTGTCAAATTCGCACTAAACACATGGCCGCATATTAGCACTTCACACCCTTGATAAATTGAGGTTGCTAAGATTGCATCGCCTGTAGGCGTTGATACCATCAATGGCCCATCAAGCATAGAGGGTGCCATTGGCAGCTTTGCAGCAAATATGACAGACACAAATGAGTGTGTTGCACCCGGATCAAATAATACATATGCAGCAGACGAACATACTAAAATAGTACCTGTCACCAATGCTTTGGAAGCCTCTGCCCCATCACGGTTCATAGCATATACCTGCGCAGGTGGCCTCTCTGAATAACTGGTCTGCAGCCCCTTATTCTGAGCCTGCCCTCTCGGTGCTACTGACCCTACTGACATAGGTGCTTTACCCCTGGACTGCTCAGGCTTCTGACTAGTTCCCTCAAGGCAGTCCTTCTTGAAATGTCTGACTCGACCGCACTTGAGGCAAGCATTAGTCCGGTTAAGGCAGGACCCCTAATGCCTCCAACTGCAACTGCCACACTGCGGCGCCTCAAATCTCTGAGAATCACCTCCTGACACTGCTGGCCTCACTGACCCGGTCCCTGGGCCCCCATGGCACTGGTTGCCATTCTGCCCCCGGCTTTGCTGCTGCTCTGCTGTGGGCATTGCCCCCTCGGAGTGCCAAGGTTGACTACCAGAACCATGTGATCGGAACTTCTTCTTAGCTGGCCTGTCGTTTCTCTCGAACGGCACCAAAGCTTCTTTCCGTAGGACTTCATCCACTACCCGAGCCAGTGTAGATTCCATGGTGTAACGAATAAACCTGCCAATTTGTGGCCTCAATCCTGCCACGAACCTCTTGACCCTGGCGGTCTTAGTCACCACTAGGGTGGGATGGTACTTGGAGAGATGATTAAACTCCATCTCATACTCTGACAATGTCATGCCATAAGACCTGCGCAACATCTCAAGGTCCCGTGCCCGCTTATCACGAACACTCATTAATACATGACATGCTCATGAATGCCAAAATCACTCGGCCCATGCCGGCCCCACAGAAAACAATACATTCATACGACCCAACCCGGCCCGAACCTAGCAATCATACAAGTCGGTCGCTAGAATCTATCTAGTGAGCCTTCTACCCGGGCCCTCTCTGGTTGGGTATGGCCCACCCAACCAAATCCACTCGGGTCTAAAGATAGTGTGGCTCCCCTTGGGTCTAACGTCAGTGTGGCTCACTCACGCAGTATCAAGACCCAAAATTCACTCGTCGAGTCGGGACCAACTTGCCAAGTCGGTACGCTTCTCGGCTCGGCCATTGCTCATCCACGAGCACAACCACAATCAATATCCATGTGTAATACGCACAAGTACATAAAGAATATTTTCTACCGACAACCGGGGTACGCGTCTACACGCCCCAACTCGACCCTCTCTTGGGTCTAACCTCTTGGCTCTATGTTTCATCACCCAATTTACTGCCACAGCCGCTCAGTGCAGCATTGGGAGCCTCCATTACATTATCACAGAAAAGAAAAAGTTTCCTGTCACATAATAAATTTTTAACATAAGCTTTGAAAAGTTACTAACCGCATGGTGCGCTGAGTGCAGGAGTGGTCATCCAATCTCGTAGCATAACTATACCGTATGTCGGCACGCTAGCATATGCCTCATACGGTACCCAACACTGAGTCATAGACAAGACCTAACCTAGTTCTCTGATACCAACTTTGTCACACCCTGACTGAGGGTAGTATGACTGGCCAAGGCCCACATCCTACCCTGTAGCCTACTGTCTACACTGACATCAAGAAACCAAAACATATCGACTGAAAGAAACTTAACATACTTTATAAAAAGTTTGCAAGTCGCAATGTATAAGTTTTTCAAAACAAGAAGAAACATCAACGTCAAATCCGAATGGTCAAAAATCAAGTTTTACAATTCTTTTCAATTACATCTGTCAGTGCAGAAATAAAACCAACATAACTAGGACTAGTCTAAGACTCATGGACGCCGCTACGAGATATGGCACCGCCTCTGCCCTCCAGTTGCACCATGTCGACACCAAGCTACTGCTCATGCTCTGTAAAAAATAGAAATAAACTGCGAGTCCACTTGGGACTCAGTGAGTGGCTCAATTGAACCTCCACTTAAGCCTCAGTCATGCATATGTATATATTACAAGGCAATAAAGGAATATACAAGGAGGTAAGGTGTGTTTCAAATGCAACTACCGACCCTCAATGGATCTATGAGTATCCATTGTACATGATAACCTGCCACCTTGGCTTATTACGCCTCTGGCATAAGGCCCTTAGGCCTACTCAGCAATATATATCCCGGCTACAACCGTCCCTACCTTATCAGGTAGTATCATACTGGCCATCGGCCACATCATCTCAAGGTGCAAGCAAATAATCTCGGGCCACCGACTAGGATGGCCACTAGTCTCCGGATACCATCTGGGGTAAGGATAGCTAGTCCCACCCAACTGGGGTCTGGCACCTAGCGAGCCCGCTAGCGCATCTCTAGACCCAACTGGTCGAGCTAAGCATTGGTCATTTCCGACCTCCTCGCTCCTCGGCGGACCATCTCGAGGACATTACACATTCAATATCCTAGGGTTTCCTTATATACATATATATACCTCGGGCCTTTGCCCGTATCTAGCCATGTTCGGCTACCGGGTCAATAATTCATGCTGACCCCTTTTTGTATATGTGCACCTATAATCTCTAAGTTTCCAAAAATATACAAGCAGTCATAGAAGTGTTATCGTCTTATATCTAAGTTTCCATAAATGTGCTATGAACATCTAGTGGCACCCTACATGTTAACTAGCCTTCTACACTGTCTTAGGTGAGAATTTCCATGAACATCTAGGGCAGCATACATAATTTAAAGAAAAATGCTCAAATATTACATCATTCATCATATATAACCAAAATGCACACACCTAACAATTCTTATACTACCTGAGGAATATTAGCACAATAAGGAGCAACTATCGAACATGGCAAGGTAGTAATAAATTTAAATAACATGTATGAATTATAAAACATGGTAACATTGTCAACATCCAAGTTTAAGGATCAAATGCTAAGTATGGTTACAATCTGGCATTTCTACAATTCAAATCAATTAAGCTACTTGGTAACTTTGATGTTCTTCCTAAGTATTGTCATATCCCTATGTGTGATCCCTAAGATCATGAAATTTCCATCTAAGGCAAGTCTCTCCTCCTCTCCCCAACCTTGGCCGAACCATGAGCAAGGGAAACCTTGCTCGGTCAAGGTCCTTTGGGTAGGGAAAGATGGAAGAGACTTTAGCTATACTTTGTCTCTTCAATTCCACCTACTTCCTAAATACCAAGGATCAACTTACCGTTCCCCTCACCCTTGGCCGAACCATCTCCATGAATCTTAGGGTTCATTCGGCCACTTCAAGGTCTTTAAAGGGGACATGCTTCATATTACGTGATGAGAGTCAAAGCGCACCTCAGCCATGTCTGGTACTACTATCCAGTCTCTGAATCTCAGTACACCTTCTGAGTCCAATCTGAAATCGTTCTCTGCATCACCTCTTTGTACCAGGTCCTTGGTCAGTGCACAAAAGATATCTTCCCCCTGGGCGGCACGCAGCATGTCTACCAGTGTGGACTGTACCTGCAGGTGGGCCATAAGGGCACCTGAAGCTGACACTAATAAGGTTGCACCCCCATCTAGGCATAAAGCCAACTCTCGAGCTAGAGGCCTCCGCTTAGCTTCCAAATGGGCCAAACTGCACATGAATTTTCTACTAAGTGCATCTGCTACCATATTTGCTTTCCCCGGATGATACATAATGGTGCAATCATAGTCCTTTAGGAGCTCCAGCCACCTCCTATGCTCAAACTTTAGTTATTCATTACCGTGATTAATGTTTATCAAGTTAACTGGTTGACTATTTTGAATTGGAAATAGGAACGAAAAGGGTCCTAGAAGAGCACAACATCTCCTGAAAAAAAGTATGTGCATAATTTGCAGGTAATGGGGAGGTTCTCACCAAATGACAAGCTTCTACTTGTGCAAGACATGTGGTTGCAGTTACGGGAGATGACACTAATGATGCTCCCTCATTACATGAGGTCTGACATATGTTTGCTGACTTTTTTTTCTAAAGCCTCACATGTTAAGTTATTAAATCACTAGCAGATTTTATCATTCAAGTGGGAATGCAAGGGACAAAAGTTACAAAAGAAAGCTCAGACATCATTATATTGGATGCCAATTTTGCATCTGTTGTAAAGGTTAGATTAAAATTCTTCATTCACAAAATTTTAGATACAATTTGTTAGTTTTGTTAAAAAAAATAATGAAATCCTTAGTTGTGTTATTACGGGCAAGCCTACTGTAATAACAGAATGTGTATATGAACTACACAGGTCAAACCATCCGAACTTTGCTAATTGCAGAAATAGCTAACACAAGCTGGTTGGATCTTTTCCCTTCAAAAAACCTTGTTACCTTCTTGCCAAATTTCTTTGCTATTAAATTTAGTAAATTTCCACCTTGATCTACGTATATAGGAGAAATCCTTAGTTGTGTTATTACAGGCAAGCCTACTGTAATAACTGAATGTGTATATGAACTACACAGGTCAAACCATCCGAACTTTGCTAACTGCAGAAATAGCTAACACAAGCTGGTTGGATCTTTTCCCTTCAAAAAACCTTGTTACCTTCTTGCCAAATTTCTTTGCCATTAAATTTAGTAAATTTCCACCTTGATCTACGTATATAGGAGGATACACTATTTTATTTTCATTGACAAGTGATATCTTTTTAGGTTCTCATTTTTAACCTTCTATGTATAAATTTAATAATTTAGAAAGTTCTAAATTTGTGTTCCTACCTGTTTGCTTCCACTAGGTTTGTTCTTAATATTATTTCCTTTCAAGATCTAGATCAAATTTCTAGTTTGTTTTATGTACTTGGTATTCTTAATTTTTTTAGAACATAAATCAATGTTCTCAATATTGATTGAGTTGCTTGTTAGAATGTGTTGTTTCAAAATAAATTATTTTAATTTTTAAATCTTTGTAGAATCATTTTGAAAAGGAAGTTATTTTGTTTTTATAAGATCAATTACTAGATATGAAGCCAATTTTCAGTGCAACTTTGTCTTGCAATCTGAAGTACTTGTTTGAATTATGGTGCAGGATTTGGTTCCTTGTATCCTTGTGACCTTTGATAAGGACCAAATTATTGTATGGAGGGGAAATAACTACAATGGAAATACCCATCAAAGGTTGGAAGAAAAATCTCTTGCTCAAGCCACTGAATCTAGCATCTTTGCCTTGAATTGCTTTCCTGATTCTCATGATAGCTCAATTGACTGTACTGCTGATCCATATTCAACAGACCAAGCCACTGCATCCAGCATAGTTTAAATAACCAAAAGTTAAAATATGATAATGGTGAAAAGACTTGCATGACAGATAGGCTTCTACTCTGAACTTGCAAGGAAGATGCTGAAGCGAACTATTTCTCAACCTCATGAAGCTTGTTTCATTGAAGAGACTAATGTCTTTCTTTCTGACAAATGAAACTTCATCAATTGAAGAGCTTACTCGTGTGGAAGATTGGAAGATGAGGAGTTTCTTGCTAAAATTGTTGAATTTATTCAGCTCTTGCAATTGAGGAATTGACATCATCATAATGGAGACAAAATTGGCAACCCACTAATACTGTTAGAGCTCGCAATGCGCTGAAGCAGCAATCCATTCAACAAATTCATATCCATTTTTGCCCAAATCGGTAAATTTATTTGACCTATAGAATGCACTTTTTAAATGTAAAAGGCAAAAGAATGCCTCTGAACTTACCACACAGCTGCAAATGCTTTTCAAATGTTTTTCTTGAGTGCATAGAGTCTCGTAGTATTCAACATATAAAATAGAATTTCTTTGGTCTTGGAGACTACATCAATTAGAATTTCTACTGAGTTTTCTTTTAAAATATTTCAATATGCACATATCTAGTTGTTTACAACTATTGCTTTACCTTTTTGTACCTACCATAAATTGCATTATCAAACATGTTGCAGTGCTCATATTTATTTTTATTAATAATTGCCATCTTTTGATGCTTTCATACTTTTCATCATTTCATTTGCTTTACTAATACAGTCATCGATTACCATGTGCAGATTAACTAGAATGTGAAGAAAGATGCTTGACTATCACAAACATCAACTCAATGTTACCCAACAATGATAAGACCAAAGTTTCTACTCTACCCTTATCAGAGGATCAAGCAAGAGTCCTTGAAATTGAATTGAAGTCTCTATGTTTAGATTTCACGGAATGGATGTCAGCACATAAATCTTACCTTCAAGCTATGGCTTTTTAAATGTGTACTATTCCCAAAACAAAAGTCAAGTAGGAGAAAACAATGGCGAGAGATGCAAATGGAGATTTTATACAATGACGAGATATATATCTGGATTTTTTTTTTCATTTTTATATGAAGGATGCTTTAATAATTTTGTTGGTATATTCAAACAATAAGGATATAAAGACTATAATGGGTGAGGATGAGGTTAAACTCTCAATTTAATTTCTTTTTGTTTCTGAATTGTAATTCATGTGATAGTTGAAGTTCAAGTATTTCACAATATAATTTTTTCAGTTTTTGTTTGACTAATCTCGTGATTTTTAGTTTAATTGTAATAAGCATTGTTATGCTATGATGATCAATTTAATGATAATTATAAAAGTCACCAAAGAAAATTAGTTGAATAAGACATTATAAGATTTAGTAGCAATTGTAATTGCTACAAAAATAATCATTAAATATATATATATTTAGTGGTGATTATTTTAGTATTTACCAGCAATTGTATAAATTATTTCTAAAATTTTTAACAACAATGGATCTAATGGAAATTCATTAATTGATGGTAAAAGTTTTTGCAGCATTTACAATTGCTAGCAAATGTCATAACAATCACCGCTAAAATGCTAAATTGTAGTAGTGTCATTTTCAAGTTTCAAATCATTAACTTCAAGAGTTAATGTATCATGACAAGGATCAATCATGCTAGTTTTCAATTTATCATTTTCACTCTTCAACTTATGCACATGATTAACAAGCTTCAAGTTTTCTTTCTTGAATTTTCTATTTTCCTTATTTGATTTCATGAGAATGGCATACATCTTCTTAGATTCTTCTAATAGCTCATCATAAGACATACCTAAAGAATTAGAGCTACTATCATCATTATCACTATCAAGATTTTTAACATGACTAGAAGTAAAAGATTTTACCTCATTCTGAAACCCATGAGACATATTTAAGATGTGACTTCATCATCATGAGAGAAAGATGCTCCACTAGATTCGGAGGTGGACATGGAAGCATTCTTCTTCTTGGTCCTTTTCTTCAAGTGGGGACAATTCCTCTTTTTATGTCCCTTTTCTTGACAAAGAAAACACCTTAGCTTTCTTATTTGATTTTTGATGTTCCTTTGACTAGATGAGCTTTGGGTATCAAAAATATCATTAGAACTAGAGGTATGACAATTGTCATCACCTCCTTCTTTTAAAGTAATAAGCTCCTCGGTTTTTGCATAATCATAAAACATGTTTAATGTTGCCCAAATATCAAATGTGGAAGAACAATGCATAACCTTTTCAAGTATATCATTTGAAAATATGCAATATAGAAGATGCGTTATTTTACCATTTAATTCAAACAATTTAACTTGTTCTTGGGTCTATGCATTCATGTTTTCCTTAGGTTCAATATATTTTGTTTTTACCATATCAAATACACCTAAATCTTGAGTCTTTAGGAAAGTATACATTTTACTCTTCCAAATATCAAAATTAGACTCATCGAACCTAGGTGGTATAGAGGTTACACTCTCTAGTGCCATTTTTGGATCAAGACTAGATGTAGACTAGATGGTGAAATCTCAAGCTACGACCTTCTCTGATACCAAATGTTGGTGAAATGGCCACACTAGAGGGGGGGGGTGAATAGTGTGTTAATAAAATCATTTTTACCTAATTCCAATTTTAATCATTTCTTAGACTACTTAGGCAAATTGCAATTTATCGACTAAATGCGGAAGTAATAATAATACAATTTAAACACAAGCAAGGATATCAATGCTAACACAATTATTTATAGTGGTTCAGCCCCAATGCCTACTCCACTACCTAAGCACACCGCTTAGGATTTCTAATCTAGCTTTACTAGATTAATCTTGTTTCCCTTACAACGAGAACTTTGACCCTAGGCTACCATCAAACACTAAGGTTTACACCTAGGCTACCTAATTCCAATTATTTATAGTGCTCAAGCCTCAAACACTAAGGCTACCATCAACTCAACCAAACCTAGCTAACTAGGTTTACACAAGTTCAAATACAATGAAATAAATAAGAAAATATACAAGTAATGGAGCAAAAATACAACAACAAAAATACTTACCTCCAACACAATGAATCATAGCTCCTCTTGATGCCTTGATGATGAATTAAATGAAGCTTGAAGGCAACATCAAAGATTGGAGAACAAAACTAGGGTTCTTGCAAGAATGGCTCAAGAGAATCTTGTAGAGATGCAAGAAGATCACTCTCTTAGGCTTAGAAGCATCATAGAAGCTTAGAAGAGAGTTTGGGGTGAGTATTTATAACTCCCCAAACAAAAGGGCTCGTCAACGGGCATTTTTCTGCCCGTTGGCAATGCCCGGTTGCTTGTCGGTCGATCGTTCAAGCGATCTCCGAGTGATCGGAGGCCTACTGCCAACTTCTGGCAGCATTCGATTGACTGAAATAGACTACCACCCATATCGGGCTTCTGCCGGTCGACCGAATCTGGGCAGGGCTGATTTTTTGTGTGTTTTTCTTGCGCGCTTCATCTTCGGGTTCCGGCCTTCAGCATGCGTCAACTTGGCGAGCTTTCCAAGTGTTCTTTAGACTCGTTCAAGACATCTTTGGTGCACACGTTGAACTTCTAGAGATTTCCGCGATGAACCCGAACGCGTCGATCAATGTCCTTCTGATTTTCTAATTTCTTTGATATTTCTGATCGAGGACATCAAGTGCTAATCAATATGTAATCTGAAAATATTTCTCAATGAAACATTAGTTTCATGTTTGTTATCATCAAAACCGAGATTAAGACCAAGGTAGAAAACCTTAGGCCAACACCAAGTTACTAATTTTTGGAACCAAGTTCACAACTTTCCGAACCAAGTTTCCAATTTTCTGAACCAAGTTTCCAACTTTCCGAACCAAGTTTCCAACTTTTTGAACCAAGTTCTCAATTTTCGTAACCAAGCCCACAACTTTTGGAGCCAAGTTTTGAACTTTCGGAACCAAGTCTCGAACTTTCGAAACCAAGTTCCCAACTTTCGGAATCAAGTTCCCAACTTTCTGAACCAAGTTCTCAACTTTCTGAACCAAGTTCCTAACTTTCCGATCCAATTTCCCAACTTTCCGAACTAAGCTCCCAACTTTCCGAACCCCATCTTTCCAAACCAAGTTCCCAACTTTCCGAACCAAGTTCTGAACTTTCAAAACCAGGTTCTCCAACTTTCGAAACTAAGTTCGCAACTTTCGGAACTAAGTTCACAACTTTCGGAATAAAGTTTCAAACTTTAGGAACCAAGTTCCCAACTTTCCACATGTTAAAATTAAAAAGGCCAAAAGGAAATGCAGAAGGTTCTAGAAAGCCGGGTAAGAAAAAGAGCTCCTGTCACACCCCGACTGAGGGTAGTTTGACCGGCCAGGGCCCACATCCTGACATCAAGAAACCAAAACATATCGACTGAAAGAAACTTAACATACTTTATAAAAAGTTTGCAAGTCGCAATGTATAAGTTTTTCAAAACAAGAAGAAACATCAACGACAAATTCAAATGGTCAAATATCAAGTTTTACAATTCTTTTCAATTACAACCGTTAGTGCAGAAATAAAACCAACATAACTAGGACTAGTCTAAGACTCATGGACGCCGCTACGAGATATGACACTGCCTCTGCCCTCCAGCTGCACCATGTTGACACCAAGCTACTGCTCATGCTATGCAAAAATAGAAATAAACTGAGTCCACTTGGGACTCAATGAGTGGCTCAATTGAACCTCCACTTAAGCCTCAGTCATGCATATGTATATATTACAAGGCAATAAAGGAATATACAAGGAGGTAAGGTGTGTTTCAAATGCAACTACCGACCCTCAACGGATCCATGAGTATCCATTGTACATGATAACCTGCCACCTTGGCTTATCACGCCTCTGGCATCTGGCCCTTGGGCCTACTCATAGCAATATATATCCCAGCTACACCCGTCCCTACCATATCAGGTAGTATCATACTGGCCATCGGCCACATCATCTCAAGATGCAAGCAAACAATCTCGGGCCGTCGACTAGGATGGCCACTAGTCTCCAGATACCATCTGGGGTAAGGATAACTAGTCCCACCCAACTGGGGTTTGGCACCTAGCGGGCCCGCTGGCGCACCTCTAGACCCAACTGGCTGAGCTGAGCATTGATCATTTCCGACCTCCTCGCTCCTCGGCGGACCATCTCCTAGGACATTACGCATTCAATATCCTAGGATTTTCCTATATACATATATATATATATACCTCGGGCCTTTGCCCGTATCTAGCCATGTCTGGCTACCGGGCCAACAATTAATGCTGCCCCCTTTTTGTATATGTGCATCTACAATCTCTAAGTTTCCAAAAATATACAAGCAATCATAGAAGTGTTATCGTCTTATATCTAAGTTTCCATAAATGTGCTATGAACATCTAGTGGCACTACATGTTAACTAGCCTTCTACACTGTCTTAGGTGAGAATTTTCATGAGTCAACCTTGGAATACCATCCAAGAACATTTAGGGCAGCATACATAATTTTAAAAAAAATGCTCAAATATTACATCATTCATCATATATAACCATAATTTACACACCTAACAATTCTTATACTACCTTAGAAATATTAGCACAATAAGGAGCAACTATCTAACATGACACGGTAGTAATAAATTTAAATAACATGTATGAATTATAAAACATGGTAACATTGTCAAAATCCAAGTTAAAGGATCAAATGCTAAGTATGGTTATAATATGACATTTCTACAATTCAAATCAATTAAGCTACTTGGTAAGTTTGATGTTCTTCCTAAGTATTGTCATATCCCTATGTGTGATCCCTAAGATCATAAAATTTCCATCTAAGGCAAGTCTCTCCTCCTCTCCCCAACCTTGGCCGAACCATGAGCAAGGGAAACCTTGCTCGGCCAAGGTCCTTGGGGTAGGAAAAGATGGAAGAGACTTTAGTTATACTTTGTCTCTTCAATTCCACCTACTTCCTAAATACCAAGGATCAACTTACCGTTCCCCTCACCCTTGGCCGAACCATCTCCATGAATCTTAGGGTTCATTCGACTGCTTCAAGGGCTTTAAAGGGGACATGCTTCATATTACATGAGGAGTTCAAAGGACTACATCAAAATAGCGGTATAAGGGAATCAGAGAAAATTTCGGCAAGACCTTTCCCCTTTTCCCATGACTCGGCAGCCCCAAAAATACATAGATTGGCGATTAAAATAGCGAGATCCGACAAGAAATATCATAAAACAGTGAGTACATATCGTTGAAATCATGGATCGTTGGGAAAAATCGCGAGAACTCGACCTATCATCTAGGGTTCGGCCACCCGCCTCCCCTAAACTGTTAAAGCCTTTATCCACTCACCTAGATCACCAAGAAATAAGGATCGGGTGACGACGACTTGAGAATTTTCGGTGACGACGCGAATTCCGAATCGATCCAAGTCCCAAGCCCCCTCCTTGCTCCTTCTCCTCTTTCTCCCTTGCGGCCTTGTGCGACTCAATGGTTGAGTCGCACGGCTGCCATATGGGGGGCTTTTATCCCCTCAACCATCTTTCCAAAGATGGTTTCAAGGCTCACTTAAGTCATACTCGGAACTCGACTAAACCAAACTCAACTCGGGTTGCGACCCAACCCATAACATGACTCAGGTTAACTTAATTTAAGGTATGATTTTATAAAAGGAAAGTTAATTATCCAAATAGACTTCATGATTCATTAGCCGAGTCATACCTTTTCACTCGAGACGATCCCGAGGCTCGACTCGACTACCCCCGGGTCCGACGCGCTGCGCCAAAATAGATTTTTATATTAGGAAAAATTTTCCGGGTCTTACAACCTTCCCCCCTTAAGGGAAATTCGTCCTCGAATTTACTTGAATAACAAGGACTTACCGTCTCCTCGAACAACGAAGGGTAGCGCTCTCTCATGTCCTGCTCTACCTCCTATGTGGCCTCTTGCCCGTAATGGTGCTCCTATCTAACCTTTACCAAGGAAATTTCTTTGGACCTTAGCTTTCTGATTTGGCGGTCAAGAATCTCTACCGGCCTTTCCTTGAATGAGATGGCCGAATCTACCTCGATAGAAGAGGGCTCGATCACATGCGAATCATCTTTTACATACTTTCGCAACATGGATACATGGAAGACCGGGTGCACTCTGCTCAGGCTAGGAGGCAATGCCAACTCATAGGCCACTTCGCCCCTTCGCTTGAGAACGGAAAAAGGCCCAATGTATCTAGGGCTCAACTTCTCCTTCTTCCCAAACCAGACCACCCCTTTCATAGGAGAGACCTTCAGGAATACTAAGTCACCCTCTGTAAATTCCAATTCCTTGGACTTTCTGTCGGCATACATTTTTTGTCGACTTTGAGCCGCCAACAATCTTTCCTTAATGACCTTTACTTTTTCTACTGCCTTCTCAACCAGATCAAGGCCCACCATGAGTGATTCCCTTGCCTCAAACCAGCCCACTGGGGACCTGCACCATCACCCATACAAGGCCTCAAAAGGAGCCATGCCAATGCTACTGTGATAGCTATTGTTAATGGCGAATTCGACCGACGGTAGGTGCATCTCCCATCCATCTGCCATGTCTAGGACACATGCTCTCAGCATGTCCTCCAAAGTTTGGATGGTCCTCTCTGACTGCCCGTCAGTCTGCGGATGGAAAGTTGTGCTGAAACGCACCTGAGTACCTAAGGCTTCCTGGAAGGACTGCCAAAACCGAGCTGTGAATTGGGTACCGCGGTCGGATATAATCTTCACCGGGGTACCATGATAGGCCATAATTCTATGAAAAAATAGTCGGACATACTACTCCGCAGAGAAGGTAGTCTTCACTGGTATGAAGTGCGCGGTCTTGGTTAACCCATCCACCACCTCCCAAATGGAATCAAAACCGCCTTTTGACTTAGGCAATCCAGTCACTAGATCCATGGTGATTTTCTCCCACTTCCACTCGGGCACTTCGAGATTTTGCAGGAGCCCCGCAGGCTTAAGGTGTTCGGCCTTCACCTGTTGACAGACTAGATATTTGAAAACAAATTCTGCCACCTCTCTTTTCATGTGTTGCCACCAGTAATGCTGCCTTAAGTCCCGGTACATCTTTGTGGCCCCCAGATGCATCATGTAAGTGGAACGATGACACAGTTCCAGGACTTGCCTGCGCACCTCAGCCATGTCTGGTACTACTATCCAGTCTCTGAATCTCAGTACACCTTCTGAGTCCAATCTAAAATCGTTCTCTGCATCACCTCTTTGTAGCCGGCCAACCCAAGAAAACTGCGAACCTCGGTCACACTAGTCGGCCGCTTCCAATTGTGAAACACTTCAATCTTGGCAGCATCTACCCTTATTCCTTCCATGGACACTACATGGCCCAAGAACCCTACACTTTCCAACCAAAATTGAAACTTGGAAAATTTGGCAAACAAGCGGTGCTCTCTGAGGGTTTCCAGGACCATTCTCAGGTGCTTAGAGTGCTCTTCCTCACTCTTGGAGTAAACCAGAATGTCGTCAATGAGGATGATCACAAAGCTGTCCAGGTACTCCTTAAATACCCTGTTGATTAGGTCCATGAAGGCAGCAGGTGCATGGTTTAGGCCAAAGGACATCACTAGGAACTCATAGTGACCGTAGCGAGTCCTAAAGGCCGTCTTTGGCACATCGCAGTCCCGGATTCTCAACTGATGGTATCCAGACCTCAGATCTATCTTTGAAAACCATTGAGCCCCCTGCAGCTGGTCAAACAGATCGTCTGTCCTCGGTAGTGGGTAGCGATTCTTAATAGTCACCTTGTTTAGCTGCCTATAATCAATGCACATGCGCATCGACCCATCCTTCTTCTTCACGAAGAGAACCGATGCACCCCAGGGTGACACACTCGGTCGGATGAACCCCAGGTCTAGCATTTCCTGCACTTTAGCTCTCTGAGTTTGATCGGTGCCATCCTGTAAGGGGGAATAGAAATTGGTTTCACCCCGGGTTGTAGATCAATGCAAAAATCGACCTCCCTTCTGGGCGACAACCCTGACAATTCCTCAGGAAACAAATCAGGGAATTCACAGACCACGGGGGTTCCGCTGACATGCTTTGCTTCACCCCCTTCCTCCTTGACCACAGCTACAATGGCCAGGAAAGATTGGTAGCCGCCCCTAAGCAATTTGCGAGCCTTTAGGGCTGAGATGACCCCTATCGGCTTGCTACCTCCCTCCCCTTGGAAGATGAACTTCGGCAGCCTAGGCTTATTAAACATCACTGCTTTGGCTCTACAGTCCAACATTGCGAAATGCTCTGCCAGCCAGTCTATACCAATGATGACATCAAGCTCAAGAGTGGGTAGGAGTGTCAAATTCTCACTAAGCACATGGCCGCATATGAGCACTTCACACCATTGATAAATTGAGGTTGCTAAGATTGCATCGCCTGTAGGCGTTGATACCATCAATGGCCCATCAAGCATAGAGGGTGCCATTGGCAGCTTTGCAGCAAATATGACAGACACAAATGAGTGCGTGGCACCCGGATCAAATAATACATATGCAGCAGACGAACATACTAAAATAGTACCTGTCACCAATGCTTTGGAAGCCTCTGCCCCATCACGGTTCATAGCATATACCTGTGCAGGTGGCCTCTCTGAATAACTGGTCTGCAGCCCCTTATTCTGAGCCTGCCCTCTTGGTGCTACTGACCCTACTGACATAGGTGCTTTACCCCTGGACTGCTCAGGCTTCTGACCAGTTCCCTCAAGGCAGTCCTTCTTGAAATGTCTAACTCGACCGCACTTGAAGCAAGCATTAGTCTGGTTAAGGCAGGACCCCTAATGCCTCCAACTGCAACTGCCACACTGCGGCGCCTAAAATCTCTGAGAATCACCTCCTGACACTGCTGGCCTCACTGACCCGGTCCCTGGGCCCCCATGGCCCTGGTTGCCATTCTGCCCCCCGGCTTTGCTGCTGCTCTGCTGTGGGCATTGCCCCCTCGGAGTGCCAAGGTTGACTACCAGAACCATGTGATCAGAACTTCTTCTTAGCTGGCCTGTCGTTTCTCTCGAACGGCACCAAAGCTTCTTTCCGTAGGACTTCATCCACTACCCGAGCCAGTGTAGATTCCTTGGTGTAATGAATAAACCTGCCAATTTGTGGCCTTAATCCTGCCACGAACCTCTTGACCCTGGCGGTCTTAGTCACCACTAGGGTGGGATGGTACTTGGAGAGACGATTAAACTCCATCTCATACTCTGACACTGTCATGCCATAAGACTTGCGCAACATCTCAAGGTCCCGTGCCCGCTTATCACGAACACTCATTAATACATGACATGCTCATGAATGCCAACATCACTCGGCCCATGCCAGCCCCACAGAAAACAATACATTCATACGACCCAACCCGGCCCGAACCTAGCAATCATACAAGTCGGTCGCTAGAATCTATCTAGTGAGCCTTCTACCCGGGCCCTCTCTGGTTGGGTATGGCCCACCCAACCAAATCCACTCGGGTCTAAAGATAGTGTGGCTCCCCTTGGGTCTAACGTCAGCGTGGCTCACTCACGCAGTATCAAGACCCAAAATCCACTCGTCGAGTCGGGACCAACTTGCCAAGTCGGTACGCTTCTCGGCTTGGCCATTGCTCATCCACAAGCACAACTACAATCAATATCCATGCATAATACGCACAAGTACATAAAGAATATTTTCTATCGACACCCGGGGTACGCGTCTACACGCCCCAACTCGACTCTCTCTTGGGTCTAACCTCTTGGCTCTATGTTTCATCACCCAATTTACTGCCACAGCCGCTCAGTGCAGCATTGGGAGCCTCCATTACACTATCACAGAAAAGAAAAAGTTTCCTGTCACATAATAAATTTTTAACATAAGCTTTGAAAAGTTACTAACCGCATGGTGCGCTGAGTGCAGGAGTGGTCGTCCAATCTCGTAGCATAACTATACCGTATGTCGGCACGCTAGCATATGCCTCATACGGTACCCAACACTGAGTCATAGACAAGACCTAACCTAGTTCTCTGATACCAACTTTGTCACACCCTGACTGAGGGTAGTATGACTGGCCAAGGCCCACATCCTGCCCTGTAGCCTACTGTCTACACTGACATCAAGAAACCAAAACATATCGACTGAAAGAAACTTAACATACTTTATAAAAAGTTTGCAAGTCGCAATGTATAAGTTTTTCAAAACAAGAAGAAACATCAACGTCAAATCCAAATGGTCAAATATCAAGTTTTACAATTCTTTTCAATTACTTCTGTCAGTGCAGAAATAAAACCAACATAATTGGGAGTAGTCTAAGACTCATGGACGCCGCTACGAGATATGGCACCGCCTCTGCCCTCCAGTTGCACCATGTCGACACCAAGCTACTGCTCATGCTCTGCAAAAAATAGAAATAAACTGCGAGTCCACTTGGGACTCAGTGAGTGGCTCAATTGAACCTCCACTTAAGCCTAAGTCATGCATATGTATATATTACAAGGCAATAAAGGAATATACAAGGAGGTAAGGTGTGTTTCAAATGCAACTACCGACCCTCAATGGATCTATGAGTATCCATTGTACATGATAACCTGCCACCTTGGCTTATTACGCCTCTGGCATAAGGCCCTTAGGCCTACTCATAGCAATATATATCCCGGCTACAACCGTGCCTACCATATCAGGTAGTATCATACTGGCCATCGGCCACATCATCTCAAGGTGCAAGCAAATAATCTCGGGCCACCGACTAGGATGGCCACTAGTCTCCGGATACCATCTGGGGTAAGGATAGCTAGTCCCACCCAATTGGGGTCTGGCACCTAGCGAGCCCGCTAGCGCACCTCTAGACCCAACTAGTCGAGCTAAGCATTGGTCATTTCCGACCTCCTCGCTCCTCGGCGGACCATCTCAAGGACATTACACATTCAATATCCTAGGGTTTCCTTATATACATATATATACCTCGGGCCTTTGCCCGTATCTAGCCATGTTCGGCTACCGGGTCAATAATTCATGCTGACCCCTTTTTGTATATGTGCACCTATAATCTCTAAGTTTCCAAAAATATACAAGCAGTCATAGAAGTGTTATCGTCTTATATCTAAGTTTCCATAAATGTGCTATGAACATCTAGTGGCACCCTACATGTTAACTAGCCTTCTACACTGTCTTAGGTGAGAATTTCCATGAACATTTAGGGCAGCATACATAATTTAAAGAAAAATGCTCAAATATTACATTATTCATCATATATAACCAAAATGCACACACCTAACAATTCTTATACTACCTGAGGAATATTAGCACAATAAGGAGCAACTATCTAACATGGCAAGGTAGTAATAAATTTAAATAACATGTATGAATTATAAAACATGGTAACATTGTCAAAATCCAAGTTTAAGGATCAAATGTTAAGTATGGTTACAATCTGGCATTTCTACAATTCAAATCAATTAAGCTACTTGGTAACTTTGATTTTCTTCCTAAGTATTGTCATATCCCTATGTGTGATCCCTAAGATCATGAAATTTCCATCTAAGGCAAGTCTCTCCTCCTCTCCCCAACCTTGGCCGAACCATGAGAAAGGGAAACCTTGCTCGGCCAAGGTCCTTGGGGTAGGGAAAGATGGAAGAAACTTTAGCTATACTTTGTCTCTTCAATTCCACCTACTTCCTAAATACCAAGGATCAACTTACCGTTCCCCTCACCCTTGGCCGAACCATCTCCATGAATCTTAGGGTTCATTCGGCCACTTCAAGGTCTTTAAAGGGGACATGCTTCATATTACGTGATGAGTTCAAAGGACTACATCAATACAACGGTATAAGGGCATCTAAGGGCCTTCTCGCCATCAAGGGAATCGGGGAAAATTTCGGCATGACCTTTCCCCTTTTCCCATGACTCGGCAGCCCCAAAAATATGTAGATCGGTGATTAAAACAGCGAGATCCGACAAGAAATATCATAAAATAGTGAGTACATATCGTTGAAATCATGGATCATCGGGAAAAATCATGAGAACTCGACCTATCATCTAGGGTTCGGCCACCCGCCTCCCCCAAACTGTTAAAGCCTTAACTACTCACCTAGATCGCCAAGAAATAAGGATACGGTGACGACGACTTGAGAATTTCCGGCGACGATGCGAATTCCGGATCGATCCAAGCCCCAAGCCCCCTCCTTGCTCCTTCTCCTCTTTCTCCCTTGCGGCCTTGTGTGACTTAATGGTTGAGTCGCATGGCTGCCATATGGGGGGGTTTTATCCCCTCAACCATCTTTGGAAAGATGGTTTCAAGGCTCACTTAAGTCATACTCGGAACTCGACCCAACCCATAACATGACTCGAGTTAACTTAATTTAAGGTATGATTTTATAAAAGGAAAGTTAATTATCCAAATAGACTTCATGATTCATTAGCCGAATCATACCTTTTCACTCGAGGCGATCCTGAGGCCCGACTCGACTACCCCCGGGTCCGACGCGTTGCACCAAAATAGATTTTTATATTTGTAAACTTTTTTCCGAGTCTTACAGCTCCGAGCCCTTCAAATGCAAGTAGTCTTTTGGAACATTCGGGGTCTGAACAGTTGTGCTAAACAAATGGCCATCAGAAGTAAGATCTCTAAACATAAACTTCAATGTTTTTTTCCTTTTGGAGACTAGAGTTAAATTGGAAAATCTGCTCGTCTTTTTTTGAATATTGTGGAAGGATGGAATTATCATGTCAATGTTTGTCCTAACCATCATGGCAGAATATGACGTACTTGGAATCCTCCTATTATGGATATTGTTATTGTTGTTTCTACATATCTAGTGGTTTCAGGTAGTATTAAATATATTCAGCAAGGTACAACATTTTCTTTCTCAGTGGTTTACGATCTTTATTCTAATGAAAATAGATACCATATTTGGGTTGCTTTTACTGATTTTGCAACCCACGCTGAGGGGCCTTGGGTTGTCTTCAGTGATTTCAATATGGTCTTCTCACCTTCTGACAAATACGGGGGTAGTAATGCCAATGGATCCCATATTGAGGTTATTACTGATCAGCTTGATAGCTTAGGCCTATTTGATATGAAGGGTAAAGGTATTATTTTTACTTGGTCAAATTCTTCTACTGGCAGCAATAGAGTTTGTTAAAAACTTGACAAGGTTCTATGTAATCAGAATTGGGTTCATGTCTTTCCAAATTCAGAAGCCACTTTCCACAACGATGATGTTTCTGATCATACTTTTGTCACAATTAAGGTGTGCAATTTACCTTGGCGGCATCAGAATTCCCATTTCTTTAATTTTTGGCCTCGGGAGATTGGTTTCCATGATTATGTTGAGACAGCTTATAACCCACATGTCACAAGCATATTTGGCAACAGAACTACGAGAATGTTTGTCCTTATCCAAAAGCTAAAAAGAACCCAAAAGGCACTACAATTATGGTCTAGAGACTTGATGAAGACAAAAGAGTTAGATATATTCACCGTAATCTAAGCTTCAAATTAAACTTTTAAGGCTCTATGCTAATGAGGAGGCATCTCTTAGACAAAAATCAAGGGATAGTTTGGTTACACCTTGAGGACTCAAATTCAAAGTTTTTCCATAGTTCCTTGAAGTTCAAATATAATAGAAATGCCTTACTTTCTATTAATGATGCAGATGGGAATATTCTTGAAGGCCAAGCTCTATAATAGGAAGCCATCAACTACTTTACTAGGTAGTTTGGTCATGAGATTCCTCATATGAATTTTTCAAAATTCAAGTCTCAAATCACCTCTCTCAACAAAGCATATCCCTATTGTCAGATGCGATTCCCCCCAAGAGATTGAAAAGGTAATCATGTCATCAAATTCTGATAAGACCCCTGTCGTTGATGGATTAAATACTGAATTTTATAAATCTTGTTGGCCCATTATTAAGGATGATGTTATTGCTGCCATACTTGAGTTTTTTAGGACTCGTAAACTTCTTAATGAAGCTAACATTACCTCCATTACTCTCATTCCTAAGAAGGAAAACACCACCTCATTTGTTGATTACCGTCCTCTCTCTATTTGCAAGATGATCTACAGATTTATTTCTAAAATTATTGCGAATAGACTCAAGGTCATTTTACTTGATTTGATTAGCTTAACACAGCATGCTTTTATGTGTGGTGGGCTTATACATGAGAATATTGCTCTTTGCCATAATCTTATGCACAACTATCATCTTAACTCTAGGCAAGCACGTATGGCTATTAAAGTTGATCTTCATAAAGCTTTTGATTCCATTTGATGAGACTTTCTGCTTCAGTTACTTCATTTGCATGGTTTTCCCATTATGATGATTAGTTGGATCAGAGCTTGCATTTTTAATCCCTCTTTTACTATCAATATTAATGGCTCTTTTGTGGAATTCTTTCGAAGCTCTAGAGGCCTAAGGCAAGGCTGCCCCATGGGAAAACCATCCCGCTATAAGTTTGGTCCAATCACCTGAGCCTCACTAGCCTCAAACTGGCCCACCGGGGATCTACATCTACGCCCATACAGGCTACAAATGGTGTCATCCCAATGTTACTCTGGTAGATGTTATTATAGGCAACTCTACAAAAGGCAGGTATTTCTCCCAACTATCCTCTAAGTCCATGACACAAGCTCACAACATATTCTCTAGAGTCTAAATGGTCCTCTTCGACTGCCCATTGGTCTATAGAAGGAAAGTGGTATTGAACCTCACTTGAGTGCCTATATGGACTCATTACAATTCCTTGACCTAAACAGACCGATGACCTAAATCCATGGAGATTTTTTCCCATTTCTACCTTGATACCTCCAAACTCTGTAGCAACCCTTACAGGTCCTACATTCGGTCACCCTAAACTCTGAGCGAGGAAATTAGGAAAAATTTCGACATGATCTTCCCCCTTTTTCCTTGACACGACCATCCCCTTAAAGCGAGAAATCTACACGTTTTCAAACATGAAATCACAGTATGTGCAACGATTTAAAAATCTAACATGGGGAAATAACCCGATCGACAAAACTCACGGAGAAAACCTCGATTTTAAAATCTATGGGGCCGGCCACCCGCCTCCCCTTAACATCTACTCTAACCACTCACCTTGAATTGGATTGAGAAGAAATCTTGATGAAATAAGATTCCGATCTCCTCGAGCGTCGTCGCGAACTCGGCGTCGACAAGATCTCCTCCTCTCTCCCTTTCTCCCTCTTGATGGGCTGCGTGTGGCTCTCTCTTTGAGTCGCACAGGTGGCTTGGGTGAGGGGTTTTATTCCCCTCATCCAATCACCCATCACTACTAGAAATTAGGTCTTCAGCAACGGCTATCAGCAACGGCCGCTCAAGCCGTTGCTATTTGCAACGGCCGCTCAAGCCGTTGCTATTTGCAACGGCGTTCTTACGGCCGCTCGAGCCGTTGCAGATATTTGTATCTGCAACGGCGTTCTAACGGACACGCGAGCCGTTGCAGATTATTTTAATTATCTGCAACGGCTTTCTGACGGAAAGGCGAGCCGTTGCTGATATTTTAATTATCCGCAACGGCTTTCTAACGGACAAGTGAGCCGTTGCTGATGATAACTTATCAGCAACGGCTTTCTAACGGGCGAGTGAGCCGTTGCTGATAAGTTTATATAGGGCACCGGTCGCGCCCGACCCTTCTTCCTCCCGCTGCTGCCGCCGCCGCTGCTGCTCTCGCCTCTCGCCGCCGCTGCTGCTGCCGACGTCGACGACGCCTCTTCCTCCTCCCGCTGCTGCCGACTTGATCAGGTATGCCTCGCCGGCCGGCCGTCTCTTCCCGTTGCGACCGGCGGGAATCAATCCGATCGAAACCCTATTTCTAGGGTTTTGGCCAGTGGCGGTCGGCCGATGGCCGCCGCCGGACCTTGTACAGTGGCCGGACAGTGTGTCCGGCCACTGTACGCCGGCGCCGGAGGGTGGACTCCGGCGCCGGAATTTATAATTTTATATATAATTTATATTGTTTTATAATTGTTAATTAATTGTTTTATAATTGTTAATTAATTGTTTAGATTAATTGTTTAATTGTTAGATTAATTATTAGGGTTTAGATTAATTTCGGACGCGCGCCGGAATCGTCCACTTCGGACTTGCGCCGGAATCGTCCACTTCGGACGTGCGCCGGAATCGTCCAATTCGGACTCGCGCCGGAATTGTCCACTTTGGACGCGCGTCGAAATCGTCCACTTCGGACCCACGCCGGAATCGTCCACTTCGGACGCGTGCCGAAATCATCCAATATGGACTCGAACTGTCTCGAAACATTTAGAAAATAATCATCCATCCGACGAGTTGATATGTTTCACGTACGCATCGACGAGTCGGATATGATTTAGCAAAACCTTAGATCCGTTCGGGGATTGTATGTTCGTGTAAAAGAAGTAGATGATCTTTTATACGACGTACAATTCTTGAATTGTCCCTGATTGGACAATTTGGGAATATAGTTATTTGTACTGCACTTACGTTTTTATTTTAACTGTTAACTAATTATTCTAAATTTCGGCAACATCTCTCTTGTTCTCCGATACGCGCCCAGATGATATGCGTATTCGGAGAACTGTAGGGAGATTCTGCCGAAATTTAGAATAATTAGTTAACAGTTAAAATAAAAACGTAAGTGCAGTACGAATAACATAAATCCCGAATGGAATATGACAATCTCACCTAAAGACATTAACCAAAGAAATTGTCATTGATTGACAGAATCATGTCGGCTGATCGAAGTTGGATGTACCGACGTCTTGATCGTGGAGCTTTCACGAATGAGTTTCGATTAGGCGTAACGTACTTCCTAAATTTCGCCTATTCGAATCGGAATTTCGTTAGCATGGGTGATCAAATCCGATGTTCGTGCCGTATTTGTTCAAATGGACGATATTTGGATCGGGAGACTGTCACTCTGCATCTATATACCAAAGGATTTACACCAAGATATTTTCTATGGACTTGTCACGGGGAGTCACGCGAAGTCGGGACGTCGAGCAATCCTGTCGTTCAGACATATGGTGAATCTTCCTCTGCTGGTGCTTCTTCATCCAGTCAATGTAATCCCTATAGAACTATGATACTTGATAGTCTTGGGGGTCAATTCCACCTGAATGATAATGTTGATCGGCCAGTTCTTCAGACATCAGTCCCACCAGATACTACAGCGGTTGATATCACAGAAGTAGGGGCTGCGGTAGAGATTGAATTACCGAATAAAGAAGCTGCAGAATTTTACGAGATGTTGAAAGCTGCCGATGAACCTTTGTATGAGAATTGTCCTAAATACACTAGGTTTTCAGCAATGACACAGCTCTTAAACATCAATGCCGATTGTAATATCAGCGGAGTTGCGTATGATCGGATTGCTGGATTGATTAATGGAATGCTGCCTACTGATAACCAGTTTGAGCCAACTTTTTATAAGACTAAAAAGCTAATGAGAAAATTGGGGCTTGGGTACGAAAATATACACGCGTGCCAAAATAACTGCATTTTATATTATAAAGAAAATGTGCAGTTGGATAAATGCCCTGTATGTCAACACCCTCGTTACAAGGAGAAGAAATCGGTCCGACAGAAAAATATCCCGTTTAAGGTGCTTCGGTATTTTCCACTAACATCGAGGCTTCAAAGATTATTCATGTCGGAAAAGACAGCCCCCTACATGAGTTGGAATGCAAGAAGTCGTGATGATACAGTAATGACTCATCCATCTGACAGTGAAGCATGGAAACATTTGGATACATGTTATCCTTCATTTGCTAGGGATACTAGAAATATCAGATTGGGATTGTGCACAGATGGTTTTAATCCGTTTGGACATTCTGCAACTTCTTATTCAGTTTGGCCAGTGCTGCTGACAGTTTATAATTTGCCACCGTCAATGTGCATGAAAGATGAATTTATTTATCTTTCGATGATTATTCCGGGTCCTAAGGGTCCGCGAAAAGAAATTGACATATTTCTCAGACCCTTGATAGATGAATTGAAAACATTGTGGACTGAGGGAGCTGTCACTTATGATTGTCATCGGAAACAAAACTTCAATTTAAAGGCCGCGGTCTTGTGGACAATCAATGATTTCCCGGCGTACGGCATGTTGTCTGGTTGGAGCACTCACGGCCGACTCTCTTGTCTGTATTGTATGGAACACTCTAAATCAATCAGTCTTCAGAACGGACGAAAAATCTCATTCTTTGATTGTCATCGTCGATTCCTACCGGTTAATCATCAGTATCGAAGGAATCGTAATAAATTTACTAAGGGCAGAGTCGAAAGAGATGGGCCACCACCGATGTTGTCTGGTGAACAAATGTTAGCACGTGTTTCAGCACTTCCAGATATAGTATTTGGTCGCAATGAAAGAGTGTTAGGTTTTGGCCAAACACACAACTGGGTGAAAAAAGTATCTTTTGGGAATTGCCCTATTAGAGTTCATTATTGATTCGACATAATTTAGATGTCATGCACATTGAAAAAAATGTGTTTGATATTTTCAACACATTGATGGATATTTCTGGAAAAACTAAAGATAATGTCAAAGCCCGACATGATCTGAAAATACTTTGTAAAAGACCAGAGTTGGAGTTACAAGAGGTCAACGGACGATATCTGAAACCGAAGGCCCTATATGTGTTAAATAAACAACAGATCAAAGATGTTTGTCAATGGGTAAAAGAACTCAGATTACCCGATGGATATGCTTCAAACTTATCTCGATGTGTGAACGTTGATGATTGCAAAATATCAGGGATGAAGAGCCATGATTGTTATGTATTCATGCATAGATTACTTCCGATCGCATTTCGAGATCTTCTACCTGATAATATTTGGGGTCCGTTGACTGAATTAAGTATGTTTTTTAGAAGCATCTGTGCAAATGTCCTTCGAGTCGAAGATATGACAACACTTGAAAATAATATTGTTGAAATCATATGCAAGCTGGAGCAGTTTTTCCCTCCTGCATTTTTTGACTCGATGGAGCATCTACCGATACACTTGGCATACGAGGCATGAGTTGGTGGCCCCGTTCAATATCGTTGGATGTACTTATTTGAAAGATACATGAATCGTCTGAAGAAAAAAGTAAAGAACACCGCAGCTGTTGAAGGATCAATATCTGAATCGTATATCATCCAAGAAATTTCAACATTCTGCTCATTTTACTTTGAATCGACAGTACAGACAAGATTTGATCATCTTCCACGTAACGATGACGGGGGTGTTCGACATTCAGATGGACGTTTAAATATATTTTGTCACTCTGGTCGTGCTTTTGGTTCTCGTCCATCTCGACACTTAAGCGATGAAGAGTATCATTTGGCACACTTGTATGTATTACTCAATTGTCCAGAGATTGAACAATTCATTGAAATATTTGACATTGAGATGGTACAAAAATACTCTATTCACAACGATCAAGAATTGGAGAGATTACGGAATCGTGATTTCCCTACTTGGATTCAGACTTACAGCAAAGATCACAGAGCTGAAATAGATGAAAGAATATTTGAGTTTGTTAGTGGACCGTCGCGACTTGTGTCGTGCTATAGCGGATATTTTGTTAACGGGTATAAATTTCACACGGTTGAATATTCATTTACAAAGAAGACGATGAATGCTGGGATCTGCGTGAAAGGAACAACCTATGTTGAATGTGATATGGATTTTTATGGACTGGTGGAAGAAGTGATAGAGTTGCACTACTTCGGCTTGAAATCAGTGATCCTATTTAGATGTCATTGGTTCGATACAACAGAAAGGGGCATGAAAGTTCATCCAAAATACAAACTTGTTGAGGTTAATTACAAATCGAAATTGGCAGCAAATGAGCCTTTTATATTGGCATCACAAGCCGAACAAGTATATTACGCGAAGTATCCGGCTCGAAATAAAGATAGAGCAGATTGGCGTGTAGTCTGTAAGACAAAAGGTAGAGGAAAAATTGATCCGATAGTAGGAGAAAATGAGCTGATACCTGATATGACACATGGTTTCTATCAAGAAGATGATCCTCCTGCTGTGGATCGTATTATTCCAATACTCGAGGATGCAGACACAACGTCAATTCAATTAGAAGTTGAATATGCTGATAATGACGATCATGAAATTGAGGAAGCTGGAGATGAAGAAGATGAAGAAGAGGAAGAAGAGGAGGAAGAAGAAGAATTCGAAGACTATTATTCAGATGATGAGGAATAATTGTAAAGTATATATTTTATTAAATATATCTCTACTATTTATACAATAATCTGATTATATGTCTGTTCGACAGATATGTCTGGTCGTGGTTATCGACGCAGGAGAGCTTCGGAGTCTCCGATCGGTGAGACTCCAACACTTACTCATGCTGCTGATCCTCCTGTTGCTGATCCTCATGAGGATGATACTGCCGAGGCTAGTACATCCAGACGCAGGCGGCCACGCGGGCCGAACAGGTGGCAGCCTCCACCAGCCACAGAGTCACGTAGATTGATTAGCGTGATTGGGGAGCGGTAATATATCATGAATTATGAATCATTATATATTTATTCATTATATATTTATAATTTAAGTTTTATGATAAATATTAATCAAAAAATCAAACTCGAGTAGGAGACATACAGCCAGACGGTGGTGCAGCGCGGGGGTACCCCTGAGGACTTTGACGCAGCATCGTGGGTCGAGGTCGCAGGTGGCTGGGACCATGGCCGCGTATATGGCTTCGCAGATAGTGGTCATGCGCGAGCCGTGCTAGGGCCACTTGGGGCACCAACCCCTCCGGTCGCTGGTGAGCGGCCGTCCACCTCTAGATCCAGTTATGATCATAGTAGCAGAATAAGGACTCTAGAGGAGACGGTCGCGCGTCAGAGTCAGATGATGGAGGAGATGCATGCTATGCTACGCAACATGTCAGGTCGTCCCGAAGCAGGCATCTCTTCGGCATCATCTAATCCATCGTCCTCGAGTCAGTCCACGCCGGTGTACACTCAAGCACTCCAGACCCCGCCATATGATCCAGACCATCCTCCATCGTGATCGTGAGATTTTTTTTTTGGATATTGAACTTGTTACTGAGATATTGAACTTGTTTAACTTATTTTGTTTGGATATTGATACTTCAATTTTGCATTTGAATTGTTTTTATACTATCGTGGATAATTATCAATATAAATATAATTGTTTTGATGTATATTTTGGTGTGTTTGTGATGTGTGAATGAATGTGTGTATGAGGGTATGGGTGTGTGAGTTATGTATCAGATAATGTATCAATGGAAATTTGAAATTTTAATTTTTTTCGTCACCAGGTTCACATCATCAGCAACGGCTTTCCCACGGCCGTCCGTGGGAAAGCCGTTGCTAAAAGTTTATCGAAAGCCGTTGCTGATGACCTACAGCAACGGCTTAGCGACGGGCTTTTACTAACGGTGTTGCTACGGGCTCAGCGGCCGTTGCTATTAATGTTATCAGCAACGGCTCCGGGTCTGTGGCAACACCGTTGCTGATAATATTTTTAGCGACGGCCCGCGCGGCCGTTGCTGATAATGTTTTGAGCGACGGCCAGAGCGGCCGTTGCTGATCCGTTGCTAAGTTATCAGCAACGCGACTTTCTGTCACGGCTCTATTGCAACGGCGCGGCCGTTGCTGATGCCCATTTTTCTAGTAGTGCATTTGCCCCTCACTTGACTTGACTTCTTCTCGGTTCGATCCGAGTCCGATTCGGACTCCGATCCTATCCGCACTCATGAGTTGAACTCGACTTTAATAAGACATCATAAGTAAGAAAGGAAATAACCATTGAACTAATTTAACTTCATATTTCCATGGGTCGGGTTATACCTTCCACTCGAGGCAATTTTCGCGGCTCGACCCGGCTAACCTCCGATCCGGTGCGCTGCACCAAAAAAAGAGATTTTTATATTAGGAAATTTTATTTCGGGTCTTACAGATTGGCCATGCATGATGTACATGTTGTGGTTTGTAAATTATATCTTACATCCTTCCATCTACTTTTGAATTTTAATTCTGTGTCATGGAACATTATTCTCAATTTTGAACATAAACTGTAATATCTTCTATAATTTGTTTCTTAACACGTTACTTTTGACCTTTTGGACATAAAAAAAAGAGATTTTTATATTAGGAAATTTTATTTCGGGTCTTACAGATTGGCCATGCATGATGTACATGTTGTGGTTTGTAAATTATATCTTGCATCCTTCCATCTACTTTTGAATTTTAATTCTGTGTCATGGAACATTATTCTCAATTTTGAACATAAACTGTAATATCTTCTATAATTTGTTTCTTAACACGTTACTTTTGACCTTTTGGACATAAACTACATATCCTATATAATTCTTATTTTTACAAACTACACTCACATATGTTATTAATTCTACGGTTTTGTTCTCTTTGGTTTGTTTGTCTCTTCCTCATTTTATTTTTCTTTTCTTCTTTAAACATTTCACGTCGAATGAAAAGGCCTTTAGAATTATTTTTTAGTTCTCTATAGATTCAAAAATAAATTGGGGGCACTTAAAGAAGCTTTGATTGAAAAGGTTAGACAATATTTTTGGGTCAATATTCCAAACACAACTGGTAATGTAAAATTATGGCCTATAATGCCTAAATTATGACTCAATCCTCAGGTTTTATATGTTTGTTGATTGTTCTTATTGACTTTTTGCATTAATTATTAGTAACATATATGTTTCTCACCTCTTTGTATTTTGATTTTTGTTCATTTTGAATAGATTTATTCTTTGGTAAAACATCTAAGAAGATTATTGAGTTGATTTGATTGCCTAATAATCTATAGTCCTTTTATCCAGTTAAGTAATAGGTCAAAATGTATTGGTTCATGATAAATTTTGATATGCATAAGTCCGCTAGGATACAATCTTGGTTGTTGCATGTGGAGTTGCTTTAAACATTATTATAGAATGTGATTTTAGTTTTCTCTTTCCCATCTCCATCAACTGTTTTGTTTGGTACATGATGTTACGTCATTTTGTATTTGGCACAACATTCATCGTAGCAAATATTATGATTTAGTGGAGTTTCATATTCTAAAGAAAGGACGTGAGGTCTCCCTGACAAGATGTTGTCTTTGTACTGCCTCTTAAGGCTCTAGTCAGTCCTTCATTTTTTGCCGATAGAATAGTTGGTTGGATCGCTAGATAAGGTAATCTGCTATATTCTACCCATCACAAAAGCAATTATTTAATGCCTTTATTTCTATCATTTCTTGCTGATAGAATAGTTGGTTGGATCGCTAGATAAGGTAATCTGCTATATTTTACCCATCACAAAAGCAATTATTTAGCGCCTTTATTTCTATCATGTATTTCTTGAAATAGATTGGGGAAGGAGTTTTTGTGTTTTTGGACGTGCGGATGGGTATCTCTAGAAGTGGTTCGATGTTTGGAGTGGTTTTGACCGGGCTGGTAAGGAGTTTGACCTGACTGGACATAAGTTTGTCCATATCCGAAATTATTTCACCCGACTTTGTCCAATTTGGGATATTGTTTGGGCGATTGGGACTTCTTTTTGCTGGATAGGGAAATCTCCCAAGGTGTGTGCGGCGACTGCAGGAGACGGCGGTGCCTCCTTCCGGCACTTTCCCGATTCTTGGTGTCTTCTTATCGGTGCTCCTTGGCCTTTTCTTGTTCTCCCAGGCGGTGGCTTTCCTCCTGCGTCCTTGGAGGCGCTGCTCCGTGTCCGTGTTAGATCGGGCGCCGATCTAGGGTTCTCTATTGAGATAGGGCACCAGCGGGGTGGCTCTTCTTCCTCGGCGACTGCCTGCCTTCTCTCGGTTTGTTGAGTACTCTTGGAGGTCCCTAGAACTTCTGTTCTCCTTCCCCGGTGGTGTGTTTTTTTGCAGCAATTTTTTGGTGTCGTCGGCGGTATAGTTTCCTTTAGATCAGTGCTTTCCTGCTTCCCTCGCTCGTCCGCGGCTTCCTTGGTGATTCGCGGATTCTAGGGAACCTCCGGCGGTGTCTTTGCTAAGTGGCCTGGAATTCTTTGACCGACGGCTTTCCTGTTTGGGTTTTTTTGTAGCCGGCGGCTCATACTTGGTGTCCGGCGGCTCATACTTGGTGACCTGCAGCTCCTTGGGTGCTCTTGACCTTTCATCCCCCGGCATTAGGCCGATGTCTTGGTTGGAAGTATTCCTGGGTGAACAGCGACCTGTTTGTCAGAGTTCTTGTATGGATCAGAAAGGTTGCATGATTGGAGATCGAGTGGGAAGAGCTGCTGGGGTTTCCTCCACCTCAATTCTCCCCACCGTTGACGACTTTCCACCTCTAATGTCTCCTTCTGCCAAAGCTCTTCCACCGATGAAAGCGGTGTCTTCTCCGAGGGAGGTGGAGTTTTATGAGTTGTCCTCTCATTTGGCTTCTATAAATTGTTTGCTCCCAAAAGGAGAGGATCTATCCCGAGTTTTGGTGGATTTATTGATTAGAGAAGGATTACATGTTACCTCTTCAAATTGTGAACAAGTTTTTGAGACTACATCCCCACTTCTTGGTCTTTTTTGTTCCGCATCTTTGTTCCGCACCAATGATGTTGATTACTCTCTATCTTTTGAGGCTCCCAGAGAGGTTGATTGGAAGTTTGTAATTAACTTATATGAGGAGAGTATGTGACCGTGGAAATTCTCACTTGTTGGACACTTTATTGGGACCCGACCTTCTTTTCATGTTGTTCAAGACAAAACTATGGCCATGTGGAAACCACAAAGTGCGCTTGAGGTGTTTTCCCACTACTCGGGATTTTTTGCTTTTCGATTTGCATCTGAAGAAGATATGTTAATTGCCTTAGAGGGGGGCGTGGTTCATATAGAATAGACTATTGGAGTGGTGTTGCGATGCTGGGACAAGAACCTTAGATTGGAAAAGATGAATTTTAGTGAGGTCCCAATCTGGGTAAATGATTATAACCTTCATTTGCACCTATGCACACCTATGGCGCTAGGAAAGATAATGAGCAAAATTGGACGTCTGTTGTATATGGATAAGGCTACTGCATCTAGATCTCGATTGGGCTATGCGTGCATTTGTGTTGAGGTACAAGCTACTTATGAACTTCCTGATTCAATTAATTTTAGCATAAATGGTGTGGAGGACATTACAATCAAGCTGGATTATGCATGGAAACTCGTGCGGTGTGATAATTGCAGGATCTTTGGGCATACCCTCACGCACTGCCCCAAGAAGGAGGTTCAAACCGAGACTCAGAAATGGGTGTTAAATCAGCCCTCTCATCATGTCGGTGATGACAACACTAAAAAAATTGATGGTACCTTCTTGCAGGAAGGTAGCAAAGAGGAAATGAAAAGAGATCATGTGGTGGAGTCTAACACCACCCCTATTCGGGAAAGGAGAAAGACACCCCTATTTCAAATAGCTTTGATAATCTAACTAGTGATGATGATGACCCTGATTTTGAGCTTGAGGAAGCATTTACTTCCGTTATTGGGAGCATCGAGATGCATACATAGAAAAGAACAAAAAGAAGAAGAAGAAAGGTAAGATGCAAGTGGAGTAATAACACGGGTAGTGGATTTGTTCTTTGAGTTGTGGGTTCTCTTAATTTATTTACTTGACCCGAGTTGTGGGTGCATTTGTTTGTTTGAATTATATTGTTGACCCAAGTTGTGGGTGCAACATGTGTAGTCTGGTTGTGGTCTGTCTTTCTTTTCTTTTTCCTTGTGTATTGCATTGAGTTGAGTCGGAACCTATATTGTTGAATATGTTATATCAATAAATTTTTCTTTTGCCTTGTTGCAAAAAAAAAATTATTTAGTGCCTTTCCATTCTTAGTATAAAAATATTGTGTTTAAAACTTTACCATATTAAATGGATGTTTCTTTTTTTGTACTGTGGTTAGGTCCGTTAACAATAAAATTGAATTAATCACCCCCTCTCGTAATAGCTTAACCATTTAAAAACTTGATCAACTCAATCAAATTTAACATGATTTGAGAACAAGAGGTCTTGAATTTGAATATTTCACATGTCATATGTAAAAATATATACTACCAGTTCAATTCTCTCTCTCTTAGTAGGAAAATACTGTGTTTAGTAGGAAAAGACTAAGGCTTCCACTGCCCTGCAACAAGTTTCAGTGGAACACCAATCCTCCACAGGCTATAAAGATATCATCTTAGCCCTAGTACTAAAAACTCCTGAGTCTCTAGAAGAACCTTCAATTCCAGGGACAGTCAAACATTTATTAAAGCAATTTTTAGATCTTCATCCGAAAGTGGTCAACATATGGGCAAACAGAAGTGGTCAACAGGACTTTGGGAAGCATATTGAGAAGCTTGGCCATGAATAATCCTAAAAAGTGGGATGTAGTATTGCCACAAGCAGAATTTGCATACAATTGTATGCTTAATAGGACTACTAGAAAGTCTCATTTTGCTAGTCTATACTAAAGTTCATAATCATACATTGGACTTGATGACTGTTAAACAGGGAACAAGTGTAGCAGCTACCAACTTTGCAACCAATTATTCAGAGCAGCACCACAAAATTAAAGCCACCATTGAAGCTGCTAATAACAAATACAAGGCAGTTGCTGAGAGACACAGAAAGTTTCAAACTTAGCAGTTGGATGATTTGGTGATGGTACATCTCAAAAAAGAACGATTTCCTACATGAACATATAGTAAACTGCAACCCAAAAAGATAGGACTTTCCAAATAGCTAAAGTTTTGGGTGACAATGCTTATCTGGTGGAGCTTCCTGATGAGTTTAAAATATCACCAATCTTCAACGTTGCTGACCTTTTCCCCTACATTCCACCTGATTCAGCTCCAATTTCTTGTTCAAAACTTGAGGACGAGTTTCCTGATGGTGGGAAGGATTGATGTATGCTGGTGTTACATAGTTTAATAAATAGCTGTTAGTTAAGTGAGTTGTAACTAGTTTCATCACTATGAACACACTTAGTTGAATAATGTAATTAGTTGTCTTGTAAGCTAAATAATGAGATGACACGTGGACGTTTGAATGGCCACAATTAGCTAGCTATGAGTCGCGGGATGAGTATAAGAGCCGCGACTGAGTTTGAATTGGGGATCATTGATTCCTTGTCATTTTTGCTTCCAGTTTTGTAAACTGTATCCAGATTCAATTTCAACGCAATTCCTTTGGCATTGATGTTAGGAAAGCTAACCTGAATCATCCTGAGTTTTAATCCTCAATTGGATTGGTTTGTGAGCTGCATCAGTTACTCATGTAATTTATGAATATATGTCTTTGCATAGGTACAAATATATACTTGATTAGCTTGGGAGACTTTTGGAGCTCATGTACCAAAGATCTTTATATGCATCGCAGGTACTGTCTCTTGTACTCTTATTTATTAATTTTTGAATTATTGTTGTCACACCCCAACTGAGGGTAGTGTGACCGGCCAGGGCCTACATTCTACCCTGAAGCCTACTATCTACACTAACATATAAGAAACCAGAAGATATCGATAAAAAGAAACCTCAACACAAGCTTTATTTAAAGTTTTTCAAAGTTCACAATATATGTTTTCAAACCAAAGAGAAAACCATCATCGGAACAAACTGAACATCTCAAATATCAAAGTTTTACAAACTTTTTCAAACACAACTGTCAGTGCAGAAAAGGAAACAACTACTAAGACACTGGACTATGATCCAAGGACGCCGCTACGAGATATGGCACCACCACCCGCCCTCCAGCTGCACCATGCCGACAGGTCATAATCACTGCTCATTCTCTGCAAAAAAAATAAGGAAACAAACTATGAGTCCACTTGGGACTCAGTGAGCGGTTCTTGCGAACTTCCACATAACCCTCAGTTATTCAGGCATAACATATAAGGCAACATAATATATATTCAGGGAGGTAATTTACTTTCTAGTGTGACTACTGACCCTATGGGTCATTCTGTATAAACCATATATATGAAAACTTGACATCTTGGCCTATCAAGTCTTCAGCATCCGACCTTTGGGCCTACTTATGGTATTAGAATCCCGGCTACAACCAGCCCTACCATACAAGGTAGAATCACACTGGCCGACCGGCCACATCATAACAAGATGTAAACAAGAAATCACGGGCCATCGACTAGGATGGTCCACTAGTCTCCGGGCACCATCTGGGGTAGGGATAGCTAGTCCCACCCAATTGGGGTCTGACTCCTAGCGGACCCGCTAGTGCATCTCAAGACCCAAACACTGGCCGAGCTAAGCATTGGTCATTTTCGACCTCCACGCTTCTCGGCGGACCATCTCAAGCACATCACACAATCAAATGTCCTAGGGTTTCCTTATATACACTTCGGGCCCTTGCCCGTATCTAGCTCTAATTCGGACTACAGGGTCAACAAATTAATGCTGCCCTTCTAAAATTGTGCACGCCTAATAGTTATAGGTTTCCAAAAATATTTACTAGGAGTCCTAAAAAGTTGTGTCATCTCCTAACTAAGTTTCCATATATACTAAGCATCTTGCAACGTCCTACATGTTATCTAGCGTTATACGTTACCTTGGGTGAGGAATTCTATGTACTGACCTTGGAATTCCACCCATGAACATTTTAGGACAGCTTATATAATTTAAAGAAAAATAAAAATAACTTACAACAACTACTATATATACCTACCTACCTACGAGATTCATCAATAATCATTTATACACCGCATTTAGGATTTATTTCAATAAGAAGCAACTTATAAAGCATGGTAAGATAACCATAAATTCACAACGCACGAAATACTAAGCATGGTAACATATTTCATCATTTCAAAAATTAAAGATGAATGAGCTAAGGATGGTCACTAAGCAATCATTCCTACAATTACATAAATCAATAAATTTACTTGCCATGGTTAGAGTTCTTCCTAAGTATCATCATGTCTTTATAGTTTTAGCAAGAACATTACCATAATTGAGATAATTATAGATCTATAGTTGCGACAATCTCTAAGACGAACATCAATCATATGATACAAGTTCAACTTATCTATAAGCATGCGATCGCGAATCAAAACAACACAACCTGAAACCAAGAATGTTAAATTCGAGCAGTCCACTTTTTCTCACCCTTGCCCTTGCTCGGCCGACTCAAGCAGGGTGACCCCCCGTTCGGTCGAGTCCTCAAGGATGAACGAGCATGGTTGCGACAATGCCACGAGTGATAAATCTATAGATCTAACATATACGAACATAAAGTGATCTACGAGTTTCGAGACGAGCGAGGAAATTGGGAAAAATTTCGGCATGACCTTTCCTCTTTTTCCTCTACTCGACCAGCCCTGAAGAACGTGAAATAAACACGTTTAAAACACAAGATCATAGGAATACACAACGATTAAAGTTCTAATACGAAGAAACGCATCGATCGGCAAGAACTCGCGAGAGAAAACCCGATTTCAAATATTATAGGGCCGGCCACCCACCTCCCTTCAAAAACTATGCTAACCACTCACCTTGATTGGATTCTGAGGAAGCCTCGATAAAGCCGAGCTCCGATCTCCTCGAGAGTCGATGCAGACTCGGCGCCGACAAGATCTCCCCTCTCTCCCTTTTCCCCCTTGCTCAGGCTGTGTGCGGCTCCAAGATGAGCCGCACGGCTCATGATGAGGGATTATATTCCCTCATCGACAAATGACTCAAATGCCCCTCATATGACTTAACCTCTACTCGATTCGATCCGTGTGCGATTCGGGCTCCGATTCAATCCGCACTCAAGAGTCGAACTCGACTTTAATAAACATCTTATGCATAAAAGGAAATAACCATTGAGCTAATTTAAACTTCATATTCTCATGAGTCGGGTTATATCTTCTACTCGAGGCGATTCTACGGCTCGACCCGACTAACCCCCGATCAGGTGCGCTGCACCAAAATAGATTTTTATATTAGGAAATTTTCGGGTCTTACAACTTTTCCTCTTTAAGGGAAATTCGTCCTCAAATTTTGAAGATTCATACGGACTTACCAGATCTTCGAACAGGGAAGGGTAACGTTCCCTCACGATTTGCTCTACTTCCCAGGTAGCTTCCTATCCGGAGTGAATTTTTTAGAGGGGAGAGTTCCAATTTGATTTTCTAGGGTTTAAGAGACCCAAAAAATGAATTTTTTCAATTGGAACCCTAAATCAGGCATAAGGCTTTGATACCATGAAGAATTTGAAGAAGAAAATATTTGTATTCTTCTCTATCATGTTTACAATCAGTATACAAGACCCAATTTATAAACAAGAAATAAAGCCTATCTAGGAAAGTTTACAAGTAAGGTAGTAAATAAATTACAATAAGTCACAATTAAATCATAATAAAATCACAATAAATTAGGGCCTAAAAATCAGCATAATTGATTTCATTAGTCAACACTAGCTTGATAAAAGAAGCGAGCTATATATTGAATTGTCCTAGCTCTTACTTCTTTATCACAAGCATCATTGATATATGTCTGTCTTAACTTTCCTTCTTGCATATTTTTCTTTAGATCTTGATACAAAATCAAATCCATTAGCCCCTTCTTCGTTGATGACTTATTACTGATCATAGGCTCTTTTCTTTTTCTGCAAATTCTTTTGGCTTGTTGAGTGAACTCTTCCTCTTCATCTTGATCATCTCCGATAGGTGCATCGTCAAGATCAGAAATACGTCCATAAGATTCATCCCTTTGAATTTTTTTCCATGTCATGTACTCCTCCAATTCTAGCTTCACTTCAGGAGGACATTTTTTGCATGCTGCTGCATTTTTAAAATTGCCAACTTGATGTTATTTTGCTCGATAAATCCCGCCTTTCGTAGTTTTCTCGCAAAACATACATGTTACAGAATTAGCATCCTTAGGGTCCTTCAAATAGTTGTACTTCCAACCAGGATCCTTCTTGTTATTTTTGAAGCTTGAGATTCAACATTAGGTGCTGAACTATCCATTAGTCTACAAAAAAGGATGAACAATGTTTTTGATTCCAAATTTTGATACTTTGATTCTAGAACAAAACTTGTTATGTTCCTTGTGGAATCAAATAAAGAGCTCTATGCCTCTCTGATCCTTCTGGAATCATCAATTTGTTTGATTCCATAACAAGTTCTAGAAGTTGATTCCAGAACTTGTTCTGGAATCAAACAAATTGTTTGATTCCAAAACATCTTGGTTTGATTCCAGAACAAGTTCTGGAAGTTTGTTCTGGAATCAAACAAGGAACTTGTTCAAACAAAGCCTTGTTTGATTCCAGAACATGTTAAAGGAGAATTTGAGCAGGATAAAGGAGAACATGAGCAGGATAAAGGAGAAAAGAGCAGGGCATGAGCAGGGCAGGATAAAGGAGAATTTCAAGTGGAATTACTTGGATTTTTGTCGAAAAAAATCTGGTGAGTGCCGGAGGAATTAGTCCCGTGAGAGGGAGAGGCTGAGAGGATTAAAAATTTTAACTGGGCAGTTCTTTTAGGTTTTTTTTAAACAAGCAATATAGTATAACTTTAATTAAATATAGGTTAGTTAAAAAAAAACAAAAAAGTAACCCTTGCCCAATGGTGGGACCTTTTTTTGTCCCACCAACAGGCCAGGGTTCAAACCCGCCTCAGGTGGTCTTGAGGCGCCGAGGGCTCGCCACGCCTAGGCGAGCGCCTCAGCGCCTTTTAATAACACTGGCGCTAACCGATATGGAACCTGAAAGTATTTTCAATGAAACATTAGTTCAATGTTTGTTATCATCAAAATCGAGATTAAGACCAAAGTAGAAAACCTTAGGCCAACAATCACCTTTTCAACCAAAGATACAACAGTCTAACATATGAGAAAATCTAGGGAAGATTCTACAAGTTCTCAGGTGTTTAAATTCAAAAGAAAATAACAATCCTAGGAAGATTCTGCAGATTCTAAGGAGTTTAAACTCAAAAGATAAAAACAAAGTAGATCAGAAACGAAGCCGATCGAAAAAAATAAAAACAAAATGCTTACCTTTCGAGGAAGAAGGAAGCAGATCTGTTAGTGAAGAAGGTATATATAAGCTCCAGATCCAGTTATGGACCTAACAACTAGTTTTTATTGTCATATAAACAGTTATAATGTAGTAATACAAATATATTAAAATTTTAAAACCGAAGCATGCATAAGTAGACTTCTTATAATTGATATCAAATGTTACATAAAGATATACTACAACACCAGACAAGCTATGACCAAAAGACTAACCTGTTGTTGGCTTCTTGGGAATTCTTAGGAAATCCTTTTATCGATCCAGAGTCGAAAAATCTGAAAGTCAACATTCAGAAATTAACAACACAATATAACTTCTTATTTGCATTAACTGAATGTTATACTACCTGAACGTGCCACAGGAAGAAGATTATGCGATTACGCCTGACAAGGTGACACAGGAAGAAGAGCTGCAAGATGAATTTGCAGCTATGATGTATTGTGATTACAACTCCGATCAAGAACACGATCAAGAACTCGACTGGAGCAGTGAGTACGACGAGGAAGACCCAACGGCCTTCCATCAATTGATGACCCTAACCCAGGAAGACGACCCGTACGACAGGCCGCCTCGCTGGGATAGCTCGAACGATTCCCCCACTGACACCTTCCACCGCACGAATATTCGGTGGGACCTCATCTCGCCGGATGGGGAGGGGGAGGAGGTCCATGTCCCTATTTTTGATGAATCTCTTTCTGACGATGAAGAGGAGGACAATTTTGAGGCACGTTTCAGCAAGATGAATCTAGCGGCAACAAGTAAAATGGCTTTTACTGCTGAACTTGAATATCCAGTCTTCCGAAAGCTGAAGGAAGAACTAGAAAACAAAGAGAAGACAGAGACAGCCTTTACAACTGGCAAATCCTCCGTCACACAAATTCCCAAAGAACCTATCATGGGACCAGCCATGTACCCCCCAGTAGCTCTTATTACCCTTCAACTAGTGCAACACAAGAAGCCGGAAATACGAGCTTCATACATGCAAGAATTGGAGGACTAAAAGGAGGATATGCGAAGGCACATAATGAGAGGTTCACCTTGCCTTCGGCTTAGGCTAACACGGGGGCTATTCTAGTCTTACCAGAGCAGTTGGGTCTGTATAGTGATGTTATTTCCCGTTGGGAATCAGTGACCCTCAACTTGGTAAATGAAAGAACCTGGATAGACAATAAAGCTAAAATGTGCTTTATTGAAAACCTATTAGGTGAGACGGAAAAGAAAATATGGATCCAATGGCGCATGGCCTATCCAGCCGAATATGACGAGCTCACCAATATTGCGGATGATCCGCAGAATATCTTATCTCAGGTAAGACGAATGTTTTTATTAGAAGACCCGACGACAGGCTCTACGGATGAACAAAATAGAGCCTATGAAGATTTGGAGCGGCTATCTTGTGCCAATGTCAGAGATCTATTCGACTATCTCAACGACTACAAGGTTCTAGCTGCAAAGACAGGGAGAATGTATGTCTCCACAGAACTCTCCGAGAAAATCTTTCGGAAGATGCCTCCCATTATCGGAAAGGAAATTGAGGCAGCCTTTAAGAAGAGACACCCTGGAAATTCAGTCGGAGTCATACCGCGCATCCACTTTACCTACCAATACATTGAGGAGCAATGTAAGCGCGCAGCATTTCAGCGCAGTTTGAAAGACCTTTCTATCTGCAAGAAAATCCCAATTCCGGGCTATTATCGGAAGGAAAAGAGGTTTGGTCTGAGAAATGCCAAGAATTATAAAGGTAAACCTCATGATACCCACATCAGGATATTCAAAAAGAAACACTCTGATCGCACCAAGAAGTGCAAATGTTTCATCTGTGGCGAAGAAGGCCACTATGCAAGGGAGTGAAAGAGAAAGCAGGGGAATATAGCCCGAGCAGCCATTATCGAAAATCTAGATCTACCAGAAGACTGGGATGTTCTCTCAGTAGACCTCAACGAGCCAGATAGCGATGCGATCTGCTCATTTTCGGAAGGCGAAACTGGTATGACACAAGCTCTTTCCATGAATCTATTGGAATTAACCTATGAGTCAGCTTTTCTCTTACTACTCAATGACCCTGAAAACCCTACCGAAGAAATTGTTTTAATGGTCACAACGGATGATGCAACCACTACAGTTGAAAACAACTGGAGGACCACAATTACCCTGCCAGATGTTATGAACAACTGTGTCCACCGATGGGAAGATAATTTTCCAGAAATTACTAAGGGATGAGAACGATGCACCTGTTGCAAGGAGTTCACAAATCCAAAAATGCGAGCACATTGCAGGAGCTGCCTGCTTACGGTGTGTCCAATGTGCTCCAGATTTAACCTTGGACGCAAACTGACAATTATCAAGTCCAACTTCCCTATTTATCAAGACAAAGATAGTCTAATCCGAGAATTATTAGACTATACCAAGTTCCTCCTAGCTGAGAATGATTACCTCAAAGCAACAAATACAGAGCTTGTAAAGGAACTTCAGGCACTTAAGAACAAGGTAGACATTGACGACCTGGAAGAAGAATTCCACCTCTTGAGCCTGGAAGAAGAAAGAAGGAGGAAGGGAAAAGCCCCAGTTCAACAAGAACAAGAAGTAAAAGTCAGAGACCCAGCAGTTAAACAACAAGGGGTCCACTTCAAAAACCCACTAGAGGAGTTTGAATCAGCACACAAGCTCTCTACATTCGTAACAGAACCTGAACTTCCACAGGAACATATTTCAATTGCGGATAAACTTGACCAGCCAAAAGGTAAACGAATACTCAACAGGTTATATAACATGGTCCTTATTATGGAGATTCCGCAGGTCAAACCATTCAAAGTACAAGCCATCCTAGACACAGGCGCAATGGTATGTTGCATAGACCAGGACTCCATCCCGCAAGAAGCACTGGAGCCCAGCGCCTATCCCATCCTGATCAATGGGGTAAACTCACAACAAATGGCAAGCCAAAAGGTGAAAAATGGGTTTATGATGATCGAAGAGAACCGATTTAAAATACCCTTCACATATGCCTTTCCCATGAGCAAGAAAGATGGGATCCAAATGCTTATTGGCTGTAACTTCATACGAGCAATGCAAGGCGGAGTCAGGATAGAAGAGCAGACTATTACTTTCTACAAGAAGGTAACAACTATCACGACTCGTAATGATACTGAGATATCTGTCACAGCTGCTATTGATGAGCTTTGTCTCACGGAGGATGAATACCTAGACGTATTAAGTACAACTGTATACGACGAAGAAAAAGAATCTGACCGATTCCAAAGGAGGTTCCAGCCTCTTCTCAAAAGACTCAAGGATCAGGGGTACATTGGTGACAACCCCATTGCTCATTGGCAGAAGAATCAGGTAACGTGCAAACTTGATATTATCAATCCTGACCTGACAATCCAGGACAAACCACTCAAGCACGTGACACCTGCCATGAAGGAGCAATTTGACCGACACATCCAGAGTCTGCTCCAACTGGGAGTAATTAGACCAAGTAACAGTCGACATCGAACCATGGCGATTATAGTAAACTCCGGCACCACTGTTGACCCCATTACAAAGAAAGAAGTTAAAGGAAAGGAACGCATGGTGTTCAACTACCGGACCCTGAATGATAACACATATAAAGATCAATACAGTCTACCCGACATCAACACAATACTGAAACGCATCGGGAATAGTAAGATCTTTTCCAAATTTGATCTTAAGAGCGGGTTCCATCAGGTGGCTATGGACCCTGAGTCTATTCCGTGGATGGCCTTCATAGTGCCAGGAGGGCTCTATGAATGGCTCGTCATGCCCTTTGGCCTGAAAAATGCCCCTTCAGTTTTTCAACGCAAAATGGATAAATGTTTCGAAGGCACCGAAGATTTTATTGCCGTCTACATAGATGACATTTTGGTCTTTTCGGAAACTGAAGAAGAACATGCTACACACCTAAAAAGGATGCTACAGGTATGTGAGAAGTGGGGGTTGGTCCTTTCACCCTCAAAGATGAAAATTGCAACGGAAGAGATTGAATTCCTCGGAGCCATAATTGGGAGGAACAAAATTCTGCTGCAGCCACATATCATCAAAAAAATTGCAACATTTGATGAAGAAGAACTGAAGACAAAAGCAGGACTAAGAGCCTGGCTTGGCGTCCTCAACTACGCACGCAGCTATATTCCGAATATGGGAACCTTGCTGGGGCCCCTGTACTCTAAAACGGGACCCCACGGAGATAAAAGGCTCAAACCCTCAGACCGAGAGCTAATCATGAAGGTAAAACTTTGGTACAAAATTTACCGGATCTTGAACTAGCACCCCCTGACGCATATATCATCCTTGAAACGGACGGTTGCATGGAAGGATGGGGTGGCATCTGTAAATGGAAGGCTCGCAAGCATGACAAAAGACAGTCAGAAAGAATTTGTGCATACGCCAGCGGTAAGTTTCCTGTGGTTAAATCCACAATTGACGCTGAGATCCACGCTTGCATGGAGACAATGAATGCCCTGAAGATACACTATTTGGATAAGAAGGAAATGACGCTGAGAACAGATTGTCAGGCAATCATCAGCTTTCATAATAAGTCCAACCAAAATAAGCCTTCCAGAGTCAGGTGGCTTAACTTCGTAGACTTTATTACCGGCACGGGTATACAAGTCCACTTCGAGCACATAGATGGCAAACTCAACATCTTGGCCGACGCTTTATCTCGGCTTACAACCAGACTGGTGCTGATTGAAAATATCCCTGAGGTAATAGTCAAACACCTAAGAACTATGGAGCAAGCAATGGAAGAAACAAAAGAAGCACCCGTAGACGTAAGGCAAACACTTGGTATTACCATCAACTCCCTAAGTAACTTGTTAATACAAGAGGAAACAGCTAAAGCCCTAATTGCTTGGGACGACGAGACTCAGGAAATTAATGAAGACAATGATGAAGCCATAAGTCTGCTTATGGAAGAAATGACTGTACGCAGTCATGAATACTATGAGTACTACCCAGAGGCCCGAGTCTACTACCCTGCAAGCCCACCTTTAGACTGGAATGACCTTCCTGATATAGAGGATCACCACAGTATTAACACCAATAGAAGGATAATGGATCGTGTAGAAACAATACGACAGAGAATATGGGCCGTCCAAGCAGAAGACCAAGCAGAAGAAGCCCAGGCCCAAACCCAACTCTCAATAAAAGATGATGAAAAAGAACGCCGATTACTCCGGCAAGAAGACATTCCAGAATGTTCCTATGCAAGGAATAACCCAGAGAGAGAAGCAGAACGAAACAAGGAGTATTGGCAGCAAGTACTTGATGAACACAATTTATTCACAGCAGCCATGAAAAAGCTGTATGATGAAACAACTAAGTTCTTCCAAGAATTGGAACGACAACGTCACTGGACAACTGGCGAACAGCCGGTGAATGATCAACCAGTGCGGGATCCCGAGACAATTAGAAAAGGGAAATATCCCGCAGAAGAATAACATGAAGCACAGGGGCAGTGGAGAAACCCCAAGGTAAAAACCCACACTAATATATTTTTATTTTGTTTTGTAGATGATTTTTGATAACCTACAACTGCAAGCGGTAACAAAACGAGGCACTCTTTGGAGCACCAAGAAAAGTTTGTCAACCGCACAACATTGGGCGGTACTAGGAGGCAGTACTACATCCAATTCAACCGGACTGATGGAGTTAGAAAGACTAACTGGGAAAGTCCTCTTTAAATTTCCCCGTTCAGAAGAAAAGAAACGAAAGTGGGCTGACAAAATTGAACACCTCCATAAAGCCCAAGCCCTAAAAACTATCAGCGAACTGGACCGACTTATTGCAGTCACATATCTGCAAAAGGCCCGCATCGAGCAGGCCAGTACAAACCACCACTGGGAAGAAGATGTGTTGGAACTAGTAACACATCACCTCAAAAATATGGAACAGTGCCACCAGATGCTCAACAGTGCACGCGAAAGCATCTCCTACGACGTGTAAGCGCACTATCACACCTCCCAGCTGAAGCGATAAGAAAGCATCTAGTCCCGTCACTTTATTTACAGCTCTGCCTTACCTGTAAAGACGCACTATGTACATTATTGTGTGCATTATTGTTTGCATTATTGTTGTACGAAGGTCCACTTTGTCAAAAGCATGTAAGTAAGTGGTCGATGGGGCCCAGAAGCGCACCCGCACTTACTCACCCTGCTTCTTCGTGAACCTTCCTTCATGCTTATAAATAGCATAGCTGAAGAGTTGCAAGGCATCCTGGCATAACCAGAAGTCTTACTTCTCTCCCTCTGTAATCTCTACAAGTGTGTGCAAGTGTGTAAGCTTTCATCATAATCAACTATCCTTTTGAGTTTTAGTCTGTCTCCATTTCCTCAATCCTAAGTCCAGCGCCTTAGACCCGTGATTTAGTGTTGAGAAGCACGCATCCGCACATCCGCACCGCACAACCCTCGCAACCAACGACTTCAACTTGGTATCCAAAAATGCGAGCACATTGCAGGAGCTGCCTGCTTACGGTGTGTCCAATGTGCTCCAGATTTAACCTTGGACGCAAACTGACAATTATCAAGTCCAACTTCCCTATTTATCAAGACAAAGATAGTCTAATCCGAGAATTATTAGACTATACCAAGTTCCTCCTAGTTGAGAATGATTACCTCAAAGCAACAAATACAGAGCTTGTAAAGGAACTTCAGGCACTTAAGAACAAGGTAGACATTGACGACCTGGAAGAAGAATTCCACCTCTTGAGCCTGGAAGAAGAAAGAAGGAGGAAGGGAAAAGCCCCAGTTCAACAAGAACAAGAAGTAAAAGTCAGAGACCCAGCAGTTAAACAACAAGGGGTCCACTTCAAAAACCCACTAGAGGAGTTTGAATCAGCACACAAGCTGCTTATTTGATTAGTAACGGCGACACTAAAGGGCGCCTGTTATATACCGCCTTTAAACACTAGTTTTGCTGCAATGGGATGATCTCAACTCTCCCAAAAGCTATTAGGAAAGACACCGATCTATGCATATATTCTTAACACTAACATTCACTGACCAATCATTACGACTAACAATCATTATCATGAGAAATAACATGCTTGCTAAGAAAAAGCAACATATAGTAACATAATTGTGCAAATCGAAAGTAAGAAAAGGAAACATAAATTATTCATTGATGCTTGTGTAGAGTGTCACAATATCCACACTCTTTTTCCTTTTCTGGATTGGTGTTGTCCTAAACATCAGAGCAAGTTTTTGAATTTAATTCATACATGAGAGTAATTACTAAAGTAGATTTTAAGCCACATGTCAATTTAATTCATACAGGATATCTACCTTATACCCATCTGAAAATGAAGTGATTTTTGTTTGTTTGCCCTAATTTTGTTGCTTATATAAATAACCTGTGATATCTAAAGAGGTTTTAATCTAAGTATTAATCTATTATGGTGCTTACCAAAGAAAAGGTTGATGACAGTAAAAGATTCATTTAGAGGACTAACATTATACTGTGACTTATTTGTAACTAATATAGTAACTTAAACTTAGTAGCCCGCAACAAGCTTTTTTTTCTGCTAGATAACTGTTGATGCTGCAGCAACATAAAAAAGTGTAAGAGATCATGCAAAAAACCATCTTTCAATTCTAGAGAATATTGAACTACAGTCCTAAACACACATTGACTAAAGGAAGAGGACACTTGGTTACATATACAATGAAAGAGATGAAAACAGAAGCAAACATACAACGGATGCAGGTAAACAGTCCTATTCAAAATTCTTCAAGAAGAACAGAAAGAAGAAAATAAAGAGAGCATAACTTATATCCATCTTATACCCATCATAGTTGTACACGGTTAGACATGCCTAGTTTGATGTCAAATATTTTTTTGTTTCCTCTAATTAAATTTCTAAGACATCTACCAATACTTATACTCATCTGAAAATTAAGTGATTTTTTTTTTGTTTGCCCTAATTTTGCTGCTTATATAAATAAGCTATGATATCTAAAGAGGTTTCTCATCTGTATGTGATGGAAAGTCAAGATGCATAAATTGATTACAGCACAAGATTATAATTAACAAAAATGTAAATAATTTAGCCAAATTATAAAAGCACAACCTCGTACATGTTGCATCTATTTCCTTAACCTCAGCTGCATGTGCATAATTATCACGCATCCCTGAAGTATTAATAGCAACGATGAGTATGGGAAAGAAAAGAAAAGAAAAATGTTGATTCACTTTAGATCTAAAGCGAAAAAAAATGAACTATTTAGCAAATGGCAGCATATAAACCATCCATTTTAAATTTGAAAGTAGGAATAGATCATGATTGAAATTTGCTCATTAGTTGCATAATTTGCAAAAGGCTCCAGGTAACAAAGAAACTAAGAAACTTGTACCATTAAGTAAAAAATTGACAACTTCAAAAGATGATGCTAGTTCTCTTTGAGTGAACAACAATTTTTTACATAAATAAGTTTTTTTTTTAAAAACTAGCACCTTCAAAATATAGTGTTTGGAACAAATAATGCAATAGTAAACAACAAATGAATACTCAAGTTTATTTTTTCCCCTCATGTCCATATTTTCCCCACCATTAGACTCATCCCTAGTTTGAGGTGTATTAGGCATTTGATTTGAGAACTTCATTAGTAAAAGATAAATCCTTAATATTATTAGAAAGAGCCGCAACAGATTTTTTTGAATAGGATTTTCGGCATAAATAATATTATTATCATCCTTAGTATTAAAAGTAGATGCATTTATTCTATATGAGAGCTCTAGGAATTGCAATATGTAATCTGTAATCCATTTAATGTCATGGAAGATATGGGAGCTCTAAGAACTGCAACAAAGATTTTGTCTGAGAGTTCCTAGAAGGTCCTGCACTTATTAGAACAAATGTATTAGCCTAAAAACATTAAGCATCAATAACATAATAATGGACTATGAAGAAAAGTCACCCAATGTAGACTTATGCACTTATTCCCTCTCCAATTGGGTCATAATCTGATAATAAAAAACTTTTGATTTAACAAAATCAATTAAAACATTGCACTTTCGTGCGGATTTGAGTCTATGTTGGCCCAAATCTGCCCAAGTGTATAAACTTTTTTAACATATAACTTTCGGCATAAATAATATTATTACCATCCTTAGTATTAAAAGTAGATGCATTTATTCTATCATATTTATTCATAACATGGCAAATACATACATATATAAAGCAGAAGATAGGTAAACGTTCATACCTTACGGCTTTAAAGATTCTGGTACTAGATTTTACTGATCCTTAAAGAAAAATTATTAGAAAAAGTAGTCATACAGTCCATCAAAAATAATCACTAAAGTATGAGTTAAAAGTCCACTTCTACAAAAAATTTTGCTAACTCAGGTGAATACGTATTGCAGAAATAATGCATATAATCACATTCTTAAGTCTTAACTAAGGTTAACTCCTGAACCATGACACTAAGTGTGTATTGCACAATTAATGCATATAATCACATTCATAACAAACTCAAACAATTTTTAGTTTCAAGATAGAAATAAGTTTCCATGCCAGACGCATGATAGAGATTAATATGTATGCACTGTATATATATAAAGCTATCATATTCACAAAAAAACATACGTAGAAGTTAAAAAAAGCCAAAAAAATCTCAAAATTGAAGGAAACCTAAATTGATAAAGCTTGTACTTTTGGTTTTTTCTCATTTATGATAGGTACTTTAATTTTGCTCCATTCAATCCTATACTACCACATTTGTCTGAATTATGACGTGTCGTCTAATTTCAAACAGCAACCCATTAAACTAATGACATGCTGATATGGAATAAAAAAATAGTTTTTTGATATTAAAAATTAATAAATTGAATATCCCTATCTCTCGTTGTTCGTCATCGTTTAAGGACGAGGAGCAAGAGGAAAAGGAGTCTCGCGAAAACATCGACCTTTCAAACAACGCCTCTGGGTGCAATCTATCGAATAAGAAGTCAAGGTGGAGGCTTTCTTTTTGCAAGGAGACTTTCGTGATGATCTTGGCGATGTAGTCAGCATGACGAGTGGGTGCTTGAATCACAGCGTCAAGAGGCATTGACTTGGAGTGCTCCTTCTCGACTACGGCTTCGAAGTTGATAAACATGGTGTGACTAGCCTCGGCGAGCTTGGAGGTGGAGGCGATGGCTTGTTCTTGGACAGCAGCTGTTGAGCCAAAAGAGAACAATGCATCTATCTCCGGCAATAGCTCAGAGATGGTGTTGTACAAGTCTAGTATCCAGAACATTTTCTCTGTCGACCGTTTGGATTTCACCAACTCCGAGAAACTAAGGAGCTGAACTACAACATTTTCAACGATGTTAGCTATGCCGAGGCTAGTACATCCAGACGCAGGCGGCCACGCGGGCCAAACAGGTGGCAGCCTCCACCAGCCACAGAGTCACGTAGATTGATTAGCGTGATTGGGGAGCGGTAATATATCATGAATTATGAATCATTACAAATTCATTATATCATAATATAATATTAAAATTTATTTTTGTTGTGCAGGTTCGAGCAAGAAGAAGTGCCGAGGAGCATTTCTTCTACTATTCGACGGTACATGCACGGGGCATGGCCTACGTGGTCTCACATGCCTAGCGAGCACGTCGACATGTTATGGCGCGAGTTTGAGGCACGTATTATTATGTTTTTTACATGCATGATGATATATTAATATTGGTACTGATATTATTATTTTGCAGGCTCGCTATACATGGGCCGAGGACCAGAGGCCCTTCATTTACGCTGCCTGGGAGGCTATTTCCCGGGCAAGGTACAACGGGCAGCTGGGGCAGGCTCGGTCTCAGGCGATGGCCCGAGCTGGGACCACTAACATCGCGGAGACTCGGGGATACGGCCCCGGTTGGATTACTCCGGATATATGGGACCAGCTCGTGGGAAAATGGTCGACGGATCGATGGCAGGAGGTTTCTCGGAATGCGGCTAGAAATCGCATGTCGGGGGGAGCAGTGCATCACACCGGCGGCTCTGTTGCATTTGCAGTGCACGCGAACCGTATGGTAAGTATATCTTTTAATTATATATTTTATTTGTTACTATGTGTACTAATTAATGTATTTGTTTTGTAAATGTAGACGACGGTGTCGGATGACGGGACTGTCCAGCGACCCTCCCCGATGGCGGTGTTTGAGCGGACTCACCGTCGAGCACATGGGACGGGGGAGTACATCCACAACCGCGATGCATACATTATGGTAATTATATATTTGTTTAAATTATTCATTATATATTTATAATTTAAGTTTTATGATAAATATTAAACAAAAAATCAAACTCGAGTAGGAGACCTACAGCCAGACGGTGGTGCAGCGCGGGGGTACCCCCGAGGACTTTGACGCAACATCGTGGGTCGAGGCCGCAGGTGGCTGGGACCATGGCCGCGTATATGGCTTCACAGATAGTGGTCATGCGCGAGCCGTACTAGGGCCACTTGGGGCACCGACCCCTCCGGTCGCTGGTGAGCGGCCGTCCACCTCTAGATCCAGTTATGATCATAGTAGCAGAATAAGGACTCTAGAGGACACAGTCGCGTGTCAGACTGAGATGATGGAGCGCCAGAGTCAGATGATGGCGGATATACAATCTATGCTACGCAACATGTCAGGTCATCCCGAAGCAGTCATCTCTTCGGCATCACCTAATCCATCGTCCTCGAGTCAGTCCACGCCGGTGTACACTCAAGCACTCCAGACCCCGCCATATGATCCATACCATCCTCCATCGTGATCGTGAGATTTTCTGTTTGGATATTGAACTTGTTACTGAGATATTGAACTAGTTTAACTTATTTTGTTTAGATATTGATACTTTAATTTTGCATTTGAATTGTTTTTATACTATCGTGGATAATTATCAATATAAATATAATTGTTTTGATGTATATCTTGGTGTGTTTGTGATGTGTGAATGAATGTGTGTATGAGGGTATGGGTGTGTGAGTTATGTATCAGATAATGTATCAATGTATCAATGGAAATTTTCAATTTTCAAATTTTCTGTTTCCAGGTACACATCATCAGCAACGGCTTTCCCACGGCCGTCCGTGGGAAAGCCGTTGCTAAAAGTGTATCGAAAGCCGTTGCTGATGACCTACAGCAACGGCTTAGCGACGGGCTTTTACTAACGGCGTTGCTACGGACTCAGCGACCGTTGCTATTAATGTTATCAGCAACGACGCCGGGTTTGTGGCAAAACCGTTGCTGATAATATTTTTAGCGACGGCCCGAGCGGCCGTTGCTGATAATGTTTTGAGCGACGGACCGAGCTGCCGTTGCTGATCCGTTGCTAAGTTATCAGCAACGCGACTTTTTGTCACGGCTCTATTGCAACGGCGCGGCCGTTGCTGATGCTCTTCAGCAACGGCATCAGCCGTTGCTGATGCCCATTTTTCTAGTAGTGCCTCCTGAATTGAATCGAAGCCATGGAAGATGTGGGTCAAGAGGATCCACTCATCTAAGTACACGGTGGTGGTGGCCACCCACGAGGCACGGATCCAAAAGTGGATTTTTCTCTCGAGATGATACCAATCCATCCTCTAAACCTGCGACGATGTAAGCCCCACGAACCCGAGGCGATAGAGCCCCTTGATCAACTTGCAGAGGAACTTATATACCCCGATGCACTCATTGCCATAGCCAACGATGATCAAAGTCTCCGTAATGGTGCAAAGGTCAACCATTACGCTGGCCGTAATGCTCTCATCCTCTACGTTAAAAGTCCACAATTGCGTGAATCTCATCATCCTCAGTGTCCTCGGAGACGCTGGAGCGATTGGCTACGAGAATATGATAGAGAACTCCTTCTCGAGGCGACGCATGGTGGCCTACATGATCGAAGGTCGCGTGGGACCCCACAGCCTCCATATCCTCGGTGGAGACGATGTTGAACATAACATGCTAGAGGCCACAAAGAAGAAAAAATAGGGCAGCAAGAGAGAGAGAGAGATGAGACCCATGATATAAATTTTTAATTTAGAAAATTTTAATATTAAAAAAATAATTTTTTTATTACACGTCAACATGCCACATTGTCGACATAAATTAGACTGCATGCCACAATTGATGCATGCTACAATTGAAACAAATCTCGTTATATAAAATTTAATTAAACAAAATATAAGTACAAGTCATAAATCAGAAAAACCTCAAAGAGCAATTTATGTTTAGATATTTTCCCTAGATTTAATCCAGTAACGACAGTACAATCACTTTATAGAAGACAAAGTGTCATGTCCATTAATTCATGAAAATACAATATATTCTTGGGGTAAAATATGATATAGACACGTGGAAATACGATGATGGAAGCTAATAACAGAAAGACAAAAACAACTACACTATTTTTATGAAATGATTTTTTTTTGGATTGTTAGATGTTACTAACCTCATTAATCTCATTATGATTCATTTAATTGGCAAATTTGGTGGTAACGAGTAAGAGCAATAATTGACAAAAAGAGCATTGAACATTCTCCAATATACATAATGCAATGGACGTCTTATATCTGTAATAAAAATAAATGTAACTTCAACTAGACGAGGAGATTTAAGAAAAATAACGTAATAAATACTATTTTGCAAACCTTGAGAGCTTGCATCCAAAAAGAATGATTCCAGAAATACATTCTGAGTAGTCTCTTACAAAAAAATGAATCAGGATCACAAATGTTTCTAGCAATGGAAAAGTTTTTTTGGATTAGTAATTTTTTTTTTTTAAATAATTTGTGAATCTAACCCAATTTTTTCCCAAATTAAACTACTAAGTTGCTAGCAATAGGTTCAAATCTGCTTAAATTTGAACTTTCAGCAATCTTAGCATTATTTCTAGAATTGAAAACTCAGGAAAAATTAGGACTAGATCAACTCCGTATCCCAATGATAGATAAGTTAGACAAAGTAGCTTGCTAAATGACACTCTTCTATTCTTAATCCTAATTGGACTAGAGAGTAGAGTTGGAGTAAATTATGTATTTGGTCATAAAAAAACTACACTCATGTGTGTTAATTATATGGACCAAAAAATATAAAATTATGGTGGAGGGTGGAGGTCAACAAGTATAACACACAAGAAAAAAAAACTTAATCCTACATAAGCATGGAAAAGAAACTTAATCTTAAACTACACTCTTCCAAATTGAAATAATATTTACCGCCCAAGCCAACAAGTATAACACATGGAAAAGAAACTTAATCCTAAACAATCATCTGAATTGGCACAAATAAGTTCATGTTACAAACCAGCAAGAGCACCAGTGCTAGCCATGGTTTACTACAAAAAACCTGGACTCCTTCCTATAATAAGTATTATGGTAGACTTAATCTAACAATTTGGCTAAGTTTGAATACCTGTGAACACATTTCTTCAATCAGCTTCTTATCACCACCACCACGAAGAAAAATAGTATCATCAAGAGAGATAGTTACCTAAAAGGCAAAAGATCAATACACTTCAAAATCACAATAGTGAACAAGCTGAAGATGCTCTTACAAGTGGTCCTCGTCCATCGCCCCCGACCATTACTACTTTTTGTAGATTAGAAACAACATATTCATTGTTTAGCAAAAAGGACTAGGGGAACATTATATATTGTTGCAAAACAAGGACGGTAACATAGTTTTCTAATACATGAACTATTAAATACATACGCATGACACAGATCAAACAAGTTAACATAGTACTATATATTGTTGCAAAACAAAGTAACATAGTGGTTATAGTTTCTAACAAGCAATATCACAAAACCCTAAGTCATCAACTGTTACAATATTTTAAAAAATACATATGACCTAGGAAACAAACCTGAGTATATTTGACTATAACTTTCTCGAATGTTCATAAGTTTGAGCCTCAAGATTATCCATGAGAAGTTAGAAGAAAGGAAAGCAATAATCAGTTTAACTAAATAGGCTTAAACCAAATATTGGAGAACTAACTTATTGACTCATTCTAAATATGAATTCCATAAATAAATTAAGCTCAATGAAAAACACAGGAAACATAAAAGAATTAAACTACTTAGCCATTTGGTGGAAAGCTCTGAAGTGTGGTGTATTTTTTGTGATTGGGTGCGAGACAGGCCTGAAGCCAACGATGAGTCACCGGAGACGGTTGTGGTTGCCGGAAGAGGACCAAAGGTTGAAGAACTACATCCTAAAGCATGGGCATGTTTGTTGGAGTCAACTTCCTGCTAAAGATGCATGTTTATACTACAGAACATCTCTACGTGATGTAAAATCAAGATGCATAAATTGATAACAACACAAGAATATAATTACCAAAAATATAAATTCAACAATCTAGCCAAATTATAAAATAACCTCCTTATAGAGGTTGCATCTATTTACTTAAACTCAACTTCATGTGCACAATTATCAAACATCCTTTAAGTATTAATAGCAACGATGAGTATGTGAAATAAAATAAAAGAAAAATGCTAGTTTTCTTTAGATCTAAAGTAGACAAAAAAGAAAAATGCTAGTTTTTCTTTAGATCTAAAGCAGAAAGAAAAGAAAAACGATCATACCATACAATTTTAAAGATTCCAGTACCGATTTTCCCAATCCTTAAAAAAAAGTCATTAGAAAAATTAGTCATACAGTCCATCAAAAATAATCAGTTGCAGTATGAGTTAAAAGTCCACTTCTACAAAAAAATTTGATAACTCAGGTCAACACGTATTGCACAATTAATGCATATAATCACATTCTTAAGTCTTAACTAAGGTTAACTCTTGAACCATAACACTAAATGTGCACTGTACAATTAATGCATATAGTCGTATTCTTAACTAAGGTTAACTCCTAAACCCAAACAATTTGTAGTTTCAAGATAGAAATAAGTTTCCTTGCCAAACGCGTGGTAGAGATTAATATGTATGCACCTATAAGTTTTAGAATGTATATATATAAAGCTATCATAATGAGGAAAAAACATAAGTAGAAATTTAAAAAACCCAAAGAATCTCAAAATAGAAGATAACCTGAGTTGATAAGTTCAATACAATCCAGAAATGCAACAACCACTACAGTAAACTTATGAAATTGGCTTATATTATGTATAAAGCAGGCTCTTTTTATAGGTCTAAACTTATGTTTAGACATTTATAAAAATGTTAGTATTGAAATAAAATAATAATAATAAAGAAATTTAACAATTGGCACATTTGAAAGCACCTGATTTCTATTAATTTTGAGTTGATAAAGTGAAATATGACGCTTAACAATAAGAGCCTATTTCAATTTAACAAGTGCCCCTTTAAAGGGGCACCTGTTTCAATTTAAGAGGCGCCCCTCGCCTCTTGAAAGATTAATTAACCATTAATTAATGTTAGCTTGTATTTTTGAATTTTTCTCATTTATGATATGTACTTTTATTTTGCTCAATTCAATCATATACTACCACATTTGTTTCAATTGTGACATGTCGTCTAATTTCCGATAGCAAACCATTAAACTAATGAAATGGCATGCTAATGTGGAATAAAAAATAATTTTTTAATATTAAAATTGAATAAATTGAATATTTTTATCTCTACCTCTCGTTGTTTGTCATCGTTTAAGGACAAGGAAGAGCAAGAGGAAGAGGAATCTCGCGAAAATGTCGACCTTTCAACCAGCGCCTCCGAGTGCAATGTATCAAATAAGAAGTCAAGGTGGAGGCTTTATTTTTGGAGGGGGGACTTCCGTGAAGATCTCGGCGAGGGTTGACTCGTAGTCGAAGCTTGGCAATGTAGTCAATGGCGTGACGAATGGGCGCTTGAACCATGGCGTCAAGAGACATTGACTTGGAGTGATCCTTCTGGACTATGGCTTCAAGGTCGACAAACATGGTGTGAGTGGCCTTGGCGAGCTTGGAGGGGGAGGCGATGGCTTGTTCTTGGAAAGCGAGGGTTCAGCCAAAGGAGAACAATGCATCTGTCTCCGACAATAGCTCAAAGATAGCATTGTACAAGTCCAGTATCCAGAATATTTTCTCTATCGACCGCTTGGATTTCATCAACTCCGGCAAACGAAGGAGTTGAACTACAACATTTTCAGCAATGTTAGCTATGACAACCTCCCGGATTGAATTGAAGCCACAAAAGACGTGGGCCAAGATGATCCACTCATCGAAGTACAGGGTGGAGGTCGCCACCCACGAGGCGCTGATCCAAAACTGGATTTTTGTCTCGAGAAGCTACCAATCCATCCTTTAAACCAGCAACGAGGTAAGTTGCTCGAACCCGATGCGATAGAGCCCCTTGATCAACTTGTGGAGGATCTTGTATACCCCCGACAGACTCGTTGCCATAGCCGACGATGATCACGGTCTCGGCAATGGCACAGAGGTGGACCATGAAACTGGCTATAGCACTCTCAACCTCAACATTAAAGTCTACAGTTGTGTGAATCTCATCATCCTCGGAGACGCTAGAGCGGTTGGCTACGATAATATGTTAGAGAACTCCTTCTCGAGGCGATGCATGGTGGCCTACAAGATCGAAGGTTGCTTAGGACCCATGGCCTCCATATCCTCGGTGGAGACAATGTTGAACATGGCATGCTAGTCGCCACAAAGAAGAAGAAATAGGGCATCATGAAGAAGAGAGAGAGGGGGGGAGAGAGAGATGACCAATGATATAAGTTTTCTATTTATAAAATTTTAATATTATAAAATAATTTTTTTATTACACGTGAGCATGCCACGTTGTCGACACAAATTAGACTACATGCCACAAATGAGATAAATCTCGTAATATAAGATTTAATAAAATAAAATATAAGTATAAGACACAAATGAGAAAAATCTCAAAAGGCAGTCTATGTTTAGATATTTTTCTTAGATTTAATCTAGTAACGATAGTAAATTCACTTCATAGAATACAAAGTGTTGTGAGCACCAATTCATAAAAGTACCATATAGTCAACCTAAAGCATGGGCATGTTTGCTGGAGTCAACTTCTTGGTAAAGATGCATGTTTATATTATAGAACATCTGTATATGATGTAAAATCAAGATGCATAAATTGATAATAGCACAAGAATATAAATTCAATAATCTAGCCAAATTATAAAAGAACTTCCGTATATAAGTTGCATCTATTTACTTAAACTCAGCTTCATGTGCATAATTATCACATCCTCGAAGTATTAACAACAATGATGAGTATGAAAAATAAAATAATAGAAAAATGCTAGTTTTCTTTAAATCTAAAGTAGACAAATAAGAAAAATGCTGATTTTTCTTTAGATCTAAAGCAGAAAGATAAGAAAAACGATCATACCATACAACTTTAAAGATTCCAGTACCGATTTTCCTGATCCTTAAAAAAAAAGTCATTAGAAAAATTGGTCATACAGTCCATCAAAAATAATCACTTGCAGTATGAGTTAAAACTCCACTTCTGCAAAAATTTTTACTAACTCAAGTCAACACGTATTGCACAATTAATGCATATAATCACATTCTTAAGTCTAAACTAAAGTTAATTCTTGAACCATAGCACTAAGTGTGTACTCCACAATTAATGCATATAATCGCATTCTTAACTAAGGTTAACTCATAACCCAAATAATTTATAGTTTCAAGGTAGAAATAAGTTTCCTTGCCAAACGCGTGGTAGAGATTAATATGTATGCACCTATAAGTTTTAGAATGTATATATATAAATCTATCATATTGAGGAAAAAACATAAGTAGAAACTTAAAAACCCAAAGAATCTCATAAGTAGAATGTCACGTGGGACCCATGGCCTCCATATCCTCGGCGGAGACGATGTTGAACATGGCATGCTAGACGCCACAAAGAAGAAGAAATAGGGCAACATGAAGAAGAGAGAGAGATGACCAATGATATAAGTTTTCAATTTATAAAATTTTAATATTATAAAATAATTTTTTTTGGATTATTAGATGTTACTAAACTTATTAATTCTGTTATAGTTCATTTAATTGGCAAATTTGGTGGTTACGGGTAAAAGCAATAATTGACAAAAAGAGCATTGAACATGCACCAATATACATAATTCAACGAATAACTTATATCTGTAATAAAAATAAATGCAGCTTCAGCTAGACGAGGAGATAATGAAATATTAAATGTGGTGTTTTGCTAAAAAAAATAAGTGCACACTTACCGATGTAATAAAAACAATTGCATCTTCAGTCAATATTGTGAGTTGCAAGTATCATCAAGTATTCAACTACAAATTTTATCCCAAAAACTTCAACAGGTAACAGTTACCGAAAAAAGTGATAGCAACTAGACAAGCATTGGAATTATCGAGTATTTTATAAATAATTAGAATTTGAAACTATGCAGCTACACGAGGATCGAAATTATCAACTAGACAAGCATTGGAATTATCGCCACCTCCTCTCTCTTTTTTTCTTATTTTCGCAGTTTTCTCTTGTGAGCTCCTGTTGCTTCTTAGAATAATACAAAAATACAACTAGAGATGAGCGGGAAAGCAAAAGGAGGAGGGCAAGAGAATGCATCTACTCGATCGGGAGAAGAGCAGTACGAGCGAGAGAGGGAACTAGAATCGGGAGGGAGATGAGCGGGAAGGGGAAGAGCGAAGTCGGGGAATAGGGAAACAGAAAGAAGAAAATAATGTTAATGACCGACGCCCTTCCTTGGCACCGGTTATTAATCTAATTATATATGCTTAATTAGATTAATAACTGCGCCACTAAAGGGCGCCGGTTATATACCGCTTTTAAACATTACTTTTGCTGCAATGGGATGATCTCAACTCTCCCAAAAGCTATTAGGAAAGACACTGATCTATGCATATATTCTTAACACTAACATTCACTGACCAATCATTACCACTAACAATCATTATCATGACAAATAACATGCTTGCTAAAAAAACAACACATAGTAACGTAATTGTGCAAATTGAAAGTAAGAAAAGGAAACATAAATTATTCACCTATTACCAAATAGTTTACATATATAAATGAATTTCATTATAGGTACACTTGATTCAATGTTGCATGTGTAGAGTCTCGCAATATCCAAATTTCCTTTTCCTTCTATGGTTTGGTGTTGAGGAAAACATCAAAGCAAGTTTTTGAATTTAATTAATACAAGAGAGTAATTACTAAAGTAGATTTTAAGCCACATGTCAAATTAATTCATACAAGATATCTACTAATAACTAAGTGATTTTTTTTGTTTGCCCTAATTTTATTGCTTATATAAATAAGCTATGATATCTAAAGACATTTCTATATATATATATATATATATTTATATATATATATATATATATATATATATATATATATATACTACAACATCTCTAGGTGATGTAAAGTCAAAATGCATAAATTGATAACAGCACAAGAATATAACTAACAAAAATGCAAATTCAATAATCTAGCCAAATTATAAAAGAAATTCCATGTACATGTTGCATCTACTTCCTTAACTTCAGCATCATGTGCACAATTATCACGCAACCCTGAAGTATTAATAGCAACGATGAGTTTGGGAAAGAAAAGAAAAGAAAAATACTAATTCTCTTTGAATCTAAAGCAAAAAAAAATGAACTATTTAGCAAATGGCAGCAAATAAACCATCCATTTTAAATTTGAAAGTAGGAATAAATGATGATTGAAATTTGCTCATTAGTTGCAGAATTTGCAAAAGGCTCTGGGTAACAAAGAAACTAAGAAATTTGTACCATTAAGTAAAAAATTGACAACTTCAAAAGATGATGTTGGTTCTCTTTGAGTGAACAACAATTTTTTACATAAATAAGTTTAAAGAAAGAACTAGCACCTTCAAAATATAATGTTTGGAACAAATATTGCAATAGTAAACAATAAAGGGCTACTCAAGTTTATTTTTTCCCCTCGTGGCCATATATTCCCTACCATTAGACTCATTCCTAGTTTGAGGAGTATTAGGCATATGATTTGGGAGCTTCATTAGTTAAAGATAAACACTTAACTTATTAGAAAGAGCCGCAACAAATTTTTTTGAACATGATTTTCGGTATAAATAATATTATTATCATCCTTAGTATTAAAAGTAGATGCATTTATTCTATCATATTTATTCATAACATGGCAAATACATCCACATTTAAAGCAGAAGATAGGTAAATGTTCATACCTTGCGACTTTAAAGATTCTGGTACCAGGTTTTACTGATCCTTAAAGAAAAAGTATTAGTTAAAAGTCCACTTCTACAAAAAATTTTACTGACTCGGGTGAATACGTATTGCACAAATAATATATATAATCACATTCTTAAGTCTTAACTAAGATTAACTCCTGAACCATAACACTAAGTGTGTATTGCACAATTAATTCATATAATCACATTCATAACAAACTCAAACAATTTGTAGTTTCAAGATAGAAATAAATTTTTTTGCCAGACGCCCGATAGGGATTAATATGTATGCACTGTATATATATAAAGCTATCATATTCACACACAAAAACATACGTAGAAATTTAAAAAACCCAAAGAATCTCAAAATTGAAGAAAAACCTAAGATGATAAAGCTTGTACTTTTGGGTTTTTCGCATTTATGATATGTACTTTTATTTTGCTCAATTCAAATCTATACTATCACATTTGTCTCAATTATGACGTGTCGTCTAATTTCAAACAGCAACTCATTAAACTAATGACATGGCATGCTGATGTGGAATAAAAAATAGTTTTTTGATATTAAAATTTAATAAAGTGAATATCTATATCTCTATCTCTCGTTGTTCGTCATCGTTTAAAGACAAGGAGGAGCAAGAGGAAGAGGAGTCTCGCGAAAACATCGACCTTTCAAACAGCGCCTCTGAGTGCAATGTATCAAATAAGAAGTCAAGGTGGAGGATTTCTTTTTGCAAGGAGACTTTCGTGATGATCTTGGTGATGTAGTCAATGGCATGACAAGTGGGCGCTTGAATCACAGCATCAAGAGGCATTGACTTAGAGTGCTCCTTCTCGACTACGGCTTCGAAGTCGACAAACATGGTGTGACTAGCCTCGATGAGCTTGGAGGGGGAGGTGATGGCCTAGCTGGACAACCCCAAATATTTAGTATGGGCTTCTTTCCCGTCCATAATATATAAGGGTTACTATGTACTGCTATAGATGGTACTTTAATCAGAATATAAGCCGCAGTCTTAAAATTAATTAGACTTCTCACTATTTAGATATAGGTACCCGTATATGGAGTAATTGTCTATGAACATAGAAATATTATTTGACCATTCCAAGAAGCCATAGGGAATGGTCAATAAACACCCATATAATTATGTTCTAAGACGTTTGAACTCCTATTAGTACCTTAACCCTAATGTATGTTTGTTTTCCCTTAATGCATTCAGTATGTACATCAAAGTCTGTAGCATTAGAAATAACTAGAATCCTATTAGACACAAGCCTCTGTATCCTATACTTGGATATATTACCTAAGTGCTTATGTCATATCATGATGGAATTCTTATCAGCTAATTTTTATTTTGTACCTTTTGAGTTGGTATGTAGGATTTCATTAGATAAAGCAATTACATCACGCATATAAAGGTTATTGAAATAGGACATAAATGGTACCAACAAAAATAGAATTAAGATAAAGACTAAACTTTCTATTTCCAAATGAACAAGAACAATTTTATTTATCCAAAACAAAGATAGAAATCAAAATCCATCTAAAAGATGGAACTACAAAAGTCTCTCTCAAATTCTAAATAACAATCAATCCTAAACAATAACTTAAAAGATCTATAGCTTCAATTTTAGCTGATTTGCCATCACCCCCAAAGATGAATCTTTCAGCATCACTCGGCAGTTGGCAGCTCAGGTAATCCTGCATATACATATTTATGTGGATAGTAACACTAAAATCTATCCACCAAGTGTCTATAGGTACATAATTTTAAATTAACTGTTGAACAAACCAAAGAGAGAAATGTACCATTCTTAACACGCCAAGCGTGGTACTTGGTACAATATTTCTTTACATGCCCATTTTTCTTGCAGAAGAAATAGGTAGAAACCTTAGTCTGTTCCTTTTACTTTTTTTTAGGAGCATCTGCAGCTTTTGTAGTCTTAGATCTTTTCTTGTCCTTATCTTTAGAGGCCACAGCCAAATGAGCACTTTCAATCTTATCTTGCTTTAGTCCCTTTTCCTCTTGCACACAATGAGAGATAAGCTCATTAAGAGTCCACTTCTCCTTTTGACAGTTATAACTGATTTTAAAATGATTGAATTGTGCCGGAAGATAGATCAGAATCAAATGCACCAATAAGTCCTCAGGGAGGTCTAATTTCAGTGTTTTTAATCTAGAGACAAGATTTGACATCTCCATAATGTACTCCCTAATATTCCCTTTGCCCTTTATACCTCATTGAGACTAAATTTGTTAATAACATGCTTATCTCAACCTTCTCATTTTTCTCAAAATGTTTTTTTCCAAGAGCATCTAGGAATAATTTGGCATTAGTCTTTTCAGATATAGCGCCTCTAAAACAATCTGATATTTCCCTTCTCATAATCATGAGACTTAGACGGTTGGATTTTTCCCACTGCTCATATTTTCTCTTGTTATCAAGAGAACTATCATCTGTAAGAGCAGACTCGATTATCCTAAGTGCCAAGTCTAGATCCATGCAACTAAGAACAATCATAATATTTTCTTTTCAGGCATTGAAATTCGTGCCCGTCAACACAGGGATAGAACTTAGAGTGGCAGTAATATTTGATGAAGCAGAAATATTAGCTGAACAGAGAATAAAATAAATCTTTAATATATTCAGCTCAATAAATTAATTAAAGGAAAAGAAATAAATAATTAGCAGGTCCCATTACAAGATACCAAGCACAAAATTGACACTTCATCTTTGGACAAAAATGTCAACTTGTAAGCGATACTCTCAACGCAGTAATCAAATATTGACAATCAGTCCTGTCAAACAAGAAGCCTTTCTTTGGACCGACTCTTGTCCACATGGAAAACCTTATGACCATCACATATTTATTACCGCAAGCACGTAAGGAATCCGGCAAAGTAATAACCTTCCTTTGGGTCGATCATTACCCGCATGAATTTCTAACATGCTAACATCTTTATGTTCTAAAACATGCTAATTCTACACAAGAGAGCTCGCTTTGGCGAGATGTTGTTTCAAACCAACATATTCCAAAATATTAGATATGATGTGCTATTATTTTATTTCTTGTTAAATTGATCAAACTACAATAAAGCGGTCAAAATTGTGTTGAACCAATGTTAATTGAGCTGAACCAAAGTTAAATTAGGTTGAACCTAATGCTAATTGAATTGAACCGGTTGAAATTATGCTAAACCAGATGCTAATTTTAGTAAATCGGTAAAGAAACCTACTGAACCGCTTAAAATATGCACTGAACCGGCCTAAATTGACCTGAATCGGTGCTGAACCAATAAAATTTGACCTAAACCAGTGCTGAACCGGATCTAATTGCACTGAACCGAACCTAATTTCAGTGAACCAGACCTAATTTGAGTGAACTAGACCCAAACTTGATAAACCAAACCTCAATTGAACCAAACCAAATTAAATTCAAGTGAACCAGATGAACCAGATCTAATTAACCAGAACCGAATGAATTAAACCGGGTTCAATTGCATTTCGGGTTGGGTTCAAATGCAAAAGGGTCAGGTTTTAACTTATAATTGGGTTGGGTTTTAACATATTGGGTCGGGTTTTAACTTAATGGATCCAGTTTTACTAATCTTAACCAGGATCTGACCCAATAACCAACCCTAACTTTATAAACCCTAATACCCAATTCAAACCCTAACTCCTATATCTCTCTAACCCTTCTCCCCACGATGCAGCTGCCGCCTCCCTCTCTCCCACGCCGAACCACCCACTTCCTTCACCCGCCACCGACAACTGCTCCCACATCGGCCATCTTAAGACGCCGACCACCATGATGCGTCGGAGTCGGCTGGTGATGAGAGAGCTGAGGCGGAATGAGGAAAACCTAGAGGAGAGGAGGAGTCGGACATCGCTGATCCCATCTTCACGCGCCCCTCACGCATTGACGCCGATGCACCTTCCTGAGACACCGGCGGCCTTTCTTATGCCCGCATGAGACGACGACAGGAGGTCGAGCCTCCATGGTGGGAGTGCGGAGACAAGCCGAGAGGCCTCTGCTCTTCCCTCTCATCCAGACAAGGCGGCAATCGGAGCAAGGAAGACACCTGAAGTCGTTTTCCCCTCCGCGATCGCAGCCAACTGCACGAAGGAAGAAGAGTCGATTTGTTGACTTGATCCTGTTGCAACATCTCCGTCGCACGAACGACTCGACCTCGATGGAAACTATGCAGCCGACTACCCTCAGGTGCGTGAGAAAATCGGCAAGGCTTCATTGACATCTATGTCGCCTCTCCGTCCTCCCATCTGGTCAGAGCAAAGTAACACCTTGCTTGCTCCGACCACACCGACGAGAAGGAAGACAACCAATATGCGACATTTTACAAATCCGATGTGAATCGTGCACCGAGGTCGTCGTCGCGTCCGCCAAGGACGAGGCTACATCGACAATGGCGGATCCGGAGATGAAGGGACGGGGAAGATGAGAAGACGGATGACCTTCGGCAGAAGAGATGCGAAAATGAGGATGCTTCATGAAGGCTGCCGCAACCTCCTCTTTTGTTTTTTTTTTAAGTAGTGAATAATCTGAATAATCTTTTGATGTATCTACTGTTTGTTTGCATGGAATCACGAAGCAAAAACAGAATACTTTATATGATCATGAGCAATATTGATCAAACATCGTGCATGAGAAAATTGCAATTTTCTAACAGCATGTATACCATGATTCATATCATCAAAATAAGAACAAAAATTGAGATGTTAAGCATGCATCGACATACGAATAGTAGATGTAATCATGAAAAATTTTGTTTCTCAATGACTCAACATGATTGGCTCTGATACCAATTGAAAGAATTTTCTAAATAGAAAATTATACCTTAAAAGCCAAGATCAAACATGCTAAATCATTAAGAATAATAAAATGCAGAAGCGTACCTGAATCCATTGCTTAGCTTAGGAGATGGGGACGACCTTCCAAGTCTATGCACCGTTCACGAGTCGTCTCTGAATAATGGGGCTTCAGAAACAGGAATCAAGTGCATGACACAGGGACCATAACCCCTCTATTTATAACAAAAACTTGAGATAATAGTAATTACTATTTTGCCCATCATAAAATTAATAATTACCCCAAATGGTATCTGTACAATTAAATCCCATATAATATTGAGATGTCACGGGCCCATAAATAAATATAATCAGATCGCTTAAGATCTGGGCCGTTAATTTTAATAGTGATGGATGCACGCCTATTGATATGTGTTGGTCCATATCAGATTATTAAAATTAATCTAACAAGATGTGCAGTATTCTTATCAGCTATATTAAAACATGTTAAATCAAAAATCATATGTGAACTATGGAAAGAGATTTGATTACTCCAACCTTCAAGTTAAAGAGGCCACAATTGCTCAAATGTTTTAAGGCAAGAAGAGTCAAATGCATATGTTATTTTGAATCAGTATTTCTCTTTCCATTGCAAGTCTACTTTCTCTTTGCTTGTTTGGTGTAACCGAATCCAAATGATTTCAGGAATGCATTGATGAACTTTACCAAGAAGTTAAAGAGAGAAAGGGTTAAATCTGTTAACACAAGTACATCTCTACATATCCAACTCTGAATTGCTTGTATATTTGATAATTAGTGTTAGAAATTTATCTCCCATTTTGAGCTCGGATGCGAGAATAAAAATAGGATAGTAGTGTGTGAGAGAGAAAAGTAGCATTTTCTTAAATAATCACTACAGTGAAGTTCCAAATAATCACCACAGTAGCATTTTCTTCAAACATGTGGAAGCAAGACTGAGATAATGGAGTTTAAAATGTTTATTCTTTACACACTATTCTTTTATTTCATTTGCACAATAGTGAATGAAGTGCGAATGTGCCAATTTAGGTGCTTATCTCGACCCAAGAATACATTGAGCAACTTCTATGATCAATTTGTAGTTTCTTATCTGATTGTAGTCCTTGTTTGGTTCTAATTACTCCATGTATTGCAAGGCTTGGAGAGGGAGGTTTTCCAAAGTTTACAATGTAACCATACATATTGAGTACATATGTTTGACTTGTGCTTCATTTTTAGCCCGGTTGAGAGTATTTGTGTTTAGTTTCTTCGCTTTCTTGTATCTCAGTCTTGAGCTTGTGTAGTTGTGTGTATAGGGTATGTTGTTTCCTTTGAAGGAACTGGTGTTTAGTCTTATTATCAGAGTGTTCTTTTTAGTCATTGTTTATAGATGCAGACTATACCAATAATTTCATCACTTACCATGATAGAACCTAATTATCAACTCAAGCTACAGAACCAGCCTAACATCCATCCTTACTATTCAACAGCTCTCATCTGGGATTACAGGGCTTGATAGCTTGCTCTTATCTTCTGATCATATGGATGTTTGTTCAGTGATGTAGGTCATTAACTTGAATGCCTATGTTAGCTGTTATTGAGACCATTGAGCACATGGCTTAATGCCCTTTGATTGTATCTTATTTGGGGAGCTTATGTTGCCTATGCAGCCTACTTTAGCTTAATTATTGTCAAACTTTAGTTATTCATTACCGTGATTAATGAGAGCCGAGTCGATCCCCAGAACTACTGGTCCTAGAACCAGAAATAAATAAACATACTCTTCCTCTTCAATTGACTCAAAACTCCAATTGTAACTCAAGCTCAGATTGATGTTTTGTTCGAAAAGGCCTAGAATCTAGAGTGGTTCCTATGTTATAAGAAACAAAAAATGGGAAATTTCTTTTTTTTTTGAAACATGTTCGTTCATCTCTATTACTTATCTTAATCTTCAATTTTTTATTCTATCTTCCCGGAGTTCCTTCTCCGGGGAATTATGTTTCACTCATTCCTGTACTGTATATTACTTTACAATCTACTTTATTTGATAATCTTGTTGGAAATCATGTAAAGACAATTCTTATTTGATATAGCTATTTGTGCAGGTATTTTACGATTAAGAAGCAATTGCTTCTTGTACAGATTGTGTATTAATCTACTATAACTATACAATACCTTATTCTCACGAGTTACTGCATTTATCCGAGTGATCCACAAACGACGAAAATCCCTCTTTTGCCTGCCTCTATCTCGATGAGAGGAAGCCAAAGCTCTCATTTTCTGTTGAGTAATCGTTCGAGTAAGTCTTGAATGAGCCCCTCTAAAGGTTGATGCAAATAAACGAATTTTTGTTCGACGTCTCCAAGCTGTATATCAAGTTAACTGGTTGACTGTTTTGAATTGGAAATAGGAACGAAAAAGGTCCTAGAAGAGCACAACATCTCCTGAAAAAAAGTATGTGCATAATTTGCAGGTAATGGGAAGGTCCTCACCAAATGACAAGCTTCTACTAGTGCAAGACATGTGGTTGCAGTTACTGGAGATGGCACTAATGATGCTCCTGCATTACATGAGGTCTGACATATGTTTGCTGACTTTTTTTTCTAAAGCCTCACATGTTTAGTTATTAAATCACTAGCAGATTTTATCATTCAAGTGGGAATGCAAGGGACATAAGTTACAAAAGAAAGCTCAAACATCATTATATTGGATGCCAATTTTGCATTTGTTGTAAAGGTTAGATTAAAATTCTTCATTCACAAAATTTTAGATACAATTTGTTAGTTTTGTTAAAAAAAATAATGAAATCCTTAGTTGTGTTATTACGGGCAAGCCTACTGTAATAACAGAATGTGTATATGAACTACACAGGTCAAACCATCCGAACTTTGCTAATTGCAGAAATAGCTAACACAAGCTGGTTGGATCTTTTCCCTTCAAAAAACCTTGTTACCTTCTTGCCAAATTTCTTTGCCATTAAATTTAGTAAATTTCCACCTTGATCTATGTATTTAGGAGAAATCCTTAGTTGTGTTATTACAGGCAAGCCTACTGTAATAACAGAATGTGTATATGAACTACACAGGTCAAACCATCCGAACTTTGCTAACTGCAGAAATAGCTAACACAAGCTGGTTGGATCTTTTCCCTTCAAAAAACCTTGTTACCTTCTTGCCAAATTTCTTTGCCATTAAATTTAGTAAATTTCCACCTTGATCTACGTATATAGGAGGATACACTATTTTATTTTCATTGACAAGTGATATCTTTTTAGGTTCTCATTTTTAACCTTCTATGTATAAATTTAATAATTTACAAAGTTCTAAATTTGTGTTCCTACCTGTTTGCTTCCACTAGGTTTGTTCTTAATATTATTTCCTTTCAAGATCTAGATTAAATTTCTAGTTTGTTTTATGTACTTGGTATTCTTAATTTTTTTAGAACATAAATCAATGTTCTCAATATTGATTGAGTTGCTTGTTAGAATGTGTTGTTTCAAAATAAATTATTTTAATTTTTAAATCTTTGTAGAATCATTTTGAAAAGGAAGTTATTTTGTTTTTATAAGATTAATTACTAGATATGAAGCCAATTTTCAGTGTCAACTTTGTCTTGCAATCTGAAGTACTTGTTTGAATTATGGTGCAGGATTTGGTTCCTTGTATCCTTGTGACCTTTGATAAGGACCAAATTATTGTATGGAGGGGAAATAACTACAATGGAAATACCCATCAAAGGTTGGAAGAAAAATCTCTTGCTCAAGCCACTGAATCTAGCATCTTTGCCTTGAATTGCTTTCCTGATTCTCATGATAGCTCAATTGACTGTACTGCTGATCCATATTCAACAGACCAAGCCACTGCATCCAGCACAGTTTAAATAACCAAAAGTTAAAATATGATAATGGTAAAAAGACTTGCATGACAGATAGGCTTCTACTCTGAACTTGCAAGGAAGATGCTGAAGCGAACTATTTCTCAACCTCATGAAGCTTGTTTCATTGAAGAGACTAATGTCTTTCTTTCTGACAAATGAAACTTCATCAATTGAAGAACTTACTCGTGTGGAAGATTGGAAGATGAGGAGTTTCTTGCTAAAATTGTTGAATTTATTCAGCTCTTGCAATTGAGGAATTGACATCATCATAATGGAGACAAAATTGGCAACCCACTAATACTGTTAGAGCTCGCAATGCGCTGAAGCAGCAATTCATTCAACAAATTCATATCCATTTTTGCCCAAATCGGTAAATCTATTTGACCTATAGAATGCACTTTTTAAATGTAAAGGGCAAAAGAATGCCTCTGAACTTACCACACAGCTGCAAATGCTTTTCAAATGTTTTTCTTGAGTGCATAGAGTCTCGTAGTATTCAACATATAAAATAGAATTTCTTTGGTCTTGGAGACTACATCAATTAGAATTTCTACTGAGTTTTCTTTTAAAATATTTCAATATGCACATATCTAATTGTTTACAACTATTGCTTTACCTTTTTGTACCTACCATAAATTGCATTATCAAACATGTTGCAGTGCTCATATTTATTTTTATTAATAATTGCCATCTTTTGATGTTGTCATACTTTTCATCATTTCATTTGCTTTACTAATACAGTCATCGATTACCATGTGCAGATTAACTAGAATGTGAAGAAAGATGCTTGACTATCACAAACATCAACTCAATGTTACCCAACAATGATAAGACCAAAGTTTCTACTCTACCCTTATCAGAGGATCAAGCAAGAGTCCTTGAAATTGAATTGAAGTCTCTATGTTTAGATTTCACGGAATGGATGTCAGCACATAAATCTTACCTTCAAGCTATGGCTTTTTAAATGTGTACTATTCCCAAAACAAAAGTCAAGTAGGAGAAAACAATGGCGAGAGATGCAAATGGAGATTTTATACAATGGCGGGATATATATCTGGATTTTTTTTTTCATTTTTATATGAAGGATTCTTTAATAATTTTGTTGGTATATTCAAACAATAAGGATATAAAGTCTATAATGGGTGAGGATGAGGTTAAACTCTCAATTTAATTTCTTTTTGTTTTTGAATTGTAATTCATGTGATAGTTGAAGTTCAAGTATTTCACAATATAATTTTTTCAGTTTTTGTTTGACTAATCTCGTGATTTTTAGTTTAATTGTAATAAGCATTGTTATGCTATGATGATCAATTTAATGGTAATTATAAAAGTCACCAAAGAAAATTAGTTGAATAAGACATTATAAGATTTAGTAGCAATTGTAATTGCTACAAAAATAATCATTAAATATATATACATTTAGTGGTGATTATTTTAGTATTTACCAGCAATTGTATAAATTATTTCTAAAATTTTTAACAACAATGGATATAGTGGAAATTCATTAATTGATGGTAAAAGTTTTTGCAGCATTTACAATTGCTAGCAAATGTCATAACAATCACCGCTAAAAGGCTAAATTGTAGTAGTGTCATTTTCAAGTTTCAAGTCATTAACTTCAAGAGTTAATGTATCATGGCAAGGATCAATCATGCTAGTTTTCAATTTATCATTTTCATTCTTCAACTTATGCACATGATTAACAAGCTTCAAGTTTTCTTTCTTGAAATTTCTATTTTCCTTATTTGATTTCATGAGAATGGCATACATCTTCTTAGATTCTTCTAATAGCTCATCATAAGATATACCTAAAGAATTAGAGCTACTATCATCATTATCACTATCAAGATTTTTAACATGACTAGAAGTAGAAGATTTTACCTCATTCCGAAACCCATGAGACATATTTAAGATGTGACTTCATCATCATGAGAGAAAGATGCTCCACTAGATTCGGAGGTGGACATGGAAACATTCTTCTTCTTGGTCCTTTTCTTCAAGTGGGGACAATTCCTTTTTTTATGTCCCTTTTCTTGACAAAGAAAATACCTTAGCTTTCTTCTTTGATTTTTGATGTTCCTTTGACTAGATGAGCTTTGGGTATCAAAAATATCATTAGAACTAGAGGTATGACAATTGTCATCACCTCCTTCTTTTAAAGTAATAAGCTCATCGGTTTTTGCATAATCATAAAGCATGTTTAATGTTGCCCAAATATCAAATGTGGAAGAACAATGCATAACCTTTTCAAGTATATCATTTGAAAATATGCAATATAGAAGATGCGTTATTTTACCATTTAATTCAAACAATTTAACTTGTTCTTGGGTCCATGCATTCATGTTTTCCTTAGGTTCAATATATTTTGTTTTTACCATGTCAAATACACTTAAACCTTGAGTCTTTAGGAAAGTATACATTCTACTCTTCCAAATATCAAAATTAGACTCATCGAACCTAGGTGGTATAGACGTTACACTCTCTAGTGCCATTTTTGGATCAAGACTAGATGTAGACTAGATGGTGAAATCTCAAGCTACGACCTGCTCTGATACCAAATGTTGGTGAAATGGCCACACTAGAGGGGGGGGTGAATAGTATGTTAATAAAATCCTTTTTGCCTAATTTCAATTTTAATCGTTTCTTAGACTACTTAGGCAAATTGCAATTTATCGACTAAATGCGGAAGTAATAATAAAACAATTTAAACACAAGCAAGGATATCAATGATAACACAATTGTTTATAGTGGTTCAGCCCCAATGCCTACTCCACTACCTAAGCACCCCGCTTAGGATTTCCAATCTAGCGTTACTAGATTAATCTTGTTTCCCTTACAACGAGAACTTTGACCCGAAGAGTCTCACTCTCAACCTAAGGTACTTCCACACCCGAAAGTCTCCGCCTTCTTACCGAGAGCACTCTTCCACCTCAACCCTAAGGGACAACTAAACTAATCTTGGTAATGTTTACACCAGTAGATTTAAGCCTCAAACACTAAGACTACCATCAACTCAACCAAACCTAGCTACCTAGGTTTACACAAGTTCAAATACAATGAAATAAATAAGAAATTATACAAGTAATGCAGCAAAAATACAACAACACAAATACTTACCTCCAACACAATGAATCATAGCTCCTCTTGATGCCTTGATGATGAATTAAATGAAGCTTGAAGGCAACATCAAAGATTGGAGAACAAAACTAGGGTTCTTGCAAGAATGGCTCAAGAGAATCTTGTAGAGATGCAAGAAGATCACTCTCTTAGGCTTAGAAGCATCATAGAAGCTTGGAAGAGAGTTTGGGGTGAGTATTTATAACTCCCCAAACAAAAGGGCTCGTCAACGGGCATTTTTCTGCCCGTTGGCGACGCCCGGTTGCTTGTCGGTCGATCGTTCAAGCGATCGCCGAGTGATCGGAGGCCTACTACCAACTTCTGGCAGCATTCGGTTGACCGAAATAGCCTACCGCCCATATCGGGCTTCTACCGGTCGATCGAATCTGGGCAGGGCTGATTTTTTATGTGTTTTTCTTGCACGCTTCATCTTCGGGTTCCGGCCTTCAGCATGCGTCAACTTGGCAAACTTTCCAAGTGTTCTTTAGACTCGTTCAAGACATCTTTGGTGCACACGTTGAACTTCTAGAGATTTCCGTGATGAACTCGAACGCGTCGATCAATGTCCTTCTGATTTTCTAATTTCTTCGATATTTTTGATCGAGGTCATCAAGTGCTAATCGATATGTAACCTGAAAATATTTCTCAATGAAACATTAGTTTCATGTTTGTTATCATCAAAACCGAGATTAAGACCAAGGTAGAAAACCTTAGGCCAACACCAAGTTCCTAATTTTTGGAACCAAGTTCACAACTTTCCGAACCAAGTTTCCAATTTTCTGAACCAAGTTTCCAACTTTCCGAACGAAGTTCCCAACTTTTTGAACCAAGTTCTCAACTTTCGTAACCAAGCTCACAACTTTTGGAGCCAAGTTTTGAACTTTCGAACCAAGTCTCGAACTTTCGAAACCAAGTTCCCAACTTTCGGAGTCAAGTTCTCAACTTTCTGAACCAAGTTCTCAACTTTCTGAACCAAGTTCCTAACTTTCCGATCAAATTTCCCAACTTTCCGAACTAAGCTCCCAACTTTCTGAACCAAGCTCCCAACTTTCCGAACCAAGTTCCCATCTTTCCAAACCAAGTTCACAACTTTCCGAACTAAGTTCTCAACTTTGAAAACCAGGTTCTCCAACTTTCGAAACCAAGTTCTCAACTTTCGGAATAAAGTTTCAAACTTTAGGAACCAAGTTCCCAACTTTCCACATGTTAAAATTAAAAAGGCAAAAAGGAAATGCAGAAGGTTCTAGAAAGCCGGGTAAGAAAAAGAGCTCCTGTCACACCCCGACCGAGGGTAGTTTGACCGGCCAAGGCCCACATCCTGACATCAAGAAACCAAAACATATCGACTGAAAGAAACTTAACATACTTTATAAAAAGTTTGCAAGTCGCAATGTATAAGTTTTTCAAAACAAGAAGAAACATCAACGACAAATTCAAATGGTCAAATATCAAGTTTTACAATTCTTTTCAATTACAACCGTCAGTGCAAAAATAAAACCAACATAACTAGGACTAGTCTAAGACTCATGGACGCCGCTACGAGATATGGCACCGCCTCTGCCCTCCAGCTGCACCATGTTGACACCAAGCTACTGCTCATGCTATGCAAAAATAGAAATAAACTGAGTCCACTTGGGACTCAGTGAGTGGCTCAATTGAACCTCCACTTAAGCCTCAGTCATGCATATGTATATATTACAAGACAATAAAGGAATATACAAGGAGGTAAGGTGTGTTTCAAATGCAACTACCGACCCTCAACGGATACATGACTATCCATTGTACATGATAACCTGCCACCTTGGCTTATCACGCCTCTGGCATCTGGCCCTTGGGCCTACTCATAGCAATATATATCCCGGCTACACACGTCCCTACCATATCAGGTAGTATCATACTGGCCATCGGCCACACCATCTCAAGATGCAAGCAAACAATCTCGGGCCGTCGACTAGGATGGCCACTAGTCTCCGGATACCATCTGGGGTAAGGATAAGTAGTCCCACCCAACTGGGGTTTGGCACCTAGCGGGCCCGCTGGCGCACCTCTAGACCCAACTGGCTGAGCTGAGCATTGGTCATTTCCGACCTCCTCGCTCCTCGACGGACCATCTCAAGGACATTACGCATTCAATATCCTAGGATTTTCTTATATACATATATATATACCTCGGGCCTTTGCCCTTATCTAGCCATGTCTGGCTACTGGGCCAATAATTAATGCTGCCCCCTTTTTGTATATGTGCACCTACAATCTCTAAGTTTCCAAAAATATACAAGCAGACATAGAAGTGTTATCGTCTTATATCTAAGTTTCCATAAATGTGCTATGAACATCTAGTGGCACCCTACATTTTAACTAGCCTTCTACACTGTCTTAGGTGAGAATTTCCATGAGTCAACCTTGGAATACCATCCAAGAATATTTAGGGCAGCATACATAATTTAAAGAAAAATGCTCAAATATTACATCATTCATCATATATAACCATAATGCACATACCTAACAATTCTTATACTACATTAGGAATATTAGCACAATAAGAAGCAACTATCTAACATGACACTGTAGTAATAAATTTAAATAACATGTATGAATTATAAAACATGATAACATTATCAACATCCAAGTTTAAGGATCAAATGCTAAGTATGGTTATAATATGACATTTCTACAATTCAAATCAATTAAGCTACTTGGTAAGTTTGATGTTCTTCCTAAGTATTATCATATCCCTATGTGTGACATTTCCATCTAAGGCAAGTCTCTCCTCCTCTCCCCAACCTTGGCCGAACCATGAGCAAGGGAAACCTTGCTCGGCCAAGGTCCTTGGGGTAGGGAAAGATAGAAGAGACTTTAGCTATACTTTGTCTCTTCAATTACACCTACTTCCTAAATACCAAGGATCAACTTACCGTTCCCCTCACCCTTGGCCGAACCATCTCCATGAATCTTAGGGTTCATTCGGCTGCTTCAAGGGCTTTAAAGGGGACATGCTTCATATTACATGAGGAGTTCAAAGGACTACATCAAAATAGCGGTATAAGGGAATCAGAGAAAATTTCGGAATGACCTTTTCCCTTTTCCCATGACTCGGCAGCCCCAAAATACATAGATCGGCAATTAAAATAGCGAGATCCGACAAGAAACATCATAAAACAGTGAGTACATATCGTTGAAATCATGGATCATTGGGAAAAATCGCGAGAACTCGACCTATCATCTAGGGTTCGGCCACCCGCCTCCCCCAAACTGTTAAAGCCTTAACCACTCACCTAGATCACCAAGAAATAAGGATCAGGTGACGACGACTTGAGAATTTTCGGTGACGACGCGAATTCCGGATCGATCCAAGCCCCAAGCCCCCTCCTTGCTCCTTCTCCTCTTTCTCCCTTGCGGCCTTGTGCGACTCAATGGTTGAGTCGCACGGCTGCCATATGGGGGGGTTTTATCCCCTCAACCATCTTTCCAAAGATGGTTTCAAGGCTCACTTAAGTCATACTCGGAACTCGACTAAACCCGAACTCAACTCGGGTTGCGACCCAACCCATAACATGACTCGGGTTAACTTAATTTAAGGTATGATTTTATAAAAGGAAAGTTAATTATCCAAATAGACTTCATGATTCATTAGCCGAGTCAAACCTTTTCACTTGAGGCGATCCTGAGGCTCGACTCAACTACCCCCGGGTCCGACGCCCTGCGCCAAAATAGATTTTTATATTAGGAAAAAAATTCCGCGTCTTACAACCTTCCCCCCTTAAGGGAAATTCGTCCTCGAATTTACTTGAATAACAAGGACTTACCGGCTCCTCGAACAACAAAGGGTAGAGCTCTCTCATGTCCTGCTCTACCTCCCATGTGGCCTCTTGCCCGTAATGGTGCTCCCATCTAACCTTTACCAAGGAAATTTCTTTGGACCTTCGCTTTCTGATTTGGCGGTCAAGAATCTCTACCGTCCTTTCCTCGAATGAGATGGCCGAATCTACCTCGATAGAAGAGGGCTAGATCACATGCGAATCATCTTTTACATACTTTCACAACATGGATACATGGAAGACTGGGTGAACTCTGCTCAGGCTAGGAGGCAATGCCAGCTCATAGGCCACTTCGCCCCTCCGCTTGAGAATGGAAAAAGGCCCAATGTATCTAGGGCTCAGCTTCTCCTTCTTCCCAAACCGGACCACCCCTTTCATAGGAGAGACCTTCAGGAATACTAAGTCACCCTCTGTAAATTCCAATTCCCTGGACTTTCTGTCGGCATACATTTTCTGTCGACTTTGAGCCGCCAACAATCTTTCCTTAATGACCTTTACTTTTTCTACTGCCTTCTCAACCAGATCAAGGCCCACCATGAGTGATTCCCTTGCCTCAAACCAGCCCACTGGGGACCTGCACCATCACCCATACAAGGCCTCAAAAGGAGCCATGCCAATGCTACTGTGATAGCTATTGTTAATGGCGAATTCGATCGACGGTAGGTGCATCTCCCAGCCATCTGCCATGTCCAGGACACATGCTCTCAGCATGTCCTCCAAAGTTTGGATGGTCCTCTCTGACTGCCCGTCAGTCTGCGGATGGAAAGCTGTGCTGAAATGCATCTGAGTACCTAAGGCTTCCTGGAAGGACTGCCAAAACCGAGCTGTGACTTAGGTACCGCGGTCGGATATAATCATCACCGGGGTACCATGATAGGCCATAATCCCATAAAAAATAGTCGGACATACTGCTTCGCAGAGAAGGTAGTCTTAACTGGTATGAAGTGCGCGGTCTTGGTTAACCGATCCACCACCACCCAAATGGAATCAAAACCACCTTTTGACTTAGGCAATCCAGTCACTAGATCCATGGTGATTTTCTCCCACTTCCACTTGGGCACTTCGAGATTTTGCAGTAGCCCCGCAGGCTTAAGGTGTTCGGCCTTCACCTATTGACAGACTAGACATTTGAAAACAAATTCTGCCACCTCTCTTTTCATGTGTTGCCACCAGTAATGCTGCCTTAAGTCCCGATACATCTTGGTGGCCCCCAGATGCATCGTGTAAGTGGAACGATGACACGGTTCCAGGACTTGCCTGCGCACCTCAGCCATGTCTGGTACTACTATCCAGTCTCTGAATCTCAGTACACCTTTTGAGTCCAATCTGAAATTGTTCTCTGCATCACCTCTTTGTACCAGGTCCTTGGTCAGTGCACAAAAGATATCTTCCCCCTGCGCGGCACGCAGCATGTCTACCAGTGTGGACTGTACCCGCAAGTGGGCCATCAGGGCACCTGAAGTTGACACTAATAAGGTTGCACCCCCATCTAGGCATAAAGCCAACTCTCGAGCTAGAGGCCTCCGCTTAGCTTCCAAATGGGACAAACTGCCCATGGATTTTCTGCTAAGTGCATCTGCTACCATATTTGCTTTTCCCGGATGATACATAATGGTGCAATCATAGTCCTTTAGGAACTCCAGCCACCTCCTCTGCATGAGGTTCAACTCCTTTTGGGTAAGCAAGTACTGAAGACTCTTGTGATCTGTGTAGATTTCGCAAGTCTCCCCGTACAAGTAGTGCCTCCAAAGCTTTAGTGCAAAGACCACTGCTGCTAATTCTAGGTCATGCGTCGGATAGTTCTTCTCATGAACTTTTAACTGGCAAGATGCATAAGCAATCATTCTGCCATACTGCATCAAGACGCAGCCCAGACCAACCCGAGAGGCATCACAGAAAACCACAAACCCTCCTGAGCCTGAAGGTACAGCCAACACGGGTGTAGATGTCAAACATGTATTGAGCTTTTGAAAGCTCGCCTCGCATTTTCATCCCAAACGAATCTAACCTTCTTCTGGGTCAACCGAGACAGAGGGGCTGCAATTCTGGAAAAATTCTCCATAAACTTTCGATAATAGCCGGCCAACCCAAGAAAACTGCGGACCTCGGTCACACTAGTCGGCCGCTTCCAATTGTGAAACATTTCAATCTTGGAAGCATCTACCCTTATTCCTTCCATGGACACTACATGGCCCAAGAACCCTACACATTCCAACCAAAATTCACACTTGGAAAATTTGGCAAACAAGCGGTGCTCTCTGAGGGTTTCCAGGACTATTCTCAGGTGCTTAGAGTGCTCTTCCTCACTCTTGGAGTAAACCAGAATGTCGTCAATGAGGATGATCAGAAAGCTATCCAGGTACTCCTTAAATACCCTGTTCATTAGGTCCATGAAGGCAGCAGGTGCATGGTTTAGGCCAAAGGACATCACTAGAAACTCATAGTGACCGTAGCGAGTCCTAAAGGCCGTCTTTGGCACATCGCAGTCCCGGATTCTCAACTGATGGTATCCGGACCTCATATCTATCTTTGAAACCATTGAGCCCCCTGCAGCTGGTCAAACAGATCGTCTGTCCTCGGCAGTGGGTAGCGATTCTTAATAGTCACCTTGTTTAGCTGTCTATAATCAATGCACATGCGCATCGACCCATCCTTCTTCTTCACGAAGAGAACCGATGCACCCCAGGGTGACACACTCGGTTGGATGAACCCCAGGTCTAGCATTTCCTGCACTTTAGCTCTCTGAGTTCGACCGGTGCCATCCTGTAAGGGGGAATAGAAATTGGTTTCACCCCGGGCTGTAGATCAATGCAAAAATTGACCTCCCTTCTGGGCGACAACCCTGGCAATTCCTCAGGAAACAAATCAGGGAATTCACAGACCATGGGGGTTCCGCTGACATGCTTTGCTTCACCCCCTTCCTCCTCGACCACAGCTACAAAGGCCAGGAAAGATTGGTAGCCGCCCCTAAGCAATTTGCGAGCCTTTAGGGCTGAGATGACCCCTATCGGCTTGCTACCTCCCTCCCCTTGGAAGATGAACTTCGGCAACCTAGGCTTATTAAACATCACTGCTTTGGCTCTACAGTCCAACATTGCGAAATGCTCTACTAGCCAGTCTATGCCAATGATGACATCAAGCTCAAGAGTGGGTAGGAGTGTCAAATCTGCACTTCACACCCTTGATAAATTGAGGTTGCTAAGATTGCATCGCCTGTAGGCGTTGATACCATCAATTGCCCATCAAGCATAGAGGGTTCCATTGACAGCTTTGCAGCAAATATGGCAGACACAAATGAGTGCGTGGCACCCGGATCAAATAATACATATGCAGCAGACGAACATACTAAAATAGTACCTGTCACCAATGCTTTGGAAGCTTCTGCCCCATCACGGTTCATAGCATATACCTGCGCAGGTGGCCTCTCTAAATAACTGGTTTGCAGCCCCTTATTCTGAGCCTGCCCTCTCGGTGCTACTGACCCTACTGACATAGGTGCTTTACCCTTGGACTGCTCAGGCTTCTGACCAGTTCCCTCAAGGCAGTCCTTCTTGAAATGTCTGACTCGACCACACTTGAAGCAAGCATTAGTCCGATTAAGGCAGGACCCCTAATGCCTCCAACTGCAACTGCCACACTGCGGTGCCTCAAATCTCTGAGAATCACCTCCTGACACTGCTGGCCTCACTGACCCGGTCCCTGGGCCCCCATGGCCCTGGTTGCCATTCTGCCCCCGGCTTTGCTGCTGCTCTGTTGTGGGCATTGCCCCCTCGGAGTGCCAAGGTTGACTACTAGAACCATGTGATCGGAACTTCTTCTTAGCTGGCCTGTCGTTTCTCTCGAACGACACCAAAGCTTCTTTCCACAGGACTTCATCCACTACCCGAGCCAGTGTAGATTCTTCGGTGTAATGAATAAGCCTGCCAATTTGTGGCCTCAATCCTGCCACGAACCTCTTGACCCTGGAGGTCTTAGTCACCACTAGGGTGGGATGGTACTTGGAGAGACGATTAAACTCCATCTCATACTCTGACACTGTTATGCCACAAGACCTGCGCAATATCTCAAGGTCCCGTGTCCGCTTATCACGAACACTCATTAATACATGACATGCTCATTAATGCCAAAATCACTCGGCTCATGCCGGCCCCACAAAAAACAATACATTCATACGACCCAACCCGGCCCAAACCTAGCAATCATACAAGTCGGTCGCTAGAATCTATCTAGTGAGCCTTCTATCCGGGCCCTCTCTGGTTGGGTATGGCCCACCCAACCAAATCCACTCGGGTCTAAAGATAGTGTGGCTCCCCTTGGGTCTAACGTCAGCGTGGCTCACTCACGCAGTATCAAGACCCAAAATCCACTCGTCGAGTCGGGACCAACTTGCCAAGTCGGTACGCTTCTCGGCTTGGCCATCGCTCATCCACAAGCACAACCACAATCAATATCCATGCATAGTACGCACAAGTACATAAAGAATATTTTCTACCGACAACCGGGGTATGCGTCTACACGCCCCAACTCGACCCTCTCTTGGGTCTAACCTCTTGGCTCTATGTTTCATCACCCAATTTACTGCCACTGCCGCTCAGTGCAGCATTGGGAGCCTCCATTACACTATCACAGAAAAGAAAAAGTTTCCTATCACATAATAAATTTTTAACATAAGCTTTGAAAAGTTACTAACCACATGGTGCGCTGAGTGCAGGAGTGGTCGTCCAATCTCGTAGCATAACTATACCGTATGTCGGCACGCTAGCATATGCCTCATACGGTACCCAACACTGAGTCATAGACAAGACCTAACCTAGTGCTCTGATACCAACTTTGTCACACCCCGACTGAGGGTAGTATGACCGGCCAAGGCCCACATCCTGCCCTGTAGCCTACTGTCTACACTGACATCAAGAAACCAAAATATATCGACTGAAAGAAACTTAACATACTTTATAAAAAGTTTGCAAGTCGCAATGTATAAGTTTTTCAAAACAAGAAGAAACATCAACGTCAAATCCAAATGGTCAAATATCAAGTTTTACAATTCTTTTCAATTACATCCGTCAATGCAGAAATAAAACCAACATAACTAGGACTAGTCTAAGACTCATGGACGCCGCTACGAGATATGGCACCGCCTCTGCCCTCCAGTTGCACCATGTCGACACCAAGCTACTGCTCATGCTCTGCAAAAAATAGAAATAAACTGCGAGTCCACTTGGGACTCAGTGAGTGGCTCAATTGAACCTCCACTTAAGCCTCAGTCATGCATATGTATATATTACAAGGCAATAAAGGAATATACAAGGAGGTAAGGTGTGTTTCAAATGCAACTACTGACCCTCAATGGATCCATGAGTATCCATTGTACATGATAACCTGCCACCTTGGCTTATTACGCCTCTGGCATAAGGCCCTTAGGCCTACTCATAGCAATATATATCCTGGCTACAACCGTCCCTACCATATCAGGTAGTATCATACTGGCCATCGGCCACATCATCTCAAGATGCAAGCAAATAATCTCGGGCCATCGACTAGGATGGCCACTAGTCTCCGGATACCATCTGGGGTAAGGATAGCTAGTCCCACCCAATTGGGGTCTGGCACCTAGCGGGCCCACTGGCGCACCTCTAGACCCAACTGGTCGAGCTAAGCATTGGTCATTTCCGACCTCCTCGCTCCTCGGCGGACCATCTCAAGGACATTACACATTCAATATCCTAGGGTTTCCTTATATACATATATATATATATATATATATACCTCGGGCCTTTGGCCGTATCTAGCCATGTTTGGCTATCGGGTCAATAATTCATGCTGCCCCCTTTTTGTATATGTGCACCTACAATTTCTAAGTTTCCAAAAATATACAAGCAATCATAGAAGTGTTATCGTCTTATATCTAAGTTTCCATAAATGTACTATGAACATCTAGTGGCACCCTACATGTTAACTAGCCTTCTACACTGTCTTAGGTGAGAATTTCCATGAGTCAACCTTGGAATACCATCCAAGAACATTTAGGGCAGCATACATAATTTAAAGAAAAATGCTCAAATATTACATCATTCATCATATATAACCATAATGCACATACCTAACAATTCTTATACTACCCGAGGAATATTAGCACAATAAGGAGCAACTATCTAACATGGCAAGGTAGTAATAAATTTAAATAACATGTATGAATTATAAAACATGGTAACATTGTCAACATCCAAGTTTAAGGATCAAATGCTAAATATGGTTATGATCTGGCATTTCTACAATTCAAATCAATTAAGCTACTTGGTAAGTTTGATGTTCTTCATAAGTATTGTCATATCCCTATGTGTGATCCCTAAGATCATGAAATTTCCATCTAAGGCAAGTCTCTCCTCCTCTCCCCAACCTTGGCCGAACCATGAGCAAGGGAAACCTTGCTCGGCCAAGGTCCTTGGGGTAGGGAAAGATGGAAGAGACTTTAGCTATACTTTGTCTCTTTAATTCCACCTACTTCCTAAATACCAAGGATCAACTTACCGTTCCCCTCACCCTTGGCCGAACCATCTCCATGAATCTTAGGGTTCATTCGGCCACTTCAAGGTCTTTAACGGGGACATGCTTCATATTACGTGATGAGTTCAAAGGACTATATCAATACAACAGTATAAGGGCATCTAAGGGCCTTCTCGCCGTCAAGGGAATCGGGGAAAATTTCGGCATGACCTTTCCCCTTTTCCCATGACTCGGCAGCCCCAAAAATATGTAGATCGGCGATTAAAACAGCGAGATCCAACAAGAAACATAATAAAATAGTGAGTACATATCGTTGAAATCATAGATCGTCGGGAAAAATCACGAGAACTCGACCTATCATCTAGGGTTTGGCCACCCGCCTCCCCCAAACTGTTAAAGACTTAACTACTCACCTAGATCGCCAAGAAATAAGGATAGGGTGACGACGACTTGAGAATTTCCGGCGACGACGCGAATTCCGGATCGATCCAAGCCCCAAGCCCCCTCCTTGCTCCTTCTCCTCTTTCTCCCTTGCGGCCTTGTGCGACTTAATGGTTGAGTCGCATGGCTGCCATATGGGGGGGGGTTTATCCCCTCAACCATCTTTCCAAAGATGGTTTCAAGGCTCACTTAAGTCATACTCGGAACTCGACTAAACCCGAACTCGACTCGGGTTGCGACCCAACCCATAACATGACTCGAGTTAACTTAATTTAAGGTATGATGTTATAAAAGGAAAGTTAATTATCCAAATAGACTTCATGATTCATTAGTCGAGTCATACCTTTTCACTTGAGGCGATCCTGAGGCTGGACTCGACTACCCCCGGGTCCGACGCGTTGCGCCAAAATAGATTTTTATATTAGTAAACTTTTTTCCGAGTCTTACAGCTCCGAGCCCTTCAAATGCAAGTAGTCTTTTGGAACATTCGGGGTCTGAACAGTTGTGCTAAACAAATGGCCCTCAGAAGTAAGATCTCTAAACATAAACTTCAATGTTTTTTCCTTTTGGAGACTAGAGTTAAATTGGAAAATCTGCTCGTCTTTTTTTTAATATTGTGGAATGATGGAATTATCATGTCAATGTTTGTCCTAACCATCATGGCAGAATATGACGTACTTGGAATCCTGCAATTATGGATATTGTTATTGTTGTTTCTACATATCTAGTGGTTTCAGGTAGTATTAAATATATTCAGCAAGATACAACATTTTCTTTCTCAGTGGTTTACGATCTTTATTCTAATGAAAATAGATACCATATTTGGGTTGCTTTTACTGATTTTGCAACCCACGCTGAGGGGCCTTGGGTTATCTTCAGTGATTTCAATATGGTCTTCTCACCTTCTGAAAAATACGGGGTAGTAATGCCAATGGATCCCATATTGAGGTTATTACTGATCAGCTTGATAGCTTAGGCCTATTTGATATGAAGGGTAAAGGTAACTTTTTTACTTGGTCAAATTCTTCTACTGGCAGCAATAGAGTTTGTTAAAAACTTGACAAGGTTCTATGTAATCAGAATTGGGTTCATGTGTTTCCAAATTCAGAAGCCACTTTCCACAACAATGATGTTTCTGATCATACTTTTGTCACAATTAAGGTGTGCAATTTACCTTGGCGGCATCAGAATTCCCATTTCTTTAATTTTTGGCCTCGGGAGATTGGTTTCCATGATTATGTTGAGATAGCTTGTAATCCACATGTCATAAGCATATTTGGCAACAGAACTACGAGAATGTTTGTCCTTATCCAAAAGCTAAAAAGAACCCGAAAGGCACTACAATTATGGTCTAGAGACTTGATGAAGGCACAAAAGAGTTAGATATATTCACTGCAATCTAAGCTTCAAATTGAACTTTTAAGGCTCTATGCTAATGAGGAGGCATCTCTTAGACAAAAATCAAGGGATAGTTTGGTTACACCTTGGGGACTCAAATTCAAAGTTTTTCTATAGTTCCTTGAAGTTTAAATATAATAGAAATGCCTTACTTTCTATTAATGATGCAGATGGGAATATTCTTGAAGGCCAAGCTCTATAATAGGAAGCCATCAACTACTTTACTAGGTAGTTTGGTCATGAGATTCCTCATATGATTTTTTCAAAATTCAAGTCTCAAATCACCTCTCTCAACAAAGCATATCCCTGTTGTCAGATGCGATTCCCCCCAAGAGATTGAAAAGGTAATCATGTCATCAAATTCTGATAAGGCCCCTGTCGTTGATGGATTAAATACTGAATTTTGTAAATCTTGTTGGCCCATTATTAAGGATGATGTTATTGCTGCCATACTTGAGTTTTTTAGGACTCGTAAACTTCTTAATGAAGCTAACATTACCTCCATTACTCTCATTCCTAAGAAGGAAAACACCACCTCATTTGTTGATTATCGTCCTCTCTCTATTTGCAAGATGATCTACAGATTTATTTCTAAAATTATTGCGAATAGACTCAAGGTCATTTTACTTGATTTGATTAGCTTAACACAACATGCTTTTATGTGTGGTGGGCTTATACATGAGAATATTGCTCTTTGCCATAATCTTATGCACAACTATCATCTTAACTCTAGGCAAGCACGTATGGCTATTAAAGTTGATCTTCATAAAGCTTTTGATTCCATTTGATGAGACTTTCTGCTTTAGTTAATTCATTTGCATGGTTTTCCCATTATGATGATTAGTTGGATCAGAGCTTGCATTTCTAATCCCTCTTTTACTATCAATATTAATGGCTCTTTTGTGGAATTCTTTCGGAGCTCTAGAGGCCTAAGGCAAGGCTGCCCCATGGGAAAACCATCCCGCTCTAAGTTTGGTCCAATCACCTGAGCCTCACTAGCCTCAAACTGGCCCACCGAGGATCTACATCTACGCCCATACAAGGCTACAAATGGTGTCATCCCAATGTTACTCTGGTAGTTGTTATTATGGGCAACTCTACAAAAGGCAGGTATTTCTCCCAACTATCCTCTAAGTCCATGACACAAGCTCACAATATATTCTCTAGAGTCTAAATGGTCCTCTTCGACTGCCCATTGGTCTATAGAAGGAAAGTGGTATTGAACCTCACTTGAGTGCCTATATGGACTCATTACAATTCCTTGACCTAAACAGACCGATGACCTAAATCCATGAAGATTTTTTCCCATTTCTACCTTGATACCTCCAAACTCTGTAGCAACCCTTACAGGTCCTAAATTCGGTCACCCTAAACTTTGAGCGAGGAAATTAGGAAAAATTTCGACATGACCTTCCCCCTTTTTCCTTGACATGACCATCCCCTTAAAGCGAGAAATCGACATGTTTTCAAACATGAAATCACAGTATGTGCAACGATTTAAAAATCTAACATGGGGAAATAACCCGATCGGCAAAACTCACGGAGAAAACCTCGATTTTAAAATCTATGGGGCCGGCCACCCGCCTCCCCTTAACATCTACTCTAACCACTCACCTTGAATTGGATTGCGAAGAAATCTTGATGAAATAAGATTCCGATCTCCTCGAGCGTCGTCGCGAACTCGGCGTCGACAAGATCTCCTCCTCTCTCCCTCTCTCTCTTGATGGGCTGCATGTGGCTCTCTCTTTGAGTCGCACAGGTGGCTTGGGTGAGGGGTTTTATTCCCCTCATCCAATGACCCATTTGCCCCTCACTTGACTTGACTTCTTCTCGGTTCGATCCGAGTTCGATTCGGACTCCGATCCTATCCGCACTCATGAGTCGAACTCGACTTTAATAAGACATCATAAGCAAGAAAGGAAATAACCATTGAACTAATTTAACTTCATATTTCCATGGGTCGGGCTATACCTTCTACTCGAGGCAATTTCCGCAGCTCGACCCGGCTAACCTCCGATCCGGTGCGCTGCACCAAAAAAAGAGATTTTTATATTAGGAAATTTTATTTCGGGTCTTACAGATTGGCCATGCATGATGTACATGTTGTGGTTTGTAAATTATATCTTGCATCCTTCCATCTACTTTTGAATTTTAATTCTATGTCATGGAACATTATTCTCAATTTTGAACATAAACTGTAATATCTTCTATAATTTGTTTCTTAACACGTTACTTTTGACCTTTTGGACATAAACTGCATATCCTATATAATTCTTATTTTTACAAACTACACTCACATATGCTATTAATTCTACGGTTTTGTTCTCTTTGGTTTGTTTGTCTCTTCCTCATTTTATTTTTCTTTTCTTCTTTAAACATTTCACGTCGAATGAAAAGGCCTTTAGAATTATTTTTTAGTTCTCTATAGATTCAAAAATAAATTGGGGCACTTAAAGAAGCTTTGATTGAAAAGGTTAGACAATATTTTTGGGTCAATATTCCAAACACAACTGGTAATGTAAAATTATGGCCTATAATGCCTAAATTATGACTCAATCCTCAGGTTTTATATGTTTGTTGATTGTTCTTATTGACTTTTTGCATTAATTATTAGTAACATATATGTTTCTCACCTCTTTGTATTTTGATTTTTGTTCATTTTGAATAGATTTATTCTTTGGTAAAACATCTAAGAAGATTATTGAGTTGATTTGATTGCCTAATAATCTATAGTCCTTTTATCCAGTTAAGTAATAGGTCAAAATGTATTGGTTCATGACAAATTTTGATATGCATAAGTCCGCTTTCTTGTTATGCCATATCAACAACCACTAGTTTCCAAGTTAATCTTCCAGATGTCTACTAGGATACAATCTTGGTTGTTGCATGTGGAGTTGCTTTAAACATTATTATAGAATGTGATTTTAGTTTTCTCTTTCCCATCTCCATCAACTATTTTGTTTGGTACATGATGTTACGTCATTTTGTATTTGGCACAACATTCATCGTAGCAAATATTATGATTTAGTGGAGTTTCATATTCTAAAGAAAGGACGTGAGGTCGCCCTGACAAGATGTTGTCTTCGTACTGCCTCTTAGCTCTAGTCAGTCCTTCGTTTTTTGCCGATAGAATAGTTGGTTGGATCGCTAGATAAGGTAATCTGCTATATTCTACCCATCACAAAAGCAATTATTTAGTGCCTTTATTTCTATCATGTATTTCTTGAAATAGATTGGGGAAGGAGTTTTTGTGTTTTTGGACGTGCGGATGGGTATCTCTGGAAGTGGTTCGATGTTTGGAGTGGTTTTGACCGGGCTGGTAAGGAGTTTGACCTGACTGGACATAAGTTTGTCCATATCCGAAATTATTTCACCCGACTTTGTCCAATTTGGGATATTGTTTGGGCGATTGGGACTTCTTTTTGCTGGATAGGGAAATCTCCCAAGGTGTGTGCGGCGACTGCAGGAGACGGCGGTGCCTCCTTCCGGCACTTTCCCGGTTCTTGGTGTCTTCTTATCGGTGCTCCTTGGCCTTTTCTTCTTCTCCCAGGCGGTGGCTTTCCTCTTGCGTCCTTGGAGGCGCTGCTCCGTGTCCGTGTTAGATCGGGCGCCGATCTAGGGTTCTCTATTGAGATAGGGCACCGGCGGGGTGGCTCTTCTTCCTCGGCGACTGCCTGCCTTCTCTCGGTTTGTTGAGTACTCTTGGAGGTCCCTAGAACTTCTGTTCTCCTTCCCCGGTGGTGTGTTTTTTTGCAGCAATTTTTTGGTGTCTCCGACGGTATATTTTCCTTTAGATCAGTGCTTTCCTGCTTCCCTCGCTGGTCCGCGGCTTCCTTGGCGATTCGCGGATTCTAGGGAACCTCCGGCGGTGTCTTTGCTAAGTGGCCTGGAATTCTTTGACCGACAGCTTTCCTGTTTGGGTTTTTTTGTAGCCGGCGGCTCATACTTGGTGTCCGGCGGCTCATACTTGGTGACCTGCAGCTCCTTGGGTGCTCTTGACCTTTCATCCCCCGACATTAGGCCGATGTCTTGGTCGGAAGTATTCCTGGGTGAACAGAGACCTGTTTGTCAGAGTTCTTGTATGGATCGGAAAGGTTGCATGATTGGAGATCGAGTGGGAAGAGCTGCTGGGATTTCCTCCACCTCAATTCTCCCCACCGTTGACGACTTTCCACCTCTAATGTCTCCTTCTGCCAAAGCTCTTCCACCGATGAAAGCGGTGTCTTCTCCGAGGGAGGTGGAGTTTGATGAGTTGTCCTCTCATTTGGCTTCTATAAATTATTTGCTCCCAAAAGGAGAGGATCTATCCCGAGTTTTGGTGGATTTATTGATTAGAGAAGGATTACATGTTACCTCTTCAAATTGTGAACAAGTTTTTGAGACTACATCCCCACTTCTTGGTCTTTTTTGTTCCGCATCTTTGTTCCGCACCAATGATGTTGATTACTCTCTATCTTTTGAGGCTCCAAGAGAGGTTGATTGGAAGTTTGTAATTAACTTATATGAGGAGGGTATGTGACCATGGAAATTCTTACTTGTTGGACACTTTATTGGGACCCGACCTTTTTTTCATGTTGTTCAAGACAAAACTATGGACATGTGGAAACCACAAAGTGCGCTTGAGGTGTTTTCCCACGACTCGGGATTTTTTGCTTTTCGATTTGCATCTGAAGAAGATATGTTAATTGCCTTAGAGGGGGGGCCGTGGTTCATATAGAATAGACTATTGGAGTGGTGTTGCGATGCCGGGACAAGAACCTTAGATTGGAAAAGATGAATTTTAGTGAGGTCCCAATATGGGTAATTCGATCCGAGTCCGATTCGGGCTCTGATTCAATCCGCACTCAAGAGTCGAACTTGACTTTAATAAACATCTTATGCATAAAAGGAAATAACCATTTAGCTTGATTAAACTTCATATTCTCATGAGTCGAGTTATATCTTCTACTCGAGGCGATTCTGCGGCTCGACCCGACTAACCCCCGATCCGGTGCGCTGCACCAAAATAGATTTTTAGATTAGAAAATTTTTGGGTCTTACAGTTGTTCTCAAGCCTATTATTTTTCAGGGGACAAAATTAGCATTTGAAAAAAATCAAGTGGTTGGAGATTGTTATAAGTTTAATTATTTGCAAGCAAGTAATTGATAAAAAATTTACTTGTGCTCCATTAAAACAGATAAACACAATAAGAAAATTATTCTAATTTATTTCTGCTTCATAAGAACCTGAAGATATTAATATCCAAAACCACTGACACAAGTAATATTAGATAATACAAATAAGTATTGGATATGGGCTACCTTGTTGAAAAAAAGTTATATATATAGTTGTTATACAGAGTTCTGTGTACAATTGAGAAAACTAAAGCCCAATGAAGCCGACGGTTGTATTAGTAAGTTGATTTTAGTATTAGTAAGTTGTGTTAATAAAGTGATTCAAGGGTAGATAAACTTGTTAATAATTAAGTTAAAAATATTTTATTAATCTGACCGATAGAATCAGTATAATTAATTAGCACGACCTTAAAATTAGCTAGTTGACCATGATCGATGATTGATTCATGCTCGGACGTGCATTTGCCCCTTCTGCTAAAAATAAAAAAGAAGAATATTTAATATCTTGGTTAGGTACGTAGTGCAATCCGGATTAATTCACAACTTTTTAAGGCGAATTAATTAGGTAGAAAAATTGCATATTGTAGCTAAGCCCGCTAAGATATAGGTGGAAGATTTCCAAATGTCCAGTGTATATATGAAACCCGAGTATAAGTTGGGTCCAACAAAGCACAACAGCTATAGCTCCTCACATCTTATTCAGGTACTATTCTACATCCTTCTCTATTTTTGTGTACCTCCTTTCGTATGCTTTCCATATAAGTGCTCGGATCTGATTTAATATTAGTCCGAAATATACCATCATAAACTCGTAGCAAAATAGGCATTTTTTTATGTTTTTATTTTTTATTTCTGAGAGTAATTATAAGGAGATTATTCAACGAAAATTAGAGATATAGATAAAAGTAGAGATGTAGATCATCATATTTCATGAAAATTTTAGACTACATTATGATCATAATTTATTGAGTGCTGTAAATGCAGATAAAGTTAGAGAAGTAAAACCAATATGAATGATGAATCACTTTCTTATTGCTACAAACTTAGTATATACCTTTCAGATCCAATGTGAATGGTACCCACATGTTGAGGACCAGGCTCAAGCACATAAAGGTTGCAACATTGAAATTGTGGCAGCCTAGAAACAACAAGGTTTATTTTGTTTGTTACAAGCTAATCATTAAAGCCTTCAAGAATAAATAGTTTCATTTAAAAGTGTGAAATGTAGACATTTATGTAAATCAGCATGAAAAGTCATTTGATATTTAGTTGATGAGGCCCTTGCAAAAGGAACATATGGGATCTGTTGATCCAACCAGTCTGGATGACCTTGTTCTTTGGTTGTGTACGGTAGAGATGAGGATATGATGTTATTCATTATGTCAATACTCTATACTCTGCTCTTGTTATTTTCTTCTTTAATTGTGAAGTAGAATAATTGACTGCTAATTACTTTACCTAAAACTTCCATTCAACAATGTAAACAATCACTCTATTCAAAAAATAGGAATTAACAAAATCTGATATGGCAGCAAATCAAAGGATGTTGTCGTACCATAAAAGTCCTATATGCTATTGCATTTGACAGAACAACTGAGGAATGCACCTCTGTTCCATCAAGCAGTACAACCTGTGTGATGGAATCAAATGTCGGCAGGCTAAAATCATATCCAACACAATCAAATTAGACAAGACTTACCCCTGTGGCTGCTCCATTAGCCTCATCAATTATAATTTGAGCAACCTAATCAATAAAGACAACTACTTCTTAAACATAAACAAAAAGTCAATGAATTGAACATGATTATCAGATTATACTCATCAGCTAAAGAATCATGAAAACTAAATCCATACTTTGCAGTACAACACATAGTCTGCAAACAACCAAATAAATCAAAAGTCATAATGGAATTCTGAAGTACCTAAACCAAAATTCCTTAACAGATAAGTCACATGAACCTAAACAGTTAACTATATTTTTTTGGATAATTACCTAAATATATCCTGAACTATGCACTTTATCTCATGTATGACCAATTCCAAAATATTATCAAATTGTATCCCGAGCTTTTACATTTGTCTCAATTACATCCTCCCGTCAACTCTCCGTCAACATCACCATTAAGACGATGATGTGACGCTCTGACATGAATTAAAATAATATTTTTTATTAAAAAAATATAAAAAATCATGTTAAATTTAAAAAATATTTTACATTTTATATTAAAAATCACTCCATGTTCACCCCTACATGGCTTGGAGTGATTCTTTAATAAAAAATAAAAAATATTATTTTATATTATTTAATATAAATTAAAGTGATTTTTTAAATATTTTTTAAATATAAAATATAATTTCAATCCACTTCAGAGCGCCACATCATCGCCTTAACAGTGCTGTTGACGCAGAGTTGACGGGAGGATGTAATTGAGACAAATGTCAAAGTTCGGAATACAATTGTTTCAAATTGTACATTGTCTAAAGCCATATGTCACATATGTGGATTACAATAGTCAAATTAAACATTTCCATTCTTAGTGAAAGTGAGAATGGGAAAATCAACCAAGCTTGGCAATGTCAAAGTAGAAAATATAGTAGAGATGAGAATAAATACGTACGACCAAACACCACGTTCTCCATCAGTCTCTCTCATTACATGATGTAGTAAGACATATCCTGAGCCAGGTGTATGAACACTTGCCCGTAGAACAATTTCATGAAACCAACAATCTACATAAACATTGACATAAATATTTGAGCAGCATTTAGTGATGAAACTACTTGGAAGACTAATATCTGATTTCGGCAAAAAACACTTGTTAGTCGGAGTAAGATACTGTTTGACACCAAGTAGGAAACTGCATTATTTGTGAACCAGAGAATTTTTTAACTTGATCCAGTTCCAATACCAACCTAGGTTTGAGCCATTATGAAAACATTTCATGAAAACAACATAGATTTCTTCACGGTTTTCACCAAGCACCATTATATTCACTTTGGCATCCCTATAAGTTCATGAAAACCATGGGAGGGCGGTGAGGGTAGGGGTCATCGGCATAGTCCTGAAGGCCATTGTTCATCAGTCGCTCGTGGATGAGTCCCTAGCGATCCTCGCATTGCTATCGAGCGACCAAGAGGCGATCAAGGAAATCGCCAAGACTGGAGGCCTTGCTACCAAGCTTAGCATCATAAGGGAGAATTCATGTGCGCAGAACAAGGAGAACGCGGCCGTCGTCCTATTCTCGATCTGCATAAGTGAACAGACAAAGCTGAGGGAAGTGGGGGAGGAGGAGAAATCAAATGGAAGCATCTCTCGGCTAGCTCAGGACGACACTTCTAGGGCACGCAGAAAGGTTGCTGGAATTCTGGAAAAACAAAAGAGAACGTTGAGGAGCACACATTTCTCGTGTTAGGCATCGACGTTATGAAGAAGTAAGAAGGATTCACAGTATGTAAATAACATATACTCTCTTTTTTTCCTTTGAGCTGTCTTGCATTAAAGATGGTGTCCTTATGTGCCATTGACTTCATTCTCCATTATTGTGAATAATTTTATGCAATGTTTATATGAAATATAAAAATATAAATTTATGATTAAAAATACTAAACTTGAATGCGCATATGTAAGAGAGAAAAGAAGAAGATGGCGTCGGTGATGGTGGGTGGACCGTGCGGTACCGTCGCCGGATGCGGTACTGGTGGTTCATCAATTCGTCCCCCATGGAATCTGGCTCCGGTGTTCGCTACCTTTGCTCGATGCGATTAATCGGGGCTGCTAACCCTAACTCTGTAGGGTTTTTCAAAAACTGACAATAGGAAGAGAAAGGTTCAACTAGAGCATGCATTAAGAAATAAAAACATATGAAACTATTAAGAAATAAAAACAATAGAATCTATCCATTATATTAGATCAGAGAAAATAATTGTATGGCACATAAATATACAGAGTATTTAAATGCTGTTGTTTGTGACCTTTAAATCAGCAACAAGAGACTTGATGCAAAGCTGAGGATTGGTAGTCACAAGTTCAAGTGGGAGAGCGGAAACTCCAACCACTAATGATCCATGTTGAATGCCAAAAAAGGGAGCAGTTCTACAAGCACAACCACTAAAAAATCATTACCAACAGAGTGTTATGAAATAGGAAGTGATCAATGTTGAGAAATTTACTTTGTTTCTTATCCTGGTGCTATTCTACACCCTTCTCTATTTTTGTGTACCTCCTTTCGTATGCTTTCCATATAAGTGCTCGGATCTGGTTTAATATTAGTCCGAAATATACCATCATAAACTTGTAGCAAAAACAAGCATTTTTTTTTGTTTTACAACTAAGCTTCTCTATTTTTTTTCTATAATGCATATTTTTTATTAAAAACAACAAAATAGCATATTAAAACATTACGTATGCATGAACTAAGGTCAAATGAATTTTAGCATATTGAACTAAGCAAATTGAAAAGAAGCATATGCAAGTCAATGAACTAAGCATATTGAAAGGCTTACACACAAGGTGACTGTTTACATGAATTTTAGCAAATGGCAGCAAAATAAACTTTTTATTTCCTATTTGAATCTAGTTCCAACTATTGTAGTTATGATCCATATAATTTAAATGAACTAAGGTTAATGTACCCAATACCAAACAAAAAATATTAGGTAAAAGCACTAAGCAAGAAGCCATTTCCTTTCCCTTGCATAATGAAGGTAATAATCCCACTACAGGTTATATAACTTTAATATTCAAGAATAACATAATATGATATAACTCTAAATCATTGAACAAGATGAAATATTAGTGCATTGTTGTTCTAGAGTTCAATCAACAAAAGGTCAACACATGGAATTAATCAAGATGTTGGATACTAGTTTCACCACAAAGAATAACTCCTAGATCTACTAATTAAAATAATTAGTTCTATGCTATTGATGTGACATGCTATTGTTAGTGCTCGTGCTCTCTCCTAATGATGTGACACCAGCTAGTCTCTTGTATCACATGATTGTTGTCAGACAAGATGGTGACGAGCAGCTACAGCGACGAGGCGTTGTAGTTCGAGCACGAAGCAAACTCGTTCTCCATCTAGGCATCTACGACATCATGCTCACATCTATTGGCACCAAACTCAATCTCCCCTTCTTCCACATTGACATCTTCTCCTCCAACATATTCGCGAGCACGAGGACAGTCACCTTTATCTTTGTCGGCTGAGTAGCTTGCTTCACCTTGCGATTATGAAGTTGCACCTTAGAGTTTCTCAAGTGCTAGTGGTAAGAGATTATAGTCCTCGTCTAAAGCCTCCTCGCTAATCTCAAATCTATTGTCACCTACCATCCTCCATGGTAGTCGTTGCCTATGACGCCGCTCTCAAACTCCTCTTGCTCGTGTTCGTAAGGGTGGTAAAGCACAAATAAGTGCAAAAGCTCATGTTTGATAAATCAAAACTCCATCTTTAGCTCTCCTTCTTAGATTGCTCGTACTTGTGTCAAATGTTCACGAAATCACCAACGAAATCGCTCGCTCTCAAAGTTATGCCTTACGTCTCCAAGATGAGCACCTCCTCTTTACTCTCCTTGACACTTTACCACACCTTTCAATTCATCATCATCGTACTCACCGAGGAATCAAGCTTCATAGGGCCCTTCACCATTATGGTTGGCTTTAGCGGTCACAGTGACTTCTTCCCCTTCTTATCCTTCATAACGACCTTGGGATTAGTGGTGGCTCTTGTATCGCAACCACTATCTCCAAGCAAGCAATTCTTGATGGTAACCCTAACTAGGTCGACGTTCTCATCGTAGAAAAGGAAGGTGCTGTTGAGCCAATCCTTGTCATTCAAACCTCGATGTTGATGAAGGTGGCGTTGCCCGATGGCAGGCCCCCGCCACCACACCTAAGCATCACCACTTTGTCGCGCAAAAGTAGTAGCCACACAACGTAGGAGACCGACCAACACCACATCTGCAAGGAAAGAGACTAGGGACAATAACGAACTAATAGGGAAATATGACTTAGAAAATAAATTTTATAGCGCTACATATACAGTTTTCTATAGGAGAGATCATTTGCTAAACTAATAGAAAACTAATTAACGACATTGTTTAGTATAATTTAAATCAACGTAATTATTATCTAGTCTAATAAGATCAATATAAAACTCCTCTATGTGAAGTCATGAACTTCTTTCTATTGAGCAAACCTATAAATAATTGGGTAGGCAAAAATTAAGAACTACTTATGCGCCAAGTTTATATACATAACTTTCAAATCAATTGATCACTAATAATGCTATATCAATCAAAATTTTTAATTTTTCTTAAAAAACACTTGGAAAAAGCATTTTTGTGGTGAAGAAAAACACAAGATAATTAAAATAAGCCTGGGAAGTGAAGAGAATAACCATGTACCTTCTTCTTTAGTTAAATGATATTGGAGAGAGGGTCAACCAATCCTTGCAACTTCATGATCATTCACAATTTCAAAGTATGATATTGTAGAGAAATGTTTAACTAGAGCATGCATTAAGAAATAAAAGCAATAGAATCTATCCATTACATTAGATCAGAGGAAATAATTGTATGGAACATAAATATGCAGAGTATTTAAATGCTCTTGTTTGTGAGTTGTGACCATTATATCAGCAACAAGAGACTTGATGCAAAGCAGAGGACTGTTAGTCACAAGTTCAAGTGAGAGTACAGAAACTCTAACCACTAATGATCCATGTTGAATGCCTAAAATTGGAGCAATTCTACAAGCACAACCACCAAAAAATCATTACAAAGAAATAGGAAGTGATCAATGTTGAGGAATTTACATTGTTTCTTATCATACTCTCTTGTATTGGTCAGGAAAATAATCCATATCACTCATTATCTAGAAACTAAGGATGTTGGCAGCTAAATTTTTTAGGAAGTGTTCTAATGCCCTTTAATTGATAATAATAGTTGAATTGCATCAAGAACGAGTCACCAGATGGAAGCTAGAGCAAAAATTAGAAATGAGATTATATTTCTCTTTTGGCTACTATTTTGTCTATTAATATCTTAAATGCTTGTATTCTAATAACCCAGTTGCAACCATATGGATCTTTTTTGTTTGTTGTACAAATTTTACAAGTTGAAGATAAAATCACAAGGTAAGTACAAAAGCAATACCGACAGCATCAATCTAATCTATAGGTAGTAAGAAATACTGTGAAAAAACGACATACCAAAAAGCCAAATAAATGCTCTGAAGAAACCACCTAGTTGGAGAAGGAAGCCAAAAAATATGCAACAACAGCTATAGTAATAAGTAACTAAAAATCATGGATGACCACTATCTTATGCAAACCAAAATCACAAAAAAGACTATCAACTTGTACAAGTTCTCAGGTTTAAAATGAAATTACAACCGAAATGAACTAGAGGATCAAAAAGAAATTATAACCATACAAAAGAAATTGCAAATGAATGATGACTGAATGCTGAAACTGACCACATATTAGATGACTGGATGAGAGTACTCAAATATGATATTTCTTAAAGGGTCATTCCTCTATATAAGAGCAACCACAAGATTAACTAATACCATCTAAGAGCAATCACAAGATTAACTAAAACCATCTAAGAGTAACTAAATAGTTTCGTAATCCACTTGATATATGCTAGAACTAGGCATGCCTAAAACCATCCACAAAGAGACAAGCACTGGGATTCAACTAAAAGCCAAATAAATGCTCTGAAGAAACCACCTAGCTGGAGAAGGAAGCCAAAAAATATGTAGCAGCACCTGTAGTAATAAGTAACTAGAAAACATGGATGACCACTATCTTATGCAAACCAAAACCACAAAAAAGATCATCAACTTGTACAAGTTCTTAGGTTTAAAAAGAAATTACAACCGAAATGAACTAGAGAATCAAAAAGAAATTACAACCATACAAAAGAAATTGCAAATGAATGATGACTGAATGCTGAAACTGGCCACATATTAGATGACTGGATGAGAGTACCCAAATCTGATATTTCTTAAAGGGTAATTGGATATCCATTTAAAATTCAACCAAAATGTCATTCCTCTATATAAGATCAACCACAAGATTAAATAAAACTATCTAAGAGCAATCACAAGATTAACTAAAACCATCTAAGAGTAACTAAATAGTTTTGTAATCCACTTGATATATGCTAGAATTAGGCATGCCAAAACCATCCACAAAGAGACTGAAGCAACTGGGATTCAACTAAAAGTACTAAATTCTACATATGTCCAACTCATCAACCACATATTTCTATCTATTCTGCATATGTCCAAGTGCGGGACTAACTTCTCTGTGGTACCATGAAAGCAGAACATAACTAAAAGGAGAAAAAATCATGTTGTATAATGAAGTAATTCTGAACAACCTATAATTCAAGTTTTTCGTTGATAATTTTGTTTTATTTTTATTTTTTAAAAATAAATTTGCATTGAATCAGACAATATTGTGAGCTACAAGAAATGAAATAAAGCTGAAAAATAAAATGGGATATATATATATATATATGTTCTTGCCTGAAGGAAAAAAGAGGAAGAGTGAATTGCAAATGAAAGAAACTCTAATTAATTCTCTCAAAAATAGAGCATCCTACTATTCAAGTAGCCAATTGTTCAATGTGGTCAGACGTGGATCGCGTGCAGTATACCAAATTCATTAGGACTATTTCTTGTTGTTTCTTGGTGGAATCTCTTCATGAAGAACAAATAAACTCCTCTCAAACCAACTTTAGTTTCCTTCTCTAAAAAACAAATCTATCACTTATTTCAGTTTGTTTAACGTACCTTCTTCTATAGGAAAAATAAGCTGAAGAGAAATTGGAGATGCTTCATGTTAGGGTACCTTCTTCTTGTCCAGCGAATGCATCATACTTGATGGAGCCACATTAACACTCAATATTGGGATAAGTTATACTATTGCTAATCACCTAAAAGGAAAAATGCCCGCGAAGCTACATGAGAGATCCAAACACTCAAAAAACTTGAAAGCCTACTCCAAACAATATATAAAATAAAATATTTGAAAACCTGGTATATCAATTATTCCTACTTCATAAGAACATGAAAATATTAATATCCAAAAGCACTAACACAAGTAATATTAGATAATACCAATAAGTATTGGATATGGGCTACCTTGTCGAAGAAAAGTTATATATATATATATATATATTATAATTGTTACATAGAGTTCTGTGTAACAATTGAGAAAATTAAAGCCCAATGAAGTCGACGATTGTACTACTAAAAGCAGACAATCGACCCAATTAAAGCCCATTGGTGGACCAAACACGTGCCACATAAGCCGTTGTCGGGCCAATCAAAGCCCATTAATGGACAAATATTCCTAATTCAGCCTCGATCCTCGGCCATAGTAGGCCCTCACTGTACCAAATACGCTCAATTAATTAAGCCCGATGGTCGGCCCAATTGAGACTATTAGCGGCCCAAACACGCCCCAACTAAGCACATTAGAATCAAACCATTAGTGGCCCAAGCATGCCCAACTAAAGTTACGACTCAATTTAAACCGCCAAAATGGTCCAATTTAAGCAACTAGTAGACCAGAAATCCCAATATTAGCCTAAAAAACATAAATTTTAAATTGGCCACATACTTCCTAGTAATCGCGGCATATTTAAAAAGGCATGATAGCCCATTAACCCAAATAGACCCACTAGTTGAACACAATTGACCCAAAATGAAGCGCATTATAATAGCTTTATCAAGTCCAGTTGGTCCAAAATCATTTTTCTATTGTCAAATAAATGTAATGTAAACAATCTAGCTACTAGAAAGAAGATACACAACATATAAAGGCAATGCATGATGAAGCTTTTATTTCTTGCTAACAACACTAGAATATGAGAATTATGGTGGAGCTGACAAAACCTGTGGTGGTGTTGGACTTGGCGCAACGTAGCTATTGCTCGGGGCTCGAAAGATTGAGACTGTCACTCTCATATTTACCTGGGCTACTAGATGAAGATGAAGGGTAGGGTGACACTGATGCTAAATGTGGTCAATCATGTCTTCCCTTTGAATCCTGACTGGGGGAGAGGGAGTCAGATAAAGTGGAACCAACCCATTGCTCATTGTAGAGGATGATGTACCGCTTGACTCAAGTCCATGATTCTATCATTCTGACTTGTTGAGAGAGTCATATATACAGGTGATCAGTTTTGTCCACAATCAAATCTAATTGCAACAAGAAGAAATCAAACAAGTTTTAGAAGTTTAACTTTTATTGATCATTAAACATTAAACATATGGGTCAGAGTAATGTTGCTGATGCTCCAAGGATGCCTCCCGAGCCTTACTGTCTTCCATCAAGCTTTAATTTAAAGCTTAGAATGAACTAGTTGACTCTACCTAGTACTAATATACAACTACTTTTATTTGACTAAATCTATGTTTATTATAACCAAAGAATAATGAAGCAAGTCATCTAGATTCTGCTTTAACAAGAACTTGTAATTTTATTTGGACTTTGTAGAGTTCTTCTATTTGAGAATCAAAACTTACATCAGATTTAGCTTTAAACTATAGACTATAAACACTACTAAATGTCTAAATCTGAAATATATCAAGGAAAAAATTACATAAATCTGCAACTAAAGTTTAGATGGACTCAATCTTTCATTGATTCATAGACTATGATATTTTACTTGGAAAGAAACAGAGTCTGGTCCACACTAAGATCATGTGCAGTATGTAAAATTCCAAGAAAATATATAAACAAAAAAACATAAAAGTGCAAATTGCATAATCTGATATCAATGTGATTATTCACAAGTATCCATTGAGTAGTATGCTGCATCAATTCTGATTACCAATATAAAATATGTGCAAAGCATAATAAGCAAATCAACAAAGAATAATAAGCATCAATTAACAACCAAAGAAGCAAGAACCTTTAAAATTTTAGTTGTATTTGAAGTAGTATCATTTTTATTTTGATTATTAGCTGAAGTCCAAGCTTGGTTCAGTAAAGTTTGAATTGTAAAGCCTAAAATCCTATATTCAATGTAGGGTATAATATTGGAAGGGAAGTGAAACTGCATAAAATTAATTGAAGCATAAAATTTGAATATAAAAAAACAACATAACAAAGAGCAATGGTTGTTTATGTTGGTTATGCTAACTGTAGGAAATGAATTGCCTATTAAGTAACCTAACACAATTGGCTTGTAGTATAATGTGACTTGAAGAAGATATTCTACATTGTCTTTGTCGCATCATAAAAGCAGAAGCGGGGTGGCTGCGTGCTTAATTACATGGTCATTAGTAAGAAATGTAGTCATAATTTAGTAAAATTTCACTACAAAATAATAATAGCAAAAACATGCATTATTTCTACCCCTAAGCTATTTAACATATTTGTATTTTTTAAACATTAAAGCTTTGGCAAAAAACTAACTCATAGTCCTTAATAATTAATATATTTAATTAAGTGATGAGCCATGAGAACTAGCTTGAAGGTTTGGAATAGTAGCATCCTGTATGTTTATTGTACCACAAAATTCATGAGAAGACAAACCAACACTAATAGCATCAACATAATTAGATCCCTGATAGCTTCTGTTGACAGCTGAATATAAGTAATAAGATGATTTTACTCTAGTTTTGTCCATTATAGAAGATCTAATAAAATCATTTGCAGAAGCTACGGAAGGTTGCTGATTTGATCTGTTGAAATTTCTGATGACAGGTGATGATCTGATTTTTTGAACCATGTCATTATGATAATTTTCGCAAGATAAACTGCATGCAACACTTTTAATACCAATGTTAGCCAGATCATTTGCCCAAAAATTTGGAAAACCTATATGTTCTTCAAATTTAGTAACACTATGTCTCTGGAATAAGGCAGACTCATTGATGGGTAGATTGGTGTAAGACCCTGAAAAATTTCCTAATATAAAAATTTGTTTTGGTGCAGCGAGCCAGACCCGGGGATAGTCGAGTCGAGCCTCAGGATCGCCTCGAGTGAGAAGGTATGACTCAACCATTGGTGTATGAAATTTAATTGGGTGATTGACTTTCCTTTTATGCAATCATACCTTAAATCAAGTTTAAATCGACTCATGTTGCGGGTTGAGTCGGAACCCAAGTCGAGTTCAGGTTTAGTCGACTCTTAAGTAGGAGCCAAGTGACTCAAGAGCCTATATGGAAGGCTAGATGAGGGATTAAAATCCCTCATCCTTGTGCCGTGCGATTCATCTTTGAGTTGAACAAGGCAGCGCCTAAGAGAGGGGGAGAAGAAGCAAGGGGAAAAGGGATTTGGTTGATCCGGGATTTTGTGCCGTCGCCGGAAGATTCGAAGTTGTCGTCATCCGATCTTTCATCCTCCTCAATCAAGGTGAGTGGTTGGATAGATGTTGAGGGGAGGCCACTACAAAAAAACAGGGTATCACCAACGGACAAAATCCGTTGGTAATACTCAACAATCCGTTGGTAATACATTACCAACGGATTATCGGTTGGTAAATACGTCGGTGATGACCATGCTAGGTATTACCAACGGATATTATTATATCCGTTGGTAACACCAACGGTAATTGAAGTCTGTTGGTAACACCAACGAAAAATATTATCCGTTGGTAACACCAACAGAAATATACTCTGTTGGTGATACCAACGGATCACTATTCGTTGGTGTCACCAACGGATCATACTATGTTGGTATTACCAACGGAGATAATATCCGTTGGGAATACCAACAGATATCATCCTTGTTTACGCTGATATATTCAACAAAGGTATCCGTTGGTATTACCAACAGAAACATTTGTTGCTAATACATTTTAATTAAAATGCTCATACCCATATGAATTTTCATTTTCCTGTATACAACCTATAATCACACATCAAATTTTTTATTTACCCAATCACAAATATATATACAAGTCAAGAAAAAAAATTCATATTTCATAACCAAAACCAAACATTTACAATCGAGTATATTATCAAACAAATACAAACATTACTAAGTCAAATTTTCCCTAACATTAACCGAATTGTGTAGTGCAAAATCATAACCAAATACAAATCATAACCAACATCATAACCCAGATGGAGGTGGAGGTGGAGGTGGAGGTGGAGTGGAAGCTGAAGGTGAATCTGTTGATTGGAAAGAGTTGATTGGAAAGCCGAGTTGTGTTAACATCAACCGAACTTGAGCTTCCACTTGTGCTTGTACTTGCGACTGCACTTGTGATTGTTGTGATTGCATTGATGCTTCCAATTCAGTAATATACTGTCGCATGGATGTCATCTCAGTTTGCATCGCATTCCACTCATTCATTCGACCATGGCCCGATGTACTAGATTCTGCTGAGCTAGAACTCCCCATAATGGATTTAACATTCTCTCGACATCCAAAACCGTAAACTCGATTATAAGATGGATGTCCAGAGGCATTAATCCATTCTTCTGGATCTAAAATGGGTTGTGATGCTACATCTGTACCATACTTTTCTATGATCGATTCCTCATAAGCCTCCTGCACAATGTTTTATAAAAATAGTTAATTACGATATTTTAAAAAGAAGCAACAAATAAAATAAATACATACCGCAACACTCTGCGATTTGTTGTCGATATAGTCACCCTCACCACTATTATGCTTATGAGTATGCTTAAACAACTCAAGATGGGTTGGGGGTCGGTTCAACTTTTCTTCCAACAAAAATGACAAATAATATTTAATTAATAATATTTTAAAAAACATATAGGATAACAAATTCTATTAATATCATACCAATTTTCTTCGATGAGCCACAAATGAAATAGATCCACCTGTATGTCGTGTGACGTCACTATCTACCTCTTTCTTACGATTTTGACGAGCAACTTCGGATTTTCTCCTCCACTTATCCGTGACCCAATGCTCACTAATTAGTTGATTCCACACATCTGGAGATATCCATGGAGGGCCAAATCCATTAGTTCGACTAATATAATCAGTATTGGCCTTTCTTTTCGCATAATTCCTTGCATCAGACATATTGTCAGAAAAGCGTCGACAAGCTGTTCTATCCCATATTTCATGAACCTCGCTTGTCCTAGATGGATCCCAACGATAGACTGTCTGAAAAAAAGACAAATATGTTAATGAAATGATAGTTGACAATATTCTAAAAAAGTACCAATTTGATGCAATTATATGATCACACAATCAATCATGGCATATGCAGGTTTGATGCAGCCAACCTTCTTTACTTCAGCTAAATCTTTTGTGTACCAATAACATGATGAGTATGGGTTTGATGCAATTATATCATCTATTACTTCAGCTAAATCTTCTATTACTTCAGCCAACCTTCTATTGGTACACAATCAATAATTTGATGCAATTATATGATCACACAATCAATCATGGCATATGCAGGTTTGATGCAGCCAACCTTCTTTACTTCAGCTAAATCTTTTGTGTACCAATAACATGATGAGTATGGGTTTGATGCAATTATATCATCTATTACTTCAGCTAAATCTTCTATTACTTCAGCTAAATCTTATATTACTTCAGCCAACCTTCTATTGGTACACAATCAATAATTTGATGCAATTATATGATCACACAATCAATCATGGCATATGCAGGTTTGATGCAATAATATCATCATATGCAGTTATGGCTAAAACTTACTAAGAAGCTTTCTTGTGTACCAATAACATGATGAGTATGGGTTAAAAACTGTTGTAATATGAGTAGATGTCTATCACACAACCAATCACACAACCAATCAGTAAGTCATGTGGAGCAGTGACCCATAAGGCTATAAATTCAAGTGCTGGGTTGGACATACCGTGGATAAGCAATAATAACTATAGATATAAATGACTTCAGGAGGCAAATCATCAACATAATGATTTCTATCTTTGAGTCTGCAATAACTAAGGAATATCTTGAGCATGAACTAAATGGAATGACCCTTGATTCCTATCAAATACTTTTTTTCTCTATTGTTGTTGTTCTCTCATGAGAGGTGATGGTTCTCTTTTAATTCCTTGTGTAAGCAATGGATAACAATAGATTGTTTATAATAAACAAAGGTATTAGAACAGGCCATGGTATTAGAACAGCTTATGGGCAGTAGAACATTATTTCTTGGTCTAATGACTTTGTGCCAAAGAGAAAACATCTAGATAAGTAAAGCTAAAAAGCACCACATACTAGTATCCTGATACTGATATTGACTGATATACTGAAAAAGGAAAAGAAGCTGCATTTGCAATGCAGTGAAGTGCGTTGAAGTACAGTGAAGATGGTAGGTGTTTTAACTACCCATTTGCATTAAAGAAATGCAATGATGATATATCTATATATTTTTTTCTGAATTACTTGACAATATGCATTTATGCCTGCTTCCCTAAGGCTGGCTTGTCTAATGAGTTGTTACCTTTCTGTGATATTATTATTTGGAGATGGAACTGCAACAGTTAGCAGCTATTGAAGAGAGGTTCCACAAGGCTCTATCAGTTTGATCTACCATGGGATGGGGGCCAAAGTTCTTGATGCCTCTGTTTTCCCATCTGCAGAGGACAGTGAGGAAGGGGCCTAGGTGTTCTTAACTGAAAAGGCAGGATTTTTGGCAATACCAAAAAGGCTACTTGGTGGGGTGGAACCACCGGAGCGGAGTTTGTCTAGGAAGGGGAGCTCAAACAATAGGGTAAGTCTGTTATGGATACTTTAGCTAAATACTGGGCAATAACCAGAGGAGCTGAATTTGTGGCTTCACCTGTAGTGTCATCGTTGCTCTTGGATAAGCAGCAGAAGCATCATAAGTATCTCCAGTTTCTTGCTTTGACCAAGTGCCATGAGGAACTCTGAGTTCCAATCCTTATTTATGAGCATCTTATTAGACTTGATGCAATGTAATTGCAATCGTAACTGTGTTGTTCTATCATTTTCATGCTTGAGGCAGCTTTGTATTGCGCACAAGTAATGCAAATTTTATCTTGGAACTTGGTGAGAAACTTTCTAGTATCAGTCAATATCAGTATCCTGATAAGCTGGAGCTTCTTCCTATTCAGTATCATTTCTATATCAGTCAATATCAGTATTAGGATAAGCTGGAGCTTCTTCCTATTCAGTATCCTGATACTGATATCCACATGAGCTTCTTCCTTCCTTTTTGATAAGCTAGTGCAACTTTATTTAAGATCGTTGTAGATGTGGTCTTTAGAGTTTAGAGTTTAGATCGTTGTATTGCAACTTGATAAGCTAGGCTATGGTATTAGAACAGCTTAGGGGCAGCATACTTGTTATGAGCAGGCCAAATAGATGTTAATGGTATTAGAACAGGCCACATACTTGTTATTCCCTAGTTACTTTATTTTCTTAGAATTTAGACAGCTAATCATTCCTATATCAGTCATGATACTGATCAGGATAACCATGAGCTTCTTCAATTCCTATTCAGTATCCTGATACTGATATCCACATGAGCAGCATACTTAGCATACCTATTCAGTATCCTATATCAGTCATGATACTGTTCAGGATAAGCTATGGTATTAGAATAGCTTAGGGGCAGCATACAAGTAAGGGAAGAAAGTTTTATTCATTTGTTCAAACCAAGTAGTAGTAGTTCTTTGAATGAATAAGCTGTGTTACCTGTAATAAATAGTGTAGTAAGTAGTAGTCCTCATGTAATAAATAGTAGTAGTTTTGTCCATGTAGATGTGGATTCTCATGTAAACAATTTGTATGAAAGTAATAAAATGGTCAATACTCATGGGCATGATGCAACAACAAACTGGATATGGAAATAACTGTATATTAAAATTTGACTTGCTTTATAGGAAAATACCTTAAATTTGTCCCAAATGAATTCCTTCACATGTGATGGTACTTGAGACCAACATGGCCATGCACCCGTGAAATTTGCCTTAATTATTGATGAAATATCTCGTACTACTTCTGTCTCGGGGAAGCTGCAAAAAAGAATGTTAACAAATATCTTGTATTTACAAATGATGGTGTTTGAATATCTGACTACATATATACCTTTTCTTATCAATAATTAGTAGGCGTCTATCATCTGGTGTCTCTGGCGGCTGTGAAGGCTGATTTGGTCCTCTTCCTCGACTTTGATGTGAAGTACCATCACTTTGTGTAGGAATAGATGTGTCATGTATAGACGTAGATGGTATAATAGGAACTGATGACGTCAAAGGCAAATTCACTGAAGGTTGTGAGGGTAACGATGCTGCCGATGTCGACGGTGTAGGAATACTAGGAATATTAGGTGTTTCTATGGGAACAGTAATAGGTACAGGTACAGATATAAGTATCGTGGGTGCTAAAGAGTCCATCACAGGTACAGGTTCAACTATCATGGGTGCAGAAGAAATGATCACAGGTGGTACAGGTGTATCTTCAGATGATGAATGTATAGAAGTGGTAGAAGGGTATTTACTCAAAGGAGGACGCCCTCGTCCTCGTCCTCGACCTCGACCTCGACTTCGTGTATTCACCATTACTTAATAAAATAAATGAAGCATATATAAATAATTAACGATGTATAAACATATAGTGCCATCCAAATTATGATAAAATACCCTATTTTGTTAAATTCCTATGCAACTGGAGACTATAGACTTGAATATGTATCAAGCTACCTCATGTCAAAACAATGGGTGTCTGTCACTAGAAATCCTTATCCTTAACTACATTAACTGTGTGCTCTCTTTGATTTTAATGAGCTCACACCAGGTTGCCATCATAGGAAGAAGTCTCCGGCAGCAACCAGTGCCACCAATCTCATTGCTGGAGATCTCATTTCAGCCATCTTCCTTGAGATGCAGCGACCCATGATGAGATCTCAAAGCCAAGTCCAACATAGAAATCCTTAATTGGTTACTAATGGAGTTAACTGTCACTAGACCTTTTCTTCCAATTCCACATCATGTGATATAATTTTACCACTTAGAATTTAACGAAAAAACACTTCGGAAAATAAAAATAATTACATGGCATTATAGCTCTGTTCTCTAATTGTCCTTCTCCTATTTGATTTGGTGTCTTTTGGAAGGATGTAGCTTCCAGAATTCAATAAGAGAGAAGATAGAGGGGGAAGTATAAATACTGATAAATGTTGAATACAGATCAAGATAGTAGATAATTACTGATAAATTTTGCTCAACCTTCAAACACAAGAACTCAGGGTTGATCAACGTGTTGTTGAGAGGTCACTGTGTATGTGTTGTTGAGAGGTCTAATGAGGTTGTCAAAGCGCACGCCTTGACAACGTCAAGAGACATCAACGCATAATTCTATGCCCTAATCGCAGTGCCCAAAGCTAACGCCTATGAGAAATAGAAGGAAGAATTAGATTTTTATGCCCAAATCTCATGGAAGAAAGAGAGATATTTGAAGAAGACGAAGAACAACAACAAAAAGAAGCGAAAACATGGGGAAGGAGAAATACCTATGCTCGCCTCCTCTAGCTCGGAAGAAGAAGAGCTCACCACCTACTCTCGCTTTTTTTCTTATTTTCGCACTTTTCTCTTCTGAGCTCCTGCTGCTTCTTAGGATAATACAACAATACAACAAAAGATGAGCAGGAAAGCAAAAGGAGGAGGGCAAGAGAATGCAGCTACTCGATCGGGAGAAGAGCAGTACGAGCGAGAAAGGGAACTGGAATCGGGAGGGAGATGAGCGGGAAGGGGAAGAACGAAGACGGGAAATAAGGAAACAGAAAGAAGAAAATAATGTCAATGACCGGCGCCCTTTGCTGGCGCCGGTTATTAATTTAATTATATATGCTTAATTAGATTAATAACGGCACCACTAAAGGGCGCCGATTTTATACTGCCTTTAAACACTACTTTTGCTGCAACAGGATGAACTCAACTCTCCCAAAATCTATTAGGAAAGACACCGATCTATGCATATATTCTTAACACTAAAATTCACTGACCAATCATTATGACTAACAATCATTATCATGAGAAATAACATGCTTGCTAAGAAAAAGCAACATATAGTAACGTAATTGTGCAAATTGAAAGTAAGAAAAGGAAACATAAGTTATTCACCTATTACCAAATATTTTACATATATAAAAGAATTTCATTATAGGTGCACTTGATTCATTGTTGCTTGTGTAGAGTCTCACAATATCCACATTCCTTTTCCTTTTCTGGTTTGGTGTTGTCCTAAACATCAGAGCAAGTTTTTGAATTCAATTCATACAGGAGAGTAATTACTAAAGTAGATTTTAAGCCACATGTCAATTTAATTCATACAGGATATCTACCAATACTTATACCCATTTGAAAATGAAGTGATTTTTATTTGTTTGCCCTAATTTTGTTGCTTATATAAATAACCTATGATATCTAAAGAGGTTTTTATCTAAGTATTAATCTATTATGGTGCTTACCAAAGAAAAGGTTGATGATAGTAAAAAATTCATTTAGAGGACTAACATTATACTGTGACTTATTTGTAACTAACATAGTAACTTAACTTAGTAGCCTGCAGCAAGCTTTTTTTTCCTGCTAGATAACTGTTGATGCTGTAGCAACATAGAAAAGTGTAAGAGATCATGCAAAAAATCATCCTTCAGTTCTAGAGAATATTTAACTACAGTCCTAAACACACATTGACTAGAGGAAGAGGACACTTGGTTACATAAACAATGAAAGAGATGAAAACATAAGCAAATATACAATGGATGCAGGTAAACAGTCCTATTCAAAATTCTCCAAGAAGAACAGAAAGAAAAAAAAATAAAGAGAGCATAACTTATTTCCATCTTATACCCATCATAGTTTCTGTACACTATTAGACATGCCTAGTTTGATGTCAAATATTTTTTTGTTTCCTCTAATTAAATATCTAAGATATCTACCAATACTTATACGTTTGTCGAGTCAAGGAAAAAGGGGAAAGGTCATGCCGAAATTTCCTCAATTTCCTCGCTCGTCTCGCAACTCGCGTATCAACTTATATTCGTTTTGTTTTCAGTTTTGGATTGATGCTTGAGTAGACGCCGCAGCCAAGTCCACCACCCCTAGAGGGTTCGGCCGAGCAGTAGAAGGGGGAAAAGTTGGGCTGTTTACAATGGATTGTTGGATCTCTTAGTTTATCGCATTAACTCGCACCTTCATGTTTAAATGTTAGATTAAATTTGAAGTTTATGTTTACTGTTTTACTGGTTAAAATACATAAATTCCAGCCCCTTCCCACATGGATGGTTCGACCGAGCAAAGGTAAACTTGCTCAAGCTTCGGTCGATCAAGGGAAAGGGGGAGGAAATGAGCGATTTTGTGTAGTTGTTCATATCCCTCTGTTTAATGATTATTCATATTCATGTTAATGTTAATCCATCTTCATGTTGTGAATTGTTGGGGTAGATCTATATTATCATTTTGGAAATGTTCTTGCCAATGCTTATATGGTATATGTAGTCAAGAAAGGTTTCATTTAATTGCTCATATCATGTTTAATTGTTGCTCATGATTAAATTTGGTAAGTGTTGTTGGGATATTTTTACCATGCTAAATAGTATATTCCTTGTGGGAATTATTTGATATTTTACCATGCTAGATACGATGTTCCATATTGAAATTAATTCTTTATGCAATATATAAAATTTTATCGTTGAATCTCGTAGTTATGCATGGTAGTCATTGTGAATTATAATTACATTTCTTTTATATATATATGCTGTCCGGAAATATTAATGGGTGAAATTCCAAGTCCGGTACACAGAATTCTTCACCCAAGATAGCGTATGACGCTAAATAACATGTAGGACTTTGCAAGGTTCATATTAGATATGAAAACATAACTAGGGAATGACTCAACTTCTACGATTTCTTGTATTCATTTTTGGAAACCTACAATTATTAGGTGTACACATTTTTCGGAAGGGTGACATTGAATTGTTGACCCTACAGGCCGGGTGAGGGCCGGATGCGGGTAACTGCCCACGGTGTATATAAGAAAACCCTAAGACATTTGTCTGTGTGATGTGCTTGAGATGGTCCGCCGAGAAGCATGGAGGTCGAAAATGACCAATGCTTGGCTCGGCCAGTGATTGGGTCTTGAGATGCACTAGCGGGCTCGCTAGGTGTCAGACCCCAGTTGGGTGGGACTAGCTATCCCTACCCTAGACGGTGTCTGGAGACTAATAGACCATCCTAGTCGATGCCCGAGATTTCTTGTTTACATCTTGATATGATGTGGCCGAACGGCCAGTGTGATTCTACCTCGTATGGTAGGACCGATTGTAGCTGGGATTCTTATACCATAAGTAGGCCTTAAGGGCCGGATGCTAGATGGTAAAGTTAGGCCGTTATGGCAAGTTTCTCCTATATGGTCTATACAGAATGACCCATGGGGTCTGTAGTCACACTAAAAAGTAGGTTACTTTCCGAATTATATTCTATGCTATTTTATATGTTATGCATGACTAAATGTGGATTATGTGGAAGTTCGAAAGAATCGCTCACTGGGTCCCAAGTGGACTCATAGTTTGTTTCCTTTGTTTTTGCAGAGCATGAGCAGTGATTGAGGCTTGTCGGCATGGTGCCGCTGGAGGGCAGGTGGTGGTGTCATATTTCGTAGCAGCGTCCTTGCGTCATAGTCTAGTGTCATGTAGTAGTGTCTTTTATTTTTCTACACTGAGAGTTAGTGTTTTGAAAAGCTTGTATTAAACTTTAAATAAATATTGCATCATGATTTTCTTTTGATATGTTCTGGTTTTCTTGACGATCAGTGTAGACAGTAGGCTTCAGGGTAGGATGTAGGCCATTGCTTGTCATACCCCAACTCGGTCACACTACCCTCAATTGGGGTGTGACAAGTAGATGCATTTATTCTATCATATTTATTCATAACATGGCAAATACATCCACATTTAAAGCAGAAGATAGGTAAACGACCATACCTTACGGCTTTAAAGATTCTGGTACAAGGTTTTACTGATCCTTAAAGAAAAGTCATTAGAAAAACTAGTCATATAGTCCATCAAAAATAATCACTAAAGTATGAGTTAAAAGTCCACTTCTACAAAAAAATTTGCTAACTCGGGTGAATACGTATTGCAGAAATAATGCATATAATCACATTCGTAAGTCTTAACTAAGGTTAACTCTTGAACCATAGCACTAAGTGTGTATTGCACAATTAATGCATATAATCAAATTCATAACAAACCCAAACAATTTATAGTTTCAAGATAGAAATAAGTTTCCATGCCAGACGCATGGTAGAGATTAATATGTATGCACTGTATATATATAAAGCTATCATATTCACACAAAAAACATACGTAGAAATTTAAAAAACCCAAAGAATCTCAAAATTGAAGAAAACCTAAGTTGATAAAGCTTGTACTTTTGGGTTTTTCTCATTTATGATATGTACTTTAATTTTGCTCAATTCAATCCTATACTACCACATTTGTCTGAATTGTGATGTGCCGTCTAATTTCAAACAGCAACCCATTAAACTAATGACATGGCATGCTGATATGGAATTAAAAATAGTTTTTTTATATTAAAATTTAATAAATCGAATATCTCTATCTCTCGTTGTTCGTCATCGTTTAAGGACGAGGAGCAAGAGGAAGAGGAGTCTCGCGAAAACATCGACCTTTCAAACAGCGCCTTTGAGTGCAATGTATCGAATAAGAAGTCAAGGTGGAGGCTTTCTTTTTGCAGAGAGACTTTCGTGATGATCTTGGCGATGTAGTCAATGGCATAACGAGTGGGCGCTTGAATCACAGCGTCAAGAGGCATTGACTTGGAGTGCTCCTTCTCGACTACGGCTTCGAAGTTGACAAACATGGTGTGACTAGCCTCGGCGAGCTTGGAGGGGGAGGCGATGGCCTATTCTTGGACAGCGGCTGTTGAGCCAAAAGAGAACAATGCATCTATCTCCGGCAATAGCTCGATGATGGTGTTGTACAAGTCTAGTATCCAGAACATTTTCAGAGGAGCTGAACTACAACATTTTCAGCGATGTTAGCTATGACAACCTCCTGAATTGAATCGAAGCCATGGAAGATGTGGGCCAAGAGGATCCACTCATCGAAGTACACGGTGGTGGTGGCCACCCGCGAGGCATGGATCCAAAAGTAAATTTTCTCTCGAGAAGCTACCAATCCATCCTCTAAACCTGCGACGATGTAAGCCGCACGACCCCGAGGCGATAGAGCCCCTTCATCAACTTGCAGAGGATCTTGTATACCTCGATGCACTCATTGCCATAGCCAACGATGACCAAAGTCTCGGTAATGGCGCAAAGGTCAACCATCACGCTGGCCGTAATGCTCTCATCCTCAACATTAAATTACACAACTGCGTGAATCTCATCGTCCTCGGTGTCCTCGGAGATGCTGGAGCGATTGGCTATGAGAATATAATAGAGAACTCCTTCTCGAGGCGACGCATGGTGGCCTACATGATCGAAGGTCGCGTGGGACCCCGCAGCCTCCATATCCTTGGTGGAGACGATGTTGAACATAGCATGCTAGAGGCCACAAAGAAGAAAAAATAGGACAACAAGAGAGAGAGAGAGATGGGACCCATGATATAAGTTTTCAATTTATAAAATTTTAATATTAAAAAATAATTTTTTTATTACACGTCAACATATCATATTGTCGACACAAATTAGACTGCATGCCAAAATTGATGCATGCTACAATTGAGACAAATCTCGTAATATAAAATTTAATTAAACAAAATATATGTACAAGCCAGAAATCAGAAAAACCTCAAAGGGCAATCTATGTTTAGATATTTTCCCTAGATTTAATCTAGTAACAACAGTATAATCACTTTATATGAGACAAAGTGTCGTGACCATCAATTCATGAAAATACCATATATTATTGGGGTAAAATATGATGTTGAAACCAAGGTTTAAAATCTTGGTATCGGTACCGATTTCGGTCACCGATCGAAATCGATATTGTACCATACCGTACCGTACCGACACACGGTACGGTACGGAAAATAGCATATCGGTTTTTTTTATTAGAGTTAGATATAACTCTAATAATACATAATTGATGAATAAATGCTTAAAATTAATATTCAAATGTCAAATACATGAATACAAAGTTTAAAAGCTATTCGGTATTGTATTAAGATTTTTCACAAATACAAGAGAATTACATTAGAATTAATATAGGGCGACTCATGGTATTCATCATCTTAGTTGATGTTGCGCTACGTCTTATATTGCGCTACGTCTAATGTGTTGTCCTATATTAATTCTAATGTAATTCTCTTGTATATGTGAAAAATCCTAATACAATACCAAATAGCTTTTAAACATTGTATTCATGTATTTGACATTTGAATATTGATTTTAAGCATTTATTCATCAATTATGTATTATTAGAATTATATTTAACTCTAAAAAAAAAACAACCTGATATCGCGTCATACCGGGCGGTATGATACATATACCGCCCGGTAACCATATATACCCGATATTTTTAAATACCGAGTATATCGAATACCGAAATCCCCAAAAACCGGTAAATACCGGGCTTACCGTACCATTTCGGCTCATTATTTAAACCATGTTTGAAACATGGAAATACGATGGTGGAAACTAATAACAGAAAAACAAAAACAACTACACTATTTTTATGAAATGAATTTTTTTTGGATTGTTAGATGTTACTAACCTCATTAATCTCGTTATGATTCATTTAATTGGCAAATTTGGTGGTAACTGGTAAGAGCAATAATTGACAAAAAGAGCATTGAACATGCTCCAATATACATAATGCAATGAACGTCTTATATCTATAATAAAAATAAATGCAACTTCAACTAGACGAGGAGATTTAAGAAAAATAACGTAATAAATACTATTTTGCAAACCTTGAGAGCTCGCATCCAAAAAGAATGATTCCATATATACATTCTAAGCAGTCTCTTATGAAAAAACGAATCATGATCACAAATGTTTCTAGCAATGTGGTTGTGAAAAGAAACTATGACAGTATACAACTCAAGAAACATAAGAAAAAACATCGGGTTCCAATTAATAACAATTTCTATAAAATTATAATTTTTCATTTATCTAAAATAGAGCATGTTAAAACTCCGTATGATCAAGCAAGATGCATCCATAACATGTATGATATTATAAATAAATACATCCAAAACAATTTAAGATGAACAAGGATCATACTAGGCCATACAAATTCTTACCAGGAAGTATTCAACTTTTTTAAATTAATACCTGGACATAAATGAAAACCAAAAACAACAAGATGAGGAACAAGGATCATACAGATTCATACACAGCCATGGAAAAGTTCTTTTAGATTAGTAGTTTTTTTAAAAATTAATTTGTGAATCTAACCCAAATTTATCCCAAATTATACTACTAAGTTGCTAACAGTAGGTTCAAATCTGCTTAGATTTGAACTTTCAGCAATCTTAGCATTATTTCTAGAATTGAAAACTCAGGAAAAAGTAGGACTAGATCAACTCCATATCCCAATGATAGATATGTTAGATAAAGTAGCTTGCTAAATGGTACTCTTCTATTCCTAATCCTAATTGGACCAGAGAGTAGAGTTGGAGTAAATTATGTATTTGGTCATAAAAAACTACACTCAGGTGTGTTAATTATATGGACCAAAAAAGATAAAATTATGGTGGAGAGTGGAGGTCAACAAGTATGACACACATGGAAAAAACCTTAATCCTAAATAACCATGGAAAAGAAACTTAATCTTAAACTACACTCTTCCAAATTGAAATAATTAACATTTACCACCCCAGCCAACAAGTATAACACACATGGAAAAGAAACTTAATCCTAAACAATCATCTGAATTGGCACAAATAAGTTCATGTTACAAACCAGTAGGAGCACCAATGCTAGCCATGGTTTACTACAAAAAACCTGGACTCCTTCCTATAATAAGTATTATGGTAGACTTGATCTAACAAATTGGCTAAGTTTGAATACCTGTGAACAAGCTGAAGATGCTCTTACAAGTGGTCCTCGTCCATCGCCCCCGACCATTAGTACCTTTTGTCGTAGATTAGAAACAACATATTCATTGTTTAGCAAAAAGGACTAGGAGAACATTATATATTGTTGCAAAACAAGGACGGTAACATAGTTTTCTAATACATGAACTATTAAATACAAACGCATGACACAGATCAAACAAGGAAGGTAACATAGTACTATAATATATTGTTGCACAAGAAACATAAAAGAATTAAACTACTTAGTCTTTTGGTGGAAAGCTCTGAAGTGTGGTGTATTTTTTGTGATTGGGTGCGAGACAGGCCAGAAGCCAACGATGAGTCACCGAAGATGGCTGTGGTTGCCGGAAGAGGACCAAAGGTTGAAGAACTACATCCTAAAGCATGGGCATGTTTGTTGGAGTCAACTTCCTGCTAAAGATGCATATTTATACTACATAACATATGTATGTGATGTAAAGTCAAGATGCATAAATTGATAACAGCACAAGAATATAATTAACAAAAATGTAAATTCAATAATCTAGCCAAATTATAAAAGAACCTCCTTATATAGGTTGCATCTATTTACTTAAACTCAGTTTTATGTGCACAATTATCACACATCCCTGATGTATTAATAGCAACTATGATTATGGGAAAAAAATAAAAGAAAAATACTAGTTTTCTTTAGATCTAAAGTAGATAGAAATGAAAAATGCTAGTTTTTCTTTATATCTAAAGCAGAAAGAAAAGAAAAACGATCACACCATACAACTTTAAAGATTCCAGTACCGGGTTTTCCGATCCTTAAAGAAAAGTCATTAGAAAAATTGGTCATATAGTCCATAAAAAATAATCACTTGCAGTATGAGTTAAAAGTCCACTTCTACAAAAAAATTTGCTAACTCAGGTCAACACGTATTGCACAATTAAGGCAAATAATCACATTCTTAAGTCTTAACTAAGATTAACTCTTGAACCATAGCACTAAGGACTTGTTTGGTACACTGTATAGTATTAGACTGTATAGTACTAGTATGTATTGACTAATCTGTATAATATAATATAATATAATATAATATAATATAATATAATATAATATAATATAATATAATATAATATAATATAATATAATATAATATAATATATTATAATATATTATAATATAATATAATATATTATAATATAATATAATATATTATAAAAATATAATGTAATATATATAATATATAATATATATAATGTAATATAATAAAATATAATATATAATAGTATACACTATAATATTATATTATATGTAATATATTATAATAGTATAATATAATATAATATAATGTAATATATATAATATATAATCTATAAAATATTATATTATATATTATATAATGTAATATAATATATAATAATATACACTATAATATTATTATATTATATGTAATATATTATAATAATATATTATAATATAATATAATAATATATTATAATATAATATAATATAATATTAAAAAAATTATAATATATTTTATTATTAAAAATATTTCATAAATTAAATTTTTTAATATTTTTAAATTTTTGGCCGGAGGTAAAATGAGTATCCAAAATATTGAAAATTCTAGTGCAGGCTAATGAAGAGCTTTGAGAGAGTATTACAAATAGACCTTATGGCAGCTTATAGGGTACTATTTTTAGTGCAGATATTAGTTAATATCCTTCCCAAACACTGTATAGTATTATTCTAATACTATACAGGAGGCTTATACAGGGTACCAAACATACCCTAAGTGTGTACTGCACAATTAATGCATATAATCGCATTCTTAACTAATTAAGGTTAACTCCTAAACCCAAACAATTTGTAGTTTCAAGGTAGAAATAAGTTTTCTTGCCGGACGCATGGTAGAGATTAATATGTATGCACCTATAAGTTTTAGAATGTATATATATAAAGCTATCATATTGGGGAAAAAACATAAGTAGAAATTTAAAAAACCCAAAGAACCTCAAAATTGAAGATAGCCTGAGTTGATAACTTCAATACAATCCAAAAATACAACAATCACTATAGTAAACTTATGAAATTGGTTTTTATTATGTAGAAAGCAGACACCTTTTTTAGGTCTAAACTTATGTTTAGACCTTTATAAAAATGTTAGTATTGAAGTAAAATAATAATAATAATAATAAAGAAATTTAAAAATTGGCACATTTAAAAGCATCCGATTTCTATTAGTTTTGAGTTGATAAAGAGAAATATGACGCTTAACAATAAGAGCCTATTTCAATTTAACAAGTGCCCCTTTAAAGGGGCACCGATTTCAATTTAAGAGGCGCCCCTCGCCTCTTGAAAGGTTAATTAACTATTAATTAATGTTAGCTTGTATTTTTGGATTTTTATCATTTATGATATGTACTTTTATTTTGCTCAATTCAATCATATACTACCACATTTGTCTCAATTGTGACCTGTCGTCTAATTTTCGATAGCAACCCATTAAACTAATGATATGGCATGCTAATGTGGAATAAAAAATAATTTTTTAATATAAAAATTTAATAAATTGAATATCTTTAGCTCTACCTGTCGTTGTTCATCATCGTTTAAGGACAAGGAAGAGGAAGAGGAAGAGGAGTCTCGCGAAAATGTTGACCTTTCAACTAGTGCCTCTGAGTGCAATGTATCAAATAAGAAGTCAAGGTGGAGGCTTTCTTTTTAGAGGGGGGACTTCCGTGAAGATTTCGGCGAGGGTTGACTCGTAGTCGGAGCTTGGCAATGTAGTCAATGGCGTGATAACTGGGCGCTTGAACCATGGAGTCAAGAGACATTGACTTGGAGTGCTCCTTCTGTACTACAGCTTCAAAGTCGACAAACATGGTGTGAGTGGCCTCGGCGAGCTTGGAGGGGGACGCGATGGCCTGTTCTTGGAAAGCGGTTGTTGAGCCAAAGGAGAACAATGCAACTATCTCCGGCAATAGCTCAACGATGCGTTGTACAAGTCCAGTATCCAGAACATTTTCTCTGTCGACCGCTTGGATTTCACCAACCCCGGCAAACGAAGGAGTTGAACTACAACATTTTCAGCGATGTTAGTTATGACAACCTCCCAGATTGAATTGAAGCCACGGAAGACGTGGGCCGAGATGATCCGCTCATCGAAGTACAGGGTGGTGGTCGCCACCCACGAGGCGCCAATCCAAAACTGGATTTTTCTCTCGAGAAGTAACCAATCCATTCTCTAAACCTGCAACAAGGTAAGTCGCTCGAACCCGATGCGATGGAGCCCCTTGATCAACTTGTGGAGGATCTTGTATACCCCGACGCACTAATTGCCATAGCCGACGATGATCACGGTGAACCATGACATTGGCGGTAGCACTCTCAACCTCAGCATTAAAGTCTACAGCTGCGTGAATCTCATCGTCCTCGGAGACACTAGAGCGGTTGGCTACGAGAATATGATAGAGAACTCTTTCTTGAGGCGACGCATGGTGGCCTACAAGATCGAAGGTCGTGTGGGACCCATGGCCTCCATATTCTCAGTGGAGACGATGTTGAAGATGGCATGCTAGACGCCACAAAGAAGAAGAAATAGGGCAGCATGAAGAAGAGAGAGAGAGGGGGGGAGAGAGAGATGACCAATGATATAATTTTTCAATTTATAAAATTTTAATATTATAAAATAATTTTTTTATTACACGTGAGCATGCCACGTTGTCGACACAAATTAGACTACATACCACAATTGAGACAAATCTCGTAATGTATGATTTAATTAAATAAAATATAAGTATAAGCCACAAATGAGAAAAAACTCAAAAGGCAGTCTATGTTTAGATATTTTTCCTAGATTTAATCTAGTAACGATAGTACATTCACTTCATAGAAGACAAAGTGTTGTGATCACCAATTCCTGAAAGTACCATATATTCTTGGGGTAAAATATGATATTGAAACATGCAAATACGATGGTGGAAGCTAATAATAGAAAAACAAATACTACACTATTTTGATGAAATGAATTTTTTTTTTGGATTATTAGATGTTACTAACCTCATTAATTCTGTTATGATTCATTTAATTGGCAAATTTGGTGGTAACGGGTAAGAGCAATAAATGACAAAAAGAGCATTGAACATGCTCCAATATACATAATTCAAGGAACATCTTATATCTGTAATAAAAATAAATGCAGCTTCAACTAGACGAGGAGATAAGAAAAGATTAAATGTGGTGTTTTGCTAAAAAAAATAAGTACACACTTACCGATGTAATAAAAAGAATTGCATCTTCAATCAATATTGTGAGTTGCAATTATTATCAAGTATTCAACTGCAAATTTCATCCCAAAAACTTCAACAGGTAACAGTAACCGAGAAAAGAGATAGCAACTAGACAAACATTAGAATTATCAAGTATTTTATAAATAATTAGAATTTGAAACTATGCAGCTACACAAGGATCGAAATTATCAACCTATTGGGTTGTGCTACGATTCCTTTCTTGTTGTTATTTTTAAATATATATCCCATGATTTACAGCAATCTATAATCATAGAAGAGTAATCATTACCGCATAGGCGTAAAAAGAGAGGGCTGAGGGAGAAACAAGATCTTATAAACAAATTGTTGTATGCAACCTAAGAATTTTCAACTTAAATCAATCACACAATCTTTGAGACATACTTTTAAATATACAAAATTACAAATAATATTGGACCAGCATAATACCTTGTGCAAGTTGAAGCAACATCATTTTTTGTGCACATATCTTCTTGTGGACAAACATCATGCACATACAGGCTGTCACAACGCTGAACTAGGAAAGACATTATTAGAAAGTAAATAATATTAATACACAATCAGTTGACAAAAATGACTAGTAAAATATGCAACAAAAAAAATAAAATAAAACTTAGAATACATTAGCATACATATATTATTAATAACATACATACTATTAATAATCTTGAGTAATAACCTTGCTATAAACTTGCACAACCATCATGTTTGCATATATATATATATATATATAATATAAATTAATTATGCAAGCTACTAACCTTTAAAATTCCAATAACAAAATTCCACTTAATGCAACCTACTAACCTTCAACAAGTGCTAATGGAAACTAATTAATTAGTGATATGATAAAAATAATTAATTGTTGATGTAGGATTGAAAGCAGAACTCTTAATTCAATAAAGTAGAAGTTAGAAAGAATGAAAGTTGCTACCATGCTAGTGTTAAAGAAATTTGAAACTAAGAAAAGAAAATTGACCTGTGTAAACTCGTGAAGTATGTCTATATGCCTTGCAAGTTTTTGGTTTATTGAAGCTATAGGGGATGTTGCTGCTGCACAGTGGCTCATAGCCTCATAGCCTCATTGACATCGAGTGGCTTCACCAATAAGGATTAGATTTCCATCTCCGTAGACTTCCATGATCTATTGGTTCCAAAAGTTAGTGATCCATTGTCTCAATAACTTGAAATGCCTTTGAAAATTCATAATCAATTAAATTTCAAGGACATATAATCGACAAAATGATGTATATTACATATAATCAAATTTAGCATATTTAGCTATATACCCAAATTCATCATCATATAAAATTTATGGTTCATGACTATGGTTCATAAAAGACATTCATCAGCCAACAAGAATAACACACATGGAAAATAAATTTAATCCTAAAAAATCATCTGAATAGGCACAAATAAGTTCATGTTACAAACCAGCAAGAGCACCAGTGCCAACCATGGTTTACTACAAAAAACCTGGACTCCTTGTAATAAGCATTATGATAAACTTAATCTAACATATTGGCTAAGTTTGAATACCTGTGAACACCTTTCTTCAATTAGCTTCTTGTCACCACCACCATGAAGAACAATAGTATCATTAAGAGAAATAGTTATCTAAAAGGCAAAAGATCAATACACTTCAAAATCACAGTACTGAACAAGCTATGCTTATTCAAAAGCAACACAGTATCATCAAGAGAGATAGATTCCAGTGTGATGCTTATTCAAAACCAACATAGCTACGGCATTGCTTACTACATCCTAAGCCACGATAAGAACTGCTCTATTATTCAACACAATAATAAAAGAAAGCATCTGAGTCGCCTTGAACAAAGTTCTAATTGCTTGATTATGTCGTTGTCATTTGACAAGAAGAAATGTTGAGGGAACTCTAGAAGCATTACCTTTAAGGCAAGCTCCAACATTAGTACAAGAGAGTTCATATCTAAAATCTTTTTGTCATGAAGTGACTTTTTTTAAAAAAAATGTGAAATACTAAAGTGAATTAACTAATCAAATATTTGTAAGACCCGAAAAAAATTTCTAATATAAAAATATCTTTTTTTGGTGCAGCGCATCGGATTGGAGGTTAGCCGGGTCGAGCCACAGAAATCGCCTCGAGTAGAAGGTATAACCCAACCCATGGAAATATGAAGTTGAATTAGTTCAATGGTTATTTCCCTTCTTGCTTATGATTTCTTATTAAAGTCGAGTTTGACTCATGAGTACGGATAGAATCGGAGTCCGAATCGGACTTGGATCGAACCGAGAAGAAGTCAAGTCAAGTGGGTGGCCGGCACCATAGATTTTGAAATCGAAGTTTTCTCCGCGAGTTTTGCCGATCGGGTTGTTTCCCCATGTTAGATTTTTAAATCATTGTACATACTGTGATTTCATGTTTGGAAACATGTTGATTTCTCATTTTAAGGGGCTGGTCGAGTCGAGGAAAAAGGGGGAAGGTCATACCAAAATTTTCCCCAATTTCCTCGCTTGTCTTGCAACTCCCGTATCAACTTGTATTAGTTTTGTTTTCAATTTTGGATTGATGCTCGAGTGGATGCCACAACCAAGTCCACCACCTCTAGAGGGTTCATCCGAGCATGGTCATCATCCTGCTCGAGTTGGCCGACCAGTAGAAGGGGGAAAAGTTGGGTTGTTTATATTGGATTGTTGGATCTCTTAGTTTATCGCATTAACTCGCACCTTCATGTTTAAATGTTAGATTAAATTTAAAGTTTATGTTTACTGTTCTATTGGTTAATATGCATAAATTCCAGCCCCTTCCCACATGGATGGTTCGGTCGAGCATGGCTTACCTTGCTCGAGCTTCGACCGATCAAGGGAAAGGGGAAGGAAACGAACGATTTTGTGTAGTTGTTCATATCCTCCGCTTAATGTTTATTCATATTCATGTTAATGTTAATATGCATTCATGTTGTGATTTGTTCTTGCCAATGCTTATATGGTATATGTAGTCAAGAAAGGTTTCATTTAATTGCTCATATCATGTTTAATTATTGCTATGCTTAGTGTATGTTCCATATTGGTTTAACCTCTCTACATTACTTACGTTTTATTTCGGTTCTTCATGATGTTACTATCCGTAATTAATTTGGTAAGTGATGTGGAAATGGTAGGTCGAGTGCCTACATAGTCGGCGAGTTCGCTCGTTCTAGAAAGAATGGGTTAGATAACATGTAGGACGTTGCAAGATGCATAGTATATATGGAAACCTAGCTAGGAAATGACACAACTTCTAGGACTTCTAGTATTCATTTTTGGAAACCTAGAAACTATTAGGTGTACACGGTTTTGGAAGGGCAGCATTAATTTGTTGACCTTACAGACCGGATTAGGGTCAGATACGGGCAACCACCCAAAGTGTATATAAGGAAACCCTAGGACATTTGACTGTGTGATGTGCTTGAGATGGTCCGCCGAGAAGCGTGGAGGTCGAAAATGACCAATGCTTAGCTCGGCTAGTGATTTTGTCTTGAGATGCACCAGCGGGCCCGCTAGGTGTTAGACCCAAGTTGGGTGAGACTAGCTATTCCTACCCCAAACGGTGTCCGGAGACTAGTAGACCATCCTAGTCGATGGCCCGGGATTCCATGTTTATATCTTGATATGATGTGGCCAAACGGCCAGTGTGATTCTACCTTGTATGGTAGGGTCGGTTGTAGCCGAGATTCTTACACCATAAGTAGGCCTTAAGGGTCGGATGCCAGGTGGCAAGGTTAGGCCATTATGGCAAGTTTCTCCTATATGATTTATACAGAATGACCCATGGGGTCGATAGTCACATCAAAAAGTAGCTTACCTCCCTGATTATATTATATGCTATTTATATGTTATGCATGACTAACTGCAGATTATGTGGAGGTTCGAAAGAACCGCTCACTGAGTCTCAAGTGGACTCACTGTTTATTTTCTTTGTTTTTGCAGAGCATAATCAGTGATCGAGGCTTGTCATCATGTCGCAGTTGGAGGGCAGGTGGTGGTGCCATATCTCGTAGCAGCGTCCTTTGGTCATAGTCCAGTGTCTTGTAGTAGTTATTTTTTGTTTCTACACTGACAGTTGTGTTTTGAAAAGTTTGTAATAACTTTGATACTTAAGACGTTCTATTTGTGACGATGTTGGTTTTCTTCTTTGGGTTGCAAAACATATATTTATGAATTTCAAAAACTTTAAATAAAGATTGTGTTGTGGTTTTCTTTCTCGATATGTTCTATTTTATTATCAGTCAGTGCAAACAGTATGCTACAGGACAGGATGTAAGCCCTGGCCGATCACATTACCCTCAGTTGGGGTGTGACAATATTTAATGGAGATACCAAAATTTAAAATTCTTTGGATAGCCACTTCTATCATAATGGATGTTTCATAACATTCTTTACATGCTTGCGGTGTCCGGATGAATGGGCTAACTTGCATTCAGTTGTCATTTGTCAATACAACTAAAATGTCATAGTTGATGATATTTAATAACATACACATGAAGTTCATACCATTTTGACTTATTATATTATAATGAAATTTCTTCATAACACTGATGGGTACACTAATCAAGTTTCAACTTTCAAGTATTGAAGTTCCACAAGAGGAAAAAGAACTATGGAATCCATCCACTGAGTTATTTGAAGCTGTAAAGATTAGCTCATTGAATTATGAACACAAAGAACATTTAGTTTTATGAATTTCTCATAATAACTTTATAAACATAATCAGAGTAACCAAGATAGATCTAATCACTATCCTCCTGCTAATCCGATTGGGTTCACCACAAAATTTCTCAATCTTGATGACATCTGTTCACCTCTGGTGAAATCAATCTAGGGCCAGACTTAGGAGAAATCAACTGACCCGAATGAAACAAATTTTCACATGAAAATTCAGTTGTACCATAATAGTTCATCTTATGACCATTAAAGTTGTTGTCACTGTTTATCTCCTAAGAGCCCTTATGCTATTGTATTTGTTAAAACCAGAACCTGCACATTGTGAACAAGATTTCCATTGTTATCAATAGTTCTGATATGCTAATTTATGCGCCAAGCATGACAAGAGTTCTTTTAAGTAATATGATGTGAAAATTACCATAAATTGGACTACTGAGAAGCAGTGGATCTGGGTTGTCTGCTACTTCAGGATGAAAACCAGGAGTTGGTTTAATTTGAGAACCCTTCAACTTTGAATTTGAAGCTACCAAAGAAACATATAATCAACAAGTTAAAAGCATCAATATTGAAACAAGGAATAGATAATAAAAACAGAACAATTTAATCAAAATAAAATTGTGGAGAGAACATATTATCTTCAATTCATACATGTTATCAATTCATTGCCATCGGCCACATCATCTCAAGATGTAAGCAAACAATCTCGGGCCGTCGACTAGAATGGTCCACTAGTCTTCAGACACCGTCTGGGGTAAGGATAGTTAGTCCCACCCAACTGGGGTCTGGCACCTAGCGGGCCCGCTGGCGCACCTCAAGACCCAACATTGGCCGAGCTGAGGATTTGGTCATTCCCGACCTCCACGCTCCTTGGCGGACCATCTCAAACACATCACACAATCAATATCCTAGGGTTTTCATATATACACTTCGGGCCATTGCCCGTATCTGGCCCTAATCTGGGCTACAGGGTCAATAATTTATGCCGCCCTTTCACAATGTGTGCACCTAAGAGTTCTAGCTTTTCAAATGTTTACAAGAAGTCCTAGAAGTGATATCGTCTCCTAGCTAAGTTTCCATATAAGCACGAATGATGTCTCGTGACACCTTACATGTTGTCTACCCTTCTACACTACCTTGGGTGAGGAATTCCTTGCATCGACTTGGGAATTCCGCCCATGAACATTTTTGGGCAGCATGTATCAACTTTCTACTATATATGGTCATAATATATATATATGCGTAATAACTTTACACTACCCTAAGAATTTAGCACAATAAAAAGCAATTATCTAGCATGGCACGGTAATAATAAATTCCAAAAAAGGTAGAAATTACTAAGCATGGTAAACAATTTCAACATTTCAAAGTTAAATATCTAATGCTAAGGATGGTCATAAGGCTACCATTCCTACAATTCCAATTCAATCAATCTACTTGCTATGTTTGGTGTTCTTCCTAAGTATTGTCATTCGATCTAAAGCTATTCTCTTCTCCCCTCCCTAGTCTTGGCCGAGCCATGAGCAAGAAGAACCTTGCTCGGCCATGGTCCTTAAGGTAGGAAAAGGAAAGGAGACTCTAGCTATACCTCTAATTCTTCGATTCCGAGTATAACTTAATATCAATAGACTGGTTTACCCCTTCCCTTACCCTTGGACAAACCCTCTTCATGAGGTGTAGGGTTCATTCGGCCACATCAAGAGAGATCTAGGGAAGATATGCTTCATGACGCGTGAAACCTACGATTTGAACTACATCAATCATGAACATGAGATCATCTAAGGGCCTTCTTGCCGTCAAGGGAATTGGAGAAAATTTTAGCATGACCTTTCCCCTTTTCCCATGACTCGGCAGCCCTAACAATTGAAAATCGACGAAGAAACAAGGTACTCCGATAAGAAATCATACAAAACAGCAATTACACGTTGATAAAACCAAGATGCAACGGAAAGATCGCGAGAAACTCGTCCTATCACAACTAGGGGTTAGGCTACCCACCTCACCCATGCTTCTAACTCTAACCACTCACTTAATTGTGGAGAACGAAAGATCAGGCGACAACGACTTGAAATTTTTCGGCGACGATGCGAAATCCCGGGTCGATCCAAGTCCTCGATGCTTTCCCTTGCTCTTCTTCCTCTCTCCCCCTAGGCAGCCTTGTGCGACTCAAGGGATGAGTCGCACGGCTACAAGATGAGGGTTTTAATCCCTCATCTAGCCTTCCAAAGATAGCTCCATGACTCACTTAACTCATACTCGAACCGACTAAACACGAACTTAACTTGGGTTCTGACTCAACCCATAATATGAATCGATTTAACTTGATTTAAGAAATGAATTCATAAAAGGAAAGTTAATCACCCACATAGATTCCATGAATCATTAGTCGAGTCATACCTTTTCACTCGAGGCGATCTTGAGGCTCCACTCAATTTTTCCGGGTCTTACACCGATTTCCCGATTTCTCTAATTTTTCCGATCGCGAACGTCTAGCGCTAACCAGTGTTTTCACGAGGCGTTAGGCGCCTCAAGGCGCTAAGGTCCTTTATTGCCCGAGGCGCTAGACGCTAGCCTAAGCACTCGCCCGAGTAAAGCGAGGCGCTCCTATTTAAGTATTATATATATATATATAATACTCAAAGATAATAAAACTTAAAACACCAATTATCAAATATGAGTCATAACTTATAAATTAAAATGTGTAAAATGACACTACATAGTTCAAGACTTCAACTTCACAGATCAGTTCAATAAAAATTAAACAAAACATGAAAAGTAAATATCTAACTCAGTTCAACAAAAATTAAACAAAACATGAAAAAGTAAATATCTAATCGTAAAATTCATCAACAAAATCAGCTTCATCATCATTGTTTTCTCCTTCACTAGATTTATATTCCTCGGCCTCGAATTTTTCTTCATCAATGGTAGCAAAATTAATTTCTTCCTCAATAATTATTCTCCTTGAACCAGATGCTTTGCTACTAGACAACCTCGCTTGTTGTCTAGTATATGTTCTGAACTCTCCAGCACCCGTTGCTCTTGCTACATCCCCCCATGTCAAATCATCATTTTCATGTACAAGCTCATCTTCTACATTGTTAGCACTCATTTCTCCTACCAACCATTCATTTGAAGCATCAATATCATCCAATGAAATTGGATCAAGAATGTTCCTTCGTTCATGCCCCTTGAGTGCTTCATTGTACTTAATGTATACCAAATCTTGTAACTTTTGATGCTCCAATCTATTTCTTTTCTTTGAATGAATCTGTTACATAAAATTATATTTAAGTTAGCTATACATAAAATGATAATTAGATATATGAAAAAATTGAAAATATAAAAGTTAAGTTATAATATTATACTTACATGTTCAAATACACTCCAATTACGTTCACAACCCGTTGCACTACATGTTAAACTCAAAATCTTAATGGCTAAATCTTTTAAGTTTGGAGCTGCACCGCCATATAAATCCCACCACTCAGCTACAAATTAATAAAATAATAAAATATTAATATGAAAAATTCTAAGCTAAAATAATTCATTAAATCATAATGCAAACTTTTACATGGAGCTTTAGTAGCTCGCGAACGAATAGCCATTGGAATTCCAAAAAGTCCCTCTGCCTTTTTGTACAAGGATAACTCATTCATTATCTTATCTTGAAAATCAATACTAGGAGTCAGTCTTGTAATGCACACTCATACAAATCGTTAACAATTTCCAAATCTTTGTCAATCTCATCCGAATTTTTATAATAAAATTCAGGATTTAAATAATGTCCCGCTGCATGCAATGGATGATGAAGTTGGCATTCCCATCTTTTATCAATGATTTCAAAAATCTTTTTGTACTTTTGTTCATCATCACCAAATGATTTCTGGATTGTTTCTTTGACTCTATCCATCACTTCATAAATATATCACATTGTCGGCTTCTTCTCATTATCAGCAAGTCAAAGAACTCTTACAAGAGGACCCATGGCTTTGAGTGTAAACACCACATGATTCCAAAATGAGGGCATCAAAATGACATCATTTGCTCTTTTTCCCTTAGCATCTTTGGCCCATTTACTTTTCACCCACTTTTCAGAAGTGAACATATTTCTTATATTATGCTTCTGTAAATGAAAACGCTGCAATGTGAGAAATGTGGTAGCAAATCGGGTGACTCCATATCTAACCAATTCTTTTTTACTTGTAAATTCTCTTATCATGTTGAGAACACCAGTATGATTGTAGATGAAACCAACAACATATATAGCTCTTTCCAAAGTCTTCTTCACATTAGGTAGCTTTCCTATATCCTCCAACATCTGATCGATACAATGAACTACGCAAGAAGTCCAATATATATTTTTTCTTTTTGCTTGTAGCAACTTTCCTAATAATGTGAAAGAGAATAAATAAAGTATTTAGAATAAAATTGTAGCAACAACAAATTAAAAAAAAAAGTAAGCACATTACCGGCCAACACATAATTGCTTCCGTTGTCGGTGATGACTTGTACAACATTCTTCTCACCAATTTTCTCCACAAAACTATCGAGTAACTCAAATATTTTTTCTCCAAACTTGACAAAAGAAGTTGCATCAATAGACTCCACAAACTTTGTTCCTAAAGAACAATTCACAAAAAAAATTATAATGCTTCTTTGACTTCTATCCATCCATGCATCTGACATAATAGAACACCCGTGCTTTGCCCATGCATCCTTATGACCTTGCATTAGATCTTTGGTATACTCAAGTTCCTTTTTGAGTAATGGAACTCTAAGCTCATGATAACTTGGAGACTTTAAGTTTGGTCCATACCTTCCAATTGCTTCAATCATCCATTTGAAGCTATCCAAATTTGCAGCATTAAAAACTATTCTAGCTTGATAAAAGAAGCGACTATATATTGAATTGTCCTAGCTCTTGCTTCTTTATCACAAGCATCATTGATATTTGTCTGTCTTAACTTTCCTCCTTGCATATTTTTCTTTGGATCTTGATACAAAAACAAATCCATTGACCCCTTCTTCGTTGATGACTTATTACTGATCATAGGCTCTTTTCCTTTTCTGCAAATTATTTTGGCTTGTTGAGTGAACTCTTCCTCTTCATCTTGATCATCTCCTATAGGTGCATCGTCAAGATCAGGAATACGTCCATAAGATTCATCCCTTTGAGTTTTTTTCCTTGTCATCTACTCCTCCAATTCTAGCTTCACTTTAGGAGAATATTTTTTGCATGCTGCTGCATTTTTAAAATTGCCAACTTGATGTTGTTTTGCTCGATAAATCCCGCCTTTCGTAGTTTTCTCGTAAAACATACATGTTACAAAATTAGCATCCTTAGGGTCATTCAAATAGTTGTACTTCCAACCAGGGTCCTTCATGAGATTCAACATTAGGTGTTGAACTATCCATTAGTCTACAAAAAAGGATGACCAGAGTTTTTTATTCCAGATTTTGATACTTTGATTCCAGAACAAAACTTGTTCTGTTCCTTCTGGAATCAAATAAAGAGCTCTCTGCCTCTCTAGTCCTTCTGGAATCAAACAAGGAACTTGTTCAAACAAAGCCTTGTTTGATTCCAGAAGGACCAGAACAGAAGAACATGAGCAGGATAAAGGAGAAAAGAACGAGGCATGAGCAGGGCAGCAGGATAAAGGAGATTTCCAAGCGAAATTACCGAGATTTTTGCCGAAAAAAATCTGGTGAGTGCCGGAGGAATTAGTCCTGTGAGAGGGAGAGGCCGAGAGGGTTAAAACTTTTAACTGGGCAGTGCTTTTAGGTTTTTTTTTTAAACAAGCAATATAGCATAACTTAATTATATATAGGTTAGTTAAAAACAAACAAAAAAGTAACCCTGACCGAGTGGTAGGACCTTTTTTTGTCCCACCAGCAGGCCAAGGTTCAACCCCCCCCCCCCCACCCCCCCTCGTGTTTTTTTTTATCAGGCGCCGCCTGAGGCGGTGCTTCATCAAAGTCGCCCGCCTCAGGTGGTCTTGAGGCGCCGAGGGCTCGCCTCGCCTCGCCTGGGCGCCTAGGCGAGCGCCTCGACGTCTTTTAATAACACTGGCGCTAACCGATATGGAACCTGAAAAATTTCTCAATGAAACATTAGTTCTATGCTTGTTATCATCAAAACCGAGATTAAGACCAATGTAGAAAACCTTAGGCCAACAATCACCTTTTCAACCAAAGATACAACAGTCTAACATATGAGAAAATTTGGGGAAGATTCTACAAGTTCTTAGGTGTTTAAATTCAAAAGAAAAAAACAATCCTAAGATTCTGCAGATTCTAAGGAGTATAAACTCAAAAGAAAGGAAGCTGATCAGAAAAAATAAAAGCAAAGTGCTTACCTTTCGAGGAAGAAGGAAGCAGATCTGTTAGTGAAGAAGGTATATATAAGCTCCAGATCCAGTTATGGACCTAACCACTAGTTTTTATTGTCATATAAACAGTTATAATGTAGTAATACAAATATATTAAAATTTTAAAACTAAAGCATGCATAAGTAGACTTCTTATAATTGACATCAAATGTTACATAAAGATATACTACAACACCAGACAAGCTATGACTAAAAGACTAACCTATTGTTGGCTTCCTGGGAATTCTTAGGAAATCCTTTTACTAATCTTGAGTCGAAAAATCTGAAAAGTCAACATTCAAAAATTAACATCACAATAGAACTTCTTATTTGCATTAACTGAATGCTATACTACCTGAACGTGCCATTGTTCAGGAAACCCATAAGCTTTGAAAAACCCATAGTATCCTAGTATGTTAACTTAAGTCATATAGCAAGGATAAGAGGGTGGTATTGTGATCAAGATGCAAGAAACCTTGAAGTCTCAATTGTTAATGCCTCATTAGCAATTATTCTAATATGCTTAAGAGGTTAGACCATTCAGATTTCATAGTATTGAAAATGTAAGAATAATAGTAATAATAAAAAATGAGTCATTTTCTAGAATGCTTGATTTACTAACCTCTAGAATTTATTGCCATTCTTTTTCGGTCAACTGGGGGAAAGAAGTAAAACAAAAAAAATTATCAGTCTTCATATTTAGTTACCTAATGTATCAATGCCCTAAACAAAAAACATAATAATTCAATGCCATAGACAAGAAACTATTCATAATACCACTTCTGAGCATCAACACCTTGTCCTCGAATTTGGCGATCATATAGAGTTGTTTGTTGTGCAGTAAGTTCCTCTCCATCCATTTTAATTTGTAATCTGCTACGAAAAAGATAAACATTAAATATATGGTAATCTTCATCCATTTTAATCTGTAATCTGCAGTCCATTTAATATCATAAAAGATATGGGAGCTCTAAGAACTGCATCAAAGATTTTGTCTGAGGATTCCTAGAAGGTCCTGCAGTTATTGGAACAGATTTGTATTAGACTAAAAACATTAAGCATCAATAACATAATAATGGACCACAAAGATAAGTCACCCAATGTAGACTTATGCACCTATTCCCTCTCCAATTGGCTCATAATCTGATAATAAAAAATGTATGGTTTAACAAAATCAATTAAAACATTGCACTTTCGTGCGGATTTGCCCAAATCTGCCCAAGTGTATACACTTTTTAAACATGTAACTTTGGTAGGATATTGTAAATTTGATTAAACCATTAACAGCTAAAATATGAGGTTAGTTATAAGAATGACAATGAATCAAACACTAACCAAAAGGTTAACAATAAAACAATAGTAGTCCCTTAAAAGTCTTAAAATGGCCAACACATGGAAGTTGTCAAATGATAAAAATATATTATCTATAACTCGGAGGATTTGCACACTTGTAAACTGATCTGTTGGTTGTTTATATTCTGGTATGCTATTTGGATCAACAAGTCTCACCTCACCTGGGCTAAAGAACAAATCGCGGTGCCAGCATAAACATGAACATGCTTGCATCTTTTAGTAACGAAGATCACCAGAAATTTGTTCAAAATAATCATAAAAAAAAAGAAAAGGAAGATATTCAAGATGCAACAAAACCATTAGGGGGGAGTTTGGTGTAATGCTAAGTAATTTTGCATGGTAATGATTACTAGTGTAAAATGGTTGGAAATCTTACATGGCAATGGTTGTGCCTAGTAGACACTTTAAAAGAAGAATGATAGTTTTTTACCTCCGCATATAAAGTCCTACCAAGCCTGCTTGAAGGATTGATAAGTTGTCTGAATATGGTGAAACAATGATCACAGTATCTGCTGAGTATTGTGTTTCTAATATGGACATGAGTTGTGTTACCCTCACAAACACATCTGCAACACTCTCGTTAAGTGTTCCATCATCAATTGGAGGGTGTTTACTATCAGGAGAAATACTATCTGATTCATAGACTTGCAACAAGAACATCAAGTTAAAAAAAAAAGATCAATCAAGAGCATTTGCGGTTTATTTGCCAACTGTGACTTCAGTTTTAGGGTGATCATCCATCATGGCAATAACTATAAAAACATATATTGTTGTTGTTACTAATATTTGCTCACCATTAAGCTCCGTTGAGGACAATTGGAGTTCTATAAAATTAATTATCAAATTATGAGCCAAATGGAGAGGGAATAGGTGCATAAGTTCATTCCCTTCTCCAAATGCCACTTTTCTGAATCAATCTCTCTTTCTTAATTTGTTTAGGCTGATATCCTTTTCTTCCAATTCCACGTCATGTGATAATTTTACCACTTAGAATTTAATGAAAAAATACTTTAGAAAATAAAAATAATTGCATGACATTATAGCTCTGTTGTTCTCTGATTGTCCTTCTCCTATTTGCTTTGGTGTCTTTTGGAAGGGTGCAGCTTCCAGAATTCAATAAGAGAGAAGACAGAGGGAGAAGTATAAATACTGATAAATGCTGATTACAGATCAAGAGAGTAGATAATTACTGATAAATGTAGCTCAACCTTCAAACACAGGAACTCAGGGTTGATCAACTTTTTGTTGAGAGGTAACTGTGTATGTGTTGTTGAGAGGTCTCATGAGGTTGTCAAGGCACACGTCTTGATAACGTCAAGAGACATCAGCGCAGAATTCTATGCCCTAATAGCAGCGCCCAAAGCTAACGCCTATGAGAAACAGAAGGAAGAACAAGATTTCTGTGCCCAAATCTCAGGGAAGAAAGAGAGATATTTGAAGAAGACGAAGAACAACAACAAAAAGAAGCGAAAACATGGGGGAAGGAGAAATACCTATGCTCGCATCCTCCAGCTCGGAAGAAGTGCTCGTCGCCGCCTCTCGCTTTTTTTCTTATTTTCGCACTTTTCTCTTCTGAGCTCCTACTGCTTCTTAGGATAATACAACAATATAGCTAAAGATGAGCGGGAAAGCAAAAGGAGGGCAAGAGAATACAGCTACTCGATGGGGAGAAGAGCAGTACGAACGAGAAAGGGAATTGGAATCGGGAGGGAGATGAGCGGGAAGGGGAAGAACAAAGTCGGGGAATAGGGAAACAGAGAGAAGAAAATATTGTTAATGACCGACGCCCTTCGCTGGCGTCGGTTATTAATCTAATTATATATGCTTATTTGATTAATAACGGCTCCAGTAAAGGGCGCCTGATATATACCGCCTTTAAACACTACTTTTGCTGCAATGGAATGATCTCAACTCTTCCAAAAACTATTAGAAAAGACACCGATCTATGCATATATTCTTAACACTAACATTCACTGACCAATCATTACGACTAACAATCCTTATCATGAGAAATAACATGCTTGCTAAGAAAAAGCAACATATAGTAACGTAATTGTGCAAATTGAAAGTAAGAAAATGAAACATAAATTATTCACCTATTACCAAATAGTTTACATATATAAAAGAATTTCATTATAGGTGCACTTCATATTGCATAGAGTCTCGCAATATCCACATTCCTTTTCCTTTTCTGGTTTGGTGTTAAGGAAAACATCAAAGCAAGTTTTTGAAATTAATTCATACAGGAGAGTAATTACTAAAGTAGATTTTAAGCCACATGTCAATTTAATTCATATAGGATATTTACCAATACTTACACACATCTGAAATTGAAGTGATTTTTGTTTGTTTGCCCTAATTTTGTTGCTTATATAAATAACCTATGATATCTAAAGAGGTTTTAATCTAAGTATTAATATATTATGGTGCTTACCAAAGAAAAGGTTGATGACAGTAAAAGATTCATTTAGAGGACTAACATTATACTGTGACTTATTTGTAACTAATATAGTAACTTAAACTTAGTAGCCTGCAACAAGCTTTTTTTTCTGCTAGATAACTGTTGATGTTGCAGCAACATAGAAAAGTGTAAGAGATCATGCAAAAAACCATCCTTCAGTTCTAGAGAATATTGAACTACAGTCCTAAACACACTTTGACTAGAGGAAGAGGACACTTGGTTACATATACAATGAAAGAGATGAAAACAGAAGCAAAGAAGCAAATATACAACGGATGCAAGTAAACAGTCCTATTCAAAATTCTCCAAGAAGAACAGAAAGAAGAAAATAAAGAGAGCATAACTTACATCCATCTTATACCCATCATAGTTGTAGACCGTTAGACATGTCTAATTTGATGTCAAATATTTTTTTGTTTCCTCTAACTAAATTTCTGAGATATCTACCAATACTTATACCCATCTGAAAACTGTGTGATTTTTTATTGTTTGCCCTAATTTTGCTACTTATATAAATAAGTTATGATATCTAAAGAGGTTTCTCTCTATGATAGCAATGTGGTTGTGAAAAGAAAGTATGACAGTATACAACTTAAGAAACATAAGAAAAAACATCGGGTTCCAATTAATAACAATTTCTATAAAATTATATTTTTTTTCATTTATCTAAATCAGAGCATGTTAAAACTCAAGATGCATCCATAACATGTATGATATTACAAATAAATACATCCAACACAATTTTAGATGAACAAGGATCATACTGGGCCATACATATTCATACCAAAGGAAGTATTTAGTTTTTTTTAGAGTAATACCTAGACATAGATGAAAACCAAGAACAACAAGATGAGGAACAAGGATCATACAGATACATACACAATCATGGAAAAGTTCTTTTAGATTAGTAGTTTTTTTAAAAATTAATTTGTGAATCTAACCCAAATTTATCCCAAATTAAACTACTAATTTGCTAGAAGTAGGTTAAAATCTGCTTAGATTTGAACTTTCAGCAATCTTAGCATTATTTCTAGAATTGAAAACTCAGAAAAAAAAAAAAAAAGTAGGACTAGATCAACTCCATATCCCAATGATAGATAAGTTAGACAAAGTAGCTTGCTAAATGGTACTCTTCTATTCCTATTCCTAAATGGACTAGAGAGTAGAGTTGGAGTAAATTATGTATTTGGTTATAAAAAACTACACTTAGGTGTGTTAATTATATGGACCAAAAAAGATAAAATTATGGTGGAGGATGGAGGTCAACAAGTATAACACACATGGAAAAAAAACTTAATCCTAAAGAACCATTGAAAAAAAACTTAATCTTAAACTATACTATTCCAAATTGAACTAACATTGACCACCCCAGCCAACAAGTATAACACACATGGAAAAGAAATTTAATCCTAAAGAATCATCTGAATAGGCACAAATAAGTTTATGTTACAAACCAGCAAGAGCACCAATGCCAGCCATGGTTTACTACAAAAAAAACCTGGACTCCTTCCTGTAATAAGTATTATGATAAACTTAATCTAACAAATTGGCTAAGTTTGAATACCTGTGAACACCATTCTTCAATCAGCTTCTTGTCACCACCACCATGAAGAAAAATAGTATCATCAAGAGAGATAGTTACCTAAAAGGCAAAAGATCAATACACTTCAAAATCACAATAGTGAACAAGCTGAAGAAGCTCTTACAAGTGGTCCTCGTCCATCGCCCCCGACCATTAGTATCTTTTGTAGATTAGAAACAAAATATTTATTGTTTAGCAAAAAGGACTAGGAGAACATTATATATTGTTGCAAAACAAGGACAGTAACATAGTTTTCTAATACATGAACTATTAAATACATATGCATGACACAGATCAAACAAAGAAGATAACATAGTAGTATAATATATTATTGCAAAACAAGGTAACATTGTGGTAATAGTTTCTAACAAGCAATATCACAAAACCCTAAGTCATCAACTGTTACAATATTATAAAAGATACATATGACCTAGGAAACAAACCTGAGTATATTTGACTATATCTTTCTCGAATGTTCATAAGTTTGAGCCTCAAGATTATCCATGAGAAGTTCTAAGAAAGGAAAGCAATAATCAGTTTAACTAAATAGGCTTAAACAAAATATTGGAGAACTAACTTATTGACTCATTCTAAATATTAATTCCATAAATGAATTAAGCTCAATGAAAAACACAGGAAATATAAAAGAATTAAACTACTTAGCCTTTCGGTGAAAAGCTCTGAAGAGTTGTGTATTTTTTGTGATGGGGTACGAGACAAGCTAGAAGCCAACGATGAGTCACCGGAGACGACTATGGTTGCCGGAAGACGACCAAAGGTTGAAAAACTACATCCTAAAGCATGGGCATGTTTGCTGGAGTCAACTTCTTGCTAAAGATGCATGTTTATACTACAGAACATCTGTATGTGATGTAAAGTCAAGATGCATAAATTGATAACAGCACAATAATATAATTAACAAAAATGTAAATTCAATAATCTAGCCAAATTATAAAAGAACTTTCTTATATAGGTTGCATCTATTTACTTAAACTCAGTTTGATGTGCACAATTATCACACATCCTTGAAGTATTTATAGCAACGATGAGTATGGGAAATAAAATAAAAGAAAAATGCTAGTTTTCTTTAGATCTAAAGTAGACAAAAAAGAAAAATGCTGGTTTTTCTTTAGATCTAAAGCAAAAAAGAAAAGAAAAACGATCATACCATACAGTTTTAACGATTCAAGTACCGATTTTCCCGATCATTAAAGAAAAGTCATTAGAAAAATTGGTCATACAGTCCATCAAAAATAATCACTTGCAATATGAGTTAAAAGTCCACTTCTACAAAGAATTTTTCTAACTCAGGTCAACATGTATTGCACAATTAATGCATATAATCATATTCTTAAGTCTTAACTAAGGTTAACTCTTGAACCATAACACTATTATTAGCATACATCTATTATTAATAACATAGATACTATTAATAATCTTGAGTAATAACCTTGCCCTAAACTTGCACAACCATCATGTTTGCATATATATATATATATAATATTATTGCCATAATTTATTATTGTCTCAATTGAAGAAATCATCTACAAAAATTGCACCTTATTTTATATCTACAGTAAAATAAGGTTATGCAACCTTATCTTATATCTTGTCTCAATTGAAGAAAACATCTACAGTAAATCCTATGAATAAGGTTATGCAATTGTCAAAGTCAAATGAAAAGAAAAGCAATGATAAATAAGGTACGTATCTCCATAAAAGAATACCTTGCCACAAATCCTCACACGGATAGCTGGAATGCTTGATATGGGAATTGTATAATAATGCTTGACAACTGCAATATAATCTGCTGCACCAACCTCATTATTATTTAAAACACTACTTAGATTAAATATATGTACCCTTGAGAATCTCCATAAAAGGACAAGTGCATATCAAGTACAAAAGAAATCACCATTGAGATATCATAGATTACAACTACATGAAGAAAGAACTACTTGGAATTATTGAGGCGACATTAAAACCAATACTAAAAACAATTCCTGAAGTCCATCTTGCAGCATACAAAAATAAAACATCGTAACAAAGTAAAGAACTACATCAACATAATATTTCTTGGGACCAGAATAATAGGGAAAACGGTAAAATTGCATCAGGATACTCATAATTGTAAAATATATAGATTATCTTCTAAAATAGGCTATCGAACATCTATGTCGTCAACTTTATCTATCTAAGCAAGAACAAAAATCAAGCAAACAAGGAAAACAGGGATAACAAGGTAGGGACCAGCAGGAGTGATATTCAAAGGCTTATTGGTGGAGTAAAATACTTGACCAGGAAATTCTGTCAAGGAGGCAAACAAAAATCCAATGTGGAGAACTGTGTTTCTGCTCCAACTACCCACTCTTCTATGCAACTATCCATTGGTGAAAACATGTTCCAAGAACCTCTATCCACCATGATGAAGAGTTTAGACCCAGGAATTGCATATAGAGATAACTAATTCACAATTCTTTGGCTATCATGTGAGATACTCACAACTAGGAAAACAAATATATAAAAAGAAAGGTATTGAGTCAAGAATTTAAGTCAGATAAACAAAGCCTATATCTTAAGAAATAGTATACGAAGCCAACTGGAACAACTTATAATATATATTGAACACATCACGAAGTTCTAATTGTAGATAAATACGAACACTCATTCTTGACATAAAATGCTGAAATGCATAGAATTTTCCAATTTCTGAGAAAAAAGTTGATTTTCCTCGTACTTATAAGCTAAGAGTTTATCAGATCAAATCACAATAGTTTATCAAAAATATATCGGAGGTACTAGAATCAATACCTACGAGAGAAACTCCAACACATGCAAGACCAAAGAATAAAGATACTCGACCTTCCGGCTATATGCCTGAACCAAACCTTGCAGCAGCAATGCAACTAAAAACCAAATTCCTGTCGAGGAAAACAAAATTAAAGAAATCACATAACGGGTAGTACAAAAATGCTTTCAACTAGGAATCTCAAAATGCCACCTTCAGCAAAGTTCACGAAGTGGAGCTTGTGGTCCTGAACGAGGAAATCTCGCCAGAGCAAATTTTAAAGAGGTACTCTTCGAGCTTCTTGGCGAGGTCGACCTCCCAATTGGACTAGATGTCACGATTGGGCTGGACAAACTGGAAGGGTGACCCGGACTTCATCTTCGGGCGACGGGGGTGAAAGGTCCATCAGCGGCACTAAATCCTCACCCACATGACGAGCGCTGAGAGCAGTGAGCAATGAATCAAGAGAAGAAACCTAGAAAATGAATTCTTGGTGGATTCGAAGGTTAGAGTTTGGAGAACCTCGAAGAGGAAGTGCTCTTTATCGTTCATCTTCCGGCGACGGGGGCGAAAGGTCCATCAGCGGCACTAAATCCTCGTCCACATGACGAGCGCTGAGAGCAGTGAGCAATTAATCGAGAGAAGAAACCTAGAAAATGAATTATTGGTGGATTCGAAGGTTAGGGTTTGGAGAACCTCGAAGAGGAAGTGCTCTTTATCGTTCATCTTCAGGTGACGGGGGCGAAAGGTCCATCAGCGGCACTAAATCCTCGCCCACATGACGAGCGCTGAGAACAGTGAGCAAATAATCGAGAGAAGAAACCTAGAAAATGAATTCTTGGTGGATTCGAAGGTTAGGGTTTGGAGAACCTCGAAGAGGAAGTGCTCTTTATCGTTCATCTTCAGGCGACAGGGGCGAAAGGTCCATCAGCGGCACTAAATCCTCGCCCACATGACGAGCGCTGAGAACAGTGAGCAATTAATCGAGAGAAGAAACCTGGAAAATGAATTCTTGGTGGATTCGAAGGTTAGGGTTTGGAGAACCTCGAAGAGGAAGTGCTCTTTATCATTCATCTTCAGGCGACGGGGGCGAAAGGTCCATCAGCGGCACTAAATCCTCGCCCACATGACGAGCGCTGAGAGAAATGAGCCGAATTCTTGGTGGATGGTTTGGAGAGCCTCGGGAGCCCGATGAGTGTGAGGGCATCCTAATGAAGGAGGCGGGTCCCGGTAGCTCACTTGGAAGGTCACATGGCGAGGTGGGTTGTGGTTTGGGTAGCGACGACGGGTGTGCGTGTTAGAGTCCGGGTGCACTAGCAATTCGCAGAAAATTAAGCCACATCACATCTCATCCTCGTCTTGAGTCACAATTTGTTCCGATCGGACCGACGTATGTGTTACACTTAATCGCGAAGTAACGACTGGGTATGCTATCAAGCTACGTGCATGTTGTCCATATGTTGATTTGATCAATCCTAAGCGAGTGGAAAGTCGAGTTTGGTGTCGTCTTTTCACGTAGATTAAGGTGTCGTTTGGTTGACACAATTTTTTGTAGAAAGTTGTACTTTTCAGAAAATTGTACTTCTCAGGAAGTTGTACTTTTTGATCTTGTTTAATTAACACACTTCCTGCATTTTACATGAAATACAATTTTCTCAGGAAGTGTGACTTCCTGTAAAATGCATGAAGTAACTTACCTAGGGGGACCTAGGTAAGTTGCACTTCCTGTGTTGAATTTAAAAGAAAAATATAATTATATCCTCACATCTGTATTTAATGATAAACTTAATTTATGTTTTCAACATTATGAAATTAGATAATTCATAAATTTTTGACCTATTTATTTTATTTTAATTTATATTTGAACAAAATATATAATTTTTTTATATTAACTTCAAATAAAAATTAATTTTTTATATATAATAAATTATATATTATATTAATTATATATAAAAAAAATTATATTATTGTTTTCATACATGTGTTAAAATAATAATTTACAAATAAATTTTAATTTTTTCATATATTTTAATATACATTTTATTTACAAATAATTTTTTCATATATTTTAATTTATAAAAAGAATGGTATATTGATCATTTGATGGATACTTTCAAGGAAGTACTCATGTCAACCAAACATATTATGGATGAAAAGTTATACTTACTATTAAGAAATTTTTTATCAACCAAACATATTTTTGATATTTGCCAAGAAATATAGGTAGAAAGTTAATTCATGGGAATTATAATTTTTCATAGGAATTTACTTCCCATGTCAACCAAACGATGCATAATTTCAGGCATACCAAATTGTAAGTGAGATTTTTGTATCTTAGATATCAAATCCTTGTTTCACTGCAAACATTCACGATAAATAAATTGATACAACACGTACTGAATCGCATCCTTTAGCAACAAATTTGATATGTTGTATGAGAGATCTGATCAAGACTGAGATTTATGTAGGTTGTTGAGTATGCCAATGAGGAACTTGTTGTTTGACTCTATTATGATATGCTTTGATGCCAATGAAGTTTGTCATTGTCTCACCTGACCCAAAGACGCATGACCTATTCTTTTCGGGAAGACGCCGTCCCGTTGGTCCCGAGTAGGTTTTTAATATTTGTTAAATACATTTATATATATATATATATATATATATATATACATAATCGAGTAATCGGGTCGAGTCTCGGGTCATTCGATTCCAAATACTAAAACCCGAGATCCGGCCCGATTATGATCGGGTTTGGATAAATTGAACACGACCCGACTCGATTACCTAACGTGACCCGACCCAATTGGTTTGGGTCGAGTCGGCCCAATGAACACCCCTAGCTAGAAGGTTGTCAAAAACACCCAAGGTATTTATTTTCCTTTTCTGAATCTATTTCATATATTTTAATTAATTAAAACATAATATTTATGCATACATTAGAATTATTGAATTATGTTTATGTGATTCCTTAAAAAAAATCAAATAAATATTGACGCTATTATTCTCAATATTAAAACATTATTTATGCATTCATGCATTAGAACCAGTGGATTGTATTTTTGTGATCATTAAAAAAAAATCAAATAAATGTTGACGTTATTATTCTCAATTAACATGAAGGTTAATTAATATGTTATTTATTGTGGTTGATTAATTGTTATTTCATGAAATTGCATTACTATATTAGTTGAAAAGGATAATTCTCAATTTACAAATATAATAAAATTAATGATAGATTATTTCTCTTTTTTCCTTGACTTATTAATTACTCTTTTCTCAACATATATTTCTCATATGATAAAGGCAAATGAGTATACTTACTTGGGTATACTTACTGCAAGTTTCCATTCAAAATGCAAATGCTCACTGAAGTTCTTTGGATGCTTACTGAATATTTCCGTTTGGTAGAAGAGTACTCACTGAGTCACTGAACACTTCTTTTGGATAGGAAAATATTTGCTGCAGTTTTCTACTTGATAGAAAATAAAATGTTTCACTTGAGGACTAAAGTTTTCGCTGGGTATAAAAGTATTTGCATTTTCCTTGAAAGAGAATGTGATTTGTTGAAAACTAATCCAACATGGATTGAACTTATCAAGGTAGGCTCAAAAGTCCTCTTAATCTATAGGAGCTTCTTTGGAACAGTTAGTATGTCATGAACTGTAAACTTTGGAACTTAGGATGTCATGAAGTATTTAACTATGTAAAGAGTCCCATAAACCACTTTCTGTCAGTTTCAATTCAAGACCATGCCATAAGCAAGTAGTTTGGTTTGACAATGTCAAAAATTAGCTTTCAGTACAATTTTATATGCAAGTCCACTGAATTGCAATTAATTTGTCGATATAATTTTAGAATTGAAATTAAAATAATATTATGATTCGCGAGTTGATAAAGTGACACAAACTTATCGACCATTGAATCATAAGTTGGCTACAACTTATGTAAAAAAGGAAAGTATATCATGAAAAATCTTTTTGTTTTTGTTTCCTTGCTTAGAAGTATTTTTTCGCCATGTTGGTTGCTCAATCATTTTTGTCTTGCCCTCGAATTATTCGAGGAGATAATTGGAGGTACTTAGAACTTTTTTTTTATCGCAAATTAAGCATACGAGGCACATGCTTGACTATTCTTAATCTCCTGGAAGTTTTAACTGTACAATCTTCTTCTTCTTTTTCTTGTTCTGTATAAATAATCCCATTGTTTGAATATCTGGAATTTGCTCATCTTTGCCTATTATCGTCATGTGTTCCCCCTCCTCTTGAATTGCTTTAATATTTTATAAAGATATACTTGCAATAATTCATATTCTGCAAGTTAGCTATTGAAATAGCTCATTGCAATTGTTTTGGCACACTTAGTTGCCCACAGAGATATCATAAAGACCAGTCTGGGAGATATAATGTATGTTTAACTTTGATGTATTCATATTTGAAAGTAGCACTATTCATGATGCAGTATACAGATACTACCCTATTAACAAATAGTTGTTTATGCTGTGGCTGAATTGATATTAATATGTCAACCAATGGCATTAATATTACAACCTTGTGCTAAATTAATTTTCTTCCTGATTTGTAACTTATCTCTCTTGGATTATTTCTTCTCTCAAATTACTCTCATGCTTTATTTATGTTGCTTCTTTGTTATTTTGCTTTGGCATTTGGACTGACATGTACGTATGCTACAAGAAATAATATCTTTAATAAATGTCGGCATTTGGCGTGAAGATGTCGGGACCTTCCACGCCCGCCGCAGTGCTGACGCTGCCACCACCACCACCACAACCACCGGCCTCGGAGGCTCGAGGTCATCGTAGGCCTCGTGGGCCTAATCGGGGGGCTCGTGCACCTTCATCGACCGACCAAGGTCAGCGGATATCGCTGCATGGTCTAAAGTAAGTATCAAAGTTTATTTTTTATAATTATTAATTAATTAATTTCTACATATGTTGTTATACTTGAGTTATAGATTCGAGCAGAACGATGTTTCTCGCAACATCACCTCTATTATCAAGAGATTCTTCGGGAGCCATGGCGTTCATGGACCCACGTGTCGCAACATAATCGAGATTCATTATGGTTCGAGTTCGAGGTACGTAGTTTATTCATTATGATCCAACTTTCTTCCAGCCAATTCTTGTTTTGTTTCCAGTAATTTGTTGTGCAATATCTTGAAATGAACAACAATTAATTAGCCTGAAAATTTAGATAAAAGCAAACTAATAAATGTTTAGATCAAAGACATCAAAATAGAATTATCCTTTTGACCATTGGCTTCGAGAATTACTTGCCAGAGGACTCCAATTGTGAAAAGAATTAGCTAAACTATCTCTGTAAAACTCTTACCTTCTTTGTTGGATAGGTGGTGGAGCTATTACAAGATCATTTTGATAACTTGTGATATTCCTATGTTCCATATACATGGACAATAACTTGTGACAAAGTCAAGTCCAAATATTGTTTCTTGGCAAATGGTAATTTTGATAAGCATTAGGGTATTTCTAGCTTCATGTCTAAAATGATGAAGAATATGCCAAATGATGTGCATGGTTTTTTTTGCTTTGTGGAGATTGTGTTGGCTTAGGCAGTTAAAGCATTGATGGTTTCTATTGGTAGGTGGTTGTGCATTTCTTATTTTTAGGGTTCACAATTGATTCTTCCCACTTTTCTGCGAGACTATGACCGTCAACAAGAGCAACATACTGACTAGAAATTGGTCTCAATTAAACTACTTAGAGACTTGACATATTTCACAATTTTCTAATGATGTTCAATATCTACTTTTTGTGAACTTGTATTAATGTTTTCTTTTTGTAGGCCCGATATATCTGGGATCCCGCCATTGAGGCTCATGTGAAGAATTCTTTATATGTGACAAATGATCAATCTGAATCAATGTTGACTTAACACCGATCATTAACATCATCAGTTTAAAACACAAACAATCATCGGTTAAAAAATAGTCAGCTCTAAATCACCATAAAGTAATGACCATAAAGATTAAAGAAGTAACACCTAGAGATAATTAAAGAGGACCAAAGGAGTAATGCTTGGAGATAATTAAAGACTCCACTACCCTTAACTTTAACCAGGCAATAAAAGTAATTAACGATGATTAAAAATATCAGAGATATAAAAGAGAAACATCATTAATACTATAAACCAAAGGTCATCATTTGCGCAACATCCATAGTTTACAAGAGCAGTTGAAATTGTCTTCACTCAATTGTAACTGCCTTCAATATAAGCAGAACTCCTCATAGTTGTGACTATCTATTTAACAGAAATACTCCAAATATAGCCAACACTAACAAAGTATTCTGGTCCAAATCGGTGTCTCTCCCGATCAGGTTCAACGCAAGCGGCAGGCAGGGGGGACCTACAAAAGACACTCTAATGCTCAAGTCAGTGGGACTCCAAGGTGGAGGTAATGAAATTGCAAATTAGCTTATCTTAGGTGTGTCGTGTTTGTATTTATTACAGGTGAAGGTGATGACGCCACTCGACAATCTCGTGGGGATGTTGCTCAGAATGGGTCAAGGCTGATCCCGAAGATGACGGGCTCATAATGGCATATCCCTCATGATAAGAAAAGACGTGGATGTCCATGCATGACCGGGTGGGGTCCCCGGGTGGAGCTGTCTAGTATGGCTCGGGTTCGGTCCAGAAGTGCAGCCATGTGGAGCCCCCGGGCGGGGCCATTTGGTTCGGGTCGAGGTGAGTTGTGGGGTGTTGATGGATCTAATCCGACCAGGCCCAATAGTTTTGATAGTGGTCGAGTGGTCTTTCCACTCCTACCCACTAAGCTCCTGCCCTATAAGAATCAATCAATGGGCCACGATCGTTGCACAAGCCATTGGATTGGAGACTGGAGACTAGCTCGACAATTTAGGGTTTAGGATGTGGGCGAAATGGCGACACTAGAGGGGGGGATGAATAGTGTGTTTACTAATTCGATTAGCCTAAATTCAATTTTAAATTATTACTTAGATCGATTAGGCGATTTGTGATTCGATGAATGTATGCGGAAGCGAAATAAATAATTAAGCGCAAGCAACAATAAAACAATGCTAACACACAATTTATAGTAGTTCAGCCCCAATGCCTACTCCACTACCTAAGCACCCCGCTTAGGATTTCCAAACTAGTTTTACTAGATTACTTTAAGTTTTCCTTACACCCTAGGACTTTTCACCGAAGAGACACACTCTCGACCTAAGGCACTTCCACACTCTGAAGTCACCGCCTTCTTATCGAGAGTCCTCTTCCACCTCAACCTTAAGGAACAACTAAACTAATCCTAGTAACAACTACGTTTACATACACAAGTGGCTTTACACCTTGCAAGGTAACCACTTACACAACAAGACCTAACACAAGGTCTTCACACACAAATCTGAATAAAACGTTAAATAACAGGTAAAAATTACAATCCAAGGAGCTTAGAATAAAACCAATAGTACAAGCTCCTTAGCAAGCCTTTGACACCTTCAACTCTTCAAGAGGTAGAACTCGATCGAAACCTGAGTTGAGCCAAGCTTGTGCACTTGAAGAAGATGTTCGCGGAAGAAGCAGAGCGCGCTTTAGATCTTTTGGAAGGCTTCAAATCTTCCTCTTAGAATGCTCAATGAAGGTTGTACAAGATGAGGAAGAGAGTTAGAAGAATCATATGAGGGTATATTTATACCCAGCTGAAGAAACGACTGTCAACGAATAGAAAACTATCCGTTATAGGCCGCCGGTCGAATGGTCGGTCGACCGACTGTTCGACCGCCAGACGCGGATTGCACGATTTGTGATCTTCAGTCGACCGGCAATCTCGCGTCATGGCATTCAGCAGGTCGGTCGACCGACTGGTCGACCGCCAAGCTACTGCCCATTTTGGGCTTTGGTCGGTTGACCGCCAAACGCAAGAAGCTTCATTTTCGGTCGACCGATGCAAGCTGCGTCTGTAGCTTAGCCTCTGTCCGATCGACCGATAGGGCTACTGCCTTTGACCTTACGCTATTCGGTCGACCGAACATAGGCTGAGTTTATTTTCTCAGTCGATTTTCTTCCACGCTTCGTTTCCGGATTCCGGCTTTCAACGAGCATCATCCAAGCGACTTGATCTTTGGACTCATCCAAGCGACTTGGGTGCACTCGTAGATCTTCGAGAAACTTCCGCGAGGAACTCGAGCTCGATGATCAATGTTCTTCCGATTTTGCGATTTCTCTGATTTATCCAATCAAGGACATCGAACGCTAGTCGATATGGAACCTGAAAGATATTCTCAATGAAATCATTAGTTCCATGTTTGTTATCATCAAAACCATCAAGACCGAGATTAAGGCTAAGGTTGAAAACCTAAAGCCAACAATCTCCCCCTTTTTGATGATGACAAACATCCTTAAGAAAATATATTATTAAGACATATAATGATATCAACTAGGGGATTTCTCCCCCTATCAACATGCATATCTATGAGATAAACTCCCCATATCTATATGCATGGATTTCCTATATTTTCCTCCCCTTTTTCTTATACTTCTCTCCCCCTTTACCCATACTCATCTCCCCCTTTTGACATCAATCAAAAAGGGTAAGAGAGACTATCTAATCAAAGGGATGAAACACACAATTAAAGTTTCATGAAGTTGAGAGTTTAAGGATTATTTTCATGAAACTTAGAAATCTCAACCAAAGGGATGAAAAAACAAATATATGATAGAAACAGAATCATACATGATATGGAAAAGATATATACAATTCAAAAGTAAAGCATGTATGCATTTAAGTATGAATGTTGTTTCTTTTTTCATGACATTTTTAAATTTCATTCAAACTTTCAAAGAACCAAGATATGATTATTTTAACTCATATATATCAAGTTTGAATTGAAACTAATGTCATTTAATCAAAATATGAACTTAGCATGTTTTCATTTGAATTAAGCATGCGAACTATGAAAATGTTAAGTCTCGAGATTTGCTATCTACTCATGTTTTCTCATATTTATGCATCAAGACATCAAACATGAGATAGTATAAGTCTATGAATTAAGTTTGGGCTTAAGATAAGATTTTTAACTTACTTTGTTGACTTAAGTCAACTTATACTTCTAGTTTTCAAAAATCACCCTTTTAAGTTTATTCAAAATTATATTTTTGACAAATGTTTTTAAAACCAATTTTTGGATGAAAGATTTGATACCAAATATAGAATGCTCATTTTGATACCATTTGTGGGATGTAAATTTTGATACCAATTATTGAATAGTCATTTGAAATGCATGTATCAAGATTGAACTCAAAATGAGTTTAAATATCGAAGTCCATTTTTTTTCATCCTATATTGTTTCTAATCAAAACATACCAATTGTATTTTCTAGCTTTCATTCAAGAATTCAAAATCATTCCTTGAAATGATTTTACTCAATCAATGGAGTGAATGATATTAGAAACATAATCAAAATGGTATACACCAACTTTCATTTGAAATTTCCCAAAAATCAAAGTATTAAAAAAATTGATATTTTAAAAGATGATACTTTTTATTTTTGGAAATCCAACTTCAAAATTTCACTAAAAATTAGATTCTTGATTAAACTTTTTAAAATTTTTACACAACATTCTAGATTTTTCAATGAAGGTGTAGCTTCAAGAATCATTTCAAAATTAATTTTCTATATATTTCTAGAAATAACTGAAAATAGATACCAAATGTAGAGTGCAGTGATATTTTTGTAATTTTCAATTATTCTTAATGCTTGTTCAATTTTCATTCAAACTTTCATGACATCACATGATGGTCATGTTAAGAGTATATGTCAAGTTTGAAATGAAAATTTTGTCCTTAAGTCAAGATATCAACCTAGCATGGTTTCATTCAAAACTAAACTAATTTTTATGAAACTTGCTAAGTTTCAATATTAACATTTACTCATGATTTTTCAAATTCAACCCTATGGATACCTAACATGAGTAAATCTAAACATGTTTCTCGAATATGGATCATAAATGAGACCTTTAAGTCAACTTGTTGACTTGGGTCAACATAGTTCAAGAGAGGTAAGCAAGACTTAACCTCTATTGTCATTTTATCTATATCCATATGAATTTTGTCATCTTAAGAGCATGGAAACATGTCATACCTATTCCTAAACATGTTTATGAAGATTTGGACTTAAAATAAAATATCCAAGTCAATTGATACCAATTATGGTTTGTTAACTTGGATCAAACTTTTCAAGCTTAAGTCCCCTAAAGTGATATAGATATCACATTGTTCACTAGACATGAATTTTCAATTTTAACTTTCTAGACTTATGTGATATGTGTATTTTAAACATGTTCATCAAATTTTAACTTAACATGAAGTCTCTAAGGAAGAATTTAACCTAGAGCAAGTTTCATTTAATCAAGATTATCATAAAATTGCATAAGTTATCAAATTATTTTCTACTCATGAAAGATCAAATATTCATCATGCATAATCAATCATGAGCATAAAGACATCATTAAACATGAAAATTCAATTTATTTTTCAAAAATTTTACAAAATAAAATTCATACATTTTTCTAGAAAATTTGCCCAACTTTTTCATTTCCTTTTTCATTTACTTCTAGATAGCATAGTCTTCAATGTTTACCAACTTTTTCACTTGCAAGTAGGCTTCATTAGTAGCGTAATGAAATAATATGCCAACTTAGCAAGATAACAGACTAAATAGCAAGGTTTAATGCAAATTTTCATTAGAATAACTTAACCTATGCTAGATAGTGAAGATTCATTTTTAAGAAAGTTTTTCATGATATCTAAATGAATCATAAGGGATCTTAAGATGTGAAACCTATGAGGAATAAGGTCCCTAAACAAGTTAAACTAGTTTGGACTTAATAGGAATGCCTCTTATAGTAAGTTCAACCTAGAGCAAGTTTCATTTGATGAAATTTACGTAACTGCTAATATTTTACCTACTCATGAGAATTTAAAGATTTTACATCCAAGTCCAATCATGAGTATAGAGACCTAGTTTAAGCTTAAGCAATGAGGTATAACACTAGAATTTTGAATTAATCATAGTTATACCCAATTCATGAAAATTTAGCCAAACTATTTTTTTTCTCTTCCTAATTAGCCTTCCTAAAACCTTATAACTTGCAAGTATACATCTTAAGTAGACAATGAAATTAAATCGACATGCAAGCTATCAAACTAAATAGTGAAGAGAAAGACCAAGTATCATTTATCAAATTTCACTTCACTAAATAACATGGATTCATTTTCATATAAATCTTCATGATAACAAAATGAATCAAGAGATCTAAAAATATAAAATTTTGAAAAATAAGATCTCCAACTCTTCCTATTGGTTGAAAACCGAAAGCCATAAGTAGCCTACGATTTAGAACCGCAAGGTCGCTTAGGCCCATTACAGGCCACTGAGGTCTCCGAAGAGACCGGAAATCAAATATCAAAGAACATTTTTTTAACACTTATCATCAGCGGAAAATCTACTAATATTAAGTACATATCAAACTCCAACTATAATTTTAAGCAATGGAATATAGGAGATGATACCAATGTGTTTGATGCCAACTTTACCTAAGACATCTAGATGACTTGAAGTTGCAACTATGAAATGGTTCAATCTTTGAATACTCAAGCAACTTCAATCAACCACCTTCATCTCACCCTTGTGTGGTACCTCCCCCTACAATAGAACATGAAATTTTTGGTACCCAAATGGCTTTGGGTCCTTGGGGGTTTTCATTTTTAACATGGACATGAGATTTATTTTTAGAATGCTTATCATGTGAAACATGATGAGTATGAGCATTCTTAGAAACCTCATTCATCTTCTTATAATTATGAGATCTAATGGTAGAATGCATGGCATGAGAGGCATGATGAGCATGGGCATTCTTAGATGAACCATTTTTATTTTGAACATGAGGTTTAAAGGTAGAATGTCTAACATGAGATTTAACATTTGCATGAACATTCTTTTTAATAAACTTCTTAAATGAGGAAATATTTTTCATTTCATTCACTTTCTTGTTTAGGTTTAGATACTCATTTTTCAAATCAATCATTGAGTTGTGTAAAGCATGCATTTGAGTTTTCAACATGCTATTTTCATTCTTCAATGTGTCATTTTCTTTTTTCAAATCCTTAGTGTCAATACTTAAAGTATCATGGCATGGATTGTTGACACTAATTCTTAGCTTTTCATTTTCTAATTTTGCTTCATGTAATTGAGAGCTAAGATTTGAGTTTTTTTTCTTCAAATTTGTGTTTTCTTTATCTTTCTTAACAAGCAAGGCATACATGATTTTATACTCATCCATCAATTCATCAAAATCATAAGAGCTAGATGAGTTACTACTATTATTGTTATTAACATGACTAGAAGAGGTGGAGTGTACCTCATTGTCATCATTCATGAGGCATTCTTTTGAGATGGCTTTATAGTCATGATGGGAAGATGCTTCACTTGAGTAGGATGGTGTGGAAGCATTTGACATCCTCTTTGCCTTGTTCTTCATGATAGGGCAATTCTTCCTAACATGCCATTTCTCTTTGCATGCATGACACACTACCTTTCTTTTTCGGCTCTTTGTACTTATATGGCTAGAAACACTAAAAGCTTCAAGAACTTCATTAGATATAGGAGTATGACAATTGTCACAATCTCCTTCATTTAGAGTAACAAGTTATTCACTTTTAGCATAATCATAAAGCATATTCAAAGTACCCCAAATATCATATGCCGAAGTACAATGCATGATTTTTTCAAATATATTATTTTCCAAAGAACAATATAAGCAATTTTTAGCTTTGGCATTTAACTCAAACATGCTAATTTGTTCTTGGGTCCATGCATCCATATTTTTCTTAGGTTCAATATATTAGATTTTTACCATGTTGTAAACACCTAAACCTTGAGTCTTTAGAAAGGTGTACATCCTAGATTTCCATAGACCAAAGTTAGAGGCATCGAACCTAGGAGGTGTAGACACTACCGACTCTAGAGCCATTTCAAGATTGAGATGAATTGTAGAAGGGATGGTGAAATCACAATCTACGAACCGCTCTGATACCAAATGTGGGCGAAATGGCGACACTAGAGGCGGGGGGTGAATAGTGTGTTTACTAATTCGATTAGCCTAAATTCAATTTTAAACGATTACTTAGATCGATTAGGCGATTTGAGATTCGATGAATGTATGCGGAAGCGAAATAAACAATTAAGTGCAAGCAATAATAAAATAATGCTAACACACAATTTATAGTGGTTCGGCCCCAATGCCTACTCCACTACCTAAGCACCCCGCTTAGGATTTCCAAAATAGTTTTACTAGATCACTTTAAGTTTCCCTTACACCCAAGGACTTTTCACCAAAGAGACGCAGTCTCGACCTAAGGCACTTCCACACCCGGAAGTCACCGCCTTCTTATCGAGAGTCCTCTTCCACCTCAACCTTAAGGGACAACTAAACTAATCCTAGTAACAACTACGTTTACACACACAAGTGGCTTTACACCTTGCAAGGTAACCACTTACACAATAAGACCTAACACAAGGTCTTCACACACAAATCCGAATAAAATGTTAAATAACAGGTAAAATTACAATTCAAGGAGCTTAGAATAAAACCAATAGTACAATCTCCTTAGCAAGCCTTTGGCCCCTTCAACTCTTCAGGAGGTAGAGCTTGATCGAAACCTGAGTTGAGCCAAGCTTGTGCGCTTGAAGAAGATGTTCGCGGAAGAAGCAGAGCGCGCTTTAGATCTTTTGGAAGGCTTCAAATCTTCCTCTTAGAATGCTCAATGAAGGCTGTAGAAGATGAGGAAGAGAGTTAAAAGAATCATATGAGGGTATATTTATACCCAGCTGAAGAAATGGCTGTCAACGGATAGAAAACCATCTGTTATAGGCCGCCGGTCGAATGGTCGATCGACCAACTGTTCTACCGTCAGCATCGACCGCTCATTTCTCCCTGTGGTCGATCGACCGATTGGTCGACCGCCAGACGTGGATCGTGCGATCTCACATCGCGGCATTCAGCAGGTGGGTCGACCGACTGGTCGACCGCCAAGCTACTGCCCATTTTGGGCTTTGGTCAGTCGATCGTCTGGTCGACTGCCAGACGCAAGAAGCTTGCATTTTCATTTTCGATCGATCGACGTAATCTGCGTCTACAGCTTAGCCTATGTCCGATCGATCGATAGAGCTACTGCCTTTTACCTTACCCTATTCGGTCGACCGAACATAGGCTGAGTTTGTTTTCTCAGCCGATTTTCTTTCGCGCTTCATTTTTGGGTTTCGGCTTTCAACGAGCATCATCCAAGCGACTTGATCTTTGGACTCATCCAAGCGACTTGGGTGCACTCGTCGATCTTCGAGAAACTTCCGCGACGAACTCGAGCGCGACGATCAATGTCCTTCCAATTTTGTGATTTTTCCAATTTATCCAATCGAGGACATCGAACGCTAGTCGATATGGAACCTGAAAGATATTCTCAATGAAATCATTAGTTCCATGTTTGTTATCATCAAAACCATCAAGACCGAGATTAAGGCTAAGGTTGAAAACCTAAAGCCAACAATATGCTCCCAGGACTCCGGCGCTAACCAACGACTCCCAAACCAATTAGTGTGAGGGAAGGGCGCACCTTCACCTTATACCGTAGCAGACCCGAGCGCCCTCGGCATTCGAGTGTGACTCGGCCCGTCAGGCCTACACGCCACGAGGCGATTGATGACTCGGCCTGCCAGGCCTACACGCCAACAATCTCCCACTCAGTAATCGCCAGCCGAGACTTGAACCCGAGACCCAGGTTCTGATACCAGCTCCCAGGACTCCGACGCTAACCAACGACCCCCAAACCAATTGGTGTGGGGGAAGTGCGCACCTTCACCTTATACTGTAGCAGACCCGAGCGGCCTCGGCATTCGAGTGTGACTCAGCCCGCCAGGCCTACACGCCACGAGGGGATTGATGACTCGACCCGCCAGGCCTACACGCCAACATAGGAAGTATGCTGTGCATGATATGAAAATCAGGTGTATAAATAAGTAGATGGGCTAGGGGTGATGACATGGATTTATTAAATTAAAACTTAATTAAAAAATCAATTATAAATCCGAGGGTGATGAGCTAGGGCATCGGGTAAGAAGTATAATAAAAATTATTTTTTATTACACATCAGCACACCACATCATTGATTTAAGGAAAATTACCTAAATATATCTTGTACTTTGGGATTTTTCTCATTTGTGACCTCTATTTTTATTTGTTTCAATTGAATCATATATTTCTATATTTGTTTCAATTGAATCCTACCGTCAAATTTCCGTTAGTAGCTCCGTTAAACTACTAATGTGGCTCGCTAATGGGTAATAAAAAGTATTTTTTAATATTAAAATATTATAAAATAAAAACTTAAATTAAAATGTCTCACATCTCTCTCTCTCTCTTGTGCGACCCAGTACATAATCCTGTTGACGATGGTGATCTGCCCTCCAACAGCCAACCGGAAAGTCATCGTCGGGTTCACGTGGCCGCCGGATATGTTGTCGGCAATCACGATGGTGACAAAGAGCCCGAGACCATGGCAGACGGCCACCCCGCGGGGCCTCTCTCTCTCTCTCTCTCTCTCTCTCTCTCTCTCTCTCTCTCTCCACCCATCAATTGTGTGACCCAGTACATAATCCCGATGAGGATGGTGATCTGCCCTCCGACAGCCAACCGAAAGGTCACCGTCGAGTTCACGTGGTCGCCAGATATGTTGGCACTTGGTGGTAATCATGACGGTGACAAAGAGAGCGAGACTATGGCAGACGACCTCCGCGATGAGCCCCGCAGGGTCGAGAGCCGAGCCGAGCGACAGTTTGTCTGCAAGGGTCATTATCACAAACAGTTGGCTTGCCTGTGAAGTGTGAAGCAAGCAATGCTATGTAGATGTAGAATTATAAGTCAATCACGGTAAGCAATGGCGGAGCCGACGCCAGCAAAGATGAAGAGGAGGGTGGAGATGAACTCCGCGAGGTAAGCCTTGAGCGAGATGGCGCTGAAGGAGTCGTCGCAATGGCTGAAGGCGATGCAAGCCATGATCGCGCAGGCGGCGGGCGCCGCACCAGCTCAAGGAGCGAGGCAGATAGAGATGATGAAGAGAAAGAGAGAGTTGGAGGTGGTGAATATTAAATGCCATCAGATGCATATATATACACCTTTACCGGCTATAGGTTGTCATCAAATGGTATGAACTTTGCCATCGCCGGCTCCGACATCTTGACACCGGCAATTTCCAGCGAAACTTAGCCGCTCAGATCAACGAGTTCCAGGCTCAGATCGATGTCGTCGTCTTCTCCAAGTGCTGACATCAAAGCCTCCACTGCCCTGGTCGCCATTTTCGGCAACGACTACTTGCACTTTGCTGAACATGATCCTAACTACTTGCTCATGAGTGATTAAATTTTGCTCAAGATTATAGTACGTACTTGATCTTTAGTCTTTTGACAGGAAAATATTGTTCTTTTGTGGTTGCAGCATCTTGATCAATTCATGGACAGATTGCTCATCCAGCTGAAGAATGACCTGGAGAGGCTCAAAGGCATGGGAGTTCCGAACGTGATGGTCACCAACTTGCACCCGATTGAGTGCACACTCTCCTACACCAGACCAAGCAACTACACGGTTTGCATTTTGGATGCATGTGTCAACCGCCTTAGCAGACCACAACCGTCGGATCAACAGAATGGTGATGGAGTAGGATGGAGCAAGGAACACAAGTTTCCTCTCTCTCAACCTCAATACGGCCATCTCAAGCATAGTACTCTATCAAGGTTACAATATGGATAATTGCATACGCTCACTGAGATGGCTCCTCCCTACTCTATCCTCGGCCCTCCTCCTCCCCCCTCTTTTCGTTCTTCCCCCTCTACCCATTCTTCCTCCTCTCTCTCTTCTCCATCGGCGGATCCTGGAGTTTGGCGTAAGGTAATACGTAGTACCAGGAATCGTCTTATTTCTATTGCTGACATACCCAAACCCTCATCCTATGCATGGCTCTCTTCGGGTTCGTCCTTTGCGGACGTGGTTTGTCGAGGTGTCAAAGCAGTGCCTCCCATGTCGCACTCCTCCCCCCGCTCATTTAATACTTCCATCTCCGGTAATCCTCCTGCATTTATCGCTAATCTGTGCGCTTCTTCAAAGTGTTTCAACTGCTTCCGTCCGGGGCATCATGCGTCTCCGTGCTCTCTGCGTCCCTGCTGCTTCGCTTGCTTCCACTCTGGTCATTCATGGAGAAGGTGCTCTGCGTATTCTCGATCATCTGTGCTTGATTCCAGCTCCGCACCTGCACCTGCACCTGTTCCCTCGACCTCCCGTGCTCCGCTCTCTGCCGTCGGTATGTCTTCGGATCACATGAATGTTTCATCTCAAGCGTCTCACTCTCCTGGAGGGCCTGCTCTTGGAGAAATGACGACACTAGAGGGGGGGGTGAATAGTGTGTTTACTAAATTGATTCGCCTAAATTCCAATTTAATCGATTCTTGATTAGCTTAGGCGATTTGCGATTCGATAAATGTATGCGGAAGTGAAATAAACAATTTATCGCAAGCAGCAATAAAAATAATGCTAACACACAATTTATAGTGGTTCGGCCCCAATGCCTACTCCACTACCTAAGCACCCCGCTTAGGATATCCAAACTAAGTTTTACTAGATTAATTAGTTTCCCTTACAACAAGGACTTTTCACCGGAAAGACTCGCTCTCCAACCGAAGGCACTTCCACACCCGGAAGTATCTCACCTTCCTACCGAGAGCTCTTTCCCACCTTAACCTAAGGGGCAACTAGAATTAATCCTAGTAACAACTGTCTGTTACTATCTGTTAAAGACAGCCGGTCGAAGCGTCAGTCAAAGTATCGGTCGACCGGTCATTCGACCGCTAAAACTTTCCTTGTGGTCGGTCGGTCGATGGGTCAACCGTCGAACGCAGATCGCACGATCCACGATCTTCGGTCGACCGACACGGTATTGCGTCGTGGCTCATATGCAAGTCGGTCGACCGCCAGCCTCGGCCAGTTTCTTTCGCCATTTGGTCGATCGACGCGATCTTGCGTCACGGGTATTAGCAGGTCGACCGCCCGAGCTACTGCCCATTTTGGGCTTCCATCGGTCAACTGCTCGATCGACCGAAGTAGCTCTGCTACTTTTTTACCTTCGGTCGATCGATCGAACCTAGGTTGAATGTTATTTCTTCAGTCTATTTCTTCCGTGCTTCATTTTCGGATTCCGACTTTCAACGAGCATCATCTTGGATAGCTTTTGACTTGATATTTGGACTCGTCCAAGCGACTTTGGTGCACTCGTCAATCTTCGGGAAGTTTCACGACGAACCCGAGCGCGACGAACAATGTCCTTCCAATTTTGCAATTTCTCTAATTTATCCGATCGAGGACATCGAACGCTAGTCGATATGGAACCTGAAAGATATTCTCAATGAAATCATTAGTTCCATGTTTGTTATCATCAAAACCATCAAAGTCGAGATTAAGGCTAAGGTTGAAAACCTAAAACCAACACCTGCTCCTCGCCAAGTTCTCGCGTTCCTGCCCAACTCGGCCTCTGCGGCTGATCGTTCGAGATATCTGGCTCGTCGATGCGTGGTGGTGATGGCCCGAGGTCACATTCATCTAGATGCGGACATCGCAACCTTCCTGGCAGACCAGTTCCATTCTGGTCGGCCTCACCACCGCTTGTGGCGCCAACGCAAGTTACCGGACGGTCATTTTCTGGTGACGACGCCCGCTACCGAGGATGGCGCTCACTTCTGGCATAGGCTGCTCTCCACTCAGTTCTCCAGATGGCGACATGTCTTCCTCGAGGTTAATGAATGGAGTCGGGATGCCACCTTCTCGTCTGTCTCTCCTCCGTCTCTGCAGGTGGGCTTGGAGCTCAGGGGACTTCTGATGATATTCTGGAACGTTGAATTGATGGTTGCCCTAGTAAGTTCCTTCACTTCCTTTGAAGCCGTCGATGAAGATTCGGTGCAGTGGATGACATTTGGGATGTCTGATAACTCGCGGGCAAGAACCTGGAGCCGGCAAGAGGCGAGCTGCTTCCCTCCCCTCCCTAAGCTCTAGAGCGGCAATATCTTCTCTCATGCTTGAAGTTGATCTGTCATCGGAGGGTGATTCACTGGCAGTGGCTGCCTTCCCCTGACCGTTTTTGGATGGCGAGGTTCGAGGCGCTCGCCAGGTGCACTTGGTACCTTCCTTTCTTCTTCCAGCTTTCGCCCCGATCATGGTACCTACTCCCGCCTCCCTGTCGCTGGGATCAGTAGCTTGGTTTGCCTCTTTCGGATGGTCTCGCTGCCCCCCGCAGTCTGCAAGCTATGAATTTTCCATCTCGAGCTTCTCTTGTCTGCCAGAGAAGCTTTCCCGGTACTCCCCAAGGTGCTCGCGTATCTTTTTCTGCGATGATGAATCTACTATTTCCATTCTCTGCTATGGACATCTGTGCTGCATATCTCCACGTCACTTAGCCTTCCTGGTTTGTGTTCACACTGGTTGGGGAGTAGCTGGCTCCCGCTCGGGTCTCTCCTTTTTCAAACTCGGCGGATCGGATTTCGCAGCTTGCCTTTTTGTCGGGTTTCTCGATCTTATTGGGTTCGAGTTCAAGGCCGTTCACGCGCCTGGTTCTTGATGAGTCGGTCATGAGCTTCCAACTTTTATCTCGTCTGATGACATGGCTTCCCCTCTTGTGCGCACCAAAGCAGGTGTCTTTTACCCGCCCATGGACTGGGTCCTAGCGGATCAGGGCATGGGCCTAATGGTAGCAGCTTCTCAACCTTTCGCCAACTCCGATTCCCATGCAGTAAAAATTGGAGTTGACCAGCCTTCATCCGAGAGTATTTTGGGCTGCAAGACGGATGTTTCGAACAAGGTAAATAAACTAGGTGTTAGGTGAAGCAGCAGGCTTTCCGCTCATGCTTCTTTGAGCTTGATTTTACGTGTGGAATCTCGCAAGGCTGCTCTGCATGAGGGTCGGGGCCCAGACCCACCGCTTGCTGACCGTTACTCTGGAGAGGATTCTCGTAGCTCCAACACATTGAGTATGACAAATTGCATCAACAACGGGGTTCTAGCAGCTATCAAGGAGCTTGGTTTTATCTGCTCTAGCAGCCCAGAGCTTATCATCAAAGCCGTGTCGCCTATTGAGGCTTGAGGGTACCTTCTATCCATCTATGCGGTAGTTTACTGCTTTTCATGGACCAGTTAAATATTTGTGCTTCTTTTTGGAATGTTCATGGCTTGAACCGCCTTTCGAAGCGGTATGGTCAAGCAACTTGTTAGGGATTATGGTTGTTCAGTTGTTTTTCTCTGTGAGACTAAGCTTCCGCAAGTTTCCTCTCGTATTATTAAACAGCTATCGGGCTTTCACTCATCATCTGCAGATCATTTTATTTCTATTGATGATGTTGGTTTTTCTGATGGTCTTCTCGTGTTTTGGAACCCGTCCTTTTGGAAACTTGTTTCTTGTTCTTTGGGGGACTTTCATATTTCTTCAATGCTTTAGTGTGCCAGATCAGGTTTAATTTTCAATTTCATTGGTGTTTATGGCCCCTCGCAACAGAATTTAAGTTATGGTTTCATTCAAAGCTTGCATCAAATTTTTTAATCATCGGCTGATCTTCTTATCATGGGAGGAGATTTTAACCTGACCAAAGATGATAGCGAGAGGCTTAACTGCCATGGCGCGTCTCGGGATTCTAGAGCTTTCTCAAATTTCATCCCTGATAACGACCTTCTTGAATTTCCTCTCATTGGATCCTCTTTCACTTGGACTAACAACTAGAACCCCCCCCCCCCCCCCCCCCGTCCTTGGCAAAGTTGGATCGAGTCCTCATAAGCTCTGCGATGCTCAATCGCTTCCCCAACATGATCCTCTCCGGGGACTCGCGCAGACTCTCGGATCACACTCCTTTGCTATTAAAGAGCTCCCAGCCGACTTCTAGAGCCGCTAAACCTTTTAGACTCGAAGTCCATTGGCTTTCCTGTCAAGTTTTTTCATCCATTATATCCACTGGGTTAATTTGGATCGAGTCAGCATCCTCCTACCCAACAGGCCGATCTCTGTCTCGCTGGATTAAATCTTGGAAAGATCTTCGGCGTATCATTAAAGAGTAGCATCAATCACGGAGAAAAGAATGGCAGAGAAATCGCAAATTACTAGAATGTAAAGTATTGGATTTCGGTTCATCCATGGATTCAAGAATAGTTATCGATGAGCAGTGCACCCTCCTCAAATCTGTTAAGGAAGATCTCGATAAGCTATATCATTCTGAGGATATCTATTGGCGTCAAAGGGACAAAAAAAGATGGATCAGGGAGGGGGATCGAAACACGCGATATTTTCAACAATGTGCTTCGCTGACATGGAAGGGCAACTGGATCTCCGCTATTCAGACAGATTCAGGGCTCTCTCGGAGTCAGGCCAAAATTGCTGACTGTTTCAGAAATCACTTCAAATCGGTGCTGGGGACTTCAGTTCGTTCGCTCCTCCAAATTGACTGGGAATCAATGATCCCATCCCATTCCGAGACCCTATCTAATCTAGATATTCCTTTCTCTATTTCGGAAGTGACTGACGTGATTAAGAACTTCAAAAACTACAAATCTCCAGGACCTAATGGGCTAGTTCTTGAATTCTACAAAAAGTTTTGGGACACAATCAGGCCAACTTTGACCCGCATTCTGAACGACTTGCTCTCTCAACCTGGGGATTTATCCAGAATCAATTCAGCATTCATTTCCCTTATTCCAAAGAAAGAAGGTGCTAATCAGACTAATGATTTCAGACCCATCAGCCTTGAGAACAATGTGGTCAAGATCTTCTCTAAACACCTAGCAAACCGACTGGCCCCCCACATGCCCGTTCTTATTGAAAATTCTCAAGGGGCTTTCACGCAAGGTCGTAGTACTCTTGACTACTACATGACCGTAGCCAAGATAACTTGGGCGTGCAATTTTTTAGAAAGGGAATCATGCATCATCAAATTTGACTTCGCTAGAGCTTTTGACTGTGTTGGGTGGGATTTCATTGAAGATATGCTCATAGCCCGTGGGTTTCCCCCAGGCTGGATTACCTGGATTTCACATTTACTAAGATCTGCGTCCTCTTCCATCATCACCAATGGTTCGATTGGTGCCCCTTTCCCACACAAAAGAGGGCTGAGGCAAGGTAACCCATTATCCCCCCTTTTATTCAACTTAGTCGCTGATGTCTTATCTCGATTGACTAGCAAGGCCGCTTCTTCGAACCTTATCAATGGTGTTCTACAAGAGCTTTTCCCGAGAGGTATCATACATGTTCTCTATGCGAATGATCTCATCATGTTCTCAAAAGCACACTCACAAATTTTCAACCAGATCAAACTATTATTCAAATGCTTCGAACTCGCTTCAAGTCTTCGTATAAACACAGCCAAAACTACAGTCTTACACATCGGAGGCAACGCCCCTGTGGCTAGCTCCCTCGCTGATATTCTTGGCTGCTCTTCTGGTGGCTTTCCAATTAAATACCTTGGGTTACCTCTCAGAGCTGGGAGTCTTCAAAAAGCCAATTGGTACAACCTTATCGCGAAGCATGACAAGATTTTAGCTGCTTGGCAAGGCCTCAACCTCTCTAGGGCTGGCCAATATACTCTAATTAACAACACATTGACCAGCCAAGCGTTTTACATCCTCTCCATATTCTCAGCACCTAAATGGGTCATCAAAAGTTTGGATATGCGTAGACGCCGTTTCTTTTGGTGTGGCGCTCGGGATTCAAATTGCAGGGGTAAATCTCTTATCGAGTGGCCCTCTTTACTAGAAGTCATTAAGGAAGATGGGTTTGGGATCCTTGACATTGAGACTCATAACAGGGCTCGCCTTCATAGTTGGCTTTGGAAGCTTTGGAGACGTCGGGACCTCACATGGGTCCCCCTGGCATCCTTGTTGTATTCATATTCTCTGGGACTGGGTCACATGGATGTCATTCCCCTTTCACCTATTTGGAAGAATATAAGCTCGCTCCTGGATTCTTTTCGGCTATCCACTATAATTTCGGTCAGGGACGGTGCTAGAGTCCGCTTCTGGCTCGATTCATAGAGTAGTGATACACCTTTAAGAAGGGAGTTCCCTCATCTGTTTGCTCTGGCCACAGGCCCCAACGCTTACATCAAAGACCTCAAGGAATTTGACATTGACGGTCTACCTACAGGATGGAACATTCATTTTTCCAATTATGTTCCTATCAGCGACACCATTCAGCTACTCCAGGAGATCCAAGAATTCCTTTCTCGCACAGGGGAAGATTCTCTAACCTGAAAATGGACATCATCGGGGGAGTACACTACCCAATCACTCTACAAGATATTGAACTACCGAGGTATCAGCGACTTCCAAGCATCATATATCTGGCAAGCCTCGTGTCCGAGAAACATTTCCATAATGAATTGGTTCGGCTTCAAGACTAAGCTTCACACTCGGGATCGCCTCATTGGTCATGGTATGCAGGTTGACTCCAGTTGCGTCTTGTGTCTCTCAGCCCCGGAGTCACATGATCATATCTTCCTTCTCTGTCCTTTCACCTATGTCAGGTGGAGACACTTCCTTTCCATCATCTCAGAAGAGTTGTTCCCTTTATCCTATGCTCCGTGGTCCGACTCCTGTCAAGACTCGCGCTCAAGGAAAGCTTCTAGATTTAATGCCATCATGATTTGGCGCTAGAAGATTTGGCTAGAGCGTAATAGTAGGTGTTTCGAGAATTGCTCTCGCCAACCTTTTGAGATTGCTTTAGAAGGAGCCTCTCTCTATCGTCTTTCGTGCTTATAGTCTTTTGCATTTTTTTTTAGCTTCTTTGTCTGTCATCTTTCCTCCCTAGCTATTATACTTGGATTTCTCAAACCTCTTGATTAATACAAGTTTCTTGTTTCAAAAAAAAAAGGTTACAATATTATATTACATATCAACTAAACATCTTAAGACATTCATTTATTTTTTTTGTTTTAATCTTTAAAGGAAATATGAGCATGGCATTCAAATTAATCAAGTGTTTCTTTTTCATACGTATATATGTTATATGTTACAGTTAATGGAACAGAGAAGTTGAAGTACTGGGTTGCACAGTTGCTGGGCGGAGAGAGAGATAGATGTGGGACCTTTAACTTAAGTTTTCATTTTATAATATTTTAATATTAAAAAAAATACTTTTTATTACACATCAGTGAGCCACATCAGCGGTTTAACGGAGCTACTGAATGAAATTAGACAGTAGGATTCAATTGAAACAAATATAGAAGTATATGATTCAATTGAAACAAATAAAAGTAGATGCCACAAATGAGAAAAACCCCAAAGTACAGAATATATTTAGGTAATTTCCCTTGATTTAATGGGGTTGCCGATGGAAAGTGAATGGTAGGATTCAATTAAAACAAGTGTGAAAGTATAGGAATCAATTTACGAGTAGGTGGGTTCTGGTACCTTGTATTTTTTATGATACTCGGACCCTACCCTGTATATGCCCGGTTCCTAGGTTTTGAAATCGGCCCCTACCCTATTGGCACCTGGAACCGGACCTTACCCAGAACCTGTGGTTTAGTACCGATTTCGGTTACCCTATTGGAACTTGTAAATGAATAGGTCCCAATAGGGTACCCTGTTAGAACCTATTCATTTACTAGTTCCATAACATGTTTTGTTGGAACTTGTACCCTGGTGATCATGTTTTACTAGTCATGAATATATGATATTAAAGTCAAATAATAGACACACGTTGGAGAACATGGTGTTGGACAGACCCACCGTGAGAATACTATGTGGATTAATATCATTAGTATATCTCGTAGCGATAGTGATATGTTAATCCTTCGACCTGATGTTACCATGAATTTCTACATGAGGAATTCTGTGTTTTGACCTAGTCTAATATCATCTTTAACCGAATGGTAATAAAGACTACAGTTGTACATAGAATTAATCATGCAAAAGAATATGTGTAGTCGTGAAGAAATTTGTCCCTCTTTTATATGAGAGCGATATCTTCGGGCCCCTTGTTGAGTATGAGTGAGGAAATGCATGGTCGTGCTCAAAAGAATTGATAGGAGTATCAATGTTATTTGTTAAGTCAAACTACTCAGGAATCAAGAAACCAGATTGAGCAATATAAGGATGATGTAATTCATGCCTTATGCTCGATTCAGATATCACGTGACAAAAGGATAGAGTATCATACTGTGAATTAGGTTGTTCGGATCACTGACCTCACTTGACTTGGGTAGTCATTAAGTCTTGCTAGAGGCTGCTTATGACTTGTGGGTTGCAAATAAGATTTGGACCTACTTCCAACATTAAGCGAACCTACAGGGCCGCACACGTAGGGCGAACCGAATTGAACTTGAGGTTATGACTCATCGGATAGGATCTGCATGACAACTAATCGTCTAAATCTCTATTGGTAGTTTTGGAAATTAATTTCGAATTTGAAAAATGTGTTTTCAAATCAGAATTTATTATTCTCAATTTAAAACGATATTTAAAATTAGAATTACATTGATTACAATTTAGGTAATGTATCTAGATTGGACTAGAACTATTGGGCTCGGTCAGATTAGACACAACAACACCCCACCATTCACTTTGAACCGAACCACGCATCCCCGCCCAGGCAACGACTTTGAGCCAAACTCAAGCTAAGTCAAGCGGATCCATAAGGGGGACCCACCCAGCCAAACATGGACTCCTACGTCCTTCATTATCACGAGGGATATACCATCATAACCTCGTCATCTCTGGGATTGGCCTCGACCCATTCTAGGCAACAATCCTAGCAAGATTATCGAGCAACATGATCACTTCTACCTACAATATATACCGACACGGTGCACCCAAGTAAACCTAAGTTCCAATTTCCACAACTTCCACCTTGGAGTCACCCTAACTTGGGCGTCGAAGTGTCTTTTGCAAGTCCACTCACGTCGGTGTTGAACCAGACACGTTGATACACTAGATCAAACCGGAAGACCCGACTCTCAAGCATGAACATCTAGCCCCCACTGTGGGGCCAAGTAAAGCATTACCTCCCCCACAATGGTTGGAATCCAGAGCCAAGCGACCGCCGTCGTATGCCAACAGAAACGACCCAATGACGACGATTGACCGCAGCCTGGTGACGCTGAAACAGCGAGGAGCGACGCTCCGGTACCAACCCCCTTCCCCCTAAAGAGCTATGACAGCGAGCAAATGAGATAGAAGCACAACATCAACAACCAACGACACATGCCGAGATACCAGCGCAACCTTAGGGACAGCCCCCGGCTGAACATGAACGCTGTCGTTCGAAGTGTGCACAGACCAACCACTCAGAAAGAAGGAGACCAGTCTTCGTACTTTGACATGAAATCTCCAGCACTCCTCGATCAGAAAAAGACATGGCTCCCAGGGCCCCAAGAATTGAGGCTATCTCTCACCTCGACACAGGGCCCTTCGCCAAGCATATTATGGCGACTCGCCTTTCGCCTAGAAGTGAGCTACCCACTACTTTAACACCCTATAACGGTACGGGTGAGCCTGCACTGCACCTAATGATGTTTCGAACTGCAATGTACTATCACGGGGCGACCGATGCTGCGCTCTGCCGAGCCTTTTTGGTCTTCCTAGGGAAGGTTGCTCTACTATGGTTCTCATCCCTCCCGCGAGGATCAATCAACTCCTTCAACGACCTTTCCCAGGTCTTCCTTCGACGATTCACCACATCGTGAGTATGCCACAAAACAGGAGCAGCCCTGCACTACATCAAGCAGGGGCAGCATGAGCCCCTAAGAGAATACCAGAATAGGTACCACGCCATAGCATCTGATATCCCCAACCTCGATCCATAAATCGAATTTTTCAGCATCAAACACAAGCTGAAGCACGGGCTGAAGCACGGGCCTTTCGCCGACCAAATCGCCTTGGTCGAACCCAAAGACATGTCCGAATTCCAAGAAAAGGCGTCAGGTTTCATAAAGATGGAAGATCAAAGGGAAGCAAAGAAGATCGACTGGAAAAACCTAAAAGTCGTGATCGAAGACAAAAGGCCCAAAAAGGATGACAGAAGGATTGAGGACCGCAGTCAACATAAACAAGGAAAAGGCAAGGACATAGGTCTCCACCTCACCTGAATGCCCGCTTCAAAAGACATACCCCCCTCAATGCCAAGAAAGAAACTACTCTCCAGAACATCAATGACTTGAAGTGTCACACCCCAAACCCAGTATGACCGGCAAGGGTACGCCACATACCCCCGAAGCCTAACCCCGACTCAAACCACAAGAACACATACCCAAACCTGAACATTCAACAATAACTCAAGGATTTAAAAAGAAACATTGAATTTCAAATAAACCCTAGATCACCAATTAAATAATAGTAAAGTTCATATTTGTTTCAAAGTTCAATTTCTAATCAAGACAACTCAAGTAATAAAAATGCGGAAATAATTAAACTGAGTCGACATGACTCAATGACTCAATGACTCAAAGAAACAAGGGAAAAAAAGGACTTGGTATCTCCCTCGACCACGACATGTCACGAGACCCACTGCCATGCCGCCACCAGCCGCGCTACTGTACCTCGGTACCTCTCTGATCTAACTCAGGTGTTGCAAACAACAGAATGAGGGATAAGTCCAACTAGGACTTGGTGAGTAGATCAGTCCTCAATTTCCAACACATCATCATCATCATGCTATAATAATAATAATAAAAATAATACAGGTAAGCATAATGACATAAAACATATTTATTTTGAGCATTTATTTTTAACAGCGCAATCATCCTTGTCAATGCATAGCAACCTGCAAAAAATGCCACCACATATAATATGCTCAACACAATCATCCACATGAATCACCTCCGGACCTGTTGGTCCCACATAGCCACATGGGGTAGGTAGACAGGTGGCCGCCGCACTACCACCCAGCTTAGTGTCAACCAGTTGGGGTATCCTCTCCCCTCACCAACACTGGCTCCTCCAAGCTAGCTTGTTGGGACATATGTTCCCCTCACTTGCTCGGGTCTTCGGGCTATCTCCTTGGGGTATGATCTCCCCGCACTAGCCAGACTTCGGGAATAAGGCCAACGTTGTCTCCTTAGGGCATACCTTCCCCGCACCAGCGAGGCTTCCAGGAAATGCAACACGCACATCACAACATCACACACGCAGGTATATATGAATAAATGAGCATAACAAGATGTGCATAATAGATAACAAGGGTATGTCTAGGGCATACCTTCACCTCCACCTCCTCCTGCAATGCATCACACACACACACACACACACACACACACACACACACACACACACACACACACACACACACACACACACACACACACACACATATATATATATATATATATATATATATATATATATCCAAACATCATAGGAAAAACAAACATGTATAAGATGTAAACAATACAACACCTCCTAATTTTTCTTCGCGGTTTAAACCCGACTTTAGCCCTTCCGTAGCCGTGTACCCTAGGGCTGGCCTACCCCTCTACCCGAGTGCCCTAGGGGCATAGAGGGTTCAGCCCCCTTGGGTTCCCTAAAGGTCGGCTTACCCTAAAATCATCCTAGGGTTCTAGGGTCACTAGGTGTCCTTAGGGCACTCAATTCCCTACTTGTGTGTCTCTACAATTTTTCTAACGTGTAGAAGAGATCTAATGTACCCTAAAGTATGTCTCTAATGTATAAAAATCCTATTTTTATTTCCCCCTAAGTTGTTCCTAATTGGCTGCACACCCTAAGGCACCAAAAGGGCCCTAAAGGGGGCAGCCTACCCTAGTTCTTCCTCAAAATCCTTCATTTCGTCAAGATACCCAACCACCACCAAGAACCCTCAATAACCATCAAGATTACACAAAGAAACCATCAATAATTCAAAGAAAAGGGGGTGGCACAACAAGAAAAAGAGGCGGCCAAGTTGCCCCAAAAATCAATCCGATAGAACCATCACAATGAAAACCTCAACACGAATATCAACAAGAACCCCGTGACATAGGGGCAGCATGGCTGATGAAGAAAAGAGGAGAAAGGAGGCTAATCCACTCACCTATTTTGGAGAAACCGGGAAGGAAGAAGAAGCTAAGGGTTTCCCTACGTTGAACGTCGACGATCTTGCGAAATCCGGCACTGGAATTCCTCCTCATCTCGGTGGCGCCTCTCCATCTCCTCCTTTTGAGCCTCAGGTGGCGTGTGGCAAAACCCCTGGCCACACGCCCCAGATTAAATTATATAGGCTTCAGTTTGGTCCAAATGACCAAAATGCCCCCGCTTAAGTTATCCGACTAACTAGCCTGTATCTAACCCGTTATAACTCTGATTGAGTTTCAATTGAACCGTTGAATTCACCTCGGAACCTCTATCATAATATCATGCTAAATCACATATATAAAATAATTATATTTTTCCTAATTTTTTCTTCATTTAAACACTTACCCGAATTAAGTTTCGCGACTCTATGTCAATCCACGCTAACACGGCCCTACAGTCCCCTGCTAAGGAAAAAAATATTATTTTAGAATTTTTGGGCTTAACAATTCCTCCCCCCTTAAAGAAAATTCATCCTTGAATTTTGAGATGAAGGAAAGAAGCTCACCTCGGTATCAAAAAGGTACGAGTATTTTTCTCTCATATCCTGCTCGATCTCCCAAGTGGCCTCCTACCCTGAATGATGCTCCCAACGAACTTTCACCAAGGGAACATGCTTGGACCTCAGCTTCCTCACCTGCTTGTCTAGGATCTCTACAGGCCGCTCCTCATAAGAGATGGACGGATCGACCTCCACCGCAACAACATCTATGACATGGGACTCATCCCGGACATATCGCTTAAGCATGGAGACATGGAAGACAGGATGCACTCAATCCATGCTAGGCGGTAGAGCCAACTCATAAACAACCGCTCCTCTGCGCCGCAAGATAGGGAAGGGCCCGATGAATTTGGGGCTCAACTTTCCTCTCCTCCCAAAGCGCACAACCCCCTTCATAGGGGACACCTTCAGGAAGACCGAATCCCCTTCCTGAAACTCCACATCGCGGGCTTTACCATCAGCATACATCTTCTGACGACTCTGTGCTGCCAAAAGCCGTTCTTTGATCAATTTTACTTTTGCAACAACGCATGAACCAAATCCGATCCCAGCATCTGGGACTTACCAGCCTCGAACCAAACTATTGGTGACCTGCACCTGCACCCGTACAAAGCCTCAAACAAGGTCATATCGATGCTGCTATGGTGACTGTTATTATAGACGAAGTCTACCAAAAGTAGATGCCTTTGCCAGCTACCCTCTAGGTCCATCACTCACACCCTCAACATGTCCTTAAGCGTCTGAATGGTCCTCTCTGACCGTTCGTCCGTCTGAGGATGAAAAGTGGTACTGAACCGCACATGTGTACCCAAAGCCTCCTGAAATGACTGCCAGAACCAAGCGGTGAACCAAGTGCCTCGGTCGGATATGATCATAACTGGGATCCCATGGTAAGCCACAATACAGTCAAGGAACAACCGTGCATACTGCTCAACAGAGAAGGTGGTCTTCACTGGAATAAAGTGCGCAGATTTGGTCAGGCGATCCACCACTACCCAGGTAGAATCATTTCCTTTCTCTGATCTCGGTAACCCAGTAACAAAGTCCATGGTGATCTTTTCCCATTTCCATTCTGATACCTCGAGGTTCTGCAACAACCCTGCGGGTCTCAAGTGTTCGACCTTTACCTGCTGACAGACCAAACATCTGGATATGAACTCTGCCACCTCCCGCTTCATCCCTTTCCACCAGTAGTGCTGCCTCAGATCTCAGTACATCTTGGTGGCCCCCGGATGCATAGTATAAGTAGAACAACGGGCCACCTCTAGTACCCGCCTACTAACCTCTGCCATGTCTTATACCATGATCCTGTCCTTGTATCTGAGAATCCCCTCGAAGTCCACTATGAAACCTTCTGCGTCACCTCTCAGACAACAAATACTTAAGCCTCAAACATAAAGGCAACCACCCAATTTTAAGACCTAACAACCTAGGTCTTTACAAGCTCAAATACAATAAAATAAATCACAAAAATACACAAATAATGGAGAAAATAAATAATACAACAAATACTTAGATCCAAACACGAGTCATAGTTCCTCTTGATGCCTCAATGATGAATCGTTCAAAGTTTGAAGGCAAAATCAATGATGTATCATGGAAACTAGGGTTATCAAAGGGATGGCTCAAGAAAAGCTTTGAGAATGATCAAGAATGGCTCAATAGAATCATAGATACTGGAGGAAGGCTCTCATGGTCTTGTATTTATAGACCATGAAAAGAAGAGAGAGCTCCCCTCTTCTTAACAGGCAGTTTTTTGCCCGTTACCGACCACCAATCGCTTGCGGTCGATCGTCTGCCGACCGATTGAGCGACCGTCGAACGACTGAAGGCTTTCTGCCACTTCCTGGCAACCTTCGATCGACCGACCAATCGATCGAATTGGCTACTGCCAATTTTTGACCACATTCAGTCGACCGAACCTAAGCTGAGCTTGATTTTTTTAGCCTTCTTCTTGCGTGCTTCGTTTCCATGTTCCGGCCTTCAATGTGCGTCAACTTGGAGAGCTTTTCATGTATTCTTTAGACTTGTCCAAGACGTCTTTGGTGCACACGTCGAACTTTGAGAAACCTCCGCGATGAACTCGAACGCATCGACCAATGTCCTTCCGATTTTTTGATTTCTTTCGATATTTTTGATCGAGGACATTGAGTGCTAATCGATATGGAACCTGAAAATATTTCTCAATGAAACATTAGTTCTATGTTTGTTATCATCAAAATTGAGATTAAGACCAATGTAGAAAACCTTAGGCCAACATGCCGCACTAACACCCAGCTCAGTGTCAACCTGTTGGGGTATGCTCTCCCCTCACCAACACTGGCTCCTCCAAGCTAGCCTGTTGGGGCATATGTTCCCCTCACCTACTCGGGTCTCTGGGCTGTCTCCTTGGGGTATAGTCTTCTCGCACTAGCCAGACTTCGGGAATAAGGTCAACGCTGTCTCCTTAGGGCATACCTTCCCTGCACCAGCGAGGCTTCTGAGAAATGCAACACGCACATCACAACATCACACATGTAGGTATATATGAATAAATGAGCATAACAAGATGTGCATAATAGATAACAAGGGTATGTCTAGGGCATACCTTCACCTCCACCTCCTCCTGCAATGCATCACAACCATGTATATATATATATATATATAATGATGCTCAAATCATGAACTCACAGCGTACACAATGAGCATAAAACTAAAGTACAACACCTCCTAATTTTCCTACTCGGTTTACACCTGACTTTAGCCCTTCCCTAGCCGTGTACCCTAGGGCTAGCCTACCACTCTACCCGAGTGCTCTAGGGGCATAGAGGGTTCAACCCCCTTGGGTTCCCTAAGGGTCAGCTTACCATAAAGTCATCCTAGGGTTCTAGGGTCTCTAGGTGTCCTTAGGGCACTTAATTAGGAACTACTTGTGTGTCTCTACAATTTCCCTAAAGTGTTTAAGAGATCTAATGTACCCTAAAGTATGTCCCTAAGGTATAAAAATCCTATTTTTATTTCTCCCCAAGCTGTCCCTAATTAGCCGACCACCCTAGAGCACCAAAAGGGCCCTAAAGGGGGTGGCCAACCCTAGTTCTTCCCCAAAACCCTTTCTTTCCTCAAGATACCCAACCACCACCAAAAACTCTCAACAACGATCAAGATTACACAAAGAAACCATCAAGAATTAAAAGAAAAGGGAGCAGCACAGCAAGGAAAAGGGGTGGCCAAGTTGCCCCAAAAATTAATCCGATAGAACCATTGCGATCACGATGAAAACCTCAATGTGAATATCCGATTCAATCCACGAAAACCCCAATGAAAATCAACAAGAACCCCGTGACATAGGGGCGGCATGGCTGATGAAGAAAAGAGGAGAAAGAAGGCTAATCCACTCACCTCTTTTGGAGAAACCGGGAAGGAAGAAGAAGCTAAGGGTTTCCCTAAGTTGAATGCCGACGATCTTGTGGAATTCGGCATCGAAATTCCTCCTCCTCCTCTCGGCGGAGCCTCTCCTTCTCCTCCTCTTGAGCCTCGGGTGGCGTATGGCAAAACCCCTAGCCACACACCCCAGGTTCAATTATATAGGCTTCAGTTTGGTCCAAATGACCTAAATGCCACCACTTAAGTTATCCGACTAACTAGCCCGAATCTAACCCGTTCTAACTCCGATTTGAGTTTCGATTGAACTGCTGAATTCGTCTTAGAACCCTCTATCATAATATCATGGTAAATCACAAAAATAAAATAATTATATTTTTCTTAAATTTTTCTTCATTTAAACGCTTACCCGAATTAAGTTATGCGACTCTATGTCAATCCCCGCTAACACGGTCCCACAGTCCCCTGCTAAGGAATAAAATATTATTTTAGGATTTTTGGGCATAACATGAAGCTCATCAAATATCCTACCAATGCAGGAAAACAAAAGCTACCACCCAATATCGACATAAACAAGAAATGTGCTTACCACGACACCTATGGAAAAACTACCAAGGAGTGTGTTATGCTCGGAGATCAACTGAAAGATCTAGTCTGCACATGACACCTTGACAAATACCTTCGTCGCAAGAAGGAGAAAGGTCGGAGTAGGAGTCGCGACCCTCGACGGCGAAGCCGAACACCCCCGAGGTCCCAAAAAGAGTGCAGTCAAGCGAACGAACCCCGAGGGGTAATCGACTACATCGCAAGCGGATTCGCGGGAGGAGGGGAGTCAAGCTCAGCCAGGAAGAGGTCCCTTCAGGCAGTCATGGCAGTCAACAACGTTGTTCGCCGGCGCCAATCTATCCCTAGAACCCTAGTAATATCATTCTATGAATCTGACTTCCAAGGAACTGATCAGAATCTACACAACCCGATCGTTATTTCTATGATTGCAGGGAAGTTCATTGTCAAAAAGGTCCTCGTCGATCAAGGGAGCTCGATCGGTATTCTTTTCCACTCCACCTTTGAAAACATGAAGTTGATCGAAGCCTCTGTCATACCTTGCAAAGGGGACATGGTAGGTTTCTCAGGAGAGAGGGTCGATGTCTGCGGAGCCCTATGGCTAAGGACAATATTCGACTCCCGACCTAAAGCGAAGACGATCGATGTGCAATATCTCGTCATCAACATACCCATCCCATATCTTATGATCCTTTGTCACACCCCAAACCCGGTATCACCTGCCAGGATACGCCATGTAACCCGAAGCCTAACCCAACTCATCAAAACCACAATAACTTGAACAATGAGAGATTTTTTTTGAAAAGAATAGACATGACACCACGAACCAAACCAAACCAAACCAAAACTCAATATGAACACACTGAATAAGTTTATTAAAAATAAGTTCAAATAAATAAACAAGACTCCCCAAATAAAAATAAAATGCGGAAACCACAACCCAAGTCAACATGACTCAACAACTCAAAGAGACACTAAAATAACTCAGGTATCCTCCTCGATCACGATATGTCACGAGACCCGCCCGCTGCCCTACCGCCACCAGCTGCGCTACTGCACCTCGGTACCTCTCTGATCTAACTCAGGTACTGAAAAACAACATAAATGAGGGGTAAGTCCAACTAGGACTTAGTGAGTAGATCAGTCCTCAATTCACCAAATCAATCATCATGCATAAAAAAACACAAAAGCCGATATCAATAACGTAACAGCAATGTCAAAAGAAATCAGCAATAATATATCCATATGCATGAAATCAACATCCGTCAACAAGTATAAAATATCTTTAAAAATGATGGAACAAATATCAGTAACCCATCCGCTACCCTACTTATATCCACAACAATAAGTATAAGCATCCATCAATAAATATAAATATAACCAAGGATGGATGCAACACCTCAATCATATGCATGCAATGCAACACCCCAATCATATGCATGCTCTCCGGACCCGTCGGTCCCACATAGTCACATATGGTAGGTAGACGGGTGGCCGCCAAACTACCACCCAGCTCAGTGTCGTCTCTTTGGGGCATGCCCTCCCCTCATCGGCACTGGCTCTTCCGAGCTGGCCTATTGGCGCATACGTTCCCCTCACCTGCTCGGGTCTCCAGATTGCCTCTTTGGGGTATGATCTCCCCTCACCAGTCGGACTTTCGGAATAAGGCCAACGTTGTCTCTTTGGGGCATACCCTCCCTTCACAAGCGAGGCTTCCGGGAAATGCAACAAGCACATCACAACACCACACACGCAAGTATATAAGTATGAACAATATGTGCTATCAACAAGTAATAAATGGTATCTCAAGTGCCCCTTATCCTCCACCTCCTCCTGCTATACATCACCATCACATACATGTATATATGTAGAAATAGCACTCATATATCATGAATGCTCAGCACAAATAAATAATCATAAAATAGAATTATGGCACTGTAAGAAAGGAAGCACGTATATCATGAAAGCGGTGCAAAAAGAAACTCCAACTGTAAATCAATAGACTGGAACATGATAAAATAACTCGTCATAGAAATCACTGATCTAGGATAAAATTCACCTCATTAAATACTATATCCATGAATCATCTCGGGTCGAATCATAAAAATATATGAAATATGATTTTTCAGCTTGGCACAAAATGAGGTGGCATCTGCCTACTATTTTCAAAATCTGAAGGTCTGATGGCAAAACAGACCTCACAAATGAATCCAGAACGTTGATTAGGTGAAAACTCATATATAACTTGAATAGTTTTGCTAACTTTAATGCCTCCAAATAATTATTTAGAATAATGAAGTAACTACCTTAATTTATTTAATGATCATAGCCCTCCATCTAACTAGATGCAATCACAGCTCTCCATCTACATGATGCAATCACAGTCTTTCATCTAACCAGATGCAATCACAGCCCTCTCTCTAACCAGATGCAATCACAACCCTTCATCTAACCTAATGAAATCTCAGCCTTCCATCTAATCAGATGAAATCTCAACCTTACATCTAGCATGATGCATCCACAGCCTTACATCTATCCTGATGCAATCTCATCCCTTCATCTACATGACGCAATCTAAGCCTTATATCTACACAAGATATAATCCTAGCCCTTCATCTCGACCAATTAAATCCAACCCTTCATCTCACCCAAAATAATCCCAACCCTCCATTTCATCTCCTCACCTAATCTCTTCCTCTTCTTCTCCCCTCACCCACCGCCGCCGCCTGGTTGCCAGAGATGCTGGCTCCGGCGCTGATGCCGACGCCCAGCCGCCACTCCCCGGCGGTGGCTGCGCCTCGCATGGCCACCCTGCCGCGTGGCGCGGCTGCCTGTGCGTGGCAGCGACACCGCGTCGGGCGCCGCCTCCCCCGCGGAGCCTCGTCGGCGCAGCTGCCGGTGCAGTTGCCGCCACGACGCCTCGTCGGGCGCTGCCGGTCGGCTGACTACAACAGGAGGTGGGTAGAAGAATGAAGAAGAAAAGGAAAAAAAAGAAATAATATTTAATTCCAAAGAGATAAACCACATGATTCACAAAGAAAAATGATTGATCCAATATTAAAAATGTCAAAAATCAACGAAAAACCCCGAAACATAAGAACATCGACATTAATCAAGAATTGGAGAAAAGAAGGCCTAAATCCACTCACCGGACAGAGAGAAAACGAAAGAAGAAGACGTGCAGGATCTTCGCCCGATCGACACCGACGAACTCGCGAAAATTCAGCTCCGACTGCTCCTCCTCCTCGACGGTGCCCTCTCTCTCCTCTCCTTTGCCTCGGGTGGTGTGCGGCTCAAAACCCTTGGTTGCACACCCCAGGGTCTAATTTATAGACATCGGTTGGGTCCAAATGACCAAAATACCCCTACCTAAGAGATCTGACTTAAACAGCCCATAACTCATCTGATCTAACTCCGATTCGAGATCCGATTGCACCGCCAAATTCGCCTCGAGACCCTCTATCACCCTAGCATGCTAAATCACAGAGATAAGACAAATGAAATTTCCCTTAATTTTTTTCTACATTAAATGCTTGCTCGGGTCTAATCCCGAAACTTTCCACTAATCTGCGCTAACTGGGGTCCACAATCCTCCGCTCAAGAATAAAATATTACTATTAAGATTTTGGGTATTACATCCTTGGATGACCATCCTTAAACTATATGGGGGTTGTCGTATCTACTCCGCATCTAGCAGTAAAGTTTCCTATATCAGAGACAGAGGTAGGAGTGTTGCATGTCGATCAAAAGGAAGCTCATTGCTGCTACAATAAATGCGTCAAGCCGAAGATGGCCGAACCAAGGAATGCACCTATCAAACCACAAATATTTCCCAGGGACAAGAACAAACAGCCGATTGAAAGTCTTGAACCTCTGACGAGACACGCGAAAGCAACCCCGGCTCAGCCCCTGAAAAGAACTCCAGGCCAGATCACATCATCAATAAAGCTCTGAAAAGAGCACTTCCCCTATACGCACAACTTCTTCATCAAAGCAATCTTATCGTTTGATGCTCACTTGAGTGTCCGCGTACGGACACACTCTAAACACCCTTGAGCACGAACTTGCATCTTCTAGCTTACGATCTTCAGCTCCATAAGCCTAAACACTCCACGCAGCGATAGTCTAGCTCGTTGGGCTCAGCACCTATCTTGGGCTCCCACGCCCACAACAACCGAAAGCACACTCCCTGCGAGCTCGATTTTCACTTAGTTTGGTGTCTGGCTACCACGCCAACACATTCAGCCTCAGCGACCTCATACGACTCCTCGCGTGCAGTTCTGCCTTGCGCTCCTCATGAGCTCGGCCTGAACCCTCGAGTGCGGTATCTGGCTACCACGCCAACACATTCAGCCTTAACGCCCCTGCATAACTCCTCGCACATGGTTCCGCCTTACGTTCCTTAGCGAGCTCAGCCTAAACCCTTGAGTACCCAATTCCTCACACCAAGTACTTTCATTCATGACCTCTACATGACGCCTTGCACACAGCCCCGACGTACACCTTTTGGCGGGCTCAACCTAAGGCGCTACTAATTTATGTAATTATTATGGTTCAACCATGAACTAGATCTCAGAAGGTTCAATCGTGAACCAAATTTCAGATGATTTAACCATGAAAAGAATGTCAATCGGTTCAACCATGAATTAGATTTCAGAAGGTCCAACCATAAACATGCCCCACAAGAGTCAACCTTGGATCATCATTTCGGATGATCCAACCAAGGGGGTTTTCAATCCTAAACTAGATGGTTTAACCCCGAGTGAGAGCCCAAAGGATTGACAGGGACATCCCCTTTGCAAAACATCAAGCAAGATCTATATGCACAAAACATGAACAAAGCTCATGAATGAGCAACAACTGCCACAGGGAAATAATCAACTAAACCCACGCATGGAATATTAGTATGATTAAGGATAGTTAAAAAACTTTTGGCTACCAACATCCTTTGGGAGCACATAAAGGAGAAACAACAAGAGGCCTGAAAAGAGCAAATATCAGCTCTCTTCTTGAGAGGCAGGTGTTGGCTTAAGGGTTTCTCTTAAGCTTCGATCTTCGTTTTGATGACAACAACATATATTTAATCTATGTGTGAAGTTTTGAGTTCAGGTTGAGGTTGCGATAAGCATGCAAACTTCGTTCGGAGAAACAAAAGAAAAGATCGTCAAGAATTAATAGAAAAAGAATGTCAAAGAAAGGTTCGGGTATAGACTAAGTAGATATCTTGTAATATACCCCTAGGATGATCTTATCCCAAGCCTAATTATAAGGTTATCCAAGTTAGAACTTGGTAACCAAACCTATGAAAAAGCATATAACAAATATAAAGAAAAAATCAGCCTCGGCCTGAGTTCGGTCAACCGATCGGTCGACCGAACAAGGCAGAAAAATCGGTAGTAGCCTTATCGGTCGACCGAATGATGTCACAAAATGGCAGTAGCCACTTGATCGACCTATCGATCGACCGAAGATGGTGAAAAAGTGGCAGAGGGCTACGTCGGTCGACCGGTCGACCGACCAATGCCAAAAATTAGCAAAAGGTGCTTTGGTCAATCGATCAGTCGACCAAATTGCGGATCACTGAACTCGCGACTCATTTGGTCGACCCGTCGATTGACCGAATAGCACTATTAAAGCAGCGATCATGGGCGGTCGATCGATGATCGATCGGCAAGCGACCGAACAACGATAATGGCTAGTTTTCCGCCAGTTGAACAGCCCGTTCAGTTGAGGGGTTATAAATACCCCTCACCTAACTCCTTTAAGTCTTCTTAGAGATTTAATTGAGCATTTAAAGGAGTGATTTGAGCCTTAAAAAGGGATTGATTGTTGCGCCCTGTTCTTTCATCAACATTCTTCTCAAGCGCCCAGTTCTGTTCCTTAACTCTGCTGCGATTCAAGTTCATCTATTGGCAAGTTGGAGGCTTGAAGACTTGGGAAAAGAGCATTGGTTCTTCTTTCAATTCTTAGCTCTTTTTCATTGTATTTGAAGTTGTTTTAAACTTGTTTTCACCTGTAATAGCTTGTTGGGTGTGCTAGAGAAACACTTAGGGTTAGGCTTTGTAGATTTATGTTTTGCCTAGGTGAATAAGTTTGAGGAGTTCTCAAAGAGGTGAGAATTGTGTCCTCTGTTGTATTCAAAGAGAAACACATGTTCTATAAAGTAGTTGGATAGAAATCCTTGGTGAGAAGCTAAGGTAGTGGAGTAGGCGGTTGGCCGAACCATTATATTTCATCGTGTTTGCATTGCTTTGAATGTTTGCTCATTATTGTTCTTGATATTTGATAACATACATTGTTAAGTTACATTTGCATTTAATTGAAGTTGAAACTAAGCAAAAAGAAAATTTATAAAATAGAAAAAGAACAGACACTATTCAACCCTCCCCTTCTAGTGTCGAATTTCATACAACAATTGGTACCAGAGCAAGATCGTAGGATAAGATTTAACCATCTTCCCTACAAATTAAGATGTCTAGTGAAATCCAACTAGCTCAAGGGTCCTCTACTCATACTCCACCACTATTCGATGGAAATAATTATGCCTACTGGAAGATTCGTATGAATGGCTTTCTACAATCTCTAGGCATGGATGTATGGAGGATGATTCAAGTAGAGTATAAGCAACCCACTAAGGATATGGATGAATGGGACCAAGATGATGTTAAACTCTTTAATGCTAATGCAAAGGCCGTCAATGCATTATATTGCAACCTATCAATTAATGAGTTCAATAGGATTTCTACCTGTAAGTCCGCATATGAACTATGGAAGGTCCTAGAGACCACATATGAAGGGACTTCACAAGTAAAGGAATCCAAAATAAACCTACTCATGCATGAATATGAAATGTTTAAAATATTATCGCATGAATCCATTGATGTATGTATGCTAGATTTCAAAATATTACAATGGATTAGCTAACCTTGCTAGAGAGATAAAGGAAGAGGAGAAGGTAAGGAAGCTCCTTCGTTCCCTTCCAAAAACTTGGGAGCTCAAGGTCATTGCAATCATGGAAGAAAAGGGCATGAGCATCTTGAAGATCACCGAGCTCATTGGGTCTCTCATGACACATGAGACCCATATGAAGCAATATATGGAGGAAGATGCCCCCAAAGGCAAGACCATTGCCTTAAAAGCATCGCACCGAGTAGAAGAATCCTCATCATCCGAGGAAGAGATGGATGACCTTGAGGAAATGACAATGTTAGCAAGGAGGTTTATGAGATTCATGAGAGGAGGCATGAGAAAGGGTAGAGGAAGCTACACATGCTACCATTGCAACAAAGCCGGGCATCTAAGGAAGGACTGCCCACTTCTCAAAATGGCTTCCACCTCTAACCGTCACAAAAAGGACAAACACAAGAAGAAGCAGAAGAAGAAGAAGAAGAAGAAGGCAATGATGGCTTCGTGGGATGAAAGCGAGGCTTCATCGAGTGAAGAAGACTAAAAGAGTGAAAAGGCAAATCTTTGCTTGATGGCAAATGATGATGAGGTAAGATTTACTTTTGGTGAGCTTTCTTCTACTCAAGAAGAGCTTGAAAATAAATTTGAACAAATGCATGATGAAATTAATGCTATTAGGAGAAAACATAAAGAGCTTAAAAATGACAATTAATCTTTGGAGCTAGAAAATGATAGCTTATTACTTTCATACAATGATTTAAGGAAAGAAGTAGATGCCCTTAAGGAAGAGTAACACACCATAGAGAAAGCAAGGAAGGACTTAGAAAATGACAACAAAAAATTAGAAGATGAAACAAGTATTTAAGTGATCAAATAGAGCACTTGAATGATAGCATGCTAACATTGAAAAAGGAACTTTGCATGCTTAATGAAAAGATGACAACCCTACAAAATGTCATGCCTAAGATTGTCCATAAAAAGAAATCATCACACTTCCATGCTCACGCACATAATAGAAGGAAATTTATTAGAAATTGTTTTTCTTATGGCATATTTGGCCACATGGCCAATGATTGTGCTTTGAGGAGGAACCCACATGCAATATTTACATGGATTCCTAAAATGACTAACACTCAAGGACCTAAGAAAATTTGGGTACCTAAAATAGTTTCTTCTCCTTTTGTAGATGGAGAAGCATCCTCAAGCAAGTAGAATCACTTGGATATTAGATAGTGGTTGCTCAAAGCACATGACGGGTGACATCAACTTATCTGCAACTCTATCAAGCAAAGATGGTGGACATGTCACATTTGGAGACAAAGCCAAAGGTAAGATTGTTGGCATTTGTGATATAGGTATACTTCCTTACCCATGCATTAAGAATGTTTTACTAGTTGATGGGTTAAAACATAACTTGATTAGCATATCACAATTGTGTGGCAATGGATACATAATTATCTTTGAAGCATCTAAATGTATCATTAGGAGTGTACCATCTAATGATATCATGTTTATTGGAAATAGGCAAGAAAATGTCTACACATTAGATTTAAATATCTTGCCTAATCCCCATGTTAGATGCTTAGTTGCCATGGAGAATGACTCTTGGTTGTGGCATAGAAGGCTAGGACATGCTTGCATGAGTCTCATCCAAGAAATATCTAAGAAAGAATTAGTTAAATGATTACCCAAGATAAAATTTGAAAAAGACAAACTTCGTGATGCATGTCAACTAGGTAAGCAAGTTAAATCTTTATTTCAGAGCATTAATCAAGTTAGTACATCTAGAATTCTTGAGCTTGTGCACATGGATCTTTTTGGTCCATGTGATGTAGCTAGTCTAGGTGGAAAGCTATATTGCTATGTGTTAGTTGATGATTTTTCTAGATTTACATGGGTTTTCTTTTTAGCTAAGAAAAATGAAACTTTTGAGTTTTTCAAAAAGTTTACTAAGAAAGTTACAAATGAGAAAGGAGTTTCAATTTTAAAAATTAGATGTGATAATGGAGGAGAGTTTAAAAATGAAAAATTTTCTAAATTTTGTGTTGATTTAGTTATTGAACATACATTTTCTTCCCCTAGAACCCCTCAACAAAATGGGGTGGTTGAGACGAAGAAAAGAACCTTACAAGAGATAGCTAGGACCATGCTATGTGAAAATAATTTGCCTAAGTATTTTTTGGCCGAAGCCATAAATACCTCTTGTTATGAGCTTAATCACGTTTTATTAAGACCTAAAATTAAGAAAACACTTTTTGAGCTTTGGAATGGTAAAATCCCAAATGTGAGATATTTTCATGTTTTTGGATGCAAATGTTTCATATTAAATACTAAGGAGAATTTAGGAAATTTTGATTCTAAATCCGATGAAGAGATTTTCCTAGGTTACTTCATTAATTCTAAGGCATATAAAGTATACAATCATAGAACTATGATTGTTGAAGAATCTATGCATGTCATGTTTAATGAAACTAATGATTCTTCTAAAAATGTGAAGATTGTAAATGTAGGTGAGAAACTTGAGGACCTCACACTTCATGACAAAGAGGTGGAGGATGAAGATAATGAGGAAACTCAACATGAAGATCCACCATCCTCAAATCTACCTCAAGTTGAAGATGATGAAGAAGAAGCTCTACCGCCTCTCCCTAAAGGATATCGGTTGATAAGAGATCATCCAATGGATCAAGTCATTGGAGAACCTTGAACAGGAGTGGTAACACGCTCTAAACTCAAGAATATTTGTCAATATGTAGCTTTTATAGCTCAAGTAGAGCCTAAGAACATTAAGGAAGCAATAGAAGATGAGTTTTGGGTACTAACTATGCAAGAAGAACTCAACTAATTTGCTAGAAATAATGTATGGGACTTAGTACCTAGACCTAGCGAATAAACTATAATTGGAACTAAATGGGTATTTACAAATAAGTTAGATGAAGGAGGATTAGTCATTAGAAACAAAGCTAGGTTAGTGGCACAATGGTACAATCAACAAGAAGGGATAGATTATAATGAAACCTATGCTCCGTAGCAAGATTAGAAGCAATTAGAATGCTTCTGGCATATGCTAGCTTTAAAGGTTTTAAACTTTTTCAAATGGATGTTAAAAGTGCATTTTTAAATGATTTCATTAATGAAGAAGTATATGTTGAACAACCCCCCGGATTTGAAAGTTTTGAGTTTCCAAACCATGTTTTCAAACATAAAAAAATATTATATGGTTTAAAACAAGCCCCTAGGGCTTGGTATGAAAGGCTTTTAAATTATTTAATTGAACAAGTTTTAACGTTGGAAAAGTCAATGTTTCACTTTTTATTAAACATCATGAAAATGATATGTTATTAGTTCAAATTTATGTTGATGACATAATTTTTGGTGCTACTAATGAAATTCTTTGTAAGTGGTTTGCTAAGTGTATGCAAGATGTGAGATGAGCATGATGGGAGAGCTCTCCTTTATGCTTGGTCTCCAAATCAAGCAAACCAACAAAGGAATCTTCACCAATCAAGCCAAGTACACAAAGAAACTCATCAAAAGGTTTGGGATGAATGAAGCCAAGATAGCTTCTACACCAATGAGCACATCCATCAAGCTTGACAAAGATGAAGAGGGTGTCAAAGTTGACGAAAAATGATATCGAGGTATGATTGGTAGTCTTCTTTACTTAACCGCAAGTAGACCTGATATCATGTTTAGCGTTTGTGCATGTGCTAGGTTTCAATCTTGCCCTAGAATGTCTCATTTAAGTGCGGTCAAACGCATATTGAGATATTTAAAGGACACGGTTGACTTAGGACTATGGTATCCATGTCATACATCTTTTGATTTAATCGGTTTTTTGGACACGAATTTTGCCAGGTGTAAAGTAGATAGAAAAAGCACTAATGGGTGTTGTCAATTCTTAGGAGCGAGTCTTGTTTCTTGGTTCTCAAAGAAACAAAACTCAGTTGCACTTTCAACTACCGAAGCGGAATACATCGATGCGGCTAGTTGTTGTGCACAAGTCCTTTGGATGAAACAAATCCTTTTAGATTATGGACTTAAGTATTCTTGCATACCTATTCATTGTGATAATACTAGTGCAATAAATTTAACAAATAATCCTATTTTACACTCTAGGACTAAGCATATTAATTTAAGGCACCATTTTCTTAGGAATAATGTGACTAAGGGAAATATTAGAATTTATATCCACCGACAAACAACTTGCCGATATATTTACAAAACCCTTGGTTGAGGAAAGCTTTACAAACTTAAGGATGCAATTAGGAATTTGTGTTTTTCCTAGTAGTTAAGATGTTCTTCTTCAAAACATATATGTTTTTCAAAAAAATTACATTCTATAAAGTATCATCACACTTATGTATTGCTCTGTAGTGGGACTTTGCGACTTATTGATATTTGTCTTCTATAGGCTTACATTAATAGGAAGGACTATAGTAGTAGATGATACTTGGTTTTATGGCTTTTTTGGTTTTCATGATGACACTCATTAATTGTATCTTAATTCTTACTCTTTTTCATGGATGTCAAAAAGGGGAGAAAAAGTAAGGTCACACTTATTTTTATGATGCATATAGTTAGGGGGAGTTACATTAATAGGAAGGACTATAGTAGTAGATGATACTTGGTTTTATGGTTTTCTTGGTTTTCATGATGACACTCATTAATTGTATCTTAATTCTTACTCTTTCTCATGGATGTCAAAAAGGGGAGAAAAAGTAAGGTCACACTTATTTTTATGATGCATATAGTTAGGGGGAGTTACAAAAATGATATGCACATTGATAGGAGGAGCATGTGTTGAGTTATATATATTTTTGTATTTGTTGAGTTATATATCTTGCATGCCTTAACTCATGTATGCCTTAACTCAAACTCACAAAGAATATGCATATGTTTTCTTAAAATTCCATGTAATGTTTGTCATCATCAAAAAGGGGGAGATTGTTGGCTTAAGGGTTTCTCTTAAGCTTCGATCTTCGTTTTGATGACAACAAACATATATTTAATTTATGTGTGAAGTTTTGAGTTCAGGTTGAGGTTGCGATAAGCACGCAAACTTCGTTTGGAGAAACAAAAGAAAAGATCGTCAAGAATCAATAGAAAAAGAACGTCAAAGAAAGGCTCGGGTATAGACTAAGTAGATACCTTGTAATATACCCCTAGGACGATCTTATCCCAAGCCTAATTGTAAGGTTATCCAAGTTAGAACTTGGTAACCAAACCTATGAAAAAGCATATAACAAATATAAAGAAAAAATCAGCCTCAGCCTGAGTTTGGTCGATCGGTCGATCAACCGAACAAGGCAGAAAAATTGGCAATAGCCTTGTCGATCGACCAGACAGTCGACCGAATGATGCCACAAAATAGCAGTAGCCGCTCGGTCGACCTGTCGGTCGACCGAAGATGGTGAAAAAGTGGCAAAGGGCTACGTCAGTCGACCGACCAATGCTAAAAATTGACAGAAGGTGCTTCCGTCGACCGGATTGCGAATCACTGAACTCGTGACTCATTCGGTCGACTCGTTGGTTGACCGAACAGCGCTATTAAAGCAGTGGTCGTGGGCGGTCGATCGATCGATCGACCGATAAGCGACCAAATGGCGGTAATGGCTAGTTTTTCACCCGTTGAACAGCCTGTTCGATTGAGGGGTTATAAATACCCCTCACCTAACTCCTTTAAGTCTTCTTAGAGATTTAATTAAGCATTTAAAGGAGTGACTTGAGCCTTCAAAAAGGATTGATGCTGCGCTCTGTTCTTTCATCAACATTCTTCTCAAGCACCCAGTTCTGTTCCTCAACTCTGCTGCGATTTAAGTTCATCTACTGGCAAGTTGGAGGCTTGAAGGCTTGGGAAAAGAGCATTGGTTCTTCTTTCAATTCTTAGCTCTTTTTCATTGTATTTGAAGTTGTATTAAACTTGTTTTCACCTATAATAGCTTGCTATGTGTGCTAGAGAAACACTTAGGGTTAGGCTTTCTAGATTTGTGTTTTGCCTATGTGAATAGGTTTGAGAAGTTCTCAAAGAGGTGAGAATTGTGTCCTCAGTTGTATTCAAATAGAAACATAAGTTCTATAAAGTAGTTGGTTAGAAATCCTTGGTGTGGAGCTAAGGTAGTGGAGTAGGTGGTTGGCCGAACCACTATATTTCTTCGTGTTTGCATTGCTTTGAATGTTTGCTCATTATTATTCTTGATATTTGATAACATACATTATTAAGTTACATTTGCATTTAATTGAAGTTGAAACTAAGCAAAAAGAAAATTGATTAAATAGAAAAAGGATAGACACTATTCAACCCCCCCTTCTAGTGTCGGATTTCATACAACAGCAAGAACATCTTCCTCAAGTTCAGGATACACCAAGGCTCCATCTCAAATTTCTTTGAAACTATCAGCTCTAGAAAAGTCGGCTCCAGGGGTGAAGAATTGAGCTTGCTCAATAGCCCTCCTAATACCCAATTATATAAAGTCAGGCCAGCATCCCTCCAGCGATCCGCCTCTTTCTTCTGATATTCTTTTGCCTCGACATGCTGACAAGCAACCTCCTCCTCAGATGCTTTCAATCGAGTGGACAATTGAGAAACCTCCTCCTCATATGATTTCAGTCGGGCAGCCAACCGAGCCATTTCTTCGTCCTTCTCATCGCTAATCCTCGCTAGCTCAAGTTTCAACAGCTTTATTTCTTGCATCAAAGCCATGGACTTGCTTAATTTACTTGACCCATACCTCTGTCCTCTCGGATGAATGGGCAGGATCCTCTGAGTGGTCGGAAGACCCTGTATACAGGACTAAGGCTAATCGATGAGCTAATGATTCCTCGTCGGACACCCCCCCCCCCCCCCCCCCCCCCCCCGCTTGAGGCGAAGGAACTCCCTTCCCTCGGACCAGTCTCCTCAGGGAGGGGGGAATCCGAGGCCCTGGCCCGTCCCTTGAAATGTGAAATAGGAGCATAGGCAATTGAGTCAAAAGAACTAGGCAACTCCATGAAATTTGACAAATGGGAACTCAGAGCCCCCACGCTCGGAATCTCCAAGTGCCTTGATAAGGGAAAATCGAGGGTCAACAACGGCAGTGGATGACTTGGCCCCGACGGGGATTCGACCACCAGCAATTTCTTTCCCTTACCCATAACTTGGGGTGCTACATCTCTTTCTCCGGAAGCATCCACGAAAGATTGTCTCATCCAGTATAGATGATGTCTTCCCTGCAATACACCTTCATTAGAAAAAATAAGAAAAGGGTTGGCCAACAAAAGCCTTCAGAAGAGCACACTACCTATATAAGCCGAGATTGATACCCCCTCTCGATCCCTCTTTAACATCTCCTTGCAGGAAAAAGGCTCAGATGGGCCGCACCTGATCAGAAAGTCCACAATGTGGTTTTCTTTGGTAGAAAGCTCTTCCTTCGTCGCGTGACTAATCGGCAAAGGATCTTCAGTCTAGGACAAGGGGGGCATCTCTTTCCCAAATATAGGATCCAAGTAAAATGGATTCAAGCAAGGCTTCGATTTTACCTTGAAAAAGTGTTTCTTAAAACTTTGGTGGGAGCTCCGAAAGGAAGTAAAAAGTTTCTTTTCAGATACACTACTAAGTGATACCAGAGTCCCCCTCTGCGAACCGACTATGTGAAAAAAGGAGAAGAATACTCGAAGGCTCGGCTCAAGACTCAAGCACCGCATCAAAATTTTGAAACAGTGGATAGCCGCCCAACTGTTAGGATGAAGCTGCGAGGGGGCCACATTCGCCTGGTTCAAAAGCCCACATTCAAAGTCTGTGAAGGGCAGACGAACCCCAAGCTCCTCAAACAAAACTCGATACATAAATAAGGACCCATATTCTCCATGATGATAGAACATGTCTGAAGAAGAGCAAGGGAGGCAATCGAAAGAATCTTCGCTATCACAACAAGAAATGTTCACCTTATCCCGGAAGGATTGAATGCTCTCTAGACTGCTCATCATCGAGCCTTCCTGACGTATCTTCGAAGAAACCTATGAGTAAGGGTTAGCTACCCTCTTCAACGGACTCACCTTCGGTGCGGTCCCGACTTTTCTCTTGGTCATTGGCTTGAACAAAGATCAAGAAGATGAGAAATCGAAGAGACTCATTCGCCACTAAGGGAAATCTCCAAGAAAGACCAAGACACCGAAAGCGCAAAAAACTCGAAGAGCGAGAGGAGACATGTCTACCTTAAAGATAATGAACCCCTCATCAGACGGGCGAAAGTAACATTATAGAGTTAAACTCAGTCGAACAAATCCACCTTACGATGGTGTTTTGAAAAACCATGCGAGGACTAGGGTTGTCCATTATTCGGTTTACACCGAACCGAACCGAAAAACCAAACCAAATTATTCGGTTCGATTTCAACGATGCGCGGTTCGATTCTTGACCCGAATCAAACCCGAATAGTGCTATTCAGTTCGGATCCGATTCTCGTAATTTGGGAACCGACCCGAATCAAAAACCGAATAACTAAAAATATTAATTATTTTTCTCCAGATTTTGGGTTCGGGTCGGGGAGTTAGAGTAAGTGGGTTAGGCCCGTTAGGGTTAATTTTTGGATTTCTCCCTCAATGTATTAAATTTTAGTTTTTTTTGTTTGAAACCGAATCGAACCGAACCGAACAATTTTGGTTCGGGTTCGGGTTGAAATTTGAGTAAGGAAAAAAATTTGGTTTAATCTAAATTGGTTCGGTTCGGATCGGTTTGAACCGAATGGACAGCCCTAGCGAGGACCAAGGGAATGTTTCTGTATCATGATTACTCCCTCGAATCGAAAAGACAAAAACCAACCGAATGATGCCACAAAAAGACGCGGGCCCTACTAATAAGCTACCATACCAAGGCGCAACAGACGGGGAGATAGAACTCACGCAAATTAAGGATATGATAACAAGACCCGCTCAAGGAGAATACAGAACAGATGTACACCCTCCCACGAAGCCAACCGAGTTCGGTATCCCAGAAGTGTTCCCCTCCAGTTCAACCACCTGACTCAAACTTCACGATCAAATGCTCCTAAGCAGCATCAATCTCCGCCTTCCTGGTCATTCTCTTTAGCTTCGGCGGTCAATAAGGCCGACATCTTTTCCCTGGTCACCTAGTACGACTTGGCCAGCTCATCCAAGATTTCCACAAAAGACACCCAAACATCAGGAAAGAAAACTCACTCAACTCAAGAGCTCGACACGCAATCTTCCTGACTCCGACCAAGCTCGGGGGTTGTGGATTGGACTAGAACTATTGGGCCCGGTCGAATTAGACCCAGCAGTGCCTCACCATTCACTCCGAACATGTAATACCTGTAATTTTTTAAATATTTTTACTCAATTATTTCAGTGGGATAATTTGGTCATGCGCCAGAACGGGTCGGATGAAACACCGGAGGGCACAAATTGAAGATTGTCTTTTGCACACAAGGTAATTAATTTACCTAAGTTTTATTAGTCCTTAGATGAGTAGTTGGGTTCGAGACGAGTTCGGATGTTCAAACGAAACTCGAATTGACTTGTATTGGTCAAGTTATAGCTTGATTTAGACTTGACTTAAGTTAAGGGGCATTATGGTCTTTTGGCGAATGGGGTTTTTGTATTAAAACCTTTCCCCATAGGGGCATTATGGTCTTTTGGTGAATGGGCGTCCAAAGGAAGGAAAAGGCGTGGGAGGATTGGGACTTGGTGGTGTTGGCTTAAGGTTTTCAACCTTGGTCATAATCTTGTTTTTGATGATAACAAACATGGAACTAATGTTTCATTGAGAAAATCTTTCAGGTTACAAGTCGGTTAGCGCTCGACGTCCCCGATTAGAAAAATTAAAAAAAATCAGAGAAATCGGCAAGGACGCTCGTCGGCGCTCGAGAATCTTTGAGAATGAGAGTTTAGATTTAGGATGTCTAGTTTATATTGTAAATCATCTCTATGATGCATAAGAACCCTAAAACCAAACCCGAACCCCAAAATATGAAAACTCGAAAACCATCCTGAATTCACTAAGCCTAGGGAGCTCCTTGAAGGGCTATATTGTTGTGTGAAATCTGACACTAGGTTGGGGGGTTGAATAGTGTCTGTCCCCTTTTTCAACTCTTTTCTTTTTGTTCAATTTTATCTTCTCTTAGGTGCGAGTGTTTCTTAACAAGAGATGTATCAAATATCAGTAGCAACTAGCAATGACAAAAGCAAGTAAGCAATGCAGACAAGAGTAATTATAGTGGTTCGGCCAACTGGCTACTCCACTACCTTGACTCCTCACGAAGGATTTCTAACAACTACTTTATAGAGTTTGTGTTTCCCTTTGAATACAATGAGGACACTCTTCTCACCACTCTGAGAACCCCTCAATCCTATTCACCTAGGCAAAACACAATCCTATAAGTTTTCCCTAAGTGTTTCCTAGCACACCTAGCAACTATCTCAAATGGAAAACAAGTTTACAATAAACTTCAAATATAGAGGAAAGAGCTTAAGAATGTAAAAATGAACCAATGCTCCTTTCCCAAGCCTTCAAGCTCCAACTTGCGGGAGGATGACTCTTTGAGTTGCAGCAAGGTTGAAGAAAGCAGGGAAGCAGCGCTCGAAATGAGTTGTCGACGGAAGCAAAGGGCGTGTAGCAGTTCAATCTTTTTGAAGGCTTAAAACACTTCCTTAATGGCTCAATAAATTCTGTAAGAAGCTTTAAAGAAGTTAGGTGTGGGTATTTATAACCCCACACCCCGAACAGAACGTTCAACGGGCAAAAAAATAGTCGTTGAAGCCGTTCGGTCAATTTGTCGGTCGATCGTCGGTCGACCGACTGATCGACCGCCAATGCGACCGCTAGCTTATGTGAGCACTCGGTCGATCGATGGGTCGACCGACTTGTCGCAAAATTATTGATCCTACATTTGGTCGACCAGTCGGTCGATCGAATCAGTGGAGCCAGGGTCGCGCTACTTGTGATCCTCAATCCGATCGACCGATTGGTCGATCGGTGATCATTCTGCGAATTTTTTGCTTTGGTCGATCGACCGACCGGTCGACCGACGCAGCCTTGCGCAAATTCCTTCACCAACTTCGGTCGATCGATAGGTCAACCGAATGGCTACTGCCAATTTTTTCCATCATTCGGTCGATCGATTGGTCGACCGAATCGTCTGCTTAGCAGAACACTGCCTTGTTCGGTCGATCGACCGGTCGACCGAACTCAGGCTGAGGCTGATTTTTCCTTGAAATTTTTACATATCTTTTTTGTGGATTTAATTACCAAGTTCTAACTTGAATAACTATACAATTAGGCTTGAGATAAGATCGTCCTATGGGTATATTACAAGATATCTATTTGATTTATGCCCGAGCCTTTCTTTGATATTTTCTTCTTCCGTTTCATTGACGATCTTTTCTTTCATCTCGTTTGAACTGACTTGGCATGCTTATCGCAACCTCAACCTTAACTCAAAAACTTCACACTTGGATTAAATACATATTTGTTATCATCAAAATAAAGATCGAGGCTTAAGAGAAACCCATAAGCCAACAATCTCCCCCTTTTTGATGATGACAAACATAACATCAAATTTTTCAGAAAGCATAAGTATTTGTGAGTTTGAGTTAAGGCATTCATGAGTTAGGGCATGCAAGATATGTAACTTAGCATATGCATTCAACTATGTAACTTAGCATATGCATTCAACTATGTAACTTAGCATATGCATTCAACTAGAACACACACATACACTAAACATGATATCGGGTCTACTTGCGGTTAAGTAAAGAAGACTACCAATCATACCTCGATATCGTTTTTCGTCAACTTTAATGCCCTCTTCATCTTTGTCAAGCTTGATGGATGCGCTCATAGGTGTAAAAGCTATCTTGGCTTCATTCATCCCAAACCTTTTGATGAGCTCCTTTGTGTACTTGGCTTGATTGATGAAGATTCCTTTGTTTGTTTGCTTGATTTGAAGACCAAGCATGAAGGAGAGCTCTCCCATCATGCTCATCTCAAACTCATCTTGCATACATTTAGCAAACCATTTACAAAGCATTTCATTAGTAGCACCAAAGATTATATCATCAACATAAATTTGAACTAATAACATATCATTTTCATGATGCTTAATGAAAAGTGAAACATCGGCTTTTCCAACATTAAAACTTTGTTCAATTAAAAAGATTGAAAGTCTTTCATACCAAGCCCTAGGGGCTTGTTTTAAACCATATAATGTCTTTTTAAGTTTGAAAATATGGTTTGGAAACTCAAAACTTTCAAATCCGGGGGGTTGTTCTACATAGACTTCTTCATTAATGAAATCATTTAAAAATGCACTTTTTACATTCATTTGAAATAGTTTAAAACCCTTAAATCTAGCATATGCTAAAAGCATTCTAATTGCTTCTAATCTAACTACGGGAGCATACGTTTCATTATCATCTATCCCTTCTTGTTGATTGTACCCTTGTGCCACTAACCTAGCTTTGTTTCTAATAACTAATCCTTCTTCATCTAGCTTATTTCTAAATACTCATTTAGTTTCAATTATAGTTTGTTCACTAGGTCTAGGCACTAAGTCTCATACATCATTTCTAGCAAATTGGTTGAGTTATACTTGCATAGCTAGTACCCAAAACTCATCTTCTATTGCTTCCTTGATGTTCTTAGGCTCTACTTGAGATACAAAAGCTACATATTGACACACATTCTTGAGTTTAGAACACGTTACCACTCCGATTGAAGGTTCTCCAATGACTTGGTCCATTGGATGATCCTTTACCAACCGATACCCTTTAGGGAGAGGTGGTAAAGCTTCTTCTTCTTCTTTAACTTGAGGTATATTTGAGGATGAAGGTGCTTCATGTTGGTTATCCTCGTTATCTTCATCCTCCACTTCTTTATCATGAAGTGTGAGATCCTCAAGTTCCTCACCTACATTCACAATCTTCATATTTCTAGAAGAATCATTAGTTTCATTAAACATGACATGCATGGATTCTTCAACAATCATGGTTCTACGATTGTAAACTCTATATGCCTTGGAATTAATGGAGTAACCTAGGAAAATTCCTTCATCGAATTTAGAGTCAAATTTTTCTAAGTTCTCCTAGTATTTAATATAAAATATTTGCATCCAAAAATATGAAAATATCGTACATTTGGGATTTTACCATTCCAAAGCTCAAAAGGTGTTTTCTTAATTTTATGTCTTAATAAAACTCGGTTAAGAACATAGCAAGAGGTATTTATGGCTTCGGCCCAAAAATGCTTAGACAAATTATTTTCGCATAGCATGGTCCTAGCCATCTCTTGTAAGGTTCTATTCTTCCTCTCAACCATCTCATTTTGTTGAGGATCCTAGGGGAAGAAAAGATATGTTGAATAACTAAATCATCACAAAACACGAAAAAAAATTCATTTTTAAACTCCCCTCCATTGTCACTTCTAATTTTCAAAATTGAAACTCCATTTTCATTTGTAACTTTCTTTGCAAACTTTTTAAAAAATTCAAAAGTTTCATTTTTCTTTGCCAAAAAGAAAACCCAAGTAAATCTAGAAAAATCATCAACTAATACATAACAATATAGCTTTCCACCTAGACTAGCTACATCACATGGACCAAAGAGATCCATGTGCACAAGCTCAAGTATTCTAGATGTACTAACTTGATTAATGCTATGAAATGAAGATTTGACTTGCTTACCTAGTTGACATACATCACAAAGTTTGTCTTTGTCAAATTTTAATTTGAGTAAGCCTTTAACTAATTCTTTCCTAGATATCTCTTGGATGAGACTCATACTAGCATGTCCTAGCCTTCTATGCCACAACCAAGAATCATTCTCCATGGCAACTAAGCATCTAACATGAGGGTTTGGCAAGACATTTAATTCTAAGGTGTATACATTTTCTTGCCTATTTCCAATAAACATGATATCATTTGATGGTGCACTTCTAATAATACATTTAGATGCTTCAAAAACTATTATGTATCTATTATCACATAATTGTGATATGTTAATCAAATTATATTTTAACCCATCAACTAATAAAATATTCTTAATGCATGGGTAAGGAAGTATACCTATGTCACCAGTGCCAACAATCTTACCTTTGGTATTGTCTCCAAATGTGACATGCTCACCATCTTTACTTGATAGGGTTGCAAATAAGTTGATGTCACCCGTCATGTGCTTTGAGCAATCATTATCCAATATCCAAGTGCTTCTATTTTCTTGAGGATGCTTCTCCATCTACAAAAGGAGAAGAAATCATCTTAGGTACTCAAATTTTCTTGGGTCCTTGAGTGTTAGTCATTTTGGGAACTCATGTAAATCTTGCATGTGGGTTCCTCATCAAAGTACACTCCTTGGCCATATGGCCAAATATGCCACAAGAAAAATAATTTCCATTAAATTTCCTTCTAGTATGTGTGTGAGCATGGGAGTGTGATTATTTCTTTTTATGGACAACCTTAGGCATGTCGTTTTGTATGGTTGTCATCTTTTTATTAAGCATGCAAATTTCTTTTTTCAATGTTAGCATGCTATTATTCAAATGCTCTACTTGATCACTTAAATACTTGTTTTCATTCTCTAATTTTTGGTTGTCAATCTCTAAGTCATTCTTAGCTTTCTCTAGGGTGCATGTCTCTTCTTTAAGGGTGTCTACTTCTTTCCTTAAGGCATTGCATGAAAGTAATAAACTATCATTCTCAAGCTCTAAAGATCTATTGTCCTTTTTTAGACCTTTAAATTTTCTCCTAATTGCATTGAATTCATCATGCATTTGCTCAAATTCATTTTCTAGCTCTTCTTGAGTAAATGAAACTTCACCAAAAATAAATCTTACCTCATCATTCTTTGCCATCAAGCAAAGGTTTGCCTTTTCACTCTTTGCTTTTTCTTCACTCGATGAGGCCTCGCTTTCATCCCGTGTGGCCATCATTGTCTTCTTCTTCTTTTTGTACTTTTCCTTTTTGTGAGGGTTGGAGATGGAGGCCATCTTGAGAAGTGGGCAATCTTTCTTTAGATGTTCGGTCTTATTGCAATTGTAGCATGTGTAGACTCCTCTTCCCTTCCTCATGCCTCCCCTCATGAAATTCATGAATCTTCTTGCTAGCATCATCATTTCTTCAAGATCATTCGTCTCTTCCTCGGATGATGACGACTCTTCTGCTCGATGTGATGCTTTTAAGGCAATGGTCTTACCTTTGGGGGCATCTTCCTCTTGGTACTGCTTCCTGTGGGTCTCATGTGTCATGAGAGACCCAATGAGCTCGATAATCTTCAAGGTGCTCAAGTCCTTGGCTTTCATGATGGCTGTGACTTTGGGCTCCCAAGATTTTCGAAGGAAATGGAGGAGCTTCCTTACCTTCTCCCCTTCCTTTATTTCTCTATCAAGGTTAGCTAAGCCATTTGTAATATTTTGGAATCTAGCATGCATGGCACCAATGGACTCATGTGATAGCATATTAAACATTTCATAATCATGCATGAGTAAGTTTATTTTGGATTCATTTACTTGTGAAGTCCCTTCATGGGTGGTCTCTAGGATCTTCCATACTTCATATGCGGACTTACATGTAGAAATCATGTTGAATTCATTAATTGATAAGCTGTAATATAAAGCATTGATGGCCTTTGCATTTGCATTAAAAAGTCTAATTTCTTCTTGGTCCCATTGGTCCATGTCCTTATTGGGTTGTTTATACTCTACTAGAATCATCCTCCATACATCCATGCCTAAGGATTGTAAAAAGTCATTCATGCAGATCTTCCAATAGGTATAGTTGTTCCCATCGAATAGTGGTGGAGTATGAGTAGAGTACCATTGAGCTAATTGGATTTCACTAGACATCTTGAATTATAGGGAAGATGGTTAAATCTTAACCTACAACTTGGCTCTGATACCAATTATTGTGTAAAATCTAACACTAGAAGGGAGGGTTGAATAGTGTATGTCCCCTTTTTCAATTCTTTTCTTTTTGCTCAATTTTATCTTCTCTTAGGTGCAAGTGTTTCTTAACAAGAGATGTATCAAATATCAACAGCAATGACAAAAGCAAGTAAGAAATGCAGACAAGAGTAATTATAGTGGTTCGGCCAACTGCCTACTCCACTATCTTGGCTCATCACCAAGGATTTCTAACCACTACTTTATAGAGTTTGTGTTTCCCTTTGAATACAATGAGGACACTCTTCTCACCACTCTGAGAGCCCCTCAATCCTATTCACCTAGGCAAAACACAATCGTATAAAGTTTTTCCTAAGTGTTTCCTAGCACACCTAGTAGCTATCTCAAATGGAAAATAAGTTTACAATAAACTTCAAATACAGAGGAAAGAGCTTAAGAATGTAAAAATGAACCAATGCTCCTTTCCCAAGCCTTCAAGCTCCAACTTGTGGGAGGATGACTCTTTGAGTTACAGCAAGGTTGAAGAAAGTAGGGAAGCAGCGCTCGAAATGAGTTGTCGACGGAAGCAAGGGCGCGTAGCAGTTCAATCTTTTTGAAGGCTTAAAACACTTCCTTAATTGCTCAATAAATTCTGTAAGAAGCTTTAAAGAAGTTAGGTGTGGGTATTTATAACCCCACACCCGAACGGAATGTTCAATGGGCGAAAAAATAGCCATTGAAGCTGTTCGATCAATTTGCCGATCGATCGTCGATCGACCGACTGATCGATCGCTAGCTTATGTGAGTGCTCGGTCGACCGATGGGTCGATCAACTTGTCGTAAAATTATTGATCCTACATTCGGTCGATCAGTCGGTCTACCAAATCAATGGAGCCAAGGTTGCGGGACTTGTGATCCTCAATACGGTCGACCGATTGGTCGATCGGTGATCATTGTGCGAATTTTTTACTTTGGTCGATCGACCGACCGATCGACCGACGCAGCCTTGCGCAGATTCCTTCACCAACTTTGGTTTACCGAATGGCTACTGCCAGTTTTTTCCATCATTCGGTCGACTGACCGGTCGATTGAATAGGCTGCTTAGCAGAACACTGCCTTGTTCGGTCTATCGACCGGTCGATCGAACTCAGGCTGAGGCTGATTTTTCCTTAAAATTTTTACATACCTTTTTTGTGGATTTAGTTACCAAGTTCTAACATGGATAACTATACAATTAGGCTTGGGATAAGATCGTCCTAGGGGAATATTACAAGATATCTATTTGATTTTTGCCCGAGCCTTTCTTTGACGTTTTCTTCTTCCATTTCTTTGACGATCTTTTCTTTCATCTCGTTTGAACTGACTTGGCATGCTTATTGCAACCTCAACCTGAACTCAAAAACTTCACACTTGGATTAAATACATGTTTGTTATCATCAAAATAAAGATCGAGGCTTAAGAGAAACCCTTAAGCCAACATATATGTCCTAGACCTTTTCTTGACATAAGAAATGGCGGTAATTATTCCTCGGGTTAAAATTAGATAACAAGCTATTTTTTAAGAATTTTTGGAAGCCCCTTTAGCCTACCTATACTTGACTCGAAAAGTTAGGAATTTTTCATTTTCGAAAAATTTGTACTATACCCCAAAAACTAGATTTTGATTATCAAGAATTTTGATTTTTTAGATATTTTTATTAAATCCAAATGGGGGGTAATCCTTATATAACAGCCCCTATTGGCGGCCTTAGACTTTAAGTGTCGGTCGAATCTTAGAAAGAGGGGTAGCCTATGTGCTCGATTGGGATTGGGTAGATTACACTCCCTACTTATCGTGCAAATTGAATACCCGAAGAGGAAGACAAGGGGGGGGGGGAGAGGGAGAGAAAGGTCGGCTGTATGGGGTATGGTCGGTCGATTTTAAGCTATGAAATTCACTGATTAAATTCTTAGAAATTCCAAATTTATTCCTTATCTCATTCATGAATTTTATATGTATTTAATTGTGTGGAATTGGAATTTATTGGGGCGGCTACATTAGAACTACCCTAGAGATTAGGAGTAGGCCGAGTAGGGGTATTTTCATAATTTTAGAGACAACTACGATACCGTTGGTTCTTGATACACCTCGTCATGACATTATACACTCTATGATGACTATGAAAAATATTTGTCGGGGCACATGTATGCGAACCTTTAGGATACATCCTATACTTTAGAGATAATACCGTAGAATGTGAATTATTGGAAAAACGGTATAGATTTGATTTACCTATTTGGCATGGAATTTACTTTGGTTAAACTCCTGATATTAACAATTGATCAATGTTATATTTTTTGGAAGAAAAATATATGGATAAGTTAGAGACATGATTTGCACATATAGGCCGATTCTTCCAGCTACGGGATTCTGGGTTTATTTTAAAAATCTTGCGTGTTTATCCACATGTTTTACAACATTAAAATTCAAGATAAATTCATGAAAAATCAGTTTGTTTATTGTAATAATATTACTGATTTTTGGTAGAATTTATGTTTTATTTAATTTCTGTTCGGATTATATATATATATATATTGCTTCTACGAATTGCAATGACAAGCATGACTTGTGTTACCCGATGAGGAAATTGTTTGCATATTATATGCTTGTGGATATTATATATGAGTTCCTTGGCGTGTGATTCAAGGACATGTGAGTTCTTCCACTAGAGGACTGGAACCCGATTTGGGGCTAAGGTGGGCGAGTACATGCGCATAACCACGTAGCCCTTGATGTTTATGTGGTATCTTGAGAAACTAAAAAGTTCTCCATGGTATGGGTGTAGTGAAAATTCTTTGATTCCCATTTTCTCGAGTGTAGGGTAGAAGAGAACGTCGACAGAACTCCCCTTGTCCACCAAAACTTTCCTAACAAGAAAACCAGCAACAAACACAGAAATAACGACAGAATCATGTAAATTCCTGTCAACTCCTTAAAAATCAGTATCATAGAAGGATATTACGGGGTGGGTACGCATGGCATTTGTGGTCGAGCCGCTTCATTGATGATTATGATGGTTTGGGATGGTTGTGTTACAGGACTGCCTTCTCCGGCAAATCCTCCTGTTATGTAGTCGATGACTCCACCTGGACGTCGAGGTGTGATTGTTCACTTTCAGAGCCGTGGTGGTTAGGGGCCGGTGGCAATTCGTGTCGAGCCGGTGTTATCGGGTTGGGCCGGCCCGGCCAGAAAAATTTATGGACGGCCCGGTCTGACCCGATAAAAATTTGGGTCTGGAGTCTTCGGCCCAGCCCGACACAAAAAATAACGGGCCGACACGATACGACTTGTTTAGCCCGATAATACGAAATGATATTTTTTGGGGCTATCGAGCCAGACCATATATTGCCAGCTCTAGTGGTGGTTGTTTGTGTCACTAGGCGGTGGTGTGTTATTGGGACTTCGATGAAACTAGAGGTGGCAAAATAGGTCGCCCCGCAGTTAGCGTGCCAGGCTGGGTCGGCTCACTAACTCCATGGATCAGAATTTCTCGGCCCGGCCTGCGACCTCGTTTATCAACTAAAAACTTGTAAAAAAAAATAATTTAAAATATTTGAGAGACTAGATAAACATCAAATATGATATTTCACATGAAAAGCTCCATGAATTAATTTCACCTTCAATTTTAAAGCACTAAATTAGACTTGAAATTAATTTTTTTAATACTTAGCAGCCAAACGGGCCAACTCGACCCGATAAGAGCCGGCCCGCGTCGGCCCGGTATGTTATCGTGCCGGGCCGACCCGACTCGATAAGCTTATCAGGCTGAATTTTACGACCCGGCCCGCAATTATCGTGCCATGCTCATGTCGTGCTATCGTGTCGTGCCCATTTCTGCCGCCCCTAGATGAAACTCACACCTTTTGAATGAAGATCTCACATTTTGAGGTGATTGGGGGGGGGGGGGGGGGGGGGGGGTTCAAATTCGGTACTCGGACGAGGTGAAGACCTCGGTGCTAGGCTATTGTTCTGCTCATGGAGGTGGTGATCTTCGCCTTTTCTGCCTCCTTTTTTGTATTTCTTATATTCGACAATAGAGATTTTGCCGATTAGTCTTTTTGGCTTCTCGAAATTATTCCATATTTATGAAGCTAGCGGTCTTCTCCTGAAACTCGGCTATGTCTTTGGGCTCAGATCTGGTTGGCAAGAGCCCGAGTTTTAGCCCGAGCTAGATGGATAATAGTTTGATCTGTGGGTCGAGGTTGGAAATTTTGGCCGCTACAGCCTAAAACCTATTCAAGTATTCCCTTGGGGGCTCATGCTACACCTGCCTAACATAGTGGAGGGTAGCTCCCGTCTTGTGATATACCTGCAATGTGGTGAACCGACTGAGGAAGATGCGGGAGAGGTCATCGAAAGAATGGATAGACCCTGGCGTGAGGGAGGGAAACCACAATCGGGTGATTTTTCCCGGGAAAGTTGGGAAGGCTCTGTAGAGTGCGAAATCGATTACTGCGTGATAGAGCATCGTGGTCCGGTACGCCGTCAGGTATAGCGCGGGGTCGCTTGTACCGATGTACGGTGTTAGGGTGGTAGGTAACTCACTTCTCGACAGGAGGCGGATTGTCATGATGTGCTTGGCAAAGGGTCCCGGGTCGAGAGATAGAGCAGTCTTGGTTCTTCGAGTTTTAGGGTCCATGCCCTTCTCCGAACAAGGGCTGCTGGAGACTTCATCGTGAGGAATAGGATAGGGTCTCCTCTTTCCCGAGTAATTGCTTTCTCCAGGCATTGAATGACAGCGCTCATGGTCAGCCCTCGAAAATTTTAATTAATTTTATTTGACTTCTAAGGGAAAATTCGAATGCGCATCAAAGCGAGTCAAGTAAATTACCGGAGGGTGTGCGTCAAGGTTCAGCCTTTACACGCAAGGTAATTATTTTATTTAAGATGGTTTGGTCTTTAGATGGGTAGTAGGATTCGAGTCGAGTTCGGAGGTTCGAACAGAACTCAAATCGGACTTGAATTGGTTAAGATATGGCTTGTGTTAGACATAACTTGAATTGAGAGGTATTTTGATCATTTGATAAATGGGAAACCAATTTATTATACCTAACCAGGGATGCACGGCTCAAGAGAGCAGTCGCACACCCCTAGGCGCATGAAGAAAGAGGGAGGCGATTGAAGGGGATTCGGATTTCGACGTTTTCGGATTTCGTCGATGCGGGAACGCGAAGGGTTGTCTTCCTTTCAGATTTTTTCTTCTGGTGAGTGGTTTCCTTACCTTAATAGTAGGTTTCATATTTCTCCTAGCCGTCCCTTGTAGATGGGAATTTTTCGAGTTTTCTTTCGGTTCGTCGTCGTTTTACAGATGTTAGCTAACGGTAATCTCGTATTCTTGCAATCCTTGTTTCCTTGCGCATGTTTTAAGGTGTGCAGCCCCTATTGGTGGCCCTAGGGATGTAGGGCCTACCGAACAAGGAAATAGGAAGAGGGCTTTGCAATTTTGTTTAAGGTTGAGTTGATTTCACCCCTACATGTTGATTCAATTGATCACCCTAATTTTAGGGCATGGGCCGAATGGTTTGGGGCAATAAAACTCTTAGTATTTACATTTAAAAATCATTGATATATTGCCTAGGATGCATTTGTTAATTGCGAAACAAGGAATAGTGAATAGTGTAGGGCCGGCCACACTAGGGTTACATTAGGGTTTTAGGGTAGGCCGAGTAGGGTTATTTGCATAAATGCATAAATTTAGAGATGACGATGGCATTTAGACACTTAGCTCACTTTCTAAGTGCGGAGGGTTCATCCTTGGGCTCTCCAAGAACCACTCATGTTTGATGGCCTCGGCGCCATGGAGTTTGTGAACTTGTGGTGCGAAACGGCAAGGGCACTTCCGTTCTTGGTTCCCCTTTTCATAGATCGGACCATCCTCAAATCGAGAGAGCCATCCCTTCTCCAATTCCCCCATCACGGATTCAGCGAGGTCCAGGATTCCCCTCTCACCCTCTCCCTCTACCAAGACGAGCCACTGCTCTAGAAGTCATTCTTCTTCCCCTCGCAAAAGGTCGAACACCTGAAGCGAGCGGCAATGGCGGACGGCGCCCTCGACCGCTGCACCAGTTTCGAAGCCCTCTCTGTGTTCGTGTGGCGAGCGCGCACCAAAGCGCTGCGGCTAAAGGGTACCCAAAAGAGCAAGCTTCTCTTTGCGGTGGACGGCCGGTCCCGGTTCGAGCCGCCACTTCCGGAGGGCTACTTCGGCAACGGGATAGTGCTGACGAGCTCCGTTTGCGAGACACAGGAGCTCCTCAAGAGGTCATTCTCGTTCGTGATCGGGCTGGTTCAGAAGGCGGTAACGATGATCACGGACAGCTACATGCGATCGGCGATCGACTACTTCGAGGAGATGAGGGTGCGGCCGCCGCTAACGGCGACGCTCTTGAACACCACCTAGTCGAGGCTGGGATTCCACACAACGATTTTCGGGTGGGGGAGCCACTGCAGTCCAGGCCGGTGACACTGCCGGAGAAGGAGGTAGTCTTGTTCTTGTCACACGACAATGAGAGGAGTACTGGGGCTGCCGACCTCTGCAATGGCAGAGTTCGAAGGGCTAATGGAGGTGTAGAAGAAGTGTTATGTGGATTTCATTGCTTGTTTCTGTTTGTTGTGGCTTTGATTAAGCGACTGTGGCTTTAATTAATTGTGTTCGTCATTGTGAAGATTTATACGTGTGTTTGAGTAGGAAATACTTGAAACTTATAATTTTCATACTAATATATCGACATGAATAGTGAAGAAATTACTACGTATACAGATTTCTATGTCACGTAAGTATTAAAAGTGGCTGCGTTGCGCTTAGCAGGCGATGGTAACCTGCCCGCTTCCTGCTCGAGCGAACTTGCACCACAGCGGGGGCGGCAGCGGCATGAGCTCTGCCGCCTCTTGCTCCATCTCCAAGAGGACCTCTCGGGAGAGCTCGACGTCGCACGGGAGCTCGAGCGGGCCCGAGTTGGAGTGATTTGATTTGATTTGAAGTATCAATTTTTTTCTTTCTAAAATGCATATATGAGGTTGATTAAAAAATAAAGAAATAAAGAAATAAAGAAAGAATAATAATAAATATACTAAAAGATAATAATAAATATACTAAAAGATAATATGAACTAATACTACCAAAATAAAAAAAAATTAAATTAAAATTGTATGAGAAATAATAGATAGTTAAAAATACTATAAATTTAGGAAATAAATTTTTAAGTAAAAAATAAAATAAAGGAAAAAAATGATATATAATATCAAATGTGAAAATGTGTATATTTATAAAATATATTTTATATAAAAATATATATTGAAAAGTGGGAAAATTTTGGAATGATAAAATCATTCAATTATTTTTGCTAACAATAATTTGAAAAAATTTGAATCGATTTAAAATTTTGATTACATTCAAACTAAATCTAATTATAATTGAATTTATTCATGTTTTAAATTATATTATTGAATCGAATAAAAACCTGAATAAATTAATTAAATTATCAAATTTTAAATTTTAATAGGTAATAAATAAAAGATAATAATATTGTTAAATATCTATTAAAAATAATATAATTTAACACAACCAAAACAAAAAATTAAATTAAATTTGAAATCATAATTTTGATAATATAATAAGAACTAAAAATATAAAAAAAAACAAAAATTAAAATAATTTCAAAAAAATAAAATAAAAATGCATCCTTTCTTTAAAAAAATAAAAAATAAAAAATAAAAAAGAAAATTATTGTAAATAATAAAAATAAACAAAAAAATTATTTATTTTTTTAAAAAAGAAAGGGCAGCCAAATGATGGCGGCTCTTTCTGTAATTTTCTTTTTATAAAAAAAAGAAAAATGAAAAAAATATATGATCTTATTAAAAATATTAGTTTGATTTGAAGTATCAATTTTTTTTTCTTCTGAAATACATATATGAACTTGATTAAAAATTAAGAAAGTAAAAAAATAAATTTAAAAAAGATAATAATAAATATACTAAAAGATAATACGAACTAATACAACCAAAATAAAAAAAATAAATTAAAATTGTACGAGAAATAATAGATAGTTAATAATATTATAAATTTAGAAAATAAATTTTCAAATAAAAAGTAAAATAAAAAAATGATATATAATATAAAATATGAAAATGTGTATATTTATAAAATATATTTTATATAAAAAATATATATTGAAAGGTGTGAAAATTTTGGAACGATAAAATCATGCAATTATTTTTGCTAATAATAATTTGAAGAAATTTGAATTGATTTAAAAATTTGATATATTCAAATTAAATCTAATTAAAAGTGAGATTTATTCGGATTTTAAATTATATTATTGAATCGAATAAAAATCTGAATAAATTAATCAAATTATGAAATTTCAAATTTTAATAGGTAATAAGTAAAATATAATAATATTATTAAATATCTATTAAAAATAATTTAATTTAATACTATCAAAATAAAAAAATTAAATTAAATTTGAAATCATAATTTTGATAATATAATAAGAACTAAAAATATATATATATATAAAAGACCTTCAAAAAAAATTAAATAAAAATGTCTTTTAAAAATAAAATAAAAGTAAAAGTAGTAGAATAATTTAAATAATAAAATAAACAAAAATAATAAATATTTATTTAAAAAGAAGAAGAAGAAAGGGCAACCAACTATTGCTGCCCTTTCTTCCGTAACTTCTTTTTAAAAGAAAAGTAAAAAAAAGAAAACAAATGATAAAAGCAGGGAGAAAGATGGGAGTCTTCCGTACAGACCACAAATTACTAGGGAGTTATTTCTTATTTTGGAATATGAACGCAACTACAACTCCCTTTCCTTCTAACTACGAGAACAAGACGTGAATATTACCTATAAGTACAAGTGAGGAATACCAATCAAATATGTTTATCTTAAAAAATAGGCTACCCACCTTCTGATGGAGAAGAATGCAACATTTAGTCGGGGATGATTGATTAGCAGCGTCAGCTTGGATGGAAGCCGACGATGAAGATTCCAATAGTCATCGGTAAGCAACATGATAAGTGTAAATAGTAAGAAAGTGAAAATGTGAAAATGTTGGACAAGTAAATAGGAAGGGTAAATGGGACAGGTAAACAGAACGAGTTAATTGTCTACTGAGAGCACCAGTTGCCATTTTGGAGGGAAAGGAAAACAAGCTCAACCGATTCCAAATTAGAGTGGTAAGTGAAAAGCAAGGATATTTTCGGAATTTAGAAAATATTGTTAAGGTTTCAAGAATAATAGCCCCCACATTTTGGAATCGAGAATTACTGTTAAAGTAAACTCGATTTCGGGAATTTGCTGTTTTACATAAGAATTAACATGGGTAGCTAACACGTTTGAAAGAGTAGCCTAGTTGAATAAAAAAAGAGGGATTAAACGAAAAAAATAAGATATTTTAAGGGACTAAATGAATTTTTTTTTTAATAATTTAAAATATAATAATATATATTTTAATAACATAGAGCATAACAATATATAATTATATTTTAGTTTATTAATATATATGTATTTTTCATCTAGTCCATTAAAATATTTTATTTTTTCTATTTGATCCATCTTTAGTCTCAATATTTCATGTTGACAGTTAACATCAAAAGTTAACGGAGGAGAGACCAAACAAAAACGAAAATAATTTTTGAGGGACTAAATAAAAAGTTTAAAAAAATGAGGGACTAAATAAAAAAAATATAATATTTTGAAGGATAAAAAATATGATTAAGTCATAAAAAATATAAATTTACTGAAATATTCTAAATAAATATTCATATGTGAACTGTTGAATGCCATCAATTTCTTCGAACTTTAAAGTTGGTGCGAAATCAAAGTGAAGGGAAAAAAAGTGAGGAGAAATTTAATTACTCGTGTAGTCTTCTTGCCCTCACGGAAGCCGAAAGGAGCAGTAAAAAAGCTCATGTTATTTGTTACATGGAGGGCGGTTCTTAATTAGCTCTTATAAATGCTGTCTGCTTCCCCCACTGACACCCACCTCATCGCTATTAAAAGATACAACTTTCTGGCTACTACCGCTGCGCACCTCTGTCCTCTCTCTCTTCTCGCTCGGAGGGAAGGGGAAATGGAACGCCCTCGGCCAATCTCTTTTCTTTCGGGGATTCTCGCCGCCCTTCTCTTCCAACTCTGTAAGTCCAATCTTTCCCTTGTTCTGGTAGCTGAATTCTTGATCTGTGGTTCGCCTTTCCAAGATCTCTATTTCCGCCACTAGTTTGCTCAAAATTTGCGATTCTGCGCTGGTTTTTGGCATTGCGTTGCCGCTTGTTGGTTTGGTGGTACAACCTTGTGGTTTGTTTATTTTACTAGAGATTTATATCGAGAGAAGAGGCGTCGTGATGATTTGACTCAGAAGAGCGGGATTCTATCTTTAGATCGCCCGTACACGAGTTTTACTTCCGGAATTGGTGTTTGATGGGATCACTGGCACCTGGCCAGGTGGGTGTTGATGGTTTTAGAGTATTTGTTCCGCTGTCATGGACATTGTCTTGGTTGAACCTCTGGCTTTCCGAATACTAGGGTTGTTATTCTTTTGTAGTGCCTGTTGTTTAAGAAAGCTAGATTTTACTCGTGAATCCTGATTTGGTGAAGTTGGTTTAGGTTTTAAAGAATGTTGCCTCCTGTGGCTTCAAAGAGGGAGACATACCAAAATTATCGTGGTGTGAGCCTGTGAGGTTGCAATTCAACTTAAGATACGGGTAGTTGTACCTCTGTGGAGAATAACATGCTGCATAGAAAGCTGATTTCGTGATTGAAATTGGCTTTATTGCAACTTGGTAATCTAGAATCAACTTGTCTGTCCCTTTATAGCATGGATTTCATTAGGATATTCCTGTGGCTTAGAACTGTAAAGTAGCTCAGCATTTGATTGGAATCTTCTGAAAGGCTGAAATTATATGTTGAAACTGGTATGCTTACCAGTAGTTGAAGACATGACATGCAGTGAAGTATTGAAAGAATTCATGCTACTCCATACTAACAAAGTTTCCTGGTGGTTGATCTTACAACTCAGCTAATCTTATTACCGGGTCAAGATATATTGAGTGGCTGTGTTCTTTTATGCCAGATTAATTTCTTTTTCATGGAGATATGTAGTGGAAATTATGGTTTTTGACAGTATACATCTCAAGAAAACTTGTCCATCTGTGTTATTTCTGTAGTTTCAACAAGACAACAAGTATCCTTTCCTAATTCTTTCTGTAATAGACATGGCGACCAAATACAAATAACGACTAACCGTAGTATGTCATTGGCATTTAGGTTTGCCAGACTACTGCAAATTGGACTACATGGTTGTTCATAGCTTTGCACTAGCAAATGAGATAGCTGTGATGAAGGACGATAATCTTTTGCCTGATACTTCTCCAACTAGCTCTCCACAACCTTTTATTCCTTTGCTCGCCCCTTCCCCAATGGGAACACCATTTTTCCACAATAGCACTCCGAAATTATCAGGTTTTGGTAGTTTGGTCACAAATTGGGTATAAGAGATATTGGTTGTAATTTTTATGCCATTTGTGATACTTACTATTGTTGCTTTTTTATAGGACGATGCACATTGAACTTTTCTGCAGTTGACAGTTTGCTAAGTACGACTGCCGTTGATTGCTGGACCTCTTTTGCTCCTTTCTTGGCCAATGTAATCTGTTGTCCGCAGTTCCAAGCCACTCTTATTATTCTAATAGGGCAATCAAGTAAAGAAACAGGGTTGCTCGCTTTGGACTCTATTCATGCAAATTATTGCCTATCAGATATTCAACAGATTCTTGGGAGTCAGGGTGCCAATAGTGAGCTTCAGGGAATTTGCATGGTCCATTCATATAACCTTTCCAAAGGCTCCTGTCCTATAAATGATATCAATGGGTTTGAGAGTGTTGTTGACTCTTCTAAACTCCTTGCTGCGTGTGGGAAGGTTGATGCTGTAAATGAATGTTGTAGTCAAATCTGCCAGAATGCTATCCTTGAAGCTGCAAGGAAGCTTGCAATGAGAGATGGTGGATTGATAGAAAGCATGGCTATAAATAATACATTGATTGAGCACTCATCTAAAATTGATAGTTGCAGAAGCATTGTCCTTAGATGGCTATCTAGTAGACTTGATACATCATCTGCAAAACAAGTACTGAGGCGTCTATCCAACTGCAATGTCAATGGAGGTAATTAAAATGCTGCATTCTAATTCTAAAATTTAGTGCTCCAGCATCCTTGATCCCTGACAACTGGATTATTCTCCCTTTTTGGGTTGCTTATTGATGTGCATTTACAATCTATGATTGTTATATAAAATTTACAATTTACTATCATTACTAATGTGCAACAATCTTGCTGTCAAGTAGTTAAATTTATGAGGTTCTGCTAGTGTGGGGTCCGTGAGAATCGATATATGCAACCTTATTGTGTGAACTGAGTTGACGTAAACTGTAATCAGTTCAATTAAAAATAAACTCACTGGTAAAATATATGTTTTTCCACAAAGCTTGTTTTTATCATTGCTTGGAGATGCTGGTAACTGCTTAGTTGCATCTTTGACTTGTTTAACATGGTCATGTTTGTTCCAATTGCATGATTTCTTTCCTGATAGTCTATCTGCTAACATCTTTTTTGCAACTTTACCTGCATTGTATCCTATTGCAGACTTGATGCATAGTATATTTTAATAGTATGTTATTTGCTTGAAATCTTCATAGTTCTAGAGTGGATTGCAATAATGCTTACCTTATGGAATACTCTAGATTGTTTGTGATAGTTAATTTCTTCTATTTCCTTAACTCAAAAGAGATTGTTCTTTTGGTTTTCTCCTCTGATTATACTGCTGTTGCTTGCACAGTTTGTCCACTAGATTTTCCAGATACCAAGAGTGTTGCAAAAGATTGTGGCAATGTGATCAAGAACAATACCGCCTGCTGCCATGCTATGGAAAATTATGTATCTCATTTACAAAAGCAAAGCTTCATAACCAATTTGCAAGCTTTGGGTTGTGCCTCCTTGCTTGGTATGAAATTGCAAAAAATGAATGTCAGCTCAAATGTTTATAGTTTGTGTCAGATAACACTCAAGGACTTTTCACTCCAAGGTTGGTAATATAAAATTGGATCTTTAACAGCATATTCTACTTCACATTTCTACCTCACATATGAACTACATAGGAAAAATTATGTAGTATCTCTACTTCTGAATGCTAAAGCTCATACTGATATTAGTTTATTTGGCTTGTGTGCGGGCGTGGTTGATTATTGGTACAACAACATAGTTGGAACTCAAGGTACAATCTATTTTCAATTCTAATATCCTACTTTTGTTGTTGAAATAATGATTTGGTTTCTTATGTGATAATTTATTTAGATAAATAGAATCTAAGGACTCAAAAGATCCTCTTTTCCTTCATGGTAGTGGACCTTCTCACTACAGTCACTTGTCAAGCAATCTAAAAAAATGCACTACTTGCTACGCATCTCTTCAAAGCTGACTTTGAACCAAGTATACCAAGCAGACCAAGCGGAATGGCTGACATGGCATTTAGAAGACTAGCTACTGATTGGTGAACAAAAAATGAGTTAGGAATGATGGCGTGAAATAGACTCGCAGACAAATATGACAGATTGTCAAATAAAATTGAAACAGTTCTAGAAACTAGACCTTAATTAATAATATAAATTAAACTTGCACCTTTAGTCTTAGATAAATTGAACCATGGTTTAAAATCTTGGTACCATTTTCATACCGGCCGGTTGTTTTTTTTTTTTTTTTTTTTTAAAGAACTAACTCCAATTCTCCAATAACACATAATTGATGAAGAAATGCTTAAAATTAATATTCAAATGTCAAATACATGAATACAATGTTTAAAATGCGGACGAATGACGTCCGTCGTACCCATACATATCTTCGGCTTCGGGACATACACGGCTAAGATCAACACCGTAGTTCTCTAATGCCCATATTTGGAAATTTTCCCATGGCATAATGCCTTGGTATCCATTATACCACATTGACATTAGCGTTTCTTTGTTGGGATTCCAAGAACTAGACCCTGTATCATCAGTTGAGTAGGTACTGGATACAGAGTAGGTGGATTCAGAAACCTCTTGCAAACTACTCATCATATCGTGATGGTAATCTTGCAAAGCTGTCGGTCCACCTCTTTGACACGAGCCTCTCTTCTTGTACACCTGAGTTGTTTGTCCGGTACTAGCACCACGGTCATCATCTTGGGTGGCGTGATCGAAGTATTGCTCATTTGTCCATAGATCATCATATGACAATGTTGATGGCACGACGGTGTCTTCTCCACCAGCTCCATCATCATCATCATCATCATCATCATCATCATCATCATCATCATCATCATCATCATCATCATCATCATCTCCTCCGTCTTTTGTGCTGCTACTGCTATGAATGGAGTGCTCGTCTTCTTCGTCCTCTTCTGCTTCTGCAATCGCTTCCAAAGGATCAATTGGTCGTTTACCTTTGGCTTTGCCTTTTGCCTTTGAAGGTGTTGCCTTCTTTTTTCCCTTTGATTGGGAAGATGGAGAGTCTGATTTGGATCGGCGTCTTGCTTGCCGAATTCGTTGAGAGTCCAAGGGAGTAATGACTATGTCTTCTGGTTGGCTCTCAGACTCAAGTGCATCAGATATAATTGGTGAAGACTGAGGTGGTTAGCCTGGTTTTCATCAAGAAGAGGCTGGTCGCTCTCCATTGTACTCCACCAATCAATTATCGGGTCGGCATCGTTTTGGACGAACTCAACATCGAACGGATCTACATGTCGAATATCTTCGTTTTATAATGTCCGCATTCGAAGCCGCATGTTGTAATGAACATATACTAGCTTTTCTAATCGGGCATATGAAAGCCGATTGCGCGGCTTGGTATGAATTAAGGAGAAGGTCGACCAATTTCTCTCGCATCCACTTGATGATGTGGTTTGCGAGAGGATACGTGTTGCAATGTTCCGAAGAGTTGGAGCTTCGATTCCAAATTGCAACCACCATTCAACTGCAATAGATTTAAAATTGATTTTAGTAACGAGATTACCAATTTTATCATTAATAAATAAATTGAAAAAAATTATATCTACCTGGATCCATAGAATCTCGACACGATATTGCAAATGGATCTCCGAAATTGCCACTTGAATCTCGAAAATATTTTGATTTATTTAGAGTTTGTGCCGCTTCTCTGGTTGTTGCCGACATTCGTTGTATGACCTTGCGAAGCGGATATAACAAACTATCCGTCGTTCCAAGATCATATCGATAGTGGTATGCGGGATTTAAATAATACGCTACAAAAAATTATCAATTTAATAAGTAATTTAGCATAATGAATTAAAATTAAATAAATTTTAGAAAATTAAATAAAAAATTACCCGTGATGTGTATGTCACGACCCATTTGATCCTCCCACCTCTGGGAGATAATGTCAATGAAGGGTTTATACTTGGTCTCCGAAATCAACACCCTCTTGATTTCTTCTTGTGCTTGATGGATGTAGTAGTAGAGATGACCCATTTGAGGCGTCTTTTTCATCTCCACCTGTTGTAGAACCTTGTACAATGGTTCTACGGCGACGACTATCTCCGCAACGCGATCCCAGAACCGCGTGTTGAGGACGTACTTCTCGGTTTGCTTTCCATCATTAGTTCCGACATATCTTGATGTAGACCATTCCTCACTTGTAAACATTAATCGAAGGCCCGCCTTACGTTGTTGGAGCGACCTTAATGCGATGAAATTGGTTGCAAAACGAGTCGCTCCCGGTCGAAGAATTTCACCTAAAATATGAAATTATTATTAGTAATTATCACCTAAACTAATTAATAAATAAATACTATAAATTATTTTTAAAAAATACCTTATGTAAATTTTCTCATAAGGGCGTGTACCCATGTGTGGTTGTATATGAAGCGCGTAATTTGTTGCCCCTTTTTTACCGTCGTATTCACCATCGATATATCACCGATATCTTTTATCATTAGGTCTACACAATGCGCTGCACATGGAGTCCAATATATGTGAGAATAATCCAGTTCAATTATCTCACCAGCCCTTTTGAAATTAGCTCCGTTGTCGGTTATAATTTGAACAAAGTTTTGGGGTCTATTCTCCTCGATCACCTCCTTCATCAGCTTCGAGATGTAGAGAGAACTATGGACTTCATCGGATGCGTTCACCGACTTGTGATAGATAACCCTCCTGTTGCAATAGATGAGGAAGTTGATGATGCTCATTCGGGTTGGACCGGTCCAACTATCGCACATCAAAGTGCATCTGTAATCCCCCCATTGCCGCTTGATTCCGTCGATCCATTGATTTATTTCCTTGACCTCTTCTTCAAGGAAAGGTCCTGAAATTTCATACGGAGTTGGAGGGGTAATACTTGGGCCTACCTTGTGGATCGCAGACACCATAGTTCGGTAGTACGGGTTGTTGGCTGCATTTGCAGGAATCCGGCTGAAGTGGAACTATTTGGAGATGGCTTTCCCCAACTCCCACTTCTTGTTCTTGGCCCAAACATCGTCTATGCGCGGTTGCTTTGATGATGGAGGAGGAAATGCCATGGGATCAAGATCAGAAATATCAACATTAGTTTTCCTACCACTTGCTCCGAGGTTTGTGAAGAATCCACGAAGGCCTCCTCTGCTGCTTCCTCTGCTCTGAGTTTGAGATGCTCTCATGCTAAAACTCCGACCAATATAAGGACCGGAGGGAATTGGACCACTTTGGTCCATTGCTCCGGCAGCCGAAGTTGAGCCGACGCTGCTTATCCCACCGCTGCCACTGTCGCCGCCATATTCGAATTGAGATCCGGGATAATACATCCGTTCTCGTTCGAATTCAGCATGCTCCAATGAAGCTCGGATACCGGCTTGAAGTTCCGCCTCCTCGTGGTAATGGTCACCTCGAGCCTCATAATGGCCATAGCTGACATCTTGGGTAGCTCGTCGGTCGAACTCGGCTTGTTGAGCTGCAGTCTTAAGACGTTGCTCCTTCTTGTTGTTGACTTGCGCTTTGAACATCTTCCAAACTTCGGGCGGTACTTTGGCGCAATTGACGACGTCGGAATATCCTCCGGCCAAGTGTTGCTTCAATCGAGTGATGCCTCCACCACGTGAAATCATATTACAGTGGAGGCATTGCCAGTGATGAGCCTTCTCCAACCGACGACCGTGCTGCCATGCGGGGTCGGCTTGAGATTTCGGCGCCATTTCGACAGAATTTCGACGTAGAAATTAATAAAGAGAGAGATTGAGAGAGATTGAGAGTTTAGATGGGTAGAGGGGTGAGTGAGGATGAAAGAAGTGTTTTGGGGGCTTTATATAGCCCCCAAAACAACCCAAACTTGCCCCAAACGGCTATAGAGCCGTTTGGGGTCACTATTGATCATACCGGGCGGTATACCGCCCGGTATGCATGTAATACTGCCCGACAGCCCTGTCGGGCTGTCGGCCACAGAGCCGTTGGCAACGCCAACGGCATTGCCGTGACATACCGCCCGGTATCGCCCATACCGGGCGGTATGAGCATATACCGCCCATATCGGGCGGTATATGGCATCATACCGCCATATACCACCCGGTATACACAATATACCCGGTTTTTTCAAATACCGGGTATATCGTATACCGGAAATCTAAAATACCGGTAAATACCGGACTTACTGTACCGTTTCGGTCGAGATTTTAAACCTTAAATTGAACTGCCTCCCTACGTCTAAGAAGTTCCATTTGGTCATGGTAATTAACAAGTTGCCTCTCTTTAGTATTGCAGCCACTAGCCAGTCTCTCTTTTATATAAAGCACTCAGTCCGGATGCCTATAATAATTGCAGCCACATGCACTCATATTGTACTCATATTGTGGAAAGTCATTTTATTTGCTGCATATCGCCATTTTAAGGTAAATTTGACAGTTTCTGTAATTGATGTTTGCTTTTGTTGCAGAATCTGGATGCCTTCTTCCAAGCTTGCCATCAGATGCAACTTTTGATCCTTATTCTGGGATCAGTTTTACTTGTGATCTGAATGATAATATTGCAGCTCCTTGGCCATCTGCATCTCAGACATCATCATCTACTTGCAATAAGTGTATGGACCCCTCCCTTTTTGCCTTTTCAATCTTTCTTTTGATTAATTTGACGATTATGCACGTATTATCTATCTTAATGCACTACAATGGTTCGTGTTATGAACTCTACTTCTCCACCTCACCGGTCCACATAATCCCCATCCACCACATCATCAAAAGAGTGTGAAGAGGCTCAAAAATGGAAATTCAAATACCAAAGGAGACAACAAAAGCGACTTGGAAACAAATTGAAAGAATAATCTTCATTCAATGACATTATCTCCACTTTTAATTATGCTTTAATAGGTTCTCTTCATTTTTATTCTACTTTTAATAGATTTTATTTCCACTTAATTCTGCTTTTAATAGGTTTCCTTTTTGAGAAAAATCATGCCATGATGTACTCTATAAATATGAGTAAATGAGAAGGGGAAAGGCATATTCGGGTTTTTCAAATATAGCTCTCCACATCTCTCTCCACCAGCCAATTATCCTCTTCCTCTTCAAAATTTCTATCAACCAAAACAAAAAAGAGGTGATAATCTGGTATCAGAGCCAACCATGGGGGACAATTCTCAAAATCAAATGATGGAAATGTTGAGGAGTCTAATCGAATCGCACGCCCAAGAGAAAGCCAAACGTGAAGAATGATGGCTCAACTCGTGGTATTAACAAAAGAAGTAGAGGTGCTTTGTTCCACGCCAAGTGCGGATGGAGGTAGCACCTCCGCTTGCCCCACCCTTGAACAACCACTACCCATGACGGACGACAACTGCTTTTTGGTCCATGGACCTCGTCAAATTGATCCCTTTATGGTGAACCAGCACTATGAAGATCTTGGGATTAGGGATTTAGGGGTGCCTTACACCCTCACAATCCTCGTTTCGATTTTCCTTGCTACGACGGCTCCAACGACCCGCTTCCATGGCTATCCCGCTGCGAGCATTAATTCCACCTTAATCGAGTGCTTGAAGAATCGATGGTCGACATCGCATCCTACAACGACAGAGGATGCACAACTATTGGTGCTGAAATTGATGACGGACTATCCCCGTCTATCCTAGAATGACTTCCAAGAGCATTGCAAACAACGCTTTGGGTCGCCCGATTGAGGAAACAAAATCGGCGAGCTCGCGAGTCTTCACCAAACTCGATCTGTAGCCAACTACCAACGGTCATTAAAAGGTTGCTTTCTCGCGCCGACACACTCACCTGCATAAGAGGTAGAACTTTTCCTTCGAGGTCTCTAGGGCAACCTTAAAGTGATGGTCTTTGCCCTTAACCCGCTAAATTTGACAGAGGCCATGAAGCTAGCTCGCCTCTATGAACAGACGACTTGGAACTAGCCCTCGGACAAGTATGGGGCATGCCCACCCTTTCCATCAACTTTGCCCATTGTTTCCTTTCATCGACGCAACATCACCACTCCAACGCCAGCCCTAATAGGCCTTTGCCTACATTGGGCAGAACCCAAGCTGGTTCACCCTCTTCTTTTCGCTCGAACAGGGCCCGTGCTGTCTGCCGCCTCACCAACAAAGAAACAAGGATCTGACGAGCAGCAAGTCTATGTTTTCTTTGCGACGAGGCATAGATTTCAGACCATGCTTGCCAACAACTTTTTGTCTTGGAGGTGACACCCTACGAGGCTGAAATAGAGCCGCATTACTCTGCCCCTCAACTAGTTCTCAACACAAAGATCTTCTTTTTTGGGATGAATTCGACAACCTCCAACCGGATTTTAACAAGCAGCCCTCTATTTCTCTCATGCCATCAATGAGACTCCGAACCCTCGCAAGATGCAGGTGCTCGGTTCCATCGACGGATTCCCCATTTGTGTGCCCTTAGACACCGTAAGCACCCATAATTTCTTGAGCTTGGCGGTGGCTAAACGCCTCCACATTCCAATCAAGTCCTGCTGTGACTTCTCTGTCTCTACAATGGCACACTCCTCTACATAGCCGAGGCCAATGCACCTTGGCCAACTTACAGTTAGGAAAAGAAAGCATTGCTGCCACATTTTTCCTTCTCCCTCTTAGTGGGTACGATACCATCCTTGGTGTCCAATGGATGCTGACTTTGGGTCCGGCGATGTGGGACTTCGACAAAATAACCATCTCCTTCTCAAAACTTCAAAGAACAGTCAACTTGCAAGACCTAATCTACCAAACCAAAATAGGGCAGCATGAAGCCGCAACCTCTTGGCAAACTTCGTCGAAGCAGAATCGGTAATTCACCGCTTTCATCACATTTTTCGGGACCCACAAGGCCTACCTCATGTTCGTTCACAGGATCATCACATCCGGTTGTTTCCCGACACACCCAAAGTCTTTTCGCCAAAAGGATGAGCTGAAACTACAATGCGAACGAATGCTGAAATTGGGGATACTTCGTCGTAGTACATCCCTTTTTCAGTCCCGGTCCTTCTCGTCAAAAAGGACAAAACATGACGATTTTGTGTTGATTAGAGAGCGCTCAACGCTGTCACTATCAAAGATAAGTTTCCCATACCCGTCATTGATGAATTACTTGACGAACTGCATAAGGCATGCATTTTCTTCAAACTTGATATTCGTTCTGGTTACCACCAAATCCGGATACATGATGCGGACATCGAGAAGACAACCTTTCGAACTCACCATGGCCACTTTGAGTCCTCGTCATGCCATTCGGATTGGCAAATGCACCATCAACATTTCAAGCGCTCATGAATGATGTCTTTAGATCCATGCTCCGCAAGTATATTTTTTTTTCTTTGATGATAATCTTGTTTACAGCTTGTCACAGACTTGACTCCTTCAAGCACCCGTGCGGCACTTAGCCCCTCACTTAGCCTCCAACGCAACAACACACAAGAGAGAAACTTTGGTGGAAAGAAGCTTTCGCTGTATTCACTTAAAGAAGAAGAGTTTACAACTCAATGAATGAATGATTGTTTGAGTGATTACAAGTGAAGTTCCTATCTCTATTTATAGTGCTAGTTGCACCCCTTCTTGGATGGACAGATCTCATGTTAGGACATATCCTTTCTTGATTAACCTCAACCTTTCTTCAAAGGTTGCTTGTGGGGTCGAATGTATTTGGTCCAACCATCTTTAGGGTTGGCCAGACTTGGATTGGGACTTGGTTTGCCCACTAAAGTTGGTCCAGGTGCACCACATCCATCCTTGGTCCGCCCCATGACTTGGTCCATCCATTTGGTCATGTTTTGACGGACCTTTTTGACCTGCCTTCCAAGTGTTTGCGTTGGCCAAGGTCAACATTTCATAGGGCAACATCTTGGCAATGTTTGCCCCGCATCCGTCTTGATCAATGTTCGCATCAACGGCTGCACATCATGGTAATGTGAACACTTAGCTTGCTGTGCCATCATCACATCTCGCCATGCTCCGCCCCGTGCCCTCGCGCACATGGGTCTCCGCAATGTTCCGCCTTGCGTCTTTGTGCATGCAGATCTTCTTAATGTTTTGCCCCGCGCAATTGTACACACGGATCTTTTCTTCGCCACGCCCTGTGCTGTGGCGTGTCCTCGCAGTGCCATGCCCATGCCTTTGCGCACACGAGGCTTTGAGTTGTCACGTCCTTGTCATGGTTGTACCATCACATGTAGGTTTCCGTTGCCCCGCAAGTTGCGTGCCTTGCCCATATCTCCGCGCATATGGGCAGCCATGACTTGCTGTTCTTTCGTGCTATCGCTCGTGCCTTAACACACACGAGCCTTTGCGTCACCACGACCTGCACCAAGGTGCCCATGGGTAATCACCCGATGATGTTCTCTTAGGCCCTTGCCATGGTCATGCCACGGCGTGCCAATGCTTCGCCAAGTGTGAATGCCCTTAAATTTTCTGCTGTCCAACCATTTCCTCGCCAAGTGCGTTCCCCAAGCTTGCCACGTGTTGCGTTGTCCTGCATCTGGATCTAGGGGCGTGACAATTCTCTCCCATATGAGGAATCCGACGCCCTCGTCGGGATAAAGTGGAAATACCTATGGATTTTGTCTCCTTCTTCATGCCCTTAGCTAATTGCATGGATGACAATTGCTTGGCCTTAGTCGCCCCGTTTATCGCCAATATCAAATATGATGACCCCTTGTCTAATATGAAAACAAAATTGAAGGAAGACATGGGGATGGCCTCTGCCTTTCGTAGGAAATTCATTCCAAGCACCATTTTGAAGTCGTCCATCGGTGCTATAGAAAAGTCTACGTGGCCCTTCCAAGCACCTAACTGTATCTTCACGCCTCGTGTTGTCTCGGTGAGTGGCTTGGCGCTAGTGTTCATGGTCTTGAGCCACCCGTCGTCCTTGGTCACTTCGAGGTTTAGCTTTCTGGCCTCCTCGGTCACAAAGTTGTGGGTGGCGCCTGTGTCCACCATTGCTTGGGTTGACTGTCCACTCCCTTTCATCTACCATGGCCGACAAGGATCCTAACTTCAGATAGTTCTTCATGGTGTGAGGCCCTTTGCACACATAACAATCGTTCTTTGGTACAAAGGCGCTCTTCTTTTCTTCATACTCATTGTGGTTGGTGTGGGGTCTATAGTTTCGGCCTCTAGAATTGGAAGTTGGCCTCCATGGTTCCTTCGTGTCTCCCCCACCTTTTTCCGTGTTGGCCTTCAGGTGGGTGTAATTGTTGGTGCGGCTTCTCTCAAATTCTGGCAAGGACTCCGCCACGGCTATGACCTCGTCCAAGGACTTCGCACCCATGCGTTGCACCTCCTGCTTGGTCCAATTGTTCAGCCCGTCCACAAAGTAAAAGAGGAGATCGTCTTCGGAGATGTTGGGAATTTGAAGCATGTTGATGATGAACTTCTTGACGTAGTCTCCAATGGTACCTCTGTGCTTCAACTCTCTCTACCTCTTCCGTGCCTCGTACACGACATTTTTCGGGTAGAAGTGCTTCTTGAGTTCCCTCTTGAAGTCGTCCCTATTTTTATCCGGCATGTCCCTCTCTCAAGGTCGGCGGCGTGCTTCCTGCGCCACCACAAACAAGTCACTCCGGAAAGATAAAGAGTGGCGGTGCCGGTGCGTATTTTGGTAGCCTCGTCCATCAAGTTGATGCCCTTAAAGTACAACTCCATGTGCTATAAGAAGTTCTCAACCTTGTGGGCGTCCCGCTTTTCGGCAAATAGCTTGGGCTTCGGGAGGTCCACTCGTTGACCAATTACTCCCGCATTTGCTCCACTGTTGGCCGCTGCCTTCTTGCACAAGGCCAAGTGGTCCCGCATCTCCTTGATAGCGGTCTGCATTGCTTGAAAGACATCCATCAGTCTTGCTTCAAGCTGAGCGTTCCGCTCAATTATTGCCTCCTCAAGTTGGGCGTAGCATTTCTCCATGGCTGCCTAAGTAGATTGAGGTGCTCATCCTCAACGCAAGCCTCCATGCTTGCCTTCACGGAATCAAGCCGTCCAAGGACGTGGCCCTCCAACGTCCCAACGTCGTGCTCTACTCGCTGCACACGTTCATTGATTTCAGCAATAGTCATCTCCAAAGTTCCCACCTCCCGTGGTCGGCTTTGGTCACGCTTCTTCCTCTTGTCCTTCTCTACGAGCACAACCTCCTTGCCGCGGTCGTTGATCACTTCGGACTCGTTCCTCTCGTTTATTTTTGCAACAAGGCGAGTGAAATTTGTATTATGAAGAAAATATGTGTACATGATAGTTCAACATTCCATCACCTTAGGGTAAAACAGTGTCATAGCTCACCTTCGGCATTTCCATCAGCAAGTTTGAGACCCAAAAACCTAGGTGTGAAGGTAATCAAAATAAAACAAACAAGAAGAAAACATCCCATAGCCCGGGGGCAGGCCAACAAGACAAAAACCAGCACAAATGACATCCCACAGCTCGGGTCAGGCCAACAAAACCAACATAAACAAAAACAGACAGAATCAAAAGACACCAACTCGGCGTCCCAAAAGAAAACCACACGCTCTACCTGTTTAGTGGACTTCCTCTTTTGAGCTATAACCTCCCAAGGTAGCGGTGTCTCATCGTGGGCTCTATGGTTCCGCTCTCACCACAAGTGGTATATGGTGATAGTGAAAAGTAGCTTCCTCATTCTCATTCTATTAGAAGCTCCATTGAATTCGTGCAGGATACATGCCAAATTTTCATGCCATTTGTCCCTCCTATGTTGTAGGCTGCGAGCACCTTACTCCAAACACTATAAGCATATGCACAATCAAAGAATAAGTGTTCAATGCTTCCATTATCGCACTTGCATAGGTAGCACTTGTTGGGCCCTGGTCCAAGGTAGGCAATCTATACAAAGTGCCAACCGAGAGATGAAAGAAAACCGTGGTACATGGCCATTAAACCAAAGAAGGCCATGCCACGCAACGTCAGGCTCTATGAACACTAAGCTGTTATAGGCAGACTTGAGGGTGAACTTCCCTGAAGCGGTTGCAGTCCAAGTGATACTATCATCCTGATCGCCTTGTATATTCATATGTTGCAACTTTTGCCACACCTCAAATAGGCTTGAGTGTTCATACCCCACAGTGTTCCACCCATCCGGGCATCTAATGAGGGCTACTATGTTAGTGATAAGCGTAGGGACCAAGCTTATTATCGCGACCAAAAAAATTTCGCGGTAGCGAACCTTGATATCGATATTATTGTTTCGCGATTGATATATCGTCCGCGTCGCGATATATCAACAATATAATATATATTATAAATATAAATTATAAAATATATATATATATATAATAGCATTGGAAGTCATTAGACTCATTACTTATGATATTGCACGTAGCAAAGTAGCAAACATAATTGTCATGAATCATAAAACATAGCAAAGTAGCAAATATAGAATATACAAACCACCCACATAGCAAAATAGCAAACATAGAATATACAAAAATCCAATTCACATAGCATGAACAATAAACATCAAGTAGCTAAAGTCATCACAATCACCAAATCTCCAATAGTCCAATCTAAAAAAGATTATTAAAATCATCTTCAATCTCTTCATTAGGGGTATTATCCATTGGAGGAGTAGTTGGTTTGAGCCCAAAATCATCTTCAATGTCTTCATCATCATTTGGAAATATCTCTTCTTCTCCTTCATTACTTGAATTTTCATCCACCAATCTTGAAGTAGAAGTAGAAGTAGAACCACGATGATGTCGATTATAAGTGACAAGCTCATTAACTCCACGCCTCCTTGGAAAATTACGACCCTCAAGGGCATTTGAAGCACCAATGGCTTCATCAACAAGCTCAAAAGAAATTCTATCATCCTCTTCATCATCATTGTTGAACCACACATTTGTCCCCCAATCAAAATCGTCAAGTACTAGTGGATCATAGTTTTTGTCACATTCACGAACTTTTTGAAATCTCGTGGCAATCTTTCGATTGTATTGGACATACACCAAATCATTCAATCTTTGGTGCAATAATCTATTTCTTTTCTTGGTGTGAATCTATACAAAAGAAAAGTAATTAAATAAAAATAATAACTAATAACTACTAAGAAAGTACTAAAAAAACATAAAATACTTAATTACTTACAAACTCAAAAGTGCTCCAATTTCGTTCACACTCGGAGGACGAACAACAAAGACTAACAATGCGCTTTGCAAACTTTGAAAACTCGGGAGTACGTCCACCGAAGGATTTCCACCATTCAACTAACATTAAAAATATAAAATATTAAAATTCAAAAATATGTAAAGACAATAAATATTAATAAATAAAATAATACACAATATACTTACGAGGAATCCTATTTGAGCGCTCTCTAATCACCATCTCTCTTGCAAAAGGCCCTCGATCTTCATCATACATATCGGCATCTAGAAGTATCTTGGATTGCATTGTATCATCCAACACTAATTTCTCAAGTACATCATTGAAGTCTTCACGTAGTTTCCCCGAGTACACAACATCATTTTTCTTGATGTCAAAATACTTGCCCGGATTGAGAAATAGAGCCGCACCATATAATGGTGTTTCCATTTGACGCCCCATCGACTTTCAATGATATCAATGATTTTCTTGGACAAAGTGGATTTGTGGGCCAAGACTTGTTTGATCCTCCTCTTAGCTTCACCCATTGCCGCGGCTAATTCCGTCATAGCGGGTTTTTCATCACCATCCGCTATCCTCAAAACCACAAGTAGAGGCTGTGATGCTCTAATGCAATCTTCAACTGCCTCCCAAAATTTAACCGCATGGATTAATTCATAAATTTTCTTTCCCGCTTCGGTCTTGCACAATTTTGAATCAAACCAATCTTGACTTACAAACAACCGCTGCAACTCTTGTTTAAATTTCCTCAAACATGACAATGTTAGAAATGCAGTCGCAAATCTAGTAGCCCCGGGTCTAACAAGATCATGTCATTAGTGTGCTCCCTCATCGCATCAAGAAGGCGACCATGTCTATAAATGAATGTGGTCAATGATTTTGCTCTTGCGATTGTAGGCTTGAATTCTTTCATTTTTCCCACATCTTCCAACATAAGGTCCAAGCAATGTGCGGCACAAGGGGTCCAAAACAGTGTAGGCAACCTTTGCTCCAACAATCTCCCCGTTGCCTTATAGTTGGTGCCATTATCTGTGATAACTTGAACAACATTACTTGGGCCAATTTCTTCAATCTTAGTCTCAAGTCAGCCAACATCTGAGCATCATGACACTGACTTGAAGCATCAACAGAGCCAAGAAAAATAGTCCCTTGCGGACTATTTACAAGAAAATTTATCAACTGTCTCCCTCTTCTGTCTGTCCACCCATCTGACATAAGAGTACACCCATCTCTTTCCCAAACCTCTTCATGTTTGCTATTTAAATCTTCTATTTGTTCTTTTGTCTTTTTCAATAAAGGAACCCGCAACTCATGATATGTGGGTGGTTTGTAGCCTGATCCAATTTGTGCTATGCCTTCAACCATCAACTCATAGCTTCTTGAGTTTGCCGCATTGAAAGGAATGACATTCTCATAGAAGAAGTTGGCTACATACTTGTTAACTTTTTCAATAGCCTCTTTTGTCTTCAAAGACCTTTCAATGGTCTGTTGGCTAGGACCTTTGGAGTGTCTTTCATCCACAATTTCTTTTGGAGTTCTCTTTAGCAATCCACCAATCTTGGTTTGTGATGTGGATTGTGAGTGTGACACTTGTGACATTGTTGCAAACTGAATAGCAGCCTCTTTTTTTTTCTTCTTGTAAATTGTTCCCGAGCTTGGCATGGAGTTGGAAGCTGTAGAATGGTCTACTGGTGCCACTGCTTTTTGTTCATCATCCAAACTGAATGTTGTCTTCCTCTTAGAAGCAAGGGCATCATGCATTTCTCTCATTATCAGCGTTGTGGTTTTATCACAATTTTTCACGTCTCCATAACCACCCGCCAAATGTTGTTTAAGTCTTGTGATTCCCCCGTTCAATTGGTTTTCACAAAGTGAACATGCAATCAATTGTCTTTTGTTTAAATCCGGCCAATATCCATATCTCCAACCAATATCCTTCGAGTTCGGTTTCCGTTTAGGATCTTTAGAAGGATCATAAGGCGTTTCACCGGAATTTCCCTCCATAATTTACTGCACAATATAAACAATGTTGCACACAAATACACAATACAAAATGATCACAGCTAAACAATGTTTTCACATAACATCTAAGCTGCTGTTCTGGTTATTGATTCCAGAACAGCTTAGCTGTTCTGTGAAATCAAACCAGAACAGCTTAAGCTGTTCCGGAATCAAATTTCGAGAACAGCAAGAACAGCTTTAAGCTGTTCTTGCTGTTCTTGAATCAAGAACAGCTTTAAGAACAAGCTGTTCTTGATTCGAGAACAGCAACTGTTCTTGATTCGAGAACAGCAACTGTTCTTGTTTCGAGAACAGCAACTGTTCTTGCTGTTCTTGAATCAAGAACAGCTTGTTCTTAAATCATGAACAGCTTGTTCTTAAAGCTGTTCTTGATTCAAGAAAGCTGTTCTTGATTGGTTGCAGCTGCTACTTCGGAAAAAAAAAGAAAGGGCGGAAATGTCACAAGAATCAAAAATGGTGGAAATGCTGACTCGCCGAGCTGTGGAGAAAAGATCGTCGGAACATACCTGGCCGGAAAATAGAAAAGCGTCGCCGGAGAAGTGAGGCGCCGACGGGATGCGAGGAAGCTTCCGAGAGAGTCGCCGACGGGATGCGAGGGAGGAAGAAGATTGAAGAAGATAGAGGCGCCGATCGAGCAGGGAGGGTTTAAGTTAGGTTTTTTTTAAAAAAAATCAATAATTTAGATGTCCCTTATCACTAAGTTGGATGAAAAAATTGCAAAAAAACCCCTGGCCCAGCGGTGGAACCTTTCCCGGCCCACCGCGCGGGCCAGGGTTCGAATCCTGTGTTTTTTTTTTTTCTTGTACCGCCTATCTCGTCGGGATCTCGTCCAATCTCGGGATCTCGGGATCGCCTGTATCGTCCAGACGATATAGGCAAATCGACCGAGACGCCGCTATCTCGACGAGATAGCGACGAGATGATAACCCTGGTAGGGACGCTATGCGGAGAGTCCCTTAGAACATGCAGGAGGATTCCATTCGGATGCCAAGGCTCATGCCATAACATAGTTGATCTGCCGTTTCCGATCTTACGGGTAACATGGGGCTGTACTAGGTATCTGATATTAAAAAAACTTCTTGTCACCCACGATGTCGCCGTTGGTGTATGACGGGTCCAAATAGAATTTTTCTCAGGTAATTACTGCATATCCACCTCACCCAGAGCGAGTCTTTCTTTGATGCGATGGCCCATACATATCTCATCATGGTTTAATTTCCTCACATTCCTTAGGCCCAGCCCCCCTTTTCTTTCGGTTTGCAGACAGTTAGCCAAGCAACCCGATGATTACATTTTTGTGTTCTGTCCGACTAGAGAAACCTTGCCAGGAGCTGCTCTATACAGATAATGACTTGCTGCGGTAGCGAGAAAGATGAACACTAGTGGAAGATCTTCCCAAGTTGTTGCTGGCCATAAACCAAGTTGTCGCAGCGCACGACCAACCTTCACTCTGATACCACCTGTCACAAACTTGACTCCTTCAAGCACTCGTGCGGCACTTAGCCCCTCACTTGCCCCTTGTAATATGGGCTAAGTCGGCCTCCAACGCAATAACACACACAAGAGAGAAACTTTAGTGGAAAGAAGCTTCCACTATATTCACTTAAAAAAGAGTTTACAACTCAATGAATGAATGATTACAAGTGAAGTTCCTATCTCTATTTATAGTGCTAGTTGCACCCTTTCCTGGATGGACAAATCCCCTCATGTTAGGACATGTCCCTTCTTGATTAATCTCAGCCTTTCTTCAAAGGTTGCTTGAGGGGTCGTATGTATTTGGTCCAGCCATGTTTAGGGTCGGCCAGACTTGGATCTGGACTTGGTTTGCCCACTAAAGTTGGTCCAGGTGCACCACATCCATCCTTGGTCCGCCCCATGACTTGGTCCATCCATTTGGTCATGTTTTGACCCACCTTCTTGGCATGTCTTCCAAGTGTTTGCGTTGGCCAAGGCCAATATTGCATAGGGCAGCATCTTGGCAAGGTTTGCCCCGCATCCGTCTCGACCAATGTTCGCATCAATGGCTACGCATCATTGTGATGTGAACACTTCGCTTGCTGTGCCATCACCACATCTCGCCATGCTCCGCCCCGTGCCATCGCGCACACGGGTCTCCGCAATGTTCCACCTTGCGTCTGCGTGCATGCAGACCTTCTTAATGTTCTGCCCTGCGCCATTGTGCACGCGGGTCTTTGCTCCGCCACGCCCCGTGCCGTGGCATGTCCTTGCAGCGCCATGTCCATGCCTTTGCGCACGCGAGCCTTTGAGTCTCCACGTCCTCACCATGGTTGTACCATCACGCACGCAGGTTTTCGTTGCCCCGCAACGTTGCGTGCTTTGCCCATATCTCCGCACATATGAGCAGCCATGACTTGTTGTTCCTTCATGCCATCGCTTGTGCCTTCACATACACACGTGCCTTTGCGTCACCACAACCCGCACCAAGGTGCCCACGAGTCTCCGCTGCCCTGCATGGGTCATCACCTGAAGATGTTCTCTTAGGCCCTTGCCATGGTCATGCCATGATCCGCCAATGCTTCGCAAAGTGTGAACGCCCTTGGAATTTCCGCTATCTAGCCATTTCCTCACCAAGTGCGGTACCCAAGCTTGCCATGTGTTGCGTTGTCCTCCTTCTAGATCTAGGGGCGCGGCAGCTCTCTTGCCGATCACATTCGCCACCTTGAGGTCTTTGTCACCCTCCGCAAACATCATGTATTCTTGAAGGAGTCAAAATGCTTGTTCGCCCAAGCTTCAATGGTATACCTTGACCACATCATTTCCAACCATGGCGTGAGCATAGATCCTCAAAAAATTTCAGCCATATCCTAATGGCCGCAATCGTTATCCCCGACTGAACTACGTGGGTTCCTAGGCCTCACTAGGTACTATTGCAAGTTCATTCTCGACTACGGCTCTCTAGCTGCCCATCTCACCAAGTTATTGCGGAAAAACAACTTTGATTAGGTTGAGGCAGCCACATCCTCCTTCAATGTTCTCAAAGTAGCTCTTATCTTAGCCCTGACTTTAGCTCGAGTTTTCGCAACCCTTTGTCATCGAATGCGGCAAGCTCGGGCATGGGGGCTGTTCTACATGAATTTGGTCATCCCATAGCATATTTTAGGCGTCCATTTCTATCTCACATGCAGAAACTTGCGGCTTACGATAAAGAACTGTTTGAACTTGCAAAGGCCATCAAGCATTGGACTCCATATTTGTGGGGTCGCCCTTTCATCATCCACATTAACCATTATAGCCTAAAATACTTATTGGAGCAATGTTTAGTCACTATCCATCAACATCATTGGGTCTCAAAGCTCCTTGGTTATGATTTCACCATTGAGTACAAGGCGAGCAAGTTGAATGCCGTCGCCGATGCTCTATCTCGCCGATCGCATTTAGAAGGTTCAATTTGTGCATTATCCATGCTCTCCATTCTTTAGCAGATCAAGAACACCGTACCTCACCAGACAACCACCGACTCATGGCAAACATCCTTCTCATGCCACAACCATCACCATGGCATGTTCATGCGAGCCTCATACACTAGAAACATAATTATCCTTTCTGCCACCTCCTCTCTTCCACACGTCATCATTCGTGCCTTTGGTTGAATCCTTTGATGATTCAACGCATGAAGGATACCAATGCATGCTTAGCTCTTGAAGGCTGAATTCTATTGGTCCCATTTACGGAAGGACGTTCGTGAATATGTTCGTTTGCGTGACACCTGCTAGCGCAACAAAACCGAAAGACTCCAGCCTGCTGGCCTACTCCAACCCCTTCCTATCCCGCAACAGATATGGGATGATATTTCCATGGACATCATCAAAGGGCTGCCCATGTCCGGGGCAAAACTGTCATCTTCGTCGTGGTTGACGGACATTCAAAATATAGGCATTTCCTCGCACTTAGCCACCCCTACATCACCACCACCGTCGCTTGTGTCTTCTTTGATCATATCTTCCATCTCCATGGCCTTCCGGAGACCATTGTCTTTGATCGTGACGTTGCTTTCACAAGCAAATTTTGCGTGAACTGTTCACCTTGTGAGTTACTCGTCTCCACTTCACCTCTGCTTATCATCCCCAGGCGCACGACCAAATTCAGGTCATCAATCGTGGTATTGAGATGCACTTGTATTGCTTTACTAGCGATCGGCCCAAACACGAGCTCAAATGGCTTCGATGGATGGAGTTCTGCTACAACACTACTTTTCACTCTGCCCTTTGCACCACTCTTTTTGAAGTGGTCTACGGTCGACCTCCGCCATGCCTTCTTCCATACACTGCCGGTACCACCCACCTGGAATGAGTCGACCACCATCTATGCGGATGAGATAGTCACTTGCATCTTATTCGTGATCATCTTCTCCATGCACAAAAGTGCATGAAACAAATCTATGATCGCCACCACCGGGAAGTTCATTTCAATATCAATGACCTTGTTCTTCTCAAACTACAACCATACCGACAACGCTCATTGGCAAAGCGAGCCTTGTACAAGCTATCTCCAAGATATTATAGCCCATTTTGCGTTATTCGCAAAATAGGATCAGTCGCCTATGCACTTGATCTTCCACCTGACGCGAAACTACACAATGTCTTTCATGTCTCCCTTAGATCCTTCGGTTCAACCCTTGCCTTGCCTCCTCTTGTCCCGCAACACAATTTCACACCACAGCCACAACATTTTGGGCAGCCACATCAATAATTGCGCGGAAGAATACTTGGTGCAATGGACCGGCCTTGCTCTCTCTGATGCATCATGAGAGGATGCACTTCACCTGCTCCAACTTTGCCCGGACCTCTTGCTTGGGGACAAGCATACATTTCGAGAGGGGGGAGATGTTATGGACTCTACTTCTCCACCTCACCAGTCCACATCATCAAAAGAGTGTGAAGAGGGCTGAAAAATGGAAGTTCAAATATCAAAGGAGACAACAAAAGCAACTTAGAAACAGAATGAAAGATAGAATCTTCATTCAATGACATTATCTCCACTTAATTATGCTTTAATAGATTATCTCCTTTTTTTATTCTACTTTTAATAGGTTATTTTTTAATAGATTTTCTTTTTGTGAAAAATCATGCCATAATGTACTATATAAATATGAGTGAATGAATAGATTTTCTTCAAATACAACTCTCCACATCTCTCTACCAGTCAACTATCCTCTTCCTCTTTAAAATTTCCAGCAACCAAAACAACAAAAATAGGTGATAACATCATGCAGATGAAAATTCAATTTTTGATATTTTAACTTCATATATATATATTTGCAGGCTTGCAGCAGCATAACTGATAGCCCATTTGCTTGGTTTTAGAAATGCTGTTTCTAATATTTTAACAAAAAGGCTGTCTTGTTTCAAATGAAGCTGAGAAAGTTTCATCCCTACAGATTTGATTTTTCATTGTTTTGATTTTTCATCAATTCAAATTCTCATTACCTCTTTGCTCCAGCTTCACTACTCACACTATAACTATATCTTAGATACAATATTTGATTTTTGCAGCTGTTAATTATCCTGCTCTTCCAGCTGCGACATCTTCACAGCTTGGTAAGATCATAATTTCTATTCTTTTACTTATTTTCTTTTTGAAATAACTCTAATGTTTGAGCACCCAATGTCACATAAATCATTAATATCAATCTTAAGTAAAAATGAATCTTTAGCTAATGTTTCTTAATATTCATCTTAAGTAAAAATGATTGTTGATTCTTCACGGTGTGTGATTATTGTTATTACTTGATGTAGTATTTTGCACCTTTATGGTGGTAGCTAGTGTGACTAAACACTAGGGGGAGTTCATTCCATCAAAATGGGTGGTTTAGCAAGATGGCATAGTGCTTGTGTGTGTTTTGCTCTTAAACTAGCGTATTTGGATCTATTATTTTTTCGAGACAACTGCCACCTCATCATGAAGCCGAGCAACAAGTCGCACCTCAGCAAAATGCACAACAGCAACAAGAAAGAGAGCATTCGACAACCATGTCCACACGTTGGAGGCATCACTATGTTAGACGTGGGAAGAGGCAGTTGGAAGCTAGGGATTGAGGGTGTAATGCTCAGCATGAGAAGAACCATTATCTATATACTTTTTTTTTGTTGACAGAACATTAGTTGTTATCCATTAGAGACATGGATGTCCATCTCATTGGTTTTGACCAATTGAAGCAGCCATGTAGCTATAAATTAAAAACATATTACATTAATGAGACACAATCGGTTTCTTACAATCTCACATCTCTCTCTCTCTCTCTCTCTCCCATTCACGACCACCCTACAGCAAGTCCCTGTATGTCCCATTCGTCCTGAACTCGACCATAGGGAAGAAGAAGACGTCACACTGCTTGCCGGTGGAGGCGGAGACTCCAGGCAATAGTGACAACACCTCCTATTCCGGCTCTCCTCCAACGGCTGGAAGTCATCGACCCTGTACAAGGTCCTGCACACGGGCTGCAACAAAACTGGTACGAGAGCTTGTTCCAACCATGGGAGAACAGCTGCAACAACAAATCATGTCCATGCTACAAAGCTTGCAGGAGGATTGTGCTCAACAATGCCAAGAACAGGAGCAACTTGCAGCCAAGATAGAAAGTATATCAAAGGATTTAGAAGAAGTCCGACTTGGGTGACCCTTTAATGAAGAATCAAATAGTCGTGCTCCACATTTAGTCATGCAACCATGGAGAACACAGGAGGGTCGCAGGGTCGCTGTTTGTGATCGACCGAAAACATGACGAAGACTTCATCTTGGGGCAACCTCCACAAGGGACGCCACTTCCACCATGACCTCGTTTCGACTTCCCTCATTTCGATGGAACGAGGACCCGGCCGCATGGGTCTCATACTAAGTAGTTCTTCGGTCATCATTAAATCTTAGAAAGGGAGAAGTTGCAAGTAGTTGCTTTTAATCTAGACGGGGAGGCTCAGATATGGTTTTGCTACTTTGAAGACCGCCACCCTAAACTGACATGGACTCCCTTCTCCCATTACCTCATTAGCCGTTTTGGTCGAACCGACCAGGGAGGTAAATTTGGAGACATCTCTAAGCTCACTCAACACAAGATGGTTGCCGATTGCGGGAGGGAGTTTGAGCAGCTCCTCCCTCATGCAAACCATACTAGAGTCGTACCTCACATTGAAGTTTGTTAGTAGCCTCCAATCTCACATTCTCACATTCGTATCTAGGTGCAGGCTCAGCAACCCACCGACCTCCTCTGTGCAATGAGCTTGGCTCGGCTTTATGAGAAGCACTATTCTCCCTCCTTAACCGAGCAACCACAACGTTCGATCCTCCCATAGCCACGAAACAAGTCTTCCAGAACAATTTTATCTTCCCGCTGAAGACCATCTACCCGCGCCCTCCGAACAAGTACAGAACTATCGCATTGATGAGCACAAGGTCTTTGTTTTCATTGTGACTATTAAATATTTTATATTTATCATGTAATATTTTTCCTCATATTGAGATAAATATGATGGAATTTTAGGGTTTAACATGGTATCAAAGCCCTAATAGTCATTTTTTTCATTTTTTTCCATTGCTCCTGCGCTGACGCCTCGTACAGCGAGCGACACAGCAGAAATTTTTTTCCACTACAACTGTGACGCGTCTCCACGCTTTTAACTCCGGTGCTGCGTCTCCACGCGGCACTCTCGAAGCCGGTGCAACGTCTCCATACGAGCTGAGTATTCTCTCATCTGTTTTCGGCGGCTTGGACTCCTAGTTCCATGCAAGCCGCTTCAACTTCTCCCGAAGAAGCGACTCATCTCCAGTACCGCATCTCCACGCGACATCGAAATCTCTGTTCCTACACGTCATCCTACTCGAGTGCACTCTCCTTCCCGACATCTCTTCTGCAACTTCTTTGAAGAAAAAAAGGTGTCTCATCGTACGCGCCTTCCCCCGCCGCGTGAGAAAGAAAAAAAGGCCTCACCTCGTCGTTCACGCCTCTCCTAACGTGCATGTGAAAAAAAGGAAAAAGGAAATAAAAGAGGCCTCTCCTCGTCGTTCGTGCCTCCCTGTATATCCTGAAAATAGATGGAACCTCCGGGCAGCATACTTCCCTTTTAGTTCCTTCGTGTCAAGATCCTCCACTTAGACTGAACTTTCTATAGCAATTCGCAAAGGTAAACGTACTTGTATTGCCCTATCACTATATCTTATAAAACTCACCTCACCATCTTTTTGTGAGTTTGCATTGTCCTTGTCTACCATCTCTATTCCGTGATTTGGAATTCCAAAGGAAAACATACCTTGTAGCCCTCTACGAGTATTTATATACCATATTTACAAATAAGTACATAGAGATTATATATATTTACAACTAGGTCCTTAATCAATGCTCTCCCTCAAGTTGGAGCAAATATATTATATAAGCTCAACTTGTTACAAATGTAAGTTATTTTCGGACCTCTTAGTGATTTAGTTAGCATATCAACCAACTTAATCATTAGAACTCACAAATGACAACCGTCTCCTTGGATTTTACTTTTTCTCTAATGAAGTGCCAATCAATCTCTATGTATTTTGTCCTCTCATGAAAACATGATTAGAGGTAATATGCATGACAGGATTAGATGCAATATGCATGGCGATCTGATTGTCACAAAATAAGTTCATTGGTTCTCTTTAAGTGATTCCAAGTTCTCCCAGCAACTGCTTAAGCCAAATTAATTCACATGTAAGAAGGGCCATAGCCTTATATTCTGCCTTAGCACTAGACCTAGCTACAATAGTCTGTTTCTTGCTTTTCCATGAGATCAGATTACCACCAAGCATAGCATAATATCCTGAAGTCGATCTACGATCAGTGAGTGAATCTACCCAATCAGCATGAGAATAGCTTGTCACTTCTCACTTGTCACCTGTCACCTGTAGATGACACCTGTCACGAAGAATTCTTAATGCAGCTTCCAATGACTCTTATAAGGTGACTCAAGAAACTGACGGATTACACTTTACAGCAATGAAATATCAGGCTGTGTCTATCAAGTAATTCGACTTGCCTACCAATCTGCGGTATGGACCCAGATCAGCTAAGGGCTCCTCTTGTCCTGGTAGCAACATTTTATTTGGATCCGTGGATGGCCGGTCGGACTCTGATACGAGAGATGAGCCCCACATCCTAGCCACATCATCAAGTCAAATAGCCACATCATCAAGTCAAAGGAACACACCTCTTAGATTGAGACTTAAATAGAAAAGAAGAAGCAAAAGCCAAATTGAAGACATCAACAAGGAAGGTGCTTGGAAAGACAACAACAATTAATATGCTTGGGAAACAACATGTAATCAATTCACTATTTATTATTTTTCAATTCTAAAAACAGTGTATTCACATTCATCATGTACCCTATAAATACATGGTGATAAGGAATGGAAAATACAAGTTGAATTGGTATCTACTCTCCACTCTTTTCTCTCTCTCTCCCTCTCCCCGCCCCCTCCCCCTCCTCACCCCTTCATGCGATCCTGCAATTCCCAACCATAATAGGTGAACACATCTGTTAGAAAATCAGCCTTGGACCTAACTCCACCCCAAAAGCTAGCTCAAAGGGGGAGGATTGCCCAATCTATTTAAAGGTTATCTAGACCACAACCTCAACCAATGTGGGACTTTAACACACCCCCCTCACGCCTAGGATCCACATTTGGAGCGTGAAGTTCTGCAGGTGGCCCACCCTAAACCATAGGTTTGGCTCTGATACCATGTTAGAAAATCAGCCTTGGACCTAACTCCACCCCAAAAGCTAGCTCAAAGGGGGAGGATTGCCCAATCTATTTAAAGGTTATTTAGACCACAACCTCAACCAGTGTGGGACTTTAACAACATCAATCCAAGTCGTCCTCAAACGAGGGCATATTCGCGCAACCATAACAAATTGGTATTAGAGCCACCAATGGGGGAAAATTTCCAGAACCATGTATTGGAGATCCTCAAAGGTGTCATCGAATCACAAGCATGTGAAAAATCAAAAAGCGAACCAATGATGTTGCAAATCGTCGTGCTTTCAAAAGAAGTCGAGACACTCCGATGATCCTCCATAGTGGAGGGTGGCAACAACAACAACAACATACTTCCAAAGGAGAACCCGCCCATTGCATCTGAAGGATGCAGCTTCCTCGGGAAACACCCCCAAAGTCCGACGCTACCACAATGGGATGAAACCAGCAACGGCGCGGTTCAATACCGCAACCTTCGCTTCGACTTTCCTTGCTATGACGGCTCGGGGGACCCTCTCCCTTGGCTTGTGCGCTGTGAGCATTACTTTCGTCTCAATCGAGTTCGAGAAGAACAAAAAGTGGACGTCGCAGCCTACCACATGATGGATGATGCCCAATTTTGGGTGCTCAAACTCATGAATGACTTTCTGCGACTCACATGGCACGACTTCCAAGAACATTGCCATCTACGATTCGGGCCTCCCAATCGTGGAAACAAACTCGGCGAGCTCGCTAGCCTCCATCAAACAAGATCTGTATTTGACTAGCAACGATAATTCCAAAGGCTTCTTTCTCGTGCCGGACCACTCACACCAACACAAGTTGGTGTTCTCCGCAGCCTCCATTGCACTCTTCGGGTCATGGTCTCAGCCTTGAACCCCTTGGACTTGTCTGAATCCATGAAATTGGCTAGGCTTTACGAGCAGGCAGCGTGGAATCAAGGTTCAGATCGAACCACACCCTACAGTACCCATCGGGCTGGGTACTATGTTTTTTCCACCCAAGAACCACACTTGAATAGTACCCAAAATGGGTACTCTATTTTGCCGCTAGCCACGAACCGGCCGATGCCTTCCTTGGGGCGCCTGCCGCCGCCGCCGGTTGCCAGGTCCAGTGGCCAAGTGCCCCTCGGCGATCGCTCCACCAACCAGGGCCGGCCTATTCGCCACCTCTCCAGCAAAGAGACAACCGCACGAAGGGCGGCAGGATGTGTTTTCATTGCGACGAGCCGTGGTCGCACACCCATCACTGCAAGCATCTTTACACCTTGGAGGTGATACCTGACCCAGATCTGGAGCCACCCGACCCTCCTCCGACCACCGGCGACCTCTCCGACAACACTGAAGAACCTCTGACCATCTCCTTGATGGCTTTGGACGGAACCCCCAGCCCCCACACCATGCAGATTGCGGGGACTATGCGGGTCTTCCTGTCCGCATATTGTTGGACACGGGGAGCATCCACAACTTCCTGTTCGCCTCCGTCGTCGATCGCCTGTGACTTCCGATCACTCCTTGCAGCCGCCTGTCAGTAGTCGTCGCTAACAAAGAGCGAATTCACAGCAAAGGACAGTGCATGACTGTCCAGATGCAACTCGGAGCTGAAATCATCACGGCTGATTTTTTCGTCCTCCCCTTGAGCGGTTTCGATGCCATCCTCGGCGTCCAATGGTTCCGCACTTTGGGTCGGTCATATGGGACTTTGAGACACTCACTGTCTCATTTTCTCGGCAACACCGCAAGGTTGTTCTCACCGGATTACAATGCGACCAACACTCCAAACCATCACTTGCTGCCGCCGCATTACCACTACAACCAAACCTCCAAGAGATCCTCCAAAAATTTGCAGATAACTTTCACGAACCTCGCGGACTGCCACCTCTCCGTCAAGCCGACCATCGCATCCGCTTGCTTCCTATTGAGCCCCACAACATATATATCATTAATCATAGAAAAGGCCTATATATAAGCTAGAGACATCATAAGCTGAGCCTAGGAACATTATAAGCTAACCTATACCAACAATAAATAAAATATAAAAACTATTATATTTAACACTCCCCCTCAAGCTGGAGCATAGATGTCAATCATGCCCAGCTTGTCACATAGTAATTTGAACCGAGTCGAGTTGAGAGCTTTAGTGAAAATGTCAGCAATTGTGTCTTGAGAGGAGACATGAGGCGTGATAATCTTCTTGGAAAGAACAACATCCCGAATAAAATGACAGTCGACTTCAATATGTTTTGTTCTTTTGTGAAAGATCGGATTATTTGCAATATGAATAACAGATTATCACAGTGCATCGTCATAGGCTTATCAGAAGAGAACCCTAGTTCTCCTAAAAAACTTTTGACCACATTAGTTCACATGTGGTATGAGCCATGGCCCTATACTCAGCCTCGGCACTTGAGCGAGCTACCACATTCTGTTTCTTACTCCTCCACGTGACCAAGTTTTCTCCAACATACGTGCAATACCCTGAGGTGGATCTTCTATCACAGATGGACCCAGCATAATCTGTATCAGAGTACCCCTCTATTTTAATGTGGTCGTTTTTCCTGAGCCACAAGCCTTTACCAGGAGAACTCTTGATATAGTGTAGAATTTTTAACAAAGCATTCCAATGAGAATATTTTGGCTGATGTATGAACTGACTAACAACACCAACGGCGTAGGAGATGTCAAGACGGATGACAGTCATATAAATAAGTTTCCCAACTAACTTTCTAAATCTCACAAGGTCCTCGAAGTCTTTGTCACCTTCAAGCTCAGGAGTAGCACCTGTATCAACAGGTATACTGGCAGGTCTGCATCCAAGCGTGCCTACCTTACTCAGGAGATACATGACATATTTTCTCTGCGAAAGTACCACCCCTTCCTCATTATAGGCAAATTCAATGCCAAGAAAGTATCTCAGACGACCCAAATCCTTTGTCACAATATTTTTTTAGATGAGCTTTTACTGTCTCAATTTCATTACTATCACTGCTAGTGAGTAGATGTCATCCACATACACTGCAAGAATAACACAACCAGCAAATGTCTCTTTCATAAAAAACAGAGTGATCAAATTTACATTCCTTTAGCCCAATAGTAGATGCAACTTTGCTTAGTTTGTCAAACCATGCCCGAGGACTTTGTTTTAGGCCATAAATTGCTTTCTTGAGGTGACACACTTGATTCTCCCCCCGAGCAACATACCCAGGAGGTTTCTCCATAAAGATAGTCTCACTCAAGTCCTCATAAAGAAAGACATTCTTAACATCCATTTGATGCATGGGCTAACCCAGATTTACTGCAAGAGAGATGAGAATCCTCACAGAGTTTAGTCGAGCCACAGGAGTTTAGCCTAGTAGAGCATTCTTAACATCCATTGCATTTAATGAAGTGAAACCATTTGCCACCAAGCGTGCCTTGTATTGTTCAATAGATCCATCACGAAGATATTTTAAGCTGAACACCCACTTACAAGCGACTGGTTTAGAGCCAGGAGGAGGTGGAACAAGTTCCAGGTCCGTCTGGTTCTGAGAGCATCCATCTCCTCATCCATGACACTCTTCCACTTTGGATGAAGCAGAGTAGAGCATCGTGTCCTGGGAATGGAAATAGAAGACAAGGAGAAAGCAAACTGGCGAAGCGAGGATGATAGTTGTGCAAATGATACATGATTGCTAATGGGATGAGCAGTACAACTCCGCTTACCTTTCCGTAATGCAATGGGTAGAGGTCAACACTGGACAGAGGATCTTGAGAGTGATTCGGAGTTGGCAGAGTAGCTTGTTTGGAGAGTTCAAAAAAGGAGACATCAGTAGAGATAAAGAGTTTTTTTGAAATCAGGTCATAACAACGATATCCCTTTTGAGTACGAGGGTATCCAATGAAGACACTCTTCACAGCTCTAGGAGATACAGTTTGTCATAATCTGGACCAAGATTATGAACAAAACATATGCAACCGAAGGTTTTTGGAGAAATTTTAAATGAGGATTGTTTGGGAAACAAGACGGAGAATGATGACCTATTCCCTAAAACAGATGAAGAAACAAGATTAATAAGATATGCAACAATGAGAACAACATCCCCCCATAGATACCGAGGAATATTCATGTGAAACATAAGTGTCCTAGCCACATCCAGAAGATGACGATTTTTTGCGTTCAACAACACCGTTCTGTTGGGATGTGTAGGGACATGAAGTCTCATGAAGAATACTATAGGAGGCACAAAATTTTACAAAATCAGATTGAAGATATTCGCGAGCATTATCAGTTCGAAATTTTTTAATAGAGGTGCCAAATTGATTTTTTATTTCAAGATAAAAGGTTTGGAAGAGATGAAACACATCAGATCGATTTTTTAAAAGAAAAACTCAAGTCATACGAGTGTAGTCATCTATAAAAGTAACAAAATACTTATATCCCAAACGACTCACTACAGGACTAGGACCCCAAATATCAGAATGAATAAGTTCAAAAATAGACTCTCTACGAGGACTTAGCTTTGTGGAAAGGGCACCCGATGATGTTTACTTAACTCACAAGCTTCACATTTGAAAGGAGAACAAGACAAACTCAGGGATGGTGGACTTGAGCTTTTGAATAGAGGGATGGCCTAATCGACAGTGCTACTGAAATGTAGTGTTGGAATGGTAGGTGACAGGAACGCATGTGGATAACAGGTAAATTCCTTCAGTTTCAGCTCCCCCACCAATCTTCCTCCTCGTCTTTAGATCCTGTATGGCTGTATCACACAGTGAGAAGGAAAAAAAGTTACAGAGCAATTATGATTTTTGGTAAGTTGACTAATGGAAAGTAGATTCACGGGAAATTTTGGAAGATGAAAAACTCTATCTAATTTTAGATTGCTCGAAACAGTGATTGCGCCAAGACCATATAGAAGTAGAGCCATCGGCAATGCAGACATGTGGTGGGTTAGACTCAGGGTTATAATTAGAGAAAATATTCCTATTACCTAACATATGATTGGAAGCACCTGAGTCAAGAATTCAAGACATACCAGAAGAAGCAAAAGCCGCAGTCCTAGAGGAGGAAGCCATGACTGAGGAAGTGACTGCTTTCATAAACTTTTCATATTCAGACTTAGAGACACAAATAGTCTCCTCATCTTGATTTTCACTTCTACTATTATCGAGAGCTTGAGTAGATATAGCAGCCTTTGCATGAGGAGGTTTTCCAAACTTTTGCCAGCACTAGTGAGGAGAATGATTGGTTCTCCCACAATGTATACACGGAGAAAAAGAATTTCTACCTCTCCCCCTTCCTCTAGCTCTACCACCACCACGACCCCGGTGGCCTCTACCTCCGGCAATAAGTGTTGAGTTATCTCCTGTAGGAAAAAAGGCAGGAGGAGGATTAAGTTTAGTAACTCAGAATTCTAGCCATAGCATTTCTGAGATCGAATGGTATTATCTGTCATGAGCTGGGACTTGACATGATGGGGAGACGGTGGTAGACCGGATAGGAACCTTGCAACAAGAAATTCCAATCTTTGTTTTCTTTATATTGAAACATGAGCGGTAAAAGGATGATATTCAGTCAATTCATCTACTTTTCCTTTCAAGGCGTAGAACTCCTGAATTGATGCACCATCCTCAAGTTTCATATTAAAAATATCAGAGTACACGGTATAAACTCTGGAGATGTTTGCATCTTGAAAGTATGTTTTTTTTAGGGAATCCCACATGCTCTTAGCAGTATCAAGAAAATTAACCGTTGGGCAATCTGCGGCTCCAAACTATTGGTCATCCATGAGAGAATCGCATAATCGTTTGCCCCCCAATCAGAATACTTTTCAATATCGGCCGAGTCAGGAGGATCATCTTCAAGGTGTTTAATCTTCTTCTGAGAACCACAGAAAACCCGAAAAGCACGAGACCAGAGAATATAATTGGGACCATTAAGTTTGATCGAAGTACTCAGAGTTGCAGTTTTGGGATCCACCATAGAGTTTGACATTCTTTAAAAATAAAGCAGTACTAAATGAAGCAATTGATAGAAAAAAAATCTATGTTGGAACCAAAAACCTGGAGTGTTGCATGATTGGCTCAAAAATGGCTTGAAAACGGCTCAGAATCGGCTCAGAATCGAATGGAGCCGGCTTGGAGCTGAGCCGGCTTGGAGAAGAAAAAAAAGTGCCTGTCACAGAGGCTCCCGGGCGCGCGTCTGCCTCGTCGATCGAGCCTTTCTCTGGTTCGAGAGGCGAACAGTGAGACGGGAAGAGACCAGGAGATGGCGATCCCTTTCTTGGTTGGTGACGAGGGAGACGGGGGTGAGGAAGAGGCGATCTCGAGCCTTCTTTCGGGCGGACTGCGGACGAGAGATCGGGCTAATGAGTGGCGAGAGAGGAGATCGAGAGGCGTGCGGCGCCGATGCGGTAAATGCGTAGAAGAGAACGCCTCCTCACCGGCTTGTGAAGAGGAGAACGTACGCAGCACGACCACCACGAGAGGGTGCCGCAGCTATGGTAGCAGCGTGCTGGAGTTTTAGATAACGGCGGACGGTTGCAGAGATGAGGAGGCAGGTTCGCAGCATGCTGACGCCCAAGAGGGATGCGGCACAGGGAAGGAAAAAAAAAATTGGAATTTTTTTTTAACTCTAGGGCTGCTTTGATACCATGTTGAGCCCCAAAGCATATATATCATTAATCATAGAAAAGGCCTATATATAGGCCAGAGACATAATAAGTTAAGCCTAGGAACATTATAAGCTAACTTATACCAACAATAAATAAAATATAAAAACTATTATATTTAACACTTCCAAACACGTCAAAAAGACGAGCTGGAACGTCATGTGAAGCCATGCTGCAACAAGGCATCATCCGCTGTAGCCAATCTCCATTCTCTGCCTCAGTACTCCTTGTCAAAAAGAAGGACAAGACTTGGCGATTCTACGTCGATTACCGAGCATTAAATGCGGTCACAGTCAAAGACAAGTTTCCCACCCCTCTCATTGATGAGCTACTCGACGAACTTCATGGGGCTTGCCTCTTCTCCAAACTCGACCTCCGCTCGGGGTATCACCAAATCCGCAAGCACACTTTTAACATTGAGACGATGTTCTGCACCCACCATGGTTATTTTGAATTTTTGGTCATGCGATTCGGTCTTGCGAATGCGCCGTCCACCTTCCAATCCTTAATGAATGAGGTATTCCGTTCCATGCTACGGAAGTTTGTACTTGTATTCTTTGACGATATACTTGTGTACAACACTTCCATGGAGGCCCACGTCGAACACTTGACAATCGTTCTTGCCACTTTACGCAAGCATCATCTCTTCCTTAAAGAAGCCAAGTGCTCATTTGCCCTTCCTTCCGTCTCATATCTAGGCCATGTCATCTCCCACAAGGGCGTTAGCACCGACCCCGACAAGATGGCCGCGTCCCTCTTCTACGTCGGTATTACGAAGTTTCCTTGGTCTCGTCGGCTACTACCGGAAGTTTATCCGAGACTACAACACTATCGCCGCACCTCTTACAAACATGCTGCGGAAGAACAACTTCATCTGGACCAAGGCTACCCTCTCATCATTCAGCCTCCTTCAGCATGCTCTTACATCGGGACCCACATTAGCCTTACCGGACTTCACCAAACCATTCATCATCGAATGTGACGCTTCCCGCAATGGAATAGGCGCTGTCCTCCATCAAAAAAGCCATCCCATCGCCTATTTCAGCCACCCATTTCCTTCCAAAATGCAGCAATTCACAGCCTATGAAAAGGAATTGGTAGGCCTTGCCAAAGCAATCAAGTACCAGTCTTCTTATCTTTGGGGCAGATCCTTCACCATTCGCACGGATCATTATAGTCTTAAATATTTGTTGGAACCATGGTTTAAAAAATCGCCCGAAACGGTACGGTAAGCCCGGTATTTACTGGTTTTTGGGGTTAGCGGTATTCAATATACCCGGTATTTGAAAATACCGGGTATAGATGGTATACCGGGCGGTATATGGCGGTATTTCGCTATATACCGCCCGGTAAGGGCGGCATGATGGTTTGTTAACGTTGGCGTTGCCAATGGCGCTGAGCGCCGTTGGCAACGGGTGGCCGACAGCCTTGTCGGGCTGCCGTCCACATTTGTCGGCTTGTACCGACCGATATCGGGCGGTATTTAATCATATCGGGCGGTATACCGCCCGGTATGATAAACAGTGACCCCAAACGGCTCTCTAGCCGTTTGGGACCGGGTTTGGGGTGTTTTGGGGGCTATATAGCCCCCAAAACACTCTTTTCACTCACTTACCCCTCTATCCATCAATCTCTCTCACACATCTTTTTTTATTAAGTTCTACGTCGAAATTCTGTCGAAATGGCGCCGAAATCTCAAGCCGATCCCGCATGGTAGCACGGTCGTCGGTTGGAGAAGGCTCATCACTGGCAATGCCTCCACTGTGATATGATTTCACGTGGTGGAGGCATCACTCGATTGAAGCAACACTTGGCCGGAGGATATCCCGACGTCGTCAATTGCTCCAAAGTACCGTCCGAAGTCCGAAAGATGTTCAAAGCGCAACTCAACAACAAGGAGGAACGTCTTAAGAATGCAGCTCAACAAGCCGAGTTCGACCGACGAGCTACCCAAAATGTCAGCGGTGACCATTATGAGGCTCGAGGTGGCTTACGACGAGGATGCGGAATTTGAAGCCGGCATCCGAGCTTCATTGGAGCATCAACATTACGAACGAGAACAGATGTATTATCCCGGATCTCAATTCGAATATGGCGGCGGCAGTGGCATAAGCAGCGTCGGCTGCCGGAGCAATGGACCGAAGCGGTCCAATTCCCTCCGGTCCTCAAATTGGCCGGAGTTCTAGCACGAGAACACCTCAAACTTAGAGCAGAGGAGGCAACAGAGGAAGCCTTCGTGGATTCTTCTCAAACCTCGGAGCAAGTGGTAGGAAAAATAATGTTAATATTTCTGATCTTGATCCCAGGGCATTTCCTCCATCTGCAAAGCAACAACGCATAGACGATATGCACGGCAAGCCGAAAAAAGTGGGAGTTGGGGAAAGCCATCTCCAAATGGTTCCACTTCAGCCGGATTCCCGCAAATGCAGCCAACAACCCGTACTACCGAACTATGGTGTCTACCATCCAAAAGGTAGGCCTAGGTATTACCTCTCCAACTCCGTATGAAATTTCAGGACCTTTGCTCGAACATGAGGTCAAGGAAATAAGTGAATGGATCGACAACGTCAAACGGCAATGGGGGATTACGGATGCAGTTTGATGTGCGATAGTTGGACCGGACCAACCCGAATGAGCATCATCAACTTCCTCATCTATTGCAACAGGAGGATTTTCTATCACAAGTCGGTGAACGCGTCCAATGAAGTCCATACCGCTCTCTACATCTCGAAGCTGATGGAGGTGATCGAGGCGAATGGACCCTAGAACTTTATTCAAATTATAACCGACAACGGAGCCAATTTCAAAAGGGCAGGTGAGATAATTGAACTGGATTATTCTCACATATGTTGGACTCCATGTGCAGCCCATTGTATAGACCTAATGATGAAAGATATCGGTGATATACCGATGGTGAAGACGAATGTAAAGAAGGCGCAACAAATTACGCGCTTCATATACAACCACATATGTGTACATGCCCTTATGAAAAAATTTACAAAAGGTATTTTTAAAAAATAATTTATAGTATTTATTTATTAATTAGTTTAGGTGATAATTACTAATAATAATTTCATATTTTAGGTGAAATTCTTCGACCGGGAGCGACTCGTTTTGCAACCAATTTCATCGCATTAAGGTCGCTCCAACAATGTAAGGCGGGCCTTCGATCAATGTTTACAAGTGAGGAATAGTCTACATCAAGATATGCCAGAACTAATGGTGGAACGCAAACCGAGAAGTACATCATCAACACGCGCTTCTGGGATTGCGTTGCGGAGATAGTCGTCGCCGTAGAACCATTGTACAAGGTTCTACGACCGGTGGATATGGAAAAGACGCCTCAAATCGGTTATATCTACCACTACATCCACCAAGCACAAGAAGAAATCAAGAGGGTTACGATTTCCCCAACCAAGTATAAATCCTTCATTGACATTATCTCCCAGAGGTGGAAGGATCAAATGGGTCGTGACATACACATCGCGGGTAATTTTTTATTTAATTTTTTGAAATTTATTTAATTTTTATTCATTATGCTAAATTACTTATTAGATTTATAATTTTTTGTAGCGTATTATTTAAATCCCGCGTACATATTTATTAATGATAAAATTGGTAATCTCGTTAGTCGTTACTAATATCAATTTTAAATCTATTGCAGTTGAATGGTGGTTGCAATTTGGAACCGAAGCTCCAACTCTTCGGAAGATTATAACACGTATCCTCTCGCAAACCACACATCAAGTGGATGCGAGAGAAATTGGTCGATCTTCTCCTTGATTTATACCAAGCCGCGCAATCGGCTTTCATATGCCCGATTAGAGAAGCTAGTATACGTTCATTACAGCATGCGGCTTCGAATGCGGACATTTGAAAACGAAGATATTTAACATGTAGATCCATTCGATGTCGAGTTCATCCAAGGCGATGCGGGCTCGATAATTGATTGGTGGAGTGCAATGGAGAGCGACCAGCCTTTTCTTGATGAACCAGGCGACCGGCCTTCACCAATTATATCTGATGTACTTGGGTTTGAGAGCCAACCAGAAGACATGACCATTACTCCCTTGAACTCTCAACGAATTCGACAAGCAAGACGCCGATCGGAATCAGACTCTCCATCTTCCCGATCAAAGGGAAAAAAGAAGGCAACACCTTCAAAGGCAAAAGGCAAAGCCAAAGGTAAACGACCAATTGATCATTTGGATGCGATTGCAAAAGCAAAAGAGGACGAAGAAGACGAGCCCTCCGTTCATAGCAGTAGCAGCACAGAAGACAGAGGAGATGATGATGATGATGGAGCTGGTGGAGAAGACATCGTCGTGCCATCAACACTGCCACCTGATGATCTATGGACAAATGAGCAATACTTCGATCACGCCACCCAAGATGATGATCATGGTGCTAGAACCGGACAAACAACTCCGGTGTACAAGAAGAGAGGCCCGCGTCGAGGAGGTGGACTGACAGCTTTGCAAGATTACCATCACGATATGATGAGTAGTTTGCAAGAGGTTTCTGAATCCACCTACTCTGTATCCAGTACCTACTCAACTGATGATATAGGGTGTAGTTCTTGGAATCCCAACAAAGAAACGCTAATGTCAATGTGGTATAATGGATACCGAGGCATTATTTCATGGGAAAATTTTCAAATATGGGCATTAGAGACCTACGATGTTGACCTTAGTCGTGTATGTCCCGAAGGCCAAGATATGTATGGCCCGTGCGGGTATGACGGACGTCATTCGTCCGCATTTTAAATATTGTATTCATGTAATTGACATTTGAATATTGATTTTAAGCATTTCTTTATCAATTATGTTGTTATTAAAGATTTGGAGCTATTTCTAATAATAATAATAAAAAAAACCGGTATGGTGTTTTTCGTACCAGACCGTACCGAGTGTCAGTACGGTACCGGTTTCGGCCAGGTACCGAAATCGGTATCGAAACCGAGATTTTAAACCATGGTTGGAACAACGGCTCAACACCAATCCACAACATCGTTGGGTCTCAAAACTTTTTCCCTTCGATTTCAACATAGAGTACAAAACGGGGAAATCCAACGTTGCTATTGACGTACTCTCACATCGTTCCCACTCAGAAGGTGCTATCTTAGCCCTCTCAATGCCTCAAAATTTCTTTCCCTTTCAGGTCCAAGAAGCGCTGCAACAATATGATGGATTCAACCAACTCCTGACGAATATTATGAGCATGCCGCAGCCCTCCCTTTGGCACATGCGGGACAGCCTCATCTATTTCAAACACTGGCTGTTTATACCACCTTCCTCAACCCTCCGCCATCAAATTTTGCAGATGTTCCATGAGCCACCCATGAAGGCTACCAACGTACTCTCCAACGCCTCAAAACAGAACTTTTTTGGCCTAACATGAGGCGTGACGTTCGCACCTTCGCTCAATCTTGCATCACATGTCAAAAGAACAAAACAGAAATTCTCCAACCAGCCGGCCTCTTGCAGCCCTTACAAATTCCACAACAAATTTGGGCCGACCTTTCCATGGACTTCGTCGAAGGTCTACCCTCCTCCGGCGGCAAAAACGTCATTCTGGTAGTCGTCGACTGCCTCTCCAAATATGGTCACTTCCTCGTGCTCAGTCATCCTTTCATTGCTTCCTCCGTGGCCCGCATTTTCTTCGACCATATCGTGCGTCTCCATGGCATTTCGGAGACTATTGTCTCCGACTGGGACACCACCTTCACTAGCAAATTTTGGTGCAAACTCTTCTCCCTATGTGGCACGCGTCTCAATTTTACATCAGCATACCATCCTCAAGTCGATGGCCAAACAGAGGTCGTCAATCGAGGCCTCGAAATGTACCTCCGTTGCTTCTCAAGTGATCGGCCCAACCTATGGTTCGAATGGCTACCATGGGCTCAATACTGCTATAATACAGCTTACCACTCCGCCCTCTGCTGCACACCATTTGAAGTCGTTTATGGGCGGCCACCACCACGACTCATTCCTTATTCGGCCGGGACTGCCCGCCTTGAGTCAATAGACCAGCTTCTAGAAGAGCGTGTTTAGCAGCTTCGCTTCATCCGTAGCCGTCTCTTCGAAGCCCAAAACTACATGAAACAGCACTATGACCGCCGTCACCGCGATCTTCAATTCCAGGAGAATGACTGGGTACTTCTCAAGCTTCACCCCTACCGTCAACTCTCCCTCGCCAAACGAACATCGCAAAAACTCTCTCCCAAGTTTTATGGTCCTTTCCGCATCATCAACAGAATCGGATCAGTCGCCTACAAATTGGACCTTCCGCAAGAAAGCAAACTTCACAATGTCTTCCATATTTCCCTACTCAAAAGGTATCATGGCACACCTCTTTCTCCTCCACCATTTCTTCCTCCTTTTCCCCGAACCAGTGCACTGCTACAGCCACATGCCATTCTCTCCTCACACACATCTAATGGTGAAGAAGAATACTTGATTCACTAGACTGGCCAACCTGCTTCAAAAGCTACATGGGAAGCAGCACGTCCTTTTCAGAATGCCTTTCCTCACTTCCTGCTTGCGGACAAGCAGCGATCTCAAGGGGGAGGAATTGATACGAGAGATGAGCCCCACATCCTAGCCACATCATCAAGTCAAATAGCCGCATTATCAAGTCAAAGGGACTCACCTCTTGAGACTTAAATACAAAAGAAGAAGCAAAAGCCAAATTGAAGACATCAACAAGGAAGGTGCTTGGAAAGACAACAACAATTAATATGCTTGGGAAACAACATGTAATCAATTCACTATTTATTATTTTTCAATTCTAAAAACAGTGTATTCACATTCATCATGTACCCTATAAATACATGGTGATAAGGAATGGAAAATACAAGTTGAATTGGTATCTACTCTCCTCTCTCTCTCTCTCTCTCTCTCTCTCTCTCTCTCTCTCTCTCCTCAGCCCTTCATGCGGTCCTGCAATTCCCAATCATAATAGGTGAACACATCAATCCAAGTCGTCCTCAAACGAGGGCATATTTGTGCAACCATAACAGACTCCCAGCATGCTCGTCTCCTGTGGCATGTCAAGGACATACTTCCTTTTAGAAATGTAAATAGCTCCTCCTGAACGAGCTATGTCAATGCCAAGGAAGTATTTTAAGTCACCTAGATCTTTGGTTTGAAAATATTGATGCAAGTGAGATTTTAACTTTTGTATCTCATCTGTATCATCCCAGTAATAATAATATCATCCACATAAACAATGAGAATGACTCGTTTTCTAGTAACGGAGGTGGAAAAGAAGATCGAGTGATTTGAAATACTCCTCACCACACTAAACTGAGTAATAGCAGAGCTAAACTCGCTGAACTGTGCACGAGGGGACTGTTTCAAACCATAAAGAGATTTTTTCAGCTTGCAGACTAAGGTAGACTCCCCTGAGCAACAAATCCTAAAGGTTGCTCCATATATGTCTCCTCACCAAAATCACCATACAGAAATGCATTCTTGATGTCAAGCTAATGCATTCGCCAACCAAAAATCGTGGCAAGGGTGAAAAGTAATCGAACAAAGGCAATCTTAGCAACATATGAGAATGTATCCAAATAATCAATTCCATATTGTTGTGTATATCTTTTGGCAACTAATCGGACTTTGAGCCGGTCAACAAAACTATCAGGAGTGTTAACAGTGAACACCCACTTGCGTGTTCACTTGCAACTAAGAGTGGATTTTCCTCCGGGAAGACGAACAAGCTCCCATGTCCCATTAGAATGCAATGCCGTCATCTTATCAATCATGGCTTGGCATCATCTTGGATCAGATGGAACACCTAAAATAGTATGAGGAATAGAAATAGCAGAAATGGAAGAAAGAAATGCGTAATATTGAGGTGATAAGACATTGTAGCAAATGAAGTGGGAGATAGGATAAGAAGTAGAACACTTACACTCTCCCTTCCTTAAAACAAATAGGAAGGTCAAGATTTGATGGTATAGGAGGGATCTAAGATTAGTAAAGCATCGGCACAAACAACAGAGTCACAATGGGCGATCTCGGTAATCGCAGGAGGAACACGTCGTGTAAAGAACTTAGTGGGTTCTTGTTTGGGCGGCAACGAGTCATCAACTAATGTAGGTGTGGTAGACTGATCTGAGAAGAATGGTGTGGACTCGAAGAAAGAAACGTTGATTGAGACAAAGGCACGGCGCAACTCAGGTGAGCAACAATGGTACTCTTTCTGGAGATGAGAATAACCAAGAAAGACACACTTAATAGACTTGGGGGACAACTTATCTTTGCCTGGGGAAAAATGATGAACAAAGCAAGTATACCCAAATACACAAGGTGGAAGATGATATATAGGGTCCCGTGGGAAGAGAATAGAAAAAGAAAACTGGTCATGGAGAACGGAAGAAGATATCTTGTTAATAAGGTAACAGGCAATGAGAACAACATCATCCTAAAATTGCAATGGGATGCCCATATGCAATAGAAGGGTGCGAGCAGTCTCAACTAGAAGGCGATTCTTCCGTTCCGCAATCCCATTCTACTGAGGTGTATGAGGACATGAAGATTGGTGAAGGAGACCATGCATGGAGAAAAAAGATTGAAATGCATGTGAAAAGTACTCTTTTGTATTGTCATAAAAATGACCAAATTGGATTTTTATTTTGGCATAAAACATAGTAAACATATGAAAGAGTTCACAACGATCCTTCATGAGGAATAACCATGTCATACGAGAGTAGTCGTCTATGAAGGTAATAAAGTATCTAAACCCCAATTTGGAGGAAACACGATTAGGCCCCCACACATCTGAATGAATAAGAGAGAAAGATTCTAAAACACGTTTACACTACGTGAGAAAGAGGACCAGGAATATTTACCTAGTTGACAAGACTCACACTCAAGACTCGAAATGGAAGAAAGACTAGGACACATCTTCTTAAGATTTTGTAAATTAGGGTGCCCCAACTAGCTGTGTATGTGTAGTGGAGTTGAATCGACCACCAAGGCAGATGAAGATGGTACGGCCAGCTGGTACATTCCCTGAGACTCATGTCTTGTGCCAATCACCTTGTTAGTATGAGAATCTTGGATAAAATAGAATCAAAGAACAATGTAAATCTTGAGTTAGTTTGCTAAAAGAGAGCAAACTCAAAGGAAATTGAGGTATATAAAGCACATGCGTAAGTGGTATGGATAGTGTGGGTGAAACATGGCCAATGCCCTTTACTGGTGAAGAGGAACCATCGGCAAGGGTGACACTAGGAGATGAGGTAGGGGTAATTAAATTGGAGAAACTAGACGAGTTACCAAACATATCAGATGCGTCTGAGTTTAGAATCCAATGGTGTGCACCAGTAGTGTGCCAAACATGCAGTAGAAGTACCTTTAGGAGCAAATGTAGAGACAGACTCCTTTGACTGAGAGCTTTGCGCAAACTGATACTTAAGAAACCAAGAATGCTCATCTACAGGAGGAATACTTACATAGCCCTAGAAGGAAGAGGCTAATTGCCCAAAATACCATCAGAAGATGACTCATGCGAATGTGCTAGACCTGTAGCAGCATAGGACATATGACTAGGAGGGAAGCCATGTAAAGAATAGCACCGATTTTTGGTATGGCCTCTCTTTCCACAATGAGTACATTTGAGTCGTCCTCTATTAGATCCATTAGTCATGGACGATGAAATGAGGACATGATTTGTTGATTAGGAGTTGCAGCAAGTATTGATCTAACAGTACTGTTGGAGATCGGAGATAAAGCCAAAACAGAGAAGCGGTCTACGTGCACGCAGACTGCTTGCGAACAAAAGAGCCTCGAGTGAACAATAATCCGCGTGAACAATGCTGCGTGAATAGTAATACGTGAACAGTAGCCGATCAGAAAAAGAAGAGGTGAAAGAAAGGGTTTAGGGATTCAAAGAGGCTTTGATACCAAGTGATTTATAAAAAAAGAAACAATATCTGGTAGCCCTCTCTACCAGTATTTATATACCATATTTTTGAATAAGTACATAGAGATAATATATAGGGAAAACTATACTTTTGGTCCCCATAGTTTCCTCCAATTTTGGTTTTGGTCCCTATAGTTTCAAAATTTTGGTTTTAGTCCCCACACTTTACTTTCGTTTAGGATTTGGTCCCTACCGTTAAATAAGGTTTAAACAGTGCTGACGTGGATAACATGTGCTGACTGGACAATGCTGACGTGGAGCCTGCAGGGACCAACTTGGTAAACTATAGGGACTAAAATCAAAATTTTATAAACTATGAGGATTAAAACCAAAATTTTGTAAACTATAGGGACTAAAACCAAAATTTAAGTAATTATTTTTCCTAATAAATATAAAAAATTATATGATATTACCTGGCCCGGCTCAGCCTGGCCCGAAAAAATTCGTGCCTGGCCCAAAAAAATTCGTGCCCGGCCCGGCCCGAAAAAAATTTGGGCACGTGCTGTTTGCTGATTGTGGCTCTACAACATCTTCTTCCGAGACATACTCATAGCACCAGATTCAACCGTGGGGTTCTCAAGGCAGATTTAAACGATTCTGGCTTCCACGTTTATTATTATTAATTCAATATATCAACAATGTAAAATTCAGTGTTAGATCCAAAGACCCCGTCTATGGCACTAAAATCAAATTAAATGATGCTAATTATCTCATGTGGGCAAGAGCTTGGCTCACAGAAGAAAGCACACCATCTTGATCAGGATCCTCCAGACCTACTTGCAGAACATTCTAATTGGGAAGCAAGTGATTGTGTTGATATATCTTGGTTATTCAACCGATTTGAACCACAAATTGCTTCTACTATGTTTTTCACTCAATGACAAAAATATGTGGGATGCCCTAAGAAAAATGTATTACCAAGACAAGAACATATCAAAAATTTATATCTTGTACTAAGATCTCTTTAGCAGAGTATTATGCTACTCTCCAAGCTAAGGCAAACAAATTAGCAGAGTATCATCCACTTGTCGCCCACTTGTCGCTGATGTCTCTCTTCTAAAAAACAAAGAGATAATTTCAAGTGGCTAAATTTCTAAATGGGCTTCCGTCATCACTCTAACGGGTAAATTTCTAGTGGCTGATAACATGTTTCCTGAACCAATTCCCTCTTCTATTGGTGAAAATTCAGCCCTTATTACCGGAGGCAAGGGTCATAGTGGTAGGATTGGAGGCCGAGGATGTGGAAAGAATTCCTTTCCACCATGTCCACACTGCAGGTGATCTATTCATCGTGTTGGCAAAAATTTGGGAGACCACAAGCCAAAACCGCTACTCCTAATCATGCATCCTCCAACACCATAAGTTTTCTAGCAAACCACTAATACCCATACATATGACTCTATTACCATCTCCAAGATTGAGTATGAAAAATTTCTGCAGGCTACCTCTTCCACAGCTATGGCTTCTACTTCTGCAGTCACTATATCTCTTCTGGTGTGCCCTAGATCATTGACTCCGGTGCTTCCAATCACTTGTCAAGTAATTGTCAAGTAATAGGAGTCTTTTATTCAAAATTACATACTACCTATAGCCTTCCTCATGTTCGATTAGCTGATGGCTTTGTATCACCTGTTCAAGGTTTAGGATTCATAGTTACATCTGATAATTTGAATCTTAAAAATGTTTTTTTCTTACCAAAATTCCCGGTTAACCTGCTCTTAATAAGCCAACTCACTAGAGATCATAATTGTTTAGTGACGGTCTTCCCTTCTCATTGTGTTATATAGAATCTTAAGACAAGGAGGAAGATTAGCGGAGGAGCGGAATCTAGAGGTGTCTATCTACTCTCTTCATGCTTTCCTGTGGCTCATCATTCATCCTCTTTCTATCAATGGCATTACCGCCTAGGTCATCCCTCTACGGAAAAACTTAAAAGTGTCCTTCCAGAGTCCGTTTCTTTTTCTCCTTTTAAATTTGAAGCTGGTGAGTTAGGCAAACACCATATTCGTGATGGAACCGTTGTTGTATAGATCCATAGTTTTAAATGGCACAAGACGCACAAAGGCGCAAAGGGATCTTGGGGCCATGGCGCAAGGCGCAAGGTTACAACACACGCCATAACGAGGCGAGGCACAAAAATAAAATATAATTATAAAATATATTTTGTACATAAAAAATATATATTTCTAAAATAAAATCACCTAGTTAACATCTAATTTAGCATCCAATTAAATAAAGAGTATAAGTCAAAGTTGTTAAAGAACAACTAAACAAACAAACATCAAGTTTAACATCATTAAAAAAACAAGCCAACATCAAGTTCAACATCATTAAAAGAACATGAGAACAACAAGTTCAACATCATCATCAAGCTAATGGACTAATCATCATCTAGATCTAGATTATGGTCTTCATCAATCTCATAATCAAAATGTTTGGAATATTGAAAAAGGATAGTGTTTCCTTCTCCATCTTCTTCTTCTTCTTCTTCTTCTTCTTCTCCAAAAGATTCATTTATGAGTCTTCGTTGATTTGGGACCTTGGAAGAGCTTGCTTTTCCTTTGTCCTTTTGTCTCGTAGATCTAGTGAGCCGTTCAGGTTCTTCTGCTCCACTAGCTCTAGCAACCGTGTCCCATGTCAAAGGCTCATCCTCAAATACCAAGTCGTCATCATCTTGTTCATCCTCAGCGCTACCAATCAACCATTCATTGTTAGCATCAATACCTTCCAAAGAAATAAGGTCGATGCGGTCACGTGCACTTCAATGTCCGGTTGTACTTCACAAAAACCAAATCATTTAAGCGTTGTGTATCCAACTTATTTCTTTTTTTGGGTATGAATCTAGAGAAAAAATAAAATAATTTTTAATTAGCACAGGTAGAAGCAAGTTAAAAATTAAAATGAAACTTTAAATATTGTTACTAACGTTTTCAAAAATGCTCCAGTTGCGCTCACAAGCCGATGCACTGCAAGTGAGACTAAGCACTTTTGTAGCAAAATTTTGCAACTCTAGAGTTATGATCCATAAAGTTTCCCCCATTCAGCTGTTATTGTTAATAAAAATTAAAAGTTAAGCTCAATTAATCTATTAAATGTTAAGAACTAATCCAGAAGTATAACTTTAAAGAAATTTACCTTGGAGATTTAATACTCCTATGCTTAATCGACATTGGCTTTCCAAATATACTCACAGAATTTGCATAGGTAGAAAGTTGGTTAGAGATTAAGTCTTGCTCCTCAAGTCCTGGAACCAATCTTTTAATAACATCAAGCAATCCTCCCATGACCTCCTAATCTGAACTAAGGTTGGGGTTTGCATAGAACAATTCAGGATTCAAATAATTCCCACATGCATGCAAAGGTTGATGGAGTTGACATTCCCACCTTTTGTCAATAATTTCAAAAACTCTCTTGTAGCTCTCTTCTTTCTCATTAAAAGATTTGGCAATGGCTTCCTTCGCTCTGTCCACTTCCTCGTATATGTATCCCATTAGAGGCTTTCTATCTCCATCGACCAATCGAAGCACTTGCATTAGAGGACCAAATATTTTGAGAATGTAGACGATGTTAGTCCAAAAGGTAGCCATTAAAACAACGCCACACACTCTTTTACCAAGTGCTTCTTTTGCCCACTTGCTAACTTAGGGCACCTGGCGCCACACATTAGTGTGGTGCATATGGCGTGTGCCTCGCGCCTGGGCTGAGGTGCGTGCCAAGGCCCTCGAGGCGCTAGGTTAGCGCCTCGGGGGAAAAATGGTGCGTAGGCGCAAGGGGAAAAATGGTGCGGGGGCTTGCGCCATGGCGCGCCATTTCAAACTATGATTAGATCCAAAACAAAAGTTCTTTTTTGATCGAACTAGAAGTATGGAACTCCATGATATGGAAAGACAGAATATAGAATCTAAAAAGATATTGGAAGTTGTTTGTCTTTGAATCGAGTTGGACCTTAAAAAATAAAAGAAAAAAAAAGAAAAAGAAAAGTCAAAGTATCTTTTCCATAGCTCCAAACCGCGTAGGAGTGTGAGTTTAGTTTAATCTACTATGATATTTGGGGACCTAGTCCGGTTGTGAGTTGTATTGGATACAAGTATTTCGTGACTTTCATTGATGATCATGCTCGTATGACGTGGGTCTATTTAATGAAGTGTAGGTCTGAGGTGTTTACTGTATTTGAAAACATAAGATTCTGATAATGTTCATGAATACATTCATTTTGACTTTGTTAATTTTTGTACTTCCCACGGTATTATTCATGAAACATCTTGTTCATACACGTCCCAACTCCCAACAGAACGCGATTTCCGAGCGCAAAAAACATCATCTATTGGATGTTGCTAGAACTCTCATGTTTCACATGAATGTACCTCAATACTTTTGTGGGATGCTCTTCTTACAACCACCTATCTCATCAATTGAGTTCCGTCACCCGTCCTTGGGAACCAAGTCACCATATTCTATTCTTTACCTCGATTCACCTCTATTTAAAATTCCTCCTAAAACCCTTGGGTGTACTTTGCTCATATCGTAAGACTTGGTTGAGAGTTGTAAAGTGCATTTTTATTGGGTACTCTCGCACCCAAAAAGGCTACAAGTGTTACGATCCGGGAATTAGAAATCTTTTTGTGACTGTTGATATGACATTCTTTGAAGATATACCCTTCTCCATCTCTTCTGCAAATCCTCAAGTCTCCAGTATTGACTCTACTCCACTTCCACCTCCCCTTGATGTGCCACCTCCCATTATTATTCCTTTACAGGTCTATCAGAGGAGAGACAAGAGTATAGATGGAACCTCCGGGCAGCAAACCTCCCTCTTAGTTCCTCCGTCTCAAGATCCTCCACTTCAGACTGAACTTCCTATTGCTCTTCGCAAAGGTAAACGTGTACTGCTCACCCTATGAGTCACTATATCTCTTAACTCACCTTTCACCATCTTTTTTTGAGTTTGTATTGTTCTTGTCTACCATCTTGGTTCATCCCTGTTCCTAAGACTTATGAGGAAGTTGTGCTCAACCCTAATTGGAAACATGCTATGGACGAGATGACTGCTCTCAAGACTCGACAAACTTGGGATCTTGTATAGTTACCTAGCTCATGGCGCCAGACCCCTGACTTGAAAATGAGTCTTTACAGTAAGATATCTTCCAAGTGGGTCAGCGCTACAAGGCCCGTCTTGTTGCAAAGGGCTTCACTCAAGAATATGGAGCTGATTTCTTTGAAACCTTCTCCCGTAACTCAGCTCAACTCTGTCAGGATTCTTATTTCTATAGCAATTAATCTCGGTTGGAGCATGTCTCATATGGGTGTTAAAATTGTCTTTCTTTATGATGAGTTAACTGAAACAATCTTTATGGAGCAACCCCTTGCGTATATTGCTCAGGGGGAGAATTATGCAAATGGAGAATTATGTTTGCAGATTAAGGAAAGCTATATATGGACTCAAGCAAAGTCTGGGTCTGGTTTGATAAGCTTAGCAAAATTGTCTCGGAAATTGGACTTCGTATTCACTATGCATTCTTTTGGCGGGAGCATCATTTTTGCAGTATGTTAAGGACCTAATTGTATATATCATTTCTCTATGTACTTATATGCAAAAATGAATAATAATATATTGGTAGTATGGGGGTTGCCAAAGGTAGCAAGTGATTTCCCCAAATTTCTCATGGTATCATAGCCAAGAAATCCCTAAATTTTTTCTCCTTTTTCTACTTGATTACTGTTCATCATGCACTGTTCACCCGACACTGTTCATCATGCAGTACTGTTCATCATCTGCTCCTGCCATCTCTTGTTCTCTCCATCTAATTCTGAGATCTAGATCTGAGATCCAAAGTTGGGAAAGGTTCCTCCCTAGATCCGTGCTCAGATCTTAAGTTGTGGCTTCGAGGAAATCTACGACAAGACTATGAATCAAAGGGTTTATGCTTATCACTATGAAAAAAATGAATGGATTTAGAGGGGGATGCGGTGGACGCACTCAAAGCTCAACCTGTTGTCTCTACCTTTGTTCATGGAGGTACTTCTACTGCGTGCCTGACTTATAATAACTGTGGTGCCCACCCTTGGATTCTAGACTCAAACGCATCTGATCATATGTTTGGTACTTTTTCGCTTTCTCCAATTTAGTCACTCTTGCCTCATCCACTACTGTCACTCTTGCTGATGGGTCCACCTCATCAGTAAAGGTATTGGTCTAGCCTCGCGTACACCATCCTTACCACTTAATAATGTTTTTTACATTCCTTAATTTCCCTTGACTTTACTTTTTGTTAGTAAACTCACTCGAGATTTACATTGCTCAGTGACATTTAGCTGTGACTATTATTATTCAGGATTCTCGGACTGGTAAGGTGATTGACACAGGGCATGAGTCTTGGGGTTTGTACCAACTAGTGATGCCATTCTCTGCCTTGGTGGTTGATTCCTCTCTTAAGATGCATAGCCGATTGGGGCATCCTCACCTGCAGAATCTAAAGAAGATGTGCACTAGTCTTTCTTCGCTTTCGAGTCTTGAGTGTGAATCGTGTCAACTTGGTAAACATTCCCGGTCTTCTTTTCCAGGTAGCGTTAATAAACGTGCTTCATCACCTTTTTCTCTTGTCCATTATGATATTTGGGGTCCTAGTCGTGTCTTCTAAACTAGGGTTCAAATATTTTGTCACTTTCATAGATGACTACTCTCGTATGACCTGGTTATTCTTGATGAAGGATCGATCTGAGCTCTTTCACATTTTCTCCCCATTCTATACTGAAATAAAAACTCAATTTGATGTTTCCATTCGCATGTTACGAAGTGATAATGCAATATTTCTCTACTGCCTTTTAGTCTTTCTTTTCCACTCATGGTCTTCTCCATCAATCTTCATGTCTTCATACGCCACAGCAGAATGGTGTTGCAGAACAAAAAAATCGTCATCTTGTAGAAACGACACGTACCCTCCTATTGCATATGAATGTACCATTGAGATATTGGGATGATGCCATTCTCACTGCTTGTTACCTTATTAACAGGATGCCCTCCACCGTTCATCACAAAATTCCCGGGAAGGATAAGTTATCTCCAAAGTCTATTAAATTTGTCTTCCTTAGTTACTCTCGCCTTCAAAAAGGATACCATTGCTACTCACCCGAGTTGGGTCGTGCTTTTGTTTCAGCAGATGTTACCTTCTTTGGGACCACACCATTCTTTTCGCGTCAGTCCACTACACCCGAGTTTTACTTCCTATTCCGGTTCCATTATCCACTCTTGAGGACACATCTTCTCGGATGACTAATGATTCGCTGCCACCTCTACGGGAACCCACCAAGTTCTTTACTCAATGTGTTCTTGCTGAGACATCGCCAGCTTCCTCGCCTGACTCCGCTGCCCCCATAGCTGCCTTGCCAGTCTCAGATCCTTCTCCACCATCTAACCTTGATCTTCCCATTGCCTTGAGGAAAGGTGTTCGTAAGTGTTCTACTTCTCATCCTATCTCTCACTGTGTCTCTTACGATACTTTATTGCCCCAGTACTCTTCTTTTATCACTTCTCTTTCCACTGTTTCTTTCCCTCAGACTATTTCAGGTGCCTTATCTGATCCGGGGTGGCGCCAGGCATGGTTGATGATATGACTACATTATATTCTAGTGACACGTGGGAGCTTGTTCCTCTTCCCTTGGAAAAATCCATTGTAGGATGCAAGTGGGTGTTCAATATTAAAACAGCTCCTGATGGATCTATTGATAGGCTCGAGGCTCGTTTGGTAGCGAAGGGATATACACAGCGATATGGAGTGGATTATTTGGATACATTCTCTCCAATAGCTAAGATTGCCTCTGTTCGTCTCTTTCTCACGCTGGCAACAATTTCTTGTTGGCAACTTCATCAACTTGACATTAAAAATGCCTTTTTACATGGTGATCTTGATGAGGAGGTGTATATGGAGCAACCTCCTGGATTTGTTGCTCAGGAGGAGTCCACATTAGTGTGCAAACTAAAGAAGTCTCTTTATGGTCTGAAGCAGTCTCCACGTGCCTAGTTTAGCAAGTTTAGCTCCGCTATCACTCAGTTTAGTATGATGAGATTCACCTCCGATCATTCAGTCTTCTTTTACACCTCTCCTTCTAGAAAGCGAGTGCTCCTCATTGTTTATGTAGATGATATTATTATAACTGGAGATGATATAGATGAGATACAAAAATTAAAGTCTTATTTACATCCGCAATTTCAGACCAAGGACTTAGGTGATTTGAAATACTTCCTTGGTATTGAAGTAGCTCGATTAGGGGGAGCAATCTATATTTCTCAAAGGAACTATGCACTTGATAGGCTACAGGAGGCACGTATGTTGGGAGCTCAACCAGTTGACACTCCTATGGAGCTAAATATAAAGCTATTATCGAACCAGTTTCAGTATTCTTTTTATATCAGTATAAATCACCACCCGTTTGGCTTTCTTGAACGAATTTTAGGATCTTCCCTCGCTTGTTCCTCGGTTTCTTCGTCCCCTTCTTGCTCTTGTACTTCTAACTCATTAATCAATTTGTATGACCATCGAGGAACCTTTTTAATGATTAATTCTTCAATGGATTTTTCTCCAATGGATTCTTCTTTAGTTCTTGTTTGATCATTTGCATTGGTTGTAATTATATAGAATACCAATTTCAAAGATTTTGTTTTACTTTGTGATTTATTTTTTCTTTCTTCTTCCGCTAAAGAAGATTTCTTCAAATGAAAACTAAGTATGGACTCAAAAGATAGTTCATTGATTGAGGTTAAGGAATTAACAATATAATTCAATGATGATTTCTCATCAAGTAGATTCTTTTCCTATTCAAATTCTGAAGAATTATTAGAAATACAAAAAAGAGTTCCTGAATCTTATTTATCCAAATTATTTCTTTTGAATTTTCTGTAGAAGTAATTAAGCTATTCAAGATTGTATGTGCATGATTTAAATAATAACCTATAAAAAATTATAAATTCAATAAGTAATTAAACATAATGAATTAAAATTAAATAATTTCAGAATATTAAATAAAAAATACACATCCCATTTGATTCTCCCATCTCCTTGTGATAATGTCGATAAAGGGCTTATATTTGGTTGGAGAAATCATAACCCTCTTGATTTCTTCCTATGCTTGGTGGATGTAGTGGTAGATATTGCCCATTTGAGGTGTCTTTTCCAAGTCGACCTGTCGTAGAACCTTGTACTAAGGTTCTAGGACGATGATTATTTCCATGACGAAATCCCAGAAGCACGCGTAGGACGTTCTTCCCTGTTTCCTTTCCATCTGATTTTGAGGCATATCTTGATGTAGACCAATCTTCAATTGTAAATATGGTTCTAAGGCCTACCTTTTTTTGTTGGAGCAGTCTTAATGCGATGAAGTTGGTTGCAATCTTCACTTGTAAATATGGTTCTAAGGCCTATCTTTTTTTGTTGGAGCAATCTTAATGCGATGAAGTTGGTTGCAAAACGAGTTGCTTCCGATCGAAGAATTTCACCTAAAAATGAATTTATCATTAGTAATTATTTATGATGAATTAATAAATACTAAATATTAGATAATTTTTTTAAAAATAAAGTACCTTGTGTAAATTTTTTTCATATGAGTATGCACCCATGTATGTTCGTAGATGAAGCGCGTAATTTGTTGCGTCTTCTTTATTGTCGACTTCACCATCGGCAGATCACTGATATCTTTCATCATTAGGTCTATATAATGGGCTGCACATAGAGTCAAACAAATGTGAGAATAATCTTCTTCAATTATCTCACTTGCTCTTTTGAAATTGGCTCCGTTGTCGGTTACAACTTGAACAATGTTCTGCGGACCAATCTTCTTGATCACCTTTGTCAGCAGCTTCGAGATGTAGAAAACGTCATGATGCTCATCGGATGAATTCACTGACTTGTGATACACAACCTTCCTATTGTAATAAATTAGGAAATTGATTATGCTCATCCTAGTTGGCTGAGTCCAAGTATCGCACATCAAACTGCAGTCGTACTCCCCCATTGCAGCTTGAATTCGTCGATCCATTGCTTGATTTCATCGACCTCTGCTTCAGTGAAAGGTCCTGAAATTTCATAAGGAGTTGAAGGGGGAATACTTGGGCCTACCTTTTGGGTTGTAGACATCATAGTTCGGTAGTATGGGCTGTCGGCTGCATTTGCGGGAATCCAGCTGAAGTGGAACCATTTGGAGATTGCTCTCCCCAACTCCCGCTTCTTCGTGTTGCCCTAAGCATCGTCGATGCGCGGTTGCTTTGATGTTTGAGGAGGAAATGCCCTGGGATCAAGGTGCCCTAGGTTTGTAAAGAAGCCCCGAATGCCACCTCCTCTGCTGCTTCTGCTTGTGCTATGAGAAGGTGCCCTCATGCTAGAACACCGGCCAATTTAAGGACCAGAGGGAATTGAATCACTTCGGTTCATTGCTCCGACAGCCAAAGTTGAGCCGACACTGCTGGTGCCACCGCTGCCACTGCCGCTGCCATACTCAAGTTGAGATCCGTGATAATACATCCGATCTCGTTCGAAGGCTTGTTGCTCCAACGAAGCACGGATGACAGCTTCAAGTTCCAAATCCTCGTCGTCATCGCCACCCTGAGCCTCATATTGCTGACCCCGTATTGGCTGATGTCTTGGGTAGCTCATCGATCGAATTCGGCTCTTTGTTCAGCATCCCGAACACGCTGCTCTCGCTTGTTGTCGAGCATTTCTTTGAATAGCTTTCGGACTTTTGCCGGTGCTTTGGGGCATTTGACAATGTCAGGATATCCTCCGGCCAAGTGCTGCTTCAACCTTGTGATGCCTCCACCACGTGAAATCATATCACAATGGAGGCATTGCCTGTGATGAGCCTTCTCCAATAGACAACCGTGTTGCCATGCGACGTTGGCTTGAGATTTCGGCCTCATTTCAGTAGAGTTTGGGTGTGGAGATGAAGAATTTAAAGAGTGGGAGAGTTTGAGGAAGATTGAGAGAATTTTAGAGAGTTTGAGAGTACGAGAGAGTAGAGGGGTGAGTGGAGGTGAAAGAGGGGGTTTGAGGTCTTCCCTTAAAATCGGTCCCAAATGGCTATGTAGCTGTTTGGGACCGTTTATGAACAGTACCCAACAACTCTATTTTGAGCCGTTGGGTCATACCAGGTGGTATCGCCCGGTATCTTATAAATACCGCCCGGTACGGGGCGGGTATCTATTTCTCCGGGGCGGTATTTGATAAATACTGCCTGGTACGGGCAGTATCTATCTGTACACCCAGTACCGACTGGTACCGAGTGTATCGTATACTGGTTTTCTCAAAGGCTGAGAATTTTTGAGAAAACCAGTATATACCGCCTGTACCGCCCGGTACGTATTTAAAACCTTGAAGGGGCGTATTAAATATTTTATATTTATCATGTTTATCATGCTAATTATTCGGTTAGTATAGATTAGCTTATATTATTCCTATTTACTATATATATTTCTCTTTATGTTGAGATGAATATACTGAGCTCTGGGGTTTAATAAATATCATACCCTTTCTTCACCTATCTGGATTTAATGTCAGTTCCTCTTTGTATATTTCAATTATATGCTGCTTAGGAATTGTTTTATTTTTCAGGTCTAATCAGTACAGATATGGAACTCAGAGTAGTCTTTTATTTATCACTGTTACTAGTGATGTTACTGTGATCCACTCGTGCTTGTGCTCCAAGTATGATGCTGCCAGATATTCACGCTGGTCCTCATATCACCAAAGGTTAGAAATTACTGAGGGTGTTTTCCTTGGCAGCCCTAACAATATTCTGTCTCTGCTCAGAGATTTTTTATGAACAATTCTTTTTTTCAATTCTTGTAATCAATGTAATAAATTTTTGTATAGTGAAAAAAGTCATTTGAGGAGAAGAGTCTCCATGTAATTAGTTACAGTTTGATCTGCTTTGAAATCCCATCCTAGGTTTAGATCAGATGTGAACATAGATCTCACGTTATATACACATCTCATATCTCAGAGTTTGTAATAGGTATTGCCTGGATAGATTAATGTTGGGATGGGGACTTGGCCGGACTAGATTAGTGCTTGTATGAAATGCTTTTCTATGTAATTGGTCTTCAATGTAATGATCATTTGAAACTGTGGGACTGTAAAAATGTTTGCTTCTCTGGACTTCGTGAATTAAAGTTGGTGTTGCTTTGATCCAAAAAGATGATGTTTATCTACCTCTAATTGGTTTCACATATCTTGCATCAAGTATCATACAGATTTGGAATAATAAAACAATCCATCGCTTCCTTTTCCAATTTGCCATTATATGCTGCTTTTATGCCCCAGAAAGGAAGTTGCTAGGCATGGTGAATGATATCAAAGTTTCCACTTTAGGTTTGAGTTCTGGAAACAACTTCTTTGCTTTGACTTTCTGTACAGTCCGATTCATACAGCTAGTATCTCTATAACTATTGAATTTTGTGACTAATGCTTGATTCATAATTGGCTATAGAAATCCTATCTGTACCAAAAACTTCTGTTTAGTTTATCTGTTTCTTGCACTTCCAACTAGTTCTTTTTAGTCGATATTAAGACAAGATTTCCCAAAGGAATTTTTGCATTATGATCTGTCATCAGGAACACTTACAAGTTGAATTCAAAATATTTGTCCATTTTGAACCGTATTTTCTTGCCTCATTTGTATGCTGGTCTTGTTATTCCTATTTGAGAGAAAATATGAGATAAGCCTTGATGATCTAGTGCGGGTTGACTGGTTCTTGATGATCTAGACACTAATTTGCCCTTGTATATATTGAGCCTGAGAAGATGGAAGATAAGCCTTGACTTGTTAATTTGAGGGTGTTATGACATTCTTAAGCAAGAATCTTTGAAACCCACATATGCTGATGTATTATCCTAAATGATGTATGATTAATTGAGGGAGAAGGGCAACAGAAGTCTTATAAGTTTTAATTTTTTTTGGATTTTAGTACTATAAATTTTATTTCGATATTTTTAGTTTTATATGTTTGCTACGTAGCAGATTTTGATCCTATCCGTGACGGTATGTTAACTTTCCGTCCACGTGGATATAATGTTCGTTCATACACATTGATAAATTTGATCATATCCGTGATGGTCTGTTACTTTTCCCATTAATTGGTTATAGAATATTCTATTAATTGGTTATAGAATATTCTATTCTGACCATGAATTATTCATAGCAATTTTCACTAGATAAGCGCTTACACAAAGTACATTTTTGGTTTCGTTAAAGTGATCACAAATAATTGCAAATGGTTGTAAATTTGAATTTATTTTTTAGCTCATTTGCAAGCATTTGCGGTGCAAGTAAGGTGAACCTGATGCTGATAAAGAACTTAGCTCTTCAGTTCTCAATCAAGTGGATTACCATTTTAAGGTTTGTGGATGTTGGATTGGGACCCAAAGGTGCTTAATTAACTTGAGAAATGGTCAATATAAGTCGGTAATCGAAACAAATGACATTGTCAATATTATATCTTGAAATTTACACAATTAACTATTCCAAATATCCTTACGCCGATCATAAAATTTTATAATCTGTTTGTTTTATTGGATAGAATAGAATAAGATAAAATAATAAATGAGAGTGAGTTGAATTAATTTTTTTTTAATACGATGCTTTAGATATAAGATCAATTTTATATTTTTTTAATTCTATTTTATTCTAATCCAAATATCAAAGAAATAAAGAATAAATTTTATCTCTTATCCAATCCTTTGTTCCGTAAAATAATTTTGGCCCTAGGGCTTGCTTCACAGAACCTCATGAAAGCTCAAAGTATTATAATTTATCAAGAATTTTGAAGGAGCCTATCAATTCCATGGCATGCCTCTAACACTAATTTTTTAAAATAAATTGAGTTAATATCTAAATTTATCCTATTGTTGATTTTTTTTCAAATATATCAAATACTATTGATTTTGTTACAAATGTATTTATATTAATTAATTAACGGAAAATTACCTAAATATATTATGTACTTTGGGATTTTTCGTATTTGTAACATATACTTTTATTTATCTCAATTGAATTATGTACTTTCAAGTTTGTTCCAATTGAATCCTACCGTCTAATTATCGCCAGCAGTCCCGTTAAACCAGTGAAGTGGCGTGCTTACGTGTTAAAAAAATAATATTCTATTACTTTTTTTACTCGAAGCCCCACCTTGTCACCCTTTCTTTTATTAATATTGTTTTATTAATTTTTTTGTTTAGTAAAATCCATCTCACTCCTTTTTCTTCTTCCTCCGCTCCTTCTGCGTTGTCGACGCCATCAATGGTTAGTGTAAAGATCCACCAAAACACAAGATTTTGCAGCTTACCAATCTCCCTTGGGATTTCACGTTCTCTCCCAGCTTATCAATCTTACCAATGATTGTCGTAGAGTGCCAGCATCTAGAGATTCACCAAGTTGCCAAACTCTGTCGGGATCACACCAGAGAGGCTGGTGGCGGCGGCGCCGAAGGTGGTGAGATTGGTCAGCAGATTGAGCTGCGTTGGAAGCTCACTAGTGAGGCCTACCGATGCGGAACTATTGAAGGGCGAGCAGAGAGCCGAGTTGGGGGGATGAAGCCATTAAGTTGTCTTGGAGGCCGAGGACTTGAAGGGAGGTGAGTTTGGCGAGGGTTGCGGGAATTGGGCCCGAGTCCACGACTAGTAGTCCTTTCAGCTCAGCCTCTACAGCCGTCCACTTGCTCCAAGCTCTAACCAGCCTCAGTAGCCACCTACTCGTCCTCTACTCTAGTTCGGCCTTTATAGCCACGATCACTCTAGCTCGGCCTCCCTAACCATTTCCCTCAAACTGGCCCCCGCGGTCGTACACTTCAACATGGCCTCAATGGCCACTCGCTCCAATTCAAGCTTGACTCTAGTAGCCACCTGCTTGACCTCCACGGTCGACCGCACCAAAGCAAAAACATAAAAGTAGTTCGAAATATACCATCATAAACTCATAGCAAAAACAAGCATTTTTTAATGTTTTTATTTTTTATTTCTGAGAGTAATTATAAGGAGATTATTCAAGGAAAAGTAGAGATGTAGATAAAAGTAGAGATGTAGATCTTCATATTTCATGAAAATTTTAGACTACATTATGGTCATAATTTATTGAGTGCTGTAAATGCAGATAAAGTTAGAGAAGTATAATTTATATGAATGATGAATCACTTTCTTATTTCTACAAACTTAGTATACCTTTCAGATCCAATGTGAATGGTACCCACATGTTGAGGACCAGGCTCAAGCACATCAAGGTTGCAACATCGAAATTGTGGCAGCCTAGAAACAACAAGGTTTATTTTGGTTGTTACAAGCTAATCATTAAAACCTTCAAGAATAAACAGTTTCATTTAAAAGTGTGAAATGTAGACATTTATGTAAATCAACATGAAAAGTCATTTGATATTTAGTTGATGAGGCCCTTGCAAAAGGAAGATATGGGATCAGTTGATCCAACGAATCTGGATGACCTTGTTCTTTGGTTGTGCACTACTCTGCTCTTGTTATTTTCTTCTTTAATTGTCAAGTAGAATAATTGACTGCTAATTGCTTTACCAAAAACTTCCATTCAACAATGTAAACAATCACTCTATACAAAAAATAGGAATTAACAAAATCTGATATGGCAGCAAATCAAAGGATGTTGTCGTACCATAAAAGTCCTATATACTGTTGCATTTGACTGAACAACGGAGGAATGCACCTCTGTTCCATCAAGTAGTACAACTTGTGTGATGGAATCAAATGTCGGCAGACTAAAATCATATCCAACACAATCAAATTAGACAAGACTTACCCCTATGGCTGCTCCATTAGCCTCATCAATAATAATTTGAGCAACCTAATCAATAAAGACAACTACTTCTTAAACATAAACAAAAAATCAATGAATTGAACATGATTATCAGATTATACTCATTAGCTAAAGAATCATGAAAACTAAATCCATACTTTGCAGTACAACGCATAGTCTGCAAACAACCAAATAAATCAAAAGCCACAATGGAATTCTGAAGTACCTAAATCAGAATTCCTTAACAGATAAGTCACATGAACCTAAACAATTAACTATATTTTTTTGGATAATTACCTAAATATATCCTGAACTATGCACTTTATCTCATTTATGGTCAACTCCAAAATATTATCAAATTGTATCTTGAGCTTTGACATTTGTCTCAATTACATCCTCCCGTCAACTCTCCGTCAACAGCACCGTTAAGACGATGATGTGATACTCTGACGTGGATTAAAATAATATTTTTTATTTAAAAAATATAAAAATTCATGTTAAATTATATTATATTAAATTATATCAACAGCATGGCTCGGAGTGATTCTTTAATAAAAAATAAAAATATCATTTTATATTATTTAATATAAATTAAAGTGATTTTTTATATATTTTTTATATAAAAAATATTATTTCAATCCACGTCAGAGCGCCACATCATCGCCTTAACGGTGCTGTTGATGCAGAGTTGACGGGAGGATGTAATTGAGACAAATGTCAAAGTTCGAAATACAATTTGGTAATATTTTGGAATTGGCCACAAACAACCCATGCACAAAAGTAGAACCTATGTGTTAAAATTACTCATGAGTTATAAAGAAATTGCATTTTGTCATTATATTCACCATAAAAGATCGATACAAGAATTAGATGTTTCAAATTGTACATTATCATCTGAAGCCATATGTCGCATATGTGGATTACAATAGTCAAATTAAACATTTCCATTCTTAGTGAAAGTGAGAGTGGGAAAATCAACCAAGCTTGGCAATGTCAAAGTAGAAAATATAGTAGAGATGAGAATAAATATGTACGACCAAACACCACGTTCTCCATCAGTCTCTCCCATTACATGATGTATTAATACATCTCCTGAGCTAGGTGTATGGACACTTGCCTGCAGAACAATTTCATGAAACCAACAATCTACATAAACATTGACAAAAATATTTGAGCAGCATTTAGTGATGAAACTACTTGGAAGACTAATAACTGATTTCGGCAAAAAACACTTGTTAGTCGGAGTAAGATACTGTTTGAGACCAAGTAGGAAACTGCATTATTCATGAACTTGAGAATTTTTTAACTTGATCAAATTCCAATACCAGTCTAGGTTTGAGCCATTATGAAAACATTTCATGAAAACAACCTAGATTTCTTCACGGTTTTCACCAAGCACCATTATATTCACTTTGGCATCCCTACAAGTTCACAAAAACCGTGGGAGGGAGGTGAGGGTAGGGGTCATCGGCGTAGTCCTGAAGGCCATCGTTCATTAGTCGCTCGTGGATGAGTTCCAAGAGATCCTCGCATTGCTATCGAGCGACCATGAGGCGATCGAGGAGATCGTCGAGACTGGAGGCCTTGCTACCATGCTTAGCATCATAAGGGAGAATTCATGTGCGCAAAACAAGGAGAACGCGGCCGTCGTCCTATTCTCAATCTGGATAAGTGAACATACAAAGCTGAGGGAAGTGGGAGAGGAGGAGAAATCAAACGGAAGCATCTCTCGGCTAGCTCAGGACGACACTTCCAGGGTACGCAGAAAGGTTGCTGGAATTCTAGAAAAATAGAAGAGAATGTTGAGGAGCACACATTTCTCGTGTTAGTCATCGTCGTTATGAAGAAATAAGAAGGATTCACATTATGTAAATAACATATACTCTCTTTTTTTCCTTTGAGCTGTCTTGCATTAAAGATGGTGTCCTTCTATGCCATTGACTTCTTTCTCCATTATCGTGAATAATTTTATGCAATGTTTATATGAAATATAAAAATATAAATTTATGATTAAAAATACTAAACCTAAATGCTCATATGTAAGAGAGAAAAGAAGAAGATGGCGTCGGTGATGGTGGGTGAACCGTGCGGTACCATCGCTGGATGTGGTACTAGTGGTTCATCGATTCGTCCTCCATGGAATCTGGCTCCGGTGTTCGCTACCTTTGCTCGATGCAATTAATTGGGGCTGCTAACCCTAACTCTGGAGGGTTTTTCAAAAACTGACATTAGGAAGAGAGATTCAACTAGAGCATGCATTAAGAAATAACAATATATAAAACTATTAAGAAATAAAAATAATAGAATCTATCCATTACATTAGATCAGAGAAAATAATTGTATGGCACATAAATATACAGAGTATTTAAATGCTCTTATTTGTGACCTTTAAATCAACAACAAGAGACTTGATGCAAAGCTGAGGATTGGTAGTCACAAGTTCAAGTGGGAGAGCAAAAACTCCAACCACTAACGATCCATGTTGAATGCTGAAAAGGGAGCAGTTCTACAAGCACAACCACTAAAAAATCATTACCAACAGAGTGTTATGAAATAGGAAGTGATCAATGTTGAGGAATTTACTTTGTTTCTTGTCCAGGTACTATTCTACATCCTTCTCTATTTTTGTGTACCTCCTTTCGTATGCTTTCCATATAAGTGCTCAGATCTGGTTTAATATTAGTCCGAAATATACCATCATAAACTTGTAGCAAAAACAAGCATTTTTTTTGTTTCACAATTAAGCTTCTCTATTTTTTTCTATAATGCATATTTTTTATTAAAAACTACAAAATAGCATATTAAAACATTACGTATACATGAACTAAGGTCAAATAAATTTTACACACAAGGTGACTGTTCAAATGAATTTTAGCATACTGAACTAAGCAAATTGAAATGAAGTATATTGAAAAGAAGCATATGTAGGTCAATGAACTAAGCATATTGAAAGGCTTACACACAAGGTGACTGTTTAAATGAATTTTAGCAAATGGCTGTAAATAAACTTTTTATTTCCTATTTGAATCTAGTTCCAACTATTATAGTTATGATCCATATAATTTAGATGAACTAAGGTTAATGTACCCAATACCAAACAAAAAACATTAGGTAAAAGCACTAAGCAAGAAGCCATTTCCTTTCCCTTGCATAATGAAGGGAATAATCCCACTACAGGTTATATAACTTTAATATTCAAGAATAACATAATATGATATAACTCTAAATCATTGAACAAGATGAAATATTAGTGCATTGTTGTTCTAGAGTTCAATCAACAAAAGGTCAACACATTGAATTAATCAAGATGTTGGTTACTAGTTTCACCACAAAGAATAACTCCTAGATCTAGTAATTAAAATAATTAGTTCTATGCTATTGATGTGACATGCTATTGTTAGTGCTCGTGCTCTCTCCCAATGATGTGACACCAGCTAGTCTCTTGTGTCGCACGGTTGTTGTCAGACAAGATGGTGACGAGCAGCTACAACGACGAGGCGTTGTAGTTCGAGCGTGAAGCAAACTCATTCTCCATCTAGGCATCTACAACATCATGCTCACATCTATTGGCACCAAACTCAATCTCCCCTTCTTCCACGTTGACATCTTCTCCTCCAACATATTCGCGAGCACGAGGACAGTCACCTTTATCTTTGTCGGCTGAGTAGCTTGCTTCACCTCGCAATTATGAAGTTGCACCTTAGAGTTTCTCAAGTGCTAGTGGTAAGAGATTATAGTCCTCGTCTAAAGCCTCCTCGCTAACCTCAAATCTATTGTCACCTACCATCCTCGATGGTAGTCCTTGCCTACGACGCCGCTCTCAAACTCCTCTTGCTCGTGTTCGTAATGGTGGTAAAGCACAAATAGGTGCAAAAGCGCATGTTTGATCAATCAAAACTCCGTCTTTAGCTCTCCTTCTTAGATTGCTCGTACTTGTGTCAAATGTTCACGAAATCACCAACGAAATCGGTCGCTCTCAAAGTTATGCCATATGCCTCCAAGATGAGCACCTCCTCTTTACTCTCCTTGACACTTTACCACACCTTTCAATTCTTCATCATCGTACTCATCGAGGAATCAAGCTTCAAAGGGCCCTTCGCCATTATGGTTGGCTTTAGCGGTCACAATGACTTCTTACCCTTCTTATCCTTCATAACGGCCTTGGGATTAGCGGTGGCTCTTGTATCGCAACCACTATCTCCAAGCAAGCATTTTTTAATGTTTTTATTTTTTGCTTGGCTCTAGTAGCCACCTGCTTGACCTCCACGGTCGACCGCACCAAAGCAATATCTAGCTTGGCCTCTCTGACCACCCAGTGCAACTTGGTAGAGTGTTTCAAAAGCTCCTCAGACATGCCAAAAGACAAAGGCTAACTATGCTTAAGAGCTCGACACATACTCCTCCAAGCTCCGATCGAGCTTGGGGGCTGTGGACTGAACTAGAACTATTGGACCCGATCAAATCAGACCCAGTAGTGCCCCACAATTTGCCCCAAACCAAACCAAATGGCTCTGCCCGGGGGCTCCACCCGGCCACATGCTTAAAACAAGACCCGAGCCAGACCAAACATTCATCACGTCCTTCCCGGTCATACATGGACACTCACGTCCTTCCTTATCTCGAGGGATACGCCATTACAGGCCCGCCTTCTTTGGGATCGGCCTCGACCCATTCTAGGCAACATCCCCGCGAGATTGCCAGGCGGCATCATCACTTAAGTATAGACACGACGTCCCTCAGGTAACACTAATTTTCCAATTTCCATTGCCTCCACATTGGAGTCCCACTTGTTGGGATGGGAATAAGAAACACAGCGGAAATAATAATTAAAAAATTCAAACCATCTCGAAAACAATGATCTACTTTAGCAATATTAAGGAATTCAACATAGGAGAAGAAGGAGAAGATATACCTCAACTCGCGATTGGTATGACTGCTCCTATCCCCGTTTTGAGACGCACATGCGCACGTCCTCCAACGTAAGTCCACACCAAGCACCTCACAACAAAAGGGACAGCGGACACCGGGGCACGTTGTGGCTCAACGGAGAAGCTTTCTCAATCCCCAAATCCACCAAGGCAAGGCCGACCCCACCGAGAACTAGGCACCAAAGAGGGAAGGAGAGAGGATAAGAAAACAACGAAATGAGGAGGTAAATGAAAGAATACCTCGCTGTCCTTCTTGGACTCTTCCAAGAAGATGAAGTGGGCGGCATTCCCAAGAAGATGACACCTTCGATTTGGCTTCACAAAAATCAGGAAAGGAGGATGTAGATGGCCGACCACCAATGGAGAGGAGGAGGGGTTGTTTGGAGCATTTCTCTTCAAGAAACCTCTAAAGAATCAAGTTCTTAATCTTCTCCAGGAAGATGAAGAACCAATTAACCAACCCCCTCCTATGAGTTGTTTGACCACTCTTTATAGAGAGGGGGGGGGGGGGGGGGGGGGGGGGGGGTACATGAATAGACCTGGCCCCCAAAAAACTCTCTCCTCGGAATTTAAAATTTTGAGGTTTGTCTCCAAAAATAATTTATATTTTAATGACTTCATAATTAATTCAAAATTAATTAAATTCAATTTAATATAAACTTTAATTTATTCCATAAATTGAACAAGAATGATAATTATCTAAATAAACCAATCCCCTAAACAGATAATTATCTAAATAAATCAATCCTCAATAGAAAAGAGGTTTATCTAAATAATTCGAATTTCTATTAATTAATAGAATTTTGATTTATCCTCATAAATCATACCTCAATTAATTTTATGATTTATCTCCATAAATCAAATTCTTATTAATTAGGATTTATCCAAATAAATTAATTCATAATTAATTGGGTAGGCTCACGGTTAGAAACTAATTTTTCCACAATGTATATTTGATTCAAAATTAAATTATATTTAATTCAAAATTAAATTATATTTAATTCATAATTAAATACAATCCCCGTCAACTGATTAATTAAATATTTAATTCATAATTAAATTTAATCAACCACATAAAATATTATTATGTGTCAATCCCTACAATTTCGGGATGCCCTACAAAATAGGGTTACCGAGAAAATCCTTCCTTGCGCATTTGTTCATATAGGAAATACCTTCCCTATTATATTCGTAAACGAGATCCGTGATCGAGTTGCAGCATGTCCATGCTAGTAGACATATAGTGCTGCATTCAGACTCTATCTCATAAAGTCCGTTATGAGGTTTGAAAGGAATAGTGCCCTTGAGCCAATCACATGTCGATGTGTTTAGGGACTAGTCAAGGGTAATCAACTTAATGAGACAACTATTTCATCATTTGCTGCATCTTTACTCATAAAGATTGTGATGAACCCCACAAGCCTGGGCAAATGATTCCGAGGCCATGATGAGATCATGCTAGTGAGACTTGGAATCCAGATGCCCATGTTCTAAATTTTCCTAGTCGTAGGATCACCAATTAGGGAATTGGTGATTCCGGATAGACTAGTGCACTTGGTACATGCTCTATACGATAAGGAGTAGCTGATCTCACAGTTACCTATGAGCCGTCATTAATGTACTAGTGCAGGTGCTCATTAGGGAATGAGTTCACTTAATGGACCTACATGAGGAACACAAAATGAAATCTTTACATGAGTGTCAATATGATATTCCTCGGGTGATAGTAGGTGCAAGCAGTCTTTGGACCTAAGGTTGTCAAGGTTATCTTGTGAGTGACGACCCATTGCTTTGGTTCTATCCCTACGTGGCCCTCAGTGTCATGTGCCGGCCGGTATTACTGGGCATGGAGAAGCATTCATGGAGGTAGGTGAGCAACCAACATGAAATCGATTACTCCTAGTGAGAGGAGATAATGTCTTATGTGTACCTGCAAGTGTCGACTCAGGAATATCTGGCAAGAGTAGAAATGAAAGTCAGGAAGATGTTTATGATGTTTCATTATTGAGACGACATCTTGTCGGGTGGAATATATATGAATCGTTATTAGGGTTTGACACTTCTTCCGCACCCTAGCCGACTTCGGGACATTGTAACTAAGGGATTTAGTTGCACGGTAACTAATCACCAAAGAGCGTTCGATCCCTGTAGACGTTGCTAGACGTCAATCTTGACTTGTGAGTGGAGTTCCTTACGACCATACTAAAGGGATTTAGTGGTGGTTCGTAAGATTCGAATAGAAGTCATTCTATCGGATCCGACTCTCAGTTATGTATAACTCACTACTGGTTTAGTGTGGGGCCCAATGGGTCACACACTACAAGCTAACCTCGTAACTAACCTTATGAGATAAAGTCCGAATGCGGCCCTATATGTCTACTAGGATGGACATGCTACAACTCGATCACGGATCTCGTTTACGAACATGATAGGAAAGATATTTCCTTTAGGAACGAATGTGCGAGGAAGGAGTTCCTCGGTAACCCTAATTTGTAGGGCATCCCTAAATTGTAGGGATTGACACATGATAGTATTTTATGTAGTTGATTAAATTTAGTTATGAATTAAATATTTAAGTAACTACTTGATCGGGAATGTATTTAAGGATTAATTAAATATAATTTGATTTGAATCAAATATACATGGTGGGAAAATCAGTTTCTAACCATGAGCCTAACCAATTAATTAGAAATTAATTTATTTGGATAAATCTTAATTAATAAGAGTCTGGAGATAAATCATAAAGTTAATATATATATATGATTTATGAGGATAAATCATAATTCTATTAATTATTAGGAAATCGAATTATTTAGATAAAACCTCTTTCCCATTGTTTAGAGGATTGGTTTATTTCGATAATTATCATTCCTGTTTAAAGGCTCTTAATTTATGAAGATAAATTAAAATTTATATTTAATTAGATTTAATTAATTTCGAATTAATTATGAATTCATTAAAATATAAATTACTTTTGGAGGCAAATCCTAAAATTTTGAATTCTTTAGGGGGTCGGGTCTACTCTTGTAGCCATCCCCCCTCTCTATATATAGTGGCCGAACACCCCATAGGGAGGAGTTAGTAAATTAGTTCTTCATCTTCTTGGAGAAGATTAAGGACTTGATTCTTTAGAGGCTTCTTGAAGAGAAATGCTCCATTGAACTCCTCCTCTCCATTGGTTGCCCACCATCTACATCCTCCTTCCCAGGTTTTCTCGAAACCAAATTGAAGGTTCTCTTCTTGGGTGTGCCACAATCTTCATCTTCTTGGAGGATTCCAAGAGGACATCGAGGTATCTTCACCTCTTCTCTTTCTTTTCGGTGTTTTCTCATCCTCTCTCCTTCCCTCTTTGGTGCCCAGTTCTTGGTGGACGGGCCGACCTTGCCTTGGTGGATTTCGGGATTGAGAAAGCTTCTCCGTTGAGCCACAACGAGCCCTGATGTTCGTTGCCCCTATTGTTGCGAGGTGCTTGGTGTGGACTATCATTGGAGGACGTGCACGTGCGCGTCTCAAGACAGGAATAGGATCAGCCATACCAACCGCGGTTTGAGGTATATCTTCTCCTTCTTCTCTATAGTAGATCGCTATTTTCGGGATGGTTTGAATTTTTTAAATTTCTATTTCTGCCGCGTTTCTTATTCTCATGCCAATAGTGGTATCAAAGCCACTTTTAGCAATTTTTTGGAATTTTTATTACGCGTTATTATTGTGTTTACGAACTGTTCGCTCCCTAAACGTCATGCTGCCCGATTTTTGTTTTCAGAGGTTCTTGAGTCGTTCTCTTGGCTCCCAATTAGGGTGTTTTCGGTTTTTGTTTAAGATGCATGAAAGGATTCCTCTTGAGAATTATGATTGTAATATTCTTCTCCCTCTCATTAAACCTTTCAGCAAGGGTTGTTTGGAGTCTTCTTCTTTTAGTTTTGTAAAATTATAAGTTTAGGCACAGATTCACGATGAGCACGCTTGCTGCCCCATTTGGGTGCGCACGCAGAGAGGGGGTGTTCGGCACCATGTTGATGATGGCTTAAACCCCGGGAAGGCATTGATGGAACCAACAACCTACAAGGTGGTTTTGGGCAGCGCCTTGGCGACACGAAGCTCCCCTAAAAACTCTAGGATGATGGCCTTGGTTCGCCCAGTGGCTCGGGTGGAACCCTTAGAACATCCATAATCATCCTTATTTGCTTTATGCTTTTATTTATTGCTTTTGCTTCAATTGTTGATAGCTTAGAATACCGGTCATGCCTTCCATCATTAATTATGAGGGACAAGTGTGTCCATCATCAGAACGGATTTATTGTGCACACACAAGGCCATTTGTGCTAATAGACACGTTGCACCTCATATGGCACATATCCCTTTTGTGTCACTGCTACCGGCTTGAACATGACTTACCTTGTTGAGCTACACTCAAGGGTGGTTGCTTTCTCGCTGGGGCATACGAACGATGGGTCCGACTCAACTAGGGCTCCTTGGTTTATTGTGCACACACAAGGCCTTGGTTGCCCTAGAGGCAAAGAGTTACCTACCCATGGACCTATTAGGGTTTGTCGTGTTACATGTGAGACCCAAGTAGGAGAAGTGGGATTCCATTTTCCCCTAAGGAAGTCTACCAACTAGGGTTTCCAGCTTCTAAACCGGAGGGTATTATGGAACCACGTAAATTAGTGGGAGACATGATTAATTAAAAGACCTCAATAAACATGCATGTAGAATATCTGCTAGTTCATGTCTTATTTTCTTTGTAGCATATCATGTCACCTTTATTGTCGTTAGATTGCTTCGTCAATGAAAATAAATTAACTAGACCAAATTACATCAATTGTATGCGAAATTTGAGGATCGTTCTCATTAATGAGAATCTATCTCACATTCTTGATTCTCCGAGATTGCTACCACCCCTTGGGGAAGGAGATTACACCGAGGAAAAGAGGACGGATTATGAGAAGCTGCAAGAAATTTAGAATGAAGATAGCACCACTGTTCGATGCATAATGCTGGCATCCATGTTCGATGAGTTGCAAAAGCAGCATGGTTCTTGGTGGAAGGGCCTGCCTTGCCTTGGTGGATTTCGGGGTTGAGAAAGCTTCTCCGTTGAGCAACAATGAGCCCCGTTGTTCGCTGCCCGTATTGTTGCGAGGTGCTTGGTGTGGACTATCGTTGGAGGACGTGCACGTGTGCATCTCAAGACGGGGATAAGGTTAGCAATACCAACCGTGGTTTGAGGTATATATTTTCCTTCTTCTCCGATGTTGAATTCCTTAATATTGCTAAAGTAGATCGTTGTTTTTGGGATGATTTGAATTCTTTAATTTTCTATTTCCATTATGTTTCTTATTCTCATGCCAACAAGGTCTGCTGTGTGTGACCCATTGGGCCCCACACTAAGCTAGTAGTGAGTTGTGCATAACAGAGAGTTGGATCCGATAGAATGACTTCTATTCGAATCTTACAAGCCTCCACTAAACCCCTTTAGTGTGGTCGTGAGGGACTCCACTCACAAGTCAAGATTGACGTCTAGCATCGTGTCATGACTACATGGATGGTGTGAGGTTCAATCTACAGGGATTGAACACCCTTCGGTGATTAGTTACCGTGCAACTCATATGTATTAGTTACCGTTCGTCAGTTACAATGTCCTGAAGTCGGCTAGGGTACAGAAGAAGTGTCAAACCTTAATACTGATTCATATGTATTCCACCTGCCAAGATGTCATCTCAATAATGAAACGTCAGAAATATCTTCCTGACTTTCATGTCTTCTCTGGCTAGAGATTCTCGAGTCGACACTTGTAGGGACATATAGGACATTATCTTCTCTTACTAGGAGTAACTGATTCCATATTGGTTGCTCACCTATCTCCATGAATGCTTCTCCATGCCTAGTAATACCCGGCACATGATGTTGAGAGCCACGTAGGGATAGAACCAAAACAATGGGTCATCACTCACAAGATAACCATCTCAACCTCAGTTCTATGAACTGCTTGCACCTACTATCACCCGAGGAACATTCTATTGACACTCATGTAAGGATTCCATTTTGTGTTACTCGTGCAGATCCGTTTAGTGAACTCATTCCCTAATGAGCACCTGCACTAGTACATTAATGACGGTTCATAGGTAACTGTGCGATCAACTACCCCTTATCGTATAGGGGGGCATGTACCAAGTGCACTAGTCTATGTAGAATCACCAATCCCCTAATTGGTGATCCTACGACTAGGAATATTTAGAACATGGGCATCTGGATTCCAAGGCTTACTGACATAATCTCATCATGGCCTCGAAATCATTTGTTGGGGTTCATGGGGTTCATCACAATCTTTATGAGTAAAGATGCAGCATATGATGAAAAAGTTACCTCATTAAGTTGATTACCCTTGAATAGTCCCTAAACACATCGATATGTTATTGGCTTAAGGGCACTATTCCTTTCAATCTCCCACTTGCACTTTAGCCAATCATCCTAGTATATGTATACCAAATTTTAGTGGTGATTGAATTTGTTGTTGTGGTAATCTATTTCATCTACATCAATGTCTTTCAGTCATCACCTCTTTCCTACGATAAGGTGATACCGCCTTTTAAGAAAAGCAATGATCTTCACGGGATCTTAGTTCCTTAAGTTTGAGCAACAGTCCTAGTATTGTCAAACAATACCGATGTTGAACAGGCAACCACATCAACAACTCTCACTAGATGATAAACTTCTTTATCTAATGATATCCTAAGCGGCAGAGTAAGTAGCAAATTACAGAGCCTTGGTCTCCTTTCCGGTTACAGTACCCAGCTAGGAAAACTTTCCTGCTTACCGCACCACCATTAAAGGTATCCTTATACTGTTATATGGTTTCATCGTGGTATAAAACACCTCTCATTCTTCTCAAGTGTCTAAGAGAGTTCTCCATTTGCTCTTCAATATTATTCTCCAGGGTTTTTCCCAAAATCTGCTAGATACCTCTAAGGTATAAGCAATATCAAGCCAAGTACAAAGCATCGCATGATGGATCCCACTGCCAAAATATAATGGATCTCACTCATCTTTTGTCTCTCCTCAGGTGTCTTAGCAGACATTATCTTAGAAATATTGATGCAATGACTCTTAGGAAGTAACATCTTTTATTGCCTTCGATGCTAAAACTCTTTTAGCGCTGTATCAACAACATGCTAAAACTCCTTTCAGACCTATCCACATAGGTCCTAATGTCAAGCATACAGGAGGTCTTTCCTAGATGTACCATAGGGAATTAGTATGGAAAATAACTAGAGCCTGAGAACGCTATTCCCACAAGTATGTCATACAATATGACTACACACCCACTAAACACCTTGTCTACACAAGGTTCATCAACATTTTTTAAAAAATCAAAACCTTTTTGACTATCTCATCAAAATGGATGTTTCAACTCATCAATGCTAGATGTCATCCATAAATGGACCTCTGCAGCTCTCATACCTTGGTCCAACCGAGGATACGAACTCCTCTGGCTATGTCATATAGACTTGTTCATAACGGAAGAATACAATCTAGATACCCACTAGCCAGATCTCGTATTCATAGACACCCACATCATAACGGAAAGATGTTTTCTATAGGAATGAATACGTGAAGAAGATGTTTCTCGGTAACCCTAATTTGTAGGGCATCCCTAAATTATAGGGATTGACACATGATAAATCCTAATCAAGAATAATTTAATTTATAGAGATAAACTGAAGTTTATATTTAGTTGGATTTAATTAATTTCGAATTAACTATAAATCCAGTAAATATAAATTATTGTTTTGGAGGCAAACCCCAGAATTTTGAATTTCGGGGAGAGGATTGAAAGGGGGTGGGCCGGTTCTACCTAGGTGGCAACCTATGCCCCTTATAAATAGATGGCCTAATCTCCTTTCAAGGGGGTTAAACAAATTGGTTGGAGATCTTGGTGAAGAGCAAGGGCTTGGATTCTTGAGAAGCTTCTTAAATAAAAAGACTCTAAAGAGCTCCTCTTGATCTCCATGGGTGGGGGGTCATCTTGTTCTTCCTTCATGGGTTTTAGAAGCCGAATAGAAGGTCTGTTCCTCTTGCGTGTGTCATCTCCTTTATCTTCTTGGAGGAGTCCATGAAGGACAGCGAGGTATTCCTTCATCTTACTTCTCGTTCTGCGGTTTTCATATCCCCTCTTCCTTCCTTTCGGTGCTCAGTTCTTGGTGGATGGGCCGACTTCACCTTGGTGTGTTTTGGGGTTGAGATTGCATCTCCGTTGAGCCACAACGAATCCCGGTGTTCGCTGCTCCTTTATTGTGAGGCGCTTGGTGTGGACTTTCCTTGGAGGACGTGCGCATGTGCGAACCAGCCATACCATCCGCAGTATAAGGTATATCTTCTCCTTCTACTCGTTGATTGAATTCGTTAAAGATTTCTAAAGTTGACGCCGGTTTAGGGATGTTTTGAATTTTTAAATCACTTTTTCGGTTATGCTTCTTCTTCCCATCCCAACACTTATAGGTTCACACCTTGCTAGCTCCTCAGATCTTTCCTAAAGATCCACCTGTGCCCTATAGGAGTCATCCTTTTTGAGCCGGTCAACCAAAGTCCGTATTTGGTTTGAGTCCAGTTTGGATTTGCATAATGCCATTGCATGGTGTCAATACATTTGACCATTGAGAGATCGCGGATTGCCGGAGTCTAGGTCATACCCTATGGCTAGATATCACTCAGGCAGTCTACATAGTTTCCTAGAGGAGTGATGAGAAGTAATAATTACATGGATTCGTTTAACCTGTGAACTTTTCCACTAGTTATTGCGATATTATTCGTGGTTGCTGAACTTCAGCAAGTTTAACATATCTTCCACTCTCACTTTCCTCGACGAACTTCTTTTATCAGAAAGTGGTGACAAAACTCCTTTTATTTAGTTCGGAGAACTTGATACCCAAAACACTTTTTAGTGTATGCCTCAAAGTTTGCACTTGGTCAGGTTTGTCATACGCTAAACAACCCCAAATCACGAGAGGTCTCAGACTCAATTTCTTGTCATTCCATATCTTATCAGAGACAAACAAAATTATGGCCGCTACAATAGCTTATCCCTTGAAAAGAGACTGGAAGCTAAGTATGGATCACATCATATCCAATAAGGTCCGATTCCTCCTTTCAAACACACCATTGTGTGAGGAGGGGCCAATACAGAGACAATCTTATTGTCTTGGAGATTGACAATATATGCCTCTTAGAGAACATGTATAAAAAACAGTTGCATATGAAGTTGCAACTGTTATAACAACCGCCTTAAGTAGCAAACTAATAACCAATATAAAAATAAATGCAAACTCAAGTATTTGTTTACGTAGTTGAGTGACAAAACATGTCACCTAATCTGCGGGGCATTCACCAGACAAATGCCCATTTCACTATCAAAAAGTACAACTTTGGCTCTAGGATTTGACACACCGAATTCTAGCTATCCGTATTACAGTGAATTGAAAATAACAAAATCTATTGTTATTACGAGTACATACCAACTTGCCTCTCTATGATGTCCCAGCCACAGAGTCCTGTCCTCAACACAATCCTTGTGTTGTAATGAGTTAGCAACCCATAATCATCTCATCATGAAGATATGATGAGTAGGTTGTTTCTTACTTTGCACTAAGCAGTCTAAACTCCTATAAAACCGGCAACAAACTATTGGAACAATAGAGTTGTCGGCAACAGATCCCTTCTTGAGTATTTATAAGTGACAACTGAAAGATTTGAATAATTGCTGACTTCAATCATTTACCTCTTCGCATACTTCGGTTTGAAACAGTCAACATAAATAGGCATAATAAACAAATGAACATTTAAACGAACAGTAACGTTTGGAAATAAAATTTAGAAGGACTCTTCAAAACTCAACTGAACGGAGCCATAAATAATGATGATTAAATGAACAATAATATCAAAGGAATCATCATTAAACCAGAAGTTCATCAACCATCATACTCGCACCAAAGAACTGTCTAGAATACCATAACCTGTAGGTAGATGAAAACTGTCTCTTCATAGTTGAAACTACTTTGAGACTGCCAATACATAAGTGGAGCTGAGAGTCTCTTTTTGCCAAATACAACCAACATAAGCCACACTTTAACATTCTCCGCCTTTGGCTTATTTGGCAAAACCTAAACAGATTAGATCACAAAAGAATTACAGAAAAGGGATTACACCCAGCAGAACATCCAGAGTATCAAATATACAATAGTTTCACAGTCATAGTCAAGTATCAAGAACCATAACAAGGAACCAGAATAGTAAAAAAGTATCTTCACCACAAACAAGTATCACAATCACAGTCAAAGAGCAGTTAAAACTGTAGAGTTGTAATTGCTTGTTCTCCCCCTTTTTGGCACAATAAGACAAATGAGTAAAAAAACAAGATAGAGTGAAGCTCAGTCTGAACTTTCAGATGAATCAGAGGAACTTTCGAAAGAACGGGAGGCAGGCCCTGCAGAAGCTGAAGTAAACAACTCTACAACTTTCTTCTCAATTATGATTACTTGCTATTTAAGCTTGGCCAGCTCATCCAAATTTTTTTTCTCAGCAGTAGATGTGGTGGCTGAAACAGATTAGGTGCAGTCTTCACATTAGACTTTGGACTTAGCAGATTTGTTCCTGAAGAACTAACCCTCTTGAGAATTTTATTATGAATCTTTAAAGATGTACCCAAGGGTTCCATAAGTTCACCAGAGGAGCATTTAAATCCTTGTTTCTCTAGAATTCCATATATCAAGTTTGTAAAAATTAAAAACATCCTGAATTTCGAGAGAAGCCTACTCCTAACTGAGATAATCTGCTCAAATATACGACTGCCAAGGTTGAAAGGAATTCCATTTGAGATTTTCTATAGAAACATTACCATTTCCTTACTCAGGAAAGTAATGTGTGAAGTAGGAATCCAATAATTTTAAGCAATAAGGAACAAGATTGCATAAAAAGTATTCAAGGAAGAGGACATGATGTCATGGCTTTCGGCCCGACAAAGTACATCACCATTTGAAACCTCTTTACCAACAATATTAAAAAATTCATCAGTCTCACCAGATTCAACAGTAGATGGAGAAAATTTAGAGAAGCCAACAAAATCATTTATCACATCTGGACTAAAACTATATCAACATCATCTAAGAAGCACTTCATGGTAATGGTCGCTATCACAAGTTGCAATAGAATTCTAGTATAGGCTGTTTGCAAAAAGGTCTAACTTTCTTATAAGAACTAGACAAGTTTTTCTTTTCAAAAACATCGATGACTAGTTTGCACTTTAGAGAGATTTGTTTTAAATCAAGAATTCTTTGAGATATAATACCTCTAGACTGTAGGGCTTTTCAAAGAGGATAGAGGTCATCTGAAAGAAGTCCCTTATGTAATTTACTGACAGGAGTTTTCTTCTCAGATTTTGAAAGTTTCTTCTTTGGATTTTGAGTCTTTCTCTGTTCAGGAAATATGGGCTTTCTTCTCTTTTGATATTTCTGGGTTGTGCTTTCTTTTCTTGTACTTTCTTATCTCAGTAGCTCGTTGGGACAAAGATTCATTATCAGAATCAGTTTCTAGGTTCATTGTTTCTCTAGAAATCAGGTTGGATTTGATTGGCATCCTCCTTTTTGAACTTCTCTTCATCTTCAATTCATATGAGACTTTCTTTTTCCTTTTGGAGGGAGTAGTTTATTCACGAATAGATGGAACATCTTCTGGTTGAGATGTAGAAGCCTCATGAATCAAAGGTTCATCGGTTGGAACTTGATTCAGATCCATGGCTGCTGGCTTACGAATGTGAGACTATAGAAGGTTAGGAACAACAGGTGTAATTTCAGCAGTCTGAACTGCTCCAGACATGGTTGTAATAATTTCAGATGGAGCTTCAAGGTTCTCAACAACAGGTGTCTCGGCCGCAGTTTCAACTGAGACAGTCTTAGAGCAGTTTGGTGGATTGATTGTGCTTTCTTGCTCAAGGTTATTTTTATCCTCTTGCTCATTTAAAATAGAATCTGTAGAGATATCAAATGGTCCAATTTTGACTGGAAATGAGTCAAACAAAATCAATGACAATAATATTTATATCAAATATAGGACCAGAGTGTACTGAAGAAGATACTACCAAAGACTATTTCAAGATTTCTTGTCTAGAAATATCACTAGGAATTAAAATAAAATAGTAAACTGATATCCCTTAAAGACTCCCCCTTAGCAAAAACAAACTCCCCCTCAATTTGAGAAACCCTAAACGAGGATTGAGGAGATTTGGGAGTCATACCTCGACTGCTTCTCCTTAGCAGTTGGTTAGCTGATGTCCTACCGATTTTCTTTCTCAACCCGAGTCCTTGACTAGTTGAAAGAGAAGGAGGTGGTGGCATTAATATAACAGATTCAACAATATAGGTTTTGACTCAATGCAAGACACGAGGAAAAAGAAAAGAAAGACAAACCACAACCATAGTACACATATGTTGCACCCACAACTTGGGTCAACAACATAACTCAAACAAACAAACCCATAACTCGGGTCAAGTAAATAAATTAAGAGAACCCACAACTCAAAGAACAAATCCACTACCCATGTTATTACTCCACTTGTATCTTACCTTTCTTCTTCTTCTTCTTCTTCTTCTTTTTATGTTTATGTATCTCGATGCTCCCAATAACTAAAGTAAATGCTTCCTCAAGCTCAAAATCAGGGTCATCATCATAACCAGTTAGATTATCAAAGCTATTTGAAATAGGGATGTCTTTCTCCTTTCTCACTGTAGTGTCGCGCGGAATAGGGGTGGTGATAGAGTACCACATGATCTCTTTTCATTTCCACTTTGCCACCATCCTGCAAGAAGGTACCATCAATTTTTTTAGTGTTGTCATCATGACATGATGAGAGGGCCACTCTATCAGTAGTGAAGAAATGCCCATCAATCTGAACACGAGTATCAGTCCCGACAACAATAGGTGATGGAGCAGAAATGTAGTCCTCAAAAACTTGTTCACAATTTCAAGAGGTAACATGTAATCCTTCTCAAATCAAGAAGTCCACCAAAACTCTGGATAGATCCTCTTCTTTTGGGAGCAAACAATTTGTAGAAGCCAAATGCGAGGACAACTCATCAAACTCCACCTCCCTTAAAGGAGACGCCGCTAAAGTGCTCGCTACCCCATCCACAATCATCAGACTGGAGGTGTGAGTCGTCTCTACTGGTGCATAATCAGATGTGACGCAAGGAATCATCGGTGGAAGAGCTTTGGCAGAAGATGACATTAGAGGTGGAAAGTCGTCAACGGTGGGGAGAATTGAGGTGGAGGAAACCCAAACAGCTCTTCCCTATAGACCCGAGGTTTCCTAATATAAAATTTATTTTTGGTGCAGTGCACCGGATCAGGAGTTAGTTGGGTTGAGTCGTGGAATCTCCGCGAGTAGAAGGTATAATTTAAGTCTTATGAAATTTTATTTGATAAATGTTCCTTCCTTCTTAATCATAAGATGTTTTAGTAGAGTCGATTCCAAAATCGTGTTCATGGATCGAGTCGGGGCTCGAATCGGGCTTGGATTGAGTCGAGTAGGGGCTAAGTGAATGGGAGGGGCATAATCGTCAAGGGAAGATGAGGGAATAAATCCCTCATCCCCCTAGCAGTCGTGCGGCTCATTATTGGAGCCGCACACAGCCTGAGAAAGGAGAGGGAGGAGCAAAAAGTTTGGAGACGGAGCCGAATTCTTGCCGCCGTCGGAAAGATCAAGATCATCGTCGCTCGTCCATTCTTCTTCCTTGATCAAGGTGAGTGGTCGAATATCGGCTTGTAGGTGAGGCGTGTGGCCTAACTGAATAGATGTGATAAATCGAGGTTTTTGCGCGTCGTTTCTTGTCAATTGATGACGTTTCTCGAATTCTCAAGTCAAGTTCTTCATCGTTGTATGGATTTTGTTGTTAGACGATCATTTTGTGGTGATTCAAGGGCCGGCTGACTAGAGGAAAAAGGGGAAAGGTCATGCCGAAAATTTCCCCAATTCACTCGAGTGGTTTAAACCCTTGGATCGATTCCTTTTTGATGTAGACAATATTGTGCAACTAGATCTTGTGAGTTCGCGGCCCAGAGTCGCCAAAAGATGTATGCTAAGAAGAAGGCCAGAGAGCTGGAGTTCGCGGAAAGCGAACTAGTGTTCCTGATGGTCTCCCCCATGAAGGGGGTAGTTCGATTTGGGAAGAAAGAAAAGCTGAGCCCCCGATTTGTTGGGCCTTTTCTTGTTCTCCGGCGGAGGGGTGCTGTAGCTTATGAACTGGCCTTGCCCCCTACCATGAGCAGGGTACACCCTATTTTTCATGTATCAATGCTAAGACGATATGTGAGAGATGATCTGCAGTGATTGAACCTCTTGTGGTTGAGGTGGATTCAGCTATCTCATTCGAGGAAAGGCCGGTGGAGATCCTCGATCGCCAAATTAAAAAGTTGAGGTCCAAAGAAACACCCCTAGTAAAGGTTAGATGGGAGCACCACTCCGGGCAGGAAGCTACTTGGGAGGTAGAGTGAGACATGAGAGAGCGCTACCCTTCCTTGCAAAATTCGAGGACGAATTTCCCTGAAGGGGGAAAGGTTGTAAGACCCAAGATTTCCTAATATAAAATTAATTTTTGGTTTAGCGCACCGGATCGGGAGTTAGTCGGGTCGAGTCATGGAATCACTGCGAGTAGAAGGTATAATTTAAGCCTTATGAAATTTTATTTGATAAATGTTCCTTCCTTCTTAATCATAAGATGTTTTAGTAGAGTCGAGTCCAAATCGTGTTCACGGATCGAGTCGGGGCTCGAATCGGGCTCGGATTGAGTCGAGTAGGGGCTAAGTGAATGGGAGGGGCATAATCGTCAAGGGAAGATGAGGGAATAAATCCCTCATCCCCCTAGCAGCCGTGCGGCTCATTATTGGAGCTGCACGCAGCCCGATAAAGGAGAGGGAGGAGGAGAAAGTTTGGAGATGGTGCTGGATTCGTGCCGCCGTCGGAAAGATCGAGATCATCGTAGCTCGTCCATTCTTCTTCCTTGATCAAGGTGAGTGGTCGAATCTCGGCTTGTAGGTGAGGCGTGTGGCCTAACCGAATAGATGTGATAAATCGAGGTTTTTGTGCATTGTTTCTTGTCGATTGATGACGTTTCTCGAATTCTCAAGTCATGTTCTTCATCGTTGTATGGATTTTGTTGTTAGACGATCATTTTGTGGTGATTCAAGGGCCGACCGACTAGAGGAAAAAGGGGAAATGTCATGCTGAAATTTTCTCTAATTCCCTTGAGTGGTTTAAACCCTTGGATTGATTCCTTTTTGATGTAGACAATTTTGTGCAACTACATCTTGTGATTTCATGGTCGAATTAACCTTTCTTCCCCTTCAAGAAGGCTCGGCCGACCATGTACCCTTGCTTAGGGTTCGACCGAGTGGAGAGGAGGGAAAATTCGATCGAGCATCTCGATTACATCTTTTAGGGACGAAGTTCGTTGATTGAAATAATTTAGTGATTGACGAATGTATAGTAATTTTGAGTAGATACATTTTTAAGATTTGTAGAAGAACACCTCCTTTAATGCGCATGTATGACTAAATACTAGGTATGATATATGATTTATGACGTTTCCTTCATCGAAATCCTAATGCTATTATTGAAATTACTATGCTAGATCAATTGCTACGTCGTTGGAATTTATTGATTAAATACAGAATTTAATTACTTTATTATTGAAAGCATGTTGTTAATTATGGTAGTAGTTGTAGAATAATTTTCTTATAACTTATGTGCTGTGGCATAAATGTATTCAGACATTTCTACACTTATGACATGTAATCTACATTTAAGGAATATGACAATGATGCTAGATGACTATAAGAAAATAATGGGGTGCTTAAATTGTCGGAAAAACTTGAATGTAGACAAGCTAGGTTTCACACCTAGGGAATAATCAGCGGGTGCTAGTGTGCGGTTGATGTGGCCTGGAATAAGGGGGTCAGATACGGGTGAATGCTCAGGTTTTTAAATAAGGGAACTTTAGAACACTTTGCTTGTGTATTGTGATTACGAAGGTCGGCTGAGAAGCATGGATGGTGAGAATGACTAATGCTTGACTCGGCGAGTGATTAGGGTCTTGAGATTGCACCAGCGGGCCCGCTAGGTGTTAGACCCGGTGGCAGAGGGTCTTGACATTCCGTCAGTAGGCCACGCTGACGGTAGACCCGAGTTGGGTGGGACTAGCTATCCCTAACCCGGTGGGTTCTTGAGACTAGTTGACCATCCTAGTCGACGACCCGATAATTGTTTGACTTTCCTTATATGACATGTAGGCTGTGCGGTCGAATTATTATCTTGTGGTATAGGCTGGACAGAGTTGAGCCACTAGTCCTTGAACAAGTTCTAATGGCCGAGTGTTGCCCGGTCTGGTGGGGCCAGTTTGGCCGGTTGTATGGTTTATATAGGTTGGCCTTTGGGCCGGTTGTCATATCATGACTAGATTAGATCCCTATATTTATAACTGCTGACTTATATGCATGATGTTATTGGGGATTTATGTGGAGGTTCAGAAGGACCGCTCACTGAGTCCCATGTGGACTCATGATTTATCTCTCTTATTTTTGCAGAGCCCGACTAGTGAGGTGAGACTTGGAGTCATGGTACAGTTGGAGGGAAAGCAGTGGCTTAGATCTCGTAGCAGCGTCCAGTAGTCATAGTCGTGATGTCTATAGTTGTTTTTTTTTATACACTGAGAGATGTTGATTTGAAAAACATGTATTTGACTTTAACTCAACTCGTTCTTAATAGTTGGTTTGTTTTGCAACTCTTTTAAAATTGTTGAACATTCTTTAAAATTAAATAAAAGTTTGCATCGTTGTTCTTTTACTTGTATGTTTTCTGGTTAGTGTGTATTCTCGGTATTTTATTATTCAGTGCATATATGTGGTAGAATTCAAGGTAGGACATATACCCTGGCCGGTCACGCGATGCTGAATTGGGGCATGACATTCCCACTCGACCTCCTATCCTGCAACCTTTATGATCCATACAAGAACTCTGACAAACAGGTCTCTACAGGCAGAGACTCACCAACGGACGGAGATACTACACCAACCAGTCGCTGTTCACCCAGGAATACTTCCGACCAAGACACCGGCATAATACCGGGGGAGAAAGGGCAAGAGCACCCAAGGAGCCGCAGGCCACAAAAAAACCCAAACAGGAAAGCCGCCGGTCAAAGAATTCCAGACCACTTAGCAAAGCCACCGCTGGAGGTTCCCTAGAATCCGCGAATCACCAAGGAAGCCGCGGACCAGCGAGGGAAGCAGGAAAGCACTGTTCTAAAGGAAAATATACCGCCGGCGACACCAAATAATCGCTGCAAAAAAACACACCACCGGGGAAGGAGAACAGAAGTTCTAGGGACCTCCAAGAGTACTCAACAAACCGAGAGAAGGCAGGCAATCGCTGAGGAAGAAGAGCCACCCCGCCGGCGCCCTATCTCAATAGAGAACCCTAAATCGGCGCCCGATCTAACACGGACATGGAGCAGCGCCTCCAAGGGCGCAGGAGGAAAGCCACCGCCTGGGAGAAGAAGAAAAGGCCAAGGAGCACTGGTAAGAAGACACCAAGAACTGGGAAAGAGCCGAAAGGAGGCGCCGCTGTTTCCTGCAGTCGCCGCACACAACTTGGGAGATTTCGCTATCAAGCAAAAAGAAGTCCCTATTGCCCAAAAAATGAAATGTAGCAGATCGTCCAATCCGATCCTAGTTGCTGTTGGCCATCCTTGCCGATCGCATCTCATTCATATCACCCAGACTGGGCACCGAGAGTGACGGTTGCGATGGATCGAGAGTAGTAGAAAGAGAGATAAGAGAGAGAGGGAGAGAAAGAGAGATCGTAGGACAGAGGAAGAAGAGAAGCTGGGGAGGATGAGAGATTTAAATTTGAATTCAAATGCTAGATGTCTTTATTACGCATACGTCTTCACTATTTATACTACTTTCCTCACTGTTACAATCACTTTCTATAACTCGTTATCGTCCAGGTGGCGAGGCATCCGCCGTTCACGCCTAACTCTTTCCCCTGATGTTGCCACGTCGGGCGCATTAGTTAGTGCTTCGTTACGAGCTGATGTGACTATGTCTTCTTCATGCCGAGTCGAGTCCCCGTCTCTAGCTAGCCGACCCAGCGTTTGATCTCCAACTCGTCTCTTCGTAATCATAGTTGTCTTTGAAAAACTTGTATCTACTTTAGACTTTGAAACTTTAGTTGTTTCCTTCGAATTTGAAATTACTAAAATTGTTTTGACATTTTTTTTAAATAAATAAATATATGTGCCGCTGTCTTTTGTGCCTGATACTTGGATATGCAGTGTTTTATCTGGTGTATTGGTTTAGTGCATGTGGTAGGCTTCGGGGTACCGACATGTACCCTGGCTGGTCACGCGACCCTGAGTTGGGGCGTGACAACACGAAACTTTGCAATTATGGTGGGCTTTAACACTCGCAGTAATTTCTTCCCTTCTTGTCCTTCATAATGACCTTGGGAGTAGGGCAAATGTAGTATTTCAACCACTATTTCCAGGCAAACAATCCTTGAGGGTAAACCCAAACCATGTCGACATTCTCGTCGTAGAAGAGGAAGGTGGCGTTGAGTCAATCTTTCTTATTCGAATCTTGATATTGAGGCTCTTCTACAAATACCACTTGATATCTCAATTGGATAGGGTCGTGCGCCATGGAGTTAAAGCCAGTAAGGGTTAGAGGTGTGTGCAAATTTGCGAAGCCGCTTGGCATGGGTTTGGGAGCGGAACAGAGGCGGCGGGGGTCGGGCACAGAGGCGAGGCGTGGGGAGAGAGAGACAAGGTTTATGTTTTTTTTAGAAATTAATTAATAAGTAAGAGAGCTATATTGTTGAAAAAAGTCTGTTTATTATAAATTGCAGTATTACTTATGAAATTGTCTTTTGAACTTAAAATTGTAATTTAATTATTTGGTGGACCCCGAATTGTCGGTTGAAGTTGAGGTGAATAGAAAACTTGAATATTTTCGCATTCCGAACACAATGGTGGAGTTGGTTTTCCCTGAAAACAATGATAGGATGCCCTTCTAGTAGGTTGATTGCTAAGGTGTTTAAATAATATTAAATTATTAGTTTGAGAATTTAGTTGATTAGTTAGTGTGAAATAATTGTGGTTTGGAAAGTGTGCTGAGGGTGGGTTGAGCCTGCAGTTTGTCATCCCTTATTTGATGTTGATTTATCGTCGAAGATAAATTACAAAAATACCCTTGCTTCCGTTATTTGCTTTGCTTTTAAAAATTTATTGAACTCTTGTTGCACATTATTGTTGGACATGCCATGTAGAGAAATTGCATGTGTTACATTTTATTGATGTTTATTGGTGTTTATTCTTGATCATAGTATGTTATGCTAATCCTATATTGCATTGGATTAGTCTCTGTAAGCATAGTATCATGTTGTTATATATGGTGTTGTTTACTTGTTGAGCATATCGGACGCGACATCTGACAGACTACCTGCTTGGTGGGGGTAGTCGCATCATGTTGGAGTGGACGGTTGATGCCACTCTACAGGTGGTAGAGTGCGGGGTTTTTACCCAACGACCCACGCGCTCGATGATTCGATCAGTTGATGTCGTTTAGGAGTAGGTGCGGAGTATTTGTTGTGTTCATTGCCTTTGGATGCATCTTAGGCCATGTTGTTATTCATTGTTGAGTTGACAATTGATGCTTGTCGATCATATTGTAATTCTCCTACTCAACACCTGTTGATCTCCATTGTTTTTTCTTCAGACTTGCAGGGGTAAGTGGTTGATCTGTAGATCGAGGTGTATATAGTTTTTAGACAACTAGTAGAAAGTCGTAGATGTGGAGCTCTAATGGCGACTACTTTCGTATTTTGTTTCGTTTTATCGCCTTATAACTCTAAACCTTGATATTGTTATTTTGGGGCTATAATATGTAGAACTATTTGATGTTTTGTTAAATCTTGTATTTTATTGGATTGTTCCTTATCGTATGTACCGTCGGACTTATAGATTGTAATTATTAGTTTTAATATTGTCTTTTATTTTATGTTATGATTCGTAGCTTTTCCTTCCGCTGTGTGGTGTTCGAGTCGTCGCCGGCGCATTTTAGGTGTATTACTATATCAATAATTATGTAAGGTGTAGGAGATGAGTTGTAAGCTTATTTTAGATGATTGGCCTAAATCTTTTTTATTACTTTATTTGTAGAGAGGATGTCGAGAGGCAGTGTTGGGCCTGCTTGGGGTCTTGAGGACCTGGCTGGAGACCAGGGTCGGGTGGCGATACCTCGGCGGGCACGGACTACTCAGGTGGTGACTCCGACTATTAGGGGTCGTGGTGGACGGGCGAGTCGGGGTGCTCGTCGGACCGGTCATACTACTAGTTCCCGTGGTCATGGCAGAGGTCGTGGTCATGGCGCCCCTGTGCATGTTCCCATGGAGGAGGTGCAAGATTTTATTCCTGGAGCTGGAGTTGGAGGGGAGGAGGCAGTTGCTCAGGCCGTATTGGTAGTCCATCAGGCGGTTGGAGAGGGCTCGATAGTACATGCTCCTACTACACATATTCCTACTACGCCACATCCACAGTATGTTATGCTTGTATCAAGACTAGAGAGAGGCTTCACTAGCACTGAGTCATGGGAGTCCCGCATGCTGAAGTTCCAACATTTTGGCAGAGCATTTCAGTAACTTCGGGGGTGTTGCAGATCCTATGGCGGCTAGGAGATGATTGGCAGGAGTGGAAGATACTTTTAAGGCACTTAGGTGCAAGGAGGAGGAAAAGGTGGGTTTGGCCACCTTTTACATGATTGATGGGGCCAGAGTTTGGTGAAGGGCACAAATCGCTGCTAGAGGTGGAGCTGATATTTCGTGGGCAGAATTCAGAGCTGCATTCTTCAGTAAATATTTCTCGATAACATTCTATCAACAAAAGAAGCAAAAGTTCCCTGATCTGCGATAGCGGGGTCGTAGTGTGGCAGAGTATGAGGTTGAGTTTGACCGCTTGTTAGAGTTTTGTCCGCAGATGGTGGCCCCGGGGAAGGACAAGGTAGAGCATTTCTTCAGAGGGATCGACTTTGCTATTCAGGATCGGATGTCTAGTCATGACGATCTGAGAGACTATAGTCGAGTGGTGGCACGAGCACTTCTTGTTGAGAGTACTCACTTGAGGATCGCCCAGCTGAAGCATAAGGATCGAAGCATAATTATAATTTCTTTAGACTAGGCCAGCTTAACAAAACATGTGGAGTTTGTATACATGCCAATATGAACATGCTACTCACAGAGAGAAAGTGAATTTAAATTTCTTTAGACTAGGCCAGCTTAACAGAACATGGTGGCATATATAAAACATATGACATACGAAAGATTCAAACTCAAGACCTCTTGTTTTGATACCATGTTAAATTTGATTGAGTTGATCAATTTTCTAAATTGTTAAGCAATTATGAGTATGAGAGGGTGTCACCGATTCGATATTATTGTTAACGGACCATCTAACCACAGTAAAAAAAAAAGAAACATCCATTTATTATGGGGGATAAACACAGTATTTTCCTACTAAGAGAGAGAGAGAATTGAACTGGTGGTATATAACATATGACATATGAAAAATTCAAATTCAAGACCTCTTGTTCTCAAACCATGTTAAATTTGATTGAGTTGATCAAGTTTCTAAATGGTTAAGCTATTTTGAGAGGGGGTGATCAATTCAATTTTATTGTTAACCGACCTGACCACAGTAAAAAAAAAAACATCCATTTAATATGTTATAGTTTTAAACACAATATTTTCCTACTAAGAATTGAAAGACACTAAATAATTGCTTTTGTGATGAGTAGAATATAGCAGATTACCTCATCTAGCAATACAACCAACTATTCTATTGGCAAAAAATGAGGAACTGACCAGAGCCTTAAGAGGCAGTACGAAGACAACATCCTGTCAGGGAGACCTCACATCCTTTCTTCAGAATATGAAATTCATTCTTTAGAATATGAAACTCCACTAAATCATAGTATCTGCTATGATGAATGTTGTGCCAAATGCAAAATGACATAACATTATGTACCAAACAAAACAGTTGATGGAGATGGGAAAGAGAAAACTAAAATCACAGTTCTATTATAATGTTTAAAGCAACTCCACATGCAACAACCAAGATTGAATCCTAGTACACATTTGGAAGATTAAAAATAATAATCATTGTCAATATAAGAACAGTATCATTCTCAATGATTCTCATTGGAGTCAAAATCCAAGCAAAGATAAACCTAACTTGGAAACTAGTGCTTGTTGATATGGCATAACAAGAAAGCGGACTTATGCATGTCAAAATTTGTCATGAACCAATACATTTTGACCTATTGCTTAACTCGATAAAATGACTATAGATTATTAGGCAATCAAATCAACTCAATAATCTTCTTAGATGTTTTACCAAAGAATAAATCTATCCAAAAGGAACAAAAATCAAAATACAAAGAGGTGAGAAACATATATGTTACTAATAATTGATGCAAAAAGCCAATAAGAACAATCAACAAACATATAAAATCTGATGATTAAGTCATAATTTAGGCATTAGAGGCCATAATTTTGCATTACCAGTTGTCTTTGGAATATTGACCCAAACATATTGTCTAACCTTTTCAATCAAAGCTTCTTTAAGTGCCCCAATTTATTTTTGAATCTATAGAGAACCAAAAAATGATTCTAAAGGCCTTTTCATTCGACGTGAGATGTTCGTAGAAGAAAAAAAAAACAAAATGAGGAAGAGACAAACAAACCCAAGAGAACAAAACCGTAGAATTAATAGCATATGTGAGTGTAGTTTGTGAAAATAAAAATTATATAGGATATGAACTTTATGACCAAAAGGTCAAAAGTAACGTGTTAAGAAACAAATTATATTAGATATTGCAGTTTATGTTCAAACTTGAGAATAATGTTCCATGACACAGAATTAAAATTCAAAAGTAGATGGAAGGATGCTAGATATAATTTACAAATCACAGCATGTACATCATGCATGGCCAATCCAAAGAAGAAACAAATGTCCAAGATACAAGGGCAAAGTATCGAATAACATAGACATTAGTAATTATGCATAACCAGAACAACATAATGTTGTAATACCAGGGGTTTGCTAACATAGACATCATATGGTTTGCTAATAACATAGACATCAGTAATTATGCATAACCAAAATAGCATACGTTCGTGGAATGTATGTGTTGGTTGACTCAAGTTGGATTGAGATTGGGTTTGCGGATCGAGTCGGGGCTCAATCCGGGTTTAGATGTGTCACACCCTAACTCAGTGTCACGTGACCGGCCAGATTATACGTGCCTATACCCCACAGCCTAAACCATGCACATGCCAACTCATAAGAATAAACAATAGCGGAAAGAAATAAACAAGTTTTTATTTTAAATAGAAATCAAACCAGAGTTCATCATAAATAAGTTTTAGCAAAATAGTGGAGTGCGAAAATAATAAATCAAGTCCAACAGACCAAATACAATTAAATCTAAATTAAATGACATAAATACCCCCACGGGGCTACAACTCCAAAATACCAAACACAAGTGCATGACATACTACCAAAAGACTCGACTATGACCCCTAACTATGACTGCTATGAGATCAATGTAGCTCCTCTGCCCTCCAGCTGCGCCAAGTGCTCCAGCCCACCTCACCGGTCAGGCTCTACAAAACAAAACCAACGACAACGAGTGAGTGCAAAAGAACTCAGTGAGCGGTTCTACCGACCCCCACGAAAAACCAAACACAGATATGATGCATAAAGCAAAACTCCTGACTCAAGCAGGAGAGGTCACAAGGGAGTGACTAGCTAATAGGCCATCTGGCCACCACCTGCCTGATGGCAACCAACACCTGCCTGATGGCAGCCAACACCCAAATGGTGAAGATCAACAGGCCAAAGTCTACCATGCCCTAAGGCTACAATACATACTAGATAATCGGGAAATCCCTCCGAACTTATCCTAATATAAAGAAACTTGGGAGCAATCGGGAAGGCCCTCCGAACTTGCTCCACGAGATGCGAAGGAACAATCGGGAATTGCCCATCCGAACTTGCCGCTTTAAGATATCACAGGGATAATCAAGATTGGTCCGTCCGAACTTATCCCTTCAAGATATCACAGGAATAATCAGGATTTGCCCATCCGAACTAATTCCTTAAAAGCACATCGGGAATAATCGGGAAGGCCCTCCGAACTCATTCCACGAGGTCAAACCATAACAAACGGGATTTGCCCATCCAAACTTGTCCCATTTAACACAGGTTGGGAATTAGCCGTCCAACCTTCCGGGCCTAGCCTGCACTCCGGCTCCTAAGTGAGCCTCTCCGCCATTCATAAAGATATGGCGCAACATGACCTAAGTCAAGTATCCCTACGGTGTCTTAGGGGTGTCCTTATTGGGAAGCGTCTCAACACTCCAATGTCGGACCCCAACTCCTAGAATCGTAATGTCATAACCTGTGAGGTTTTATTTCATGCATAACTTTATCTGTTGGTTTATAACAGATTATGCTGACCCCTTGCACTTAATTTTAATTATGCAATTAAAATTTAGATCACCAAGATTAGAGTTTTGTTTTAGCTTACATTTGTTCTAAAAACTGATGTATCTAACTCAAATACGGTTCCCAGAGTGTGTCCTATGTTTTCAAACTAAGTTTTCTGATCGAAACGATAGGTTACACGACTATATTCAGCAAACTATGCACATTACAAACAGGATTTCAAAATCAGCCCTAAAACAAACAAATCAGCATGCAGTTTTCAGCCTAATTAAGTTTCAGCACATCAAAGGCAATTAAATCCGAAAATCACAGAATTAATTTCCTTAATTATCAACACAACAGAATTTATCATTTACGCAAAACTCCTCAAGAATCAAGTCACGATTGCATGAATCAAAACAATCATCAAGCAAGAATCGAATTACCAAATCAAGAATCTCATATCAAGAACACTTATACCTTCAAGATCAACCCATCCTTGAGACACATGATATTTTCCAAAAATCACATATTTAAATCAAAGCATGAAATTTAAATTATAAGCGTCAAGATTGATGGACAACTTGAATCAAAGAAAGCAAGAAAAATCTACACCCTTCACTTAGGCAATTAATCGAACACTTGGAGGGCACACCCTTTCTCCACCTTGGCCAAGCACCCCTAGGATCATTCTAGAGCTACCGAGCCCCATAGGGAAACGTTTAGGGCCTCCTCAAGCACGGCAACAAAAAGAAACGGCGAGAAATCAAGAGTTCATCGGAAAGCCAATCAAGAACGTCTTGCCTCCAAGAGCGGCTTCAAGAATTCAATAAAACCCGAAAAGAAGGAGGGTAAAACCACTCACCTGAATAGGAAGGATGGTGAGAGGAGAAATCCCGGACAACGGCCCTCGAATTTGGCTTCAAGAATCGGCGGCTCGACTCAAGAAGGGGGAAACAAGGGGCGACGGCTCACTTGAAGCCGCCGACTTGAAGAGAGGGAAAGAGGGAGAGAGAGGGGTTGGCTCGGCTTCAGGCGACTCCTCTCGGCTTGGCTCTAAAAGGAAGGAAGAAGAGGAAGAAGAGGGTAACGGGCTTGGTGGCTCGGCTCTTGAGGGCGGCGGCTCCAAGGATGAGGAAGAGGGGCGGTTGCCTGGCGGCTCCTCTTCTTCAATTGGCTTGTGCGGCTCCAATAGGGAGCCGCAAGCCAAGGGGAGGGGTTTTATACTCCCTCCTCAACCCTAACTCCACTAAACCCTTTACCAAACCCGCATCCGCCTCAAGTTGAACCTGAAGCCGCTAACTTAATTAATCCTATTCTAATCCGAAGCTAAATTACAAGCAACAACCATATGCATATCCACACGCCACATAATTAAGCAATCATGCATATACAACATAAAATTAAATAAATTCATCCAATCAAGGAAAAAAACTACAAAAATCAAATTCCTACTCACCTGAGCTTGCAAGCTCGCACCAGACCATGAGTTGACTTGGCTCGACCTTGAACTAGCTTGTTAGGCTGCCAATCACAATTAATGACAGAAATAATTATCAATATCTAGGATATTACAAGATGGGTCAAATGAGGGGGTTTAAGTGAAGAGGGGCATTATTGTCAAAAAAAGGGGAGAATAAACCCCTCACCCCAATCCGACGTGCGGCTCAAGACAATTTGAGCCGCACGTAGCTCGAGGTGAGGAGGGGAAGAGAAGGGAAGCTTTGGGGCGGCATCAGATCTGCGTCGTCATCGAAATAATCGAGATCGACTTCATCGCATCCATCCTCTTCCCTAGTTGAGGTGAGAGGATAGAACCTGGTTGTGTAGGGTAGGCCGGTAGCCCACCCAAAGTTTTTGGGATTTGCTAATTTCTCGAGTATTTTCGCCGATTCACTGAAACTTTTTTAAAGATTTGATTCTAGTATATATGTATGTTGTTAATATGAAGTTTTCTCGTAGTTTTCTTGGTGATTAGGGTCGGCCGCATGAAGGAAAAGGGACAAGGTCATGCCGAATTTTTTCCCAATTTCCTAGAGTGGCCGAACCCTCTCGGATCGAGTTCTTTTCATGGTTGATGGCTTGGTTCCCCTTGATCAAGGCCGAAACCCTTTCCTTCCACCCTGGTTAACCTCGGCCGAGCATGAGTAACCTAGGTTAGGTTCGGCCGAGTGGGTGTGAGGAGGAGAAAGGGGCTCGATTTGGTTCATGCTTACATGTAGAGTGTTAACTCATTTGTTACGTTATAGATTGCTCACTCAATATATGGATTGTTAGTAGTGGTATATGAGATTATCATGTTATAAGGAAATGTTCTTTATAGTACACACATGGTTAGGATTTAGTATGGCATGTGAATCATGGAATGTTTCAATAATATCTAATGTTAGTGCCCAATCTTTGCCATGATTATACTACTTGTTTCCTTGCTGGAATTTACTAATTAAATGCACAATTTAGTTACCTTATTGCTGAAATCATGCGATTATTTACGGTAGTAGCTTTAAGGTAATTTCTTTATAATTTATGTGTTGAGACATTTTTACGCTTGTGACATGTAGTTTACACTTAAGGAATGTGGCGAATGACGCTAGATGATTATAAGGAAACTATAGGGTGTTTAAATTCTCAAAAAAACTTGAGTTTGGATAAGCTAGGTTTCACCCATGGGGAACAATTAACGACACTAGTGTGTGGTTGGTAGGGCCTGGAAAGAGAAGGTTGGATACGGGTGGATGCCCGAGGTTTAATTAAGTAAACTATAGAACACTCTAATTGTGAATTGTGATTGAGATGGTCTACTAAGGAGTGTTATCAGCCGAACGGCTGCCACACGACTCAGCGGTGATTAGGGTCTTGAGATTGCACCAGCGGGCCCGCTAGGTGTTATACCCGAGTGGCGGAGGGTCTTGAGATTTCGTTAGTGGGCCACGCTGATGATATACCCGTGTTGGGTGGGACTAGCTATCCCTAACCCAGAGGATTCCTGAGACTAGTGGCCATCCTAGTCGACGGACCCGTGATTTGATTGTTTACACATTGCATGCCCCATTGGGCTGGTTCATGGAGGCCGGTCTGGCCTGGTTTTGTAGAGAGGGGAAGCCTGCTATGGCCGAACTCCCCTGGCATATAAATAGACCTATAGTGGCCGAATGACATAGAGTTTTGGTATGGGCCAATGAGGCCGGTTTAATTACTTAGACGATTTCTCAATTGGTTAGCTTAAATTCCTTATATGTATCATACTATTATATATGTTACCTTACCGGGGATTTAAGTGGAGGTTCGGAAGAACCTCACACTAAGTTCCTCGTGAACTCAGGCGACTCCTCTCGGCTTGGCTCTAAAAGGAAGGAAGAAGAGGAAGAAGAGGGGAACGGGCTTGGTGGCTCGGCTCTTGAGGGCGGCGGCTCCAAGGATGAGGAAGAGGGGCGGTTGCCTGGCGGCTCCTCTTCTTCAATTGGCTTGTGCGGCTCCAATAGGGAGCCGCAAGCCAAGGGGAGGGGTTTTATACTCCCTCCTCAACCCTAACTCCACTAAACCCTTTACCAAACCCGCATCCGCCTCAAGTTGAACCTGAAGCCGCTAACTTAATTAATCCTATTCTAATCCGAAGCTAAATTACAAGCAACAACCATATGCATATCCACACGCCACATAATTAAGCAATCATGCATATACAACATAAAATTAAATAAATTCATCCAATCAAGGAAAAAAACTACAAAAATCAAATTCCTACTCACCTGAGCTTGCAAGCTCGCACCAGACCATGAGTTGACTTGGCTCGACCTTGAACTAGCTTGTTAGGCTGCCAATCACAATTAATGACAGAAATAATTATCAATATCTAGGATATTACAAGATGGGTCAAATGAGGGGGTTTAAGTGAAGAGGGGCATTATTGTCAAAAAAAGGGGAGAATAAACCCCTCACCCCAATCCGACGTGCGGCTCAAGACAATTTGAGCCGCACGTAGCTCGAGGTGAGGAGGGGAAGAGAAGGGAAGCTTTGGGGCGGCATCAGATCTGCGTCGTCATCGAAATAATCGAGATCGACTTCATCGCATCCATCCTCTTCCCTAGTTGAGGTGAGAGGATAGAACCTGGTTGTGTAGGGTAGGCCGGTAGCCCACCCAAAGTTTTTGGGATTTGCTAATTTCTCGAGTATTTTCGCCGATTCACTGAAACTTTTTTAAAGATTTGATTCTAGTATATATGTATGTTGTTAATATGAAGTTTTCTCGTAGTTTTCTTGGTGATTAGGGTCGGCCGCATGAAGGAAAAGGGACAAGGTCATGCCGAATTTTTTCCCAATTTCCTAGAGTGGCCGAACCCTCTCGGATCGAGTTCTTTTCATGGTTGATGGCTTGGTTCCCCTTGATCAAGGCCGAAACCCTTTCCTTCCACCCTGGTTAACCTCGGCCGAGCATGAGTAACCTAGGTTAGGTTCGGCCGAGTGGGTGTGAGGAGGAGAAAGGGGCTCGATTTGGTTCATGCTTACATGTAGAGTGTTAACTCATTTGTTACGTTATAGATTGCTCACTCAATATATGGATTGTTAGTAGTGGTATATGAGATTATCATGTTATAAGGAAATGTTCTTTATAGTACACACATGGTTAGGATTTAGTATGGCATGTGAATCATGGAATGTTTCAATAATATCTAATGTTAGTGCCCAATCTTTGCCATGATTATACTACTTGTTTCCTTGCTGGAATTTACTAATTAAATGCACAATTTAGTTACCTTATTGCTGAAATCATGCGATTATTTACGGTAGTAGCTTTAAGGTAATTTCTTTATAATTTATGTGTTGAGACATTTTTACGCTTGTGACATGTAGTTTACACTTACGGAATGTGGCGAATGACGCTAGATGATTATAAGGAAACTATAGGGTGTTTAAATTCTCAAAAAAACTTGAGTTTGGATAAGCTAGGTTTCACCCATGGGGAACAATTAACGACACTAGTGTGTGGTTGGTAGGGCCTGGAAAGAGAAGGTTGGATACGGGTGGATGCCCGAGGTTTAATTAAGTAAACTATAGAACACTCTAATTGTGAATTGTGATTGAGATGGTCTACTAAGGAGTGTTATCAGCCGAACGGCTGCCACACGACTCAGCGGTGATTAGGGTCTTGAGATTGCACCAGCGGGCCCGCTAGGTGTTATACCCGAGTGGCGGAGGGTCTTGAGATTTCGTTAGTGGGCCACGCTGATGATATACCCGTGTTGGGTGGGACTAGCTATCCCTAACCCGGAGGATTCCTGAGACTAGTGGCCATCCTAGTCGACGGACCCGTGATTTGATTGTTTACACATTGCATGCCCCATTGGGCTGGTTCATGGAGGCCGGTCTGGCCTGGTTTTGTAGAGAGGGGAAGCCTGCTATGGCCGAACTCCCCTGGCATATAAATAGACCTATAGTGGCCGAATGACATAGAGTTTTGGTATGGGCCAATGAGGCCGGTTTAATTACTTAGACGATTTCTCAATTGGTTAGCTTAAATTCCTTATATGTATCATACTATTATATATGTTACCTTACCGGGGATTTAAGTGGAGGTTCGGAAGAACCTCACACTAAGTTCCTCGTGAACTCACAGTTTGTTGTTTTGTTTTGCAAAGCCCAACCAGTGAGGTACAGCCTGGTGGCATGGTGCAACTAGAGGGCAGGCGTCCATATAGTCTTAGTCGTGCTGTTTAGGTTGTTGGTCATGCACTGAGTGGTCTTTTGTAAAACATTTACTATTTTCAAAACTTGAAATGTTTGAATTGAAAAGTTGAGTTATTTCCTTTAAACGTAAAATTGTTTTGAATTTAATAAAGTTTGGTCGCCGTTTTATTTCATGATTCTCTATTGGTCTAGTGTTGATTCTTTATGTGATTGGTTAGTGCATGTGGTAGGCTTCGGGGTATTAACACTTACCTTGGCCGATCACACGACCTTGAGTTGGGGCGTGACAAAGTTGGTATCAGGGCATTTGGTTAGGTCTTGACTACGACTAGGAATTGGGTACTGAATGAGGCATATGCTAGCATGCCTACATACGGTATAGGTGTGCTACGAGATCAAGCAACCACGACTGCACTCTGCGCACCATGCGATTAGTAATTTAGATTATAGTTGAATGAGTTATTTAATATTAACGGTAAAACTATATTTTATAGTAGTGTGATGGAGACCCGTAATGTTGCACTGAGTGGTAGCGATAGCAATTCCACTGAACGCCGGAGCCGAGGCCGAGGACGGGGTCGGGGCCGTGGGAGAGAACAGTTAGAGGAAGAGGGACAAGATTATGCAGTTGTCCAGCTGCAATCTTAGGTAGCTTAGTTGACATAGGCGGTCCGCAGGGAGTAGGAGTTAAGGTAGCAGATGCAGCAGCAACAACAACTGCAGCCAATACCAGTGATACCCATGATACCAAAGGTGATGGAGCTAGAAATGCCGATGGTTATGGTTCCAGGGGCCCCCACATATGCAGACTTTGTTAAACTGAGGCCGCCAGTGTTCACTGGGACAGATAAGCAGGTAGTGTTCATCGATTTTCTAGGTGAGTGCTACGAGCTGTGTGTAGAACTTGGATGTTCATCCGAGGCAGCGGCTCGTATGGTAAGCCTACAGCTTAGGGGACCCGCAAAGAACTGGCTACACACGTGGAGGGATGGCAAGGCAATGGATGCACCACCCCCTACATGGGAAGAGTTCAGGGCGCCCGTAGTGGAGTACCACAGAGTGTCCGCGATAAGCGGGCAAGGGACTTTGAGATGCTATGTCAAATGGGTGGTATGACCGTGTCAGATTACGAGATGGAGTTCACCAGGCTTTCTAAGTACCACCCAACACTAGTGGCAACTGAGACCGCCAAGGTCAAGAGGTTCGTTGGGGGGTTGGGACACAGATCAGCAAACTCATCCATTATACCGAGGGCACCACATTTGCTTGAGTAGTGGATGAGGCACTTAGGAAGGAAGCATTGGTGGCGTTCGATAAATTTGACGGACCGCAAAGAAGAAATTCCGCCCTCAAGGATTTGGAGGTAGGCCGTGGAATTCTGAGGGGACTGTAACCGCCGCAAAGCACTAGTAGAGTAGTGGGCACAATAGTAATAGGGGCCGTGAAGGCCTAGGGTCAGGGGCGGTGAGGCAGGCAGAGACAGGGAGAGCAACTCAGAAGTCAGACATGCCGTAGTGTGGTTGTTGTAACAGGAAACACTGGGGGGCTTGCTATGGCTGCACATATGCATGCTTCAGATGTGGGCAGGTTGGACACTTTAGGAAAGATTGTCCGGACAGAGGTGGTCAGAGATTTGAGGCGTCGAAAGGAAAAACGCCGATGTCAGTGGGGTTAGTGGCACAAAAAGGTCAGATGCAGAGCAGGGGGCCACAATATAGCCATTCTGAGAGACCGTCTGCTAGAGTCTCCGCCATGGATCGTGATGGGGCAGAGGCATCTAAGGCGGTGGTAATATGTACTATTTTAGTCAGTTCATCTGTTGCTTATGTTCTGTTTGATCCGGGTGCCGCACACTCGTTCGTATCTGCCAAAATTGTTGCTGGATTACCTATGGCACCTTCTTTGCTTGATGTGCCATATGTCGCGTCGACGCCTACGGGCGATACACCAATAGCCGAAACAATTTTTCGCGACTGCAAGGTTCTCATAAGCGGTCATGCATTTAGGGCAGAGTTGACACTTCTACCAATGCTTGAATTAGATGTCATACTCTGCATGGATTGGCTAGCGGATCACTTTGCGCCAGTGGATTGTAGGGCTAAGACTGTTATTTTCAGTAAGCCCGGGTTGCCACAGTTTATCTTCCAAGGAGATGGAAGGGGTGAGCCTATGGGAGTCATTTCAGCCCTGAAGGCTCATAAGTTACTCATGGGTAGTTGTCAGTCCTTCTTGGCCTTCATATCAGTGGACGAGGATAAAAGCAACCCGGCAGGGAACATCGAAGAAACATTTGTGGTTCGCGAGTTCCCTAGCGTCTTTATTGAAGAGCTACTCGGTCTACTGCCAAGAAGGGAAATAGAATTCTGCATTGATTTACAGCCTAAGGGTGAAGCCGATCTCCATCCCACCCTATAGGATGGCGCTGACGGAACTCTGGGAGTTAAAAATGTAGTTGCAAGAGTTGCTGGAGTTGGGCTTCACCCGGCCGAGCATGTCACCGTGGGGTGCTCCGGTGCTCTTCATGAAGAAGAAAGACGGGTCCATGCGCATGTGTATCGACTATAGGCAGCTTAACAAGTACCCACTGCCAAGGATAGATGACCTATTCGACCAACTACAGGGGGCACAATGGTTTTCAAAGATCGATTTGAGGTCCGGATACCATCAGATGAGGATCCGGGACTGCAATGTGCCTAAGATTGCCTTCAGGACTCGCTGTGGCCACTTCGAGTTTCTAGTGATGTCCTTTGGTCTGACCAATTCGCTTGCGGCTTTTATGGATCGAATGAACCAGGTGTTCAAGGAGTACCTGGACAGTTTTGTGATCGTCTTCATCGACGACATCTTGGTATACTCCAAGAGCAAGGGCACTTCAAGCATTTGAGGATGGTCCTGGAAACCCTCAGAGAGCACCGGTTGTTCGCCAAATTCTCCAAGTGTGAATTCTAGTTTGAAAGTGTAGGGTTCCTGGGCCATATAGTGTCCAAGGAGGGGATAAGGGTGGATCCCGCAAAGGTGGAGGCTGTGCAGAACTAGAGGCGGCTGACCAGCGTGACTGAGATTCGCAGTTTCTTTGGGTTGGCCGGGTATTATTGAAAGTTTGTAGAAAACTTCTCTAGGATTACAGCCCTTTTACTCGGCTGACTCAGAAAAAGGTCATATTTGTATGAGATGACAAGTGTGAGGCGAGCTTTTAGAAGCTCAAAGAGTGCTTGATGTTAGCACCCGTATTGGCTGTACCTTCAGGCTCAGGAGGATTCATGGTCTACTGTGATGCCTCTCGGGTTGGCCTGGGCTGTGTTTTGATGCAGTTTGGTAGAGTCATAGCCTATGCGTCCCGCCAACTAAAGGTTCATGAGAAGAACAACCCGACACATGACCTAGAGCTGGCAGCAGTAGTTTTCGCATTGAAGCTCTAGCGCCAATACCTATACAGGGAGGCTTGCGAGATCTATACTGATCACAGGAGGTGGCTGGAGCTCCTAAAGGACTATGACTACTCTATTATGTATCACCCGGGGAAAGCCAATGTAGTGGCGGATGCTCTGAGCAGAAAGTCCATGGGCAGCTTGGCCCATTTAGCAATCAAGAGAAGGCCACTAACATGGGAACTAGCATTGTGGCTGGATGAGGGAGCAGTCATGTCTGTATCAGATTCGGGTACCCTGGTGGCACACCTACGGGTACAGTCCACCTACGGGTACAGTTGTGTGCCGCGTAGGAGGAGGATGTATTTTGTTCACTGATAAGGGATCTAGTCCAAAGAGGTGATGCAGATGGCGGTTTTAGGATCGACTCAGAGGGTGACCTAAGATCGGATCGTGGTGCCTGATATGGCAGAGGTGCGCAGGTAGGTTTTAGAAATGGACCACCATTCCACTTATACGATGCATCCAGGGGCCACTAAAATGTATCGAGACTTAAGGCAGTACTACTGGTGCAAGGGCATGAAAAGGGAGGTAGCAGAGTTCGTATCCAAGTGTTTGGTCTGCCAGCAAGTGAAGGCCGAACACCTAAAACTTGCGAGACTGCTTCAGAACCTCGAGGTCCCCGAGTGGAAGTGGGAGAAGATCACCATGGATCTAGTAACTGGGCTGCCTAAGTCTAGAGGCGGGTTTGATTCCATTTGGGTGGTAGTTGATCAGTTGACTAAGACCGTACACTTCTAAAAAAAAGTGGTCGATTGAGGGGATCGAGTTGGGGCTCAATCCAGGTTTAGATGGGTCGAATGAGGGGGTTTAAGTGAAGAGGGGCATTATTGTCAAAGAAAAGGGGGGAATAAACCCCTCACCCCAAGCCGCCATGCGTCTCAAGACAATTTGAGCTGCACGCAGCCCGAGGTGAGAAGGGGAGGAGAAAGGAAGCTTTGGGACGGTGCCAGATCTGCATTGTCATCGGAGAAATCGAGATCAACTTCATCCCATCCATCCTCTTCCCTAGTCGAGGAGAGTGGATCGATCCTGGTTGTGTAGGGTAGGCGGGTAGCCAACCCAAAGTTTTAGGGATTTGCCAATTTCTCGAGTATTTTCGCCGATTCACCGAAACTTCTTCCGAGATTCGATTCTAGTATATACGTATGTTGTTAATATGAAGTTTTCTCATAGTTTTCTTGGTGATTGGGGTCGGCCGCATGAAGAAAAAAGGGGCAAGGTCATGCCAAAATTTTCCCCAATTTCCTAGAGTGGCCGAACCCTCTTGGATCGAGTTCTTTTGATGGTTGATGGCTTGGTTCCCCTTGATCATGGCCGAAACCCTTTCCTTCCACCCTGGTTAACCTCGGCCGAGCATGAGTAACCTAGGTTAGGTTCGGCCGAGTGGGTGTGAGGAGGAGAAAGGGGCTTGATTTGGTTCATGCTTACATGTAGAGTGTTAACTCATTTGTTACATTATAGATTGCTCACTCAATATATGGATTGTTAGTAGTGGTATTTGAGATTATCATGTTATAAGGAAATATTTTTGATAGTACACACATGGTTAGGATTTAGTATGGCATGTGAATCATGGAATGTTTCAATTATTTCTAATGTTAGTGCCCAATCTTTGCCATGATTATACTACTTGTATCCTTGCTGGAATTTTCTGATTAAATGCAAAATTTAGTTACCTTATTGCTGAAATCATGCGATTATTTACGGTAGTAGCTGTAAGGTAATTTCTTTATAATTTATATGTTGAGACATATTTGTGTTCGGACATTTTTATGCTTGTGACATGTAGTTTACACTTAAGGAATGTGGCGAATGACGCTAGATGATTATAAGGAAACTATAGTGTGTTTAAATTGTCGGAAAAACTTGAGTGTGGATAAGCTAGGTTTCACCCCTGGGGAACAATTAACGACACTAGTGTGTGGTTGGTAGGGCCTGGAAAGAGAAGGTCGGATACGGGTGGATGCCCAGGGTTTAATTAAGTAAACTATAGAACACTCTGATTGTGTACTGTGATTGAGATGGTCTACTGAGGAGTGTTATCAGCCGAATGGCTGCCACATGACTCAGCGATGATTAGGGCCTTGAGATTGCACCAGCAGGCCCGCTAGGTGTTATACTCGAGTGGCGGAGGGTCTTGAGATTTCGTTAGTGGGCCACGCTGACGGTAGACCCGAGTTGGGTGGGACTAGCTATCCCTAACCCGGAGGGTTCCTGAGACTAGTGGCCATCCTAGTCGATGGACCCGTGATTTGATTGTTTGCACGTTCATGGAGGCCAGTCTGGCCTGGTTTTGTAGAGAGGGGAAGCTTGGTATGGCCAACCCCCCCCCCCCCCCCCCCGGCATATACATAGGCCTATATATAGTGGCCGAATGACATAGAGTTTTGGTAAGGGGCATTTAATTACTTAGACGATTTTGCAATTGGTTAGCTTAAATTTCTTATATGTATCGTACTATTATATATGTTACCTTTTCGGGGATTTAAGTGGAGGTTCGGAAGAACCACTCACTATGTTCCTCGTGAACTCACAGTTTGTTGTTTTGTTTTGCAGAGCCCGACCAGTGAGGTACAGCCTGGTGGCTTGGTGCAACTAGAGGGCAGGTGGAGGCACACATCTTGTAGCAGACGTCCATATAGTCGTAGTCGTGTTGTTTAGGTTGTTGGTCATGCACTGAGTGGTCTTTTGTAAAACATTTACCATTAGTTTTGAATTTAATAAAGTTTGGTCGCCATTTTATTTCATGATTCTCTGTTAGTCCAGTGTTGATTCTTTATGTGATTGGTTAGTGCATGTGGTAGGCTTCGGGGTATTGATTATATAATGGATGTAATCTGGTTTGGCAATAAAATATTTTGGGAGGATTATTGCTGTGATTTTCGGTTTAACTAATTAAGCGTGCTGGAATTTAATCATGCTGGAATTTAATCATGCTGGATTATCATTAATGATGCTGAGATTTGTAATTGTTGTTCTCACGCGTGGTGTTTACTAAACATAGTCGTGCAACCTATCATTTTAACCAGAAAATATAGTCTGGAACCATAGGACACACTCTGGAAACCAGATTCGGTTTGGATACACCAGAATTGGGCTCAAATAGTAGGCTGAAAACAAAACCCCTAAAACAAAGCCTAATTTCTAGAATTTAAATTTTAATTGTAGAATTAAAATTCAAGGGGCAGAATAAATTGTTTAAGAGCCAACAAAAATTTAAATGCATGAAACAAAACCTCATGGGCTGATGACATTGCGGGTCTGGGGCGTCGGGAACGAGCATCGTGTGTTGCGACATTTTCCCAGTAAGAACACCCCTAGGACGCCGTGGATGACACTTGACTTAGGTCTTGTGGGTGCCATATCTTTCATAAAAGGCGAAGAGGCTCGGGTAGGAGTCGGTTTTTGCGGGCTTGAGCCTGGAAGGTTCGATGGGTAAATCCCAACCTGTGTTTAAAAAAGAATATGGTCAGATGGAAAAATCCTGATTATTCCCGTTTCTATCTGGAATAAGCTCGCATGGGCAAATTCTTATTATTTCCATTTCTATTTGGAATATGTTCGGATGGGCGAATCTCGATTATTCATGTTTCTTTTGGAATAAGTTCGGTTGGGTAAATCCTGATTATTCTCATATTTTTCTTTAAGGTATGTTATGGGATAAGTTTGGATGGATAAAACCCGATTTTCCTCATAATGCTTGTGAGTGACTTGTATGTCTTGCAACATTGGTAGGCAGATAGATCTATTGTAAATTCACTGCTACGTGAATAGGTTTGCCTTTGGGCATGAGATGGCCAAGTGGCCTGTTAGTTAGCCATACCACCAGTTTTGCATTCACCCTGTATGAGACTGGTTATTTATGTATATATGGTATATCTCTGTGGTTGGTTTTGCGGTGGGGGTTGGTAGAAACCACTCACTGAGTTCCTTTGGACTCACTCTCGTTTTTTTTTTGCAGAGCCTGACCAGTGAGGTAGGCTGGAGGACTTGGCGTGGCTGGAGGGAAGAGGAGTATACCCTGGCTGGTCACGTGACCCTAAGATAGGGCCTGATAATGTAGTATTAGAGCATGTGGTTCGGTTTGACTACGACCTAGAGTCTGTTTACTGTATAGGGCATTGTTAGCATGTCAGTATAAGGTATGATTGTGTTATGAGATCAATGGACTAAGTCTGCACCTCAACGCAGCATGTGGTTAGTTTATTTTAAGACTCAAGGGTGAATTGAGTTATCTAATTATGATGTTTTCTTTCTAGTGATTCGAAAGTGATGGAGGCTTTTAATGCCGCATGGAGCGGTAGTGGCAGTAGCTCCACAGAGCGTCGAGGCTGGGCCCGGGGCCATGGGAGAACGTAGCAGGCTTGGGAGAATATTGTGGGACACGATCCCATGGTTGTGCAATTGCAGGCTCGAGTGGCTGAGCAGACTGAGGTAGCAGCCGCAACCGGTGCCGGCAGCACCCATAGTACCGGAGGTGGTCGTGCCACTGGCACCAGTGGTTAGAGTTTTCGAAGCACCCGCGTATGCAAATTTTGTCAAATTCAGGCCACCAGAGTTTATAGGGACAGATCAGCGGGTGGAGGTCATTTACTTCCTTGGGGATTGCTATGAGCTATGCATGGAGCTCGGTTGTCCTTCTAAGGTGACCGCTCGGATGATCGGGTTGCAGCTGAGAGAGCTAGCCAATGATTGGCTTCACACCTAGAGGGACCGCATAGCAGCAGGTGCACCACCCCCCGACCTAGGAGGAGTTCAGAGCCGCTATGGTGGAGAAGTACTTATCGTTGAGCGTCCGAGATAAGCGGGCGAAAGAGTTCGAGCTACTGCGCCAGACCGACAGTATGTCAGTAATGGACTACGAGATGGACTTCACCCGACTCTCGAAGTACCATCCCACTTTGGTAGCCACAGAAACCGCCAGGGTCAAGAGGTTTGTTAAGGGACTGAGGCCGTAGATCGTCAGACTTATCCATTGCATGGAGGACACTTCTTTTGCTCGGGTATTTGCCTTGAATCGAGAGGGCGCTGAGGCGTCCAGGGCAGTAGTGATAGGTAACCTTACTGTTGGTTCCACTATAGCTTTTGTTTTGTTTGATCGAGGTGCTACGCATTCCATTGTTTCAGCATTGTTTGCTGCTAAATTATCGAGGAAACCCTCTTTGCTCTATTTGCCTCTTGTGGTGTCTATGCCTACGGGTGATGCTGTGCTGGCAGAGATAGTCTGGGTGAAATAAAGTATTTCTTAGGTCTTGAAATATACCATATGAAAGAAGGCATATATGTGTCACAAAAGAAATACATTGCTGAGATGTTGGAAAGGTTTGGAATGAGTTTGTGTCATTCAGTTGGAAGTCCAATGATGACAGGAAACAAACTTACAACAGATGAAAGTGAGCAGAAGGTAGATGGTCAGATGTAGAGAAGCTTAGTTGGATGTTTACTCTATCTAACACATACTAGACCAGACATTCAATTCAGTATTAACATGTTATCCAGGTTTATGAATGATCCAAGAACAACTCATTACAAGGCTGCAAAAAGAGTTCTGAGATACCTCAAAGGAACTATGAGATTTGTTTTTTTTTTTTATGATAGAAATACTGAATTAAAATTAACTAGATTCATAGATAGTGACTGGGGAGGTTCAACCGAAGATAGAAAGAGTATTTCCGGGTATATCTTCAAAATTGGTTCTGGTTCTTGATGAAGCTAATTTAAGGCACAATTTAGATGGATTAGATTACTATTAGATCAATCAAACCCACCTATCCGATTTAGTTTTCAAAACATTGCCCTTCATCAAGTCATCATGCAAAAAAAAGAATACAATTGGATAACAGGGGATAATCTTATCCACTTCGAGGAACATACATATTATCCAATGAATCGAACAAAATTGTCAATTAGTTGACTAATCTGATGTTGTTTTCATTGGCACATGTTGTTTTCTTCAAAGTAGTAAAAGCATATTGCCCAAATAAATGGCACATGTTGTTTTCTTCAAAGTAGTAAAGGCATATTGCCCAAATAAATGAATTTGGTCTTAGTAACGGTGGGTATATTTCAATAATCATGAATGATTCACTACTGAAAAAATGGGCATCAGCAACGGCTGAAGTCGTTGCTGAGCCGTTGCTGAAAACCATCAGCAACGGCTTGCAACGGCCTGGCCCGTTGCAAAGTAGCCGTGGCAGAAAAGCGCGTTGCTGATAATTTAGCAACGGTACTGCAACGGCCGATCAGGCCGTCGCTAATAACACTATCAGCAACGGCTTTGCGACGGACACCGGGCCGTTGCTGATAACCTTATTAGAAACGACCCGTGAGGTCGTGGCAAGGCCGTTTATGAAAGACCGTTACTAAGCCGTTGCTGATGTTATACAGCAACGGCTTACGATACACTTTTAGTAACGGCTTTCCCACGGACAGCCATGGGAAAGCCGTTGCTGATGACTAAAATCTGGAATAGAAAAAAATTTAAAATTCCAAATTTCTATTAATACATTGATACAATCTGATACATAACTCACACACCCATACACCCATACACACATCCATTCACACATCACAAAAACACCCAGATATATATCAAAACAATTATACTTATATTTATAATTATCCACAATCGTATAAAAATTATTGAAATGCAAAATTGAAGTATCAATATCCAAACAAAACAAAACAAAACAAAACAAAAAAATATATAGTATCGAAGTAACAAAGTCAATGTAATAAAAAAATAATAAATCTCACGATGACGATGGAGGATGGTCTGGATCTTATGGCAGAGTCTGGAGTGCTTGGGTGTACACCGGCATGGACTGACTCGAGGACGATAGATCAGATGCTGCTGCTCCGTGATGACTTGACAAGTTGCGTAGCATAACTTGCATATCTGTCATCATCTGACTCTGACGCTCCATCAACTCAGTCTAACGCGCGACCGTCTCCTCCAATGTCCTTATCCTGCTACTATGATCATCTCTGGACCTGGAGGTCGACTGTCGTTCACTAGCATGCGGAGCAGTCGGTGCCCCAAGTGGACCTAGCACGACTCGCGCATGACCACTATCTGCAAAACCATACACATGGCCGTGGTCCCAGCCACCTGCAGCATCGACCCACGCTGTTGTGTCAAAGTCCTCGGGGGTGCCTCCGCGCTGTATCACCGTCTGACTGTAGGTCTCCTACTCGAGTTCAGTTTTTTTGTTTAATATTTTTCATAAAACTTAAATTATAAATATATAATGAATAATTTAAACAAATATACTTACCATAATAAATGCAGCACGGTTGTCGACGTACTCCCTCGTCCCATGCACTCGACGATGTGTCCGCTCAAACACCGCCATTGGGGAGGGTCGATGGACAGTCTCGTCGTCTAACACCATCGTCTACATTTATAAAACAAATACATTAATCAGTACACAGAGTAACAAATAAAATATAAAATTAAAATTAAGGTATACTTACCATACGGTTTGCGTGCACAGCAAATGCAACAGAGTCCCCAGTGTGACGCCCTCCTCCCCCCGACATGTGGTTTCTAGCCGCAGTCCTAGAAATCTCCTGCCATCGATCCGTCGACCATAATGCCATGAGCTGGTCCCATATATCTGGAGTAATCCAATCAGGGTTGTATTCCCGAGTCTCCGCGATGTTAGTGGTCCCAGCTCGGGCCATAGCCTGGGACCGGGCCTGCCCCAATTGCTCGTTGTACCTTGCACGGGAAATAGCCTCCCAAGAGCGTAAATGAAGGGCCTCTGGTCCTCGGCCTATGTAAAGCGAGCTTGCAAAATAATAATATCAGTAGCAATATTAATCATCATGCATGTATATAAAAAAAATTAATACGTGCCTCAAACTCGCGCCATAGCATGTCAACGTGCTCACTGGGCACGTGAGACCACGTGGGCCATGCCCCGTGCATGTATCGTCGAATAGTAGAAGAAATGCTCCTTGGCACTTCTTCTTGCTCGAACCTGCACAATAAAAATAAATTTTAATATTATATTATGATATAATGAATTTGTAATGATTCATAATTCATGATATATTACCTCTCCCCAATCACGCTAATGAATCTACGTGACTCTGTGGCTGGTGGAGGATGCCACCTGTTCGGCTCGCGTGATCGTCTGCGTCTGGATGTACTAGCCTCAGCAGTATCATCGGTAGGAGGATCAACAGGATGAGTAAGTGCTGGAGTCTCACCAATCGGAGACTCCGAAGCTCTCATACGACGATAACCACGACCAAACATATCTGTCGAATAGGTATATAATTAGATTATTATATATATATTAGAGATATATTTAATATAAGATATACTTTACAATTATTCCTCATCATCTCAGTAATAGTTTTCGAATTCTTCCTCTTCTTCATTTTCTTCATCTTCCTCATTTTCTTCATCTTCTTCATCTTCTTCATCAATTTCATGATCGTCTTCATAAGCATATTCAACTTCTAATTGAATTGACGCTGTGTCTGCATCCTCAAGTATTGGAATAATACGATCTACAGCAGGAGGATCATCTTCTTGATAGAAACCATCTGTCACATTAGGTATCGGCTCATTTTCACGTACTACCGGATCAATTTTTCCTCTACCTTTAGTCTTACAGATTACACGCCAATAAGCTTTATCTTTATTTTGAGTCGAATACTTTGCGTAATATACTTGTTCGGCTTGTGATGCCAAAATAAAAGACTCATTTGCTGCCAATTTGGATTTGTAATTAACCTCAACAAGTTTGTATTTTGGATAAACTTTCATGCCCCTCTCTGTTGTATCGAACCAATGACATCTAAATAGGAAAACTGATTTCAAGCCGAAGTAGTGCAACTCTATCACTTCTTCCACCAGTCCATAAAAATTCATATCACATTCAACATAGGTTGTCCCTTTCACGCAGACCCCGACATTCATCGTCTTCTTTGTAAATGCATATTCCACCATGTGAAATTTGTATCAATTAACAAAATATCCGCTATAACAGGACACTAGTCGCGACGGTCCACTAACAAACTCAAATATTCTTTCTTCTATTTTAGCTCGGTGATCTTTGCTGTAAGCTTGAATCCATGTAGGGAAATCATGATTTCGTAATCTCTGCAATTCTTAATAATTGTGAATAGAGTATTTTTGCACCATCTCAATGTCAAATATTTCAATGAATTGTTCAATCTCTAGATAATTGAGTAATACGTACAAGTGTGCCAAATGATACTCTTCCTCGCTTAAGTGTCGAGATGGACGAGAACCAAAAGCACGACCAGAGTGACAAAATATATTTAAACGTCCATCTGAATGTCGAACTCCCCCGTTGTCGTTACGTGGAAGATGATCAAATCTACTGTCGATTCAAAGTAAAATGAGCAGAATGATGAAATTTCTTGGATGATATACGATTCAGATATTGATCCTTCAACAGTTGCGGTGTTCTTTACTTTTTTCTTCAGACGATTCATGTATTTTTCAAATAAGTACATCCACCGGTATTGAACGGGGCCACCAACTCGTGCCTCGTATGCCAAGTGTATCGGTAGATGCTCCATCGAGTCAAAAAAGGCAGGAGGGAAAAACTGCTCCAGCTTGCATATAATTTCAACAATATTACTTTCAAGTGTTGACATATCTTCGACTCGAAGGACATTTGCACAAATGTTTCTAAAAAACATACTTAATTCAGTCAACATACCCCAAATATTATCAGGTAGAAGATCTCGGAATGCGATTGGAAACAATCTCTGCATGAATACATGACAATCATGGCTCTTCATCCCTGATATTTTGCAATCATCGACGTTCACACATCGAGATAAGTTTGAGGCATATCCATCGGGTAATCTGAGTTCTTTTATCCATTTACAAACATCTTTGATCATAATCAAAATAATAATCAAATAACTTGAAATACCTTTGAAAAATCATAATCAATCAAATTTCAAGGACATATAATTGACAAAATGATGTCTATTACATATAATCAAATTTAGCATATTTAGCTATATACCCAAATTCATCAGCATACAATGTAAAGTCTTCGGGTCCACATGACTGTGGTTCATAAAAATGCTGGCTACCCATGTAATGAAGTGGAATAGTAGAGGCAGCTCTTCTAGGATCCAGCAAGGCAATGCAAATAGATAAAGAGTGGACAAGACCATATTTGGATGATGAGCTTTCCAATTCATGGTCAAATATCCTTGCAACAAAGCTGCAAAGAAATATAAAGTAAATTTAAATGCAAGGTAAAGGTTGACACAATATTACATATAGCACCAAGCAACCACATCTATAAACACATAATATTATTATCAGAACCTTTGGCTGGAAAGTGCGTCTGCTAAATCTGATGGGGGCATTTCGAATTATGGCTAATAGAACCTCAACTGCATTAGCATTAACTTCAGAAGAATACTGCTCAATTTGTTCAATGTGAATTCAGAAAACAGTGAACTCAGAGTATACACATAAAATTTATCCCATATAACCAAGTTGGGAAAACAACATTTATGACAACATTTATATGGCCCAATAATGCAACACCGAGGTGTAATCAGGATGTGTTTTGTTGAATGTGAATGTAGAAACAAATCCAATTACTCAAGGTGGAAAGATCTTTATAGCCAACATATAAAGTGACTAAACTTCATTGTTGAGCATCAATTGAAGTACAATGAATGTACAATGAGCAATAACAGTAAAGGTAACCATTGTTAAGAATAGATATGAAGACAGATATATAGTCAATCTTGAATTCATGATAACTACAGCTCATGTGCAAATTATACTTAAAATTTATCAATGTTCCACTCATCAAAAGTTATCAAAAAATGGCGTATAAATGGAAATGCAAAAGTTAACAATGTTCCACTCATCAGCCATAATTAACACTTATTCTTAATATAAGTTTAGCCAAAATAGAAATGCATTTCAAAAAATTAAGCTTAGAAGCATGTCAAAGAGCAAATGAGCGCGGCTATGTTACTTTGTTCTAAGACAACTTCATTATACAGCAATTCCCAATCACTAATGAATCAAATTCCAACATAAATTTCATGTAATGGTGGAATACACGACCTCATGAAAATTTCGAACATAAGCATCCTCTACAAATAAACAGTAATAAAGTAACAACAAATGAAAATATTGTCTCAATTGAAAAAAACATCTACAAAAATTGCACCTTATTTTATATCTTGTTTCAATTAAAGAAAACATCTGCAGTAAATCCTAGGAATAAGGTTATGCAAGTGTCAAAGTCAAATGAAAATAAAAGTAATGATAAATAAGGTATCTCCATTAAAGAATACCTTGCCACGAATCCTCACACTGATAGCTGGAATGTTTAATATGGGAATTGTATAATAGTTCCTCTTGGAGATCATCATGGTTGGTAGAGGGTTGTATAGTGTAGTTGGTGAACTGGACAGCCAATGCTCCATCTGTCCGAGTCCTGATGCTTGAGGTTTGTGGGTTGTTGACAGAGATTATTGATGCAGGTCTAATAATCCACTGTTGGCCTTGCAAACTTTCTGTGGTGCGTACCTGGCCAGGGATTGCTCGAATACCTTTGCTTGCTAAATGGTCCGCTACATGCTGAACATTGTAGCGGAAGTTGGTATGACTTGAATTAGAGAGTCTCCCGAGTAAAGAACGGGAAAGCAGGAGGTTACTTTCTCCTCCTTGCCACCCTGTGTAACCATGCGTCTGGATTACCAATTGTATGTGCTCTCGGAAATCATGGATACTTATTGTTATATCCGGTGCAGTGTAAGCAAGCTGCGTGCCTGTTGTTAGGTCGACTTCCATGGAGCTGATGACTGACCTGTCATCAGACCATCTCGTGTCGCGCAATAATATCAAGGCATTTACGCCTGCGCTTCTCCTGTGAAGGGTATGGAGTCGAACCATTATCATACCCATGTGTAGATGCTGGAGTCCTTCTTGTACTAAGATAGAATAACTCTGGTCAGTAATAAAAGGAAGTTCTAGTTGGGAGCCTTCCGTTACCAGAATACGTTCATCGGAGTAATGTTGATAGACCCGATGATTTCTCTCACTCCAACCTGCTTGGTATAGAGTTTTAGCTGGAACCTGTTGAGCTCTTTGATACTGAGAAATAGTTAGCTCTGTATTAGGATCCATTTGAGCAGTGACTATGAAGAAGAGGAAGACAAGGATGCTTTATACCAGTTTATGACCATTACTGAAGAGGTCTATGAGGATGATCCTCCTCATTGGGATACCTCTGAGGATACTTCGGAAGAAAGGCTTCTTCCACGCACCACGATTAAGTGGGACTTAATCTCTGAAGATGGGGAGGAGATTAGGGTCGACCGACCAATTTTTGATCATTTTGATGATGATAGTGATGATGAGGAGGATGATTTTGAAACAAGATTCAGTAATTTTACCTTCAAAGAAGATGAAGCTGCTTATGTTACTGAATTTGAGTACCCTGTTCTAAGAAAGTTACAAGACTCCGTCAAAACAGAATCGGTATTCGTCACAGGCGATTCATCCTCAGTTACACAAATACCAAGGGAACCTATAATGGGTCCCGCTATGTACCCACCAAGCAGTAACAATCCAAGGCCAATTTACCCAGGTGATTCTAGTGTGATGAACTCAAAGATCAAACACCTAAGAGGAGGGTACGCCAAGGCAAATAATGAAAGGTACACTTTACCATCGGCCCAATCAAATACCGGGGCCATACTCGTTTTGCCAGAAGACTCTGGACTATATAGCGATGTTATTTCCAGATGGGAGTCTATAACGCTGAATCTGATAAATGAAAGGACTTGGACGGACAACAGATCTAAGGTATTTTTCGTGGAAAACTTATTAGGAGAAAACGAGAAGAAAATGTGGATTCAGTGGAGGATGGCTTATCCAGCTGAATACGAAGAGATAGTTGGAATCGCTGATGATCCTCAGAATATTATTTCGCAAGTACGAAGAATGGTGCTGCTAGAAGATCCAACAACGGGCTCAACAGATGAACAAAACCGAGCCTATGATGATCTAGAAAGACTGACCTGTACTAATGTCAAAGATTTATTTGACTTTCTAAATGACTACAGGATCTTAGCCTGCAAATCCGGAAGGATGTACATCTCTCCCGAATTATCAGAGAAAATCTTTCGAAAGCTGCCACCCATGATCGGCAAAGAGTTAGAAACAGCCTTCAAGTTAAAGCACCCAGGTAACACTATTGGAGTATTACCTCACATACATTTTATTCATCAATATCTGACAGATCAGTGCAAAAGAGTCGCCTTCCAAAGAGCCTTGAAAGATTATTCATACTGTAGCAAAATTCCTATCCCCGGTTACTATAACCGCACCAAGAAATACAGTTTAAGAAAGGCCAAAAGCTATAAAGGAAAACCGCATGACACACATGTCAGGGTTTTTAGAAGAAAACACTCTGATAGAATCAAGAAGTGCAAGTGTTTCATCTGTGGAGAAGAAGGGCATTTTGCTCGTGATTGCAGAAAGAAACAGGGCAATATAGCCCGAGCAGCCATCATTGAAAACCTTGACTTGCCAGATGATTGGGATATTCTATCAGTAGATCTGGATGAACCGGATAGTGATGCAATCTGCTCATTATCAGAAGGAGAAAATGGGTCTGCACATACTTTGTCCCTTGAAAGATCAGATGTTCCTTATGAGTCTGCCTTTATGATCTTTCTTACAAATCCAGATGATGAAGAAGTAGTACTGGTTGTTACAACGGCCACAACCTCAGCAGCAACAACACCAGAAAACTATAATTGGGGAACGGCTGAGAATAATTGGAGAACAAAGGTTTCACTCCCTGACATAATGAATAATTGTGTTCATCAATGGGAGGACAATTCTCCGGAAATCACAATAGGATGTGAAAGATGCACCTGTTGCAAGGAGTTCACAAATCCTAAAATGAGGGCCCATTGTAGAAAATGCCTACTGACAGTTTGTCCTATGTGTTCCAGATTTAATTTAGGGAGGAAACTTGCAATAATCAAATCCAACTTCCCAACTTACCAGGACAAGGATGCATTAATCAAGGAACTGCTCGACTACACCAATTTCTTACTCGCAGAAGTAGATTATCTGAAAGCAGAACTCAAAACTGCTAAAGATGATAATGAAAAGCTGAAACAACAAGTAGACATTGATGATCTTGAGGAGGAATTTAATAGCCTCAGTTTGGAGGAAGAAATAAGACGACGAAAAGGGAAGTCCCTTATGATTGAGGAAGAACTTGAAGAAAGGATACAACATCAAGCTGAACTTCAGCAGGAAACTATGCATAAATTATCTACGCAGACCGCTGGACTGATACATGAATATGCAACGATAGCTGACAAAGTTGTTCAGCCACAAGGTAAACGTATCCTCAACAGGTTATATAATATAACTATCCTCATGGAAATTCCTCAGGTAAAACCTTTTCGAGTGCAAGCTATACTCGACACAGGTGCAACAGTTTGTTGCATCGACCAGAACTCCATACCAGAAGAGGCGTTAGAACCCAGCGCCTATCCAATCTTGATAAATGGAGTAAATTCGCAGCAGATGGCAAGTAAGAAGCTGAAATATGGTTCTATGTTAATTGAAGAGAATAGGTTTGCAATCCCATTTACATATGCTTTCCCTATGAGCAAGAAGGACGGCATACAGATGTTAGTTGGCTGCAATTTTATAAGAGCTATGAAGGGTGGTCTTAGAATTGAGGAACAATCAATTACCTTCTACAAGAAAGTCACCACCATCACAGCTAGAACAGAAGCTGAAATATCAGCATCAGCATCAGCTTCCTTTGACGAATTCAACCTTACTGAAGAAGAGTATTTTCAAGTACTTTCAACAACCACTGATGAAAAATTTCAGGAATCTGAAAGGTTTCATAGAAGGTTCCAACCTTTGTTACAAAAATTGAAGGATCAAGGTTTCATCGGTGAAAATCCAATTGCGCACTGGGGTAAGAACCAAATTATGTGCAAGATTGACATTATAAATCCTGACCTAACTATTCAGGACAAACCTCTCAAGCACGTAACCCCTGCGATGAAGGATCAATTTAGTAGACATATACAAAGTCTGCTTCAAATAGGAGTGATTCGACCAAGCTCCAGTAGACACAGAACCATGGCTATGATTGTGCACTCTGGCACAAGTATTGATCCAACGACCAAGAAGGAAGTGAAAGGCAAAGAACGACTGGTCTTTAATTACAAGACACTCAATGACAACACGCATAAAGATCAATACAGCCTCCCAGTGGCAATGGATCCGGAATCCATTCCCTGGACAGCTTTCATTGTCCCTGGAGGACTTTATGAATGGCTAGTAATGCCATTTGGGCTAAAGAATGCGCCTTCTGTCTTCCAACGAAAGATGGACAAATGCTTTGAAGGTACTGAATCATTCATAGCTGTTTACATTGATGATATATTAGTATTTTCGGAAACTGAAGAAGATCATGCTAGACATCTAAAGAAGATGTTGGAAATCTGCGAGCATTGGGGATTAGTACTATCCCCTACCAAGATAAAAATTGCTACAGAAGAAATAGAGTTCCTTGGAGCCATCATTTCTAAGAACAAAATTCGGCTTCAACCACACATCATCAAGAAGATAGTATCTTTTGATGAAGAACAACTGAAAACCAAAACGGGTTTGAGAACATGGTTAGGAATTTTAAATTATGCTCGGAGTTACATTCCTAACATGGGCACATTATTGGGGCCACTGTATTCGAAAACAGGACCTCATGGAGACAAGAGAATCAAACCCTCTGATCGTGACCTAATTACCAAAGTCAAGACATTGGTACAAAATCTGCCAGACCTGGAGCTTCCACCACCAGACGCATACATAATCCTTGAGACTGATGGTTCAATGGAGGGATGGGGTGGTATCTGCAAATGGAAGCCAAAGAAGAACGACCGACGGCAGTCTGAACGAGTCTGTGCTTATGCTAGCGGCAAGTTTTCTATAATCAAATCAACAATTGATGCAGAGATTCATGCCTGTATGGAGACTCTCAAGGCTTTAAAAATACACTACTTAGACAAGAAAGAGATCACATTGAGGACCGACTGCCAGGCTATCATCAGTTTCCATAATAAATCTAACCAAAGTAAGCCGTCAAGGGTAAGATGGCTTAATTTTATAGATTTTATTACTGGAACAGGTATCCAGGTACATTTTGAGCATATTGAAGGAAAGCTCAACACATTAGCCGATGCTCTCTCTCGGCTTACATCAAAACTCGCAACCATACAGCAACTTCCAGTAAAAATGATAACCACTCTCAAACATCTCGAAGGGGCAATTGAAGAAACTCGAGACGCACCAACTGAGGTAACTCAATCACTAAGGGCCACTATACTCTCAATTAGTGACCTTCTCATTCAGGAAGAAGAAGCAAATTCCTTATACACATGGGATGATGAGACTGAAGAAATTAATGATGATAATGACGAGGCCATAAGTTTGCTTATGGAAGAAATGGTGATAGGTGATTTTGAGTATTTCGAGTATGATCCCAACATTCAAGCCTACCGCCCTTTAAATTCATTATTAACTGTTCCCCTACAATGGGATGATCTTCCTGACCCAGATGATCACAGAGGTATATATCACACCAGACGGATATATGACCGAGTACAAGCAGTAAGAAACAGCTTAAGAAATATGCGGCTGGAAGAAGATGACGAAGATATATGGAATCATGAAGAAATGCCTGAACAAAGTTACCCGGCTTCATCATCACACTATGACTTACCTGAATGCTCTTATTCTAATGTACCAGAAGCACAAGAGGATGAATATGAAGCTTATTGGCAACAAATCTTTGAAAAACATAGCACAATAAAAGACGCTATGGAACGAATTGATGAAGATTCCCTAGAAATCATTGAAGAAATCCACAGGCAGCAAGACCCTGAAGTCCTTCGAAAGGGGAAATATCTTGCTAATGACGAAGGGCCATGATGAAACGCTATGGGGGAAGCAATAACCCCCTCAACAAATATTTGCAACTTTTTATTAATATGTGTATGTTTCCTTTTTGTGTGCAGATGATCATAGATAGCCTTAAACAATTAGCTGATTCCAATCGGACGACCTACGCAACTACAAAAAGAGCCATTATGACGGCCCAGCATTGGGCAGTTCTTGGAGGAGGTTCTGAAAGAACAAGCGGACTAATGGAATTGGAAAGACTCACAGGGAACATGCTATATGGTGAAATCCAATCCCTGGATGAGATAGATGACTGGGCCGCTAAGATACACTCTATTCATAAGAGTCAGACCCAAAAGACTCTCTCTGAACTTGGACAATTACTAGCGATGGCCTATCTACAAAAGGCCCGACTTGAACAGGCAGCTGTATCGGATAACTTCATAGCGGACCTACTACAACCCCTCAACTTTCACATCAAGAATCTTGAAGCCTGTCACAAAATGATTTGCAGCAGCGCCAACAGTAACTCATATTGCCCTGTCCGATTCATGAACATATAAAGGCATCAATAATGTAAGCCTTTAAGCGCTGGAATGCACTGAGGATAAGGCTAACACAATAATGGACCACCTTTATGAGCTGGTGGATATGGCCGAACCATATAAAGTAAAATATTCTCACTTAGAATAGACGTAAGAGAGTGGACGATGGGGCCCACTGTGCACCCGCACTCATTACTTAGATTCTTCTTGAGATATGTTTGTCGAACTCTCCGGCTTATATAAGGAGAGGTATTCTAGAGTTGCAGAGCATCACCGAACAACGAGCTCTACTTCTCTTCTAAGTCTCTTAAGTGTGTTTTGTAATCTTCCAATTAATCAAAGCTTTCAGAGTGTTTGCCTTTTATTCCCAAGTCTCATATGTTCCCGTGTTTTTAATAACCTGAGAACGTATAAGCCGATCTACCCTTCCGCGCCGTTTCGCTTTGGTATCAGAGCGAGGTTATCTAAAGGTATCATTTGCTTCTGTCAATTCTTTTGCTCCATATACTTTTAATGTTGATACTAGTATTCTGAACTAAGATTACTTAGGATAGACGATAAAGGGGATAACAGTACCCGACAAACAGGAGAAGATTTCCCATACCTTCGCAATCCTAACTAAGATTAGTTTATTATTCAAGTATTCAGCATTATCTGCATATGAGCGATTGGAGCTTGACTGCTGCAAGTTCTATCTATAAGGAAACCTTAAAGGCTACTGAATCTCTTGGCTCTCCTGCTGAGGGGTTTGTCAAACCAGCATCTATTAGTTCTAAACAATCTGAAGCAATAATTAAGCAATTAAACACTCTTTTGCAAGTCACTTTTAAAATCAAAGAGCAATTAGAAGAGCTAGCCGAAGACGTAAGAGTTCTTAAGCTTAGCAAAGATAAAGCCGTCCCTCAAGTTTTATCTGATTCTATTGACGCCTTAACTAAAGATCTTCAGAATCTAAAGATCGGAGATAAACCAGCAAAGGCATCTCCAAAGCCACCAAGCAAAATCTACGTCTTCAAAAATCCTCAGGAAATTTTTGAGCAAGAAAAGAGCAAATTGAGCAAATGACTTCTACAGCGAGAAGTGCGACTGCAACACGAACTGAAGTCCTTGCCCCCCGACCTTCCATTTCGGGGAATGATAACAGGCAGCCCACAATTGATGATCAAATACGGAGCTACCGCCTTAGCAACCGCCTAAGACATGAGGTCCAGAGAAGAATAGCCTCTACAAACAGAAGAACTGGCTTCAGACGAAGCCTTGAGTCTCAATGGAGTAAATTCGCAGCAGATGGCAAGTAAGAAGCTGAAATATGGTTCTATGTTAATTGAAGAGAATAGGTTTGCAATCCCATTTACATATGCTTTCCCTATGAGCAAGAAGGACGGCATACAGATGTTAGTTGGCTGCAATTTTATAAGAGCTATGAAGGGTGGTCTTAGAATTGAGGAACAATCAATTACCTTCTACAAGAAAGTCACCACCATCACAGCTAGAACAGAAGCTGAAATATCAGCATCAGCATCAGCTTCCTTTGACGAATTCAACCTTACTGAAGAAGAGTATTTTCAAGTACTTTCAACAACCACTGATGAAAAATTTCAGGAATCTGAAAGGTTTCATAGAAGGTTCCAACCTTTGTTACAAAAATTGAAGGATCAAGGTTTCATCGGTGAAAATCCAATTGCGCACTGGGGTAAGAACCAAATTATGTGCAAGATTGACATTATAAATCCTGACCTAACTATTCAGGACAAACCTCTCAAGCACGTAACCCCTGCGATGAAGGATCAATTTAGTAGACAAATCAGATAAAACTTGAGGGACGGCTTTATCTTTGCTAAGCTTAAGAACTCTTACGTCTTCGGCTAGCTCTTCTAATTGCTCTTTGATTTTAAAAGTGACTTGCAAAAGAGTGTTTAATTGCTTAATTATTGCTTCAGATTGTTTAGAACTAATAGATGCTGGTTTGACAAACCCCTCAGCAGGAGAGCCAAGAGATTCAGTAGCCTTTAAGTGTCTGACAACTCCAATATAATTTGTTGCACCAACCTCATTATAATCGAGATAGAGTTAATGACATAATCTATTTGAAACACTACTTGGATTAAATATTAGCCCTTAAAGGGTTCGTTTCTACTAGTTAATATGATATTAAAGAAGAAATTTCTTCCCATCACATCTCAACTACATTGCAAGAATTATTTAGAAAACTAAATAAAATGTTTTATATAAAAACTACAAATGATCAGATAATGTATGTCAGTCAAAGAAGAGAGTGTAATGGCCCAGAATCAGTATTGGCTACATATGGGCAATTTCGAATTTATAAGATTGCATTAATGGTAGATCTCATGAATTAATTTGTGTCCATAAGAGAGGTCATATCGATAAACCTACATACTACTAACCAGTAGCCGTAGGAAACTAGCTGTCAATTGAAAGGCTAGTATTTATCTTGAGATCATTTATCTGTAGCAAAATGTTTCTACAAGTAATGCTGAAACTAGTGATTCAGTAGTAAAAGCCATCAATTAATGTCCTTCAACAATTTCTCTAGCTTCTATATTCTATATCCAACACCATATAAAACTAGCTAAAATAGCTAAAATCATAGGTAATTTCATGATTCATGAGACCTAATGAGTAATAAAAGATATATATCAAACTAGATAGATATACTGATATAGAACAAAAAATATATCAAATGGGTACCACCGTATCATGTGTTGTAAATTATAGGCATGGATCTAACAATAAACCAACAATGATCTACTTTGTCCTAAGATGATAATTACACAGAGCACATAATTTGTAACAAACGATGTTTGAGAACAACATACATATGCACCTTTAGGAGTGAAGAGAAACCCTTTGATGTTTTAAAAATGACCACCATCCAAAACCCTCATGTAACCTTAGTCAAGAAGAACCAATGGCTTACCTGATTGTAACCCTGATCAAAAATTGAAGTGGAGCGTCAATTCATATCTGGTTCATGAGACATCATAAACCATAAGACACCTCGGTGCCTAATTGTAAGATTAATCATATTAATGTTTGTTTCAAATTTAAATAACACTAAAACCTCAGCAAGCAAGGTCGATCTTTAATAAGCAAGAAAACAGAAATAGTTGGTATGCGTAGAAACCAGTAACATTGATATGTGCAGAAACTAATATATGTACATTTGAGATAATCTCCATAAAAGGACAAGTGCATATCTCGTACAAATTGCATATCACCCACATAATATTTCTTGGGACCGGAAAAATAGGGAAAATGGTAAAATTGCATCAGGATACACATAATTGTAAAATATATAGATTACATTCAAAAATAGGCTATCGAACTATGTATGTCATCAACTTTATCTATCTAAGCAAGAACAAAAATCAAGCAAACAAGCAAAACAGGGATAACAAGATAGGGACTAGCAGGAGAGATGTTCAAAGGCTTATTAGTGGAGTAAAATACTTGTCCAAGAAATTCTGTCAAGGAGGCAGACAAAAATCCAAAGTAGGGAACTTTGTTTCTGCTCCAGCTACCCACTCTTCTATGCAACTATTCATTGGTGAAAACATGTTCCAAGTGTTGGATGGACCTTGACACTAGAAGGGGGGTTGAATAGTGTCAATCCCCTTTTTCAATTTCTTTTAATTTAATTTTGTCTTAGCTTAATGAAATTATTCTTTAATGAATGATATGATCACAATAATGAAAGCAAGTAAAGAGCAATGCAAACAAAACAATTTATAGTGGTTCGGCCAACCGCCTACTCCACTACCTTGGCTTCTTACCAAGGATTTCTAACACTACTTTATAGAATGTATATTTCCCTTTGAATACACTTGAGGACACCCTTCTCCCTCACTTGGAGAACACCTCAATCCTATTCACCTAGACAAAGCACACTTCTACAAAGTTGACCCTAAGTGTTTCCTAGCACATCTAGCAAGCTATCAACTTGAAAATAAGATACAACAAAAATCAAATACAAGGAAGGAGCTAGAGAATGAAAGATTGAACCAAGCTTCTTTCCACCGCCTTCTCGTCTTCAACTTGCAACCAAAAGATGACTCAATGGATGCAGCAAGGTTGAAGCAGAAAGAGAAGCAGCGCTTGAAGGAAGTTGAGACTGGGAGCAGAGAGGCGCGCACAGATGTAGCTCGTATGAAGGCTTTAAGGCTCACTTTGAATGCTCAATTAAGTTTGCAAAAAGTGTCTAATGAAGTTTGGTGAGGGGTATTTATAACCCCTTAGCTGAATGGCCGTTCAACGGGTGAAAAATCGACTGTTGCAGCCGTTCGGTCGTAAGGCCGATCGATCAGTCGGTCGACCGACGGATCGACAGCCAATGCGACCGCTCGCAACTAAGAGAGGTCGGTCGACTGATGGGTCGACCGCCAACAATTCTTCCGACATTCGGTTGACCCGTCGGTCGACCGAATGGCTGCACGAGTCACACTTTTGATGCTAAGTCATGATCGGTCGACCGATTGGTCGACCGCTACTTTCGGGCATTTTTTTGCCTCTGTCGGTCGACCGACGCAGCCCAGCAAATCTGCCTTCGCCAACTTCGGTCGACCGAATGCTTCGACCAATTTCTAGCGATCTTTGATTGACTAGTCGGTCGATCGAATAGGCTGCTGTGCCATTCTAAAGCCTCGTTCTAAGGGTTAGGTCGACCGAACCCAGGCTGAGGATGTTTAGTTCCTTACATTTTTACATGTCATTTCTAAGGGTTTGGTTACCAAGTTTCACCTTGGATAACCTTACATTTGAGGCTTGGGATAAACTCTCCTTTCGACATATTACATTGAATCTACTTGACTTAATCCACGAGCCTTTCTTTCGTTTCTTCGACGATCTTTTCCATCGCCTTGATTGAACGGATTTGGCATGCAAATCGCAACCTCAACCTGAACTCAAAACTTCACACTTGGATTAAATACATGTTTGTTATCATCAAAATAAAGATCGAGGTTTAAGAGAGACCCTTAAGCCAACAATCTCCCCCTTTTTGATGATGACAAACATAACTTTAAAATTTAAGAAAATATAAACATTTGTGAGATTGAGTTAAGGCATTCAAGAGTTAGGGTATGCAATTTACTTTAGCCTATGCATTCAACTTTTCTAACTTAGCATATTCATTCAATTACCTATAACTCAACCTTTGCTCCCCCTATCAATGTGCATATTAAATTTTTTATAACTTAACTTATGCTCCCCCTACCATTGTGCATGTTCTTCTTAACTCCCCCTGACTATATTTCTTCCCCCTAACTATAAAACTCACACTACCTATATGTATCGTGAAAATCAAGTGTGACCTTTCTTTTTCTCCCTCTTTTGACATCAATCAAAAATGATAAGAATCAATGTACAATTAATGAGATTTCATCATAAAATCCCCAAAAAAAAAAAACGAGAAAGCCACAAAAATCAAGTATCATCTACCACTATAGTCCTTCCCATCCATGTAAGCCTATAGAAGGCAAACATCAATAGGTCGCAAAGCCCCACTACAGAGCAATACATAAGTGCGATGACACTTTTATAGAATACAAATTTTGAAATCATGTAAATTTTGAAGAGAATTTTCTTTAATCACAAGGTAAAGCACAAGTGTACATGCATACATAGTCATACGAAAAATCACTTTGGCTGCTTTGATGAATAGGCTGCTCTAGCAATGGAAATCCCTATGTCAGTTAATTGCGTAAGATGGAACGATGACGGACACAAATGTGGTATGCTGAAGAGAACTAATTACCTTGTTTTCTTATTTTGTTTATTTTTTAAAAAACTTCTGATAGTGATTATTATACACAAGGCGTGATAGATAAAGGAAAAGTCTTGGACATCAATCAACTTTATTATGGAATCTTATTTATCTTTGCTTTGCAGCCACTGCATATTCCAATGGGGAGCTAGCAAACCATTTATAGGTACTTTGCAGGTTTTCCCGAGTTCTGTTTTCCTTCATAGATAATAATATAGAATCAATTCTTGTTTCAAGTCATTGATTTTTCTAAATTTGATTTTAACATATAGTTGTTAGAACTTTTTTATACTTCCGTAGATCAGTTGTTCTAATTACTCCATGGACTTGTCAGATTGAGGCCCATCTTGGTGGAGTTAATGATGTCCACTTCTCTCAACCTAATGAACATAGATATGTAATCACGTGTGGTGATGACAAGAGTATAGATGTTAGGGTACTTCTGATGGAAGATTAGTAAGTGGAAATTCCTCCGTGCTAATGTTTCTCTTTTTTCTTTTCAGGTATTGAATGCCATAACAGGGGCCTTTGAAGAGATAAAACATTAAAAGTATAGAATGTTTCTCTATTTTATTTGCTTCTATTCTCTGAAGCAAGAGTATGGATTGGGGAAGACTGCTAATGAAGCAACAATTGTGATTGAAGCCTATAAAACATTAAGAGATAGAGGACCATTTCTCGCAAGCCAAGTTGTCAGAGATCTTGGTGGAAATTTTGCTTTTGTTCTGTTTGATAGGTCACCGAACTCTACCTTCATCGCCACTGCAAGTATCTAACTGCTTTTTTTCTCGTTTCTCCATCAGCTTCTCAACTTTTCTTTTAAATCTTTCAAATAGTGTAGCGTTGAAAAGCCAATACCAGTTCATAAGGCTTTATAGGCTTGAGCACATTTCTGAGCATGTTGATGCAACAGGTATATCTGACCAACTTCAAAATCATAATTGTTTTATCACTTCTTGGCGTGCTTTTTATTTGTGGGATTGTGCCTTCTGTATGTTATGGTAGTTCAATTGGTTCATTTGTCGGAATTATTATTTGAATGTTTATTATGCTTTTCATACTGAGTAAACTACGTACTTGAAATTAGTGGCTTGCATACTAATTATGAACAAATCATGTATTAATATTTAAGTAATTCTTAATCTTGAGAATGCACAACATGCTTGAGCACAGTTACTTCTTGAATACTAACCGTAGAACATGAGCAGATGAATAGAGGCCTCCATCACAAGGTAGATGATCATATATCTAACTAAGGCCAGTTTTAGTTAGGCAAGGATACAGATAGTCACATACAAGATTATATATTTAATTCTCATATATTTAATTTGTTGAAATGATATAGATAGTCACATACAAGATTATTAACTGGATGGATAAAATTGGGCAGCTCTGCGCAGCCTTTGATTTTACAACAAATGGTATCTTACAAGTGCTTGATTTTCGCAAATGGTTTATCTTTTCTCATCTTAGGATAACTTTTCTTGAGAAAATGTTAGAATAACATAATCCTTTTGCTTCGAATGCATTCAAAAACAGGAAGCAATTACATTTATTGAGAACCATGACACAGGATCACAGGTATGCTAATTTTTATCAGTTGTATCATTTACTATACTAAAATCTTTTACAATATGCTAGCATCATACTTGATGATATAGACTCTACCACTGCAACTATTTCATGTTTTTTACTTTTGAATCCCTACACAAATAAATATTCTAGGTAAACGATTGTGATGGCTTTTCTGCCTTGGGTCTTCATCATTAGCACTAGCAAGTTATTTTACTCTTTCCTGTAAGGGAATGCATTGTTCACATTCTTTCTTGTAAGGGAATGCATTGTTCACATTCTTTCTTGTGCTTTTCTAATATCTAATGTATTATTCTTTTGCAGCTGATCCAAGGGAGTGATTTGCTTCTTAGTGAAGAATTTTTAAAAGAATGTATGGACATATTTTCAGTTTCTCCAAGATTTTTAGAATCCCGAGCATTTTAAAGAAGCACCTAAATATTGTGGATCCCCTGAAACAGAACAATAATCTTGGATGCAGTGTCATCAAAGGTTTGCAACATATCTTCTCAGTTTAATTTGCAGTGTTCTTCTATGATGAAGGTATCTTACCTAGAGATCATGTTCTGTTTCCTGCCACATGTTTAATTTCAAGCACCTTGTACACCTGTATACCTACAAGTTCCATGGGGAGCTAGCAAACCATTTATAGGTACTCTGCAGCTTTTCCCGAGTTCTGTTTTCCTTCATAGATATGAATATAGAATCAATTCTTGTTTCAGGTCATTGATTTTTCTAAATTTGATTTTAACATATAGTTGTTAGAACTTTTTTATACTTTCGTAGATCATTTGTTCTAATTACTCGATGCACTTGTCAGATTGAGACCCATCTTGGTGGAGTTAATGATGTCCACTTCTATCAACCTAATGAACATAGATATGTAATCACGTGTGGTGACGACATGAGTATAAAGGTTATTGTAATTCTGATGGAAGATCAGTAAGTGGAAATTACTCCGTGCTAATGTTTCTCTTTTCTTTTCTTTTTTCAGGTATGGAATTATGTATATTGGAGCATGTTCAAATGCTCTTTTTGTGATTTATTGCTCTTACCTGTTACCACAAAATTTGCCAATTAAATAAATTTTTGTTGCTCTGGATTTCTTGCTTCTTTTTCCACTTACCCGTGGTTTGTGAGGAGGTATTGGCATATATGATGGCTGCAAAAGAGAGCCCTTGAAGAAAGCAGGTTCAATCCTGAGTTGGATCGTGCATGATTTCAACAACTTCTTGCGGGATGACTTCACTTTTGAATAGGGACTAAATCGTCATGAAGCCTTATCATTTGTTTAGAAATTAAGGGTAAGGGTGATCCTTAATTATTCTCTTGATGTAATTACAGGACGATGTTACAACTATTTGTGTTTGCATCAAAGAGCATCTAAGCCTTATCATTTGTTCATATACATTCTTTTAATTACTTAATTGTATTTTTTACTTAGTTTTTAGTAGATAATGTTACTATATATCAGTGAATTAAATAAATTCATATGAGTGCTTTTGGGCCAACCTATGTTTTCTTTATCTAATTGTAAGTCACTTTCAACAACAACCGCATAGCAAATTTGGATTATGTTCTCTTAGCTTTTACTTTTTCTTTCTTTTTATGAGAAATCATCAGAAGTCTTCTGTCTCTATATAAAGGCTTCAAATTCTACTTGAAAACTAACTGAACTTTGTATGTATCGTATTTATGTTCGATCAACTTGGTTATCTTCAATTTTGAGATTTTTTGGGTTTTTTAATTTCTACTTATGTTTTTTCCTCAATATGATAGCTTTATATATATACATTCTAAAACTTATAGGTGCATACTGTAATACCCAAAATCTTAATAGTAATATGTCACACCCCAACTGAGGGTAGTGTGACCGGTCAGGGCCTACATCCTGCCCTGTAGCCTACTATCTACACTAACATCAAGAAAACCAAGACATATCGACTGAAAGAAAACTCAACATACTTTATATAAGTTTGCAAGTCACAATATATAAGTTTTTCAAAACAAATAGAAACATCAACATCAAATCCGAATAGTCAAATATCAAGTTTTACAATTCATTTCAATTACAACCGTCAGTGCAGAAATAAAACCAACATAACTAGGCACTAGTCTAAGACTATGGACGCCGCTACGAGATATGGCACTTCCTCCGCCCTCCAGCTGCACCATGTCGACACCAAGCTACTACTCATGCTCTGCAAAAATAGAAATAAATTGTGAGTTCACTTGGGACTCAGTGAGTGGCTCAAATGAACCTCCACATAAGCCTCGGTCATGCATATATATAATATATATCATTTATTTCTAATGCGACTACAGACCCTCAACAGATCCATCTACATCAACTGTACATGATAACCTGCTACCTCGGCTTATCAAGCCTTCGGCATCCGGTCCTCGGGCCGTCTCATCGAATCATATCCTGGCTACCGCCGTCCCTACCATATCAGGTAGTATCATACTGGCCATCGACCACATCATCTCAAGATGCAATCAAACAATCCCGGGCCGTCGACTAGGATGGTCCACTAGTCATCGGACACCGTCTGGGGTAAGGATAGCTAGTCCCACCCAACTGGGGTCTGGCACCTAGCGGGCCCGCTGGCGCACCTCTAGACCCAACTGGCCGAGCTGGGCATTGGTCATCTCCGATCTCCTCGCCCCTCGGCGGACCATCTCAAGCACATTTCACAATCAATATCCTAGGGTTTCCATATATACACACATCGGGCCTTTGCCCGTTTCCCATGATTCGGCAGCCCCAAGAACATGCAAATCGATGATTTAAACAGTGAGATCCGACAAGAAACTTCGTAAAACAGTGAACACATGTCGTTGAAATCATGGATCGTCGAAAAAATCGCGAGAACTCAACCTATCATCTAGGGTTCGGCCACCCGCATCCCCCAAACCTTTTAAACATTAACCACTCACCTAGATCGCCAAGAAACAAGGATCGGGTGACGACGACTTGAGATTTTCTATAGACGACGCGAGTTTCGGATCGATCTAAGCCCCCAATCCTCCTCCTTGCTCTTTCTCCTCTTCTCCCTTGCGGCCTTGTGCGACTCAATGGGTGAGTCACACGGCTGCCATAAGGGGGATTTTATCCCCTCAACCATCTTTCCAAAGATGGCCTCAAGGCTCACTTAAGTCATACCCGGAACTCGACCTAAACCCAAACTCGACTTGGGTTCCAACTCAACCCATAACATGACTCGAGTTAACTTAATTTAAGGTATGATTTCATAAAAGGAAAGGTAATTATCCAAATAGACTTCATGATCCATTAGCAAAGTCATACCTTTTCACTCGAGGCGATCCTGAGGCTCGACTCGACTACCCCCGGGTTCAACGCACTGCACCAAAATAGATTTTTATATTAGGAAACTTTTTCGGGTCTTACATAATATTTTATTCTTGAGCGGGGGATTGTGGACCCTAGTTCGCGCGGATTGGCAGGAAGCTTTTGGATTAGACTCGAGTAAGCATTTAATGTATTAATATTAAGGGAAATTTTATTTGTCTTATCTCTATGATTTAGCATGCTAGGGTGATAGAGGGTCTCGAGGCGAATTTGGCGGTGCAATTGGATCTCAAATCGGAGTTAGATCAGATGAGTTATGGGCTGCTTAAGTCAGATCTCGTAGGTAGGGGTATTTTGGTCATTTGCAGTCGCTGCCATGCGCGGGTAGCCGCGCATGGCGCTGCCACCGCCGTGTGGTGGTGGCGCCAGCGACTCGGGCGGCCGGAGAGGGGGCGGCGGCGGCTGGTTGGGGAGGAGAGGTGGAGAAGATGACCTAAGGTGGGTGAGTTAAATGGAGGATTGAGATTGATTTGGGTAAGATGAAGGGTTGGATTGAGTTAGTTGAGATGAAGGGCTGGGATTTGATCTTGTGTAGATGTAAGGTTTAGATTGCATCATATAGATGGAGGGATGAGATTGCATCAGGATAGGTGTAAGGCTGTGTATGCATCATGTTAAATGTAAGGCTGAGATTTCATCTGATTAGATGGAAGGCTGAGATTGCATTAGGTTAGATGAAGGGCTGTGATTGCATCTTGTTAAAGGGAGGGCTGTGATTGCATCATGTAGATGGAGAGTTGTGATTGCATCTGTTTAGATGGAGGGTTGTGATTGCATCTGATTAGATGTAAGGTTATGATTTCATCATGTAGATGGAGGGTGGTGATTACATCTGGTTAGATGTAAGGCTGAGATTGCATCATGTTGAATAGAGGGCTGTAATTGCATCATATTAGATGGAAGACTGTGATGTGATCCTGTTTAGATAAAGGGCTGAGATTTCATTACTGGTTTATTGATTGAAACACCGTTAAATTTATTTATAGCAGTGATTTATTAAATAAATTAAGATATTTCTTTTATTATTCTAAATAATTATTTGGATGCCTTAAAGTTAGCAAAACTACTAATGTTATGTATGAATTTTTACCTAATCGATATTTTGGATTCATTGGTGAGGTCTGTTTCGCCCTCAGACCTTTGGATTTTGAAAACAATAGCCGGGTGTCACCTCATTTTGCTTGTCAAGCTGAAAAATCATATTTTATATATTTTTATGATTCGCTCTGAGATGATTCATGGATATAGTACGTAATGAGGTGAATTTTATCCTAGATAAGTGATTTCTATGATGAGTTATTTTATAATGTTCCAGTCTATTGATTTACAGTTGGAGTTTCTTTTTGCACTGCTTTTATGATATACGTGCTTCCTTTCTTACAGTGCCATAATTATATTTTATGATTGTTTATTTGTGCTGAGCATTCATGATATATGAGCGCTATTTCTACATATATACCTGTATGTGATGGTGATGTATAGCAGAGGGAGGTGGAGGATGAGGTATGCACTTGAGATACCATTTATTACTTGTTGATAGCACATATTGTTCATACTTATATACTTGTGTGTATGGTGTTGTGATGTGTTTGTTGCATTTCCCGGAAGCCTCGCTGGTGAGGGAAGGGTATGCCCCAAAGAGACAGTGTTGTCTAGCTAGTCCCACCCAACTGGGGTCTGGCACCTAGCGGGCCCGCTGGCGCACCTCTAGACCCAACTGGCCGAGCTGAGCGTTGGTTATTTTCGACCTCCTCGCTCCTCGGCAATCCATCTCAAGCACATTACACATTCAATAGCCTAGAATTTCCATATATATATATATATACCTCAGGCATTTGCTCATATCTAGCCATGTCCAGCTACCGGGTCAACGATTCATGCTACACCGGGTCAACGTATCTTGCCAGGGAAACCTTGCTCGACCAAGGTCCTTGGGTAGGGAAAGATGGAAGATACTTTAGCTATACCTTGTCTCTTCAATTCCATATACTTCTTAAATACCAAGGATCAACTTACCCTTCCCCTCACCCTTGGCCGAACCCTCTCCATGAATCTTAGGGTTCATTCGGCCATTTCAAGGGGCTTTAAAGGGGACATGCTTCATATTACGTGAGGAGTTCAAAGGACTACATCAAAACAACGGTATAAGGGCATCTAAGGGCCTTCTCGCCGTCAGGGGAATCGAGGAAAATTTTGGCATGACCTTTCCCATTTTCCCATGACTCGGCAGCCCCAAAAATACATAGATCGGCGATAAAAACAGCGAGATCCAACAAGAAACATCATAAAACAGTGAGTACATATCGTTGAAATCATGGATCGTCGGGAAAAATCGTGAGAACTTGACCTATCATCTAGGGTTCAGCCACCCACCTCCCCCAAACCGTTAAAGCCTTAACCACTCACATAGATCGTCAAGAAATAAGGATCGGGTGACGACGACTTGAGAATTTCCGGCGACGACGCGAATTCCGGATCGATCCAAGCCCCAAGCCCCCTCCTTGCTCCTTCTCCTCTTTCTCCCTTGCGGCCTTGTGCGACTCAAGGTGATCTTGAGGCTCGACTCGACTACCCCCGGGTCTGACGCGCTGCACCAAAATAGATTTTTATATTAGGAAACTTTTTTTTCCAGGTCTTCGAATTTACTTGAATAACTTGAATAACAAGGACATATTGGCTCCTCGAACCAGGTAGGGTAGCGCTCTCACATGTCCTGCTCTACCTCCCATGTGGCCTCTTGCCCGGAATGGTGCTCCCATCTAACCTTTACTAGGGGAATTTCTTTGGATCTTAGCTTTCTGATTTGGTGGTCAAGAATCTCTACCGGCCTCTCCTCGAGTGAGATGGCTGAATCTATCTCGATAGAAGAGGGCTCAATCACACGCGTATCATCTTTTACATACTTCCACAACATGGATAAATGAAAGACCGGGTGCACTCTGCTCAGGCTAGGAGGCAATGCCAGCTCATAGGCCACTTCACCCCTCCGTTTGACAACGGGATAAGGCCCAATGTAATGTTGGGCTCAGCTTCCCCTTCTTCCCAAACCGGACCACCCCTTACATAGGAGAGACCTTCTGGAATAGTAAGTCACACTCTGGAAATTCCAATTCCCTGGCCTTTCTGTTGGCATATATTTTCTGTCGCTCATACAAGGCTTCAAAGGAGCCATGCCAATGCTACTGTGATAGCTATTGTTATAGGCGAATTCGATCAATGGTAGGTGCCTCTCCCAGCCATGTGCCATATCCAGGATGCGTGCTCTCAGCATGTCCTCCAAAGTTTGGATGGTCGTCTCTGACTGCTCGTCAGTCTGCAGATGAAAAGCTATGCTGAAATGCACCTGAGTACCCAAGACTTCCTGGAAGGACTATCAAAACCGGGCTGTGAACTGGGTACCGCGGTCGGATATAATTATTACCGGGGTACCATGATAGGCCACAATCCTATCCAAAAATAGTCGGGCATACTGCTGCGCAGAGAAGGTAGTCTTCAATGGTATGAAGTGCGCGGTCTTGGTTAACCGCTCCACCACCACCCAAATGGAATCAAAACCGCCTTTTGACTTAGGCAATCCAATCATTAGATCCATGGTGATTTTCTCCCACTTCCACTCGGGCACTTCGAGATTTTACAGGAGCCCCGCAGGCTTAAGGTGTTCGGCCTTCACCTGCTGACAGACTAGACATTTGGAAATAAATTATGCCACCTCTCTTTTCATGCCTTTCCACTAGTAATGCTGCCTTAAGTCCCGGTACATCTTGGTGGCCCCCGGATGCATCGTGTAAGTGGAACGATGACCCAGTTCCAGGACTTGCCTGCGTACCTCAGCCATGTCTGGTACTACTATCCGGTCTCTGAACCTCAGTACACCTTTTGAGTCCAATCTGAAACCGTTCTCTGCACCACCTCTTTGTACTAGGTCCTTGGTTAGTGCACCAAAGACATCTTCCACCTGAAGCTGACACTGGTAAGGTTGCACCCTCATCTAGGCATAAATCCAATCTCGAGCTAGAGGCCTCCGCTTAGTTTCCAAATGGGCCAAACTGCACATGGATTTTTTTGCTTAGCGCATCTGCTACCACATTTGCTTTCCCCGGATGATACCTAACGGTGAAATCATAGTCCTTTAGGAGCTCCAGCCACCTCCTCTGCCTGAGGTTCAGTTCCTTTTGGGTAAGTAAGTACTGGAGACTCTTGTGATCTCTGTAGATTTCGCAAGTCTCCCCGTACAAGTAGTGCCTCCAAAGCTTCAGTGAAAAGACCACTGCTGCAAATTCTAGGTCATGCGTCGAATAGTTCTTCTCATGAACTTTCAACTGGCGAGACGCATAAGCAATCACTCTACCATACTGCATCAAGACGTAGCCCAGACCAACCCGAGAGGCATCACAGAAAACCACAAACCCTCCTGAGCCTGAAGGTACAACCAACACGGGTGCAGATGTCAAACATGCCTTGAACCTTTGAAAGCTCGCATCGCATTTGTCATCCCAAATGAATCTGACCTTCTTCTGGGTCAGTCGAGACAAAGGGGCTGCAATTCTGGAGAAATTCTCCACAAACTTCCGGTAATAGCCGGCCAACCCAAGAAAACTACGGACCTCAATCACACTAGTCGGCCGCTTCCAGTTCTGAACCACTTCAATCTTGGCAGGATCTACCCTTATTCCTTCCTTGGACACTACATGGCCCAAGAACCCTACACTTTCCAACTAAAATTCACACTTGGAAAATTTAGCAAACAAGCGGTGCTCTCTGAGGGTTTCCAGGACCATTCTCAGGTGCTTAGAGTGCTCTTCCTCACTCTTGGAGTAAACCAGAATGTTGTCAATGAAGACGATCACAAAGCTGTCCAGGTACTCCTTAAATACCATGTTCATTAGGTCCATGAAGGTAGCAGGTGCATTGGTTAGGCCAAAGGACATCACTAGGAACTCATAGTGACCGTAGCGAGTCCTGAAGGCCGTCTTTGGCACATCGCAGTCCCGGATTCTGAACTGATGGTATCCGGACCTCAGATCTATCTTTGAAAACCATTGAGCCCCCTACTGCTGGTCAACAAATTGTCTATCCTCGGCAGTGGAAAGCGATTCTTAATAGTCACCTTGTTCAGCTGCCTATAATCGATGCACATTCGCATCGACCCATCCGTCTTCTTCACGAAGAGAACCGGTGCACCCCAGGGTGACACACTCGGTCGGATGAACTCCAGGTCTAGCATTTCCTACAATTGCACCTTTAGCTCTCTGAGTTCGGCCGGTGCCATCCTGTAAGGGGGAATAGAAATTGGTTTAACCCCGGGTTGCAGATCAATGCAAAAATCAACCTCTCTTTTGGGCGGCAAACCTGGCAATTCCTCGGGAAACACATCAGGGAATTCATAGACCACAGGGGTTCCACTGACATGCTTTGCTTCACCCCCTTCCTCCTCGGCCATAGATACAAAGGCTAGGAAAGGTTGGCAGCCACCCCTAAGCTATTTGCGAGCCTTTAGAGCTCAGATGACCCCTATCAGCTTGCTACCTCCCTCTCCTAGAAGTTGAATTGCGGCAGCCCAGGCTTATTAAACATCACTGCTTTGGCTCTACAGTCCAACATTGCAAAATGCTCTGCCAGCCAGTCCACGCCAAGGATGACGTCAAGCGCAAGAGTGGGTAGGAGTGTCAAATCTGCACTCAGCACATGGTCGTATATGAGCACTTCACACCCTTGATAAATTGAGGTTGCTAAGATTGCATCACCCATAGGCGTTGATACGGTTCTTGGGCCCCATGGGCTAAGATTGCAACCACCTCCTGACACTGCCGGCCTCACTGACTCGGTTCTTGGGCCCCATGGGCCCGGTTGCTTTGCTGTTGTATAGCTGTGGGCATTGCCCCCTCGAAGCGCCAAGGTCGACTACTAGAACCCTGTGATCGGAACTTCTTCTTAGCTGGCCCGTCATTTCTCTCGAACGACACCAAAGCTTCTTTTCGCAGAGCTTCATCCACTACCTGAGCCAGTGTAGATTCCTCGGTGTAATGAATAAGCTTGTCAATTTGTGGATTCAATCCTGCCACGAACCTCTTGACCCTGGCAGTCTCAGTCGCCACTAGGGTGGGATGGTACTTAGAGAGACGATTAAACTCCTTCTCATACTCCGACACTATCATGCCACAAGAGCTGCGCAGCAGCTCAACATCTCGTGCTCGCTTATCACGAACACTCATTATTACATGACATGCTCATGAATGACAAAATCACTCGGCCCATGCCGACACCACAAAAAACAATACATTCATACGACGCAACCCGGCCCAAACCTAGCAATCATACAAGTCAGTCGCTAGAATCTATCTAGCGAGCCTTCTACTCGGGCCCTCTCTGGTTGGGTATGGCCCACCCAACCAAATCCACTCGGGTCTAAAGTAGTGTGGCTCCCCTTGGGTCTAACGTCAGCGTGGCTCACTCACGCAGTATCAAGACCCAAAATCAACTCGCCAAGTCGGGACCAACTTGCCAAGTCGGTATGCTTCTCGGCTCGGCCATCGCTCATCCACAAGCACAACCACAATCAATATCCATGCACAGTACGCACAAGTACATAAAAAATATTTTCTACCGACAACCGGGGTACGCGTCTATGCGCCCCAACTCGACCCTCTCTTGGGTCTAACCTCTTGGCTCTATGTTTCAACACCCAATTTACTGCCACTGCTACTCAGTGCAGCATTGGGAGCCTCCATTACACTATCACAGAAAAGAAAAAGTATCCTGTCACATAATAAATTTTTAACATAAGCTTTGAAAAGTTACTAGCCGCATGGTGCACTGAGTGCAGGAGTGGTCGTCCAATCTCGTAGCATAACTATACAGTATGTCGGCACGCTAGCATATGTCTCATACGGTACCCAACACTAAGTCATAGACAAGACCTAACCAAGTGCTCTAATACCAACTTTGTCACAACCCGGCTGACGGTAGTGTGACCGGCCAGAGCCCACATCCTGCCCTGTAGCGTATTGTCTACACTGACATCAAGAAACCAAAAACATATCGACTGAAAGAAACTTAACATACTTTATAAAAAGTTTGCAAGTCACAATGTGAAAGTATTTCAAAACAAGAGGAAACATCAGCGTTAAATCAATATAACTAGGACTAGTCTAAGACTCATGGATGTCGCTACGAGATATGGCACCGCCTCTGCCCTCCAGCTGCACCATGTCGACACCAAGCTACTGCTCATGCTCTGCAAAAATTGAAATAAACTGTGAGTCCACTTGGGACTCAATGAGTCGCTCAATTGAACCTCCGCTTAAGCCTCAATCATGCATATGTATACATTACAAGGCAATAAAGGAATATACAAGGAGGTAAGGTGTGTTTCAAATGCAACTACCGACCCTCAACGGATCCATGAGTATCCATTGTACATGATAACCTGCCACCTTGGCTTATCACGCCTCTAGCATCGGGCCCTTGGGCCTACTCATAGCAATATATATATCCCGGCTACAGCCGTTCCTACCATATTAGGTAGTATAATACTAGCCATCAACCACATCATCTCCAGATACAAGCAAACAATCCCGGACCGTCGACTAGGATGACCACTAGTCTTCGGACACTATATGGGGCAAGGATAGCTAGTCCCACCCAACTGGGGTCTGGCACCTAGCGGGCCCACTGGCGCACCTCTATACCTAATTGGCCGAGGCGAGCGTTGGTCATTTCCAACCTCCTCGCTCCTCGGCGGGCCATCTCAAGCACATTACACATTCAATATCCTAGGATTTCCATATATATATATATATATATATATATATATATATATATATATATATATATATATATATATATATACCTCGGGCCTTTGCCCGTATCTAGCCATGTTCGGCTACGAGTTCAATGATTCATGCTGCCCCTTTTAGTATATGTGCACCTACAATCTCTAAGTTTCCAAAAATATACAAGCAGTCATAGAAGTGTTATCGTCTCATATCTAAGTTTCCATAAATGTGCTATGAACATCTAGTGGCACCTTACAAGTTAACTAGCCTTCTACACTATCTTAGGTGAGAATTTCCATGAGTCGACCTTGGAATACCATCCAAGAACATTTAGGGCAGCATACATAATTTAAAGAAAAATGCTCAAATATTACATCATTCATCATATATAACCATAATGCACATACCTAACAATTCTTATACTACCTTAGGAATATTAGCACAATAAGGAGCAACTATCTAGCATGGCAAGGTAGTAATAAATTTAAATAACATGTAGGAATTATAAAACATGGTAACATTGTCAACATCCAAGTTTAAGGATCAAATGCTAAGTATGGTTACAATCTACCATTTCTACAATTCAAATCAATTAAGCTACTTGGTAAGTTTGATGTTCTTCCTTAGTATTGTCATATCCCTATGTGTGATCCCTAAGATCATGAAATTTCCATCTAAGGCAAGTCTCTCCTCCTCTCCCCAACCTTGGCCGAACCGTGAGCAAGGAAAACCTTGCTCGGCCAAGGTCCTTGGGTAGGGAAAGATGGAAGAGACTTTAGCTATACCTTGTCTCTTCAATTCCACATACTTCTTAAATACCAAGGATCAACTTACCCTTCCCCCCACCCTTGGCCGAACAAACCCTCTCCATGGATCTTAGGGTTCATTCAGCCATTTCAAGGGACTTTAAAGGGGACATGCTTCATATTACGTGAGGAGTTCAAAGGACTACATCAAAATAGCGGTATAAGGGCATCTAACGGCCTTCTCGCCGTCAGGGGAATCGGGGAAAATTTTGGCATGATCTTTCCCCTTTTCCCATGACTCGGTAGACCCAAAAATACATAGATCAGCGATTAAAATAGTGAGATCCGACAAGAAACATCATAAAATAGTGAGTACATATCGTTGCAATTATGGATCGTCGGGAAAAATCGTCAGAACTCAACCTATCATCTAGGGTTCGGCCACCCGCCTCCCCCAAACTATTAAAGCCTTAACCACTCACCTAGATTGCCAAGAAATAAGGATCGGGTGATGACGACTTGAGAATTTCCTGCGACGACGCAAATTCCGGATCGATCCAAGCCCCAAGCCCCCTCCTTGCTCCTTCTCCTCTTTCTCCCTTGCGGCCTTGTGCCACTCAATGGTTGAGTCGCACGGCTGCCATATGGGGGGGGTTTTATCCCCTCAACCATCTTTCCAAAGATGGTTTCAAGGCTCACTTAAGTCATACTCAGAACTTGACTAAACTCGAACTCGACTCGGGTTCCGACCCAACCCATAACATGACTCGAGTTATCTTAATTTAAGGTATGATTTTATAAAAGGAAAATTAATTATCCAAATAGTCTTCATGATTCATTAGCCGAGTCATACCTTTTCACTCGAGGCAATCCTGAGGCTCGACTCGACTACCCTCCGGTCCGACGCGTTGCACAAAAACATATTTTTATATTAGGAAACTTTTTTTTTCGGGTCTTACAAATAGATGTATGCTAATGTATTCTAAGTTTTGTTTTATTTTTTTATGTTGCATATTTTACTAGTCAATTTTGTCAACTGATTGTGTATTAATATTATTTACTTTCTAATAATGTCTTTCCTAGTTCAGTGCTGTGACAGACCAGTCAGTTTGTATGTGCATGATGTTTGTACACAAGAAGATATGTGCACAAAAGATGTTGTTGCTTCAACATGCACAAGGTATTATCACTACTAGAATATACCACATCGGCCACGCGCATCACCGACGGCCGCCTCGGCCGTCAAAATCAGTCACGGCTTTTCGATGGCCTTAGCGAGGGCGCGAGACCCGTTTGTGATATGGATAAGTCATTAGCCACGGCTAGAAGCGACCGTCACTTATCAATTAATGGCGCGAACGCAGCACGAAAACTAAGACACTATGAACCAACGGCTTAGGGAGGGTCAGCCGTCGAAGATATTAAAATTACGAATCCACAGTTTTCCGACGGCTAGCGAGCCATGTGTGAAAATAGTTTTTATTTGCGTTCGCACCCGACCCTTCCTCATTCCTCCGCTCTCTTCTCTCTCCGCCGTTGTCGACGATTTGTCACCGCCGATCATCACCGCGCCGCAGCCTCGCCGTGTCGCCTGCTCCCTCGCCCTCATCGCGTCGCCTCCCCGGGGCTCTCCCCCTCTCTCTCGCCCAAACCGCTGCCCCTCTCTCGGCCCCCTCGATCTCCGTCGCCCACGTGCGCCGCAGCCGACCTGCTCCCTCGCCCTCGTCGCCGATCCCTCTCCCCTCTCCACCACCACCAAGTGAGTTCATCCCCCTCCCCTCTCCGGTCCGGCACCGATCGAAACCCTAGGGTTCCGGCCGACGCCGACCAATATTATATATATATATATATATATTAATTTAATTAATTAGTGTTAATTATTGTTATTAGTGATTAATTAGATTTATTTACTATTAATTACTATTATTAGAGATTAATTAGGGTTAATTTTAGATTTAATTAGTAAATTTGTGTTATTTTTTAAAAAAATTAGATTAATTAGTTTTCAATTAGATTTAATTATTGTTAATTAGATTTAATTAGGGTAGAATAAATGTTAGGATTAATTTTAGTTGGGTGTAATTATAATTATGAAATCATCCACTTTGTACTCGCGCCGAAATGGTCAATAAAGGATGGACTCGCGCATGCCGGAATCGTTCACTTTATACTCGTGGCCAAATCATCCACGGTGGACTCACGCTGGAATCAAGATGAGTTGATACGTTTCACATACGATCGACGAGTCAAGTTTTAATTTTGCAAAACCTTAGATCTGTTCGGGGGTTGTATGTTCATGTAAATGAAGTTAATGATCTTTTATACGACGTACAACCCTTGAATTGTCCCTAATTGGATAATTTGGGAGCATAGTTATTTATATTGCACTTAGTTTATTTTTTTTAGTCATTAACTTCATTTTTAAATTTTGCCTTGTATCTCCCTTGTTCTCTGATACGCACCCAGATGATATGCGTATTCGGAGAACTATAGGGAGATGCTGTCGAAATTTAGAATGAAGTTAATGACTAAAAAAAATACGCGCCCAGATGATATGCGTATTCGAAGAACTATAAGGAGATGCTGTCGAAATTTAGAATGAAGTTAATGACTAAAAAAAATACTAAGTTCAATATGAATAACATGAATCCCGAATGGAATAGGACCATCCCACCTAGAGACATTACCTAAAGATATTTCAAGCTTTTTGACAGAATATGTCGGGCGGTCGAAGTTAGATGTACCGATGAATTCATCGTGGAGCTATAACAGACGAATTTCGAGTAGGAGTAACTTACTTCTTAAATTTTTCCTACTCGAATGAAAAATTCGTTAGTGGTGATAAAATCCGATGTTCGTGCCAGAAATGTTCGAACATAAGATTTTTGGACCGAGAAACTGTCACACTGCATCTGTATACAAAAGGATTCATACCAAGATATTTTGTATGGAATTGTCACGGGGAGTCACATCAAGTCGGGACGTCGAGCTGAATCTTCTTCTGCTGATGTTTCTTCTTCCAATCCACCTAATCCTTATAGAACAATGATTCTAGATAGTCTTGGAGGACAATTCCATTTAAATGATAATATTGTGTCAGTTACTGAGACGAAAGTGCCACCAGATACTATGACAATTGAAGTCACTGAAGAACAACCTGAGATACAGATTGAATTGCCGAATAAGGAGGCTGCAGAATTTTACTAGATGTTGAAAGCTGCCGATGAACCTTTGTATGAGAATTGTCCTAATTATACAAGATTTTTGGCAATGACACAACTCCTGAACACCAAGTCCGATTATAATATCAGCATTAGGAGTGTGGCCTACATGGTCTCACGTGCTCCGTGAGCATATGGATTTATTGTGGCGAGAGTTCATGGTAAGTATATTTATCAAATTAATGTTAATGTTAAATATTCATCGGTAATAATAATTTCTTTTTGCAGGGTCATTATACATGGCCGGAGGACCAGACCACTTTTGTGGAGGCTGCATGGGAGCGTGTTGTCCGCGCTCACTATAATGGGCTGCTTCAGTAGGCCCGTCAGACCGTGATGAGATGGCTGGGAGCCACACAAATTGGGCAGACTCGGGGACACGCCCCTGAGTGGATTCCTGGCCTCGTGTGGGATCAGCTCATTGAGCGATGGGACACTCCAGAGTGGCAGGAGGTCTCCCAGACTGCGTTAAGAAATCGCATGTCCGGGGGGACGGCACAGTGGTGCGCCACACTGGTGGCTCAGTGTCTTTTGCGGTGCATGAGCGTCGTTTGGTATGTATAATTTCCTTACTTTTAATTAAATTATATATTGTGTATAATGATACTAATGTATTTGTTTTCTAATGTAAGACGCGCGTGACGAAGGATGGTGTTTGAGCACACCCATCGTCGTCGATGAGGAATGGGGGACTACGTTGATAGCAGAGCCTCGATCATAATGGTAAGTATTTATATATGTCTATTTCATTTACACAATTTTTATTTATAGTTTATATATATTTAAAATATAAACATGTGTAGGAAATTTATTCAAGGACTGTGATCGAGCGTGGAGGGACACTGGAGGAGTTCGACAGTGGCCATGCACGCGCCGTGCTCGGGCCACTTGGGGCACCGACCCCTCCGACTGCGGGTGAGCGGCCCTCGTCATCCCAAGCGCAGGACCAGAGCCGAATAGCGGCCATGGAGTTGGAGCTCATCCAATAGAGACAGACGATGGAGGAGCAGAGGCACACGATGGAGGAGAGGATGCAGGAGCAGAGGCTGATGATGGAGGAGCAGATGCAGGAGCAAAGACGGTCGAATGACGAGTTGAGATAGACGATCCAGAACATGCAGACACTTCTCACTTAGATTGCGTCTCAGTCCAGCCTTCTACCTATGATGTCGCAGCCGTCGTCCTCCTCGACCCAATCGATGCTCCTGAACCAATTGTTGTCGACTCCACCGCCTCCACCACCGCCACCGCCGTCGTGAGATTTTGATTAATTGTATTTTGTATATATTTTGATACTTGATATAGATAATATTTTGATACTTAGATATATTTTGAAACTTGGATTCACGAGTTGATATTTTGATAATTGTTTGCCTCCGGTTTGAGGCTGATATTGATGATATTTATGTAAAACTTGTATGTTTGGTTTCTAATGCATGTGTATGATATTTTCTGATTATAATATGTGATTGAAAATTGTTTGTAGTCGATATATTGTTGTATACAAGAATTTACAAAATTTTCAAATTTTTCAGTTAGAGGATACACCTTTAGCCACGGCTTACCCACGGTCCACCGTGACTAAGCCGTGGCTGAAAGCCTATTGTAAATGGCTGATGCCCTCGGCAGGACCAAATATCATGATTGCTAATAGTATCACCGACGGCTCGAAGCTGAGGCTGATGTGTTGGTATCAGTGATAGCTCCAATAGCCGTCACTGATGAATTTAAATCAGCGACAGTCCACGAGGCTGCCGCTGATAATTACGTGTGATGGCCGTGCATGGCCGTCACAACACATCTGAGACGAACACATCAACGACGGTCGTTTGCCACGGTTTAAGCCGTCCGTGATATTCATCACCGACGGTTTAGCCACGGTATCAACCGTCGCTGATGACCACAATTCTAGCAGTGTATGTCGGTCCAATATTATTTGTAATTTTGTATATTTAAAAGTATGTCTCAAAGACTCCGTGATTGATTTAAGTTGAAAATTCTTAGGCTGCATACAACAATTTGTTTATAAGATCTTGTTTCTCCCTCAGCCCTCTCTTTTTACGCCTATGCGGTAATGATTACTCTTCTATGATTATATATTGCTGTAAATCATGGGATATATATTTAAAAATAACAACAAGAAAGGAATCGTAGCACAACCCAATAGGTTGATAATTTCAATCCTTGTGTAGCTACATAGTTTCAAATTCTAATTATTTATAAAATACTTGATAATTCCAATGTTTGTCTAGCTGCTATCTCTTTTCTCGTTAACTATTACATGTTGAAGTTTTTGGGATGAAATTTGCAGTTGAATACTTGATAATACTTGCAACTCACAATATTGACTGAAGATGCAATTCTTTTTTTTACATCTGTAAGTGTGTACTTATTTTTTTTAGCAAAACACCACATTTAATATTTTCTTATCTCCTCGTCTAGTCGAAGCTGCATTTATTTTTATTACAGATATAAGATGTTCCTTGAGTTATGTATATTGGAGCATATTCAATGCTGTTTTTGTCATTTATTGCTCTTGCCCGTTACCACCAAATTTGCCAATTAAATGAATCATAACAGAATTAATGAGGTTAGTAACATCTAACAATCCAAAAAGAAAATTCATTTCATCGGAATAGTGTAGTATTTGTTTTTCTATTATTAGCTTCCACCATCGTATTTGCATGTTTCAATATCATATTATACCCCAAGAATATATGGTACTTTCATGAATTGGTGGTCACAACACTTTGTATTCTATGAAGTGAATGTACTATCGTTACTAGAGTAAATCTAGGGAAAATATCTAAACATAGACTGCCTTTTGAGATTTTTCTCATTTGTGGCTTATACTTATATTTTATTTAATTAAATCTTATATTACGAGATTTGTCTCAATTGTGGCATGTAGTCTAATTTGTGTCGACAACGTGGCATGCTCACGTGTAATAAAAAAATAATTTCATAATATTAAAATTTTATAAATTGAAAACTTATATCATTGGTCATCTCTCTCCCCCCCTCTCTCTCTTCTTCCTGCTGCCCTATAATATTAAAATTCTCATGGTTCGGCCAAGGTTGGGGAGAGGAGGGGAGACTTGCCTTAGATGGAAATTCCATGATCTTAGGGATCACACATAGGGATATGACAATACTTAGGAAGAACACCAAACTTAGCAAGTAGCTTAATTGATTTGAATTGTAGAAATGCTAGATTGTAACCATACTTAGCATTTGATCCTTAAACTTGGATGTTGACAATGCTACCATGTTTTATAATTCATACATGTTATTTAAATTTATTACTACCTTGCCATGCTAGATAGTTGCTCCTTATTGTGCTAATATTCCTAAGGTAGTATAAGAACTGTTAGGTATGTGCATTATGATTATATATGATGAGTGATGTAATATTTGAGCATTCTTCTTTAGATTATGCATGCTGCCCATAATGTCCTTGGATGGTATTCCAAGGTTGAATCATGGAAATTCTTACCTAAGACAGTGTAGAAGGCTAGGTAACACGTAATGTGTCACTTGTTGTTCATAGCACATTTATGGAAACTTGGATATGAGACAATAACACTTCTATGACTGCTTGTATATTTTTGGAAAGTTAGAGATTGTTGGTGCACATATACTAAAAGGGGCGGTATTAATAGTTGACCCGGTAGCCGGACATGGCTAGATACAGGCAAAGGCTTGAAGTATATATATATAGAAACCCTAAGATATTGATTGTGAAATGTGCTTGAGATGGTCCGCCGAGGAGCGAAAAGGTCGGGAATGACCAATGCTCAGCTCGGCTAGTTGGGTCTAGAGGTGCGCCAGCGGGCTCGCTAGGTGCCAGACCCCAATTGGGTGGGACTAGCTATCCTTACCCCAGACGGTGTCCGGATACAAGTGGCCATCCTTGTCGACGGCCCGGGATTGTTTGCTTGCATCTTGAGATGATGTGGCCGATGGCCAGTATGATACTACCTGATATGTAGGGACGGCTGTAGCTGGAATATATTGCTATGAGTAGGCCCAAGGGCCGGATGCTAGAGGCGTGATAAGCCAAGGTGACAGGTTATCTTGCACAGTGGATACTGATGGATTCGTTGAGGGTTTGTAGTTACATTTGAAACACAATTTACCTCCTTGTACATTCCTTTATTGCCTTCTAATATATATATATGCATGACTGAGTTTATGTGGAGGTTCAATTGAGCCACTCACTGAGTCCCAAGTGGACTCAGAGTTTATTTCTATTTTTGTGTCGACATGGTGCAGTTTGATGGCAGAGGCGGTGCCATATCTCGTAGTGGCGTCCATGAGTCTTAGACTAGTCCTTAGATATGTTTGTTTTGTTTCTGCACTGACGGTTGTAATTGAAAAGAATTGTAAAACTTGATATTTGACTATTCGGTTTTCATGTTGATATTTCTATTTGTTCTGAAAAAAAAACTTATATATTGTGACTTGCAAACTTTTATAAAGCATGTCGAGTTTTCTTTCAGTCGATATCTCTTGGTTTTCTTGATGTTAGTGTAGATAGTAGGCTACAGGGCAGGATGTAGGCCTTAGCCGGTCATACTACCCTCAGTTGGGGTGTGACATTATATCTGTAATAAAAATAAATGCAGCTTCAGCTAGACGAGGAGATAAGAAAATATTAAATGTGGTGTTTTGCTAAAAAAAATAAGTACACACTTACCGATGTAATAAAAAGAATTGCATCTTCAGTCAATATTGTGAGTTACAAGTATTATCAAGTATTCAACTGCAAATTTCATCCCAAAAATTTCAACATGTAATAGTTATCGAGAAAAGAGATAGCAACTAGACAAACATTGGAATTATCAAGTATTTTATAAATAATTAGAATTTGAAACTATGCAGCTACACAATGATCGAAATTATCAACCTATTGGGTTGTGCCACGATTCCTTTCTTGTTGTTATTTTTAAATATATATCCCATGATTTACAGCAAAATATTATCATAAAAGAGTATTCATTACCGCATAGGCGTAAAAAGAGAGAGCTGAGGGAGAAACAAGATCTTATAAACAAATTGTTGTGTGCAGCCTAAGAATTTTCAACTTAAATCAATCACGCAGTCTTTGAGACATACTTTTAAATATACAAAATTACAAATAATATTGGACCGACATAATACCTTGTGCAAGTTGAAGCAACATCATCTTTTGTGCATATATCTTCTTGTGGACAAACATCGTGCACATATAGGCTGTCACAGCGCTGAATTGACTAGTAAAATATGCAACAGAAAAAAATAAAACAAAACTTAGAATACATTAGCATACATATATTATTAATAACATACATACTACTAATAATCTTGAGTAATAACCTTGCCATAAACTTGCACAACCATCATGTTTGCATATATATATTTATAATATAATTTAATTATGCAAGATACTAACCATTAAAATTCCAATAGCAAAATTCCACTTGATGCAACCTACTAACCTTCAACAAGTGCTAATGGAAACTAATTAATTAGTGATATGGTAGAAATAATTAATTATTATTGTTGGATTGAAAACAGAACCCTTAATTCAATAAAGTAGAAGTTAGAAAGAATGAAAGTAGCTACCTTGCTAGTGTTAAAGAAATTTGAAACTAAGAAAAGAAAATTGACCTGTGTAAACTCGTGAAGTATGTCTATATGCCTTGCAAGTTTTTGGTTTATTGAAGTTATAGGGGATGTTGCTACTGCACAGTGGCTCATAGGTTCATAGCCTCATTGACATCGAGTGGCTTCACCAATAAGGATTGGATTTCCATCTCCGTAGATTTCCATGATCTATTGGTTCCAAAATTTTGTGATCCATTGTCTCAATAACTTGAAATGCCTTTGAAAAATCATAATCAATCAAATTTCAAGGATATATAATCGACAAAATGATGTCTATTACATATGATCAAATTTACCATATTTAGCTATATACCCAAATTCATCACCATATCAAATTTATGGTTCATGACTATGGTTCATAAAAGTCATTCATTAGCCAACAAGAATAACACACATGGAAAAGAAATTTCATCCTAAACAACCATCTGAATAGGCACAAATAAGTTCATGTTACAAACCAGCAAGAGCACCAGTGCCAACCATGGTTTACTACAAAAAACCTGGACTCCTTCTTGTAATAAGTGTTATCATAAACTTAATCTAACATATTGGCTAAGTTTGAATACATGTGAACACCTTTCTTCAATTAGCTTCTTGTCACCACCACCATGAAGAACAATAGTATCATCAAGAGAGATAGTTACCTAAAAGGCAAAAGATCAATACACTTCAAAATCACAGTACTGAACAAGCTATGCTTATTCAAAACCAACACAGTATCATCAAGAGAGATAGATTCCAGCGCGATGCTTATTCAAAACCAACATAGCTAGGGCATCGCTTACTACATCCTAAGCCACGATAAGAACTGCTCTATTATTCTACACAATAATAAAAGAAAGCATCCGAGTCACCTTGAACAATGTTCTAATTGCTTGATTATGTCATTGTCATTTGACAAGAAGAAATGTTGAGGGAAGCAACTCTAGAAGCATTACCTCTAAAGCAAGCTCCAATATTAGTACAAGAGAGTTCATATCTAAAATTATTTTGTCATGATGTGACTTTTTTTAAAAAAAATGTGAAATACTAAAGTGAATTAACTAATCAAATATTTGTAAGACCCAAATTTTTTTTCTAATATAAAAATCTCTTTTTTTGGTGCAGCGCACCAGATCGGAGGTTAGCCAGGTTAAGCTGCAGAAATCGCCTCGAGTAGAAGGTATACCCGACCCATGGAAATATGAAGTTGAATTAGTTCAATGGTTATTTACTTTCTTGCTTATGATGTCTTATTAAAGTCGAGTTCGACTCATGAGTGCGGATAGGATCGGAGTCCGAATCGGACTCTAATCGAACCGACAAGAAGTCAAGTCAAGTGAGGGGCAAATGGGTCATTGGATGAGGGGAATAAAACCCCTCACCCAAGCCACCCGTGCGGCTCAAAGAGAGAGCCGCACGCAGCGCATCAAGAGGGAGAAAGGGAGAGAGGTGGAGGAGGAGTTCTTGTGAGCGCCGAGTTCGCGACGACGCTCGAGGAGATCAGAATCTCGTTTCATCAAGATTTCTTCATGATCCAATTCAAGGTGAGTGGTTAGAGTAGATGTTAAGGGGAGGCGGGTGACCGGCCCCATAGATTTTGAAATCGAGGTTTTCTCCGCGAGTTTTGCCGATCGGGTTGTTTCCCCATATTAGATTTTTAAATCATTGTACATACTGTGATTTCATGTTTGAAAACATGTCGATTTCTCATTTTAAGGGGCTGGTCGAGTCAAGGAAAAAGGGGGAAGGTCATGCCAAAATTTTCCTCAATTTCCTCGCTCGTCTCGCAACTCGCGTATCGACTTGTATTCATTTTGTTTTCAATTTTGTATTGATGCTCGAGTGGACGCCGCAGCCATGTCCACCACCTCTAGAGGGTTGAGTCGAGCATGATCATCATCCTGCTCTAGTTGGCCGAGCAGTAGAAGGGGGAAAAGTTGGGCTATTTATATTGGATTGTTGGATCTCTTATTTTATTGCATTAACTCGCACATTCATGTTTAAATGTTAGATTAAATTTGAAGTTTATGGTTAATATGCATAAATTCTAGCCCCTTCCCACATGGATGGTTCGGCTGAGCAAGGTTTACCTTGCTCGAGCTTCGGCCGATCAAGGGAAAGGGGGAGGAAATGAACGATTTTGTGTAGTTGCCCATATCCCTCCGCTTAATGTTTATTCATATTCATGTTAATGCTAATCCATATTCATGTTGTGATTTGTTGGGTTAGATATTGATAAAAAAAAACCTCAACACAAGCTTTATTTAAAGTTTTTCAATGTTCACAATATATGTTTTCAAACCAAAGAGAAAACCATCATGAGAACAAATTGAACATCTCAAATATCAAAGTTTTACAAACTTTTTCAAACACAACTGTCAGTGCAGAAAAGGAAACAACTACTAAGACACTGGACTATGACCCAAGGATGCCGCTACGAGATATGGTACCACCACCCGTTCTCCAGCTGCACCATGCCGACAGGTCACAATCACTGCTCATGCTCTGCAAAAAAAATAAGGAAACAAACTGTGAGTCCACTTGGGACTCAGTGAGTGGTTCTTGCGAACTTCCATATAATCCTCAGTTATTCAGGCATAACATATAAGGCAACATAATATATATTCAAGGAGGTAAGTTATTTTCTCGTGTGACTACTGACCCTATGGGTCATTCTGTATAAACCATATATGTGAAAACTTGCCATCTTGGCCTATCAAGTCTTCGGCATCCGGCCCTTGGGCCTACTTGTGGTATTAGAATCCCGGCTATAACCGGCCCTACCATACAAGATACAATCACATTGGCCGATTGGCCAAATCATAGCAAGATGTAAACAAGAAATCCCGGGCCATCGACTAGGTTGGTCCACTAGTCTCCGGGCACCGTCTGGGATAGGGATAGCTAGTCCCACCCAACTGGGGTCTGACACCTAGCAGGCCAGCTGGTGCATCTGAAGACCCGGACACTGGCCGAGCTAAGCATTGGTCATTTTTGACCTCCACGCTTCTCGGCGGACCATCTCAAGCACATCACATAATCAAATATCCTAGGATTTCCTTATATACACTTCGGGCTCTTGCCCGTATCCGGCCCTAATTCGGGCTACAAGATCAACAAATTAATGCTGCCCTTCCAAAATTGTGCATGCCTAATAGTTATAGGTTTCCAAAAATGTTTACTAGGAGTCCTAGAAAGTTGTGTCATCTCCTAGCTAAGTTTCCATATATGCTAAGCATCTTGCAACGTCCTACATGTTATCTAGCGTTATACGCTACCTTGGGTGAGGAATTCTATGTACCGACCTTGGAATTCCACCCACGAACATTTTAGGACAGCTTATATAATTTAAAGAAAAACAAGAATAACTTACAGCAACTACTATATATACCTACGAGATTCATCAATAATCGTTTATACACTTCATTTAGAATTTATTATAATAAGAAGCAACTTATAAAGCATGTTAAGATAACCATAAATTCACAACGCACGAAATACTAAGCATGGTAAATATTTCATCATTTCAAAAATTAAAGAGGAATGAGCTAAGGATGGTCACTAAGCAATCATTCCTACAATTACATAAATCAATAAATTTACTTGCCATGGTTAGAGTTCTTCCTAAGTATCATCATGTCTCTATAGTTTTAGCAAGAACATTGCCATAACTGAGATAAATATAGATCTATAGTTGCGACAATCTCTAAGACGAACATCAATCATATGATACAAGTTCAACTTATCTATAAGCATGCGATCGCGAATCAAAACAACATAACCTGAAACCAAACATGTTAAATTCGAGCAGTCCACTTTTTCTCACCCTTGCCCTTGCTCGGCCGACCCAAGCAGGGTGACCCCCTGTTCGGCCGAGTCCTCAAGGATGAACTAGCATGGTTGCGACAATGACACGAGTGATAAATCCATAGATCTAACATATACGAACATAAAGCGATCTACGAGTTTTGAGATGAGCGAGGAAATTGGGGAAAATTTTGGCATGACCTTTCCCCTTTTTCCTCTACTCGGCCAACCCTAAAGAATGCGAAATAAACACGTTTAAAACAAAAGATCATAGGAATACACAACGATTAAAGTTCTAATACGAAGAAACGCATCGATCGGCAAGAACTCGCGAGAGAAAACCTGATTTCAAATCTTATAGGGCTGGCCACCCGCCTCCCTTCAAAAATTATGCTAACCACTCACCTTGATTGGATCTCGAGGAAGCCTTGATGAAGACGAGCTCCGATCTCCTCGAGAGTCGACGCGGACTCGGCGCCGACAAGATCTCCCCTCTCTCACTTTTCCCCCTTGCTCGGGTTGTGTGCGGCTCCAAGATGAGCCGCACGGCTCATGATGAGGGATTATATTCCCTCATCCACAAATGACTCAAATGCCCCTCATATGACTTAACCTTTACTCGATTCGATCCGAGTCCGATTCGGGCTCTGATTCAATCCGCACTCAAGAGTTGCTGCATAATTTGATATCAATTGGATTAATTCAACTTTCCATATAAGTGCTCGGATCTGATTTAATATTAGTCCGAAATATACCATCATAAACTTGTAGTAAAAACATGCATTTTTTATGTTTTTATTTTTTATTTTTGAGAGTAATTATAAGGAGATTATTCAAGAAAATTAGAGATGTAGATAAAAGTAGAGATGTAGATCATCATATTTCATGAAAATTTTAGACTACATTATGGTCATAATTTATTGAGTGTTGTAAATGCAGATAAAGTTAGAGAAGTATAACTTATATGAATGATGAATCACTTTCTTATTGCTACAAACTTAGTATACCTTTCAGATCCAATGTGAATGGTACCCACAAGTTGAGGACCAGGCTTAAGCACATCAAGGTTGCAACATTGAAATTGTGGCAACCTAGAAACAACAAGGTTTATTTTGTTTGTTACAAGCTAATCATTAAAGCCTTCAAGAATAAACAGTTTCATTTAAAAGTGTGAAATGTAGACATTTATGTAAATCAACATGAAAAGTCATTTGATATTTAGTTGATGAGGCCCTTGCAAAAGGAACATATGGGATCAGTTGATCCAACCTATCTAGATGACCTTGTTCTTTGGTTGTGTACTAGAGAGATGAGTTATTTTCTTCTTTAATTGTGAAGTAGAATAATTGACTACTAATTGCTTTACCTAAAACTTCCATTCAACAATGTAAACAATCACTCTATGCAAAAAATAGGAATTAACAAAATCTGATATGACAGCAAATCAAAGGATGTTGTCGTACCATAAAAGTCCTATATGCTGTTGCATTTGACAGAACAACTAAGGAATGCACCTCTGTTCCGTCAAGCAGTACAACCTGTGTGATGGAATCAAATGTTAGCAGGCTAAAATCATATCCAACACAATCAAATTAGACAAGACTTACCCCTGTGGCTGCTCCATTAGCCTCATCAATTATAATTTGAGCAACCTAATCAATAAAGAGAACTACTTCTTAAACATAAACAAAAAGTCAATGAATTGAACATGATTATCAGATTATACTCATCAGCTAAAGAATCATGAAAACTAAATCCATACTTTGCAGTACAACGCATAGTCTGCAAACAACCAAATAAATCGAAAGCCACATGGAATTCTGAAGTACCTAAATCAGAATTCATTAACAGATAAGTCACATGAACCTAAATAGTTAACTATATTTTTTTGGGTAATTACCTAAATATATCATGAACTATGCACTTTATCTCATTTATGGTCAACTCCAAAATATTATCAAATTATATCCGGAGCTTTGACATTTGTTTCAATTACATCCTCCCGTCAACTATCCGTCAACAACACCATTAAGACGATGATGTGACGCTCTGACGTGGATTAAAAAAATATTTTTTATTTAAAAAATATAAAAAATCATGTTAAATTATATTTAAAAATATAAAATAATATTTTATATTTTATATTAAAAATCACTTCATTTTCACCCCGACATGGCTCGAAGTGATTCTTTAATAAAAAATAAAAAATAAAAAATATTATTTTATATTATTTAATATAAACTAAAGTGATTTTTTAATATATTTTTTAAATAAAATTTCAATCCACCTCAGAGGGCCACGTCTTCGCCTTAACGGTGCTGTTGACGCAGAGTTGACGGGAGGATGTAATTGAGACAAATGTCAAAGTTCAGAATACAATTTGGTAATATTTTGGAATTGGCCACAAATGAGACAAAGTGTATAGTTCAGGATATATTTAGGTAATTGCCCTATTTTTTTTTCTAAATATAATTGCAATCGCGGTGAACAAAAGATAGGAGCACATAGAAAGACAACAAAATATTTTTGAGAAAATACTTCTGCATCAATCACAATATGTGCACCTGCTTAATGAGCAACATTACTTATAGCTTGTGACACCACCCATTCCACCTTCAACATACTTGCAACAATTTCTTTTACTTAGAGCATACTTCTTTTGAGATGTCCTAAGGTACCAATATAGGCTTGTTTGTTTAAGGGAAAACTTCATGAAAGAAGCAAATAAAAAAGACTCTCAAACCATGTAATCAAACAACCCATGCACAAAAGTAGAACCTATGTGTTAAAATTACTCATGAGTTATAAAGAAATTGCATTTTGTCATTATATTCACCAAAAACGATCAGATACAAGAATTAGATGTTTCAAATCGTACATTGTCTGAAGCCATATGTCACATATGTGGATTACAATAGTCAAATTAAACATTTCCATTCTTAGTGAAAGTGAGAGTGGGAAAATCAACCAAGCTTGGCAATGTCAAAGTAGAAAATATAGTAGAGCTGAGAAGAAATACATACGACCAAACACCACGTTCTCCATCAATCTCTCCCATTACATGATGTAGTAAGACATATCCTGAGCCAGGTGTATGAACACTTGCCTGCAGAACAATTTCATGAAACCAACAATCTACATAAACATTGACAGAAATATTTGAGCAGCATTTAGTGATGAAACTACTTGGAAGACTAATAACTGATTTCGGCAAAAAACACTTGTTAGTTAGAGTAAGATACTGTTTCACACCAAGTAGGAAACTGCATTTTTCATGAACCTGAGAATTTTTTAACTTGATCCAGTTCCAATACCAACCTAGGTTTGAGCCATTATGAAAACATTTCATGAAAATAACCTACATTTCTTCACGGTTTTCACCAAGCACCATTATATTCACTTTGGCATCCCTACAAGTTCACGAAAACCGTGGGAGGGAGGTGAGGGTAGGGGTCATCGGTGTAGTCCTGAAGGCCATCGTTCATCAGTCGCTCGTGGATGAGTCCCTAGTGATCCTCGCATTTGGAAGAGCCGGAAAAAGTTTCCTAATATAAAAATATGTTTTGGTGCAACGCGTCGGACCCGGGGGTAGTCGAGTCGAGCCTCAAGATCACCTCGAGTGAAAAGGTATGACCCAGCTAATGAATCATGAAGTCTATTTGGATAATTAACTTTCCTTTCATAAAATCATACCTTAAATTAAGTTAACTCGAGTCATGTTATGGGTTGGGTCGCAACCCGAGTCGACTTCGGGTTTAGTCGAGTTCCGAGTATGACTTAAGTGAGCCTTGAAACCATCTTTCTGAGGGGATAACCCCCCCCCCCCTGTCCATTTGGCAGCCGTGCAACTCAACCATTGCGTCGCACAAGGCCGCAAGGGAGAAAGAGGAGAAGGAGCAAGGAGGGGGTTTGGGCTTGGATCAATCCGGAATTCGCGTCGTCACCGAAAATTCTCAAGTCATCGTCACCCGATCCTTATTTCTTGGCGATCTAGGTGGGGGAGGTGGGTGGCTGAACCCAAGATGATAGGTCAAGTTCTCGCGATTTTTCCCGACAATCCATGATTTCAACGATATGTACTCACTGTTTTATGATGTTTCTTCTCGAATCTCGCTATTTTAATCGCCGATCTATGTATTTTAGGGGCTGCCGAGTCGTGGCAAAAGGGGAAAGGTCATGCTGAAATTTTCCCCGATTCCCTTGACGGCGAGAAGGCCCTTAGATGCCCTTATACCACTGTTTTGATGTAGTCCTTTGAACTCCTCACGTAATATGAAGCATGTCCCCTTTAAAGCCCTTGAAGTCGCCGAATGAACCCTCAGATTCATGGAGATGGTTCGGCCAAGGGTGAGGGGAAGGGTAAGTTGATGCTTGATATTTAAGAAGTATGTGGAATTGAAGAGACAAAGTATAGCTAAAGTCTGTTCCATCTTTCCCTACCCCAAGGACCTTGGCCGAGCAAGGTTTCCCTTGCTCATGGTTCGGCCAAGGTTGGGGAGAGGAGGAGAGACTTGCCTTAGATGGAAATTTCATGATCTTAGGGATCACACATAGGGATATGACAATACTTAGGAAGAACATCAAACTTACCAAGTAGCTTAATTGATTTGAATTGTAGAAATGCTAGATTGTAACCATACTTAGCATTTGATCCTTAAACTTGGATGTTGACAATGTTATCATGTTTAATAATTCATACATGTTATTTAAATTTATTACTACCTTGCCATGCTAGATAGTTGCTCCTTATTGTGCTAATATTCCTAAGGTAGTATAAGAATTGTTAGGTATGTGCATTACGGTTATATATGATGAATGATGTATTATTTGAGCATTTTTCTTTAAATTATGTATTCTACCCTAAATGTTCTTGAATGGTATTCCAAGTTTGACTCATGGAAATATTCTCTCCTAAGACAGTGTAGAAGGCTGGTTAACATGTAGGGTGCCACTAGATGTTCATAGCGCATTTATGGAAACATAGATATGAGACGATAACACTTCTATGACTTCTTGTATATTTTTTGACACTTAGAGATTGTAGGTGCACATATAGAAAAAGGGGGCATCATGAATTGTTGACCTGGTAGCCGGACATGGCTAGATACGGGCAATGGCCCGAGGTATATATATATATGGAAAACCTAGGATATTGAATGTGTAATGTGCTTGAGATGGTCCGCCAAGGAGCGAGGAGGTCGGAAATGACCAATGCTCAGCTTGACCAGTTGGGTCTAGAGGTTCGCCTGCGGGCCCGCTAGGTGCTAGACCGCAGTTGAGTGGGACTAGCTATCCTTACTCCAGACGGTGTCCGGAGACTAGTGGCCATCCTAGTCGACGACCCGAGATTGTTTGTTTGCATCTTGAGATGATGTGGCCGATGGCCAGTATGATACTACCTAATATGGTAGGGACGGTTGTAGCCAGGATATATATTGCTATGAGTAGGCCCAAGGGTGGGATGCCAGAGGTGTGATAAGCCAATGTGGCTGGTTATCATGTACAATGGATACTCATGGATCCATTGAGGGTCGGTATTTGAAACACACCTTACCTCCTTGTATATTCCTTTATTGCCTTGTAATATATACATATGCATGACTGAGGCTTAAGTGGAGGTTCAATTGAGCCACTCACTGGGTCCCAAGTGGACTCACTATTTATTTCTATTTTTGTAGAGCATGAGCAGTAGCTTGGTGTCGACATGGTGCAGCTGGAGGGCAGAGGCGGTGCCATATCTCGTAGTTGCGTCCATGAGTCTTTGAATAGTCCTAGTTATGTTGGTTTTATTTTTGCACTGACTGTTGTAATTGTAAAGAATTGTAAAACTTGATATTTAACCATTTGGATTTGACGTTGATGTTTCTTCTTGTTTTGAAAAACTTATACATTGTGACTTGCAAACTTTTTATAAAGTATGTTAAGTTTCTTTCAGTCGATATATTTTGGTTTCTTGATGTCAGTGTAGACAGTAGGCTACAGGGCAGGATGTGGGCCCTGGCCGGTCACACTACCCTTAGTCGGGGCGTGACAAAGTTGGTATCAGAGCACTATGTTAGGACTTGTCTATGACTCAGTGTTGAGTACCGTATGAGCCATATGCTAGCATGCCGACATACGGTATAGTCATGCTGCGAGTTTGGACGACCACTCCTACACTCAGTGCATCATGCGGTTAGTAACTTTTCAAAGCTTATGTTAAAAATGTATTATCTGACAGTAAACTTTTTCTTTTCTGTGATAGTGTAATGGAGGCTCCCAATGCTGCACTGAGTAGCAGTGGTAGTAAATTGGGTGATGAAACATAGAGCCAAGAGGTTAGACCCAAGAGAGGGTCGAGTTGGGGCGCGTAGACGCGTACCCCGGTTGTCGGTAGAAAATATTCTTTATGTACTTGTGCGTACTGTGCATGGATATTCTTTAGACCCGAGTGGATTTGGTTGGGTGGGTCATACCCAACCAGAGAGGCCCGGGTAGAAGGCTCACTAGATAGATTCTTGTGACTGACTTGTATGATTGCTAGGTTTGGGTCGGGTTGGGTCGTATAAATGTATTGTTTTTTGTGGGGCCGACATGGGCCGAGTGATTTTGGTATTCATGAGCATGTCAAGTATTAATGAGTGTTCGTGATAAGCGGGCACGGGACCTTGAGATGCTGCGCAGGTCTTGTGGCATGACAGTGTCGGAGTATGAGATGGAGTTTAATCATCTCTCCAAGTACCATCCCACCCTAGTGGCTACTGAGACTGCGAGGGTCAAGAGGTTCATGGCAGGATTGAGGCCACAAATTGGCAGGCTTATTCATTATACGGAGGAATCTACACTGGCTCGGGTAGTGGATGAAGCCCTGTGAAAAGAAGCTTTGGTGTAGTTCGAGAGAAACGACGTGCCAGCTAAGAAGAAGTTTCAGTCACAGGGTTCTGGTAGTCGACCTTGGCACTTTGAGGGGGCAATGCCCACAGCAGAAAAGCCAAGGGCAGAATGGCAACTGGGGCCATGAGGGCCCAGGGGTCGGGTCAGTGAGGCCGGTAGTGTCAGGAGGTGGTTCTCAGAGATCTGAGGCGCCGCAGTGTGGCAGCTGTAGTCGGATGCATTAGGGGTCCTGCCTTAACCGAACTAATGCTTGCTTCAATTATGGTCGAGTCGGACATTTCAAGAAGGACTGCCCGGCGGGAACTGCTCAGAAGCCTAAGCAGTCAAGGGGTAAAGCACCTATGTCAGTAGGGTCAGTAGCACCGAGAGGGCAGACTCGGAATAAGGGGCCACAAACCAGTTATTCAGAGAGGCCACCTTCGCGGGTATATGCTATGAACCGTGATGGGGCAAAGGCTTCCAAAGCAGTGGTGATAGGTACTAGTTTAGTATTTTCGTCTGCTGCGTATGTATTATTTGATCCGGGTGCCACGCTCTCATTTGTGTCTGCCATATTTGCTGCAAAGCTGCCAATGGCACCCTCTATGCTTGATGGGCCATTAATGGTATCAACGGCTACGGGCGATGCAATCTTAGCAACCACAATTTATCAAGGGTGTGAAGTGCTCATATGCGGCCATGTGCTGAGTGCGGATTTGACACTCCTACCCACTCTTGAGCTTGACGTCATCCTTGGCATGGATTGGCTGGCAGAGCATTTCGCAATGTTGGACTGTAGAGCCAAAGCAGTGATGTTTAATAAGCTTGGGCTGCCGCAATTCATCTTCCAAGGAGAGGGAGGTAGCAAGCCGATAGGGATCATCTTAGCCCTAAAGGCTTGCAAATTGTTTAGGGGCAGCTGCCAACCTTTCCTGGCCTTTGTATTTTTGGCCGAGGAGGAAGGGGGTGAAGCAAAGCATGTCAGCGGAATCCCCATGGTATGTGAATTCACTGATGTGTTCCCGAGGAATTGCCAGGGCTGTCGCCCAGAAGGTAGGTCGATTTTTGCATTGATCTACAACCCGACATGAAACCAATTTCTATTCCCCCTTATAGGATGGCACCGACCGAACTCAGCGAGCTAAAGGTGCAATTGCAGGAAATGCTAGACCTAGGGTTCATCCGATCGAGTGTGTCACCCTGGGGTGCATCGGTTCTCTTCGTGAAGAAGAAGGATGGGTCGATGCGCATGTGAATTGATTATAGGCAGCTGAACAAGGTGACTATTAAGAATCGCTACCCACTCCCGAAGATAGATGATCTGTTTGACCAGCTGCAGGGGGCTCAATGGTTTTCAAAGATAGATATGAGGTTCGGATACCATCAGTTGAAAATTTGGGACTGCGATGTGCCAAAGACGGCCTTTAGGACTCGCTACGGTCACTATGAGTTCCGAGTGATGTCCTTTGGCCTAACCAATGCACCTTCTGCCTTCATGGACCTAATGAACAGGGTATTTAAGGAGTACCTGGACAACTTTGTGATCGTCTTCATTGACGACATTCTGGTTAACATGTAGGGTGCCACTAGATCTTCATAGCACATTTATGGAAACTTCGATGTGAGACAATAACACTACTATGACTGCTTGTATATTTTTGGAAACTTAGAGATTGTAGGTGCACATATACAAAAAGGGGGCAGCATGAATTGTTGACCCGGTAGCTGGACATGGCTAGATAAGGGCAAAGGCCCGAGGTATATATATATATGGCAACCCTAGGATATTGAATGTGTAATGTGCTTGAGATGGTCCGCCGAGGAGCGAGGAGGTCGGAAATGACCAATGCTTATCTTTGCCAGTTGGGTCTATAGGTGCGCCAGCGGCCCCGCTAGGTGCTAGACCCCAGTTGGCTGGGACTAGCTATCCTTACCCCAGACGGTGTCCGAAGACTAGTGGCCATCCTAGTCGACGGCCCAGGATTGTTTGCTTGCATCTTGGGATGATAAAGCCGATGGCCAGTATGATACTACCTGATATGGTAGGGACGACTGTAGCTTGGATATATATCGCTATGAGTAGGCCCAAGGGCCGGATGCCAGAGGCGTGATAAGCCAAGGTGGCAGGTTATCATGTACAATGGATACTCATGGATCCGTTGAGGGTCGGTAGTTGCATTTGAAACACACCTTACCTCCTTGTATATTCCTTTATTGCCTTGTAATATATACACTTGCATGACTGAGGCTTATGTGGAGGTTCAATTGAGCCACTCATTGGGTCCCAAGTGGACTCACAGTTTATTTCTATTTTTGTAGAGAATGAGCAGTAGCTTGGTGTCGACGTGGTGCAGCTAGAGGTTAGAGGCGGTGCCATATCTCGTAGCGGCGTCCATGAGTCTTAGACTAGTCCTAGTAATGTTGGTTTTATTTCTGCACTAACGGTTGTAATTGAAAAGAATTGTAAAACTTGATATTTGACCATTTGGATTTGATGTTGATGTTTCTTCTTGTTTTGAAAAACTTATACATTGTGACTTGCAAACTTTTTATAAAGTATGTTAAGTTTCTTTCAGTCGATATGTTTTGGTTTCTTGATGTCAGTGTAGACTGCAGGCTACAGGGCAGGATGTGGGCCCTAGCCGGTCACACTACCCTCAGTCGGGGTTTGACAACATTGCTATCGAGCGACCAAGAGGCAATTGAGGAGATCGCCGATACTGGAGGCCTTGCTACCTTGCTTAGCATCATAAGGGAGAATTCATGTGCGCAGAACATGGAGAATGCGGCCGTCGTCCTATTCTCGATCTGTGTAAGTGAACAGACAAAGCTGAGGGAAGTGGGGGAGTAGGAGAAATCAGACGGAAGCATCTCTCGGCTAGCTCAGGACGACACTTCCAGGGCACGCAGAAAGGTTGCTGGAATTCTGGAAAAATAGAAGTGAACGTTGAGGAGCACACATTTCTCGTGTTAGGCGTCGACGTTATGAAGAAATAAGAAGGATTCACAGTATGTAAATAACATCTACTCTCTTTTTTTCCTTTGAGCTGTGTTGCATTAAAGATGGTGTCCTTCTGTGTCATTGACTTCTTTCTCCATTATCGTGAATAATTTTATGCAATGTTTATATGAAATATAAAAATATAAATTTATGATTAAAAATACTAAACTTGAATGCGCTTATGTAAGAGAGAAAAGTAGAAGATGGCGTCGGTGATGGTGGGTGAATCGTGCGGTACCATCGCTGGATGCGGTGCTGGTGGTTCATCGATTCGTCCCCTATGGAATCTGGCTCCGGTGTTCGCTACCTTTGCTTGATGCAATTAATCGGGGCTGCTAACCCTAACTCTGTAGGGTTTTTCAAAAACCGACAATACGAAGAGAATGGTTCAACTAGAGCATGCATTAAGAAATAAAAACATATGAAACTATTAAGAAAGAAAAAACAATAGAATCTATCCATTACATTAGATCAGAGAAAATAATTGTTTGACACATAAATATATAGAGTATTTAAATGCTCTTGTTTGTGACCTTTAAATCAGCAACAAGAGACTTGATGGAAAGCTGAGGATTGGTAGTCACAAGTTCAAGTGGGAGAGCAGAAACTCCAACCACTAATGATCCATGTTGAATGCCTGAAAATGGAGCAGTTCTACAAGCACAACCACTAAAAAATTATTACCAACAAAGTGTTATGAAATAGGAAGTGATCAATGTTGAGGAATTTACTTTGTTTCTTATCCAAGTACTATTCTACATCCTTCTCTGTTTTTGTGTACCTCCTTTCGTATGCGTTCCATATAAGTGCTTGGATCTGGTTTAATATTTGTCCAAAACATACCATCATAAACTTGTAGCAAAAACAAGCATTTTTTTGTTTTACAACTAAGCTTCTCTATTTTTTTCTGTAATGCATATTTTTTATTAAAAACAACAAAGTAGCATATTAAAACATTACGTATACATGAACTAAGGTCAAATAAATTTTACACACAAGGTGACTGTTCAAATGAACTTTAGCATATTGAACTAAGCAAATTGAAAAGAAGTATATTGAAAAGAAGCATATGCATGTCAATGAACTAAGCATATTGAAAGGCTTACACACAAGGTGACTGTTTAAATGAATTTTAGCAAATGACAGTAAATAAACTTTTTATTTCCTATTTGAATCTAGTTCCAACTATTGTAGTTATGATCCATATAATTTAGATGAACTAAGGTTAATGTACCCAATACCAAACAAAAAACATTAGGTAAAAGCACTAAGCAAGAAGGCATTTCCTTTCCCTTGCATAATAAAGGGAATAATCCCACTACAGGTTATATAACTTTAATATTCAAGAATAACATAATATGATATAACACTAAATCATTGAACAAGATGAAATATTAGTGCATTGTTGTTCTAGAGTTCAATCAACAAAAGGTCAACACATAGAATTAATCAAGATGTTGGTTACTAGTTTCACCACAAAGAATAACTCCTAGATCTAGTAATTAAAATAATTAGTTATATGATATTGATGTGACATGCTATTGTTAGTGCTCGTGCTCTCTCCCAATGATGTGACACCAGCTAGTCTCTTGTATCACACGGTTGTTGTCAGACAAGATGGTGACGAGCAGCTACAACGGCGAGGCGTTGTAGTTCGAGTGCGAAGCAAACTCGTTCTTCATCTAGGCATCGACGACATCATGCTCACATCTATTGGCACCAAACTCAATCTCCCCTTCTTCCACGTTGACATCTTCTCCTCCAACATGTTCGCGAGCACGAGGACAATCACCTTTATCTTTGTCGGCTGAGTAGCTTGCTTCGCCTCGCAATTCTGAAGTTGCACCTTAGAGTTTCTCAAGTGCTAGTGGTAAGATATTATAGTCCTCGTCTAAAGCCTCCTCGCGAACCTCAAATCTATTGTCACCTACCATCCTCCATGGTAGTCGTTGCCTATGACGCCGCTCTCAAACTCCTCTTGCTCGTGTTCGTAATGGTGATAAAGCACAAATAGGTGCAAAAGCTCACGTTTGATCAATCAAAACTCGTCTTTAGCTCTCCTTCTTAGATTGCTCGTACTTGTGTCTAATGTTCACGAGATCACCAACGAAATCGCTCGCTCTCAAAGTTATGCCTTACACCTCCAAGATTAGCACCTCCTCTTTACTCTCCTTGACACTTTACCACACCTTTCAATTCTTCATCTTCGTACTCATCGAGGAATCAAGCTTCATAGGGCCCATCGCCATTATGGTTGGCTCTAGCGGTCACAGTGACTTCTTCCCCTTCTTATCCTTCATAACGACCTTGGGATTAGCGGTGGCTCTTGTATGACAACCACTATCTCCAAGCAAGCAATCCTTGATGGTAACCATAACTAGGTCGACGTTCTCGTCGTAGAAAAGGAAGGTGCCGTTGAGCCAATCCTTGTCATTCGAACCTCGATGTTGATGAAGGTGGCGTTGCCCGATGGCAGGCCCCTGCCACCACACCTAAGCATCACCACTTTGTCGCGCAAAAGCTGTAGCCACACAACGTAAGAGACCGACCAACACCACATCTGCAAGGAGAGAGACCAGGGACAATAATGAAATAATAGGAAATATGACTTAGAAAATAAATTTTATAGTGCTACATATAAAGTTTTCTATAGGAGAGATCATTTGCTAAACTAATAGAAAACTAATTAACGACGGTGTTTAATATAATTTAAATCAACGTAATTATTATCTAGTCTAATAAGATCAATATAAAACTCCTCTATGTGAAGTCATCAACTTCTTTCTATTGAGCAAACCTATAAATAATTGGGTAGGAAAAAATTAAGAACTACTTATGCGCCAAGTTTATATACATAACTTTCAAATCAATTGGTCACTAATAATGCTATATCAATCAAAGTTTCTAATTTATCTTAAAAAACACTTGGCAAAAGAGTTTTTGTGCTGAAGAAAAACACAAGATAATTAAAATAAGCCTTGGAAGTGAAGAGAATAACCATGTACCTTCTTCTTTAGTTAAATGATATTGGAGAGAGGGTCAACCAATCCTTGCAACTTCATGATTGTTCACAATTTCAAAGTATGATATTGTAGAGAAATGTTGAACTAGAGCATGCATTAAGAAATAAAAGCATATGAAACTATTAAGAAATAAAAGCAATAGAATCTATCTATTACATTAGATCAGAGTAAATAATTGTATGGCGCATAAATATGCAGAGTATTTAAATGCTCTTGTTTGTGAGTTGTGACCATTATATCAGCAACAAGAGACTTGATGCAAAGCATAGGATTGTTAGTCACAAGTTCAACTGGAGAACAGAAACTCCAACCACTAATGATCCATGTTGAATGCCTAAGATTGGAGCAATTCTACAAGAACAATCACCAAAAAATCATTACAAAGAAATAGGAAGTGATCAATGTTGAGGAATTTACTTTGTTTCTTATCATACTCTCTTGTATTGGTCAAGAAAATAATCCATATCATTCATTATCTAGAAACTAAGGATGTTGGCAACTAAATTTTTTAGGAAGTGTTCTAATGCCCTTTAATTGATAATAATAGTTGAATTGCATCAAGAACGAGTCACCAGATGTGTAAGACCCGGAAAAAAAGTTTCCTAATATAAAAATCTATTTTGGTGCAACTCGTCGGACACGGGGGTAGTCGAGTCGAGTCTCAGGATCACCTCGAGTGAAAAGGTATGACTCGGCTAATGAATCAAGAAGTCTAATTGGATAATTTACTTTCCTTTTATAAAATCATACCTTAAATTAAGTTAACTCGAGTCATGTTATGGGTTGAGTCGGAACCCAAGTCGAGTTTGTGTTTAGGTATAGTTCTGAGTATGACTTAAGTGAGCCTTGAGGCCATCTTTGGAAAGATGGTTGAGGGGATAAAATCCCCTTTATAGCAGCCGTAAGACTCACCCATTGAGTCACACAAGGACGCAAGGGAGAAGAGGAGAAGGAGCAAGGAGGAGGATTGGGGGCTTAGATAGATCCGAAACTCGCATCGTCTTCGGAAAATCTCAAGTTGTCGTCACCTGATCCTTGTTTCTTGGCGATCTAGGTGAGTGGTTCATGTTTAAAAGGTTTGGGGAAGGTGGCTGGCCGAACCCTAGATGATAGGTTGAGTTCTCGCGATTTTCTCGACGATCCATGATTTCAACGACATGTGTTCACTGTTTTACGAAGTTTCTTGTCGGATCTCACTATTTTAATAATCGATTTGCATGTTCTTGGGGCTGCCGAGTCGAGTTCGGGTTTAGTCAAGTTTCGGGTATGATTTAAGTGAGACTTGAAGCCATCTTTGGAAAGATGGTTGAGGGGATAAAACGCCCCATGTGGCAGCCGTGCGACTCAACCATTGAGTTGCACAAGGCTGCAAGGGAGAAAAGAGGAGAAGGAGTAAGGAGGGGGCTTGGGGCTTGGATCGATCCGGAATTCGCGTTGTCGCCGGAAATTCTCAAGTCGTCGTCACCCGATCCTTATTTCTTGGCGATCGAGGTGAGTGGTTAAGGCTTTAACAGTTTGGGGGAGGCGGGTGGCCGATCCCTAGATGATAGGTCGAGTTTTCGCGATTTTCCCGAGGATCCATGATTTCGACGATATGTATTCACAGTTTATGTTGTTTCTCGTTGGTTCTCGCTGTTTTGAATCATCGTTTTGCGTGTCTTGGGGCTTTCGAGTCATGGGAAAAGGGGAAAGGTCATGCTGGAATTTTCCTCGATTCCCTTGACGGCGAGAAGGCCCTTAGATGCCCTTATACCAATGTTTCGATGTAGCCCTTTGAACTCCTCATGTAATATGAAGCATACCCCTTCTAAAGCCCCTAGATGTGGCCGAATGAACCCTAAGATTTATGTGGAATTGAAGAGACAAAGTATAGCTAAAGTCTCTTTCAATTTTCCCTACCCCAAGGACCTTGGCCGAGCAAGGTTTCCCTTGCTCATGGTTCGGCCAAGGTTGGGGAGAGGAGGAGAGACTTGCCTTAGATGGAAATTTCATGATCTTAGGGTCACACATAGGGATATGACAATACTTAGGAAGAACACCAAACTTAGCAAGTAGCTAAATTGATTTGAATTGTAGAAATGCTAGATTGTAATCATACTTAGCACTTGATCCTTAAACTTGGATGTTGACAATGTTACCATGTTTTATAATTCATACATGTTATTTAAATTTATTACTACCTTGCCATGCTAGATAGTTGCTCCTTATTGTGTTAAAATTCCTAAGGTAGTATAAGAATTATTAGGTTTGTGCATTATGATTATATATGAACAATTTTCTCTAGATTAAGCATGCTGCCCTAAATGATCTTGGATGGTATTCCAAGGTTGACTCATGGAAATTCTCACCTAAGACAGTGTAAAAAGGCTAGGTAACATGTAAGGTGTCACTAGATACTCCTAGCACAATTATGGAAACTTAGATATGAGACGATAACACTTCTATGACTGCTTGTATATTTTTGGAAACTTAGAGATTGTAGGTGCACATATACTAAAAGGGCTGGCATGAATTGCATGTGACCCAGTAGCCGGACATGGCTAGGTATGGGCAAAGGCCCGAATTATGTATATATGGAAACCCTAGGATATTGGTTGTGTAATGTGCTTGAGATGGTCCGCCGAGGAGCGAGGAGGTCGAAAATGACCAATTCTCAGCTCAGCCAGTTGGGTCTAGAGTTGCCCCAGTGGGCCCGCTAGGTGCCAGACCCCAATCGGGTGGGACTAGCTATCCTTATCCCAGACGGTGTCCGAAGACTAGTGGACCATCCTAGTCGACGGCCCGACATTGTTTGCTTGCATCTTGAGATGATGTAGCCGATGGCAAGGATGGTACTACCTGGTATGGTAGTGACGGCTGTAGCCGGGATATATTTTGCTATGAGCAGGCCCAAGGGCCAGATGCTAGAGGCTTGATAAGCCATGTGGCAGGTGCTCATGTACAGAAAGTACTGATGGATCTATTGAGGGTCTGTAGTTGCATTAGAAACACACTTTACCTCCTTGAGCATTCCTTTATTGCCTTGTAATATTATATATGCATGACTGAGGCTTTTGTGGAGGTTCAATTGAGCCACTCACTGAGTCCCAAGTGGACTCATAGTTTATTTCTATTTTTGCAGAGGATGAGCAGTAGCTTGGTGTCGACATGGTGCAGCTGGAGGGCAGAGGCGGTGCCAAATCTCGTAGCGGCATCCATGAGTCTTAGACTAGTCCTAGTTATGTTGGTTTTACTTCTGCATTGACAGTTGTAATTGAAAAGAATTGCAAAAATGTGATATTTGACCATTTGGATTTGATATTGATGTTTCTTCTTGTTTTGAAAAACTTATACATTGTGACTTGCAAACTTTGTTTTATAAAGTATGTTAAGTTTGTTTCAGTCGATGTGTTTTGTTTTGTTGATGTCAGTGTAGGCAGTAGGATACATGGCAAGATGTGGGCCCTGTTCGGTCACACTATCCTCAGTCGGGGTGTGACAAGATGGAAGCTAGAGAAAAAAATTAGAAATGAGAGTATATTTCTCTTTTGGCTACTATTTTGTCTATTAATATCTTAAATGCTTGTATTCTAATAACCCAGTTGCAACCATATGGTTCTTTTTTGTTCGTTGTACAAATTTTACAAGTTGAAGATAAAATCACAAGGTAAGTACAAAAGCAATACCAACAACAAAAATCTAATCTATAGGCAGAAATAAATACTGTGATAAAACGACATACCAAAAAGCCAAATAAATGCTCTGAAGAAACCACCTAGTTGGAGAAGGAAGCCAAAAAATACGCAACAACAGCTATAGTAATAAGTAACTAAAAATCAAGGATGACCACTATCTTATGCAAACCAAAACCACAAAAAAGACTATCAACTTGCACAAGTTCTTAGGTTTAAAACGAAATTACAATCGAAATGAACAAGAGGATCAAAAATAAATTACAACTATACAAAAGAAATTGCAAATGAATGCTGACTGAATGCTGAAATTGACCACATATTAGATGATTGGATGAGAGTACCCAAATCTGATATTTCTTAAAGGGTCATTCCACTATATAAGAGCAACCACAAGATTAAGTAATACCATCTAAGAGCAATCACAAGATTAATTAAAACCATCTAAGAGTAACTAAATAGTTTCGTAATCCACTTGATATATGCTAGAACTAGGCATGCCTAAAACCATCCATATAGAGACAAGCACTGGGATTCAACTAAAAGCCAAATAAATGCTCTGAAGAAACCACCTAGCTGGAGAAGGAAGCCAAAAAATATGCAGCAACACCTGTAGTAATAAGTAACTAGAAAACATGGATGACGACTATCTTATGCAAACCAAAACCACAAAAAAGACCATCAACATGTACAAGTTCTTAGGTTTAAAAAGAAATTATAACCGAAATGAACTAGAGAATCAAAAAGAAATTACAACCATACAAAAGAAATTGCAAATGAATGATGACTGAATGCTGAAACTGGCCACATATTAGATGACTGGATGAGAGTACCCAAATCAGATATTTATTAAAGGGTTATTGGATATCCATTTAAAATTCAACCAAAATGTCATTCCTCTATATAAGATCAACCACAAGATTAAATAAAACTATCTAAGAGCAATCACAAGATTAACTAAAACCATCTAAGAGTAACTAAAACTATGCTAGAATTAGGCATGCCAAAAATCATCCACAAAGAGACTGAAGCAACTGGGATTCAACTAAAAGTACAAAATTCTACATATGTCCAACTCAGCAACCACATATTTCTATCTATTCTGCATATGTCCAAGTCTGGGACTAACTTTCCTGTGGTACCGTGAAAGCAGAACATAACTATAATGAGCAAAATTCATGTTGTATAATGAAGTAATTCTGAACAACCTATAAAGAAATTTGCATTGAATCAGACAATATTGTGAGCTACAAGAAATGAAGTAAAGCTGAAAAATAAAAGGGGATATATATATATATATATATATATATATATATGTTATTGTCTGAAGGAAAAAAGAGGAAGAGTGAATTGCAAATGAAAGAAACTCTAATTAATTCTCTCAAAAATAGAGCATCCTATTATTCAAATAGCAAATTGTTCAATGTGGTCAGACGTGGAACGAGTGCAGCATACCAAATTCATTAGGACTATTTCTTGTTGTTTCTTGGTGGAATCTCTTCATGAAGAACAAATAAACTCCTCTCAAACCAACTTTAGTTTCCTTCTCTAAAAACAAATCTATCACTTATTTCAGTTTGTTTAACATACATTCTTCTGTAGGAAAAATAAGCTGAAGAGAAATTGGAGATGCTTCATGTTAGGGTACCTTCTTCTTGTCCAGCGAATGCATCATACGTGATGGAGCCACATTAACACTCAATATTGGGATAAGTTATACTATTGTTAATCACCTAAAATGAAAAATGCCCACGAAGCTAAATGAGAGATCCAAACACTCAAAAAACTTGAAAGCCTACTCCAAACAATATATAAAATAAAATATTTGAAAATTTGGCATGTCAATTATTCCTACTTCATAAGAACATGAAAATATTAATATCCAAAAGCACAAACACAAGTAATATTAGATAATACCAATAAGTATTGGATATGGGCTACCTTGTCAAAGAAAAGTTTTATATGTATATATATATATTATAATTGTTACATAGAGTTTAGTGTAACAATTGAGAAAATTAAAGCCCAATGAAGTCGACAGTTGTACTACTAAAAGCAGACAATCGACCCAATTAAAGCCCATTGGTGGACCAAACACGTGCCAGATAAGCCGTTGTCGGGCCAATCAAAGCCCATTAATGGACATATATTCGTAATTCAGCCTCGATCCTCAGCCACAGTAGGCCCTCATTGTCCCAAATACGCTCAATTAAGCCCGATGGTCGGCCCAATTGAGACTATTAGCGGCCCAAACATGCCCCAACTATGCGCATTAGAATCAAACCATTAGTGGCCCAAACAAGCCCAACTAAACTTACGACTCAATTTAAACCGCCAAAATGGTCCAATTTAAGCAACTAGTAGACCAGAAATCCCAATATTAGCCTAGTAACATAAATTTTAAATTGGCCACATACTTCCTAGAAACCGCAGCATATTTAAAAAGGCCTGATAGCCCATTAACCCAAATAGACCCACTAGTTGAACACAATTGACCCAAAATGAAGTGCATTATAATAGTTTTATCAAGTCTAGTTGGTCCAAAATCATTTTTCTACGTCAAATAAATGTAGTGTAAACAATCTAGCTACTAGAAAGAAGATACACAACATATAAAGGCAATGCATGATGAAGCTTTTATTTCTTGCTAACAACACTAGAATATGAGAATTATGGTGGAGCTGACAAAACCTGTGGTGGTGTTGGACTTGGCACAGCGTAGCTGTTGCTCGAGGCTCAAAAGATTGAGAATGTCACTCTCATATTTACCTGGGCTACTAGATGATGATGAAGGGTAGGGTGACACTGATGCTAATGTGGTCAATCATGTCTTCCCTTTGAATCCTGACTGGGGGAGAGGGAGTCAGATCAAGTGGAACTAACCCATTGCTCATTGTAGAGGATGATGTACCGCTCGACTCAAGTCCATGATTCTATCATTCTGACTTGTTGAGGGAGTCATATATACAGGTGATCAGTTTAGTCCACAATCAAGTCTAATAGCAACAAGAAGAAATCAAACAAGTTTTAGAAGTCTAACTTTTATTGATCATTAAACATTAAACATATGGGTCATTAATAGAATGAACTAGTTGACTCTACCTAGTACTAATATACAGCTACTTTTATTTGACTAAATCTATGTTTACTATAACCAAAGAATAATGAAGTAGATTGGTAGAGGTAGCATGCTTCGAGACCGTGATACGAGACCCCTAGGATATTGATTGTGTGATGTGTTTGAGATGGTCCGCCGAGGAGCGAGGAGGTCAGAAATTACCAATGCTCAGCTCGGCCAGTATTGGGTGTAGAGGTGCACCAGCAAGCCCGCTAGGTGCCAGACCCCAGTTGGGTGGGACAAGCTATCCTTACCCCAGACGATGTCTAAAGACTAGTGGACCATCCTAGTCGATGGCCCAGGATTGTTTGTTTACATCTTGAGATGTTGTTGCCTAGAGCCAGTATGATACAACCGGATATGGTAGGCACGGCTGTAGCCGGGATATGATTCTACGAGTAGGGCCAAGGGCCGAATGTCGAAGGCTAGATAAGCCGAGATGGCAGGTTATCATGTTCAGTTGATGCAAACGAACCCGTTGGGGGTCGGTAATTGCATTAGAGATAAATTTTACCTCCTAGTAGATTTCCTTTATTGCCCTGTATGATATATATATATGACCGAGGCTTGTGTGGAGGTTCATTTGAGCCACTCACTGAGTCCCAAGTGGACTCACAGTTTCTTTCTATTTTGCAGAGCATGAGCAGTAGCTTGGTATGTCGACATGGTGCAGCTGGTGGGCGGGAGGCGGAGCCATATCTCGTAGCGGCGTCCTTGAGTCTTAGACTAGTGCTTAGTTTTGTTGATTTTGTTTCTGCACTGACCAGTCACACTACCCTCCGTTGGGGTGTGACATAGATCAACTCAATATCCCAATGATAGATAAGTTAGACAAAGTAGCTTGCTAAATGGCACTCTTCTATTCCTAGTCCTAATTGGACTAAAGAGTAGAGTTAGAGTAAATTATGTATTTGGTGATAAAAAACTACACTCAGGTGTGTAATTATGTGGACCATAAAAGATAAAATTATGGTGGAGGGTGGAGGTCAACAAATAACACACATGGAAAAGAAACTTAATTCTAAAGAACCATGGAAAAGAAACTTAATCCTAAACTACACTCTTCCAAATTGAAATAACATTTACCACCCTAGCCAACAAGTATAACACACATGGAAAAAAACAATTAATCCTAAAGAACCAATTTAAACTAACCAAGTATGATATAGTGAGGAATTTAAATTAACCAATTTGCCAAGTCATTTGAGTAATTAAACCGGCATCCTTGGCCCTTAACAAACACTATGTCATTCGGCCACAATAGGCCTAATCACATGTAAGGGGGTTCGGCCATATCGGGCTTCCCCTCTCTACAAACGAAGTTAGATTGGCCTCCTTGAATCAGCCCAATGGGGCATATAATATGTAAAACAATCAGATCACGGACCTCGTCGACTAGGATGGCCACTAGTCTCAGGAACCCTCCAGTTTAGGGATAGGTAGTCCCACCCAACTTGGGTCTACCGTCAGCGTGGCCCACTGACGAAATCTCAAGACCCTCCGCCACCCGGGTCTAACACCTAGCAGACCAGCTGGTGCAATCTAAAGACCCTAATCACCACTGAGTCATGTGGTAGTAGTTCGGCTAATAACACTCCTCAGTAGACCATCTCAAACATAATACACAATCAGGGTTTCTATAATATTTCCATTTAAATTTTCCGAGCATTGCCCACACTCGACCCTTCCCCCGGGTCGCACTATCCGAACACTAATGTTCGCTATCTATCCCTAGCTGTGATACCTAGTTTATGCACTTTGTTTCTCAAGGGTAATTATCATTCGTAGGTACAAAAACCCTTACTTCTTGATTTACTTGAGCAAAGAATACATACACAAGAAAATGTGATCTACCATTACCAACAATAGTTACTAACAGTAATTACCAACAATAATTACCAACAATAATAACATGTGAATGCCGAAATAAGGAGATTAATTCTGCAATTAAATTCTAAATTTCAATAAGGAAACAAGTAATATAACATAGCAATGATTGGGCACTAACATTAGAGAATAATTGAAACATTTCCATGATTCACATCCATACTAAATCCTAACCATGTATGCACCTTCAAGAACATATCCTTATAACATGATAATTTCAATCTACCACTACTAACAATTCATATATCAAGTAATTAATCTATAGCATAAGTTAACGAATAAAGTCTTTAGATGTAAGCATGCGTCAACTTGAGTTCCTGTCCCCATCTTACCCGCTCGGCTGAACCTGACAAAGGCTTCTCATGCTTGGCCGAGTCTCATCAGGGTGGAAAGGGAGGACTTTTGGCCATAATCAGAATAACTAAGTCACCAATCGTGAAAAGAACTCAATCCGAGAGGATTTAGCCACTCTAGGAAATTGGGGAAAAAATCAGCATGACCTCGCCCCTTTTTCCTTCATGCGGCCGACCCTTAAAATCAAGAAAAACTTTGAGAAACGTCATCAATTAATGACATGCACATAATAGGATCAAGTCTCGGAAGAAAATTTGGTGAATCATCGGAAATCATTACGAGAATCGACAAATCTTCAATAACTTGGGTCGGCTACCCACCTACCGTAGAGATCTTGGCTCAACCACTAACCTCGACTA